>CM031243.1:458923634-460292482 GCA_018340775.1 Taxus wallichiana var. yunnanensis
TGGTTTGTATAGAATAGTGGGTAAATAAGGCTAGAAGTGAATCACGTAGTGTTTGTATTTTTGAAGTTCCTCGTTTTTGCATTGGTAGACGCCCATAACTTGATTGATTTACCCGATTGAGAGTCGCAAAAAATGTTGATAGATTTGATACCTAAGTGTAAGCGACTTGGAGACCGAGAAAAGGGCCTCGTATTGCATTTGTATTATTAGTGCAAGGAAATCGAGTCGGAATGAAAGAGGCATAGGTTCGGCGTCGAGAGGAATGAGCAATTTCGCCCGGCTCCTCCGCATTGGCATTTAGATCCATCGAAGAAGAGGGTCATTAGGTGCGACTCCTCAGTGAGGAAAGAGTAGCGATGAGTTCGTCGGGGAAATGTGAAAGTGGTAAATTGTTCCCCAGGTAAAGGCTTACGCAAGTTGGTGCTGATGGTTTGTCCTTTGATTGATTTACGGTGGAAAAACTCAAGGTCGAGGTCGGCGAGAAGCATGAGCCATCAGCGATCGTTGGTTCGGATGAGGTTTGGCATACATGTAATGGATGGAATTACATGTATTAGTGATGAGCGAAAGTCTTGTGATTTAGAAGGTAGTGTCGGAGTTTGGTGGCCACGAATGATAGGGCAAGGCATAATTTTTCTACATGTGTGTACCTAGTCTCATGAGTCCACAAAGTCGACTTATATAATAAGCGGCTTGTTCGCGATTCTCGGAGTCACGATGTGCGAAGCATGGCTCCTACAGCGTGGTCGGTGGCGGAAAGGTAAAGGTAGAAAGGCGGTCGTCTTGGGGTGGGATAAGCACGGGTGGCTGCACTGAGAGATAGGATTTGAGAGCTTGAAGGCTTGGTGACATTCTTCGCTCCATTGGAATGCAAATATCCTTTTAAGGAGGTGATGAAAGGTTGACACCGATCAGGGAGTTGGGAGATGAAGCGTCGGATAGATTGGAGCTTACCTTGTAAACTACGCAATTGTTTGAGATTTTTGGGTGGGGGCATTTCTAGGATAGCTTTGACTTTAGATGGATCGACCTCAATGCCACTTGAAAAGAGCGATAAAGCCAAGAAGTTTTCAGAAAGAACACGAAGACACATTTCTTTGGTTGAAGGCGGACGAGAATATTATAGCAGGCGATCAAAAATAATGGTTAAAACATCGAGATGTTCACTACGATGTTTAGACTTGCCGAGAAGATCGTCGACATAATCTTGAGGATAGTGTGCATAATGTCATGAAAAATGTAGGTCATAGCCCTTGATATAGGTGCACCGAGCATTCTTAAGGCCAAATGGCATGACACGATAACGAAGGTTCCCGAGGAGTTATGAAGCGGTTTTGTGTTGATCGGCGGGGCGGCCAAAATTTAGTTGTATCTGAAAAGCCATCCATGAGAAGAGCATCTCATGACCTGCGGTTAGATCAACAAGTTGGTCAATACTTTAGGTAAGGGAAGTCATCCTTAGGGCAGCGAGGTTAAGATCCCAGGAAATGTGCATATCAGAAGTCCCCCTGTCGCTTTAGTGGCAGTGCGATGTTAGAAATCCATTGAGGATAGTCGATAGGCAAGATGAAGGAAAGCGAGAAAGGAGTCGTTGGAGCTCCTCTTTGACCAAGAAAGCAATGCGTGGATGCATTTTCTCAATTTTGTTTATTGGTTTGGAATCGGGGTTTAGGGTGATGTTATGGACGGACGATGGTAGGATCAATTCTGGCATGTCGGCGTAAGACCATGCAGCTTGGTTGCGAGCACGGAGAAAGGTAGTAAAGGCGGCTTGTTACGATGTGTTAAAGGGATTGTCAATCTTCACAATGTGAGGATCCTCCTCGTGTGGATATTGATTTCTATGGTAGATTCGTTCGGCATGGTTTGGGTTTGAGATGGTAAGGCTCGTTGAATATAAGAATCATCGCGCTTGAGGTAAGTGAGGATGGAGTCGTCATCTGGCATTCAACAACATTAATCAAAGGCGAATCCTCTTGATCATATGCGGATAAAGAAGGGAAGAGAAGATGGGTCCTCATTATCGCGTTGATAAGTGAGAGGACCTATGAAGATAGCATTTATGAAAAAAAAAAGTTAGGAGGGATGGATTCGGGGTCTATAGATTACTGCGGGTGATGATGGCAAAGTGGGTGATGATGGTTTGGTAGGGCGGCGTCTTCTTCTTCGGGATACGGTGACGGGAGGTGTCTCTGTGTAGGTGTTTCGGAAAAGCGAGACCACTGCGATCATTATGTTTACGGGTAGTCACGGGAATGAGTGTATGTCGGCCTTGTTCGTAAAGGCCAAAACCAAAGCCTTTCACGCCGGCGAGTCAAGAAGGTGAGGCGAAAGCGACGATTTGTCAAGTATTGAAAATCGGATTGGAAAGGAACCACACCGAGAGGAGGTTCGGGGGTAATGGAGGATGCGTCAACACCCCATACGTTAGGTTAGTGCGGTGATGGGGTGGTCAAGTAGAGATTATCTCCCCCACGCGGCGGTCGTAGGTGGGATGTGCATGTAATTGTCCGTACTCTGTGGGTAGGGAAAGAACTAACGTTATATAGGCGGTACTCCCAGCGTAAGGCGCTTTGAAAAACATCTACTAAGGGTGGGAGGTTGGAATGTTAGGCTGCGGGAAGGGAAGTGGTTTTGCGATGGTGGTTTCATCGATTGAAGGCGTAGGCGCGGTTGAGGTGGATGGTTGAGGTACATTTGAGGAGGATGGTTGGGTTGAATGTATGGGTGTCTTGATTGGTATAAGCACATCGTTAGGGGCGGTATAACATATTGCGAGGTTTTAAAGGGGGAGGTCAGCTTTTACGGTGTAAGACTTCCCCTCGTACTCAAATTTTATGCATCATGTAATGTTGAGAACGCATCCCATGGCTCGGATCGAGGGCGACCCAGCAATATATTATATTGGAACTCTCCCTCGAGGACATAGAAGAGTTCGGGTAAAGTACGTGGTCCTACCCGAATGTTGAGGATCACGGTGCCTAAGGTAGAAGTAATAGCGTCATTGAATGACATGACATGATGGGGTTGCACACATACAACTAGAAGGGATATTCATTTGTTGGAAGGCTTTTGAAGAGATGATGTTTAGGCTAGCGCCCCGTCAATCATAACGAGCGTACTCGAATGTCCGGACGTAGCGGAGATGAAAGAGGCGAGGAGTCGGGGTCTTTGTGCAAAGTCGACAATTTCATCTTGAGCCGAAGCTATGCGGCTTGTTGTATAGAGAGCAGAAGTGGTTGGGGCGATGGGTTGTTTGGTGAGAGAAGCAACGTGATTGGGTGTTAGAATGGAGCGGCAGGCGAGGGTTTCATTAGGTAAAACCTCTATCCCTTGAAGGATCTCAGCGAGAGCTTGTCGATGAGATTCGAAAGTCGAATGAGATCATACTGATGTCATTTTACGGGCGATTGGTGAATTTGTTTAATCATATTTCGGTGGGCAATGCCATTAGAGGCAGGATAGGCGGGTCGCGAATGACCACTTTAGGTGGTGGTGCTGTCGGGATGTTTGACGGAGAAAGAGAGATGCCGAGGTGTGTTTTCTTTTGCTTTCCCATTGTTTTTACGCCTCAGTAGCGACACTAATCATATTAATCTCGTAGACTGAGATGAGGAAGATGGTTGGGATAACTCATGGTCTTGAGAGGTGGGGTTGTAATAATGATAGATCTTGGTGAGGCGGGGACGAGATGGTATAGGAGAGGGAATGGAAACTAAAGGTCTCTCCCTTCGTAAGTTGTCTTTCTTAATCTTTCTATCAGGGAGAGGTATTTGGCGAAGGATGGTTTTAGAGCTTTGCATCCCTCCACATCATGTCTGGTGTGCGGTGATAGCGCAGATTTTAGACTCATCGTAACCCATAGGTCGGGGTTTAGGCGGGTCATAAGGTCTAAGTGGAGGTAGGGAAATGGTCGCATTCTCCACCAACATAGCAAGGATTTTGGCGTAAGATCCTTTGAGTGGGTCAAAATCGGAAGAGGATGAGGGTATTGGTTGTGTGGGTTTTGGTAATGTTTGGGCATGATTGGTTCGCACGGGTGGTGGTTTAGCGAGGGTGTTGATACATGGTTTTTACTAACGTGATTTCTTTGGCGCATGAAGCTATGTTGGATGATGAGGCCGCTGAGATGATGTGGTATCGAAGAAAACAACCACGGGAAATAGGAGTGACCGAAAACAAATCTTTTGATGATGGAATTTGTTTAGGGTTGATAGGTGGACGGGATACGCGGAGTAGCGGTGTTCTTATACCACTGGAATTTACTGTATAGGTGCGGAAGGCGTAGGTTGTTTTGAAGAAAACGCGGGAGGTATGATATATTGATGTAAGGTAGAGGATGGGGTCCCGATATGGAAGGTAGGTATAGCGATGATGGTTTTGATTGTGATAGGGGCACGGATTGAGTTTGTCTCTAGGTGGCGGGCGGATTTATTTTGGATAGATCGAGTCGGCAGGCGGGTGCGTTAGGCCCTGGGCATTGGTGAGGTCCCAGCGTAGGGAAGATCTGGTTAAGTTGATAGAAGTGGACGGGGCATTTGGTAGAGGTGAGGGGGTGAAGGTGAGAGCAGGGGCATTTTAAGCACGCAAGCACTTCGGGTATATGGTGGAGACATCGGGATCGGTCATTTGCATTTGAGTAGAAAAAGGGGTACTCAAGCGTTCCCATAGGGCTGTCATCTACGTGGAATGACAGGTCTCAGTGTGATTTGTAATTTTTATGCGGAAGAAAGGTGGGTTGTAATTCCGGTCCCACTGCGGGTGTGACACGGGGAGGTAGATGAGGCCTTTGTATCAATAGATGTTAAGAGGTCGACCGGTCGTTGAAAAGATTTAGGCGATGAGGACTAATAGGTAGGAGGCGTGTTGAGGGGATGCATCACGTTTAAAGAATGTGGTGATGTTAGTGTAAGAGATTTCTCGTCTAAGGATGTCAAAAGGAGTGGCGAGCCTTCCTCTTGTGTACTTGAAGTGGTAGAAAGGGACGTTTGGGAAATAGATAAATTAGATAGCATCCGCTCACGAGTCTTGTAGGGATGTGGTGTAAGAAGACTCGTCGATGAGAAAGAAGTGCAGGCGATTAACTCTTATGGGTAAAGGAATGATTTCACTTTGGCTTGATGGTGGTGAAGGAGGTTCAAACTCTGTGTTGGTGGAGAGGCTTGATTTAAAATTTTTTCAATAGAGGCTTTTGGTGAGAATCGAAAAGCTGCGTGGATCTCATGAACACTCTCCTCGGCTAAGATATCTTGGTTCACAATTCTTGTTGGGCCGAGTGATTCGGGAATGGCTTGTTGAAAATTTTCAGATTTCGGTTAGCGGGCGTTAGGATTATCGAGGTTATATCCCTGCGTCGACCATTTCTGCACTATGTTTTCAACATCTTGCGAGTTTTCATGACTATGTCCTTTTACGCGGTGAAAGTTACAAAAGTCATTTTCTTTGTACCGAGGAAGGTATTGCGCGGGTGGAGTCAAACCCAGTGAGGTTTAACGGGGGCAAGGTGATAGCCCGGCTGGCTTTGAGCAATTTCTCCAGGATGACGCCATAAGTTTCTCCCAAGGGAGTGTAATTGGTGGGCTCGGCTTTGTACTTATAAGTGGTTTTCGGCGGAGTATTGGACGGTGTTTGAGATTTGACCATTACCGCGTGGACAGCTCCTTTTGATTTAGAAGAAGTGGACGCGTGAGGAGTGGTGGTGTTTGGCTTGTTGGTAGAATCAGGAGTTCGGAAGTGGGGTTTTGTTCTGTGACCGCAATTTCTCTTCTTCTAAGGCTCGAATTTCTAGTTTAGAGCCATGGTAAAGGCCTCGTCGAATGTGCGGAAAGTTTGAATTTGGAGGGTAGGGGAGATGTGCTTAGCGCATGAGGCCGCGTAAATAGTTCGATGAGTTCGGTTTGAGGCAAGGCATCGTAAGTTGGTTGATAAGGCCCGCCATCGTCAGCGAAATCTGCGATAGATTCGTCTTCAAATTGTCGGATGGCATAAGTCGGTGATAGATACTTTCTTGGCAATGTTAATGGAGAAATGATCAGAAAGATTGGGCTAGTTGGTTAAAAGAGAAGATTGAGTCTTTGGGTTAAAGCACTTTGTACCACTCAAGCGGGTCTGATAAGGACATGGGGAAGGTGCGGAGTAATGAGGCATCATCATGGGCGATCAAATAACAAGCATGTCTAAATGATCGCAAGTGTTGTTGAGGATCCTCTTTCTTGTTAAAAGCGAGTAAACTTTGGCAACTCCCATTGAGGAGGATATGAATGAAGGAGACGAGAAGGGTGAATGGGCTCCCGACAAACTTGCTCGTATGTCAAGGCGCTACGACTTCTGAAAGCGGAAGCCTCCGGGTTTGCATTTTGTCCATCATTTGTTTGATGAAATCGTGGTTGGATGAGATGATGGTGCCTGAGAATAGGGATGTCCCATATAAGGTGTTGAGGTTCTTTGGATACGTGTATGGGAATGAAAAGGTAGGCGGAGCTTGAGAAGGAAAGCTCGTGTGAATAGGTGGCGGAGAGTAAGTCATGAATGGAGTGAGTGCGAAAGAGAGATGAGATAGGGCGAGTTGGTGGTAACGATACGTGGGGTCGAGGTTAAGCAGAAAAGGAAAGCTAATCGGGGTCGTATGAACCTCGAAGCTGTCGGATTGGGAGGCGGGGCTAGAGATGCGGGAAGTAAGGCGGTGTTATCGGGAGGAGTGGGAGCTAAATGAGCAGCTATACTAATAGGCATGCAATAAGGAGGTGACCATCGGGCGTACGGTCGGGGCATGAGACAAATAGTATTATGCAGTAGCCTTTGGGATTAGCATCCGAGAAATTTGGCAAAGTCCTTGTCTCCTACGGGAATTTGGGGATCTCACTTTGGTGTCAGTAGGGTTCCCTATAGAATGTGAAGGGGTGATTCGAGGCAAAGACACAGAGCGAGGCATGTGAAACCATGGCGGCTTGCTTCAGTGATGACAACCATAGACAAGAACACGGGAAAGTTTTAATCTATCAAGAACAAAAACAACCTCGAGAATGATGAATTTGGCAAGTTCTTTGGTTTGTCGGGGTGATGAAGCGATGGCGATATCGGTTTAATAACCGGTGTCGGTCCTGAGAAAAAGCGGCGTCGGTCCCTTAAGCGATGCGGTGTCAAAAGTCTAGGATAAGAAGATATAAAAAGGCTGCTAATTTGATTTTTAGCAGCGTTGAGTATATTTATCAACTTATTGATCACGAGAAGACAAAGTATGGAGAGAAAAGCGAGAATTTGAAAACAAGCGAGGCACACGCAAATCTAGAGACTAATCCTAGGGTTAATTTTAGTTATCGTGGGCTTATGCCTTTAGACGTAAGATGATGTCGAATCCTAAACAACAAGACCTAGGGGAAATGTCAAGTTTGTTTTGGCTTATAAGGTTACCTCAATCGGGCGGAGAATACCGCGGAAAAGGGGGATGTTTGAGCTGTTGTGTTAATTGTGAAGTGATTCGGTATGTGTTGTGCGGTGAAACTAAGGTTAATTTCTGTCAATACCGTGGATATCACCCCACGTGTACGACACATTACTTAATCTATGTTCACTAGAATTGAAGAGCAACAAGCGGGAATGCAATGCACGTGTTTTAAACCCAAATCGAAAATTATATTCGATGAAGCAAGAGAGATGACTTTCACTAATGCGAAACTAGGAAAGCAAGACAAATTCTTTACGAAATATATAACAAAAAAGACAACATGACAAATATGCTTCCTAAAATGAAAATAAGCAAGAGAAAGAAACCCAAAATGGGTCCCACAGTCGTGCCAAAATGTTTCGCTCGGAATGTTTAAACTTACGGGAATAGAGTTGCTTCTATCCTTTCATTCCTTTTAAAGCAGATGAGGTTAGGGTTAGGAGGAATACTGTTGAATGTCGAGATGGTGTGCGCGTACCGTAGAAAGATCGGGTATTTGTGGAGAACTCCTTTTTGTCTTGGAAGGACTACATGAAATAAGAACACAAGACCACAAGATTTTGATTAAACAATAAATGAGAAGCGCCTTGGGCCGGAAATATAAAACTTCCTTTGAAGGTGGTCGAGTTCCCCTGCTTAATATGAATTAACACAAAAAGCTTGCAAAATATCAATTAAATTGTTTCGTTGAAGGTGGGGGAAAATTTGGTTTTGGTTTTGATCGGAAGGAACCGATGCGATTCGCGATAGCGATGCGATTCTTGATAACCGATCCGGTGGGTTAGGATCTTCTTGGTAGCTATGGTGTTTGTAATGGCTGGTTTTGGATGGTATTAGGAAATGGGATGATTAGAAGCAAAAGAATGTGATTAGATGCGATAGCACGTTGGGTAGTGGATTGAAGCGGATTTAGGAGAATTTGAGATTCAAGAAGCATAAGAAATGTTATAACAAAGGACATGCGAGATGTGACTTACTTGGTTTTGACCAAGATGCGAAGTTGATCTCCTTGGTTGTAAACACTTGGTTTCTTTACTCGTCTACTGCTCTCTGTCAGTGAAGATCTGGACTCTGTTCCTCGCTCATGATGCTCTCTGTTGATCGAGAAATCCTTTGGTGATCTCAAAATGAAATTCCGATCCGTTGTTTTGGTTTGGGAGCCCATTTAGAGGAAGCGATGGCGGTTGCGTAGAAGCGGCGGTCAGTAGGAAGCCGGCATCGGTAAGGAAAAAGTAGGCTATTTTTAGTAAAATAGCCCACCTTCCCCTACTTTTCTCCCGAGAGATCGGTTGCGGGCTTGGTCAAGTGGCTAGAAGGTCGGCTTTGGAGTGCGAGTAAGGAGGCATTAGTTATGGATGTGAGTCTAGACCAAGTCATGGGTCTTAATTAGGTTAGTTTAGGGTTAGGGCTGGAGTCATGATGAGGTGGCGAAGTGAGGTGGCGGGTAAGGTGATGTGGATTTATCAATTCTGAGTTAGTATCTTATTCATTCCACCCTTTGCTTATTCAAATGGATTTTGATGGAGATTTGGCCTTCTCTTCCTTAAGTTTTCAAACTTCGAGCCTCTTATGCGCTATTATTGGAGACTCTTTCTTCGTATGTAGGGATCCTTGTGATGACATTCTCATTGTCGAGCATTAGGATAGTGCTCCTTTCTCTCCTTTGTCTCTCTTCTTGAGCGTTCACTTCTTCTTTCCCTAGTCATTTGGATCTCATGTGACATGATGGAACTTCTCTATGGATACATGATACACTTCTCTTACCTTACCCTTTGGGGTAATTTAGCTTCTTCCTCATCTCCTGTGTTCCTTCGGTCTAACCTTCCTAGTTCTAGCCTTAGCTTCTTTGATTCTTTAAATTTGTTTACTCCCACTTGGAAGTATTGGGCAGTGAATGTGAAAGGAAGCTTGCACCAAGGGCTCCATGATTCATTGATAAGCTTGAATATGCCCAGCAGTAGTAGTCTTTGGTACACATGAACTCATCTTCTCCCTCAGTGGCTGCTGGGAGTTGTTCAGGGATCCTCCACTCTACCCTGAATGCATTCCTCAAGCACGTATACCACTTTTCAGTGCTTTGTGGGGAGCCATCATTGTATCACAAGCATACTTAACCTCTTTGGGTGAAGGGTCTTTGGCTGGGTACTCCCACATGAACTTGTCTGAGGCATCCAGACACTCCAATTTTTGCAAACACTATGGTGAGAAAGACATTTCCAAAGAGGATCTTGTCCCCTTCCTTCATGCACTTAACAATCTCCTCTGTAATGTACATGGATAAGTTGTATATAGTCCCCTCTGCAATCTTCCTGTAGACATGTAGCCAAGGTTTGTTGACCTGCGTCCATCTTTCTTGGCCATTCAGCTTAGTCACCAGATGTGTGGCCATCTTCATAATGCAGGGTCCTTGATGTCTGAAATATCATAGTACCATGACCCTTTCTTGCATGCATACTCAGTGACGGTCTCTTGAATAGCCTCCTTGTCACCAAGGTCATCTTCTAGGCTATCTCCCTCACATATGAGGCCTATAAATTGTGAAATCAACTGGGGAGTCATGCATCTTGTACCTAGAAAAGTGGAAATAGTCTTCATGCACCGAGACATCAACCACTAGTACAAGTGATCTGGCTTCCCAAAATAAGGCAACTCATAGAGTTGCAACAGCCCTACCTTTGCCAATTTAACCTTAACGTCATCATCATATATGGGCAAACCTTCAGGTGTTCACTTGTTGGTGGGGCGTACCAATTCCAATGCCATTTCTTTCTCTATGGTGTTGTGTGGTGATTATAGTCACTAACAGGTATGCTTCTCAAGTGGGATTCCCATTCCTTTCCCAACATCACCCCATCTGGGTATTGCATCTCTGCATACCATTCTTCATTTGTGTCTACTTTGGGTTCTGGTTGTTTAGCCTTAGCTTTTCCCTTTCCTTTCTTGGGTGCCATGGTGAGGTATTTTTATCACTCCTACCCTCTCTTTGTTACTCTGTCTTTCTTCTCCCAACCTTTGATCTCAGATCCTGATATAACTCTTCTAAACCCATGCCCTAGTTTTTGAACCCTAACTTGGATAAACTCTTCACAAGACAACACCTTTTCAACTCCTTCCATGCCCGTGTAATTCCTTCTGGTTCACAATCTCAAACTAGCTCTTCATGTTTTAATCACACAGATCTTCCACTCGATTGAATCTGAAAACCCTAGTTTATAACACTTGCTTATATCTCCAACTCTTCATTTTTGCAAAGTAAAAATGAGAGTGCCCCGACCCTTTATTTATAGTTTTCCTTTTTTGATCATTAAATGCTACTTTACCTACCCCATACTTTGTTCATTTAATGATTTTTCAAACAAAGTCCATCTTCAGTGCCTTCACTCACATGCCCCTTCTGCGTGAAAAACTTCTCAACCTTACGGCACGTAACCAACCAACTTTGACTAAGGAGACTCTTGTGCGTGCTTAACCTAACTGCCGAAGGCACTTCTTCTATCAGATTCTTGCTTTTTCACCTACCTCATGTGTTGCTTTAACTTTTTTGCTTCCTTTTCCTTTGTACATGGGATCTACTAAGTAGCTTTATCCTGGCACCAACCATTCTATCTTTTCTCTTCATCTACCTCTTTCAACCGGGCTACACAACAAGGCTCTTCAACACAACTTCCTTGGTACTTTAATCATGTGCTTCTTCACTTTTCTCCACCCCACACTTAAATGATGTGGTCCTCTGCGCACTCACAAATTCTCCAAAAATAGCAATAAGGTTACCGGTGCCCAAGTGCAAAACCAAAACAACAACAACATGAAAGGAAACACAAGAAAGGAAAATGCATAAAGGAAACTTCTAAACTAACTGGAAAAACTACCTTATTTACAAACACCAAGAAGACTTATTTATAGTAGGGCTTCAGCCTACTACCATTGAAGTGTCAGGAAACTTCATCCCATCCAAGCGCTTATAACTGGCATGCACCTGAATCAAGGATGTATGAAATTGTGTAGGGACCCAACCAATGGACTTTCAACTTTCCAGGATGGCGCAAAAACTTGGAATCATATAGTAACACCATCTGCCCAACCTCAAACTTCTTGTTTCTAATATGGTGATCATGCCAAGCCTTTTGCTTTTCCTTTTCCATTGTTTGGCTCCATCGGGCAAGTGATCATCTCTCATCCAGTTTCATTAGTTCATCAATTCTTTCTTCCAGTGCTTGTTCATCGGCTAATCCTCCTGCGTGCATGCTATTCACAGAGAAGGTAACATAAATTCAACCGGTAAAATGGCTTCCATGCCAAACACCAATTGAAAAGGTGTGGCTTTATTTAGTCTTTTATACGTAGTCCTGTAAGCCCATAACACTTGATACTTTGTCATCCCAATCTTGTCTTCCAACATCATAGATTTTGGTCAAGGTATGACTCAGTATTTTGTTGAATGCTTCCGTGGTTCCATTTTCTTGTGGGTGATAGGGTGTAGTCTTGTGATGAGCCACCATGAACTCTGATAATAGGATCCTCACGGTCTCATTCAGAAAATGTGTACCCCTATCACTGGTCAAACTCAATGGACATCCATACCTGTGATAATGTTCTCCCATAAGAACCTTGCTTTGTTTCTGCCGTGTAATCTTTAGTTGGGGCTGCCTCTGCCCACCTTGTGAGATAATCCATGCAAGTGATGACATAACGTGACCTAGTCCTACATGCTGTTGGTGTAATAGGTCCCACAAAATCTATCACCCATTTTTCAAAAGGCTCCGCACTAGGGATAGGATGCAAAGGCATTTCATCTCTCCTTCTGGTTTGCCAATGTGTTGATAGTGGTCACATGCTTTACAATAATCTCTACAATCCCTATACAAGGTTTCCCACCATAATCCTGCCATTAATATCTTGTGTGTGGTGGCATCACCTACGTAATGCCCACCCACACTTCCTCCGTGTGCTTCTTCCATGATGGCAGGTGCTCATGCTCTAACACACACCTATGCAAAACTTCATCACATCCCAATTTGTATAAGTCTCCACTAATCAACATGTAGGGCACGCGTGTATGGCCAACTACTTCTTTTCCAATGCCTTCATTCCATCGGTGCCACACCTTCTTTTAAAAATACTGCAATCTCCTCCAAATCGAGGGGCATGCCATAACCTAAATAGTTGGGCATCTGGCATTGCTTCCTCAATACTTTGCACATCCTCTCCTGAATCAATCCTTGATAGATGATCAGGCCCATAATTACTTTTTTTGGGCTTCACTACAATGGTGAATTCAAACTCTTGAAACAACAACACCCATCGACATATGTGCCCTTGAAGAATGGGCTTGTTCACTAAATACTTTAATGCCATGTGGTGGTGTAGAATACAAAGGGTGTTGCCAGTCAGATATTGTCTAAACTTGAAGAGTGTGTAGATCATTGACAATGCCTCATGCTCGGTAGTGGTATAATTCTGCTCTATTGGTGTTAACTTCCTACTCACAAAATAGAGAGGATGATCAACAATCCCCTCACCTAGTTGTGTAAGCACTGCTCCAATGGTGGTTCTGAGGCATCTACATGGACATGGAAGGGCTTGTCCCAAGAGGAAAATGTAAAATAGGTGCGGTAATAAGCCTATCTTTTAATGTATCAAATGCCCTCTGTTGCGCCTCTCCCCAATGGAAGGCACTTTTGTGTCTAAGAAGCTCCTCTAAAAGGTGTGTGATCTTGGCATATCCCTTAATGAATTTCTATAATAGCCCATGTATGCCCAAGGAATCCATGCACTGTGCTCTGGCTAGTAGGTTCCCTTAACCCCACAATAACTACAACCTTAGCGGGATCTACCAACAAGCCCTCCTTACATATGATATGCCCCAATAGAGTCCCAAAGGGAGTAGCAAACACACATTTCTTAATGTTGAGGGATATCCTCAACTACCTACACCTTTCAAACATTAATCTCAAGTTGTCACAATGGTCCTTAACTAGACCATATACTTGTCCAATCATCCAAATAGACCTGAAGAAATTTATGGATGAAGTCTGGAATGCTTGCACCACTATGCGTGAAAAAAATAGTAGGTGCATTCTTCAACCCAAAGGGCATGACCGTATATGCAAAACTTCCCCACTCGGTGGTGAAAGTTGTCTTCTCTGGTCCTCCTTTGCAATCTGGACTTGGTGGTATCTGAAAATCCATCCAGTAAAGGAATAGATTTCATGCCCAGTGACTCCTTCCAAAATTTCTTCAGTGAAGGGGTCGGAAATGGATCAATGACACAAACTACATTCAATTCCCTATAGTCCACACAAATCCTAATCCACCCATCCTTCTTGATGTTGATTACCATCGGACTTATCCTCGATTCTTCCATTGCCTCAATGATCCCAGAAGCTATCATCTTGTCTATCTCCTCCTTAACCTTCACGCACAAATTGGGATTCATCTGGTAGGGCTTTTTCTAACCAGGTGCACACCATCCTTAGTTTTATCTTCATCTCCCCAAGGAATGGTGAACACCTTTGAGCTCATGGTACCCACGTGGGAATAAATCCTCAAATTCATGTAGCTAGATCAATGATCTTTGATACTTCCTTCTCTATCTAGTAATCCCCAATAATAGCTTCCTTAGGTTCTTCTTTAAACCGATGTTAACTTTCTTCATCTTTAAAGGCTCATGGTAGGCATGCGTGTGAGCATCTACACTATCCACTACCTCGTGTTCCTATAGAATGGCTAACATCTAAGCTTTTTGATTCCTCTCCATCAATCACATATACTAACTTTCCCTTCTCTTTTTCCAAACACGCGTGCTCAAGTTGTAACTCTTCTGCTTCCTCAATTTCTTCAAAGTGCCTCCAATCCTAGTTCACCTAATAATTCTAATAGCCTATCTTCCATTTACGGCACTATCCCCCATGGTAAGGCACTTGATACCCTACAAGGCCTTATCAATCGATGGCTTGGTACTCGATACTCAAAGGTTTGAATAAGGTCAGCCCATGAGCTCTTGCCAATTCCTTGTCTGGTGGTGTGTCTCCGAATGAATGTACCATGCATGTGCACAACCCTGTAGTGTAGAATACAACTTGTGCACCTAGAGGGATGGTGGAAAAGCTTCTGCCTTCTCTCCAGACCCGTTCACACTCCTGGATATGGAAAGAGGTGGGCTCCTTCCCATGGTACTCCTTGATGATGGTGGGTACATTACTTCTAGAAAATCGATGAGAGAGAGCAATTCTTACCTCATGCCACTCTAAAAGGCTCTCTGATGTGTGGCCCACCAATGAGCTATTGTGCCAAGCAAGACATAACTTAACATCTCCCTCCATTCCTTCTCATTCTTCCACTGAGCTTCTACCTCCTGAAAGATCTCAGGGAAGGCTCCTCCTGAATACTTGGGTAGTTCTTTTCCTCAAGGTGCCTAAATGTGTGCCTTTGTTACCTTGGTCACCGACCCTCTCAACTACCATCCCATTAATTTGTAAGTTCCATGCACCCAATTGTCACAAGCTAGGCTGGTGGTATCACTTACTGACTGAGCATCTTCAAACTGGATAACTCCGTTAGTAGGGTGTACCATCTCAGGGTCTCTAATTGAGTGCACATAAATTTTGTCCAGAACTTCTTCTCCCAATGGTTCAATATAGGGTGTGACTTCCCATCAACCAGGGGTATAATGACCCATTCCTCTTTGTTCTCAAAGCTGATGTACCCTTTGTTGAACCGAAGGTCCTGCATTATTCTTGTAACACCAAGGGCACCCAAGTAGTTGGGAAATTTCTCCACCTCGGTGAGTGCCAAGACTTTGAAGTCCCCAGTAAACTTGGCTCCCTGAATAGTAATAGTTGCATCCTTCAAGACACCGATGGGCATTGCCTTAGTCTTGTTTTCCATATACAACACATTTGAAGATGGCTGTAATGTAGGTCTTCCCATCTGATGCCATGCATCAAAGTCAGAACATTAACCTCGCATGCGGTGTCAATGAGTATATTGTTGAGGAGCCATCCATCTACAACTGCATTCAATGTAATCTCCTTGTCATAGTTGAGGTTGTGAGGGGGAAGGTTCACGTGCAAGACTGTCTCTCACGCTCTTCTCTCGTGTGCGTGGTACCTTCTCTCTCAACCAGGATCCTAGCAAAGGAATGATGTTCTCCTACCTTAGCATTTACACACCTCCTTGACCTCATCCAAGTCATCCTTTTACACCTCGATTCTCCTTCCTTGTTCCTCCTTTCTGGATTGCTCCTTTAGACATTGGATCTCCCCTTGTAAGCTTTGAATAACATCCATGGTGTCTGATATATCTCCTTTTGATGCGGGGTCTGGATACTTTCCATGAATGACCTCCTCTCTTGATAACTAGGGTCTTCTATCTTGGTACCTCTCTTACGTGTGTGGCTTCTACCCTTGTTGTTACCAAGATAGGCTCCAAACCTTCATCCCTGTGTTACGAGGCATCCACTATATGTCTACCTTCTTGATGTTGACCATCACAGTGCCCTTGTCCTTCGGTGTTGCTTGATTCATATGCTCAAATAACTCTCAGGCACTCCTCATACTTATGCTTCTTTCCACACCATGAGCACTGTAACAAGTCCAGGCACTCATGCTTATAATGTTCTGTAGATCCATAGTTGAAACATGTTCCACATGGGAACTCACTTCTTCCTCCATGGTTACCCACCATGGAATCCTCCTCGAAAACCTCTTCCCATGTGCCCCCATCTGTGTGCTCCTCATAATGGTGATCATCATTTTTAGAACCATTGGCAATGTTGGTTTGGCACACCCCATGATCAATGGCCTCATGGATCTGATCAATGAGCCTATAGTCCTTCGTATCATGGGTTGTGGAGGTGAAAATTTTGCAATAACAAGATACATTCTTCTGATCATGTTTGTAGCAAGGGACATCTACTTGCATCATGGTCCCCATGACAAATCTCACAATCTACTATCATCATAGTGCATACCATCCTCAGGGGAAATTATCCTTAATGTGCCCCTCTATTTCACAATCATGCACCATAAACCATTGTGAGTCTCATGGACTGAGTTCATGAGACAATTTTTCCAATTGTTTGGCCATAGCAGCAATCTGAGGCCTCAAGAATGGGCTAACACCAGTATCAATACTACCAATAGCCTCGGTGTGCAAGGTAGCTTCCAATGCTTTGTGGATTTGTAAAAGTTTTATGAGACAAGGCCCTTCTAAAAGGGGTGATCAATCCTCCAACAAACCACTGTGCATGCTGAGAAGGATGGATATCATATGATAATTTAGACAAGAGAGTTTTAAAGCATGCATCATACTCCCACACACTCTCTGCCATTCCTTGTTGAATCTCCTTCAAAGTGCTAATGCTTTTCTACTCAAACTCAGGAATGTGGAACTCTACCAAGAATGCATTCTTTAAAGTAGTGTAGTCCACCACCATTTGATGAGGGTCATACTTTCTATACCAGCTATGCTATGCGCGTGCCCTTACAATGTGGTTATAAATTGACTAGCCTTTCATTTATGGGGTTGTGATACCCTTTGTGCACCATAGCAGTTCACACTTGTGAACATGTTCCGCAACATCTTCAATGCCCTGTAATCTGGAAAATGTAGAGACATTTCAAAGAATACTTGAGGTGGTGGTTGGGGTCCTTGTCTGAAACCAGAGCCTTGGTTCCCTCGGTGTTTCTTCCACCACCTGATCCACTAGGTCCACGGGTCCTGTACCTAGAGCCACCTAGATCCACTAGAACCACTGGGTCCAATAGGGCTGTAGGAGCTATGCCAAGTGCTCCCATGGTCCCACTGAACTGTGCATCGATAGTCTGTGATAGCCCCACTACCACTACTTTGTCCCGCCACTCCCTGATGTGAGACCAAAAGCTTGTACACTTGCCCCTTGTCCAAAAACTCCTCCGAATACTGGAATATGTGTAGCCATAGAAGAAGGAAATGAAAAATTGTATCTCCTAGGCATGGATCTATCTCTTCCACTAGTTTCAACTGGATCAATACTTCTTCTGGTTTGGGAAAACCAAGTGCCGGGCTCGGTCACTGGGTGGGTTTAGATATGTGCCAATGACTCTCCTTTCTCCATGTGATGAGCTCTCACTAGAAGCCGAAGGGGTCTCCCTTACGTGCTTTCCAAGATGGGGTAGCACAGACTGCTCAGGTTCCATGTCCTCCGCGTGAACCTCAACTCCTTCCCGCAACATCTGTCTCCATAAATCCATCACACTAGCAGCCTCGCATCATCTAACAATCTCCCTTTCACGTGCTTCACTATACTTGAGCCATCTTTCTTCCCTCTCCTTCTCTGTCGTATCATCTGCCATCTTCCTCCACCTGAGCTTCCTTACCCAGTGCTCAGAATGGTTTAGCTGGCCATTGGGAGTGCCTCTAAACTCATGGTAACCATCAATATCTTCATAGCTAGAGGAATAACATGTAGAAATGTTCCTCTAGGTTCTCACAGAAATTCAAACTCAGCAACCTCTGGGCAAGAATACGTAGAAATGGCATATTCTAGAGTGTAGCTAGCTAGTACTCCTCTCCACCAATGATCTACAACATGGGTCCACATGTCAGATCTGCATCTGCAACCTCTGGTAGTCTTCTTCGGTCCATATCATGATCCATAATGCCAACTTGATCTAGATGCATAGGCTGAAAGCCATCCATATAACTCTATTGGGAAGCAGCAGAAGAATGTCTCATATAGATCATGGTAGAGGTTCTCTTCTACCCATCTACGTGTATTAAACTTAGGTCAGTGTTGAATCTCTGAGAAAATTCATCCTCCGTGCTCTTGAACCATGATTCAACATTTTCCAATGTTAACCGATCCATCATTACTCTTTACATAGATCATGATGCATGTTATATCCCACTACAACTTTGAAAAGAGGTCCGGAAATGGAACCAAGATGTAGTCATTTTTACTCCTATCACAAAAGGAAGAACCCCATGTGCATGCGGCCTATCACCCAGTAGAAGTTGAGCTCACCCGAGGCATGCGTGGGTGCGAGTCTCTCTTTTATGTGAGTTTAGTGGGAAGCATTATCTATGATTAGTGTAAGAGTATTTAGGAAAGAAGTTGAGACATACAAGAACCATAGGGCTCAGAATGGCCTCAGATCCTTGCAGTCACTTCAGATTGAGTGCTTTAATAGATTCCAGAACATATACTATAATAGAAAGAAAGATACAACCATTCATTCATATCATGAAAGGAAAGAGAACTCATATGAATGAAATATACATTAAACCCATTGATATTCATATCTATTTATAACAAGTAACCTCAATATATTCATTGATTCATTACAGAGTGTCACAGAGTGACCGTAGTCATGCGCATCACTGGATGTATGTAGCTAAGCTAATAGAAAAGAAAAATAACAACTCCATGCTTAGTACATCCTTTCTGAACTAGAATATCCACTCGCAGCAATTCTGCAGAGCTTCTCTTCACTCTCTAACCCACTATTCCCTATGTATATCCAGATGATATATCCTTCTTTTGTGTGTATATCTCTCTATGTATATATCTATCTATCTTTTCCCATGGTAGGCACTTGTATTTATCACTTTCCCGGGCTGCCAACTCGCCTTTTCCACCCTCAGATCCATCACCAAGTGTTGAATGTGGTCCTCCATGTGAGCATGTTCCTTCAAGCCTGAGCTCTCCATTCCATCTCATGATGATCTTCTAGAAGATTCCATCCGGGCATGCTCTTTCTTGGGCCAACCTGTTGTCAGGATGGCATCTTATCCACATGCAACCGATCATGCTTTTCATGTGTTCTACCTTGGGCACTCAAATTGGCTAAGTCCTAAACCTCCTTTCATGTCACATGCACTTGCTATTTGCTTCCTTGCCTTCATTTGTGTTCTATCTCGATATTGGACCATGTCTAGGCCTTCGCCTCCATTCATTGGATCTTCTCTAGTATATCAACATCCTCCGGCTGAATATAGTCATCGTATGCATACCCGTATCCTTGATAGGTTCCATATCCAAATTGATCTTGGCTTTGTTCATATGGGTAAATATAGAGGCTTTGATCTTGGTTATACTGCTTTGTGAAGAAGTTGTGAAGATATTTAAAGGCTAATGATACTATTTCAAGTGTTAATTCCATTGTGGTGATGAATTCATGATTGCACAACTTTGTAGAGTGAAAGAAAATGAGAGACGTGGAAAGAAAAGTTGAATGGAAATGGATGGAAGAAAGGTCAGTAACATTTTAGAACAGTTTGTTTGGATCTAATGGAGTTGCCAAATGTTATTTATGTGTGCCTCCAAAGGCTGAATCTCACCAATAACACACCAAATTGATGAAATGGAATGATAGGATTCTTCAAGTCCCACCAGGTGTGCTAGGAAAACTGTTGATGATTATCTTTGTGGATAAACCGTCGAGTCATTGGATACCTTAGGTCGGTGGAACATGTACCCTAAGGTAACCTCACGGTTGTAAAAAGTTGGATCTTCTCTGTGATGTGATATGGGGGTCAAAGAAAAATGAAACATAGAACAAAATGTAATAGAAGTGATGCACTGAAAAGAAGTTAATCAAGAATCCAACTGCCTGAAATGAGAAAAGGTGAATAATGAAAAGGGTGGATGAAATGCACCACAAGCCAGAGATAAATTCACATTTAACTCCACTTCAACCCATTATTCACAGCATGAACATTAGAAATATGCACAATATACCAACAATGAAGTAAAGGCTATTAGAGACTATAAAAACATGTAAATGATGGATGAAATGCATCACAAGACATCTTTATATTGCTCCAAAATTGTGCACAATACAACAATCAATAGGTAAGAGGAAATGAAATTCCATTACAGAGCTCATGGAAGAAGGCTTGAGTTCCATGTTCCTTCCCTAAGAGGAGAAGAAACAAGGGGCCAAAAAATACTAACTCCTCGGAGATATTCTAAACTCTCTCCTTTGTTAGTCCCCGGATTACAATATATAGGATATGGAGGAGAGGAAAAAAATTCGAAACTCTTCTTCCAACCACTTCTGGTTTGTAATGAATGAAATGAAGTGACAGAAATAGATTTGCAAAATCTATCTCACACTACCCCATGATCTGTCATCAAGGAATGAGGGCCATACTCATTTATCACACTCTCAACTACCTGCAACTACTTTCTTTGAATTGGGATCACTTTTAAGGAATAGACCCCCCAAATCTCCGCTTTATATTCGAATTTCTTAGTTGATGTGTCTCAGATTTGAGTCACGACTGATGGTACAAACTTTGTGCAAATCAGTTAAGAAATGCTCTAGCTATGGCCTTTTGCGTATGAGGGGAAACCTAACTCTTAGCGGGTTTGCTTCTTCTACATGGAACTGTATATTAACTCTCTTGCTGAAAAGTCAAGTTACTAATTTCTTCACCCTTCCTTTTTTTAAGATCTAAGTTTCAAATTTCTCACACATGGAGCTGTCCTACCATCAATATTTTTCTTTGGACTTGGGGCCCATTCATGTCGAGCACCATGTAGAGGCCAAGCACATCTCCAAGGTCTCGTCTTTTCGTTTATCTTTTGAAAGTGCACTGAGCTGACATGCAACATCTTCTACGGGCCCTTCTTCCTATCCTTGAGTTTGTAATGGGAGTCACTATATATTAATACATAGATTATCTCTTCATCGGTCCCCTCACCATTGGCTCCACAAGGAAGCTTTGTAGGAGTTTGAAGTTTTATCACCCCCTTTCAATTTTAGAATTACATCTTTCCAACACATGGCAATTTCTATGACTTTGTCACGTTGTTTTGAATTGACTCATTTCGAGACTCCACTTTTTCATCATGATTTAGATAAATTTTCTCCCATATTACTTTGGAGGCTTGACTCCTTTCATATTGGTTCAAGATCATTGGGACTATCTTAATTTAATCGAAATAACTTTCTTGATATCTATTTTTGGGTGGTGAAAGAAATTTGATAACATAAACTAGACTCAAAATGCTACTATTCATGTTCTTATAACATCTTCCATTTTTTAGTGTAACTATCTCAAATAAATCGTAAAGTTGAAGATTGTTATTTTTCAGAAAAAAATATCTAGTTAAGACCCCTTTGGCCCCACAACTTGGTGCACTTACCCAAGGGAGATGTCCATAAGGATAAAATAGAAGAGGAAATCAGATATAAAGATCAATTTGATCTTCTGTGTAGAGGAAGAGAAGCTCCAGGTGAGCAGGGGGAGATTCAATTAATGCAGAATCCACAAAGAACATATTTAGATGCTTGAAATTGATCAAAGGGAGCTTCATGTTGAGGAGGAGGAGAGGTTTGATTTATCAAACTTCTTGTTTGTTGAGGAGAAGGTGGATCTGAAGGAGGTAGAGTTGTTTGTAGAGGAAAAACAAAGCACAATCTAGTCTACAAATACTCTCCATCTTCAGGAAAGTTTGCAAGATGATCCCATTCATGGATTTGATCTTTAAAGAAATGGGCATTTAACCAAAAGGATCAACCCATGCCCAATCAGATATCTAGCTAGTTTAGAGCCACCCAATTATTTATGACCTATCATGCTCACTGAGAGTATGAGGAAGAGCTATAATGCACCAAAGGTCAACAACAATGCCTCCTAGATCTAAATGTAGAAAAAAATAAAGGATGTAATCATTTTGTTTGTTGTGCTACTTTGAGGAGAATGGTGGAAAAATAGCCGCAAGATAGTTTTTCACTCTTATTAAAGTCCACGTTCAGTTCCAAATTATTTGCATGGCCACATTTTGTGATAAAGGGATGCTATTTCTCACTACCTATTATAGTTTTTGTTTATCTTCTCTTCCTATGGTTAGAGCGAGTAGGTAGGTTTGTTTTTAGCAAAATAAGTGCTTGTGCACACTTTGCATATTCCTTTTAGGATATGTATGATTTTCATGTTTTTACATAGCTTTTGTGCATTTTTTTTGTTGTTGCATAGTTCATTTCACGGCAAAATCAGATATGGGGTAGTTTTAAATGCTCAATCATTCAGACCCCAAGATCAGTTGTAGTTTAGGGCTCTCCGTGCCTCTTCCTTGGTTAAAAATGTAGTGTTTTGGGACAGTTATAAAGTGAATCAAAACCCCAAGCAATAAACTTAAAGAGAAAGACCAAGATTATTCTCGGCCACCTCCGTGGATGAGCAATGTTCATGGTGGAATCAGATAGTTGGAGAAATTTCTAAGATTTATTTAGAGCTCCAAGACCAATTTCAAGCTAGAAGGTCACTAAACAATTCCAGTTTGGTGCTAAGTTCATAACGGATTCAAGAGACAAATATTCAAAGTAAAAGATCATTTTCTTAAAGTTTAGGCTTGTATCCATGTCCAATGGATGCCTTAAGGCTAACTTTGGTCTCTTCACCTAGCAGGCATATATCCCCTAAAGGTCGTCAAATTTTTATCCCAAATTAAATCCTTCCTAAATTAATTTGGATAATTCATTTAATGTGGACTTAGCTATTTATACAAGCCTAGGATGTTCAAACGCATGTCAAAGGTCTACTCCGCCAAACAATTCAAAAATTCCCGAAGGACACGTGGAAGAATTTTGTTGCCTCTTTGATCTATTCGGGTTACATAGAATTCAAGTCCGTGGATTGAACCAAATTTAGTACGGTTGTAGGTCTATGATGAGGCGTAGATAAGGTTAAATGGTCAACAGGGGTGAGAATGACAGAGACTCAAACAAACGGTGCTATATGGTGCAAAATCAATGGTCCAATGCAAACACGTGATAGAATTCCATCAGACTTCAGGACAATGGACTGTGACGGATCTCAAGCCCCAGGATGAAAGTAATTTGGTAAAAGGCATTGGGTTTGGAAGAGGGAAAGGGAATTCAAAAGGTCGTGAAGCAGACATGTAAACAAAGCCAAACCCCAAACTGACAAGAGACCAACATATGGAAATTTCAAAGTAAGTAACATGTAGATAGAGGTAGTCTCCAAGGTCAATCAAATGCTGCCAAGTGTCACACTCATGTTCATCCCAACATGTAAAAATTCAAATGGCCATATATTTCGATCTAAAGCTCCAAATCACGCAAAAATGGTCTCATTGGAAAGGTCTCCTCAAGCCCTTCAATTTGGCATCATTTGATTCAAAAATTGATTGTATTTGGTGGGAGAAAAAAGGGAAAAATAGTTTGGGCATTAATGTGCAGTTACAGATGGCTCAACCACATGAATTAAGTATGGGGATCTTACCTTCTCCTAGAAGAAAAGGACATTGGGGAACGGGTTTAACAAGGTTCCCATGATGTTTTTAGAGATTAATGGATGATTAACGATGGTCAAGCTTGAAAGTCATGTTATAGGAAAAGAAAATATTTTCATTAATGAAAAAATCAAATCCAATCTCTTTCCCTCTCTTTTCCCTCTTTCTCTCTCTCTCTCTCTCTCTCCATTCTTCTATATATTGTAAATTGATTCTTCTTTCGCAGAGAGAGCACTCTTTTTGTTGTAATGACACCATGCCAAAATGGTGGCTAACTTCTCATGTGTTCCAAACCTCAAATTTGGTCCCTAGAAATGTACTCGTGCCTTCTACCATGAATGTAATGAAGTTTTGCATATTTTAAGCAATAGAATCTATTTTGTGGCACATTTTGTCTACCCTAGCTTATTTTATTTGTAGTTTTTCCTCTCTTTTTTTGTTTTTGGCATGTTATGCATACTTCTTGATTGCAGGTTCCATTTTTGTTGAGTTTTCAATGCATGGGAAAGTAGAAGATACATGGTTCTTGATCTGTGGAACGTCTCTCTTCCCTCTCTCCCATGTTTTCTCTCTCTTTCCTTCCACTTATGGATTTCTTGGTGCTATCACCGCCCATTTTAGCTTAGGATTTCCATTTTCATGCATCTCCTTTTAACCCTAGTCCCTTGGAATGTTTAGATTAGGATTAGTTATATTTTCTTTCAACTATAGGAGTAGTTTTAGCATTAGATTTAAGTAGAGGATCCAGCCTTCTCCGGAGGTCCTGTCTCGGTTGTAAGGTGTCATGACTTGGAGATAGTCCCATGTTGCCTCAAAATATCATGTTTTCTATGATTCAAGGAAGGGTGCAATTTTAAGCTCCAACAGTTTCATAGTGCTCTTGTATCTACCTTTCTTTTTGTATGCAACATTTATCTCCTTTGTTTATTTGGAATGTGCAACCTATACAATCATTTAATAAACAAGATTGGGTATTTTTGGTCTTATTCTTATTTCTTTCCTCCCATTTCAAGTATTTTTAATAGATTCGTCATATATATTGATATTGTGTGCATAACTTAGGTTTTTAGTATGAAAATGTTTAGCTCTCACTTGAATAAATTGAAT
This sequence comes from Taxus wallichiana var. yunnanensis, assembly GCA_018340775.1. NCBI lineage: Eukaryota > Viridiplantae > Streptophyta > Pinopsida > Cupressales > Taxaceae > Taxus > Taxus wallichiana. The sequence continues at coordinate 458,948,432 of CM031243.1, forward strand.
ATATTTATAAACTTCTCCTTGAAAATATTTAAGTAGTCATATACTTATCCATGGCCGATTGCATAACACAATATATTTAATCTAACATTGACAATTATACATGGTAGGGTCTATAATTCAATGGGTGAATGCATTAAAAACTATCATGTGCATAAAATACAAATATGTTTAACCAACATATGACACAAATGTTACATTAAGGAGAAAAAGAATTTTATAAGGGATAATTATAAGAAATCTCTTTTAAGTGCAATTGGCTAAAAATCCTTATTCAAGGGTTTCCAAGATCACATATGGTAGGTTAATTCAAATGTATCATTTCCATGCTTTATGTATATAGTTTTTAAACCCAAATTTCTAGTACATACGGATGATTTAGGGTTCCATCCATTAAATATAAATATTTCTAGGATGTATACCATTATCAGTAAATATATAGAAACACGTGTACCCATACACAATGCTTTATATTTTATGTTACTATCATTATAAGTATTTTCCTGAAAATTTCCAATCTATTGGCGCCACACAACCAATATTCTCTTTTCATTTTCCCTCACTAATAATTATAGCCTTTTATCAATGGATTATTTATCATACAAAATTCCTAAGCATGATATGTATAGGCATGGAAAAGTACATTTTACTAAAAATTTATTTTCTAAACACCAATTAGAATGGCATGTTTCTATTCAACCTTTAACATGGTACTTCAAACCCATAATACTAATAATAATCCACTATTCCATTATATTTTTACAACAAACATATTCACAATGTTGGAATAGATATTTTATTATTTTCTTCTACACAACTACCTGGATTTTGGGTCATATGGTGTAGTTTTGTGGTGTGTTATTGTGAATTCACTTTATAACATATTCACTATCTAGGAAAGGAAGTGACTTATCACTAGTAAAATTTGGTGGGAATCCATATCTCGCTTATTATAGTCTCTTATAAAAAAATCACAATGGAGTTATAGACAATACCTTATGCACATTTCCTTCAAGTGTACTTGGTAAAATAATTATTTTCTTTTTTATATATGTACTCCACTCCTATGCACTATTGGAATGATAGTCCCGTTGATGGTGAATCACAAGCACCCGAATGTCCGCAACTCGATGGGTTGAGACTCTCGGTGCGATTGCATAACATGGATCTTTTCCCAAGTGTGGGACCTGCGTAAATTGGAAAAGCTCTCCGAATGAAGGCCGGTTCCTATTCCTTTGTTCAGATGCACACGTAAAATTTGTAGAGGGTTTCCTCAAAACCTAATCTAACTTGCTAAGGAGACAGGGTAAGGAGATGCATAAGAAATAAATCTAAACAAACAAAGGTGATGCACCGAGGAATGAAGAACACCCTGTCTTGCCAATAAACACAAACCATTTAAATGCAATGCAAGATCATGCACAAATAACAAAATTTGCAAAGTGAAAGATCGAAGGATGCAAATGAACACAGAGAGGGTTGAGAATCATCCACGACATGCATTATTTGTTCCAAAGATTGATACGATACACTACAAAATGCCAAGAGGTAAAGTTGCATTACAGTTTTAAATGGGAGGTTTGAACTCCACAAATTCACCTACCAAAGAGAAGAAGGGAGGGGGAAAAAAAAATTTCCAACCTTTAGAAAGAAGCCCCTCCTTACAATTTATAGGAGGAAAAAGAGAGGGAGAAGAGAGGAATTCAAAACCGCCCAACCACCTCCGCATCGCACCTAACTCATCTCATTATGGCGGTAGGTGGGAACCCTAACAAACCCAAAAAATGGCAAACTATATTTTACATTTTTGAAGAACTTTTTCTCACCCAATTAAATATATCCAATCATAGTTGGGTAGAGGACCTTGTAAGCTTTCCAAAAAGTCTAACCTTGCGTGAATCCGAGCTCCCTGTGAAAAGTTATGGCGATCTGAATATTTCCCGCGTCGGTGGTCTACTTTCACCAAGTTCGGGATTCTCCTCTGCATTTGCATCGGGTTTGGAGGATGCCTCGACATGTGTTTGATGCTTGTGTTTTCCTGAAACCCACTTCGCTACTATTGCCAAGATTTCCTTTGTTTTGGGGTCAGAAAATGGACTTGCATATGCATCGGGTTTGGAAGGTGGCTCGACATGTTTCCGCCCCATGCTTTCCCGACATGTTTTCCGACTCCAAGACCCGATTTGCCTAGGTAGTGTTTCGGGTTTGTGGAACTCTCAAGCATCGGGACATCCTTTGTGATCTACATGCTTCATGTCTCATGTTTCCGAAACTCGAAACCCAAATTCCTTGTGTCGGGTTTTTGAACTTCTCCGACATATTTTCCTTTGGTCGGGTTTTTTGACCTCTCCGACATATTTTCCTTTGTGTCGGGTTTTTGAACTTCTCTGACATATTTTCCTTGGCACATTGTCTGTATTTACCCGGGGTAGATATATACAATAAGTCCCAAAAATTTTATGTCTCATTTCTTAAATGGATCTTGAGATATAGTGGGGTTATGAGACATCTTGTCACATCAATAGTCAAGAAAATCCTTTACCAAATCACATATAATTATGTGAATTATTTTACATATTTAAAAGAATTTCCACCATGTTAGGAATATTATGGTTAGTGATCACATATTATAGAAATTAATACGGTGAAGAATATAGTGTGATATGTTTTTTGTATAGTTATGTGAGTTGTTTTAACAACTCCCTTAATGTAAATAAGTTGTTATTAGGATAAATTTTAGAGATTGTGAGTTGTTTGGTTAGTTATCATAAACTCCTCATATTTAGGAGATGAAATGTTTATATATTGTAGTCTCAATGTATTGAATCAATAATTATTATTAAGTATTAATTTGTTGAGCTCTACTAAATTATTTTAATTTTCGTAATGTAGATTAATCATGTTACTTTTAGCTTGATTGTTGTATGAGGACATTTGGACCTTTTCATTTCCCTATTAATGGTGAATTAATACATGAGATTTATTTATTCAGTAAATAGTATTTAAGATTAGTTTGCTTTCTTTTTAAGTTTTAAGATAGATAATATATTATTTTAGCATCTTTTTAGTCCGAAAATATGTTTGGCAGTGTCGTGGGGAAACAAGCCAGCGGTGTAGTAGGCATAGCCCCTCTTTGAGACAACAAAGTGAAACTGGTTTATTGCTATTCTATCAAGTAGGAATCTGTGCAAATCTACACTATTCTAACTTTAGGGGTTTGGGATCTCATCCCAAAGAGAGATAGTTCTAACTACGAATAGAAAGGTAGAGGGAAGGAACGGAGGAATATAGATCTGAAGGAAGAAAAGAAATGAATTCCAAGACATAAAGGTCAAAAGGTTTATGCTTTGGGCTGGTAGTAAACAAAGCCAAACTTACTTGCATAAACAAATAAAGCAATATTGATGAACATATGATGATAATAGGAATGAATCCAACAGAATAAAAACATAGATCTGACTTAAGAAATATATGATGTAAATAACACATATATTGATCACAAAGTCCAAGCATATGTATTAATACATCTTCTTATACAAGAAAGTACAAAGTCTTTCTCTCCTCACTTCTTTTTTCATACAAAAATGTCCACCTGGAATACAACAAGTATTCTAGTATTTATAGAAGGAGAAGAGGAAAGAAGACAAAAACAAACCAACCACTATTTACAAAATATCTAAAAAGTCAAAAGTTGACTTTGGGCAAGTTTTGGATGGCAACATCCCATGGTGCAACATGGATGATGTCATCGTAAATGCCAACATACTTTTTAAATATTTTTACAAAAATGATCAAAGCATACACAAGAGGAGAAACTACTCCTCATCATCTCTTTGCTTAAACTGAGTGTCTTGCTTCTGATCAAGAGAGTCGATGTGACACTATGCTCGATATTCCATAAACTTGCTGATCATTGTCTGAAGTTGATTATGATCTGGACCTTGAAATGGTCGCCAATGACTTTGCAAGTTTCTTTTTCATTCTTGAGCTTGTTAGGTAACCCGGTGAACTCCTCGCATGCATCGATCAAGAAGCCAATGAAATCACAAGGCCAAGAGGTTATTGATTGACTCTCGATCGAAAGTGACCTCTGGTGCCAAACCTTGAGTGACGATAGCCTTAAAGCGCTGGAATGTATCATTTTCTTCCCTCAAGGTGTATGATTCATTGAGCATCCCTGGAGACATCTTTGTAACTATCTGCTCCATGTTGTATCGTGCATCTAGGGCTTCATCCTTGATTTTATCTATCCTCTCCAGGATATATTCCATTTGATCGACCCGGTAATCTAATGCAACGAGAGCTTTATTATGTGCCCGCGGGTGATCGATGATGCCAAAATTTAATAGGCCGTCAGATGAGCAGTTAGCCATTGCTTGGAATGTTTCATGTTGCAACCTAGCATTGCTCAACTCCTCGGAGAGGGAACCTACTACTTCTTGTAGCTCCTTATTTTCTTGATCTATATCTTGGTAGAGCACCATGAATTTCTTAATCATTTCCTCACTATCTTAGAGGATTTGCTCAATCCAGGAGGATATAGCTGTGCCTTGTTTGTTGATCTTAGCATATTCATCTATTTTGTCCTAACTAAGAACTTCGTGAGGGTTTGGCGGTAGTCACAGGAGGAGGAGCACTACCCATTCTCTGGAATACTTGGAGAAGATGTTTGTTTTGTTCCTTGAGTATTCTCTTCTCCTCTTTTTCTTCTTGAAGCTTCTTGCAAAGAGCATCTACTACAGACAAGGCCTCTCCTTGTAGGCTTTCAGATGAGGTTCCCATTGTGACTTGGGTCACTGTGAAGTCTGTGGGAGATAGATCCTTCTTTTCTTTTGTGGGATCTGGGTATGCAATCTCCATGACTCTCTCCCCTGAAGTGCTCTTAGAAAAGTGAGTTATCACTTTCTGCTTCTTGGGTCCCTTCTTCGGAATGACGGAGAAGTCCATGGGTGCAATGGGAACCTTTCTCTTGTGCTGACCCAGATGGTCAAAAATCTAGCTAGGAGTTATGGGAGTGGGAGTAGAGGAATAGAAAAAGAAACATGAGTGAAAGGGGAAGCAACTGAAGAGGCCTCAGGGAAAAACATTGAAACACTTGGTGGTGGCATCGACAAGGAGTCCAACGCGCTACTGCTTGTGGGGCCTAGAGTTACTACAAGAGAAGAAAAGGACATGGAAATGGAAGGGATCTGTAATTGGATGGAGGGAACACTAGGTGATAGATCTAAGAGAGAGGAGAAGATGGAAGAGGTGGGAGATGGAAGGGAGGAAGGGAGAGAAGAAAACACATCCATAGGAATAGATGCTTCAACGATAGGGGGAGGAGAAGGAGCGGAAGAAGGAATGGTGGGTACCTCAGTAGTTATAGTTGTGATAACATCCTGGGTGGATGTATCATTGAAACTTCTTTTGTTTATTCTCTTTACCCAGAGACACTAGGTCGACCACTTGTTTCTCAGAAGTAGTAGGAGGGCTTTGAGGAGCTTCTTCTTTTTTGCTTGATTCTCCCTCCTTATCCTTTCCTTTTCCTTTCATAACTTGAGCGGGTCTTGGAGGTGTGCAGATTCGAAGGGGAAGTAGTGAAATCTACTCCGAGGTAGGTGAGATGCTTTTTTTACACCAATGTTTGGTGCGTTGCAACGTGGGCTTAACCCATTCTTGAATGGTCTTAGGTGCTTTGGCTCACAACCTCGCGAACGGCCAATTGTCCCCATCGTGTCAAGGTAAACTTGATCAATTTCTTGATCGTATCTTGGAATCTATTTGGGACGATGGCTACGCCATAGTGAACGATCTCTTCTAGAGCCAATCAAGAATGATCCTTTACTTTGATGTCTATCTCATGTGTCGGAGTTGATCCAAATGTCCTCGATCTCAGGAACATGGATGTGATCAATTTTTACCCTTGAGAGGCAGCTCCAACAGTCAAAGGTTGGCCTTACTAGGAGGTTATGCTTTAGATTCAGCAACTCAAGCTCAACATACATCTCCCACACCTTGGCAAGTGTGGTGCAGGTGTATCGACCAACTATAAGGGGGAATGGAGTTCCTCCTTTCTTTCTCTTCATGCACTTCTCATGGTAAGTGATCAATTTCCTTGAAAACTCCAAGAGGATCAGCTTTGGCCCTACATACCTTGGTAGCTTTGTCGGTTCACCCTTGAAATTCACCACTCTGAGATATGTGAATGTGGGGAATTGTGTGAACAATGCTCCCCATTTCTTTGTGGCAGCAATCACACTCGGGCTGGTCCAACCGTGTCTCATATTCAGCCTTAGTAAGTAGATTACCTCATAGAAAAAGGCATCATTAATCTTGGAGAACTGGGAGATGTTAGCCTCGAGCTTTAGCTCTAGGTAGAATTCATACATTTGACACGGGGCCATACCCCATTTCAATCCAAGCCCGTGAAATCTCGTGCTAATGCTACAGCAGTGTAGACAACGTAGGAATTCATGTACAACTTCCCAGTTGTTAGGACTTGTTGAAGCTACTGGGAGATGGTGTCACTGATGATTTCACCTTAGCCAAAATGTTGATCAGGCACATTTTTGCTCATGGTCTCTAAATACCTCAACATCCATTTGTGGAAATAATGGGCATCGACTTATGGCAACATATTCCCTGTGATGAGGAATGTCCAGGTGGTCACCAAAGTGATGGGCTATGAGGTCGATGATCATATTTTTCTCTTTGTCTTTGACACATCTAGTGTCCTTGTTGTAATACCAAGTGACCAACATAATAAATTCATTGTTTACAGCACTTACTAGTAGCCCAACTGCAAAGTGTAATCCACTACCCACTACTTTCCTGGTTGGTACTTACCCAAAAGTCATGCATATCAATATGCCCTAGCTCAGAGTCTTTGATGTCGAGGTCTCTCTATGCATATGAGTCAGGAATCCTGACTTTATGATATTTGTACTTCATCTCTTGTTCGACTACTTCGCTTTAGCTTTAGACTTGGTTGGTTTCTTGCTTGATGAAGACATGTGTGAGCTCGAGGATGGCTGTTGTTGTTCTACAATAAGGATTAAGGAGGTCCAATATAGAAGAGCCATGTCAATCGTCATGTTATTCATAATGAAAGCTTACAGAATGAAGAATGAGAAATTATAAGGCTTAGGGCGCAAGGCGCAGGTTCATAGCATGTTGCAGAGGCTTAAAAATGTTGGGCACACTTTTGAGGATGTTGACATGGAAAAAGGTGTGCCAGTGTTGATATGAGAAAAGTTGCACCAAGGTTATAAAGGGCACACTTTTGAGAGGTGTTGCGTGACAAAAGGCAATGCCAAAGGGTAAAGCGCAGGCGTGGGTTTACAACATACAACATGTCATGTTGACATTAATGGAAATGCACCTACGCCTTAGGGAAAACTGATTTGATCTGGGTCTTTGAAAAGATAGTGTTACATGGGTTTAGGCTATGCCAAGGCACAAATTTGAGAGATGTTCATAAGAGCGTGCGGTGTGCAAAGAAAAACATGTGGTGCGAATTTGCAATACATGACATCCAATGTTGATGTTGCACAAGTGGCGTCTACGCCTTAGGAAAAACTGCTAAGTGCTCTTTATCGGGTGGGTCTTTGGTTTAGGTTATGCTGCAAGGAGGTAAAGTGTGCCAAGGTACAATTTTGGTAGGTGTTGCAGGAAGGACGCAGTGTGGCATGCTTTTAGTCATTTTAATGACTTAGTTTATTTTCTTTCTTTCTATTTCTCTCTTTTTTGGATACCTCAGATGGTAAAGAGAAGGTTTCAACAAGATAATAAGCAAGGAAAAATGGCCTTGGGTTTCTTGAGGCAGGGGCCTTCTAGATTTATAGATCTAGAAGGAGAGGAAAAGGGGTCTCCAATTGATTATAGATTATTAGGTTCCTCTTTTTAGATTTAATCTTTTTTATACAAGCCCTAAGCCTAACAAAAGCCACAACAACAATAAGAATGGCAGAAGCCACTTACCCAGTTTTATAAAAGATGAAGGACAATGTTGGGGTCCATAAGCTCGAGAAACGACACACGGGGGTGACAAGGATAGCTGAAAGGTGTAGAGAAAACACTTTTACAATTTTCAATTCGTGAAAATGACAGGTGTTGGGCACCTATTTATAGAAAAATTGGCATTTATTGTTTCACCAACTTTCTTTGGCACACTTTTCAGAGTGTCGACATGGGTTAAAATGCACCTTGGCACAATTTTATTGGTGTTGACATAATACTTTCAGTGCCTTAGCGCACATTTCATGGTGTCAACACACCATTTTCCACGCCTTAGCGCACATACTTGGTGCATGTTTTATGATGTTGACACGACATTTCCTGCACCAAAGGGCTTTCTAAGGGGCACACATTTTGGTATGTCGACATGAGAATTCCTACGCCTATTTCAAAAAGGTGCACTTTTGAGAGTGTTGACACACCATTTTCTACGTTGAGTTTAAAAAAGCTAAAAATGGCTAAGTTATAAAAAACTTGATTTTCGAAAGGGAGTTTTAGGCCATTTCGAACGTTAACAAACTTCCTTTGGGGACCAAAATGCAATTTTGGTATGGTTACCTGCAAATTGCCCTTGTCAATTTTGCAAGATAATAGCTGGCTCTTTCTGAGGACTATCTTTAAGTGAAAGTTAAGGGTAGAGAATCCCAGATATTCATGCGACTATCCATTGGGTTACAGAGAGTCAAAAACAAGGGAAACCCAAAAGGGAAGGAAGGGAACACACAACAAATAGAAAGAAAACACACAACGAAAGAAAACTGTACAAAGAAGAAAACAAGCTCTACTTCTTGAAGACCTTTAAGTGCTGCCCATTATAGGGAAGCAGGAGTTCGGTTTCATCTAGATATGAGAGATAGAAACTATTCTTTTCATTGAGTTGTTATATCTTGTATGGTCCTCTCCAAAGAGATTCAAACTTTCCGTGCATACCTTTCGGTTCTCTTCATTTGTCCCACAGAAGAACAAGATCTCCTACTTGGAAATCTCTCTACTTAGCTTTCTTGTCGAACAATCTCTTGACTTGATTCTGATGTTTAGTGATCTTATTGACCACTTTCATTCTCTTTTCTTCAAGTTCCGTTAGGTACATAATCCTCTTTTCAAGAGAATTCTAAAAAGTTTCATCTTCAATTGCTCGAGCCAAGCATAGAGTAGGAAGTTCTGTGGAGATAGGGATTTCAGCATCGATCCCATACAACACCTGGAAAGGTGACATGCCGAGAGACATATTTGGGGTGATATGATCCACCCACAAAGCATCGTGCAATGATTTGTGCCAGGACTATTGGTTTTCATCAACTAGCTTCTAGATGATAGTTACTAGGTTCTTGTTGCTAGATTCTACCTGACCATTTCCTTGAGGACAATAATTAGAGGCATGAGCCAACGTTATTCTGTATCCATAACAAAAACCAATTACTTCCCGTGAAGAGAAGTTGGAAGTGTTATCAGTAATGATTTTGTGTGGAATGCCAAATCTCATAATAATATTATCTTTGATGAAGTTGCAAACAACTTCAAAAGTGGTGTGCTTGACAGGTATGGCCTCCAACCATTTCATGAAGTAATCCATTACTGTTAAGATGTAACTATGTCCAGCACTCGATTGAGGATTGAGTGCTCCAATGAAATCAATTCCCCATTATCTGAATGGTTCGTTGATGATGACAGGCCTGAGGAGAAATGCAGCTAGCTTTGGTTTGCCAACGAACTATTGGTAAAGTTCACATTTCACTACCAGAGGTCGCATCACGAAATAGCGTCACTAGTAGTACTGCCCAAATGATTTTATGTGTTATCACGGATGAGGAGAAGTGACCACCACAGGTTGAGTCATGAAAAATTTCCAACAATTTTACCTGCTGCGGCTTGTCAACACATCGTAGAAAAACACCGTCAATTCCACGTTTGTACAATCCATCATCCCATATGACATATCTTGCGGCTCTGAGCTTTACCGCTCACTTTTCCTTAGTGGTTAGGTGAGTTGGGCACTCTCCATAGGTGAGAAAGAATGCAATGTCAGAATACCATTCATTGTTGGTAGTCATAAACAGAACCATGGGTAAAGGATCCACTCTCTCTAGTTCATTTTGTTCTCCATCAACGTGAGTAGCTTGCTCTTCAAGTACCTCTGAGTCTTTATTTTCAGCCATTAGCTGACACAGGCCTTTACCTCTTACCAACTTGGTTGGTCTAATGTCTAGATCATATTCTTGGACCTTTGTGATCCAATTCCCTCGTAAGCTCCCTAACTCCTGTTGAGTCAGGATAGACTTAATGTGACCGTGTCTAGAACCAACACTACTATATGAGAATTTAGAATGTAGTAGCAGAAACTTTTGACTACTTTTACCATGGCAAAGGCATGCTTTTCCAATTGTGACATTTTTAGTTCATGAGGCTTAAGAGGAGAGCTCATGAAAGTAATCGAGGATTCAATATCTTCAGAGTTCTTTTGCATCAAGATAGCTGATACAGTATGCGCAGAGGCATAACTATACATGATGAAGTCTTTGCTGAAGTTAGGACACACCAGAACAGGAGGATGAGCGATGGATGTATTTATGTCTTCGAATGATGTTCTACCCTCCTCACTCCATTGGAATGTTTGGGACCCTTTCATCATATTAGATATATGACGAGTCTTCTCAGCAAAATCAGGAACAAAGCATCTAAGAAAATTTACCTTTCCGAAGAAAGAGTGAACGCCAGTCTTGCTTGTAGGAAAAGTAAGGCTCTGAATAGCCTTGAGCCTTTTGACATCTATCTTAGTTCCTTCTCTACTAATGACATTTCCAAGCAGCTTTCCTTTTATGTCCCCAAAACCGACTTTGGGATTTAGTGAAATTTCGTGCTCTCGGCATCTGATCAAGACTTGTTCCAAATGATCGCATGATCACTTCATTTCTTGGAGAACATGGTCGAGGTCATCTAGGGAAACTACAATGACCTTTCCCATCATATATTTGAATGAAAATTCCATTTCTCATTGGAAGGTGACACTGACATTGATCAAACCGAATGGCATTCTCGCTATAAGCGAAGGTACCCCAAAGAGTGGTGAATGTTTGTTTTGAACCGATCTTCGTGCATGACTTGGATTTGGTTGTCAAACGAAAAACCATCAAGCATAGAAAGCATTTCTAAACTGGTTACTACCTGTAGCACTTGATCCATTATTGACAGTGGATAATTATCCTTAAAGGATGACTGTGATGAATTGGAAGAATAATTCTTGTGTCCAACATCTTCGAATTTCAGCCTAGATGGTACCTGATATTTTTGGGTTGTAATGCCTTTGTTTTTGATGAAAAGGCTTGACATCGTCCTTGAGTGGGATTTCATGTCAAATGCCTTTTAGCTTGAAAGACTTTAGATTAGCATAAGACCATGCTAATACGTACATGTACTTTTTAGCAACTTAACAAATTTTTTTTTCTTCTGGGCGTATAACACTTCCCCGATATTCACGTAATGAGGATGTTCCATAGTACCCAGACAATTATGATTCAGTTTCTAGAGAAGAGGAAGGATCATCCTATTACTTTTTCTTGACAAAATGGTCATGATTATCAAATAATCATTCTAAGGAAACTAAACCTTTCGGAATCTTGTTTCTTTTTCAGATTCATGTGCTTGACTAGTGAGAGACTCACGACATGTAGAATTTGATCCGTCGAAATGAAGTTCTTTGAAATTGTTAGCTTTCTCCAAAAAGGTGATAAGTTGGTTGTCATCATTGAACACTTGCCAGTGCTATGAATTATCTGGCACACTTGGGAAAAAAACCACCTCAATGGTATATGTATCCATTTTTAACCCCAGGTGAGGGAGCATGAGAGAGGCTGAGATAGCTAATGAATCAGCCATGTCATTTTGAGTTTTGAACTACTTTGATTGAGAAAGTTTCAAACTCCTCGATGCTATCCCATACTGCATTGTGGTAGTGTCTGAGCTGATCATTCTTTACTTGGTATATCCTTTTACCTGATTGACAATTAGCTCGGCATCACCTTGCACTTTTAGATTCTTGATTCCCTTCTCTTTTACAGCTTGCATGCCAAGTAATAAGGATTCATACTGGCAAGATATAAATTGTATTGAAGAACTGTAACTTGAAAGAAAAAGGGAAAATATCCTCTTCATGAGATATTAGAACAGCTCCAACACCACATCCACTCGTTGCACAACTGTTATCAAACTGCAATGTCCATACTTTATTGAGATCCTCTTTTTGGATGAGAATGTTCATTCTATCTAAGTCAATGGAAAAGAAATAGTTTCCCATCCCTGCTGATTCAAAAAGAATATGAGCCTTGGGGTCATCAGAATTGGTGACAAGATATTTCTTTTGTGATTATGGTTCCAACGTCTGCATCACCCCTTTGATAGGAATTTCGGCTTTAGACCAGTCCATATGAATTTCCCGCCAACTTCTTTACAAAATCTCCTCCCTAGCAAAGTATCCCATGGGCTCTTTGGAATATCATTGCAAGAATAGTCATTTTTACCCTTTTTCAGAAATGCCGCAAATGCAAATTGTGCATCTTTGATCTAACTAATCAATAGTACTTGCTTGGTTTCCATGGAGTAGAATTTTCCAAAAGGTTTAGTAGATGTGAAGCCCAAAGCATGGGCAACCTTTGCTAGCATAACATTGTCAGAAACTCGAATCAATTATATAGTTGCTTAGTTTATGACCGTTGATCAAGAGAGATAGGTAAAAAGGTTCAATTTTCCCCGATGTGGAAGTTAGGGAAAGCGTTTACATGAGGCGTCGGAGGTGTGGGAAGAATTCCTTTTGGGGAAATGAGAGGAGGGATGGTGGCACGACTTTGGATATACTTAGTTAATATTACAAGTTGGTGGGTTGGGATGAAGGTATTCAACTTCAGACATCCGGATTTTTGTCTTTTGACATGATCAAATATATCAAATGCGACCAAGGGTTTCACTAACAAAGGAATGAGTCCTTCATTTCGTGTTTGTGGAGGAGGATTACTGGTCTTTATGGATTTGGAGGAAGGCTGAATTGGAGGAGAAACATGAGGAAAATATTTCTTTACAACAGGTTTAATAGGAGGTTGAGTAGGAAGGGGATTACCTCTTTTAGTGATCATTGGCGAGAGGAGTTACCAAAACCTTTTCCCTTTGTTTTTCAGCAGCAACCTTTGCTTCTTTTCCTTGTGAGTGAGTGAAAACTATGTATGATTGTCCTCTCACATACCCTTGGGTACCCTCTTCTTCATCAAATTCCTCATCTTCAAATTCCATATACCCGATAGTAGAGTCATCAGCCGGTTCACCGACATCTTGATCATCTTCGTCTTGTGACAAAGGTTCTTCGTAATTTGGATCATCTTCTTCGATTTCAACCAAAGCATTAATCGGGGGATTCAATTACTAACCTTGGAGAAGGAGTAGGCAAACGAAGCCTTTAGGGGGCATTGTTGGGAGTGAATTTCCTCTGTGGGATATCCGGTCTAGAGTAGTGGATGATGTTTGAGCCAATTTCTTCATTAATGAGAGAAACTCATTGGCCATCTTCTGGAATGCTAGATCTAATGAGGTAGCCTGAGAAGAAGTTGAAGCCTTTGATTTTGACGGCTCTCATCTTAACTCACCAGATATAAGTAGGTTATCTTCTATCTAAATGGCCATAGCCTGGGTGAGGAAAAAGGTGGGTATCTGTTCCTGTAAAAGTAAGAAACTTACTTTCGAACTCATGGCATTCAAGAAGAAATAGTTTTGATTCTCTAATGTTGACATCATGGCAAGTGGCACACGGTTGATCAGTGAACTGAATTGGGTGATAAAATCGTGCATGGTTTCATGGGCCTCCTTCTTCATGTGAGTGATTCGTGACAATAACGTGAATGCGTCTTCTGAAGGCTTGTATCTGTCTTCAAATGCAGTCCATAATGTGGCCCAACTGGTGATGGATCCGGTTAGTAAATGCTGGAACCATTCTGATGCAGGCCCTTACAAGGTCTTAAGAAAGAGACGTACTGATACGTCCTCATGAGTTACGTCTAAAATACTACATGACATAATAAATGTAGCTATATGCGCATCTGTGCTTTGATTTCTGCTCCCATCAAATTTCAGAAATTCTTACGATTTCCACTGGGAAGGGGGTGTACTGGATGCGGCAGTGCTAGAGGACCCATGGCATTTCCCCATGGTACAGGTAGATTTATTTCCATTTGAAAAGTGGGAAAAAGAACACGAGCAGGGAGTGTGGTTCCACTTAGCAAAAGAGCACTGCAAGTTGATGTCGAGGCACCTTGTGAAATATGGCTCTTTTGTGGAGGTGAGGCACTTCTGGCTGATCGATCCACTGAGTTCTAGAGATGTGAATCATGTTGGAGTGATACTAAAATTGTGCCTTCAAAGTAGATCAAAGATTGGATCAACTTCTCCATGAGCTCTTCATGAGTAAATTGTTCACCCGCCAGTGTACCCATTTAGATCTACAACAATGAAGACTAGATTTACAACAATTTTTTTCTTGTACTTGCTGATTTTCTAATTTTTTTGGAAAAAATCAGTAAAGATCTACTTTTTAATATTTAATTTTATCCTCTTTTAACAACCGATTTCATTTTTCTCGACAAAGATTAATAAGGATAAAAAGTGGGTCAAGTGGGTCAATTTAGGAAGCTGATTTTTGGATCTTTGACCTGAATTTGCAAGGTTTTGAAAATATCATAAAATTTCAGAATCTCAGATCTACTAAAATATACAAGTTTTTGTAAAAACTCAGCGAACTAAAAGCTCCTATCTACTCTAGATCTATGGATTTGTATAGGAAATTTTCATTTTGATCACTTCTGCAAAAAAATTATTTTTTAACAAAGAGTTAAAATTTGCAAACTTGTAGTCGAGCTTTTAAAGTTTTTGTTTTTAGTTATTTCCTTAGTTCGATCCCCAAGAATTTGCCAAAACCGTTGGTCTAAAAATCATCGATTAGGGAGTCATGGGGAAACATGCCAACAGTGTGCAGGGCATAGCCCCTCTTTGAGACAACAAAGTGAAATTGGTTTATTGTTATTCTATCAAGCAAGAATCTATGCAAATCTACACTATTCTAACTTCAGGGGGTTTGGGATCTCATCCCAGTAGAGGTAGTTCCAACTATAAATAGAAAGGTAGGAGGGAAGGAACGAAGGAAGATAGATCTGAAGGAAGAAAAGAAATGAATTCCAAGACAGAAAGGTCAAAAGGTTTATGCTTTGGGCTGGTAGTAAACAGAGCCAAACTTACTTGCATAAACAAATAAAGCAATACTGATGAACATATGATGATAATAGGAATGAATCCAATGGAATAAAAACATAGATTTGACTTAAGAAAGATCTGATGTAAATAACACATATATTGAGCACAAAGTCTGAGCATATGTATTAATACATCTTCTTATACAAGAAAGTACAAAGTCTTTCTCTCCTCACTTCTTTTCTCATACAAAAATGTCCACCTAGAATACAACAAGTATTCCAGTATTTATAGAAGGAGAAGAGGAAAGAAGACAAAAATAAACCAACCACTATTTACAAAATATCTAAAAAGTCAAAAGTTGAATTTGGGCAAGTTTTTGGATGGCAACATCCCATGGTGCAACATGGATGACGTAATCGTAAATGCCAACCTGCTTTTTAAATATTTTTACAAAAATGATCAAAGCGTACACAAGAGGAGAAACTACTCCTCATCATCTCTTTGCTTAAACTGAGTGTCTTGCTTCTAATCAAGAGAGTCGATGTGACATGGCACTCAATATTCCATAAACTTGTTGATCATTCTCTGAAGTTGATTATGATCTAGACCTTTGAAATGGTCACCAATGACTTTGCAAGTTTCTTTTTCATTCTTGAGCTTGTCAGGTAACCCAGAAAATTCCTCGCACACATCTATCAAGAAGCCAATGAAATCGCAGCCAAGAGGTTATTGATTGAATCTCGGTCAAAAGTGACCTCTAGTGCCAAACCTTGGGTGACGATAGCCTTAAAGCGCTAGAATGTATCATTTGCTTCCCTCAAGGTGTATGATTCACTGAGCATCCCTGGAGACATCTTTGTAACTGTCTGCTCCATGTTGTATCGTGCATCTAGGGCTTCATCCTTGATTTTATCTATCCTCTCCAAGATATATTCCATTTGATCAACCCGGTAATCTAATGCAATGAGAGCTTTATTATGTGCCCACGGGTGATCGATGACACTAACCTTTAATAGGTCATCAGTTGAGCAGTTAGCCATTGCTTGGAATGTTTCATGTTGCAACCTGGCATTGTGCAACTCCTCGACAGGTAACCTGCTACTACTTGTAGCTCCTTATTTTCTTGATCTATATCCTGGTAGAGCACCTTGAATTTCTTAATCATTTCCTCACTATCTCTAAGGATACGCTCAATCCAGGAGGATACAGCTGCACCTTGTTCGCTGATCTTAGCATATTCATCTATTTTGTCCTAAATAAGAACTTCAGTAGGTTCAACAACAATCATAGGAGGAGCATTTCCCATTCTCTGTAATGCTTGGAGAAGATGTTTGTTCTATTCCTTGAGTATTCTCTTCTCCTCTTTTTCTTCTTGAAGCTTCTTGCAAAGAGCATCTACTACACAAGGCCTCTCCTTGTAGGATTTCAGATGAGGTTCCCATTGTGACTTGGGTCACTATGAAGTTTGTAGGAGACAAATACTTCTTTTCTTTTGTGGGATCTAGGTATGCAATCTCCATGACTCTCTCCCGAAGTGCTCTTAGAAAATTGAGTTATCACTTTCTACTTCTTGGGTCCCTTCTTCGGAATAACGGAGAAGTCCATGGGTGCGATGGGAACCTTTCTCTTGTGCTGACCTAGATGGTTAGAAATCCAACTAGGACTTATGGGAGTGGGAGTAGAGGGAATAGAAGAAGAAATGGGAGTGAAAGGGGAAGCAACTAAAGAGGCCTTAGGGAAGAACATTGAAACACTTGGTGGTGGCATCGACAAGGAGTCCAACGCGCTACTGCTTGTGGGGCCTAGAGTTACTACAAGAGAAGAAAAGGACATGGAAATGGAAGGGATCTGTAATTAGATGGAGGGAATACTAGGTGATAGATCTACGAGAGAGGAGAAGATGGAAGAGGTGGGAGATGGAAGGGAGGAAGGGAGAGAAGAAGACACATCCATAGGAATAGATGCTTTAATGACAGGGGGAGGAGAAGGAGCGGAAGAAGGAATGGTGGGTACCTCAGTAGTTGTAGCTATGATAACATCCTGGGTGGATGTATCTGTTGAAACTTTTGTTGTTTCTTCTTCTTTACCTGGAGACACCAGGTTGACCACTTGTTTCTCAGAAGTAGTAGGAGGGCTTTGAGGAGCTTCTTCTTGTTTGCTTGATTCTCCCTCCTTATCCTTTACTTTTCCTTTCAGCACTTGGGCCGGTCTTGGAGGTGCTCTACCTGAAGGGGAAGTAGTGAAATCTACTTTGAGGTAGGTGAGACCATTCTGTTTGCACCAATGTTCGGTGCACTGCAATGTGGGCTTAACCCTTTCTTGAATGGTCTTAGGCACTTTGGCTCTGTCGACCTCTGTGAACGGCCAATCATCCCCATCTCGTGTCAAGGTAAACTTGATCAATTTCTTGATCAGTATCTTGGAATCCTTTGGGACAATAGCAATGCCATAGTGGACAATCTCCTCTAGAGCCAGTCGGGAGTGATCCTTTTGCCTGATGTCTATCTCATGTGTTAGGTCAATCCAAATGTCCTTGATCTCGGGAACATGGATGGGATCAATTTTTTTCCCATGGGAGGCACCTCCAATAGTCAAAGGTTGGCCTTACTGGGAATTTATGCTTTAGATTCAGCAACTCAAGCTCAACATATATGTCTCGCACCTTGGAAAGTGTGGTGTAGGTGTATCGGCCAACTGTAAGGGGGAATGGAGTTCCTCCTTTCTTTCTCTTCATGCACTTCTCATGGTAAGTGATCAGTTGCCTTGACAACTCTAAGAGGATCAGCTTTGGCCCTGCATACCTCTAGTATCTTTGTCGGTTCACCCTCAAAATTCACCGCTCTAAGATATGTGAATGTGGGGAATTGTGTGAACAATGCTCCCCATTTCTTCGTGGCAGCAATCACACTCGGGCTGGTCCGACCATGTCTCATATTCAGCCTCAGTAAGCAGATTACCTCATAGAAAAAGGCATCATTAATCTTGGAGAACTGGGAGATGCTAGCCTCGAGCTTTAGCTCTAGGTAGAATTCATATATTTTGACCTGGGGCCATACCCCATTTCGAGCCAAGCCCGTGAAATCTCTTGTTGATGCTTGCACGTATACAATGTAGGAATTCATGTAGAACTTCCCAGTTGTTAGGACTTGTTGAAGCTGCTGGGAGATGGTGTCACTGATGATTTCACCCCAGCCAAAATGCTAATTAGGCACATTTTTTCTCATGGTCTCTAGATACCTCAACATCCATTTGTGGAAATAATGGGCATTAGACTTATGAAGACATATTGCTCTGTGATGAGGAATGCCCAGGGTCAGTTCAAAGTGATGGGCTATGATGTCGATGATCATCTTTTGCTCTTTGTCTTCGACACATCTTGTGTCCTTGTTGTAACACCAAGTCACCAACATAATAAATTCATTGTTTACAACACTTACTGGTAGCCAAATTTTGTAAAGTGCAATCCACTGCCTACTAGTTTATTCATCCATGGGCCACTGCTTGCCTGGTTGGTCCTTGCCCAAAATTCATCCATATTAATATGCCCTAGCTCACAGTCTCTGATGTTGAGGTCTCTCTCTACATATGAGTCAGGCATCCTGAATTTCTGATATTTGTACTTCATCTCTTATTCCGACTGCTTTGCTTTAGCTTTAGAATTTGTTGGTTTCTTGCTTGATGAAGACATGTGTGAGCTCGAGGATGGCTATTTTTGTTCTGCAAGAAGGATCAAGGAGGTCCAACATAGAAGAGCCATGTCAATCATCATGTTATTCATAATGAAAGCTTGCAGAATGAAGAATGAGCAATTATAAGGCTTAGGGCACAAGGCGCAGGTTCATAGCATGCTACAAAGGCTTAAAAATGTTGGGTGCACTTTTGAGGATGTTCACATGGAAAAAGGTGCACCAGTGTTGATATGAGAAAAGTTGCGCCACGGTTATAAAGGGCGCACTTTTGAGAGGTGTTGCGTGATAAAATGCAGTGCCAAAGGGTAAAGCACAGGGCACGGATTTACAACATGTAATTTACAACATACTTGGCACGTATTTTATGATGTTGACATGACATTTCCTGTGGCAAAGGGATTTCTAAGGGGCGCACATTTTTGTATGTCGACATGAGAATTCTTGCGCCTATTTCAAAAAGGCACGCTTTTGAGAGTGTTGACACACCATTTTCTGTGCCGAGTTTAAAGAAGATAAAAATGGCTAAGTTCTAAAAAAGTTGATTTTCGAAAGGGATTTTAGGCCATTTTGAACATTAATGACTTCCTTTTGGGACCAAAATCAAATTTTCAAGTATGGTTACCCTGCAAATTGCCCTTATCAATTTTGTAGGATAACACATCGTAGAAGGAAATAATTTTAGTTATAAGGCTCATTTGGATCCTTTTTCCATTAGTATTATGTCATACTCAAATGTAATTTTGTATTCATATTTATTATGATATTTATGTTTGGATCTTCCAAAGATGCATTATATCTACATAAGTTTTGCATTATCTCATGCCCGACATTAGTTCAAGATACAATAGTGCATTTAATTATTCATCATGTGTCATTGCATTCATATTGCTAGCATCAATTACGCATTTCATTGAGACATAAAAAGGACATGATGTGTCCATTACATTCATATATATCATGTGTAGGAACTTAAATCTATGAAAACTATGCATAACTCTATCAAAAAGGGCATAACTATAATTATTATTTCTCATCTCTTAGAAGCACATAACTACAAGTAATCCAATAAAAATAATATATAGTGATCAAATAACAATTAAATATAATCTAACCATCACAATATCTCTCCAAACATATACCACTAAAAAAATCCAGTGGTTTCAATAAACAAGGTATAGTCATTGTGTTTAAATGTAGTGTTAGGTAGTATTTGTATATCCAAAGTCTATGTAGGTTTTGGTGTGTCTTTTAGGATTTTATTTGTATAATTTTTTTAGTGAAGTATTTAAAATGTGGGTATTTTAAGTGTTTTAAATAACGAGTCAATTTTTTACATTGTATTTATAAGTGATCAAGTTTCTAGTTTACAAATTTGTGTTTTTAAAACGTCACAGCTTAAATTCATAGGGTGATTCATTTAGTATGCATTAGTATGTTATCTTGAAATTATTCAAATACATAAATTTTTATCACTCACTAGTCTTTAAAATCATGTCATGAGTCGTAATAGTGTAATTATGTTAATTCATTACATGTCTGGTTAATATTGTCAAAAGTTCAACTAGAGTAAATGGGTGTCCTCTTATTAATCAAAGGAAAGAGTCAAAGTGTATACACCTAATTTTTCACTTTTCATATTTCATACCTATTACTAACAATTTATTTTGTGCAAGATAAGGGTCATTAATGCATCTATTTCTTGATTGGGTGTATTAAGGGACTGCTGGGAATGGGGAATGATTATTCACGTAATCATTATGGGTTAGATACAATACACAAAGAGATTATCACTATGTGGTCCTAGCCTTATTTTTCCTTGCATTAGTTATCATTATCCCTTTATGTCTCATACACATTGCACTCCCAAAACCTTTCTTGCATCTCACCATTTGGTACCTTGTTCATCCATTTACTTGATCCATGACACTTATTTTCACTTTACATGACACATTATCATCCTTGGTCGATGCCATCTCCTATGGGAAATGGTGTTGGTGTTAGGTTTTTCCCTAGTTGACACCATTTCCCATGAGTGATGGCATCATATATATACCTACCACATCTTAACATTCATGAAGGAAGGAAGCTCGAATCTTAGGAATTTCCATCTAATCTTCTCTTTTGTGCCAACTTTACATTTTCTCGCTTATCTCTTGGTTTATATTGCACCTAAATTGGATTAGATTGTGCACTCTTATTCCTATTTTTATTGACCACACTATTGGGTCATCTATAGCGATTCTAGGATAAGAATGGTGTTCCCCTTATCCACCTAATACATATTCTCTCTTGGTGTGTTGTTTCTCTGGAGAGATAGATGCATAAAAACACCATACAGTACAAGTACGTGCTATAATCATCTTTTTAATTTTTCATATATTAGTTTATTTCCCTTCCCATTGCTCTATGTTAGCTTAGTGTTATATGTACATTGATGCTAGTTAGCATAATGCTCTTATTTGATCAACTCCTTAGATTTCATTTCAATCATATTATGTATGATCTCCTTATCTATCATTGATCCATACCTTTTCTGATCCATCTAGCGATATATCGGTAGGGTACTCTCTCCTCTTTCTTGACCGCAAGCCTTGGAAAACCTAGGTTGATCTAGTGTGTGTAGGACTACTACCCTCCGGATATGTGAACCTAGTGCTTGCTATAACCCATATCCACTATATTCTGGTTCATGTGTATCTCTTATTCATTACATCAATACCCTTGTCGAATGGAAGAATTAGGAGTAAAAGTTATCAAGATACATTCTTGGCCTACTATACATTTATGATGAATCGACGTAAATCCTACAAAACTTTTGATCAAACACATATCATTAAAAGCATCCACATTTAATTTTGATGTCATTCCAAATAAACAAAATAATTTTAAAAATAAGAATGTGTCTACATAGACACCATCACCCAGAGGCAATCTTGTATGTTTTTGTCACATCTATTTTCAGACACCTTTATCCCTTATGCAAACACTCTTACATGGACAATCCTCGTTTGTTCCGTAATTACATTCCCAAATGCCTTCAACCCATATTCAATTTTTATATCAGGGAAAATTATTTATGTTCCTATGATCTTTCTTCTTGATGTCATCAACCCTATGTAAACATTTGACAAGGCCAATTGTGTCATAAGCACAAATTTCTAGAGCCTTGTTTTCAACTTCCAAATTACAAAAATTCACATATGAGGATATTTTTGGCATAAATGAACCCTATGAAACTCAATGTGGGATATTACTTTGTGCCTACATCTCCTCTTCATGCTCCTAAATGCTCCAGTTCTCATACTACAAGCATTAACCTTCGTAATCACCCCAATCTCACCCATGAAACCCCATTGTCTCTACCTTGTCCCTCCGACTAGTTAGTGTAGGGTCTCTCAAAAGAATGTAACATGGTTGAGGTTGAGAAAAAATATCCTAGATACATTATTAAAAATATAAAAAATAATGAATACTTTACCCCTGACAAGGATTGAGGTTTTCCAAAGATATCTATTGATGCCAAGGAAATGGTCATTCCCCGTCCTAACCATACATTATGATATCATGAGAATCCTCCCTACAAGATTGATCGGGGTGAATTTCCAAAAAATCCCACTAATGAACATTAAAATCCTGAACAAATACCCACAAACAAAGGTCGTTCTTATTTTCTAGATCCTAACATGGTAATAATCAAACTCTTGGATTAGATGGACTTGTGCAAAGCTTTTGATGCAAGAACATCATTGAGAAAGATTTTTTTGTAATTTTGTATAATTAGGGGGTGAATGAGGTTTTAGAGGTCTTGATAGGTGTTTGTAACTCCTCCTTAGTCTTTCAAGATCCTCCTTGTGTGCTAGATGAGTTATTTTGAGTTTCCCTCCAAAAAGGAAGTAATTTAAATTTGAATTTGGAAGTCTAGTTTATAAGATGTAATGTTGAAAATAATGTCATTATATGTTGTAAAAGGTCAGTTAAGACCTTATAAGAGGAGAAATTAAGTGTATACACCCTTAGTGCTAGGGTTGCATGAGTCATACCTAGCCTTACCTTAGTTAGGTTAGGTTAATCAAGAAAATACTTAGAAACTATAATCATATAAGGGAGAACTCAAGTAGAGAGAGGGAATGATCAAAAAGAAGATAATAACTCTGTATTAGAGATCTTAATCTCGAGAATCTTGTATTTATATGATGCTATTAATAATTGATTCTTGAAAAGTAGTGTTCATGTGTATCTTATTGCATTAAAAGAGTTTAATTAAGGATTTTAAATGAATCATACTTTTTTGAATTAATATTCAAGATGTTGTTATATTTTAGGATTAAGGAAGGCATGTAATATGTGTAAATCTATCATAATGGCTATGAAGTCCATCTAGACCAAAGCTGTGAAGTGAGGTAAGCTCTGCGATCTATAGAAAAATAGTCATTTCATTAAATTTTCGTTGATGGTGAATTTTGATAGTGGTAAGATCATGAAAATGGAATGTAATGGAAGTATCTAGGACTTGGAAAGATTTCAAACCTCAGAGAAACTTGGTGATATTTATAAGAAAGCAAAGCAATCTTGAAAACCTTGCTCACTATTCAAGTACTGTTTTAGGATTCAAGAGAAAGTAAGTCTATGAATTTAATAATTAATAACTATGAAACATGACCATAAATCAATGGTTTAAGTATTTCGTAGCTGCATGAGGATGTAACAGGACTTTTGATCAAAGTAAGAAGCCTTGAATCAATATTTTGTGTAAAATATGCTTAAATATCCCTTTGGGGTTGTGTTATAGATTTAAGGTTTTTAAACTCGGGAAGAGGAGCATATTTAAAGATTCAAGCATTAAAAATTAATTATCTTTGGGGAGAATTTTGGTAAATATATGATGAAGGTAATGACCAAGTTTTGTGTCCTTTGAATACACTTTATTGGGTATAAGAGCAAAAACACATACCATCTAACTTTAAGGTACCCGTTGAGGGTTTAGTGCCAAGTTGCTCAAAGCATAGGAAGATGATTAAATTATGAGAATGAAAGGTTAGAAAATTTCATGGCATGAGTCTTAAGCTCCATGAATACTAAAAATGCTATGAAAAACTTTGTGCAACTAAATATACTCTTAATCGCATACAACTCTTCTTTTACTAATGAAAATGTGTATACTATAAGAAAGAGTGTAAATTGAAAAGGTAAGAATTTTTTACTTTGTCCCAAGTGGATTAAGCTCTAGGAAAGGTGTTTTAAATGATATCTGAGATAATGAAGGATAATTGAGTTCTTAAATGCATATCTACTAGCAATGAGCTCCCAGACTCGGCTTAAAGGTAGTCAAGACTTTATTATTGTTAGACAAGTAACTTAAGAACCAAACACTAAGAAACCATCAAGAATATTTGAGGAGGTCATGAAAGGTGATTATATAAGGATATTGATATAAATAAGGTTGAGGAGAGCGCTAGATCATTTGCAAAGAAATTGTTCATACAAACAAGGGAAGACGGTTAAACCTAATCGCACATGCCTAATATGAAAGAAGAATGAGAAATGATGGAAGAAAGGAAATGAGGAAGATTATGGTGCATGATTAATACAGAGAGGTATTATTGTATTTATGAAAATGATTAAAACCCATTAAGAAGGCTAGGATAAGTGTGAAAGCAAAGTGGAAAGAGGGCTATAATGGTCTTAAGCACACTTGAAGGTCAAGAGGTTAGTATAGAGACCTCATGGATGAAGGATGAGGTGGTGATGATAGAGATGTGGTAAGGAGTATCAAATGAATACAAATAATTGGGTACATGATGAGAATAAACTAACCAAACCAAGGACAAAGTAAATAATCAAAAAATATTGTTGAGGTCTATTAGAGCTAGAACAAACTAAGACTAGAGTGGGTCAAATTTGAGAAAAGAGTTATTGAGAGATTAAAGAGTGCATGAGAATTTAACTGAACATGATCAAAGTGGAATAAGACTAAGAAAGGTTTTTTAGAAGTCGATAAACATGGGTAAGCCTTGAAACCCTAACAAGCTACTATAAACCCTAATTAGGCCTAATTGACTAGCTAAGAAAGGTGGATGAGAGAGCTGGGAAGAATGGGTAATGAGTTGAGAAATGAAACTTTTCATGGAGATATAAGGCCTGAATTGGTACTTGAAAAAGTATACATATTTTTTGAAAGTCTACCAATTCTTTTGAACACCAAGCTTTTACCATTTGGAGGGATAATTGCTAGAATTAAGAGAAAACAATATTTTTGGAATAAAAACTAATGGGTTCGAAATCGATGGTGAAAATTTACAATATCTTTAAGGGCCATAAAGGGTATTAGAAAACCTTACGCAGTTAAGGATAATTCCTTATATTTGTCAATTTTAAGGGAAAAGGCTAATTTGTAGGGCTAAAAGCCTAAATGATGGTCTAAAGGGAAAATGAAGAAAATTGAAGGTATGATAATTTGAGAAGTGTATGATCATGTTTACCTGATGTTTTTAAGCATGTTTAAAATGAGTATAACCTTGGATGTATTTTTTTGGTTCATTCTTATCTTTTGAGAAAGTATAAGGCTCCTAGAAATAACAAGTCTTGGATTGTTTGTGATTGCAAGTCATGGATCTTGAATGTTGAGTTGTTTATGATCCTATCATGCATCAGATAACATGATCAAAATGAAAAATATTTTGTTGTAGATAGTATCTCAAAATTTCAAGGTATTCTCACATCCCTACTCCATTAGTGGATGCACATGGGAATCATATTCCTCCACCCTCAATCCGAAGCAAGATGTTACAAACTGTCCAAAATGAACATTTAACTCCATACATTGTTGTCATGGACTTGGGAGAGATTTTCCCTACCATCTCCTACAATGTCCCTTTGAATCAAACCTCTATTTCAATTATTTTAACAACCTCTACAAAGAATGGATTCAAAAACACTTATGCAACCACTAAGCTTCTAGCAAAGACTTTCATAGGTGAGGAATTATAATGGTATAACCAACTTCCTCCCAACTTAATAGTTTATTTAGAAGGCTTAGTAAAATCTCTCATATCTGAGTTTCAACAACGAGAAATTCACAAAAATATTTTACAAATATTCATAAACCTTAAGCAAGGGACTCACGAATTTTCCCAAGGCTTTATTAAGAAATGGAAAACACTTTCCATACAAGCTAATCATAATCTTAATAATCAAAGCTTATG
Source organism: Taxus wallichiana var. yunnanensis (assembly GCA_018340775.1). Taxonomy (NCBI): domain Eukaryota; kingdom Viridiplantae; phylum Streptophyta; class Pinopsida; order Cupressales; family Taxaceae; genus Taxus; species Taxus wallichiana. Next base: position 458,974,542 of record CM031243.1, read on the forward strand.
CAAAATATTTCTTAAGGCCCTTACACTTTCCAAATATTAATTTAGGTCCTTATCTCCAAACAAGTTGGAGGAAGCCCTCAAACAAGAAAAAATAAAATATCATCTCATGTGTGAATTTGGATGCACTTCCAATTCATCACCTAAACTTAAAAGTACAACACATGTAATCAGCCCTTTGAATTATCAAGGAAAAAGGGAATGGGAGAATTTTAGGAATCTCCTTTCCCATCCCTTCATTCTCCTTTATGTTTTGCTAAACCTCTCCAAATGTTTCCCACTTCGTGAATATTTCCCCTTCAAAACAAACCCTCATGAACTTTAGAGGTGATATATTTTGTTGGTGACATACCATTATAGAAAACTCTCATAGTGATTGTAAGGACCTTAGGAAATAAACTCTTGAATTCTTCCTTGGCTCTTTTTTTTATTACTCTTCCTTGGATTCTTTATGTTACGCGGGAACAGGATGCGCCCGTGGCGCATGTATCTTTACGTTACATGGAACTTCGGTGCGCCAAAGGCGCATATATGGTTTGTGTAACATGTGCTTTTGGCGCGCTTAAGGGAAATTGGCGCGGCGCATGGAGGGTTTGCACAACATGATGTTGCTGCGATGAGGAACGCACTGCGCCTTTATAGCTTTAACACTTGGCGCATATGAAAGGGCTGTTACATGGGCGCAGGGTGCGCCAAAGGGCGCAGGAATTCTTTATGTTGCATCCAAGTTTGATGTGCCAAGGGGCGCATGGGAAGCATTTGCAGCATTTATTGGGTAAGTGTGGGTGTTTTTATTGTATTTAGGAGAATTCTTCATCGATGTATGACAGGTACAAAATGTTATCTTTTATGGATGGGTTCTCGCGATACAACCAAATTCAAATTTCCCTCGAAGACTAGTACAAGACTACCTTTAATATGGAATGGGGCATTTATTGGTATGTAAAAATACCCTTTGGACTAAAAATATCTAGTGCATCTATAGTGCCCCGCTCAGGACACCAAAAATACACCAAAAGTCACTAAAAATTTGGGTAATAATTTTTTTTTTTTTATGCACCTTTAACACCAATCCTCTCTTAACCCTAAGAATTAACATCACCTTATTAAACCAAAATATTTTATTTAATAAATTTATTATGGCCCAAGAAATATTTAATCATCCCAAAGGTAATCCCAACACATTAAATAATTAATTTATTCTACATACTTACCTAAGGGCAACCACTAATATTTACTTACCCCCATTTGAATAAAAACACCCACACTTAAATACAATTACCCATACTTTCATAATTTTCTCCTAAATAAATTCACACACATTTAAATATATATCTCCTTTAAATAAATTCACCCACATTGAAATATAATTACTCATTCTTAAATAAATTCATCCCCATTAAATAGATTTGACCTAACTCAACTTTATGTTTTCTTTTCCTTACTTTTTCCTCTTCTCATTTTATTTTGTTGTCTTTGTAGGTGCAAGTTGAGGAGGATCTTGGAAGTTTACTCTCATGGAGTTTTACATAATATCAATATTGTTCCCTTATTTGTTCATTTATATATATTTTTTGTAATTTTTTTTTACCCATGAATCTAGAATTGTTGGGTAAGTAGATTTTTTTTTGTGTTGAATAAGGAAAATATGCCATATATATATATACTTGTGATTTAATATTCCGAGACTCAAAAAAATTATTGAATTATAGCGGTTATGAAAAAATCGCAGCTTTTTTTTGGTTTGCTCAAGGATGGGGTTTATGGCAAAGAGGGGGATGAAGGCTGCATGGAGGGATAAGGGATTGGGGAATGGAGTGGTGTGTGAAGCCATTCTGGGAGGGTTAAAACCCTCCCCACCCATATTTCCTTTTCCTTAAAACTATTAATCCATTTTAAGTTTCCTTTTCATAGTTTATGATTTTCTTTTTTTTGTTTAAAAAAAAACTTAACCCAAATACTTTCCACCGTAATTTTTGTTTAATAAAATTTTGATTTGTTTTATTTACTATTTATTAATATATATAATATATGTGTAGATTATAATATATATTTAATAAAATATGTATTATAATATATATCAATATATGATAGTGTAAAATATAACTATTGTAAGTAAGGTAACTTAGTTATATTATATAATATGACTATATTAATTTTATTTATTTATTTTTATTCTTGAGAAGTATGGAACCTAATTATTTTTTTTTGCATTACATGTGTATATAAAAATGATATTCTCTTTTATGTGCTAAAAGAAGAATGTAGCCAAATAGTTCAAATGGAAGAGATGCTTGGAATATGTTTACAAGTTGTAAGGGAGAACACATATTCAAATATGATTTCTTAATAAGAAAAAATCATTAAAATCACATGGCAAAGAAAACAACTAATCTCTTTCTATTCAATAATGCTACAAGATCTTCAAGAAGAGATATCTGGCAAGTAGGATTTTTTTTTTCATACAATGTCAATCTTAAATCTTCATGTAACACTAACTTTCCTTCAAATGTAATAACTAAATACATTATTGCATATTTCTACAAGAGGGAGATCCAACAACAAGAAGAAAAAAAACACACATTTTCTTTTAGCACTAAAGTATCCTTCCAATAAAACAAACTTTCCTTTCAAAATGGAGTTATAACGAATTCATATTAAAGAAATCAACTATTACAAGAGTTTTCTTTTCCAAGGAGCTTAAGCTCACAATACCATTTTTTTGTACACACCTAAAATATTTAAGAAAACACATTACAAAGCTTCTTTACAAGCTTGAAGTAGATTACTCAACAAAAACATGACTCAAGTTTACAAGTAATACCAAATACAAAATTGTGAAAGATTTCACATAGACATATTCTTAAAGTTACAATGAGAGTGGTGTCCACAAAAAGATGAAGAAGACAATGAGAAGCCAAGTTGACAAGAGACTCCAACTATCTTCCACTTGAGCTCCAACTTTGAATGCTTTCAAAGAACCAACACAAGGAGAAAAGGATTGTTTAACCACCCAACCTTTAGGCATCATTACATGCCTTTCCAAGGTTGGAAGACATGCTAGCCTCCCCCAAGCCCATGGGAGAGAGAGCTAGCTTCCACAATTTTTGCACAAGATAAAGGGAGACATAACAACATTATATTTTCACAATCAAGACAATCCAAACACTAAGATGAACACCAAATTTTTGCAAAGAAGGAAAGGAGGAGAAAGCCATATTCTACCTCTAAAATGGGGAAGATACGAAGAGATCTCCAAGTGTAAAAGTTTAATCCAACATTGGATGCACATAAACAATAATCTTCACAACCTCCTTATTCCTCCAAAGTCATCAAACCCTCCTTATTTCTCCACCCATTCACCAAAATCCTTCTTGGGAGGATTTTCAAACCCATTGGGTTTCCTCTCCAAGAATGGGGAAGGGGTTCAAACCATATGAACCACCTTCCCCACCTCAAACCATTTGAGGGGAGTAAAAAGAATCCTACATGGCTTTCCCATCAAGACATGAGGTTTGAGAGGGAAAATCCTCTCTCTTCCCCCACAAACTTCAAAATCCATCATGCCATATGATGGATGGAGAAAAATAAAACAAGCATACTCAAAAAATAGCCACACACAAGAACAACACACACACACATTTTTAACAAAACAAGGCTAAGATCTAATCATAATATAAAACATAAAATGAGCTCAAGGATCCTACCTCCAAAATCTCTCCAACACTCTAACTTTTCCACTTCTTTATCCAAGCAAGCTCTAGCTCCAAAATCCACAAGCCTCCAAGAAAAAGCTCCAAAAAAGTTCTCTTCTTTCCCCATGAGGGAGAATTTGAAGAGAAGCCAACAAATATCCTCACAAATGAGGGGGTGACATGTGTCACCCCTCTCTTCCCTCAAGGTCAAAGATTCTCAAAATAAAAGAGAGAAAAGATAAAATAGCTTTTAACACCCTTCTCCCAAATTACCCAAAATGAAAAACAAAACAAACTTGTGCAACTTTTAACAAACACACATACCAATCCATCTTACATGGATGGTGACCAAAGAGAGGAAAAATGGGAGGGAAACTCCCTCTATGCCTTGAAATTAAGCCCCCTACCTATTAGGTAGGGTCCAAGGGCCTATTTTCATGCTAAGTGAACTCCCAAACTTAAAAGGGGTCACTTAAAATGCCTAAAATAGCCAAATTTCGGGTTTGGCACATTTGGGCACAAGTGTAGAGGATGTGGGGCCCACCCAAGGGTTCACATGTGACCCTAATCCCCTCTAATTAAATACACCATTACCCAAACACAAAACTTAATGCAAGTGGGGACCATTAAGTCCCCAAATCAAGTTTACAAAGAAACTAAACATCCTAAACAAGATTAATATTACATGACATACTACATTACAAATGAGGGTCACTCATGGTGCCCGATGTAATAAAAGCGATACTAAGGCCTCATATAATAAACACATTCAGGACTTAACCATGTGGGCCACTTGTGCAAAATTGTGTAGCTGCCTTAAATCCCACGTTCTCCTATGACTTGTTACCTGCACACTCATTGCACACATTAAACACACATGTCCGATACAATGTAAATCAACTACTCAATAAGTGATCAATGAAATCTATGCTAGCATATCATCATCCTGGAATTGAAAATGCAACAACATGCATGATTACAACACAATTTACCATGAGTTAGCCCTAGAGATAAATAAAAGTGACACACATCCATATAATCCAAGCATGCAACTAACTATCTAACATATCTCAATTAGGTCTAACCAACATTGAAATAAGTTAGTATCCGCAACATCAAATGAAAAATTTGTCAACATACTAATCAAATCAAATTGGCGCTACACACCCAAATATCCATACATGTCCAAGAAGGTCAAATATCATAACATATTGTCCAACATATATCAAATCCCTATCAAATCATGTCTATGAATAAAGAAGTCAATAGATAACTGAGGCTATAAAAATGTGGGCACTACATCCCCTCTCCTAAAATTAGACTTCCTCCTGGAAGTCACTGAAAGAGATAGGGATATCTCGGCCCTCAATGGTATAGCATTCTCCCATTTAGCTATTATCTCATCATATCTGTCCGTCCCTTGCACTCTAACTTGGTCCAATTCTAGACCCCGAAGGGCCAACCTCTAGTGCTCTAGTATGCATACGGGCTCTATTCTCCACTATCCTCCATCCTCTACCGTAATTCCGACCAATCAGAACATGAGAAACATCAGGTATATATCTACAAAGTATTAAAACATGAAATACATCATGGGCACTGCAAGGTGTGGCGACAAAGCTAGGAAATAGGCAACTGGACCGATGACCTCTAAAATATCAAAAGGCCCCAAAAATGAGGTGATAGCTTGGAACCATTTCCATAGCGGCTTGGACTCTTATGTGGACGAACTCTCAAGAAGACTTTGTCACCCACCGAGAAGTGATGATCAATCCTCTTGTGTCTCACGCACACGCCTTCTAAGCATGCTCTAGCCTATTCAAGACGCTGTCTAATCGTAACAACTCGCTACTCTAGGTCCTGTAGGTAAGTGGCCCCGAGAATAATCCTATCATCTAGCCTGTCCCAACTCAGAGGTGTCCTGCAAGGTCATCCATACAAAGCTTGGTAAGGAGCCATACCAATGGAACTATGATAGCTATTGTTGTATGAAAACTCAACTAAATGAAGATAATCTTCCCACTTCTTCTGCTGGTCCATCACATACATCCTCAACATGTCCTCTAGTACTGATTAACCCTCTCTATCTTGTCCATCTGTCTCTAGATGATATGCTGAGCTGAAATTAATCTGTGTACCCAAAGCGGTCATGAAAGGAAGTCCAGAAAACTGAAGTGTAAATGGTATCCCTGTCATTGATGATGGTCTTCGGAATCCCATGCAATCTAACAATATCCTCCATAAATACTTTGGTGATGGCATGTGCATTATAGGTGACCTTGGTTGGAGAGAAATGTGTAACCTTGGTTAACTTATCCATAGTGACCATAATGGCATCATGATGATAAGAAGACATAGGAAGTCCTACTATGAAATCCATAGAGATCACATCCCATTTCCACTTGGGAATATCATGAGGGTGTAAGAGTCCTACGGGATGAGAATGTTCTACCTTGACCCTCTGACACTCAAGGCAATGTGCAACAAAATGTTATGTCTCATCGAAGACAAGGCCAATAATATAACTCTCTCATATTGGCGTGCATTTTCTTCACTCCTGGATGTGTTGCATATGGGACTCGATGAGCCTCTGTAAGGATGAAGCTACAAAATCACCGACTAAGGCACATAGATGTGCCTATGGAACTGGATTAAACCATTTGTCTCTAAAATAAACCCGAATATCTACCCTTTAATGAACCCCGAGACTCCAACATCCGTCGAGCACCCCCATAAAACCCGTGCTTTGGAAGATGCTCAATAATCTCGCCTCTCAAATCTAACTTCGGTGTTAATGAAACAAGTACATGTGGTCATCTACTAAGTGCATCTACAACGACATTTTCCTTTCCTTTGATATAATGTACCTCCATGTTATACTCACATAGGAACTCCATCCAACGTCATTGTTGAGCGTTGAGGTTCGATGTGAGAATATATGTTGTAAACTACGGTGGTCAGTCCTCAAAATGAATGGTCTACCCAAAAGGAAATGCCGCCAATACACAAGTACATGGACAACTGCTGCAATATCCAAGTCATGAGTAGGATAATTAAGTTTGTAGTATTCAATTTTATGTGACTCGAAGGAAATCACCCGATGCTCCTACATAAGAACAGCTCCCAAACCCTCTAGTGGTGCATCAAGTAAAAACAACAAAATCCTCTGTAGGGTCTAAAACAACTAGAATGGGCATAGTGGTTAACCTTTCCTTAAGAAATTGAAAGACCTACTCACACTTTTCTGACCAATCAAACTTCTTCCCTTTTCTATGAAGGGAAGTAATAGGTGAGAAATTCGGAGAAATCCTTAACAAACCTCTGCGGTAAGAACTGCTAAACCCATAAAACTCACCTCGGTGGTCGACATGGGTGCTGGCCAATCCATGATAGCCTGTATCTTAGAGGGATCTACTGAGATACCCTCTCCTAATATGATGTGACCCAAGTACTGAATCTCTGTCTAAAAGAAGCTACACTTTTTCCAAGTTCCCATACAACTTCTGTTCTCTCAAAACCTGTAGTACCTATCTCAAATGTTCCTCGTGTTCCTCCTCAGAATAAGAATATATATAAATATCATCTAGGAACACTAAGACAAAGTGATCCAGAAAGTTCCCAAATACTCCATTCATGAGGCTCATGAAGACAGCTTGGGCATTGGTCAAACCAAATGGAACAATGGTGAACTCATAATGCCCATAATGTGTATGAAAATATGTCTTATGAATGTTTACATCCGAAATGTGCAACTGATGATACCTTGACTTGAGATCAATTTTGGAGAACAATCTAGCTCCTTGCATTTGATCAAACAAGTCATCAATCCTAGGAAGAGGATAACGGTTCTTTATCATGACTTTATTGAGCTTCCTGGAGGCTACACAAAGTCTAAGAGAACCATCCTTCTTCTTCACAAATATGACTGGCGCTCCCCAAGGAGATACACTAGGATGAATGAGACCCTTCTCCAATAACTCCTCTAACTGAATCTTGAGCTCATGAATCTCTAGAGTCATCATCTAATAGGGTGCCCTAGAAACTCAAAGTGCGGATCCTGGCACTAAATCAATGGTGAAATCCACCTCTCTGTGGGGTGGTAACCCTGGAAGCTCACCTAGAAACACATCTACATACTCCCTCAAAATTGCATGATCATCTAAGGGTGAATGCTCTAGAGTGCTCTCTAATCGATCACTAATGGTGATCGTAAAACAACTGACAACCTTTATGCATGCTCCACTTGAGTTGTTTAGCCGAGATCATGCGTAAAGAGATAGGTCTCTACATCCATGATATCACAATTGCACTCCCAAGATCATCCTGGCACTCAATGACCTTATTCATGTAATCTACCTTAGCCCGATGAGCCTCGAGCCAATCCATACCCAAAACTACATGATAGGATCCTAGAGGAATAACTCGAGGTCAAGTGTAGTGGAGAAGACTCCCAAATCAAGTACACAACTCTCCACATATGAGTCCATGATGAGTTTGGCCCCAGAGGCCAACTCAACCTACCAACTATCTGATTACCTAGCCACCACTAGCCCACACTAGTCCACTATATGAGGAGAAATAAAAGAATATGAAACACCAAAACCAAAGAGTACCGAGACAAAAATACCCCTGATAATACCTATTGTCTCAATAATTGTGGCCTGATGCTTGGCCTAGCGGTTTTTTAACCACTGCGCATACACATGATGGGTGTGTCCTACATCACCCACCATCTGATCGGATCTAGGAGCTCTCTGCATAACCATGGTAGTGAGTTTGTGTGGACACATATGCACATAATGATCTGGGGGAACCACAAATAAAATAGCATCTTGTACCTCTATAAGATGGGGTCCCTCCTGTACTCTGGTGAACTCGATCCTACCGGCCCAACCCTAGCAGATCGTTGCTTCATGAACTGGCTGTACCTATTGAGTACCTTGTCTCCTATCCCTAGCTCCACAAAAACCTCCTCTAGTAACACCTCTCTAAAATCTCTGAGACTATCTAGCCTTTTTCTATTGTGGCCATGATGTTATGTCTACTACTGTGGATGCGGTGGAGCCCTCAAAGCTACAAGTGGAGGCTAGAATCCTCCTCTAGGGGGTGGTGTTATACCCGTGTTCTCTCGACTCTAAAAGGCCTGTATCTTATTCTGAAAATTGTTCTTGTTTCTATCTCGGTGCTCATGTGCCCTGGTCCTATTCTCCTTAGCTAAGTAGGCCTTCTTAACAACCTTCTCAAGCATGGGAGGAGATAACATCCTAACTACTCATGCTATGTCTCGCATTCAAAGTTGTGAATAAACCTATTAACTTGTAATTTCTCATCTTACAGGTAGTCCACATACTGTAAAAGGTCTAGGAACCTTCTCTCATACTATGCTACTATGTCAGAGCCTTATTGTAAGCCATGAAACTCATTAATCCTCTTCTACACGAAATTCTTTGACATATAACAAGCCCTAAAATTATCCGCGAACAACTCCCAAGTCATGGTCTCTCGAGTTAAATGGAGCTTCCTCTCCTCATTCCTCCACTAAATGCCTGCTACGCTCAAGGAGGTGTATGGCAAACCTAGCTTTGACATTACTCTCATAAGAGTGCAATCCAAAGTAGTTATCAAGATTAAGGAGCCATGACTGCACCCAAATCCTTCGTAGAGCTCGTATACATAGGTAATCGCAAGTGAAGAAGATCCCTAATCACACTATCTATGTCACGATCCTAGCAATGCGGTCCAATAGGTGAATGAGGCTACCTATCCCCAAATGGTCCCTCAAGACTATGTGAATGGATCCGATGGTACGAGGCCACCCTCTCATGGTGAATGAAGGGCTACGTGACCTCTCCCCGCCAGGGGTAGCATGATCTAGTGGCTTCGAGTGTGTGTCATCACCTATCGGCTCCTCGTCTCCTGACTAGATGTCCTCCTCTCTCGCCTCCTGTGGTGGTGGAAGGCATTGCTGCACGACACCGATCAACTATTGAAGAGCCTCTAAGATTTGAGGCCCTAATTTGGGTGCCTACGGTTCGGGCGTAGGTGAACTATGTCCCAAATCCCTAATTGATCGATGTCTCATGGGTGCCATCCTGTGTATGAGGTAAGAAAAGAGATTATTAAATTATAACGATTGTGGAAATGTTTTAATTGTTTTAGTTTTAATGTTATTAAAGTATTAATTAAATATTTAAAAGTTTTACCCAGAGAGTCGTGTGTGCGAACCTCGCGCTTTGATACCAAATGTAGTGCCCCACCCCAAGACACCAAAAAATACACCAAAAGTCACTAAAAATTTGGGTAATAATTTTTTTTTTTTATTTTTTTATTTTTTTATGAACCTTTAACACCAATCCTCTCGTAACCCTAAGAATTAACATCGCCTTACTAAACCAAAATATTTTATTTAATAAATTTATTATGGCCCAAGAAATATTTAATCATCCCAAAGGTAATCCCAACACATTAAATAATTAATTTATTCTACATACTTACCTAAGGGCAACCACTAATATTTACTCACCCCCATTTGAATAAAAACACCCACACTTAAATACAATTACCCATACTTTCATAATTTTCTCCTAAATAAATTCACACACATTTAAATGTATATCTCCTTTAGATAAATTCACCCACATTGAAATATACTTATTCTTAAATAAATTCATCCCCATTAAATCAATTTACCCGTACTTAAATAACTTCACCCCAAATAAATAAATTAACCCACATTGAAATATATTTACCCATTCTTAAATAAATTCACCCCCATTAAATATATTTACCCACACCCCCTTTTAATTTAATTTACCATTCCCACTTTAAATCCCATGACTAAAAGAAAAGTGTAGGATTCAACATGGGCCCTAAGATTAAACTAATCTTGGCCTTTGATCTCTTCTTGCCCTAGAATCGACGTAACTCAACTTTATGTTTTCTTTTTCTTACTTTTTCCTCTTCTCATTTTATTTTGTTGTCTTTGAAGGTGCAGGTTGAGGAGGATCTTGGAAGTTTGCTCTCATGGAATTTTACATAATATCAATATTGTTCCCTTATTTGCTCATTTATTTATTTATTGTAATTTTTTTCTTACCTATGAATCCCAGATTGTTGGGTAAGAATAATTTTTTTGAATAAGGCAAATATGTCATATATATACATACATACTTGTGATTTAATATTCCGAAATTGAAAATTATTGGAATTATAGTTGTAAAAACAAATCACAGTTTTTTTTGTTTTGTTTGAAGGGTGGGGTTTACAACAAAGAGGGGGAGGAAGGTTTCGTGGAGGGATAAAGGATTGGGGAATGGAGTGGTGTGTGCAGCCATTTGGGGAGGGTTCGAACCCTCCACACCCATATTTCCTTTTCCTTAAAACTATTAATCCACTGTAAGTTTCCTTTCATAGTTTATGATTTTCTTTTTTTTTTGTTTAAAAACAAACTTAACCCAAATACTTTCCACCATACTTTTTGTTTAATAAAATTTTGATTTTTTTGTTTACTAATTATTAATATATATAATATATGTGTTGATTATAATATATGTTTAATAAAATTTGTATTATAATATATATCAATATATGATAGTGTAAAATATAGCTATGTTACTTTATGAATTAATATATAGTTTTGTAAGTTAGGTAAATTAGTTATATTATATAATATGACTATATTAAATTTTATTTAAATTCGTGTCTTACGACCCCTTGTGACCGCATCTCATCTCGCAATATAACCTCATCACCTAAACCTTACACAATTATTTATTAATTGCCCTCTAATTGATAAATCCACATCACCTTACCCGCCACCTCACTTTGCCACCTCATCATGACCTAGCCCTAACCTAAACTAACCTAATTAAGACCCATGACTTGGTCTACAGACTCACATCCATAACTAATGCCTCCTTACTCACACCCAAAGCCGACCTTCTAGCCACTTGACCAAGCCCATGCAACTGATCTCTCGGGAGAAAAGGGAAGGTGGGCTATTTTACTAAAAATAGCCTACTTTTTCCTTACCGATGCCGGTTCTACTCGACCGCCGTCGGTTACGTTACGCAACCGCCATCGGTTCCTGTAAATGGGCTCCCCAAACCAAAACAACGATCGGAATTTCATTTTGGAGATCGGTCAAAGGATTTACGGATCAGAGAGGCATTGCGAGCGAGGAGCGAGTCTCGATCTTCATTTAATCAAGCAGAGACGAGTAAAGAAACCAGAAGTGCTTGCAGTAGAGGAGATCAACTTGCATCTTCGTCAAAACCAGTAAGTCATATCTTGCATGTCCTCTGTTATAACATTTCTTATGCTCTTTGAATCACAGTCCTCCTAAATCCGTTTCTGAATCCACTACCCAACATGCCATTGCATCTAACTGTCATTCTTTTACCCCTCATCATCTCATTTCCTAATATCATCCATAAACCAGCCTTACAAACACCATAGCTACTAAGAAGATCTTAGAACCCACCGGTATCGGTTATCAGTAACCAGCATCGGCTATCATAACCGGCATCGGCTATCAGTAACCGCCATCGGTTCCTCTGATCAAAACCAGAAAAACCAGCCTTTCCCCTACCCAGTTCAACGAAACAATTTAATTGATACTTTACAGTCTTTTGTGTTAATTCATATTAGCGAGAGGCCCGACCACCTTCGAAAGGAAGTTTTATATTTCTGGGCAAGGCGAGTTTCCTCATTTATTGTTTAATCAAATCTTGTGGTCTTGTGTTCTTATTTGCAGGTAGTCCTTCCGAGACAAAAGGAGTTCTCCATGATCGGCTGATTTTTCTCTGACGGCACGCGCACACCATCTCGACATTCTACAGGTATTCCTCCTAACCCTAACCTTATCTCTGTTTCTAAAAGGAGCAGTCTTTCCGAGGGAAACATTTTGCACCTTAGGTGGGACCCATTTTGGGTTTCTTTCTTTTGCTTATTTTCATTTTAGGAAGCATATTTCTTTGTTGCTTTGCTTTTGTTATATATTTCGTAAAGTATTTGTCTTGCTTTTCTAGTTTCGCATTAGTGAAAGTCATCTCTCTTGCTTCATCGAACATAATTTTCGATTTGGGTTTAAAACACATGCATTGCATTCTGCTTGTTGTTCTTGATTCTAGTGAACATAGATTAAGTAGCAGTTCGTACACGTGGGGGTGATATCCACGGTATTGACGGAAATTAACCCTAGTTTCACTTTGCACAACACATACCGAATCACTTCACAATTAACACAACAGCTCAAACATCCCCCTTTTCCGCGGTATTCCTCCCGATTGAGGTAACCTTATAAGCCAAAACAAACTTGACATTTCCCTAGGTCTTGTTGTTTAGGATCGACATCATCTTACGTCTAAAGGCATAAGCCCACGATAATTAAAATTAACCCTAGGGTTAATCTACGGATTTGCGTGTGCATCTTGCTTGTTTTTAGTTACATTTTCTTTCTCATACTACATGTCTTTACGTGATCAATAAGTGGACAAGTATACTCAGCGTTGTTAAAAATCAAATTAGACCTTTTTATATCTTGTTAGCCTGGACTTCTTACAGACGACATCGGTTACTTGACCGCGTCGGCTATAGTATAACCGACATCGGTTCTTAGACCGATATCGATTCTTGTCTTTTCTATTTCGATGACGACACCAGCAACCTAACAATTTTACCGATCGAGTTTGTTTCTATTCTGACATGATTAAAACCCTCGCTGTGAACTTACGTCCATGGTTGTCATCACTCGGAAGCAAGCCGCCGCCATGGTTTCACATGCTGCTCTGTGTCTTTGCTGAATCACCCCCTTCACATTCTATAGGGAACCCTACGGACACGGTGAGATCCCCCAAATTCTGTAGGAGACAAGGACTTTGCCAAATTTACGGATGCTAATCCCGGTATTTGTCAATACTATTTGTCTCATGCCTTTTGACCGTACTTTGATGGTCGGCTCCTTGTTGGCATGCCTATTAGTATAGCTGCTCATTTAGCTCCCACTCCTCCTAATAACAACTTGCCTTACTTCCTGCATCTCTAGCCCCGTCTCCCGATCCGATGGCCGAGAGGTTCATACGACCCGATTAGCTTTCCTTTGGTTAATCTTGGACCCCACGTATCGTTACCACCAACTGCCCCTACCTCATCTCTCTTTCAGACCACTCCATTCATGACTTACTCTCTGCCACCTATTCACACGAGCTTTCCTTCTCAAGCTCCGCCTACCTTTTCATTCCCATACACGTATCCAGTAACCTCAACACCTTATATGGGACATCCCTATTCTGTTGCACCATCATCTCATCCAACCACAGATTTCATCAAACAAATGATGGACAAAATGCAAAACCTGGAGGCTTCTGTTTCAGGAAGTCGTAGCGCCTTGACATACGAGCAAGTTTGTCGGGAGCCCATTCACCCTTCTGTCCCCCTTCATTCATATCCTCCTCAATGGGAGTTGCCAAAATTTACTCGTTTTAACAGTAAAGAGGATCCTCAACAACACTTGCGATCATTTAGACATGCTTGTTATTTGATTGCCCATGATGACGCCTTGTTACTCCGCACCTTCCCCATGTCCTTATCAGGACCCGCCTTGGAGTGGTACAGTGCTTTAACCCAGCACTCGATCTTCTCTTTTAACCAACTAGCCCAATCTTTCTTGGATCATTTCTCCATTAACATTGCCAAGAAAGTATCTATCACCGACCTTTATGCCATCCGACAATTGAAGCGAATCTATCTTGATTTCGTGGGACGATGGCGCGGCCTTATCAACCAACTTACATATGCCTTGCCTCAAGCTGAACTTATCGAACTTTTCACGCGGGCATGTGCTAAGCACATTTCTCCTACTCTTCAAATTCAAACTTTCCGTACATTCGACGAGGCCTTTACTATGGCTCGGAAACTAGAAATTCGAGCCTTAGAAGAAGAGAAATTGCGGTTGCGTAATAAAAACCCCAATTTCCGAACTCCAGATTCTACCAACAAGCCAAATACCGCCACTCCTCACGCGTCCACTTCTTCTAAATCAAAAGGAGCTGTCCACGCGGTAATGGTCAAATCTCAAACACCGTCGATACTCCATGAAAACCACCTATAAGTACAACAAAGCCGAGCCCATCAATTACACTCCTTGGGAGAAACTTATGGCGTCATCTGGAGAAATTGCTCAAAGTGGGGCTATCACCTTGCCCCTGTTAAACCTCACTCTGGGTTTGACTCCACCCGCCATGCAATACCTTCTGGTACAAAGAAAATGACTTTTGTAACTTTCACCGCGTAAAAGGACATAGTCATGAAAGCTGCAAGATGTTGAAAAACATAGTGCGGGAAATGGTTGCATGGGGATATAACCCTCGATAATCCTAACGCCCCTGCTAACCGAAATCTGAAAATTTTCAACAAGCCATTCCCGAATCACTCGTCCAACGATGCGTAAACCAAGATATCTTAGCAGGAGAGTGTTCATGAGATCCATGCACGGTCTTCGATTCTCGGCCAAAAGCCTCTATTGAAGAAATTTTGAATCAAGCCTCTCCACCAACACAGAGTCGAACCTCCTCCTTCACCACCATCAAGCCAAAGTGAAATCATTCCTTTACCCATAGAAGAGTTAGCGCGCAGGACTTCTCTTCTCATCGATGAGTCTTCTTACGCCACATCCCTACAAGGCGTGGCGGATGTTATCTAATTTATCTATTTCCCAAACGTCCCCTTCTACCGCTCTCATATTGCCAAGAGAGAGCTCGCCACTCCTTTTGTCACCTTTAGATGAGAAACTTCTTACCGACATCACTAACTTCTTTAACCATAACGGACCCCCTCAAACACGCCCTCTTACCTATTAGTTCTTCATCGCCTAAATCTTTTCAGCGACCTGTTGACCTCTTAACATCTATTGATACAGCGCCTCATCTACCCCTTGTATCACACCCGCAGTGGACTGGAATTACAACCCACCTTTCTTCCGTACAAAAATTACAAATCACACCTGGAGACTGTCATTCCACAGAAGATAGACAGGCCCTATGGGAACGTTTGAGTACGCCATATTCTACTCAAATGCAAATGACCGATCCTGAGAACTCCACCATATACCCGAAGTGTTTACAGAAGCTTAAAATGCCCATGTTCTCACCTTCACCCCCCTCACCTCTACCAAATGCCTCGTCCACTTCTATTAACTTAGCCAAATCTTCCCCTACGCTTGGGACCTTACCCATACCCAGTCTAACGCACCCGCCTAAGCGACTCGATCTATCCAAAAATAAATCCGTCCCGCCACCTAGGAGACAAACTCAATCCGTGCCCCTATCACAATCAAAACCATCATCGTCATACCTACCTTCCATATTGGGACCCCATCCCTCTACCTTACATCAATATATCATACCTCCTGCGTTTTCTTCAAAACAACCTACGCCTTCCGCACCCATACAGAAATTCCAGGGTATAGCAACACCGTCACTCTGCGTATCCTGTCCACCTATCAACCCTAAACAAATTCCATCATCAAAAGATTTGTTTTCGGTCACTCCTATTTCCCCGTGGTTGTTTTCTGATACCACATCATCTGCGGCCTCATCACCCAACATAGCTTCTGCGCCAAAGAAATCACGTTTAGTGAAAACCACGTATCAACACCCCTCGGCTAAACCACCACCCGTGCGAACCAACCACGCCCAAACATTACCAAAACCCGCACAACCAATACCCTCATCCTCTTCCGATTTTGACCCACTCAAAGGATCTTACGCCAAAATCCTTGCTATGTTGGTGGAGAATGCGACCATTTCCCTACCTCCACTTAGACCTTATGATCCGTCTAAACCCCGACCTATGGGTTACGATGAGTCTAAAATCTGTGCTTATCACCGCACACCAGGACATGATGTGGAGGGATGCAAAGCTCTAAAAACCATCCTTTCGTCGAGTCACCTCTCCCGGATAGAAAGATTAAGAAAGACAACTTACGAAGGGAGAGACCTTTAGTTTCCATTCCCTCTCTATACCATCTGTCCCCGCCTCACCAAGATCTATCATTATTACTGACCCCACCTCTTGAAGACCATGAGTTATCCCAACCATCTTCCTCATCTCGGGTCTACGAGATTAATATGATTAGTGTCAGCATTTACTAGAGGCGAGAAAAACAATGGGAAAGCAAAAAAACACACTGCGGCATCTCTTTCTCAAGTCAAACATCCGATTGCACCACCACCTAAAGTGGTCATTCGCGGACCCACCTATCCGTCTCTAATGGCATTGCCCACCGAAATATGATTAAACGGCTTCACCGATCGCCGTAAAAATGACTTTGTATGATCTCATTCGGACTTGAATCTCATCGACAAGCTCTCGTTGAGATCCTTGAGGATAGAGGTTTTACCTAATGAAACCCTGCCTGTCGCCTCCATTCTAACACCCAATCACGTTGCTTCTCTCACCAAACAACCCACTGCCCCAACCACTTCTATCTCTGTACAACAAGCTGCTGCAGTCAGTTTCTCCGAAGACGAAATTGTTGACTTTGGTACAGAAGATCCTGACCCTGCTCTTTTCATCTCAGCTTACATCCGGGACATTCGGGTACGTCGTGTTATGATTGACGGGGGTGCTAGCCTAAACATCATCTCTTCAAAAGCCTTCCAACAAATGAATATCCCCTTTAGTTGTGTGCCAACCCCATCATGTTGCGGTCATTGATACGCTATTACTTCTACTTTAGGCACCGTGATCCTCAACATTTGGGTAGGACCACGTACTTTACCCGAACTCTTCTATGTCTTGGAGGAGAGTTCGATATAATATATTCTTTGGGTCGTCCTTGGATCGAGCCATGGGATGCGTTCCTCAACATTACATAGATGCATAAAATTTGAGTACGAGGGAAGTCCTACACCGTAAAAGTGACCCTCCCCCTTTAAAACCTGCAATATGTTATACCGCCCTAACGATGTGCTTATACCAATCAAGACACCCATACATTCAACCCAACCATCCTCCTCAAATGTACCTCAACCATCCACCTCAACCGCGCCTACACCTTGGTGATGAAACCACCATCGCAAAAACCACTTCCCTTCCCATGCTAACATTCCAACCTCAGGCCCTTAGTAGATGTTTTTGGCGCCTTACTGTTTGGGAGTACTTCGCCTATATAGCGTTAGTTCTTTCCCTACCCGCGGGAGTACGGACAATTACATGCACATCCCACCTACGACCGTCGCGTGGGGAGGTAATCTCTTACGGACCACCCCATTGCCGCACTAACCTAACGTATGGGGTGTTGGCGCATCCTCCATTACCCCCGAACCTCCTCTTGGTGTGGTTCCCTTCGATCCGATTTTCAATACTTGACAAATCGTCGTTTCGCCCTCACCTTCTTGACTCATTTGTGCGTGGAAAGGCTTTGGTTTTGGCCTTCTACGAACAAGGCCGACATACACTCATTCCGTGACTACCCGTAAACATAATGATCGCGGTGGTCTCGGTTTTCCCAATACACCTACACGGGGAGACACCTCTGTCATTTGTATCTGGAAGAAGAAGGCGTCGCCCCTACCAAACCGTCATCACCCACTTTGCCATCATCACCCACACAATCTATAGACCTGAATCCATCCCCCTAACTTTTTTTTTTTTTTTCATAAATGCTATCTTCATAGGTCCTCTCACTTATCAGCGCGATAATGAGGACCCATCTTCTCTTCCCCTTACGTATCCGGACATGATCGAAGAGGATTCGCCTTTGATTAATGTTGTTGAATGCGGGATACGACTCCATCCTCACTTACCTTGGCGCGGATGATTCTTATATTCAACGAGCCTTACCATCTCGAAACCCAAACCATCTTTGAAGAATCTACCATAGAAATCAACATCCACACGGAGGAGGATCCTCACATTGTGAAGATTGGACAATCCCTTAACACATCAGAACAAGCCACCTTTACTACCTTTCTCCGTGCTCGCAACCAAGCTTTCGCATGGTCTTACGCTGACATGCCAGGAATTGATCCTACCATTGCCATCCATAACATCACCCTAAACCCCGATTCCAAACCAGTCAAACAGAAATTGAGAAAAATGCATCCACGCATTGCTCTCTTGGTCAAAGAGGAGCTCAGCGACTCCTTTCTGTTTCCTTCATCTTGCTTATTGACTATCCTCGATGGATTTCTAACATCGTACACTGTCACTAAAGCGGCAGGGGGACTTCGGATATGCACCTGATTTTGGGATCTTAACCTCGCTTGCCCTAAGGATGACTTCCCCTTACCTAGCATTGACCAACTTGTTGATCTAGCTGCAGAGTCATGAGATGCTCTCTCTCATGGATGGCTTTTCGAGGATCTGACCAAATTTTGGTTGCCCTGCCGATCAACACAAAGCGCCTTCATAACTCCTTGGGAACCTTACATTATCGTGTCATGCCATTTGGCCTTAAGAATCTTTGGTGCGACCTATCGGCGGGCTATGACCTACATTTTTCATGACATTATGCACACTATCCTTGAAGATTACGTCGGCGATCTTCTTGGCAAGTCTAAACATCGTAGTGAACATCTTGATGTTTTAACCATTATTTTTGATGCTTTGTTACAATATTTCATCGCCTTGACCAAAGAAATGTGTCTTTGGTGTTCTTTCGGGAAAACTTCTTGGCTTTATCGTCTCTTTGCATGGCATTGAGGTCGATCCATCTAAAGTCAAAGCTATCCTAGAAATGCCCCCACCCAAAAATCTCAAACAATTGCGTAGTTTACAAGGTAAGCTCAATCTATCCGACGTTTCATCTCCCGACTCTCGGATCGGTGTCGACCTTTTCATCACCTTCTTAAAAAGACATTGCCTTTGATGGAGTGAGGAGTGTCGCCAAGCCTTGAAGCTCTCAAATCCTATCTCTTGCGAGCCACCCGTGCTTATCCCACCCCAAGAGGACCGCCCTTTCTACCTTTACCTTTCCGCCACCGACCATATTTGTAGGAGCCATGCTTGCACATCGTAACTCTGAGAATCGCGAACAAGCCGTTTATTATATAAGTCGTACTTTGGTGGACTATGAGACTAGGTACACACATATAGAAAAGTTATGCCTAGCCCTATCATTCGTGGCCACCAAACTCCGACACTACCTTCTAAATCACAAGACTTTCGTCATCACCAATACAGACCCCATCCATTACATGTATGCCAAACCTCATCTGAACCAACGCATTGCCAGATGGCTCATGCTTCTCGCCGACCTCGACCTTGAGTTTGTCCACCAGAAATCAATCAAAGGACAAACCATCGCAGACCAACTTGCAGAAGCTCCTTTACCTAGGGAACAATTTACCAATTTCACATTTCCCGACGAACTCATCGCTACTCTTTCCCTCACGGAGGAGTCGTACCCAATGACCCTCTTCTTCGATGGATCTAAATGCCAGCGCGGCGGAGGAGCCGGCGTTGTTCTCATTCCTCTCGATGCTGAACCTATGCCTCTTTCATTCCGACTCGATTTCCCTTGCACTAATAATACAGCGGAATACGAGGCCCTTGTTCTAGGTCTCCAAGTTGCGTTACACTTAGGCATCAAATCTATCAACATTTTTGGCGACTCTCAATTGGTAGTCAATCAAGTTATGGGCGTCTACCAATGCAAAAACGAGGAACTTCAAAAATACAAACACTACGTGGATTCACTTCTAGCCTTATTTACTCACTATTCTATACAAACCATTCCACGCTCCACTAACAAATTTGCGGACACTATGGCTTGCCTAGCCTCGCAAATTCCCGCGCACTATTGACTGACTCGAATTATTCGTTGTGGTCCAGTGACTTTTTGCACCATCTATTCAACCCGGTAGTTTGTATGATAAATACGTGTCTACTAGTTCGCGAGGATACAGTACTACCAATTTCACGACTACCTTACAATCTCTGTCCTCCCACTGACCTTACTAGTAAGCAAACGTGCTTTTCTTAAAAGTGTTTCGCGTTATGTTGTCATGGGGGACTCCTCTATAAACGTGGCTTTGATGGCATCCTCCTTCATTTTGTCTAAGCGGCGCGGAGGCCACTCATACCATCCAACAGGTCCATGACGGTATTTGTGGTGGACATTTCAGCGGCCTTGCCGTGGCCAAGCGAATCCTTCGCCTTGGTTATTATTGGCCTACTCTCAATAACGACTACTACGAATATGTCAAGCGTTGTGTTATGTGTCAACAACATGCCAACCTTCAACATACTCCTAGCCACCCGCTCCAGTCGCTCGAGATCTTTGGCCCTTCTCCGATGGGGTTTAGACCTTATTGGTGAGATTCACCCGACCTCTTCACAACGTCACCGTTGGATAATCACGATATTTGAATATTACACAAAATGGGTGGAGGCTATTCCACTCATTTCAATCAAAAAAGAAAAAATTGTCGAATTCATTAACCATTACATTATCATCGTTTTGGTATTCCTCATCGCTAATAACGAGATAATGGTAAATCTTTAAAAACAAGTTGTTGAGACCTTTGCGACAACTTTGGTATCAAACTTAGTTTCTCATCACCCTACTATCCACAAGCCAATGGGCAAGCGAGTCCTCTAATAAAACACTAACCAAAATCCTCATGAAAGTTGTCAATGAATCCGGAAGAAATTGGCACGATCAATCCCCTTTGCCCTTTGGGCTTATCGTACTTAGCATTCGTACCTCTACTAATGCCACACCTTTTCTTTGGTATACGATGCAGAGGCTGTTTTGCCTCTCGAAATACAAATACCCTCCCTTAGAATATCTCTTGGGATATTCTCACCAACGATGATTTCCGCCAAGAGCGGTTAGCCCAATTGGAGCTTCTTGACGAACGTCGTCTTACAGCTCTTGATCACCTTCAAATCTATCAAAAACGCATTAAACGTGCTTATGATAAGCGACTTCATGAGCGTACTTTTAAGGTTGGTGATCTTGTCCTCAAAGAGAATCAACATGTAACCAAACTAGAAAAGAGCAAACGTGGAAAATTTGCTCCCAATTGGATTGGGCCTTATATAATCACTCACACCTATGGATCGGTACTTATCGTTTAGCTTAAGCAATGGTAAACTGAGCTGAACCCCTAATGCCTTGCATCTTTGACCATTCTCTTGTTGAAATTAGTGTTATATCACTTCTTATCTACCCGCTCGTCCCTTGAGCTCACTACATGCACTTGTTTCCTACACCTCATAATAACAATCAAGCTCACATAGTTTGATTCTCACCTCCCCTTGATGATGCCTTCCCCTTTTTAGTCTAGTCCATGACTTCAAAGTATTAAAATAAGCCGTATTCTTATGGGATTTTCTTGAGTCAAACTTCCTACTAAACTAGATGCTTCACGCAAAAAGAACATCTAGCTATCTAAATTATATATAGATTGTTCCCTCCTCGAAGGACAGCTATATGCCAAAAACTATTAATGCTATTATATATATAGTCTGCTCCCTCGAAGGACAGCTATGCATTTAAATCATATCTGCTACTATAAATGTTTGCTCCCAGAAGGACAGCTATACAGTCGTCGACCTTTTCTCGAAGCTTCTCGCATCGATCGGCCGTGAAGACCTCAAGAATAATACAATCAATATCCCTTGTAGACTTCCCGCATCGATCAGTCTACATTCAAAAAAATAAAAGCCTCATTCAAAAGAACTTTTGAGTCATGGACTTGTCTATTTAGGGTAGGTTCTCTTCCGGCAGAACACTCACTTTGTAATAAGTTCTCCGTATCTCAACTATATCATCCACCTCACCTCACCATTTGTTTCAACTCAAGGGACGTAATGTACGCTCGATATATTGTGATCACACAACTCTTTTCACCGATTGACTTCTCGTCTATGCACGGTACCTAGGGCGCCAAGCTCGTTCTACGTTGTGTGGTTTGTTTAGCTCTTTTCACCTACGGAGCACTCTTTCTGCTTTGCCTCGCATCTAGGATTGTGTGTTGACCTTAATCAGGACATGGTTCCCTTCTACTTGGGTAGGCTAACTTTCGCTTCCCTTATACCTTTTTACAACATCACCAATTCATTACCAACACCATCAACCTTACCTTTACCAATCTTAATATTTTTACCAACCAACCAATTGCCTAAACCGTACCAAATTGCACAATTCGCCTCTCACGATCCTAAGGAGAACTACATCGATCACGAGGCCCCTCCTTGCTTTGTGCAAAGGGCTATGTAGGCAGCACTTCGGAGACATGGGGTCTCCCAAGGTTAGCTCGACCATCCCCTACCATAACCTATCATGTGTGGTAAATATAAATATTTTTGTGTATTTCTATTTAATCACATTCCTCTTTATCCTTTTTCAAAACACCGAAAATCAAAACACAAACATTCTTATTTTTATCGTAACTCAAATCAACATACATATTCAGCTTTATTTAGATGTTAAACAAATACATCTTCTCTATCATCGACACGCAGGTCGGCATCCTTATTTATTCTTATACCTTGCTAACATTTACTCAGACCCTCACGCCTCATCCCGAACTAGGTGATGATCGTGATCGTCGACCCCTCTCGCCGGGCCTCTCTGTCCTCAAAGGTACCACGGCTATTGGTACCGCCCACTGATCTGCCAATCTCTCCTGTAACATATGAATACGCCCTCTCGCATGGAGAACTCCAGCCTCTAGTCTCTCCACCCGTGACTCAGCAACCACTAACAATCCTCTTGTCTCATTCACCTGCGTTTGGAGCTGCTTTGAACCCAGCAGCTGCTGACGACGATCCTCTCTGCTGTAATCACCGCTATGTCAGGGTGCTCACGTACACCTCGCAGTTCTGCTACCCACCATAATCTATAGGCCTCTGTCGTTCCTGCATCCATTACCCTGCGATCGGCTGCTACCTCTTCAGGCCCTTCTGGAGGTGTTGGCCGGGGAGGTGAGAATCTTTGCCTCGGCGTCGATCCTCATATATGGTCTATAAGCCGGGGTATATCTGCACAAATCCAAATTGTCGCGCACGCGATCTATAGGAATCCTCTCATATTCACTGGCACTATGCCCCGCGATCCACCTCATTCGCTCTCTACACCCCTTAACTCCTCGGCTATGCTCTCTGTTACCATATAGTTCCCGTAAGGCCTCAGCCAGATGTCAACCGTCACCCTCTCCCATACACACCCTGTAATACTCAATGTCACCCGTCACGGCTGAGATCTTGCCTCTTGTTGCATGCGGACCCATCGTCGAATCCCGACCTCTGTACTCCGGTCTCTCCTGCCCGGAGGGATTGGCCTACTGGTCGCACACAAACAATGTGCTCATAGGCCCAGCAGTGTAATAAGTATGAGCAATCCGGTGTAGATCTGTGATTTCGCCTCAAGCCCATAAACCCCTGTATAGCTCGCCAAATATGCAGTGCCCATGCAAAAGTCACGTTCCTTTCTATCATCTCCCGG
The DNA here is from genome assembly GCA_018340775.1 of Taxus wallichiana var. yunnanensis. Taxonomy (NCBI): domain Eukaryota; kingdom Viridiplantae; phylum Streptophyta; class Pinopsida; order Cupressales; family Taxaceae; genus Taxus; species Taxus wallichiana. Next base: position 458,998,692 of record CM031243.1, read on the forward strand.
ATAACACACATCAATGCCTTCGGAAATCTTCCTCCTTACGCCTCTCGGTAATGCATAATACCCTACCGCTATCATTAATATCACTACTAACCTTGTCTCCTCGGGTGTCTTTGCATACATTACCCCATACGTAAAGGATAAACCTCATTGTGTCAAATCTCGTGCGTATGGACCAAATATCATTGTTATCGCTCCCCGTGCCGCGCTAGGTAGTGCCTGATATACTGGTTCTCCTGTAATAGGGAGTCTCAAAATCCGGAACACATCTTCCAATGTTACTGTCATCTCCCCTGTTGGCAGATAGAAGGTATTTGTCTCGGGATTCCATCTCTCAATCAACGCCTGTAACATACCATGATTACGTGCGATTCGTGAATAATAACGGATTCCACTTAACCCCAAACGATTTATCAATGTCCATTCCGCTGGTGTTACATCCGCTCGGATCCGTGACAGCAGCGCCGGTACACTATCATTCATCCTTATCCCCGCCTCTGCCTGCATACGTTACAAAAACAAATAGCCGTTCAATAAATCAAATCACCACGGGTTTTTTCTCAAAATTCTGGAAATTCCTACAGCAACCGGTATCGATTACAGCTAACCGGTACCGGTTGAGTAACCGATACCGGTTATCCCTAACCGATATCGGTCACTGTTACTTTCATACACCTTGCCTAAACAACCACCTACGACAATAAATTGCTCGTTTATTCCTCTCTGTATACACAGACATACCCGAAACCCTTGATTACCTACCACGTAACACTCACCTCATTTATAACTCTTGTTATCATCTTTTCTTTCTCATATCTACCCACATACTTTCCCCCATCTTATTCACAAAACATGCAGAAATCAAATCACAACCAAAACATTTACCTCTGGGGTTGCAGTAGCTTGAGGTGGCCCTTGTCTTCCCTCTTGTCCCTGCCTGCTGGATGTTTCTCCTCGTCCTGCCATTATCACCACTCTTTTCAAATTCGCCTTTCTACTTTCTGAATCTCCGATCGCATTCACCTGCCCAGTCTCTTTTCTTATCACCCAAATCTCTCATACAAATTCCTGTCTCTTTTCTCCTTATCACTCAAATCTCTCATGCAAATACCTGTCTCAGTCGTCAAAAAGCGTCGCGTTCGCGTATTTAACCTCTTGCATGGCTCTAAAATTAAAACTTAAGTTGCCACCCTAGCTTTTCTATTTTTAGAAAAGCTCATACCTAAATAAGGTATCGGTTACTTAGCGATATCGGTTCATCATTCTTACCGATATCGGTTCCTAACCGATATCGGTTACACACCTATCTTTTCTCAACATGCGTTCTTTTCTTCATTTCTCACCTAAATTTTTGTCGCGCCCGCCTCTTTTCCTGCATAAACAACACAATTTACCACATTTGTTCATCCACCACATATAGCATTACACTTTCATTAACATCATTTATTTTATACAAATACACAAACCATCGACTACGGATATCAAGCAACTATCAATCTATACATCATTTGGATCGACTCATCGATTACATATATCACAATGTCACAAAACCAACAATTCATCACATAACTTTGTCATTCATATATCGTGCAACAACAAAAACATCAACATCATCCATCTATCAACATGTCAACTAAAACTTATCATACATTATATATTACCAACCATTAACAAAATATTTAAACACATTTTGAACACTGCATGTGGATCAAAACATCGTCTCTATATATATACAAGTTTTCAAAAATACAATGTGCCCTACATCGGGGCCTCTGTGATCTCATAATCCACCAAAGCCGGCACGCAGGCCGCAATAACTGTCAAAAAATCTCGACTCGGCTCGCAGGCCGGTCCCTCGTATCAAAAATAGATATATACTCGGCTCGCAGGCCGGTATCCACTATCTGACCTCTACTCGGCTCGCGAGGCGGTATCTGATAAATGAATGAATGACTACATGAATAATACATAGGCACGCATGAGCCTCTATCAATACACCCGGTTCGCGAGACCGGTGCCCATCTCTAAAATACAACAACCATGTGCAGGATCTCTCGGCTCTCCCCACCGCCCTCGGCACCTCTCCCCTTTGGTCACTGTGGTGCCTCTCGCCTCCTGCCGTCACGGACACGCCGGGTGTGGCTGCGCCTCCTCCTGAGATCTCTGGGTGTGAGAGGTCTACGCCTATCTTGCTGCATAAGCACGATACTCGACTCGGTACCATCAAGAATATCGATAATATCGGGCCTCTGCTCTAACCTCCATATAGCGCTCTCGAGCCCGCGGAGGCAGGGTGGTCCCTGGCACCTCTGACCAATGCCCCCTGAGCTGTCTTTGGTCTGCTTTGGTGGTGCACTGTGGCTTGTGGTGCGTACACTGCTCTTTGCACTGCTGTGCACTGCACCTGTGGGTGTGGTCTTTGGTGGTGGTCTTTGCTGAGCTTTGCTGCTGAGCTTTGTCTTCTTTGCACTGTACTGCTTTACACTGTGGGTGTGGTCTTTGGTGGTGGTCTTTACTGTACTGTGCTGAGCACTGGGCTATTTGCCCCTGTAAGACACCTATACGTACTGTGCTTGCTGCAGCATTTGCTGCCTGTAAGAGCTGCTTTGACCCTGAGCTGATCTCTCTCTCTCTATAAGCTGCAGCCAAGTGTCAGGTGTGTGCGGTATGTCTATCTGGTTTGCTCTCTGCCTTGACCCACCACACCTGTATGCTCCGTGCACCAAAGCATCATCTACACCCTCACTGCTGACCTCTCCGCTACCCAATCGGATCAAAGGTGTGGTGCGGGCGGTGGGGCCTCTACATCATCTCTCTGTCTTGAGGAACGGGAGGTGGCTCGTCTGTCGCGGCCCCATCTGCTGCGTACCCTCTCCAGGGGTATCGCTCGTACTCTCTGGCCTCCGATCCTGCTTTATCCGAATGTGTCTTGGATTAGGCGCAAGCTGTAAGCGGGCTCCTGCTGCCGGGATGGTGACCTGTAGGGTCTCCATACAATGTCTCTCTTTGTAAGGCCCTCTGTGAATGTCATAGTATGCCACATCCCGACCTGCACCATATTAATGCTGCTCGTGGTGGCCCACGACCCCGACCACCTCGAAAGCCATATCGGTATATGACTGTGGCCACAGGCTGCTTTGGGGTAACCCTCTTGGCTTTGATGCATACGATGTGCTCGTATGCCCAACAATCAACAAAATGTAGAACAAATACCAAATCACCTCCTCGTGATAGCCCCATAGCTCCTCCTGTATAATTGCACGGATATCTTTGGTGCCCCGGGCATAACTTGGTGTGCTCCTCCACCATCTCAGCAGTACCCCCATCAATGCTCGTGGGAGCGGCCTCCCTCACGAGTCGGGAGGCGAAGCGGGTGATCCCGACCATCATCAACATGAGCCGGTCGTGTCTCGTGTCGATGCGCGCGGTACATGTCACCGTGCCGATACTCGTGTTATGGTAGGTCGATAGCGTGGGTGCATCCCCAAAAACTGCGGATTATCTTTGTCCATGGCAGTCTGAATCTACCTGGAAGACTGCCTCTCCCTCGATAGGTAACTGAAGGATGCGATACACATCCTCCAATGTGACGGTCATCTCCCCAGTCGGGAGATGGAACACATTGGTCGCGGATCCCATCTCTCGATGAGGGCAACCATCAGTGTGATCTCTCTCTATCGCTCTGTACCTCTGGACTCCACAGAGTCCCACCTCACGCATGATGGCCCAATGAGCCGCGAGATACGTGTGGCCTCATCCGCACCAACAGTGGGGCATCTATCCGCATCGTCAGCTGGCGGCGTGCTGCAAAACCAACCCACATCCTTAGACCTACTCTTTATTACAACATCTACTTTATCATCTAAACACCCCTTTTTATCCCCAGGCCATACCACGACTCTCTCCGCCCCCTCTAACAACCTACCACCCCTACAAACCCAAAACAACCTACCACCCCACAAACCCAAAACAACCAACCCAACCCAAAAACCCAAAACAACCAACCCAACCTAACCCCCACACCGACCCATAAACCCAAAACCCAAAACCCAACCCAACCCAAAACCCAAAACCTAACCCCACACCTAACCCTTCTCCACCCCTAAACCCCCCCCCGACCCCAACCCAACCCAAAACCCAAAACCTAACCCCACACCTAACCCTTCTCCACCCCTAACCCAACCCCCACACCGACCCGCAACCCAACCCAAAACCCAAAACCTAACCCCACACCTAACCCTTCTCCACCCCTAACCCAACCCCCACACCGACCTGACCCTGACCCAACCCAAAACCCAAAACCCAACCCAACCCAAAACCCAAAACCTAACCCCACACCTAACCCTTCTCACCACCCCTAACCCAACCCCCACCCCCCACCCACAACCCAACCCAAAAACCCAAAACCTAACCCCACACCTAACCCTTCTCCACCCCTAACCCAACACCCCTGACCCCAACCCAACCCAAAACCCAAAACCCAACCCAACCCAAAACCCAAAACCTAACCCCACACCTAACCCTTCTCCACCCCTAACCCAACCCCCACTCCCACCCACTGACCCAACCCAAAAACATACAATTCTACCGAGCGCGGCCGATACATGACCGTGCGCGGTCACCAACAAGTCTCCTTTCCCTAAAATTGTGCGGCCGTCTGCGGTCGCAGTAGTGACCGACATCGGTCCTTTGTCTCTCTCCGAGCCAGAACCCCATGCGGCCCCCAAAACCCATTTTTACCTATTTCTACCCATCTACCCACCCAAAACCCTAAAAAACTTACCCACCTACCCACCTTAGCCTATCTAGCCTATCTACCCTCTCCCTTTTTCAAATCATTTCCATTTTCTCATTCTTTCCTAAAAAAGGTTAATTCTACCCAAACCCCCAATTTAGCATGTCTGACAACCAAATCACCAAATTAAAGAGTTTGAATCTACCCAAAGCGACGACACGTCGTCGTGGTGGGATGGGTGGTGGCGGTCGGTGGTCCAGCCCCTCCGGCTCCTCCTGCACTGTGCCATGGCTCCGATCACGATCTGCTTTGGGTCCCGGCCAATCAGCTGCTTGCCTCCTCCTTAATCGGGCCCACTATCAACTCTCTCCGCCAATACAATAGCTCCACCTCACTCAATCAAGCCTCTAATCCCAACTCTCCACGTCAGACAAGTCGATTTGGTTTGCAAATAACAAAAGTGACAATGACAAGCCGTATTTTTCTTTTTATAGGTTTTTCGACCTTCACCGATATCGGTTTCATTTTGCCCTAAGGAACCGGTATCGGTCCCTTAACCGATATCGGTCATGCAGAATCGACATCGGTTCTCTACCCAACTTTCACCCCATTCTTTGCCCTTATTTACTCCTTGCCTTTTTTTCACCAATCTCGCCTCTATCCACCTTTGCTGCACACCATTTGTTCACTTGTCCAGCCTGACCTAAGGCCTCAACCTACCTCTCCAGCCTGACCTAAGGCCTCAACCTACCTCTTTGGCCCGACCTAAGGCCTCAACCTACCTATTCGGCCCGACCTAAGGCCTCAACCTACCTATTCGGCCCGACCTAAGGCCTCAACCTACCTATTCGGCCCGACCTAAGGCCTCAACCCACCTGTTGCCCGACCCGAGGCCTCGCCCCTACCTATTTGGCCCGACCCGAGGCCTCGCCGCCTACCAATTTGGCCCGACCCGAGGCCTCGAGGCCTACCTACCTGTTGCCCGGCCGAGGCCTCGGCCTACCATTGGCCCGACCTAAGGCCTCGCCTACCAATTGGCCCGACCCAGCCTCGGCCTACCTATTCGGCCCGAGGCCCTAAGGCCTCAACCCACCAATTGCCAGGCCGAGGCCTCGCCCTACCTATTGGCCCGGCCCCGCCTGCCTACTATTTGGCCCGACCCGAGGCCTCGCCACTGTTGGCCCGACCCGAGGCCTCGGCCTACCTATTGGCCCGACCCGAGGCCTCGCCTACCTATTAGGCCCGACCCGAGGCCTCGGCCTACTATCCGGCCCGACCCGAGGCCTCGGCCTACCCATCCGGCCCGACCCAAGGCCTCGCCCTAACAATTTGGCGACCCAGGCCTCACTCTACCCTTATGGCTGACCCGGGGCCGCGCTTGACCAACCACTTGGCACGACCCAGGCCGTATCACTTCAATACCATACCCACTGATCAGCGTTTTATTTTATCCATCCATCATGTACCTTTTGTTCAATCGAGCTCACTGTTCGTGTTTTAGCATGATTAGGGTCCTTGACTTGATCTGTCGACCAACTTTGCCTAGACCTAGACCGTGCGTTTATCTCAACCAAACCAACCATTTGAGTCTTTGCCGAACATGCCTAAGCGTTCTGTACCTCACATTATATACCCACTGGAGCTACTTCTATGCCTTGGATACCGAGGATTATATCACCCTTGTTTGGATAAACTATCGACCTTTGCCTACACATTCTTTGGTTTGCTTGTCGAATCATGTACCCTCGTCATAAATCTTATTGCATTTTAACATGCATCTGCTTCCTTGGACCTACCCCACCACCTTACCATCCTCTCTACAACATTCACCCTTTATCAACCCTATCCACGATTTCCCGTTCACTCAATCTATGATAGATTTGAGGGGATTACCTATATCCTTAACGGGAGAAACCACTTCATATTATTGTCATGTGACTTTACAAAACAAGCTACACGATAATAAGGGGCTAATGTAGACACCAAATTCGTGTCTTACGACCCCTTGTGACCCGCATCTCATCTCATGATATAACCTCATCACCTAAACCTTACACAATTATTTATTAATTGCCCTCTAATTGATAAATCCACATCACCTTACCCGCCACCTCACTTTGCCACCTCATCATGACCTAGCCCTAACCTAAACTAACCTAATTAAGACCCATGACTTGGTCAGACTCACATCCATAACTAATGCCTCCTTACTCGCACCCAAAGCCGACCTTCTAGCCACTTGACCAAGCCCATGGTGATCTCTCGGGAAAAGCGGGGAAGGTGGGCTATTTTACTAAAAATAGCCTACTTTTTCCCTTACCGATGCGGTTCTACTCGACCGCCGTCGGTTACACGTAACCGCCATCGGTTCCCTGTAAATGGGCTCCCCAAACCAAAACAACGGATCAGAATTTCATTTTGGAGATCGGTCGAAGGATTACGGATCAGCGAGAGAGCATTGCGAGCGAGGAGCGAGTCGATCTTCATTTAATCAAGCGAGAGCGAGTAAAGAAACCAGAAGTGCTTGCAGTAGAGGAGATCAACTTGCATCTTCGTCAAAACCAGTAAGTCATATCTTGCATGTCCTCTGTTATAACATTTCTTATGCTCTTTGAATCACAGTCCTCCTAAATCCGTTTCTGAATCCACTACCCAACGTGCCATTGCATCTAATTGTCATTCTTTTACCCCTCATCATCTCATTTCCTAATATCATCCATAAACCAGCCTTACAAACACCATAGCTACTAAGAAGATCTTAGAACCCACCGGTATCGGTTATCAGTAACCGGCATCGGCTATCATAACCGGCATCGGCTATCAGTAACCGCCATCGGTTCCTCTGATCAAAACCAGAAAACCAGCCTTTCCCCTACCCGTTCAATGAAACAATTTAATTGATACTTTCTGAGTCTTTTGTGTTAATTCATATTAGCGAGAGGCTGACCACCTTGAAAGGAAGTTTTATATTTCACAGGCCCAAGGCAATTTCCTCATTTATTGTTTAATCAAATCTTGTTCTCCATGATCAACCTGATTTTCTCTACGGCACGCGCACACCATCTCGACATTCTATGGTATTCCTCCTAACCCTAACCTTATCTCTGTTTCTAAAAGAGCAGAAGTCTTTCCGAGGGAAACATTGAGAAGTATGAAACCTAACTTTTTTTTTTGCATTACATCTATATTAAAATGATTTTCTCTTTTATGTGCTAAAAGAAGAATGTAGCCAAATAGTTCAAATGGAAGAGATGCTTGAAATATGTTTACAAGTTGTAAGGGAGAACACATATTCAAATCTGATTTCTTAATAAGAACAAATCATTAAATATCACATGGCAAAGAAAACAACTAATCTCATTCTATTCAATAATGCTACAAGATTTTCAAGAAGAGATACATGGCAAGTAGGATAATTCATACAATGTTAATCCTAAATCTTCATGTAACACTAACTTTCCTTCAAATGTAATAACTAGATACATTATTGCAGATTTCTATAAAAGGGAGATCCAACAACAAGAAGAAACAAAACACACATTTTCTTTTAGAACTAAAGCATCCTTCCAATAAAACAAACTTTCCTTTCAAAATGGAGTTACAACGAATTCATATTAAAGAAATCAACTATTACAAGATTTCTTTTTCAAGGAGCTTAAGCTCAAAGTACCATTTTTATTACATACCTAAAATATTTAAGAAAACACATTACAAAGCTTCTTTACAAGCTTGAAGTAGATTACTCAACAAAAACATGACTCAAGTTTACAAGTAATACCAAATACAAAATGGTGATTTTACAAGATGATGAAAGCTTTCACATAGCCATATTTGTAAATTCACAATGAGAGTGGTGTCCACTAAAAGATGAAGAAGTCAATGCGAAGCCAAGTCGACAAGAGACTCCAACTATCTTCTACTTGAGCTCCAACTTTGAATGCTTTCAAAGAACAAACACAAGAAGAAAAGGCTTTTTTAACCACCCAACCTTTAGGCATCATTACATGTCTTTCCAACGTTGGAAGATATGCTAGCCTCCCCCAAGCCTATGGGAGAGAGAGCTAGCTTCCACAATTTTTGCACAAGATAAAGGGGACATAACAACATTATATTTTCACAATCAAGACAATCCAAACACTAAGATGAACACCAAATTTTTGCAAAGAAGGAAAGGAGGAGAAACCATATTCTACCTCCAAAATGGGGAAGAGAAGAAGAGATCTCCAAGTGTCAAAAGTGTAATCCAACATTGGATGCACATAAACAATAATCTTCACAACCTCCTTATTCCTCCAAAGTCATCAAACCCTCCTTATTTCTCCACCCATTCACCAAAATCCTTCTTGGGAGGATTTTCAAACCCATTGGTTTCCTCTCAAGAATGGGGAAGGGGGTTCAAACCATATGAACCACCTTCCCCACCTCAAACCATTTGAGGGGAGTAACAAGAATCCTACATGGCTTGCCCATCAAGCCATGAGGTTTGAGAGGAAAATCCCTCTCTCTTCCCCCACAAACTCCAAAATCCATCATGCCATATGATGGATGGAGAAAAATAAAACAACAAGCATACTCAACAAATAGCCACACACAAGAACAACACACACACATTTTAGAAAAAACAAGGCTAAGATATAATCATAATATAAAACATAAAATGAGCTCAAGGAGCCTACCTCCAAAATCTCTCCAACACTCTAACTTTTCCACTTCTTTATCAACCAATCTCTAGCTCCAAAATCCACAAGCCTCAAGCAAAAACTCCAAAAAAGTTCTCTTCTTTCCCCATGGGGAGAGAATTTGAAGAGAAGCCAAAAATATCCTCATAAATGAGGGGTGACATGTGTCACCCCTCTCTTCCCTCAAGGTCAACGATTCTCAAAATAAAAGATAGAAAAGATAAAATAGATTTCAATACCCTTCTCCCAAATTACCCAAAATGAAAAAAAAAAAAATTGTGCAAATTTTAACAACAACACATACCGATCCATCTTACATGGAGGGTGACCAAAGAGAGGAAAAATGGGAGGAAAATCCCTCCATTCGTTGAATTTAAACTCCCCTACCTATTAGGTAGGGTCCAAGTGCATATTTGCATGCTAAGTGAACTCCCAAACTTAAAATGGGTCACTTAAAATGCCTAAAATAGGCAAATTTTGCTTTTGAAAAATTTGTGCATAAGTGTAGAGGATGTGGGGCTCACCCGAGGGTTCACATGGGACCCTAATCCCCTCTAATTAAATACACCATTACCCAAACCCAAAAATTAATGCAAGTGGGGACCATTAAGTCCCAAAATCAAGGTTACAAAACAACTAAACATCCTAAACAAGATTAATAGTACATGGCATACTACATTACAAATGAGGGTCACTCATGGTGCACTGAAATAATGAAAGCTAATACTAAGACCCTATACTGATAAAAATGGTTAGGACTTAGACTGTGGGCCACTTGTGCAAAATTGTGTAGCTGCCACTGAATCCCATGTTCTCCTGTGACTGTTACTGCACACTCATTGCACACATTAAACACACATGTACGATCTGATGTAAATCAACTACTCAATAAGTGATCAATGAAATCTATGCTAGCATATCATCATCTTGAAATTGAAAATGTGACAACATGCATAATTACAACACAATTTACCATGAGTTAGCCATAGAGATAAATAAAAGTGACACACATCCATATAATCCAAGCATGCGACTAACTAAGTATCTAACATATCTCAATTAGGTCTAACCAACATCGAAATAAGTTAGTATCCACAACATCAAATGAAAAATTTGTCAACATACTAATCAAATCAAAACGCACCCAAATATCCATACATGTCCAAGAAGGTCAAATATCATAACATATTGTCCAACATATATCAAATCCTGTCGAATCATGTCATGAATAAGGAAGTCAATAGATAATTGAGGCTATAAAAATTTGGGCAAGTACAACATCATATCAACATGCCATGACACACATCTTTCATGACCTCATACATAAAATATTTGAAGTCTATATTGATGATCTACTCGTTAAATATTGATGCACTGATGATCATGCTCATGACTTAGAAATTGCCTTAGGACACCTTCACAAATATAAGGTTCACTCAATCCCAGAAAATGCATATTCGGGGTGACATGAGGAAAATGATTATGGTTCAAGTATCCTTAAAAATTTATCAAACTAGAGTGGACCAAATACTATTAGCAAATATTAGAGAATATGAAGAAATCTTTATCCTCATTACCAACCTTGCAACCTCCTTCACTAAATCAACCTTTGCTACTATATACCTCTTCCACTCCGGTGTCTATAGGGGAAATGTTGGCATAGGAAGATGAAAAAAGAAAGGAGAATTCCATCTATTATGTTAGTCAATCCTTACTAGACTATGAAACATGATATACATCCATTGAGAGAGATTTTGTATCCATATATTATGCGGATATCAATTTATATCACTATATACTATATCAAACTACTTACATCATTATCCATACATATCCCTTAGAAATTACTATCATATGATATCCTCCCCATGAATCACATTAGGAAGTGGATGGCCCTCCTTATGGAATTTGACCTCCGCATCATCACACAAAAGGTGGTAAAAGGCCAAGTCATAGCAGACCAATTTGCTTCCACTCCCATCTATGCTCCTCAACCTATTTATGATGTATTACCTAATGAGGATATCCTCCTCATTGTAGGCACAAAAAAGGAGTTTCCATAATAGAATACTACTATAGCTTCACGGTTGGTCTTGAGGCACAATCCTCTGATGCCAATAATGAAGTTCTTCCCCACCTAAAACCAAACCAATGGCCAAAATCATTGAGGAGGAGGTCACCATTGATCTCCATGAGGATACATGGATGCTACACTTTGATGGGGAAAAGTGCCTCCAAGGATATAGAGAAGGTTTTGATCTCACGATCCCTCCGGCTACAAGATTTCCTTCTTTCCTATTTATTCAAGTTTGAAATCACCAACAACATGGTGGAATATGAGGCTCTTATCTTAGGTATACAGGCTTCCTTAGCTAAGAATGTCTCTTATCTTCATGCCATAGGGGATTCTCAATTGGTGTGTTGATAGGTTAGTGGTGCATATTAATGTTGTAGTGAAAACCTTAAAGCTTATTATGACTTAGTTTAGGAATTGATGCCATGCTTCACTTCATTTACCCTGAATCAATCCAACGAAATAGAATTCCTTGGTTGATTCTTTTGCCACATCTATAACTTAATTTTAGTCACATTCTCTTGTGATAACACTCTCATAATAACAATCTGTCAAACCCCACAACATCAGCTCCTCAAGACATTCAAGATACATGTCATATTAAAGCCCCATGGCCCTATATAGGACCCTTGGTATGCTAATATCCATCAATTCATACAATACCATACCTAGCTAGAAGTTATTAACCTCGAACGTGACTAGGAATACATAAAAGGATCTCAAATACGTACTTAAAGATGACATCTTATACTATCATAACTTCAAAGGAACCCTACTCCAATGCATTAAAAAATATGAGGTTCCTCTTGTCTTAGAGGAAGTACATGGGGGCACTTGTGGTGGCCATTGTAGTGGTCATGCTACTACATGAAAGTGCCTATATATGGGTTACTATTGGCCTATGCTAGAATATGACACTCACGCCTTTGCCAAAAAGTGCAAACCTTGCCAATATCACGATGACTTGATTCATTCCCCTTTGAATGATATGAAATATATCATGAGTCCCTAGCCCTTCGAGTGTGTATGAGGATTGAATTATATTGTTAAATTTCTGAATCTCAAGATAATCATGTCTTCATCATCACAACCACATAATACTTTACTAAGTGGGTTGAAGTCATGCCTCTCACTAACATGTTTGGCCTTACTACATCTAAATTCATCCTCAATCAAATCATTTTCCACTTTAGAATTCCCCACACCATCATATCTAACAATGGTGGGAGCTTCAAATGTAAATAAATGAAGCAAATTTACACTAAGTTCAAAATCAAACATCAATTCTCAACACCATATCATCCGTAATGCAATGGACAAGCTGAATCTACGAATAAAATTATCAATAAGATATTACAAAAGACGATCTGTGAATCATGCATAGATTGACATATAAAGCTATATCCTACATTATGGGCATACCACACCAGTGTCCATATGGCCACTAGGGAAACCCCATTTTCACTTACCTATGGAGCTGAGGCAGTCCTTCCACTCGAGGTGGAACTCCCTTTGCTTCACATTTCCCTTCACGGTATCATTCTAGATAAGGAAATCTATGAATCTTGTCTCCATGACCTCGACCTATTAGAAGAATGATGTGAAAAATCATACACTCATAATCAAAAACATAAAAAACACCTTTCTAAACAACATAACAAACTTTTTCATCCACATAATTTTGACATGGGTGACCTTGTCCTTAAGCTTGATTATACACATGAAAAAGAAGGAAAATATGCTTAGAAATGGTGGGGTCCTTACCTCATCAAATATATCATAGGTCCTAATACATATCGTCTTCAAACCAATGAAGGCCACATCTTCAAAGAACTAATAAATGCTCAATTCCTCAAAAAAATTCACACATGAAGGATCTTGGGAATTTTGGTACTCAAATACCATCTCTCATCCTTCATAAAAATTCACTACTTCATTAACCTTCTCTTTCACACTTGACAATTTTATCAAAATTTTTGCCTTATACATACCGGTATTTCCCTTAGATCATTAGGGTATTATGCGTATCCTACTTGGGCTCATGACCTTACTTGGATTTATGTAGCTATTTGAAAACCTTATTTTATAACATCTACCTCATGATTCTTTGTTATTTTTAGCATTTATATCCTCCCTTTCGGCCCTTTGGGATAATAATCCATCTTCTCTTTATTTACACCTTCAATTTTATGAAAGTTTCTCTTTGTAGCTTCTACCATATGGTTTTTAACACTTTTTAACATTGCTACCCACCAATTGGCTATGAAAATATGAAACCATACCATCATAACATCTTGACACTATGATAAAACATCCATTCCATAGGCCCCTAGTTAGGTGATTTATGTCTTATTTTACTAATGATCCTATAGTGTTTCCTTTTAGTTTTGATTCTTCAGGGTTCTTTAAGCATTGATTATTCTTGCTTATAGAAAGATGAGTGATACTATTAGGTACACATTGGTGGGTATATTTCATTTCATCTAGTCCTTTACACTTTTACTTTCAGTATCTACTTTCAATATTGGTGTTACAGATTGTTTCTTTCCATTGACCACCCCATGTTTCACTATTGCAACATGTGGTGATCAACAAATGGGGAATATGTATACACCACATTTTCACTTTTCATATTTCATACATGTTACTAAAAATTTCCTTTGTGCAAATAAGGGTCATTGATGCATGTATTTATTAAGTGAGTACCTTAAGGGGCTTGTCGAGAATGGGGAATAATTATTCACGTAATCATTACGGGTTAGAGATAGTACACATAAAGAGTATCACTTTGTGGTACTTTCCTTAGTTATTCTTACACTAGTTATCCTTGTCCCTTTGTGTCTCACACAAATTACACTTGCGACACTTTGCTTACATCTCACCATTTGACACCTTGTTCATCCATCTATTTGATCCTTGAAACTTATTTTTACTTTACATATCACATTATTATCCTTTTCCAATTCCATCATCGTGGGCGATGGTGTTGGTGTTAGTTTTTTTCCTAGATGATGTCGTCACCCATGGGCGATGGCATTATATATATACCTACTACATATTGAAATTCATGAAAGAAGGAAGCTTGAATCTTAAGAATTTCCATCTGTTACTCTCTTTTGTGTTGTTGAGTAGACACAATATTTTTTACGAGAAGAAACACAAAGAATACGCACACAGGACAAGGCACATTTGAAGGTACAAAATGATAGGGAAGGAAATGCGCGCGAAGCAGTTTAGTTAAGACTTAGCCCTTTTTATGGATACAGGCTATTTTTGGAGATAGTGTGTGAAGCACACATTGGGATGGATGCTTACACGACATGAAAATGGTATTTTGGGAATGAGTGGCTAATAAGTGTCATGCATGGTTGTAGTTAATAGTAGGATTACTTATTCCAGTTAACTATAAGAATTCTATTATTAGCGCACTTGCATGTGTGCATGTTATTGTAAAGGTGCATGGCTATTATCAACATGTAAACTATTTTGAGAAGTGTGTAGGTGGTGAAGGGCAAGTCCCCACCTCTATAAATATGTATTGAACTGTGTAGTTTAGAGAGATGTGTGTGTGTGTGTGTGTGTAAATTATTATAGAGTTAGGATATTAGATTTGATGCGTGAATGACTTATGGATATACTTTATAATGTAAGAAGCTTATGTGTTTACTGTTTTTAATGTAATGGATGATATTGGCTGGATAATGGTGTTAGACATAACAAAAATTGGTTCATGAATGGTTAATCTTATTACAGTTATTGTTTAATTCATGATTCTCTAAGATCTAGATCGATATTATGCATTGTGGAATGTTTATGTTTAAGTATGGATCTGAATATGTCTTATCTTCATCACATTAACATCCTACATAAGAAACTCTAAAGAGGGGCTTGGTACCTTTGCGTGCTTTGGGTGAGTGATGTGCAGCGCGCTGAGTTATTCAAAGTAGATTCTAGGATACATCATTGGTTTTATTTCGGGACATCATTTTTAGTTGTTTTCAGGATGTTTCATGATGAAAACATACTGGTTGACCTTAGCAAGTGTTGAGGAGTGGACAATAGATCTAGAAGAAGAGTATACTAAGAGGTTCAACACTAGATTCACTTTGGATTAGAGTTTTACACACACATGTGGGTGGAGCATAATGTGTATGACTATTTATATAAGATCTTCTTTGTTATCTTTCCGGTAGAGAGTTGTATGAGTGACTAGTTGCTTATGCATCTGAAAGTAATTAGAGGTATCATGTAATTGTCTGGATGTGGGAAGAATTTCAAGCCCTCTATGATGTTGATCTGATTTGGACACATGCTATAGATAATTGGTTCCGTGGTATTCTAAATAGCTATATTTTAAAGTACTCAATCCACACTTACTCATGCCTAGAGGTAATGAGTTCTAGTTTTTACGTTATCCCGGGGGAACTTATTTGCAAGGCATTCCACTAGTGATTAAAATATTGATGGTAACCCTGAACTTGGAAGAAAATATGATGGCTAGCTAAACCCTACCACGACGCGGGGGAAAGAGTAGGTTTTGTTAAGGATGGTGGACCTAGTGGCAAGAGAGGAAAAGAGAAGAAAGGTGGCTTAAGTAAAATGAGGCACATGAGAGGGAGATAGAGAAGCAACGTGATATTGCAGAGTGAATGGCATTGAGGAGAGAGATGGATCATGAAGGATTTAGAGCTCACATAGAAGGCGTGGAGCCAAAGCATCTGGAACTCCCCCATTTGGGAAAGCATGATAGGGAACCCTCCTTGGCCTCATATGGGAGCATGCCAATAGAGATGACATGGGCTACGAATGCACATCTGAATCTACATGGAAACCTAGCCCTTACGCTTGGTTTTCTAATATTTAGTATAACCAATAATCAACAAGCTAGTTTGGGGAGTAGTAGAAAAGGAGTAAATCAAGTAGAAAGTGCATCTATGGTCAGGAAAACATCTTCTTTGTTATTTGGAGGTACCTTTTCAAGTGCATCATCGGCACAAAACTCAAGCGTGTAGAATTTTGGACTCACTTATGGGAGTAGTACCACCTCAAAAACTGTAGGAGTTCAGTTTAGAACCAATATTGGGACACAAGGTAGTACATCCACTGGTCCTCTTCTAGCTATGGGGGAGGATCGGGGGTATAGGTGGCTCTAGTTCTAGTGGATCACGGTGGGTCTAGAGGTAGAGGTGGAGGTAACACAGGAGGTTTTGGATCAGGTGGATATGGTCCTCACCAACCCTAGAATATTTACATGGAGATGTCACTTTGTCTTCCAAAGTATAGGGGAATAGAGGATGCTACTAAACACGTGCACATGTGTGAGTTATTATGGCACACAAAAGGAATTATAGATTATAAGTGTAAGGTAAGTCGGTTTATAACTACGTTGTAAGGGCACGCTCACGGTTGGTACGTGAATTTTGACCTAATCGGACTTGCGTAGATTATGCAACATTACGAAGCTTTCCTTAAGGATATTTATATCCCAAAGTTCAAGCGAGAAGAGTATAAGCAAGCTCAAGGATATTAAGCGGGCACTACCGAGAGTGTTCGGGAATATGATGCCCTTTTCAAACATTTTTGTCTAAGCTTTTATATGATATTCATGCAAGCCAACATGCACAGTCATTCATTAGAGGTTTGATCACACCATTTAGGAGGAGCTGTCACATAAGACATATACGGAACCATGAAAATCACTTGAAGTAGCATTACACGCGAGGCGGTTGGAAGTATAGACAACCGGAGTGCACCCATTCCTAGAAGCATTAAGAAGTTGGAGAAACTATCAACAAATTTAGCACACGAGATGTGTATTGGGATTTGGTGTACAAATTGTGAAGTGGAAGGGCACACTAAAGATAATTGTCCTTGCAAGTTAGTACGTTCATTGTTGCTAGATTGCGAGATATGTCATTTAGACCATGATGCAAGTTGCTGCCCATTATTACAACGTGCGATAAGAAAGAATGTATCTTTTTATTGTAAGATTTTCTAGTCCATGAATCACAATATAGAAGACTGTAGGTTGATTGGTCAGATCCATGATGCCATAGATATTGGTGTGCAACAGATAGGAGTATCAAATAATGCTAAAGGTAAAAATGAGCACCATGATCATGATCACAACCAAGGCGCTATGATCGGAATGAAGAGCATTTAGAAGGAGGTCATGGTAGAGGTCAAGGATACTGTGGTGGATTTGAGGGCCAAGGCCGTGGTGGTGGACGAGGTGAGTTTCTTCGTGGAATGTGTTTTACATGCGGATCTCCTGACCACTACATGCGCAAATGTCCTTAGAATATTATTTGTTATTTTTGTGGGAATAATCATAACTACGAGGAATGCTTGGAATTATATTAGCATCTTAGTAAGTAGCATAAATAGGAAAAAAAGGCACAAGGATGGTTAAAATATAATGCACCATAGAGAATCAGTGGATGCAAAATTTGGCACCATAACTGAGGTAGTACTTGTGAAGATCACTACATGCACTAAAGTTGTGCGCACCAGAGAGATGTTACAAAAGAAGCATACCATCACTACGAAGGATGTTTTACATGTAAGGTACCCAGATCTTTCCCATCAAAAGGAGGTTTATCATGAAACCATGGAAGTAATCATAAATCTTTAGGGTGAAAAACAATGTTTAAAGGAACAGTCACGGAAGTTGGACTAAAATAAGGAAACATAGATGGTCAATCATATATTGATGATTTGAAAGAGGTATGAAAAATGTTGTGCCAAGAAAATATCATTCCATTACTAGGGAATTGGCTAAAGGGAAACACTTTGTGCACATGTATTGAGAATGGATGACAAATCCTACATGCTAATATTCCCCCTCATAGCTTGGATTATGACAAGGAGATCACTTTGAATGTTGTTGTGGATGGGTGGATTTTGAGTAATATATTGATTGATATAGGTGCGGAAGTGAATGTGCTTACTTTAGATGCATGGGTACAAATGGGAAGACCTCCATTATAGCCATCCTCTAATGTATTGTTTATGGCTAATTGAACTAAGGCCACTCCAATTAGATTTTTAAAGGATACATCCATTACTATACAAAGGGCCAAGTTAATTGGGGACTTTGAGCTCTTAGCACTTGCAGAAGTAGACAACTTCCCCACTCTACTTGTGTGCCATTGGTGTTATGCAAATAATGTTGATCTACGGTTCAACAATGGGTAGATTAATTTTGAGAATAAGGAAGAAAGATTTATTATCCCTTTGAAAGATGGGAAATATGGACCTTATGTTGAACCATTGAGTGAGGAAGACTTGAAAAAAAATTATGTACCTGTCATTTGAGATCTGGAAGTACTTGAGCCATCTAAAGAAGGAATCCTCTAGTGGGAAGATGCACAGTATATTAGTGATATTACAAGAATTACTTGTGATAATTGGGCACATGACACCTATGAGATGGTTGGGTGCGAAGTAAGAAGTGCATTTACACAGAGAAGAAACCCTTGTTGTATTAGGAGAATAGGTAACAACTCTGTACCTCATGATACTGGAGAAGGAGATCATATGGTGTTCTTGTGTGCCATGGAGGAATAGTGGATGGATTGAGTGGAGAGAAGAAATATTTTAGTATATACCCTACATGGGTTGGCACCATCTTTGATGGATGGTTCAAAAGGATAATCTCATACAATGGAATGAAGTCATAATTTCTCTAACCACTCGGTTCTTTAGGAGTAATGCACCTACTCAAATCTACATATATCATGGTAATCAACTTGTTCAACACAAAATTCAGTAGTGTGAGATACTCTAGATAGCGGGCAAGAAGATTTACCACCTTCACTTTGGGTGCACAAACTTTATTCCACTTTTCAAGGTTGTGCACGTGCTTGGTATGTTTATGCGGAACTGCATAGGGAGACTAGAAATTGGTAGGACTTGATTACAGGAATGATCCCAACTTTTGAATACTTTTATACTAAACCTCTAGTGAGAGAGGCATTAATGATTTATGGAGCGCTTCACTATGGGAGACATAGTCGAGGATGAAGAACTAATTTAGGATTTATTTGGTGAGGAAGAACAAAGAGCACATTTTGATGAAGTAAATGATACAAATGTCGATCTATTTACGTGCACTTGATTTAAGATAGAGAAAGGAAATATGGTCTACATAGTGAATGATGAAAAAGTAGAAGATTTGGACATAGCTCATTGAACAAGTACACCTAAGGTATTAGATAGTGTGGATAACAATGGATAATGGTTGTGCCTGTCATGAACCTATGAAGACCAAGAAGGTGAACATTGGCAAAAATACTAAACCTAAGGAGGCAATAGTTGAGGATTATTGGTTTGATTCTGAAGTAGCAAAGATAATTGACTTACTACGTGATTTCCATGACTTATTCCCTAGGGGATAAAGGGGGTACATGAGTCATTAGGAAAGATGAAGATTAAGCTAAAGGAAGGAGCGCGCCCGATCAGGAAGATACCTTACAGGATGAACCCAAACTTGCGCATAAAAGTTAAAAAGAAATTGAAAAAGGCTGAAATATGGCATCATTAATCCCCTAGAAGAATCAGAGTGGGTTAGCCCAATGGTAATAAATATAAAGAAAGATGATCAGATTAGGATTTGTGTGGATTACAGGGAGCTGAATGCTACATGTGTGATTGATCCTTTTCCTACGCCTTTCACCAAGGAAATATTAGAAGGCATTACAGGGCATGAAGTTTACTCTTTCATAGATGGATTCTCGGGGTATCACCAGGTTAGAATTGCACAAGAGGATCAAGAGAAAATGACTTTCACCATTGAATGGGGAAGCTTTGCATATACAATGATGCCCTTTGGTTTGAAGAATACACCTATTGTATTTTCATGCATAGTTATTCAAGCATTCTAATTTTTATTCAAAAATTCTTACAGGTTTACTTGGATGATTGGATGGTATATGGGCTTATTAAGGATCATTGTGACAATTTGTGCTTAATTTTTGAAATATGTCGACGGTAAGTATCTCTTTAAACATCAAGAAGTGTGTGTTTTTACACCTTTTGGAACTCTTTTAGGGCATATCATATGCAAGGAAGGTTTGTTAGTAGATCCAGCTAAGGTTGTAGTTATTGTAGGCCTAGAGGAGCCTACCAGTCAGAGTGAGGTACATGGATTCTTGGGCCACACAGGGTATTATAGAAAATTTATCAAAGGGTATGCGAAGATTGCCGCTCCCTGGAAGAGTTACTAAAAGGAAAAGATACATTCTATTGGAGAGAACCGCAACAACACACATTTGAGGAATTAAAGGAGAGACTTACTACAATGCCTATTCTTGTGTTTTCCCTCATGGAACAAATCATTTCACTTACATGTGGATTCCTCTGGCATGACCATTGGAACAATGTTAGCTCAACTTGGAGAAGGTATTATAGATCATCATATATGTTTTACTAGTAGAAATTTGACTCTTGCAAAACAAAATTATACACTATAGAGTGTGAATCCTTGTCGATAATCTATGCACTACATAAGTTCGACAATAGTTGTAAGCAACACCTTTTGTATTTTATACGAGATCACATGATGTTAAAATACTTAGTAAATAAGCCTGTTTTATAGGGGCACATATGTCAATGGGTGCTCATGTTCCAAGAATTTGAATTTACAGTCGTGGTAAAACTAGGTAAAATTAATTCGGACAGGACCACTTATCAAAGATTCAATTAGGAGAGGATGCACAAACAATTGAAGATATAATTTTGGATGCTTAGTTGTATAACTTACATCACACACCTTACGAATTAGAGGATATTTTTGTCTTTTTATGTATAGGTATAACACGAGAAGGAATGAAAGCATTAGAGAAGAAGACTTATAATTTTCACGGAACCCTTCATGTTGATTAGTGGTGACTTATATAAACTAGGCCGAGATGGAGTATTGTGCCGGTGTGTACTGGAACATGAGCACATGAATATCATGGGAGAGGATCATGGTGGTATTACAGGTGTGCATTATGTAGGTGATGCCATAGGGCGTAAAATTCTACTCGTTGGATTATGGTGGGAGACCCTATACAAATATTGTAAAGAGTATTGTAAGGCATGTGATCACTTTCAGCACCTTGGAAAACACTTGGGAAAAGAGATGAAATGCCTTTGTGTCCTATTACTAATGCATAGCCATTTGAGAAATGGGCTATAGAAGTTTTGGGTCCTATTTCCCCCGCGCGCGTAGAAGCTGGATCGTCTTTATATCATCACTTGCACAAATTATCTTACAAGGTGGGCAAAAGCAACACCTACAAAGGATTGTTTAGCAACTACGGAAACAAGGTTCTTATGGGAAAATATTCTCACTAGGTATGGATGTCCATTGAGTTTGACAAGTGATAGGGGCACACACTTTTTAATGAGATAATCGGGATATTGTTGGATGAGTTTATGGTTACACTAATGAGGCCATAAATTGGCCATAAATTACCATTATTTTATCCTTCTAAGTTACCTTTGAAAGTGGATTTAAATGTAATCTAGGAACTTATAGTTTTCTTAAGATAGAATATAGGATATATATCTTGTTCATTCTTTAGAAATATTTTTTTATCTATTTTTTTGACTAATCCTATTGATTATTTGGGAAAAGATGCAAAGTCTTGTGTATGTAGGCCATAAAGGAAAGATAATGCTAGTATTGGGAAAAGTGGAATTGATCATGGATGGTATATCTAAACTCAAAAATGATTTCATATTTAGATTCCTCTCAAAAAATTATGTAAGTTCAAAAAAATGAATCATCTCAATTCGAAATTGCATGAAAAATTTATAGTTGTTTTAAGTTAGCTCAGAACTCGCAAATTTAGTTCTAGAACTCGTAGGTTTAGTTCGAAACTCACAAGTTTAGTTCTGAAACTCACAAATTTAGTTCCAAAACTCATAGATTTAGTTTAATAACTCACAAATTTAGTTCCATAACTTACATATTTAGTTCCGTAACTTGCATCAATCGAATAACATTTAGTTCTGGAACTTGTAATTCGTATATTTATATTTTCAAGAAATTAAAACAAGTGGACAAAGATGTAAGGTATAGAATGAAAATTAGTTCCAAAACTTTCAATTAGTGGAAAAATTAAATTTAGTTCGGAAATTATGATTTAGTTTGGAACTTGCATAAAAGGAATGACAGTGTTAGCTCTGGAACTTGCATCAACGAAATGACAGTTTTTAAGAATTGTGAAAAATCAGAGAATCCAATGGAAAATATGAGAGAGGTTTTTGTTCATAGAAATGTTTTTAACATAAACCTCATTTAGATTTGCTACAGGTTTTAACAATGAAGAGAAATCTAAATTTTAGTGAGATGCTTGATCTAAGGAAAAAGTGTATTAGACAAACACTAAAAGTTCCATAAATTGAAAAGTCAAATAGAAAATATGAGAGAGGTTTTGTTCATAGAAATGTGTTTAACAAAATATTCATTCATATTTTCTACAGGTTTTACCAATGAAGAGAAATATAACTTTTAGTGAGTTGTACTCGAGGAAAAGTGTATCGGGACGAGCACTAAAAGTTCCATAAACAAAATAAGAAAAGTCAAAAGAAAATTTGAGAGAGGTTTTTGTTCATAGAATGTGTTTAACAAAAAATAATTCATATTTACAATAGGTTTTACCAATAAATATAAATCTAACTTTTAGTGAACTGCAATCCGAGAAAAAGTGTATCGACATGTCAAAAGTTCCACAATAAAAAAACAACAAAGTCAAATGGAAAATATGGGAAAGCTATTTGGTCAAAATTTTATTTTGAGGACAAACCTTCTTCCAATAATGTAGGAGAATAAAATAAATATCATTCTTGTTACAAAAATCAAGGAGAAGATTTGGGAGAAAATCTTCCTAAAATAAGCAAGATAAGATTTGACTCCCATAATATATCTCTCTCCATATTTTGTGGAGATGGAGATCTTAGTTGTTAGGATTGGAATAAAAATAACATAAGATTTTATTTCATAAAATAAGGATTTAGATGCATGATTTATAAATTTAACCTTCCACGGTGAGATATGAAATTCTTTTCTCCTAAGAAATAAAGATCCGTTCTTTCTTTCCAATCTTTTGAAATAAAGTTATTTTGCAAGTTCTGAATTCAAAGTATGAATTAAGTCCTCTTCAAGGAATGAGTGTGACTCATTCAAGGAAGATGGATCAATGTGTTAATGTTTGTTTCTTTATTTCTACAGTTTTGATTCTTTTGTTTTATACTACGATTTCATGTTATGTGATCCTTATTTAGTACAATTTTTGTTGTGAACCTGCATGTGTCTTTTTATCTTTCATTTATTTTTAATTTAGAAATTTCATTTATGCAAGTTTCATTTCTTTCATGCAACCTTTATTTATACAAGTGTGATTTCCTTTATTTAAGCGTGCCTTTATATTCCTACAAGTTTTATTTCCTTTATGCAAGTTTGGATTGTGTTTGAGGAGATTCTTTCCAAGATCTTCTTCTCTTAATGTATACTGACCTTGAAACACCAACAGATTGACATTATTAATGACAAGGATTGATGACCCTCAACACGCACCACAATACTATACCTTATCACTCTCAAGAAAATGGGATTCTTTGAGGCTTTAATAAGATATTGAGCCAAACATTGACAAAAAATTGTGATTTGGAAGGAAATATTAGGATGATAAAGTTTTTTCTATACTTTGGGCATATAGAACAACCTACAAGAGGTTAAATAAGGCCACACCCTTTCAGTCAGTGTTTGACACGTAAGTAGTTCTTCCAATGGAATTCATGTTACCATCATTGTGTATTGCACGCACTAGAGGTCTAGCTGATGAACAAGCATTAGAAGAAATAATTGACAAGTTAATATAGTTGGATGAGAGGCAAATTATAGCACGTTAGAGTCAGAAGCAGGAAAAGGACATGCATAAGGTATGGCATGACAGACACATCAGGGACAAGAAGCTTGAGGTTGGATAGATGGTACTCCTTTATGATTCTAAGTTTATGCGCCATCTAGGCAAACTTAAGGTGCGTTATTTGGGACCGTATGTTATCACTCACATCCTTGAAATAGGTGCTTGTTAGTTAGAGGCTCTTGATGGAACATAGTTACCCGGTTACTTTAATGGGAGTAGGCTGAAGCCCCACTATAAACAAGTCTTCTTGGTGTTTTTAATAAGGCAATAATGCCATTTAGTATAGATTTCCCTTTCTGTATTTCTTTTAATGTATTTCCTTCTTCATCACTATGCTTTGTCAATTTAGTTTGGTGTTTTGTGTAATAAGCATGTTTGCTGCTGGGAAGCTAATTACAATCTAAAGTATTTTTATGAGCAGAGGACTACACATAGCATTGGTGTGAGGTGGTTATTATTTGTTATTAAAAAGTGGGTTCACATAAGAACATACTATTACGGGTGTTATTTAAAGATGTAAGGATGAGCTCTAGAAATAAATTGCTCCGTGAGAAGACCATAGTTGGAAATAAAATGAATGAATAGTGTAACGTGAGGTAAGATGCGGTCATGGAAACTACCGGGGAAAGGTGTAGTGGTGAGGTAATTCAATGCATGGAAGCATGCATAATAGAAGTCTGTAGCTAGAAGGTAGGAAGGCGCTCTAGAAGGTTATATATGGGGCATGAAGGTGTACCATGCAAAAATTAGGAAAATGGTCAAGTGATGAGAGGATTGGTGGTAGATGAAGGAGAAATAAATGCAATAACTTTTAACTTTTTGAAAATCTATATAACGACATGATGTGGGTTCATTTTTACGTTTACGATCATAAGTATTCAAGTGAGCTAAGTGTGACCGAGCCAAGTGAAATGTGTTAAGGTGTGAAAATCTATGAAACTAGACATGGAGAGTAGATATTCATGCCTGGAAGTGGCTTGTGTCCCCATTGGTGAAGGGTTTGAGCACTGTGAAGCATTGAGAAGTAGCTAGGGACCACGGTTTTGAGCTAGGGTTTTGAGATTACTTGACACAGAAGATAAAAGGTGGGATTTTTATAATTGCACCAAAGACAAAGCACCTACATCAGGTACAAAGGGGAAGAAAAAGATGGAAGTTGAGGTCGAAATTACTCCGAGAGAAATTTTCAAAGATACGAGTATCAAAAGGAGTGATAGTTAGGCGGGATTAGGATTCCCACATCCACAGATGTAAAGTAAGTGATTACAACCACCACACCACTGACAACAAGGGAGATTTGGATGCTTTACTGAATAAGAAGACCAACAAGCACACGGTGGAGGACATGCCAGTGTATGATGATGTTGGGGAGAATTTTATCAAGAAGGTAGGGGTTTATCATTTGTATGAACTACCATATTTTGAAAACCATAATCTTTATACAATGCTTGATGAGTAGAGTCCATGAGGACTTTTTCTATTTTGTTGGATGAAGGATAAGGATTGCAATAGCCTTGATTACTACATTGACAAGATTGAAGGGCACAAGGAAAAATATTATTAGTGATATGACTTATAAGGTAGCTGTTATAGCCACTGGAAAAGAGTTGGGATACTCTAAGGGTCCATGTGGAATGGACATATACAAATTACGGAAGTATCTGAGGTGCGAGGAAGCCATACACCTTCTCACTAAGTTGAATGATCGAGAAAGGTGGTCACGGTAAACACAATGTGGTTATACATTGTGAAGAAAATGTCAGAAGGAGAAGTCTAAAATCTAGTAGGCTACATTGTAGAAAATATTACTAAGGAAGTGCACACAGGTGAGAAGATAAGTTTTGGTGCTATTCTATTATCTCTTATCTTTGAAGAAATTAGAGTTCCAGATGGGCCAAAGAACAAAATTTGGGAATACCCCACAAAGAAGAAGTCCCTTGTGGAGAGGTTTGAGAAATACTTATGTGAAGGAACAATGAGTGGCCCATTCAAGAAAAGGGAAGAACTATGGTATGACCAACTTCATGTGGTGTTTGAGGAGGAATGGTGCATTCCAAAGGAGCTACCCTCGGTAATGGGCAAGGTAGTACAGTTCGCGGTGTATCAACATTTCGCATTGTGTGGTTTGCAATGAAGGATGGGACATGGATTCCATGGTGCAAGCTGCTCTATGCCTTCACACCACACTACTTTGAGGCCTCGGTTCGCAGGTTTCTTGATGCACACCAGCTAAACTTCAACATAGATAAGGTAGATTGTGACTACCATACTCTTAGAAAAACATATGTTTATCCAAGTCGGTCTGCCTACATTGAGAGGCTCATTTCAGATGTTATAAATATGAAGCTAGTAAGTTTAGATATTGGGGACATTGGATCCACACTCGTATATCTTCATCTTAAGCCTAGGCTGGATAATAACAAGTATGTGGAGAATTAATTTATGCTCCCAAGGACGCCTAAGAAGGCAAACACACAATTGATAATGTGGAAGTTACAGAAGCCTACCTTGACCATAGAGATAGAGGAAGAAGAAGAAGAACATGAGGATAGTGGAGGTTTAGACCATAGAGTACCGAGGAAGCCCAAAAATAGAGTGGAGAGTGAGTGCGCATATAATCCATGACAGACACAAAAATGAGAGGAGGACCTAGATAAGGATGCAGTACTTGAAGAGCACCAGTTTAAGAGGGTATTTAGAAGAACCAATACCCAAGGCGCAGGAGTGTCACATCTGTACAAATATCACCTTGACTCTCCCCTTAGAAAGAAGCACCTGAGAGAAAAGAAAAGAAGAAATTTGAAGCTTAGTGAGGAGGCAGAGGAGTCCGAAGAGAGTGCACCTAGAACCCTAGTTCAACTGGAAGATGTGGAGGAGCCTTGGGATGAAGAAATGAGAGATGAATAAGAAGGGGTGAAAGAAATAGAAGAAACTATATGCGAGAAGACTAGTGCACTGTTATGACTCGGAGTTAGATAAGGGCCAAATACAAACCTTAGCACTCATGTTCTTAAGGGGCCAAGGACAAAGAGAAGTGAAGAGTATATTGTGCCAAGTATGGGCTATGATGAGGACACAAGAAAAATTTTCCGCACCCGATTTCAAATCACAAGTGGACCTTAAGGAATTATATGGATGGGATATGATGGACTCAATTATGGCCACTATGTGTGCAAGGAAAAAGTTATCCTGGCCTATGCATAACCATATGGATGAACTAGATTTTGATGTATGTGAGGAGTCTTGTGTCTCAAGAAGAGTATAGAAGGCACCGCAGAGCAGGCACATGACCATAAATCCTACTCTTATGTTTGATGATCAGGTCAAAAATGTGTTAGTCAAGGTATCTACTGAGGTGGTGAGAAGAAATATTGATAAGACTGCCACCATTAGAGCACCGATGGAGGATAACAAGGAAAAAACTGTAGATATAGAGTGGTTAAAGGAAGAGAAGGAAAAATAACACACAAAGAATGAGGCCTTTATTGACATGGATGAAGAAATTGGTGATTACATTCTAAAGGTAAGGCATCATCTTGAACCAAAGGTACCTAAAAAGTTTCCTTCTTCTATGCATTATGTGCACACTTTGGTTGATTTGGTGCTAGAAGATGGACCAATTAGAATGCCCACACCAAAATATGTTGAATAAGAAACAAAGAGAGAAAGGGCCTCTATGGTCAAGAAAATTTCAACTTATGAGGCATTGCTCCAAACTTTAAAGGATGAAGCTGAAGAAAGCAAACCAAGCTCTTAATTTATGTGCGGAACTAGAGGCAGAATAAGGACTAGAACTCTAGTTGAAGATAATGAAGTTTTGGTAGCAATGAAAGATGAGACTTTAGGGCACACGGAAAGATTGACACTAGTAAAAAAATCTTTAAGCCCTTTCAGCAGCCCAAGATCCACATAAGGAGAAGCAAGATGAGATTAGGAAGCTCATAGCACGAGAAGATGGATCTTTTGGAAGGAATGATGTCTGCTTTATGACCAATGTTATCCAGTACTACAAAATGAGAAGGAAAAGATCACTCAGGATGAACTATAAGCCATAGCCACAAACATTCTAGAAAAGAAAAGGACAATGCTAGATGACTAGCAAACACTGGAGGTAGAAATCAAACTTGAATATCTAGAGCTAATCCTCCCAGTTGAAGAAGAGGATGTTGTAGAGTAAAGATTCATTATTTTGTACAGTGATTCTTTGAATTCTTATTCTTTATTACTTGAGAACATCAGAAAGAATCCACATTTTGGGACGTTAATGTACTTTAGTGTGAGGTAATGTTGAGTAGATATAATATTTTCTAAGGAGAAGACACATAAAGAATACGCATGTGGGAACAAGGCACATTTGAAGGCGTGGAATGATAGGAAAGGAAATGTGCACTAGAATAGTTTGGTTTGGACTTAGCCATTTTTATGGATACAGGCTATTTTGGAGATAGCATGTGGAGCACACATCAGGATGGAGACTTGTGTGACATATAAATGGTATTTTGGGAATGAGTGACTGATAAGCGCCATGCATGGTTGTAGTTAATAATAGGATTACTTCTTCTAGTTAACTATAGGACATCTATTATTAGCACACTTGTATGTGTGCATGTTATTGTAAAGGCACATGGCTATTATCAGCATGTGACCTATTTTGAGAAGTGCATAGTGAAGGGTAAGTCCCCACCTCTATAAATATGTATTGAAATTTTTAGTTTAGAGATGTGTGTGTGTGTGTGTGTGTGTGTGTGTGAATTATTTTAGTGTTATGTTATTGGATCTCGATATACATGCATGACTTATGGATATACTTTATAAGGTAAGAAGCTTATGTGTTTTACAATGTTTAATTTAATGGATGATATTGGCTGGATAATGGTGTTAGATATAACAAAAAATAGTTCATGAATGGTTAATCTTATTACAATTATTGTTTAATCCATGATTCTCTAATATCTAGATCTGGATCATGCACTATGGAATGTTTATGTTTAAGTATGGATCTGTCATATGTATTATCTTCATCATACTAACATCTTGTAGAAGAAAATATAAAGAGGGGCTGATACCTTCTGCGTGCTTCGGATAAGCACTTAGCTTAGACTAGGTGATGTGCCAATGCACTGGGTTATTCATAGTAGATTCTAGGCCGCATTATGTGAGAACTTCGAATCATTCGCTTAGATCTTGGTTCATCTTTGATTAACTTGGATTAGATTGAAAACTCTTATTTTGCATTGGATTTCTTGCACTATTGGGTCATTTATAGTGATTCTATGATAGGAATGATCTTCCCTTATCCACCTAATAATGATTCTCTCGATGTGTTTCTTCTCTAGAGAGATAGATACATAAGTGACCACCCTATAAGTACGGGTAATTTCTCTAAGCATCTTTGTCATTTTACATAGATTAGTTTGTTTCCCCTCTCAATTTCTCTATGTTAGCTTAGTGTTACATGTACATTGATGCTATTTAGCATTGTTCTCTTATTTGATCATCTCCTTATCCTTCCTTTACTTTCATTTCAGACCTATTATGCATGTTTGCCTTATCTATCATTGATCCATAACTCTTCTCATCCATCTATATTGATTGTGGGCCTTAAAAACCCTAGGTTGACCTATTGTAGGGATTACTACCCTTTGGATATGCAACCATAACGCTCACTATAGCCCATTTGAATCTATCCACATTATGCTAGTTCATGTGTGTCTCTTACACATTGCTTTGATACCCTTGTATAATAGAAGACTTAGGAGTGTAAGTTATTGAGACACATTCTTGGCCCACCATACAGAGTTGGTTGATGTTTTTCATTAAAGAATGTATGTTGAAAGTGTTGAATTTTCCCATCATTATTTGTATGGACATACTTTATGTGTAACCCGACATCCTAAAAATAAAGTTTTCACATTGAGTGAGGGGTGGGGGAGGGGTTGGGGAGATAATAATAAGAATAATTTGGAAACGAATTAACTTTAAGTTCTGATCCGCTAAGTAATAAAAAAATCTACAAGAGGATGGAAGCATTGGAGGAAGAAGGTCAAACAACAAACTCTCATCAGCGACTAAAAATGAGGCCACTTATCTATAGTAGTGGTAAATATAAAATTCTAAAATATATATAGAGAAGGATGGTTCTTAGTGGTAGTGGGGACCTTCTATGTTGTAAATGATAAAGTAGAAGTGATAAAGTAGAAGGCTACATGAAGTGATGAGCACTTACTCTTCACTTTTTGGTTTTTGATATTTTCGGTATTTTGTGTGATGTAATAAGTAAGCATAATTTTTATGTAATCCCTTGATTGAAAAACATAGTGGAAAGCTAAAACATAGTGTACTATAGCATCATGATACTTATTTAGGTTGTTGGTTGTCCTATAAAACCATCTTTGAGGTTGTTGGTTGCTTTATAAAACCGTCCATTTAGGTTGTTAGTTAATCCTTTGTAAAACCATCATTATATAGGTGTGGAGGATGAACAAATGTGTGGGTCCCTATTCATACCTAGGTGGTTGTTTTATCCATCCATGAAAGCCACATGTGAGAATACATATTTGGATATTTTTGCATTAATACATGTGGATCAAGATCATGAACAACCGGAGGCGATACACTATAGTTGAAGAAGTGTAATTATTTTTCTACTATGTTTGCACTAGGGCAAATGTTAGGAATATTATAGTTAGTGCTCACATATTATATAAATTAATAATGGTGAGTAAGATAACATGATATGTTTTGGTATAGTTATATGAGTTTTTTCAAAAACTCACTTAACTTATTAGAGTTGTTATTAGGAGATATTTTAAGGATTTTGCGTTGTTTGGTTAGTTAGCCTTGAATCCTCATATTTAGGATATCAAGTTTTTACATATTGTAGTCCTGAATGTATTTAATGATTATTATTAAGTGTTGATGTGTTTAGCTTGACCTAATTATTTTCACACCAAAGGCCAAAAAAGACAATATTATGTGGTTATACAATATAATTACCATAGTTTATGCCTTCATGTATTCCATGAGAGATAATTTTTTGATATTTCTCTTTAATACATAGTCTTTTAAATTTATCACATCCCATTTGATATAATTTTCCACCAATAAGATGGCGGAGTAGTATGTGCATGACTAAGTGTTTATTTTCTTTTTTCATTCATCATGTCACAAGTATCAAATGAAAAATTCTAATTACTACAATATTCATAATATATTCAATTACTTTTACTACCTTAATAATGCACATTGGAATGTCATCATTGATATTGCATGTAGTATCTATAATGTTGATCCTAGATAATGGGTCATGACCACAATTTTACTTTCTGCGATCACCACTATAGAGAAGTAAAACTCTTGATAAGTACAACCCACATTCAAATTATTCCTTCTAAGATTCCCTTGTTCACAACAATTTCAATGCCTCATGGTTTGTTTAGAAAAAATTCCCAATGATTAATGACCTAATTTATATAATAAAAATACCATGGCTAATGAATTTTTCTCTACGGGTGTGTAGGTACACTTTGTAGAGGATTTTTTTAATTCTATAATAGATTGAGTGATATATCTTTCCATTTCTTAATTGTGTGAGGATATCCATAATGAAGCTCATAAAGGCATCCATATTGTTATTAGCTCTTGGTGATTTAAGTCCTTCCTCTTAGACTCTTGCACCTTCTTAGGTCTTGATCAAGTGCTTAATCATTTTAGTGTGGGTATGGATTTGATGTATCTTGGAGCTTAATAAATATGGAGGTAACCTCATAGATTTTCTTCTTATTTCTCTTTCTTCCCTACACTAATCTCCTTTTCACCTTTTAACAACTTCATCAGTAGTAGGATCAAATATTGTAATCTATATGTAGCGTGCACACTTTATGTTACAAGTGATATTTATTGTTGAATATTCATCTTAATGGATTTTGAGAAATAATTAGGATACAAATGAAGATAATTGGTTTTCTATGTTTACGACATCCTTCGAACTAACTTCTCTGGTGATTCCCAAGCCCCTTAGTCTATTTTGGCTATTATATGGCAAAAACTAGTAAATTCCCTCATCAACATCATAAATAATTTCTAGCCCACCTTGATATATTCCCAAAAAAATCATATGTCCACAAATAACTATTGTAGATTAACCTTAGGGAGATCCACATTAGATTTCACAATCGCTCCCTTTTAACATGTTTCCTCATTTCAAGAGAGGCATTGATACGCCCATTTGCATTGATTCATGCATATTATTTCTGTGCTCACACACACACCCAAGCTTATTACCATAAAGACCAACATCTATGACACAAAGAGGATCGTGTCTCTAAAATGAAACAATATTTTTGCACTAGAAGGAGGGTTGAAATTTCATTATCATAAGAATTTACCCTAGAAATTACAATAATCATCACCAAACCAAATTATGAAAAAGGAGAATTTGAAATCTCAAGACTTTCATGTAAAGGGAATTCCATTCTAAGGTAGACTCATTCTATAATTATTTTTCCACATGTTACTCAAACCTTTACTAACCCCTTCATCATCCCACAAGTCCCAATCATGGTGGCATGCCTAGAAAACACTAGTAACCCTCTTACCATTCTATGTGAGTACCTTGAATTAACGAAGAACCCAAAAATACTTTGTGAGAAATATGTCCATGGTGATACCTGAGACCATAGAAGAACACATCCATTATTATAGGGACAAACTTGATAGGATGAAAATCCTTCATGAATATGTAGCGTGTATGTGCTTCCCCTTTATGTTATATGAAATTCATATAAGTGGTATTTAGGCCATTTTAATGGTTCCATAATCTTGTGGAATTATCTAGAGACTATAATTATTGACCAATTCACCATCCCTATTGATCCAAATGTCTTGTACCATTTGTTTACAACTACATGTAAAGAACCTCATGAGCTGATGGGCCATTCCAATGACCACTTCAATAACATTTATCAGTAAGTGACATATCCTTACAATCAAACTAAATTTATGGCCCTAAAAATTACATACATGGACTTGATCCCATTAGATCCATATTTTTGCACCATGCACCTACTTTTTTAACTAATTTGGCCCTCACATAAAAATATATGCTCAAAATCAATAAGGAAATGATACCTCAAGGTCTCAATTCTATAATATATTTTCCCTCTTTAGGAAACCCCACTACTTAAAATTAGATGCAACTAATTAATAATGCACTTGCACATCATCATAATTTTCTCAATCATATCCTTAGTACATAGATGCCAATGTAATATCAATTCCCTATTCCCTTTGCATCTATTCATTCTCTTGTGACCCTTCAAAACAACTAGTTTGCATGATGATCTAATAATCATCCTTTGACATTTCACTTACCTAGTCATTCTTGTTAGAGTAGCTATTTACCTTAGCTCATGTTCACATAGGTATTTTATTTACCTTTATTGTATTTATCCTCACCCACTTAAGTGTGTAGATTTTTCTTTTATATTATTTAGATATTAGGAGATATTATCTAGTTGTTCGGTATAGTTCCTTCCTTGATCTATGGTATTGACTAGTTCTTTCCTTGATCTATGGTATTGACTAGATTCTTAATGTCTAGTTATTTCCTAAATCTATGGACTTGACTAGTTCTTTGATGACTATTTCTTTCTTTTATTTATGGCTTGATCTATGACCTTGACTAGTTCTTAGATTTTTATTCCTTGCCTATATAAGCAAGGAACATTCTCATTGTATTTCATTGAGTTCCATAATAATATACGATATTGTTTCTCATTTGTTTGAAAAGGTTTTGTGTAAAGTTATTCTAGTGAATTACTTTCATCTTATTGATCGTGGTGTTTGATTAGCATCTAAGTTCTTAGCTTGGTATGATCTGGTTATCGTTCCTTTTATGGTATCATAGAAAGAGATTACTATTAACATCTGTTTGTAAGTTTTATTTTGCAAATAAGCTCATTGTATATTCATATATTTGGGATTTATTTGTATTTTTTTATTGTTTGCATTTTTATGCAAAACAATTTCTTCCATTGGATTCAAAAGGTGGAAAAACCCTAAGATTGACTGTAAACTCAACCATTTTTGGAGGCAATTAGTTTTCGAGTGAGTAACTTGAAACCCAAAAATATTTTATTAGGTTTTTTTGGGTTTCTCGAGAGATCTGATAAGTTTTTTTCTAGTGCGGTGTAGCATTTGTGGGTTGGGTGTTGAAGGCATTTTTCAAAATGATGGATTTTTCCACTTTTGTCAAGGTACAAGGATGATAGTGCATGGATTCTACCATTTTGGGAAATTTCCTATCTTGTTATTTTCGACAACATGGGTCACTATCCACACATGATCCTGAAATAACCTTTCATTTTATTTTTGTGGTGAATGAAAGAGCATTTTATTCTATTTTAGGAGCAACTAAAATAAATAGTAGAGCATAATATTGAAAAGCTTGTATCTTTTGATCGGTAACTAGGTTTGAGTTCCGTTTTTACAAAAGTGCTTTATTTTTCATGTTCTTTCTATTGGAAATATTTATTTTGAGGATTTCACTATAATTATAAAGTGCAATATTGTAACATGCACTCATTATAAATTGCCAAAATTTGGGGGCTCTTGTTGCATTGCTTGGGGGTCTTGTTACATTTCTTAGTTCTTGCATTTCTTTTGGTGATTTTTTTAGGATGGCATATTTATCTACTTCTACATTAGATCATATTAATCCATTAACAACACATAATTACCACATATAGAAACCAAGAATGGAAACAATAATTAAAGAGAAAGTATTATGGGCTTTAACTTCTTGGAAAAACTAGCTTTCACTAGAGAATATGAGAAATTTTAGTACCAAAGTGCAAATTTGATGAGTGTATGGGTTTGATAGGAACTTATGTAAGTGACCATATTTTTTTCATTTGGAAAAATGTGACTCTCCTTTCAAAATATGGGATAAATTAGAGATTTATTGGTAAGGTGGATCATATGAGAGCCATACGCAACTTGAAATATCACCTCTCTTAATCCTAAAGATTTTCCAACAATTATAGACTATCTTACCAAGTTCAAGCATTTGTTGACACAATTGAATGGGAGTAGAAGAGATAAGAAAGATGAAGAGTGTGTTTACTTGATTCTATCCAAGTTGAGAGGACCATTTAAAATATTTTCTTCTACCTTTTTCTCTAGCATGGATGCCTTAGGTGACACATTCAAAATTCCTGACTTAGAAACATTTTGTGAAAGACTTACTAGGGAAGAATCCAAATTGTCTCACCTTGAGTCTTCCACCTCTCAAAAGGAATTAGTTGCATCTAATCCTAAGGGAAAGGGAAAACGAAAAAGTAAAACCAAATCCACCCCTTCTCCATCTCAAAATGCTCCTAAACCCAAAGAAAAAAACTTTAAACCCAAAGAGTCTTATAAATCCAAGAATAAGTCTAGCCTTTCATGCTCTTTTTGTGGGGGTAGTGGTCATGAAGAACATAGGTGTTATAAGCGAATGCAAGCCTTAGAAGATCTAGTCAAGAAACAAAAAAATTCTATCTCCACTCCACCTCCTTCTAATCAGCATAGAAAAGAAATTACCTTGTTGTAGGAAGATCTCATTTACCACTTGCGATAGGTTGGGTTATAGACTGGTGCTTCTCATCACTTGACTTCTTCCAAGGAGTCTTTTGTTTCTCTAGGTTTGAGTTCTACTTCCAAAATTGAGGTGGAAGATTCTTCCTTTCTTTCAGTTGAGGGAAAAGGTGATATACACCTTGATGGTGGTAGTATCTAAGAAGCATTGTATGTTCCTAACATCAACACAAATTTGATTTTTGCATATCAAATTTGTCATTCTGGTCAAGGAAAAAGAGTGACTTTTACACCACATGGAGTAGAAGTATGAACTTTTTTGGAGCCTCATTCACTTGTTGCTCAAGGTATTATTGATCATAGTTCTAGACTATATCACTTTAAGGTTTTTGATGACACTTATTCTATATGGACAAGATTGGTTTCTCATGCAGATTTGGACATCTCAATTATAGATATTTGAAGGAGTTGAACACTCATGGTATGGTAGATGGTCTTCCTAGATTTTCTTGTCTTGAGGTAGTTTTCTTTGGTGTGCATTAGGAAAACAATACCAAGATCCATTTCCTAATAATTTGTGTAAGATATTTTTTCACCACTTGAGATTGTGCATAGTGACTCGATGGTTTTTCCTACCCTCTCTTTTAATGGAGATAAGTATGAACTTATGTTTATTGATAATTTCTCGAGGCGTACTTGGGTTTATTTTCTCAAGTACAAAAGTGATGTTTTTCACACTTCAAATTCTTCAAGGATTTGGTCGAGAAACAATCTTCTATTTGCATATAAAGAACCTTCATATTGATAATGGAGGGGAGTACTTCATAAATGAGTTTTTTGAATTTTGGGAACTCAAGGCATTATTCACCAGCATTTTGTTCCTCATACTCCACAACATAATGAATTAGGAGAATGGAAGAATAGAAATTTGAAGGAAATGGATAGTTGTATGATTCATTCCAGAGATTTACCTCCTATCTACCTGAGCATAAGAAGTTAATTATGCTAACTACATTGAGAATCACACACCACACAAAGTACTTGAGCATTTGACTCCAACGGAAGCTTGGTCCAATACTAAGCCACATGTCTCATTTTTTTGAGTCTTTGGGAGCCATGTTTGGGCCTATGTGCCAAAGAAGAAAAGGAAATATTTGGATAAGAAGAGAAAACCCTTGATCTTTTAAGGGTATTGTGATGAAATGAGAGCTTATCAAATTTTAGATCGTGATACTCATGATGTTATATTTTGAAAACATGTTCAGTTTGATGAGAACTTCACTCCTCATGATTATTCATCTTCTTCCATGCCTCCTTTTTCATCTCATCTTGAGGATCCTTTCTCCGAGGAGGTTGATGAGGAGGTTATAGATGTCATCAAAGATCTTATTCCCATTGATGTTTTCACCATGCCTAAGTGGGATCATAATATAATTTCTAAGGAAACAACTTTCATACATGATCTTCCACCCATTAGGCATCATCACACACATTCTACGGAGTTCTCCGGAATTTTGTGTCAAGTAGTTTCTAAGGATCCAAAATATTTTTCAAAGGCTCATGGGATACGAGGAGTGGGATAGTGTGATAACAATGAGTATTCTTCTTTGATGAAGAATCATCTTTGGGATTTGGTATCTCTTCCTAAAGGAACAAATATGGTTAGGTGTAAGTGGGTATATCAAACCAAAAATGTAATCGATGGGTCCATTGATAAGTATAAGGCTCGCCTTATTGTAGAGGGTTTTGTTATCCAAAATTCACCCCAGTGGTAATTTTGATAACATGCATCAAATTACTATGTCCCGTGCAAATAAATTGATTCAGGGCCAAAAATCATGTTTCTAGGGTCCCCTCAGATTTTTTCTAACTCCCCTGGCCGAAGAAGGAAAGAGCAAGTTCTGAGAAAAGGTGAAAAGGCTGCCAAAGCAAGATTGGGCCAGGAAAAATCATGAAAAATGGATAAGTCCTAGTCCTCGCAACAGTCAGGACGTGAGGGGCATCTGGGTGCGAATCAGCTGAAAGGCCGCGGGCGATCTGCTGCTGGCAGGAAAAGGAACATCCGGGACAAAAGGACGCGAACCGCCTGGATAGGCCGAAAAGGAGAACTTTCGCACTAAGCAGTTCGGGACATGTGGGACCAAGGTACGCGTGAACCGGCCGAATCGGGTGAACCGGAAGAATTTGTCCCAGACAGTCCGGGACATGTGGGACAAAGGGACGCGTGGGACGCGGATAGCTGAAGGAGCCAAAAGCCAATCAAGCAATGCCACGTGTCATCGGCCGAATGAGGGACGAGGAAGCCCATTTCGGGCGGATCGGAAGTTTTTGTCCCAGACAGTCTGGGACATCCGGGACAAAAGGACGTGCTAGATGCGAAAGAGCCGGCAGACCCATGGACCAACCAAATCATGACACGTGTCACAAGGAGAAAAGTCCAAAAGTCAAAGGGCGAGTTTTGAAAGGTCAGCCCGAGCCAATCAAAAGAGGACATGTGTCCTATGGAGCAAGGAATGCGGAGCTCGGGAAGGAGTTAGAGAATTTGGCAAGAAGTTCACCCAAAAGCTAAAAGTAAAGGTCTGCCCCATGCCCCTGATGACCAATCAATGCATGCCACGTGTCATCCAGGTGGCAGAGCGTGGGAAGGAATTTAAAAATCCATTTCGCCTGTTTTGTGCCCTAAATCTTCAGATCTCCATATCTTTTGATCCAGAGCTCGGATTTGCACGTTCTTTATATCAACGGAAAGCTTATAAGATTATCTACATGATTCTAGGGTCAATCTTGAATTTTGGTGTAGTCTGGAGAGAGAAAATTGAGAAACAGATCTGACGCGTGTTCATGGCCAGAAGTGACATTTTAGCGACCAAATTAATGCAGAATGGGTCACATTCTCCTCCAAATCGGTCAAAGATGGCAGGGTATGGGTTTGTAAGGTTCCCCATGCCATTTTAATACATCTGCAGTCAATGAGGAATGGGCTTGCACGTTTTCCCACGTTTCTCTCTCCTGGGCTCGACCCATGCAATGTAAAAGCCAGATTTGGCTCATTTTAAAAGGGGGATTTTTACAAGTTGTTCATCGGTTCAGCTCTGCCCTCCCTTCTTTTCTTCTCTAGGGTTGAAAATGGAGTTGAACCTCCTCCTTGCTCTGTAATGGCATTTTTTTCCTTTTACTAATGAAATGATGTTCTGTGCAAACTTCTGAAGCAACAAAAACGTGTTTTGTGATGCATCTGTCCATCCTTGCTCGTTTTTCACTTGTTTTCCTCTTGCCTCTCTTCATTGTAGGTATTTGTGCATGTTTGAATGTTCATTGCAGGTTTGGAGTTGTGTTCATGGAGTTTTGGGACATTTTCTATGTGAAATCTATCCTTGGGCCTATGATGCATCTATCCATCCTTCCCATTGCTCACCTCTCTTTGTTCCATGGCAGTTTTGATAGATGTCCAACATTCTCCTTCTCTGGTGTATCACCGTTTTAGTGTAGGATTTTGCTATTTTTCCCTTTTCTCTCTCTCTCTCTCTCTATCTCCTTGGCATGGTTAGATTAGGATTAGATTAGCTTGCCTGCACTGGAATAGCTCGTGGCAGGTAGTTTAGGAGCAGGAACCAGCCTTCTCTGGAGATTCCTCTCTCATTTTACAAGTCCCACACTTGTAGAGAGGTTTCAATGTTGTGCAATCACACTGGATGCTAGAGTGATCAACCTAGAAGCCTGATCTGCATCCAGGGGTGTTGTGAGTCTGCAACAATAGTTCTGGCATGCCGGTGGGACCTTAGAGGT
The DNA here is from genome assembly GCA_018340775.1 of Taxus wallichiana var. yunnanensis. NCBI lineage: Eukaryota > Viridiplantae > Streptophyta > Pinopsida > Cupressales > Taxaceae > Taxus > Taxus wallichiana. Next base: position 459,038,460 of record CM031243.1, read on the forward strand.
CTTCCATTTCATCTTTTGTAGGTTGGTGTGTTCCTGTGAAGATTTCAGCCTTTGGAGGCACTTGCAAACACATCTGGCGACTCCATCTGATCAGCAACTCATTTCTGAAGTTGCAGACCCATTTTCCATCCATTTCCTTCCATATTTCTTTCCATCTCTTTCATTCTTTTCCATTCCATGAGGTTGTGCAATCATGACTTCATTTCCATCATGGAATTCACATCAACAACAGCAGTATATTCCACCTCCAACATGTTTTACAAATCCTCCAAATCAGCCTTTTGAGTAGATTCAAGATCAGTATGCATACCCATATGAGCAGCAATGCCAAAGTCAGTTTGGCTATGGAGCTTTCCAAGAGCAAGAGTATGCATATAATAAAGACCATCAGATCCAAGACGCTGGTTTGTTGGAGAAAATCCAAAAGATGGAGGTAGAGATGGTGCAGTCCAGAGCAACAGCTCAAATGAGAGCTTTCAGAATTGGTTGCAGGACTCCTTGTCCATGGGGAGGCCCTTTTCCAAGACACTTCAGCCCTCAAGAGAAGCTGGACTTCATGATAAAGATGCTGCCCCAACTTGCACAATGGACAAGTAGAAATAGAGGCCTATACATTCGGTGTTGAACAACCTTGTCAGTGGGTAAGTTCTACACCATCATCTGGTTTTTCTCTTCCCATTACTCAAGCAGCATCATCTCATTTGGACTTGCAAATTTTAAACTCTCCATCTGTTGTCCCAAATGTTGATCCCATGTCTCCACTTCTCAGTCTTCCACCACACCTCAATTCTTCTTTCCTTTTTCCTTCCAAATAGTCATCCTCTCCACAAGAGCTAAAAGAAATACCCCCTCCTCTAAAGAAACAAGAGATTTCATCTCCTTTACCACCACAAAAAATTGCCAAATCAATTGAGTTGCAACCCACCCCTCCTCTTGCATTCCCAATTCCATGTGGGAAAGGAAAAATTGCAAAAATCAGTCATCAAGGACAGCAAGAGGAAGAGCCAAGAAAAGAAGAAATGATTAAGAGCTTAGTAAGTTTGGCTGCCAAGTTTGGTATGACAAAGATCCCCTTGATGGTCAAACCTACAGAAGAGGCTAAGGTTGAACAAATGGTGGTCAGGGCTGATTTTGTTGCAGCAGAAGAAGAAGTTCTTGCAGTCCCAACTTGTCCTCTAGAGCAGCAGATTGAAGAGTTTGACTTGACAAACTTCATGCTGGAGGAGGAGTTCATTCAAGAGCAAGATTGTCTTCGAACATTGGAGGAAGGAGAAGCTGCTCCAGATCCAGCAGCAGAGGAGCACATTCTAGCTGTGGAGGAGAAAGTTCTAGATCCAGCAGCAGAGGAGCACATTCTAGCTGTGGAGGAGAAAGTTCTAGATCCAAGAGCTCTGAGCACAAAGCAGGCTACAGGAGAACCTTCAGTTCTTCTTTCTACTTCACCTCTCTCAAGTTCCAGTGCTGAAGAGGAGTTTGACCTCTCAAACTCAATGTTGGAGGGAGAAAGAAACCATGGTGGTCAAGTTACAGATCAAGAGGACACCATGGAGGAAGTTGAACATTTGCAGCAGGATAGCCATGAGGTAGTTTATCTGTCAGATTTGGAGGACTGTTTTGATGGAGAAGAGCCGGTTGAGTTTCCACCATTCTCTCTTTCATCATCCACATTCCAAACACAAGAGTCTGCTGTCATGAAGGAGAACATTCATTTGCAGCAGCCTGCATCTTATAACAGCTCTTCGGAATCAAGATTGGAAGATTTTAATCTTTCATGTTCTTCATTGGAGGAGTTCATTCAAGAGCAAGATTGTCTTCGAACATTGGAGAAAGGACAAAGGAATTTCACCATTGCTTCCACACCATCCATTCAAGAGGGTCTGCAAGAAGACTCCATTTTTGGAGTTGAAAATCAGAGCTATGGGCGTATCAAACGGATCAGACCTTGCCCAATCAGGTATTTGGCTTCATTAGAGCCAAAGGAGAAGTCACAACCAGTCATGCTTGCTTCCGAGCATGAGGGTGAGCTACAAAGTACCAAGGATCAGCTGTCATACCTCTTCAATCCAAATGCAGAGCAACTAAAAGGGGTATTGAATTTTCCTTCAGCAGATACCTTGATGATTTGGGTGGAAGACCAGCTTCTTGTTGATTTTCCACTCATCCTAACAGCCATGATCAGCTCCAAATCAATTGCATGGCTGCCACTTTTGAGAAAGGGAAGCTATTTCTCACAACCAATTGTAGGGTTTGTTTAGCTTGCCTTTGCTCCCAGTTACAGTAGAGTAGGTAGGTTTGCTTTCAGTAGAAGAAGTGCTTGTGCACACTCTGCATGTTCCATTTGGAGCATGTATGATTTTCAGTTCTGTACATAGTTTTGGTGTTGCTGGTTCTGCTCTTGCACAGTTCATTTCAGTGGCATTTTGGTGAGAACAACTCCATGTCTGGTGGGTTTCAAGTGGCTCAGAGGGAGGTTTTCAAAGTTCAGATCAGTTGCAAGTTACAACTCATGACTCCATGCCCAATGGATGCTTCAGGAAACTGGTAACTTCATCTAGCAGGCAGATGACCCCGCTGAGTCACAAATTGTTATCCAAAATTCACCCCCCAGGGTAATTTTGATAACATGCATCAAATTACTATGTCCCAGGAAAATAAATTGATTCAGGGCCAAAAAATCATGTTTCTAGGGTCCCCTCAGATTTTTTCTAACTCCCCTGGCCGAAGAAGGAAAGAGCAAGTTCTGAGAAAAGGTGAAAAGGCTGCCAAAGCAAGCTTGGGCCAGGAAAAATCATGAAAAATGGCTAAGTCCTAGTCCTCACAACAGTCGGGACGTGAGGGACATCTGGGCACGAATCGGCCGAAAGGCCGCTAGGCAGTCTGCAGGGCAAAGGAACATCTAGGACAAAAGGACGCGAACCGCCCGGATAGGCCGAAAAGGAGAACTTTCGCACTAAGCAGTTCGGGACATGTGGGACCAAGGTACGCGAACCGGCCGAATCGGGTGAACCGGAAGAATTTGTCCCAGACAGTCTGGGACATGTGGGACGTGGATAGCTGAAGGAGTCGAAAGCCAATCAAGCAACGCCACGTGTCATTGGCCGAATGAGGGATGAGGAAGCCCATTTCGGGCGGATCGGAAGTTTTTGTCCCAGACAGTCTGGGACATCCGGGACAAAAGGATGCGCTAGATGCGAAAGAGCCGGAAGACCCACGGACCAACCAAATCATGACACGTGTCACAAGGAGAAAAGTCCAAAAGTCAAAGGGCGAGTTTTGAAAGGTCAGCCCGAGCCAATCAAAAGAGGACATGTGTCCTATGGAGCAAGGAATGCGGAGCTCGGGAAGGAGTTAGAGAATTTGGCAAGAAGTTCACCCAAAAGCTAAAAGTAAAGGTCTGCCCTATGCCCTTGACGACCAATCAATGCATGCCACGTGTCATCCAGGTGGCAGAGTGAGGAAGGAATTTAAAAATCTGTTTCACCTGTTTTGTGCCCTAAATCTTCAAATCTCCATATCTTTTGATCCAGAGCTCGGATTTGCACATTCTTTATATCAACGGAAAGCTTATAAGATTCTCTACATGATTCTAGGGTCAATCTTGAATTTTGGTGTAGTATAGAGAGAGAAAATTGAGAAACAGCTCTGATGCGTGTTCATGGCCAGAAGTGACATTTTAGCGACCAAATTAATGCAGAATGGGTCGCATTCTCCTCCAAATCGGTCAAAGATGGTAGGGTATGGGTTTGTAAGGTTCCCATGCCATTTTAATACATCTGTCAGTCAATGAGGAATGGGCTTGCATGTTTTCCCATGTTTCTCTCTCCTAGGCTCGACCCATGCAATGTAAAAGCCAGATTTGGCTCATTTTAAAAGGGGATTTTACAAGTTGTTCATCGGTTCAGCTCTGCCCTCCCTTCTTTTCTTCTCCAGGGTTGAAAATGGAGTTCGAACCTCCTCCCTACTCTGTAATGGCATTTTTTTCCTTTTACTAATGAAATGATGTTCTGTGCAAACTTCTGAAGCAACAAAAACGTGTTTTGTGATGCATCTGTCCATCCTTGCTCGTTTTTCACTTGTTTTCCTCTTGCCTCTCTTCATTGTAGGTATTTGTGCATGTTTTAATGTTCATTACAGGTTTGGAGCTGTGTTCATGGAGTTTTGGGACATTTTTTGTGTGAAATCTATCCTTGGGCCTGTGATGCATCTATCCATCCTTCCCATTGCTCACCTCTCTTTGTTCCATGGCAGTTTTGATAGATGTCCAACATTCTCCTTCTCTGGTGTATCACCGTTTTAGTGTAGGCTTTTGCTATTTTTCCCTTTTCTCTCTCTCTCTGTCTCCTTGGCATGGTTAGATTAGGATTAGATTAGCTTGCCTGCACTGGAATAGCTCGTGGCAGGTAGTTTAGGAGCAGGAACCAGCCTTCTCTAGAGATTCCTCTCTCATTTTACAAGTCCCACACTTGTAGAGAGGTTTCAATGTTGTGCAATCACACTGGATGCTAGAGTGATCAACCTAGAAGCCTGATCTGCATCCAGGGGTGCTTGTAGTGCGCAACAACATGTGTTTTCACAAGTTGAAGGTATTGATTACTACGAGACTTTTACACCTATTACCAATATGGATTATGTATGCCTTGTACTTGTTATTACTATATCACGGGGTGGAACGCATACCAAATGGATGTGAAGAGTGCCTTCTTACATGGATATTTACAAGAGGAAATATACATGGAGCAACCTATTGGAATTGTTCAGGATTCTTCTCTTGTTTGTAGGCTCCGAAGGTCTCTCTATGGTCTCAAACAAGCCCCTTGGGATTGGTATGAGAAGATGGATTATTTTCTTCTATCTATTTTTTTATTTTTTTCCACTCCGATCATACAATGTATCTCCAACATGTTGGTGAGGATATTGTGATATTTTTCTTGTATGTTGATGATCTATGTTACTTACTTGGAAGCTCTTCTTCCCACATTCGGACTATTCATGAGCTCTTTACACAGTTTAACATGACAGATATTGGGTTATTGAATTATTTCCTTGGTTTGCATATTTCTCAGACAGATTCAAGGATTCATTTGAGTCAGCAAAAGTACACCCATGATCTTCTTCAGTGCTTTGATATGGCTGATTGTAAGCCAAGTCCATCTCCTTTTCAGTCTAGGGTTACTCTTACTTCCACATGTACCACTCCACTTTGTGATCCTACTTTATATAGGAAGTTGGTTGGAAGTCTCATGTACTTGACCCATACTCACCTTGATATTTCATTTGTAGTAGGGATTGTATCTAGTTTTCACATTCTCCTCATAGTAGTCATTGGAAGGATGCTAAAAGGATTTTGCGCTATTTGCAAGGCACTTCCCACTTTGGCCTACACTACATTAGGGGTTCTACTCAGTTGGTTGGGTATACAAATTTAGATTGAGTAGGTTCTATTGATGACATGAGTTCCACTTTTGGCTATGTTTTTGTCTTGGTTCTTCTCTAGTTTCTTAGGCATGCAAAAAGCAATAGGCTATTGCACTTTCATCTTCAGAGGCAGAGTACATGACAATAGTTACAATGAGTCAACAGATTCTTTGGATTCAATAATTATTGATATATTTTGGATTCCCACAAGATTCATAGACTGTACTTTAGTGTGAAAAACAAAGTACCATTCACATTTCTCACAACCCATTTGAGCACCAAAGTGGACCAAGCATATTGAGATATACATCTAATTCATTCAAACACATTCGGGATGGATTTCTTTGCTTGGACTACATTTTGAATCAGCAATAAGTTGCAAACATCATTACAAATCCTTTTACATCACCTCACTACCTTGATTTGAATGGCATGCTTAGGTTTTGAAGTTGTTCTTGGAGGGTTTTTGTGAGAACATCTTCCTTCTTCTTCTTCTTCTTCTTCTTTCTCTTTCCTTCTAGCAAGATTCTTTCCTTCTTTTGGTTTGAGATTTCTTCATGGGTATATTTTACATGAGTATCTCACCATGCCTACTTTCTGGGACTCATACTGTGGACATGACACTTCTATTTTGGCCCCTAGCTTCACTTGAGGGGGTGTTAGAGTAGGTATTTACCTTAGCTCATGTTCACCTAGGTATTTGATTTACCTTTATTGTATTTATCCTCACCCACTTTGATGTCTGTAGATATTTATTTTATCTTATTTAGATATTAGGACATATTATCTAGTTGTTAGGTATAGTTTCTTCCTTGATATATAGTGTTGACTAGTTCTTTCCTTGATCTATGGTATTGACTAGATCCTTGATGTCTAGTTCTTTCCTAAATCTATGGACTTGACTAGTTCTTTGATGAATAGTTATTTCCTTGATTTATGGACTGATCCATGACCTTGATGGTTCTTAGATTGTTATTCATTACCTATATAAGCAAGGTCCATTCTCATTGTATTTCATTGAGTTCCATAATAATATATGATATTGCTGCTCATTTGTTTGCAAAAGTTTTGCTAAAGTTATTATGGTGAATTTATTCCATCTTATTGATTGTGTTGTTTGATTAACATCTAAGTTCTTGGATAAGTACGATCGGATTGGTTATCATTCCTTTTCATTACATCATGGTGGTCATCAACTAGATCATTCCTACGTACATGAAAAATTGATGGGTAACCTTGCAAATTCTTATCCAATTGTGTAATAATTTCACAACCAACCCTCTTCCTTTGTGCCCACATCTTCAAATCCCAATGCATAAGTTGATAAATTTCACTAAATCATCAAAAATTTGTCAAATAACATTATAAATTACAAAGGCAAGGCCCATAATTAAATCAGATCCAACAATCAACTATCCACCCCATGAGAAAATTTAACTTCTAATTCAATAATTCATAATAAAACACTAAACCAAACAATGTGGTCATGCCTCATCAATTGCATCAAAATTTACAACAGATTAGTAGATCTAATCACTCTAACTCTATCAACTTGGGAGATTTATACTTGGAATCATGACTTATTAGGGGATAGTGATAATGAACCCAAGGAAAATTTAGAGGAATATCATGCTTATGAGAAATACCAAAGGGAAAGTAACTATCTCCTCTATGGTAAAATTATGAGCCCCTAACTATATCTACTCCCCTAAAACTTCTCAAGAACCTCTTGATGGGTGCACATCCAATAATCCTCCAACACATACAAGACCAAGAAATTCACTCATTAAAAATATAACTCAATCCCTTTGTGCCCCTAATTAAAAACCTTAGTTTGAGTATAACATTTTTGACGAATTACATAAAACCTAAGACAATATTTCCATATAGAACCTTATCCAAATGGAAAATAAAAGGAAACCTTTTTCAAGGAATTATCTACCCCATCTAAGAAACCCACAAGTTAAATACTTGATTTTCATGTAGCTAGATATAAATTAAACTTAGAGTCTCCTCCTTTTTTACTAACGGTTAGAAGTTTTGTAAGAACTTACATAACAATTTGTTTGATTCAAAATCCTCTAAAGCAACGTCACACTATCTTCTATTTACATGTATTTAGGATTATCTAATACAAGATCTAGTTCATATTGGTACACTTTGAAAAATATGAGGTGAATGTGGTTGAAGAAATCTCACACATCTATATGCAACTCATTGTAGGTCCAATATTTCAATAGTTCATTAATATTCAAGTTGTGGACATCCCCAGTTATATGGCATGCTCTTGACAAGAAATTGGTCATATAATCTCAATGGATACATGGTAGAATAATTTTCATATATGTGGTTTTATGGTGTGACGTCACAAATTAGATAATAATTAATTAAGATCCTCACATGAAATTCATGATTATTGAATATAATAATGTTAATGAGATCTAGAGAGAGTTTATGGTATAGAGAAGAAATTACCATGAAAATAACAACATATTATTTTTGGATTATGAAGATTCTTATATGCATATCTCTATTTTTAGATCACCAACTGAAATATTGATTATTCAATGGAAAAATGATGAAGAATAATTTGCATGCATAGATTTTTAAAGCTTTGAATCTAGAGAAGTGTGCACCAAAGTTCAAAATTAGAAATACCTAGAATAACCATTGTGTATACCATAAAAATATATCATGAAGCCCTATTACATGAACTAAAAGAGGATTATCTCACATTTAGAGAAATATCATAGCTAGAAATCATGTACCACCTTATTTTCCATTCTTTAGTGCACAACATAAAAGTCTCAATGCAAAGACCAATGCGAAATGATGAGAATACCAACAATGATCAATAGGTGGAGGCTTCTATGATAAACCAAATAGAATAAGTGTATTCTACACAATATGCATGGATAAAATCTAACCAATTATGTAGAAGAACTCTTATGATGCACCCAGTCCTTAAAAATACATAAGTAATTGCAAAGTACCCATAATCGTAAAAATAAATGAAGAAATACATCAGGGTTCAATTTAAGAAGCCTTTGAAAAAAAGGAGGTGGAAAATCCCCGAGAGAATATTCCTTTGGCCGCATCCAAAATTTGTCTAATTTTTTCACCACAAAGGTGAATTTTTGTAGGTTTCTACATGAAATATTCACTTGGAAATTTTAAGAGAGCAAGTGTGAAAGGTGCACAATAACAAGGTGTTGTTGACACCCATCAGCAACACCATGTTGTCACGTGACAAAAAAATGTTGTTAACTGGGAGCGTCAACAACACCTTTTTTTTCGTGAGAAAACAAAATGTTATTGATGGGAATCAATAACATTTTGTTGTCACATGACAACAAGGTGTTGCTGTGCAGACATCAACAGAACTTTGGTGTCACACGATAACAAGGTACTAATGACCCAGTCAACAACATTTTTTTTCATGTGAAAACAAGGTAGTGTTGACCTGTGTCAACAATTTTTTTGTGAGAAGAATATTCCTTTAGCCGCATTCACCACAAAGGTGAATTTTCATAGGTTTCTGCATGAAATATTTTCCTGGAAATATTATGAGAGCAAGTGTGAAAGGTGTGTGATAACAAGGTGTTGTTTATTCCTACAGAAACACCTTGTTGTCGTGTGTGACAAAAAAATGTTGTTGACGGGCGTCAACAACACCTTGTTGTTGTGCGACAACAAAATTTTATTGATGGGCATCAATAACATTTTGCTATCGCTATAACATCAAGGTATTGGCCGACAAACAAGGTGTTGTTGATGCCCTTCATCAACATTTGTTGTCACACAACAACAAGGTAGTGTTGACTGCGTCAACAACATTTTGTTGTCACACGACAACAAGGTGTTGGTGACACATGTCAACAACACCTTGATGTCACATGACAACAAAATGTTTTTTATGCCCATCAAAAATCACGTGATGACAAAATTTTGTTGATGCACATCAAAAACACCTTCTTTGAAAGTAAGATGACAACAAGGTGTTCTTGACACCCATCAACAATCACAAAACCCTAATTTTCCCTATAAATACCAAAACAACCCCTCATTTTCACATTTTCCTTTCCTCGGATACCAAGTTTTCCCCTTCTTTGAGCACTTCTTGCTATAGGTACCATATGTTGACATCAATATAAGTCTCCACATCACCACAATCAAAGTCATGGCTTCTTGTGCCCAAGGTGAACCTCAGGATCTAACACCTGGATCCTCCAAGGGAAAGATTCAATACATAAGTGCTATGTACCCCCACATAAATGTAGTTATGGAAATGAATGTAGAATATAGGGATTCAATAGTAGCATCTGAATTCCAAGGGCTTGTTAGCATGCCCCAGTTTGAGGTTGACCATTAGATTCTTAACTACCTACTTTCGTCCTATAATATAGAAAATAGTACTTTTATTGTTACATTGGAAGATCGGCATACATTCTCCTTTGGTGTCAAACCTGTTGATATCCATTGATTGACAGACCTCCCTTTTAAAAATGTGCCAATAGTAACAACCAAAACAACCCTCACTGAAAATGATAAGATTTTCCTCAAATCTAGTTATGGTTTCAATGTTGATTGTAAGTGTAATTTGCTCTCATTTGAATTTTTTTATATTAATTCAAATTGATATTAATTCGATGAATTTTGTAGCTCATGTCAGCAAATCAAGATGAGGAGTGGATATGCAAGATGTTACACACCACTTTCTTATTGCCTTGATTTATTTGTTTCAAGCTAGAATTATTATGTAGGGTCGACAAAATGACAATCCGAATTAGGTTTTGCATACATTCTTGCAACAATCGAAATAAAAAATATGGTAGTGTACATTTCTATCTAACAAGATAAAGGATGACATTACCAATGCATCAATTTCAGAAAAACCAGTTATTCATTCCACAAACTATCTCCTAGCTCTTTATTATGAGGCTTATTATAATTTAAAAGATGAACGAGCTCCAAATTGCAAAACGACACAATGAAGAATTTTTCAATTTGAATTCAAGAGCAGATGAGGTAAATAATTCATATTCCATCTTTACCAAGGGTAGTATTTTTATGTTTTTCTCATTCTGATCGAATCTTTGTGCACTAATATAATGTAATTCTGATTGAATATTTTCTGTATGTAGAAAATATTTCTGGAGTCACTTCCATGAAAAAATATACATCAAGAGGAAGAGGCCAACAACATGTTGAGGCCTCGGGAGAATCACAATCTGAAATCAAAGTTCACTCATCAGCTGATGCCCAAGTATTTGCATTAACAAAATGACAGAGACGTAATACCCTTAACATTCAAAGTAGGGTTGTTTACATTTTGATTTTACCATTTAATGATTTACCATATTGAATTGACATGTAGTTCCTACACTTGCTAGGGAATTTGGACTACATGTGTTTCAAAGAAAGCATCGCCAACTCACTCGATACAATCTCATGTAATTGTCGAATCTCAACAGCAATTACCACCATCAGCTCCAACCGAAACAATTCAAACTCTATCACAGCCCCCCAGGTTACACAATCAATTCATACCGCAACAAAATCCCACTCAACAAGGTATGACTTCATTTATTTTGTGAGTTTTTAATACTTTTACATATTATTTAGTAATTACTAATGATTTTGTTCTTGTTGTTCAAAGTTGATAGCAATCCTTTGTCTTCTACTCAAAATCTGCAAACCCCACCTACTCAATCAACCCCATGCAATTATGATTCAAAATGGTGACCAGAGGTTCGGGAAAAAGACCATTGGTAAACACATGCCGTTGATTCCGGCCCCTAGTGAGACACTAAAAATTCCCTCGTCATTCACTATTCCGACCCTCTCTCTTGTTGGTTGTCCCATTGCAACAGGGTAATCAGTTTTGAATCAAATAACTTTAGATGAAGATTATTTTGGCATTGATAGCGGTGAACCCAATTGCTTTTTTCAACACACGTGATATGATTAAGGGCCAATAGGTATATTTCCATCTTAATGTACTTTTAAATTTATTTAAATTTTCAACATTTCAATTTTAATTTTAATATTTATTTCTATTATTATTAGTAGGATCATTGCTCCCAAAAGTAAAAAGATGCTGATAAAAGTTTCTCAACCTAAAAGCCGCTATACTTATCCTTTAAAAATAATTCTCTTTTGATACATATAGTGATGACTTGCCAACATTTCCTTTAGAGAAATTGATTGGCTATGATTTTCAATCCCACATGAATGAATTTATCACGTCTCAAATCAACGAGCTCATTCAATGGGAGCAAAGGGAAAAAGTATTAATATCTAACATAGTAAGTCACTATGATAACCATTGAAAAAGAGAGAGCCTATTTGCTACGAGTAAAAATCAACCTGTGAAGATGGATGCATTATTCATCATAGCTATAAGTGGAACTATCGCATATAACAACACCTATAACAAAAATATTTTAGATAAAGTATTAAACATATTGGAAAATATCAGTGCTAAGGCCCATGCCTATTTCAATAAATGGTCTAAGGACAAAGATATGGTGGTGATTGCAAATGCCGAAAGAGATAGAGCTATCGTAAGTATAATCGGTTTGAAAAAGATTTTTTATTAATTTCAATAAAAATTAGTTTTTTAATATGTTTAATTGACTTCACTCTTTTTGTTGCAGCTGAAATATGAAAATTTAAAGAGTCAAGCTAAGGTGTTCCAAGTTCACTTGGAAACGACAAATAACAATTTATCCGTAACAATTAAGATGAAAGAAAATATTGTTTTGGTTAACAAACAAAATAATACACTTAAGCGGATAATTAAAAGAATGTATATGACCATGAGATTTTATTTAAGGAAAAGGAAGTGACAGATCCTTCTTTGACATCCCATGGTGATGCTACAAAGGAGGAAGAAGCAATCCAAGAACCTAGACATGACTGCTGAGGATCTAATTAGTTCGGGGATAGTTGAGGCAAGAATACAATAGGGTCTGGTGAAAATGTTAATGATTGAGGCTTGAGGATTGGGGAACCTCAAAATTGAAACTTTAAATATTTTATATATAGAAGAATGAAAGTTGATACTTGAATATTTGTTTAATTTGAAGTTTGGATTTAAACTTTATGTTAAATTATCTTTGCTTGCAATGATGTTCATAGTTACATTTATCATTAGATGTGGATGTTTGGATAATGAAATTAAAGTAGATGAGGTTATAGTAATTATCCATTTATTCATTTACAATGTGGTTTTATGTGGACATTAGGTGTGGATGTCTAGATAATGATGAATTCTAAGTGACTAGATGAATTGTATGATGTTATATTTTTATATAGAACTTCTATATTTTATATGGTGTTCATGTTTGATGGATAATCATGATTCATGGCTTTAAAATTTATGCAATATTATCTTTGATTGCAATGATGGTCATGATTATATTTTTCATTACATGTGGGTGATGACATCTAATATGTTTGATGACATTAGAATAGACATTAGAATGGATCATCCATTTATTCATTTAGAATGTGGTGTTATGTGGACATTAGATGTGGATGTCTCGATAATGAAATTAGAGTAGATATGGATGATGATGAATTGTATGTGACTAGATGATGATAATGGATAATTGTTTTAAGAAAATTAAGAATGTGGTGTGACAGATACATCTTAATACAGTAAAATCTTCTTCTCTCTATTTTAAATTTTGAACTCTTTAATATGTATATCATTTCTTCACATTTATTTTCAAACCTTTATATTGAATTGAAACAACAAAGCTCAAAGGAAAAAAGAATGTGGTATGACACAAATATCTTAATACAGTAAAATATTCTTCACATTTAAAACTATGGCTAAGATAGGGTTTAAGGTACCTCTTGTCTTCTTGAGCAAGCTAGATGACCTTCGATTCTCGAGAATTCAACATGAAAAATGGATAAGGATTAGAATAAAAATGGGTGAGTTGCCTAATAATCTCAATCCCAAGAAGCGAGAGCTTCCTTGGATGGATGTCAACCCATGTTTTTCATAAACATCAATGAAATGAAGAGAAATTAAAATGTAGAATCCATATATGACATAATAAAATTAAAGCAAACCAGAACTGTTCATATCGAATGCAACAAAACTATCAAGAATGCCTTTGTAAGTAGAGGATGACAACTATACCGAGACACTAAGCATGGAAGAATATGTACAATCCAGATCTGATCTTTGAAGACCTTACAAAATACAACATCAAAGTGATTTAAAAATTAAAAATACCAATGAAATAATTCTAATTTTAATAAATAATAGTTTTTGAATAAATGTAAATATACATACCTATAACATCTTGATAATAAGTACGAGATCGAAAGTATCCTCCTCACTATCAATATTTGCATCTATAAAATTACAATGGTATTTATGTAAAACTATAAGCAATTAAATTAGAATCTATCAATATGAAATTAAATAAATAAGAACAATTAAAGTGTAATGTCAAGGTGATACCTATTTAAAGTTGAAACAATCCATTTTTCAATAGCTTCTTCGTATTCAATATTTTCATCCGCAAAGTTTGAAGATACACCACTTCCACTCTCATCATTGAGATTACTTGGACTTGTAGCAATATTATTTACACCTCTTCTTTCATTAAGGGAATTCCAATGCACAATAGCTCATCGAAGGAAAGGTTTCCAAAGAGTAGCGAGAAACATAACACCTCATGCGATTTTGAGATTTTCATCCAACCTGTTTCTCAGTTTTGATTTAATAAAAGATAAAGCACTGAAAACAATTTCATCCTCCACATATCCCAAAATCATTGTTTGGCACAACTCATACAACTGAAAATATTCACTGATGTCTTCTTGTAACACACTACTTTGGTAGAATTTTCGCCAGAGCCTTGTAATAGCACCACTCTCGGAAGGTTCATCTAATAGTTTATACTTGTGACCTCATTGTCATTGCAAAATTAGTTGATTGACTCTTTATTAAATCAATATTTAGTATACCTTTTATTTAAATACCTCGACCTCGATGTCTTTTTGAAATGATCCAATATTGTACCTATGTATTTATGGAAAAGCTTACTTACAAAATCAGCATGACCACCTTCTGTATTCCAAAAATTTGGATTCATCACACCCATGGCTTCAAGAAATTTGTCTTTTTGAAACATTCTCTATTTCGATACTAAGGATTACGCAATTTTTCTAATTTTTAATCTTGTTTCAATTACTACGAATCAAAGATATTTCGTGTCATAGGAACTTCTTCTTTTTTACGTTGATGTAACATCTTTACTTTTTTTGTAGAATGTGCGGTGGTATCTCTTTCCGCCAACATGGATACTGAGAGGTGATCATGGATATTAAACCTTAAAATGTTATTGGGATGGTTAAGATCCGATAAAATTTTCTAGTTATCAAAAAGTGTGTATCAAAACTATCGGGAAGTGTACAGGCATCAAGACTCATACATACCATTTTCCTCATTCGTATAAAATCAAAAATATAAATTAATCTCCCATGTGCATGATTCATCAATGTATTTATCTCCTCCAACATTGGAAGAATGCCTACCAACATAATAAATGTCTCCAAATCAGTTACACGGAACAACAAGTCCCTCGCCCTATCAATTTCATGATGATATTTGTGCATGAAACCAACCAATGAAGGATACTCCTCATGCAATCTGCATGCAAGGCTCATACAAAGAAATCCACCTTGTCTCAACATCCTTCAGAAGTTTTTTTCCATCTGTAATTCCTATGGAGAATTTATGAAACTCAAGAAATCTCTTTGGGTTTCTTTCCATATAGGCATGCGATCTCTTATAAGGTCTTCTACTTTTGCAACATTTTCGTAGTTGCTAACTATTTCATATGCTAAATTCATTCTATGAGCCATAAAGTGAATTGCTAGCATATAAGGGGCCACTGATGTTTGCAATCAAACACACGACCTAGTTCTATGACCTTGCATGTGATGCAACATCTGCTCCCCACACACACCAACTTTCTAGAAATTTCTTTCAAAAGAGAAATAACTAGTTTATATAGGTTTTCTGCATTGCAGTTTTCAACTATTTTTGAACACCCAACAGATGCGGAGTCCTCATATGATTTTATAAAGTATAAACATGTATACATAACCATGTAGTGTTGTTAACAACTGTCACTTCATCAATTGGCAAAGAGATAAACTTTGCATTTTTACACTCTCTTTTAAATATTCCTTCTCAATCATAGCAAGGCATTTAGCCATTTCCCATGCATTGTTTTCGACAAATGAGACAAGGGAACATTCAACATTTTATTATATTGATACAAATGTTTGAAATCAATGAAATCTGAAATCGTTCTTCCTTTCTTAAGGATGTGGAATAAAGTAGAAAAATGTATGAGTTTAGCACGCAAATTTGATTGATTCATCTTACCAATTTGCAATGTGATCGTTCCTCCATTTTCTATGAGAAGTTTGCATCTTTTTGATCAGCCTCATATTCTACCACATATTTCACATGCATGCATTCTTTTTAGTTTTCCATTTGTGTGTTTTTATTTTCTAGCCATCTTCCCCTATTACAGTGAAATATTGTTTTCCATATTGTTTTTCAATTGTGTTCAACTTCAATTACATTTTTTGTTGCCTTTCCAATTTCCACGTACATATTGTACATGTACATTCTGATGAAATTTCTTCAGAATTAACTGGCTGTATAGGTTCTATAAATGGAAATTTTTTAGCCCAATCAAACTTGTATGTCCTCCCAAGTGTCCACATATTCTTGTTCATTTTCACAATTTTACTTTTACGAGCAGATCTTTTAGGAATATCACGATCATTAGGTTTCCTTTTCCGTGAACCACTATTTCCATTTGAATTTTGTGTTACATTTTTCACTCCTAGTTGCACATTAATAGGAATATCTTCAAGCTCTACCATCTCAACTGGAATATCTTCAAGCCTTGGCATGGTATCATTATAAGTGTCATTTGGGCGATACATCGAAGAGCAGAATGCATGTCCACTTCAATAACAATTTCCACATAGTCTATGCTCTAAATTATTTTAGTGGGAGCTCTATGGGTGCCGGCCCGGTTGTGGTATCTAAACCAACGAGTTTCCAAAATACTTGAAGCTGAGACTTTTGAGTTTTTGTAACTTGTTGGGTGTTACGAGCACTAGTAGATTCCATTATTCTAAGTACAATGAATTTGAGTCGATAAGTTCTTGGTCATCCGTCAACAAACACACCCTGTCGTGCATCAACAATAGTTCACTATCGCACTTCAGCAACAAAAACTTGTCGCGCGTCAACCAAAACACCTTTGTCACGCATCAACCAAAATACCTTGTCACATGTCAACAATAATTCCTTTTCACGCATCAGCAACAAAAGCTTTTTGTATTTCAACCAAAACACCCTATCACATGTCAACCAAAATACCTTGTCACACATTAGTAATGAAATGTGTCGCACTTCAACCAAAATACCATGTTGCAAGTCGGCATATAATTCTTGTCGCATGTCAATTAAAGAGTTATTTTCACACATTAGCAGAGAGTTCTTGTTGCTGCGTTAGTAGAGAGATCTTGGTGCGCGTCAACAGAGAGTTCTTGTCATGTTTGAACTAAGATTTCTTATCACACGTCAATATATAGTTATTCCTATTGCGCGTCAATAGAGTCTTCTTATCGCACGTCAGTTGAACACTTTTTTTGAAAAATTATACTTTATGTAATGGCCTCTATTGCTTCGCAAGTTTTTGTACTTGATAATAGATATGCCCTCATGTGGTATGAGTTATCAAGTAGTGTTCTACCTAGTGAATAATATAGGATTATATAGGGGATATTTTAAAGAGGTAGGCGAAGCTGACCCCTGAAAAAAATTAAACTGTAATTTTTAGGCAAACATGTCAATGACCCACGCCAGAAAATTCACCTTTTCAATTTTTTCTAAAATGGAATATTCACCATATTATGAATATACGCCACTAAAAACATCCTTATACTACATTATGTAGTAATCAAATAACACCTTGTGTTGACTCGATAAACCCCAAATGAAAAAGGTACTACACAACATTCATATTAAATTTCTTATGTAATAATAAGGTCATAAAAATATGAATTTACTATGCATGGATTGTAGTTCACTTTACTAAAATGTACCAACTTTTAGACACCTAAATTTGATATCTATACCTTTGATTACCAGCGTGCGCATATTCATTTTATTCATTCCTTTTATCTAAATAAATGCTCATCCAATCCCCATTAATTAATTAAGCCATATTAATTAATTAATCATTTAATATCTTACATACCCAATTATTCCATCCATGTTAATCCTTATCCCTATTAATTAATTAATTCATGTTCATTAATTAATACCCTTCATCTTGCCCTAACCAACATGCTATTTAGGATTTTTTTATCCTAAATTCACCCATTTTATTTTCTAAGCTTTTCTCCCATCTATGTTTATGCCCAAACTACCACATCTCGTCATCTTCCCACCTATATGCTTTAAAGCACACCGAACAACTCTTAAGAAAACCAAAATCACGCCAAAAAGTAGAAAAATCCTCCCATTGGGGAAACTTTCCCACAATCGGTGGTGACCCACCGAGTCATCATCAACCCTATTAATTTAAGTGCGTTCTTTCTATTCAGAGAGAGATCCATGCATTTTGGGATCTCTCACAAAATTAGCATTCTTCCTCATACTAGAGCATTCCCGAAACATACACAGGTCTTCCAGACAACCTTTCAACATGCTTGCATTGTCCACGATCATCCGTCGTGAGGTTTATAACTATATTTTTAGTCTTATACCTTATATTTATCATATTATCTTGGTATTTCTTGTGTCTAACATGTTGCAGGTTCATATTACCTTCTACAACACTCAAAGCTCCATTGTCAGCCCTCTGTTCCAGCTTTCTTTCTTGTAGGTTTCCCTTTTTCCATCCATTTATCCTCGGTTCTATCTAATTCTGCTATAGTCATCATCGATTTCCCTTGGTCGCCATCGACCAGGGTCTAGTTTATCCAACAACCTATCCAAATCATTGCTTTTTGTCCTTTTTCTTCTACTTTTCTGTCTTAGAGATCATTATGTAGGTCATCCTTCAGCATCCACGGCCCTAGCTTGCCTTCTAGTCTCCCTTCCTACCATCCTTTATCATTCTTTGGTTTCCACTCGCCTCAGGCTTCTTCCGTAGGTTGACTCACCTACTCAATCTTCTACATCTTCGATTCCATCCAAGTCTTGTAGGATTTGCATATTTAGCTCATATTCCAGATGACCTCCCAAGTCGCCTTGACCAACCTCTACACATTACGGGTCACTTTGTTGACCCAAACCCAGATAATATTTCATTTACATTCATTCTAATCTAATTATCTTTAGATCAACTTTTGTCATTGTTTCAGATTCAAGTAATAATCTTGTCTCTACATGCTTTTTTGTTACATCCTTGATTTTACTTTATCTAAAAAATGGGGTTTATATCCACCAAGGAATTTAACACTTATCGATCCACTTTGTCGAGAAACCCCGCATCCATTATCTAATAAATATCCTTTTCAGTAATTCTTATTTGCAGGTTTATCTTGTTGTAGTAGGGATCTATCATTCACTTTGCACCCACATCCATTCATCATATTTGAGGGACCACCCTTTACATGATCTGTTTCTATTTTATCTTTTGTTTCTTTTTTCTTCTACTAACTTTTGTAGCATGGAGCTTTGATTTATTACTTTCTTGTGTTAGGTTTGTGGCTTAGATCACTCATCACTAAAAAATCCAGACAAATAGGAAAATTGTTATCCAAGAATTTCTTTCCTTTTCCATATTTACTTATTTTTACATCATAACATCCCATTCCTGTCCATGTTCTCATCAAATATAACACTTCGTTTTGAGAATAAAAGAACATTCTTTTTACATCTTGCTTGATCACCTAGTTTAATCATGGGTCTAACTTACTACATATCACATCTTATCACACATGAACTAGAACTCACGCATCTAAATAACACATCAAACATATCCTTACCTAGTTTAATGATCGGGATTTCATCACCTAATAGGAAACTTCTTGAGACTTCCTAGCCAAAACAAACCTAAAAATAGACATAGAATTATTTTTCTTAAACACCTTTGTTATCCAATTATTTTTCTTTTCGCATATTTTAATTAATCATGATGATAAGAAACTTATTGCTTGATTTATTTATTAACAAATTACATAAACAAATGTTCATCTATTTCATGCCTATTATTACCCTTTCTCAAGTTGAAACAACACAACAATCCACCTCATCCAATGACATTCCTTCCTCTAATGATCTCTTCCAACAAGATTTTAAACTTGAGACCACACCTTTGGTTACCCAACCCCTTGTCTCCATGGCTTTGCTTCTTGAAGACCATGTCATCCAAAATAATCCTTATCTTGAAATAAATCTCAGTATCTCTCACCAATCCAACTTTTCTAGGCCAACTACACCCCCATATCCCACTCCTTTAGAGGTATTTCAACCTCCCTCTAGCCCCATTTATGACTTTTTACTTGAAAATATCCCACAACCTTTTGATCCTATAAATCTACTCAACTTTTGGATCTGTTCCACCCACATCATTGTATGTCAATTCTATCTCTATTCCATCCACTACTAATATGCCTATCCAACCATCTCAACCTTTTAACATTCAACATTCATATCATGTGCCCATCCCCTGACAAGAATTATTTCAACTACCACCCCTTCAATCACAACCCATAGTTTACACTAACCCCCATCAAATGATTCCCCAAACACCTACACATCCACAAAATTATCAACCACCTTATCAAGCTATTGTTCATGCCATACAATCACAATCCCAACCAATCATCATAACAAATGATCATATACATTTCCTAATGAATAGGTTGTCTAGTTTAGAGGCTATAGTAGGACCCAAGGCTACATTATCTTACGACCAAATCTGCAATGAATTCATTCATCCATTGGTTCTAATTAAACCTTACCCTCTTCATTGGGAGATTCCCAAGTTTACCAAGTTCAACAGTAAGGAAGATCCCCAATAGCACCTTCGTGCATTTAAACATGCATGTTACCTTATCGCACATGATCAGGAACTTATGTTTCACACCTTCCCTATATCTTTGGCCAGTCTAACATTGAATTGGTATAATGGGATTCCACAACATTTCTTATTCTCCTTTACCCGACTCATGTAATTGTTCCTAGTGAATTTATCGATTAATATTACACGCAAAATCACTATTAATGACTTATACACCATTAGAAAATCTAATGACAAGTCTATCATAGATTTTTTCACACATTGGTGTGGCATTATAAGCCAACTATTATTTACTCTTCGTAAGATGAACTCATTGAACTCTTCTCATGTTCTTATGCAGATCATATCTCTTCTACATTGAAAATCCAATATTTTCAAACATTCAAAGAAGCCTTCACCATGACTCGCAAAATCAAAACTTGTGCCCTTGAGAAAGTCTGATTCAAAGCAAAATCAAACAAATCCAAAGCTAGTTTCACCAAACCATCTACATACAATGATAAATATAAAAGTGCACTCAATGTCATGGTCACCAACTCCTCTTCTACACCCACATCTAGTACAGGGCTTAAACAATAAAACCTTAGAAAAATTCCCAACTATACCCCCTTGGGGGAATCCTATATCTTGGTATTTTACAAATTTATGGTAGTACACTCCATCCAACTTCCTCCCATACGACTTGTAGATGACTTGTGACCCAAGCCCATTTGGTATCATGAAGCCCACTATTGTAAATATCATCAAGTCAAAGGTCACAACATTGAGAAGTGTCATTCCTTCAAATATCACATCTAACAACTTATAAATCAAGGGGCTATCCAATAGACAGCTCTGTCGATTCACCTATCCAATCCCCAATGGGATTAAGAAATGTTTTCTAACCATAAACAAACAAGCCAAGCCTTTATCATGTTATCACAATATAAAAACCTAATTCTAATACTATAAACACTTTTGATCAAGAGCCTACAAATTTTCCTCCTTCATCTCCAATCACATCGATCCCTATCTTTATTATTCCCACATCCATAAACACGTTAACACTTGTCCCCACAACCACACCAATCATATCTACATCGACATCCACTCCTAATATGATACCTATTATATTCACTTCATTATCCACCCAATCCACTTCACGAGATCTCACTACCTCTTCTAAATACACCCCACCTCTACCTATTATACCTTCCTCGGGAGATTGAGGTCAGTACCTCTTTCAGAGCTTATACCCATATCAACTATTGAAAGTACGTTCACACCCCTTTCCTCTTCAACATCACCTTTATCATTTGAAGAACATTTGAAAACACTTAAAATAACTTCAAATGATCCTTCTATCTCATCGATGCAATCAAATCAATCTCCACATTCCATCAAACAAATACTACTTCCTACGTCTATGCCAATTGTGACACCACCTCTAGATCCTCTAGAAGAATTTTTTGTCACTCCTCCTAAGGACACACCCTTAAAAATAAAGCCTTCAACCATTAATACATTACCTCAAAAATCCCATGTACGTTTCTACAAGAAACTTGATATTTCCACCTCTAAACCATCCAACACAACAACCTATTCCTTAAGAACATTTCACTAACTTGAACTAAAGACATCCAATGTTCATACGTTGACCTATTCTAGAACTACATTGGGACCACTAAGACATCAACATACTTGAATTATATTATCCCAGACATTCACCCCTCCTTCGAGGACCAAGAAAAATGTGAAGGGGATTTGTTCTCCCTTTACAAAATCAACTGCTTCTACCCTAACCAATCCCAAGCCTACACTCACATCTTCAAATCCACTGGTTGAAATTGCAGGTATGCATTCCAAGAGTAAACCATCTCAATCAAGATCTATGACTCTTGGTAAGCATCCCCAAAATTATCCCATGCACCCTCGTAAGGAATTAATCCTTATCTCTCCTCAATAATCCAACATTACAAAATATGTCCCAAGCACCCCTTCATTTGTTTCATGATCAGTCCCTTCATCTAAGACACCTCATAATAATAAATTCCGATCTAAACAATCTAACTCTCCTCCCAAATTTGGTCCATATCTTTTAAGATATCCAATTCACCCATTCAATCTATATCCACTCCTTCCCCTAAATCCAAGCCAAAATCTCTTACCCAACCTCATAGGAGTAATCTTCCCTTTACTACTTCTATTGGATCTTGCACAAATATCCTTAGACATTTAATCCAAACATATGCCATCATGTTTCCACCCATAAAATCTTTTAACCCGCATAGTAAGAAACCTTCATGGTTCAATCCCAATCACATTTGTGCCTATCATCATACCCCGTAGGCCATGACACTGAGCATTGTAAGGCCCTCCAAGTTATCATCCATGATCTTATTAAGAGGGATGACTTTCTCCTCTAAGAGAATCATCCTTCTCTATCCGCCATTTTATCTACAACTAATCACCCCTATGATCCTCAATCATTTTTCTAATCAAAATCCAAAGTAACCATTGATACTCTTAAAAATACTACCCCATTATCCCCATCGTCCAATCCATCTACATCCACATTCAATTTACTTAATGTGATGTGGCATCTCTCGTTGGGGGAATGTCTATCCCTTTGTTCTAGCAAAATTCCCACACATCCTAAACACATCCATTCATCCTCCTATCCATTAGACAACTTCATGGACATTGGGGACTACATTTTAACATCGGTTGGCTATCCAATTAGCTCCTTTCATTCATATTACCTTAATTATCTCATCCAATCTTATCTAATCTATCTATTCACATTTTAAGTCCACTTTTGTGGCCATATTTTTCTCTCCATTGAGGGATCATTGATTCTCATCCAAAATCCACCGTTGTGGTCATATTCATCTCTCCCTTGGGGGACCATATTTTGGTCTTGTTAAGGGACACATAATTTTTTTCTTCTTTAAGCGCATATTTTTCATCTTCGCTCATCTATCTCATCCTATCCCATCCTTAGTAAGCTATCATCATATTCTCGATGACAACTCTAATTAGAACATTGTGTGGAAGATTTTCCCTCCTTGATGGGAAACCATAAGTGGAACCTCTTAACGCATTACAATTGTGACCATTCTACTATTATCACATCTACCAGTGATCTTGGTCATATATTTATATCATTCCTCCATTTTAGCCTCTTCTAGCTTTCATTGTGATGATTCAAAATATATGATCATCCGTCATTTTCTTAGATCTGGCCTTAAATATGGGCACCATGGCTCTTCCTATAGCATATTATTTATGGATAGGCTCTCCCCTTTGGTGAGAACTCCACAATCAATACATCCATCACCCTCTTATTCACCTATTCGAAACATGCAAAGGATCAGGGGTGCCTCTTGTACATTCATTGTCCCTTCTAAGTGATGTACCTAGTTATTCCCACTCTTCCCCATGTAAAGTTAAAATTCATGGATGCTCTTATGAAAATAAAAGTTATCAAAAGCATAATCCTCCTTGAAGGGCATTTTTGCATGTAAAAAAAAAATAAAAATAAAATCATGAGATAAAAATCAAATTCAAAGTGAATAGACCAATCCCTCAAGGACGGTTATTATATATTATTTTTTCCATCTATATTATGTAGACCATATCCTCGAAGGATGGATACTCCATATGGAATTTGAAGGCTTCCCGCATTGATCAACCTTCCATTTTATTAGCATCCTAACAAATCTTCCCACATTGATTAACTTTCTTCTAGCAGACTTCCCGCAATGATCAGTTTTCTCTTTCCCCTTCCCAGAGCTAGGGCATAGTTTTAGGGAACACCACTTTTGGAGAACCATCTTCCCACATACAAGTTACATCTCAAACCCCTTTTGTCATGTCAACATTAGGTTTATGAGATCCTCTCATCCATTATTTCCTTATGATCTTTGAAGTGAGTAACTATCATTGGTTACTTGCTAACATCAGTTTTGGTCGCATGTGCCTTGCATTACCTGGATCCTCTTCTTGTTTACCTCCAGTGCAGTTGGAGGCATATTGTTCCCCACATATTATTTTGTATGACGTAGTGTCGTTCATACCTATAGGTATCCTTTGTTTTGTTTTTTTCCATCCTTACTCCTATCACATCTATCTTTTATCCCCACCTTTGTTTTATTACAAAACTTACCTTTTCTTTAGCCCAATCACTTATATGTTATCTAATTATCCTAAACACATTTACTCTTACTTATATTCATCATTTAACCACATCCATTTCCAAATTTATTTCATCACATTTTACCATACACATCATAATCACCATGATCAAATTCAAAAGAAAAACATATTAATCATAACACACAACATATTTATATCATTATCCATACATATGTACATCCAAATTAACCATCTAATCATATGCATATTACAACATCATCATAAAAATAAAACACATATGCATTCCACCACATCATCATAACGTTTGATCTAAACATCATCAATGACATCATATAAAATCCAACTCATCACATCACATAAATGTGTAATCAAATATAACGTGAATATAAATCATATATATACATATATCAAGAAGAGTATCAATACATCGCATCCTCTACTTTGGGGTTCTCTCGGAGCACGATGTTATCAAAATCTATAAAGTGTACATGTGAGAGCCTCAATTCCTCTCCTCCTAGAGTAGGCATGACACTGATCCTTGTGTAGCTCGCCACCCTTGTGGCCTCCTTATACCCATTTTGGTTGTGCCACACTCATAGTACTCCTAGATGGCCTGATCCTTCTACCGTTATACTCTGCAAGTGTTCTAAGTAGCAGAGTGTCTTCAAAATCTTCTCGAACAAAATCCCCTCGTAATATATAGCCTTTACGGTTAGTGCTCTATATCTATCCATTAAAATCATACTAAGAGTTATTAACTCTCCCAAAACATGTTGAGCTACCCGCACAACACTACTTAAATCCACTGCCAAAATAATAGAAAGATCACCAAAATGGGCCCTATAGGCCTCTCTCTTCCGCGGTAAATGTCTCTATCTTGAATGGCTCGGTATCTCTCCTAAATGATTGCATCCCACTGTTGTAAATTTATGTCTCATTCTACATGTGTCTTATCTCTCTCCACTTTCATCTGTTTCTAGCTCGTTGCATATCCATACCACCTCTATAGACTCTCTTGCTCCACCATCTCTCTCTCCTCAAGATGCTACCTCCACATCAATCTCCATCTCCTATCCTCCCTCGGCCATCCGAGATGCCCATGCCTACAAAGATATGCCAATTGGAATACTCCACTCCAAATCCAATGTCATCTTCCTCATCCCATGGATCCACCTCCTCCTCCAATGGATCAACCATGATAGGACTCGATAACTCCCTATCCAACTCCTCTCTCTTGTACAAAATAAGATCATGAGGTATTGTCTAGACGATTCCAAATTGTTTTCACACTTGATTAAACTGAATGACATCAATCATCTATAGTCATCCCCCTAAATCCACATCATCCTCCTCATCCCCACTAACTCCACATCTGCACTAGGGCCATGGAATCCCCAATACCACCTCTATATAATCTGATAAAATCTAACTCAACGAGATGATCCATATACCAATCTACTCTCCTATCACTTCTATCACCAAAGGCTTGATTGGCTCTCCATCTCAAAAATCCAACTATGAGCTCAATATGGTCTCATGCGACCCATGGAAGCCTTGATGGCCTAATCACAACAATATGCCCATATGCCCATCAATGGAGCAAGAAATCCACTTCCAACCCCGACCTCCTACCTGCCTTGTACATGGATACCTCATGGTATACATGAGCTAACAAGGAATTCCCAAATGAAAATATAGTCTAATGCTCCACAATGTCTGCCACCACACCGGCTAATTCCCATGGAAATCAAGCACCCCTAGAGTTTGAAAAATCATAGCACGACACGACCATCATCACCATGCATATCAAGTGATTGTGTGATATTTCAGCCTCATATTGCATCTTATATGAAAAAGCCCCCAAGGTATACACGATGGGGCACATCAACTCCAAATAGTTGTGTCAATACCACCAATATGCTATCACCTATAATGGGAACTATCTTCTCCCCTATATCAGTAGCTTTGAGGATATGGTATATATCCTTTAGGGTGATATTCATCTCCCTCGTTTCGAACTAGAATTAACATGTCTACCTATCCCATCTCTCAGCCAATGCTATCATCGAATCACATCTCACATGATCCTCTCGATAAAATTTGAATACCCTTAATCCAACTACAGATAGATGATCCCACTCGACATCTATCACATCTCCTCTAATCTTCTCATACAAAGAAGACACACAATCTCTTAGGTATGTTGGCGAGAAAATTTCTCGGTGGATCAACTTGTGGATTTATCACCAATGCTATGGGAATCTAAGTCCTCTACTTAACTAGTGCAACTGTCTTATATACATGCATGAGTAAAGGAGCATTTTCCTAGTGGCCTTGTGGTCGGGATCCAATACGGGCACTCCACTTTGAACCTATGGAAAATATAGCAATATCTTGCTAGAGAGACTTTTTAAGAAGAGCGGAAAGGGAGTGAGAAAAGAGGTAGGGGAACTATTGTTACAGAGTAGAAAATCATATTCCTACACACACTAGTTAGAAGTTTCATCACATGCACTAAATTTAGGAAGAACAGATTGAAAATAGCAATAAGACCAATTAGGATTTAATTAATACAAAGTATCAGTAAACCCCTTAGTCAAAAAATGCTCGAAACTCCTTCTTGTATTGAGTCTCAAATATAAATTGTACCTAGTTTGAGAATGGAAGACATTGAGAGTAGGGGAGAAGTGGCTAAATATTTTCACTCACAAGGGAGAAAAATATCTCTCATGAACTTACAAGAATACAACCAACTAGAAGAATTTCATAATTAAAATAACCCTTTGGAATGAAGAGCTCATTACAATTTATAGTAATCTAAATTGACCTTTCACCTCCCTCACATGACTCTTCATTTCCATATTCCACTCATGACCTTTCTTTTTCAATGAATTAAGTATTTCTCTTATACTTTTGAGAAGATACTTTTTACAATTAAAATAGGTCATTTAAGTGAATAGAACGATATACAATGATGACCCATAACGAAGAATAAATATGGAGAGAGAAAGTAGAGAGGGAAAGAGAAGGAGAGAGAGAGAGAGAGAGAAGAAGAAGAGGATATTTCATTCCCAATGAAATCCATTGATCCTTGTTGATTGAAAAATCAAGTGCAGTGAGACTCTAAATCTTCAAACTCCTTGCACCCTAAGAAACTCCTTCAAATCAGCTCATGAATGCTTGCCAAGTTGAATGAACTATTCCATTGATGACCACAAATCCTAGCCTACGTATGATATACCTATGACCCAAACTATGTAGTGAGTGTCAAAAACATTTTCTAGTTCCCTGAGATGATCATCCCTCTATGTCCCATTGTGCCAAACTTGCCCTTTGAGAACAACCTGCTATTTTTAGAATATGAGCCCATGCTCTGCTATCCTAGGACATATCACCTATCTTGCTCCAATTTCATCTTCTAAACCTTCTACCATATTCCAACCTCCTCTGTTCCCAAGATATTGCTATTTTTAGCACATTTCTATTTTTAGCAGTTGCTTTATTTGGCGACTTTGCTATTTTGGGAAGAAGCCGTTTTCGCCTTACTTTCCATTTTACCCCTTTTCTGATTGTCTGAGTGATCAAACTTGCAATTCAATGGGGCTCACCATTTATAGCATGTGAGGAAGTATAACATATGCTATTTTTAGTAAATGGTGAAAACAACCTCTGTTTGCGACAGAACAACTATTTTGGATTCAACTCTTCGTCACGAACTTGTGCTCCAATTTTAATCATGATTCAGTTTCCAGAAAGCTCAGAAATGAAAAATGAAAATTTATGCTTGGTAAGATATTCAGGTATGGAGCTACCAAGGAAGAATACTGATAAAAATCAGCCCTTCATATCTTGAGAAACTGGAAACTTTATCGTGCAAAAACTAGTTTGAGAGAAACTAGATTTTTTAGAGACTCTTCCTCTCGAATTTCGGGATGATTTCACCCGCCGGATATTTGGGAATTCAAAATTTATTCAAAGATGGAGGAATTATGATAAAAAACATATCCCTCCATATCCCTAAAACCTAGGGACTTCATGGCAAAAAAACTAGTTCGCATGAAACTAGATTTTTCAACGATCATTCCCTCTAATTTTTGTGTGATTTCACCCATTGAAACCTTGAGAATTGAAGAGTTATCTCGTTGTAGTTTTTACAGATTTTCTTCATGTGACAAGGAATAAATTTGATGAAAACTCAGTCCTCCACATCCCTTAAAAATAGGGACTTCGTGGCATCAAAACTAGTTCACGTGAAACTAGATTTTTCAATGATCATTCCCTTCAATGTTTGTGCAATTTAAGCCCACTAGAACCTTGAGAAGTGGAGAAGTAGCTCACTAATATTTTCCACTAATGTGTCATGGAAGCCATTAAGGGAGATCAAAATTTTCAGGTCTTTTTTTTTTTTCTCTGTTCATGATGAAATCAATTCCATTGCGATAGGTTTTTGCTTCTAATTTTTCAAGCTAAATTTTCTTCAATCTGACGACCCGTTTGATGAGAAATCAAGCTTTTCCTTCGTAGATGTGGAAAGAGAATTTATTTTCTATGATAATCCCTTGCTGAAAATTTGATGTTTGAATATTATTTTTTAATGGTATTCAAGAGAGAATAACTCAAAGAACAAATGGTTTGTCAATCCATGCAACAACATTTGCAAGATATGTTTGATTCTTTGTTTTATGGCAATGGAGTTTTCAAACTTCTTTTTCTCTATTCTTTGTTCTTTCTTATTGGTTTGATCAATATTCCTTCTCGTGACCCATGTACCATGATTGATTGAAGGATAATTTTTCATGATGGAGCTAGTTTGAGCTTTGGCAATGGTGGAGTGGTGGAGTGGTGTTCTCTGCAACTTTTATTTTAGCGCAAAGTGAGAAGCAAAGAAGAAGCACCAAACAATTAGAAAAAAATTCAAATTTTGGAGTTGGATTTGGGTACATTTTTTTTCCTTGATGTCCCTGACCTCAAGGATGTGAGGGAAATCAAATTCCATAGTGAGCAAGAGGACGACACATGTCCTTGATTCGACGGCAGGAATTTGAGCTCCAAAAATGCACTTGGGGTTGAATCTGTCAAATCTAAAGGTCACATGAGGGTCCCAGAGGTCACATGGGGGATGGGAGAATTTTTCCAAGGTTGATTTACCTAAACTCAGGGATGTCGGGACATAAAATCCCACCAAGCTCCTAGTGCTGACATGTGTCCTCTCGAAAATTGACTAACTCCCGAACTATCTCCAAGAGGGTAACTTGGAACGATGATAACTTGAGCTCCCAAAGTGGAATTTATTGGTGAAATTTTATATGATCCTAACTAGAAATTTAATTTTGAATCCAATGGTGGGAATATAATATCTTTATTATTCCATATTATCCATTAAAAATGGGATTTTTCTTTTGTACTCCATATGTGCCTAAGAAGCGTGCAAACCCTATGCACCAAGGTGTTGTGGAAAATATGATATCATCATAGTTTAGGTCTTGGAATTGTATTTCTAGTGATGTTTTTTTACTCTTAACTCCATGTGGAGCTTCTAGAATCTTCTTCGAAGCTCAGTGACTTATTTTGGCTTATGTACCGCCTAGGCTCTGTGAATCCTATTTTTATTCAGATTGCTCCAAGTCTTTCAAAACTTCCCCAAACCTTCAAAAATAATTTCCATGTTGTTATAAGTTTGTAAATTCACCTCCATGTTGATTTTTTTGCTTCTATTCCACTCCATGGGTTGATCCAGTCTGGGAAGGCCGGTGATAGCCCTTCCGTGACTTTCCAAATTTTGGATTTTTAAATAACTCCTAAAATCACCTAGGGGACCAATTTGACATCAAATAGGGGTGACCAGACTGATGGATTTGACCTGGGGTGCCTAGGAATGATAAAACATGAAAATTTTGGCATAGGGGTATAGTTGTCATGCTTGGAAACTTCAAATTTCCTTGTCGCACATTTGCATGACAACAACTGGCTCTATCTTGGGCACATGGAAATGATGAGCACATCAAAGACATGACATGGATAATCTAGAATCTCAATTTTAGACCATATAATCCATTGACCAGTGCCTTATCCATTAGGCCCTGTAGAGTCATGTATAACTTACAAGAGAGAAGGATAACGAAGAAGGAAAACACACACACACACACACACAAAATGATGGAAAGGAAATACACGACACACAACATAAAGGGAAACACAC
The DNA here is from genome assembly GCA_018340775.1 of Taxus wallichiana var. yunnanensis. Lineage (NCBI taxonomy): Eukaryota > Viridiplantae > Streptophyta > Pinopsida > Cupressales > Taxaceae > Taxus > Taxus wallichiana. The sequence goes on from CM031243.1 coordinate 459,069,306, forward strand.
CATAAAAAGGAAATTATATACAAGGGGAGGGAAATCTACAGAGGTGGGAAAAGGATATACACATACCCAACAATGGGTTGAGAAAAGTACATGCCATCATGAAATAATAGATTGAAGTATGACCATTGAAGCAAAAAAACTATTATATGATCAAACCATGCTTTGGTGATGGATTTGCATGGCTTGAGAAGAAGAATTTTGACCATAATTCCATCCTTGTACTCATATTGTATTGAGAATTTTTCTTCATCCATTGAAAATTTGGTTAACCTCTTGAAACTTTTACATTTTGAATATTCCTCTTGATGTCCCGTAAACATGAGACACCATCCCTCCATGTCTTCGAGAGTGGGAAAATTACTGTTGTCATGAAAAATTCTATCTTCTTTGAATTTCAACCTCAAATTGTCTCTCATATCAACAAAACACTTAGAAGGAGTGAGGAAAACCCTATTTTCTTCCCATTCAATAAATTCCTCAAACATTCCACTTTGTTTCTTTGAGCAAGTGTTCTCAAACATGGAGGTTAAATCATTGAAAGCTGGAGATCTTCATCATCCTTGATATATTGTTGTAGTATGGGAACATGTTCAAGGTGAATCTCGAGCTTGGAGGATGGTAAGTACAAGACCTAATTTTTATCATTTGGCAAGAATCATGCATACTCCCACTTTGTTGTCTAGAGAAATGGTTACCAATATAAATTTGTTCAGAGTGCATCTTGATATCATTTTCAAATTTTCAGTTTTTGTCTTGGCCATGTAATAATTCTTCACCCTTCATTGGATTTTTCCATATGAACTCTTATTTTTCATTAATGGACCATTCTGAAATGGTGGGAGTGAGTTGGTTTTGAATATACTCCAAACATTGCTACAAAGTTTTGCCATGTTCGAACAACTTTCTTCAATATAAATCAGCTCCATGTTTTCCCGGTATCTTCTTCCATGGCAGAATTTTTGTCTTCAAAACTGGAGATGTCCAAAGGTGATTCATGAACTTTTCTTATTTTTCACTCATGCACTTCTTCACATGATGTGGAGGAAAAATATGTGCTTTCATGTCCATTCTCATTAACCTAATTATTATGGAACTTATTGAGATTATCCAACTGCTCCATCTCAACATCAAAAATTGGTCTACCAATATAGGAAGCACAAATTGACTCATACCTATCTTATATCTCCATGGCCTAGGTTAAGAGTTCAAGACTAAGTTGAGGATCTTCAATTTCCTTTGCATCCTTCAAGATATCTTGTATGAATATTTCTCCTTAAATTTCCATAGGCTCATTTTTATCTTCATTGGAAGAATATTCTTTTTTACCTCTAGGATATGGTTAAAAATATGATCCATATGGGCCCATGATTTATTTGAAACATCCTCGTTCACCTCTTCCATGTTTTGCATTGCCAAAGATTCACTTTCTTACAAACACAAGCATACTTGATTCATGACACCTACTAACAAGGAGAAGATGTCCAAGATTCATGGAAAGGGAACTCCTTCAAGCTCAAAATCCATATCATCTTCTTCTTAGTAAGAAGTAGAGAACTATGTTGGGGCAGCAGTATGAGAAGAATTTTCAGCTACATCTTGACCATCCATTATTGAATCTTCTTGCTCAGGTGAAAGATGAAAGGCTATGTTTTCACCATGATGATGATTCTACTCCCGAGTGAGTAGAGGTTGTGTTTAAATTTTTGTTCTCCTTGGATTTGAAAAGAGAGTGGGCTTCTTCCATTTTATCATCCATGATTGCATCGAGAAGAGATTTTGATTCTTTGACTTCCTCCATTTCTTCATGAAACATTTCTACATCACTTGAAGAATCAAAATAGGAGGGAGGATTATCTATGACCATCTTGAATTCATCATTTTCAAACCATGATGTCAGCTGACTTTCTTTTACTTCTTCAAATCTCTCCATTTCATCATCAATTGAAAGATCAAAATTTGAAAAGAGATCATCCATGCTTACTTTGAATTGTCCATCTTCTTCATCATGGGTGGAGTCTTTGGAGAGCATTGGATCATCCATTATGCAGCAAGGATGTTCCTTTTTTGAATATATTATTCCCCATATGGGATGTGACTCAAGAAAAATGGAATTTTTGAATGGTGATTTCGTCTCTTCTACTTCTTCCTCCATAACGTTACTTTGGATTTCATCGGAAGGTTCAACGATAAGATCTTCTTTAGGAGCATCCAAGAATATTTCAGGAATGACAACCTCATAATATGTGCAAAAATTTAGGTCTTCTTCCATAGGGCACATCTCATCTTCTTCCTCCATCGATGTGGAGGTTCAAGATGTTCATATCTTCTCTGTAGAGCTAAAACATACCTCCAAATTTCATCAAAGACTTGGGGTAAGAATTACCTTTTATTATGCTCTCAATTCTTTCCACATATTCTCTTTTCAACATGTTCATTTATTCATCACCGTATGCAATGAATTAATCTAGAGAATGGTGGAAGAGGGACAACATTCTCAATTTTGTAGTGAGTTATGCGAGTTTGCAAAATCCTTCTTGATGGATCTTGCATCGTCTGTCTTTCATAGTCTTCTTGAATATTGATTTTATCTTCATCGTAAAGCTCAAGGATAGGATTTTTTTCAGTGAAATTCAATAACCTTTTGGGTATGAAAACCCTATGGTATGAATGATCTTCAAGATATTCCTCTATAAAACAACTCTCCTCTTCTTATTCCTCATTATTGGTTTCTTCAAGTTTCTCATTCATCTATTATTAGAATTTGACATATTCTCGAACTTCACACCTTAGTTTATGTCTCCTTTGAATCCATTCCTCTTCATTGGTGACAGGTTATTTCTTCTTTCCTTTGTCAACACTAGTTTAGAACCATGGCTGATCAACGATCTTATTTTCTAGGAAGACATCTTCTTCTTCTTCTTCACTGTCACTCATTGGTACTTCACTCCAATCTGGAAATTTCTTCATGATGCAAGAAATGAACATGATAAAGGTTCATTCCTTGACGGAGTCACCTTCACAAATGATTTTCCTTTGAAATATGATTTTTTTAGACCTTAAGGTTGTATTTTGGGTGCAGATGCTACTAAATTTGCCTCACGGTGGGCGCCAAAAAATTTGGTGAGAAAAATTTTCGGGTGAAAAACTTGTGGATTTCTTACCAACGCTCTAAGAATCTAAGTCCCTCTACCTAATCGGTGTAGTTGTTGTATATGCATGCATGAGTAAAGGTGGATTTTCCTGGTGGCCTTGTGGTCGGGGATCTAAAAGGGGCCTCCACCGACCATGTGGAAAGATAACAATCTCATGCTAAGGGAGACTTTTTTGAAGAGCGGGTGTAGACACCGAAATCATTTCGTAATCACCTTGGTCCCATAACACAGCCCTATAATCACTTCCTCATCCTCAACACCTTATTACCTACCTCCTACACCCCCACACATTTTAATTTAATTACTTTAATTAAATTAATGCCATTTACCTCCATACATATTAATTTAATTATTTTAATTAAGTTAATGACACATTAACCACACACACATTAATTTAATTATTTAAATTAAATTAATTCACTACCCTCACACACCTATTTAATATAATTTCCTTTATTAAATGCACCTCACCTAACCACCCCATCATTTGACCCATTAACCTAAACCCTAAACCAATGTCTTAAATAAAACCTAACATTAAACCCATCCTCTCACCTCACATTTAAAAGCCTCCTACGGTCAGTTTTCACCTTGAGAAAAGAGGAGACCCTCATCAAATAATGGAGTAACTTCCTAGGAAATTTTTGGAACAACTTGAGATAACTCACCTAAACCGATGTCGGTTTACCCTAAATCGATGTCATTCCACCCTAAACCAACACCGGTTATACCGTAATGGACCAAATGGCCTATTTAGACCCATCTACAGCTTTGTAATACGGGTTGAAAAACTTCGATCTCGAGTTCGATCTCTTGAGACATGACAACTGAACGAAGATTGATTTTTGATCAATAAAGGCAACCAAATACACTGACACAACAGTTAAATTCTCTTCCCAACATCCTCCAACATAGTAACTTCTTCATTATTCTTGGACCTATACCTCACAAAAGATTAAGGATCCTCCCTCCATCTATTTCATTTTCTTATCATCATTTGTAGTATTCTTGGTAAAGGAACCTAGTCTTTTACCCTCTGTCCATTCCCTCTCTCTAATTGCAGCCACCTTCCATACCTAATCATCTTAATACTTGGCCCAATTTCCTATTTGACCTCATCAGTAGTCTCAGACCTTCGCAACATATCTACACCCCCTCTGTGATCAATCATGCCTTCTGTCCACTCCACTTTTGCCCCAAAACTCCAAAAACATGGACTGTGTGATCCTACCAGCCCTTGACTTAACGTCGTTGGTTCTCTCTAACCATTACCGATTATAGTAAAATCGTCATCAATTTTATAAAACCATGGTCGGTCTCTGTGTCACCTGATATTTTCCATAATAACCACCTGTTTGTGACCCACATCTAACTTAACCTCATTTTTTCTGACATATACCTACGTGAACACCTATTTTACCTTCAGATTTGTATCTAACCTAGCCTGTTAGCTCATATTCACCTATAACTAACCTACTTGACCTCTGGATCTCCTTCTAGCCTAGCATGTTAGATTAGATCTAGCCTATTGCATTTTGTATGAGATGCCTAAATCATATTAAACTACAGTAGGAAAATATTTACTTTATTTCAGCATTGAATTATTTTAAACAGTGGATTGACAACCATCTAGGAAGTATCACACTTCCAGGATCTAGCATATGCTAGGCAGTCCCACCGCATATATTGTTTAACTCCTTTGGTGGTCTTGTTTTGGTTCTTATATAGGTAGCTCTTCCTAGCCAAAAGGAAGGTCTCATAATCACTTTGATTCAAAATTTAGACACGCGCGCATATAACCTTCAACCATCCCAAAATAGGTATTCCTCTTACCACCTTTACCTTATCTATTTTGTCAAGTACTTCTCAAAAACTAAGAGATCGGGTGAAACATTTTGCACGCCAGTGATGGGACCCATTTGGAGTTCCTTGCATCTTTCTTCATTCCTAGGTGAAAATTGTGTGTGTTTGTTTCCCTTCTAGTAGCATTCACATTAAAAATTTCTCCTTGGTAACATTCTCTTCTTTCTACTTGCTCCAAAAGACACATTTATTTTGGTGTATTTAAAAAGAACCTTCTTATTCTTTTTTTCTACATTTTAGTGAAAGAGCATCCCTCTTCCTGTTCATCTATTTTTGTCATCGAATATCATACTTTCAATTTGGGTTTAAAACAAGTGCACTGCATTCTGATTTAGCTCATTAGCTCACATTAATTGAGGGCAACCTATACGCTGGAAGTCATGACTAGCTGATGGTTGACAAATGAATCATAGAAAAGCACTTATATCCTTTTCTCTTTCTCTCGAGTCTTACCAAACCACAAAAAATTCAAATTACATACATTCTTAAACAACATCCTACCGGAAGAAGTGTAGGTGATCACACGATCACGGACGGTGGGCACCTACCATTTGCTCTGTCGAGTCATACTTTAGAGAAAAGCCCGCCTCCCCATATTATTCCTAAAACCTCACGCTTTAGAATTCTTTCTTAGTAGGAAGCCTTCCTCACCAAGAAATTCTATTGTTCTGTTCATAACAGTCAGTCCATACAAATAGCATAAGCTAAATAAACGTAATAGAATAGGCAATCTAGGAACGTTCTTTCTTAGTGTTCTGCTTGATTTTAATTTTGAGGTAAGAGCTTTCAATCATTATTTTTTTCTTTCCTTACACAATACCAATCATAGTCGGTGTATTATGACTTCGTCTGAGTGTGCCTAGACCACATCTACATCATTCTCAGACTTCTAGGTTTGATTCAACACCAGATTTTTAAATCACAACCATTTTTCTTATTCTCTATTTCAATTTCACAATAACCAGCTATGGTTATCTTTAATCACCGGTTACATTCCAATCGGGATCAGTTTTACCCAATCAACGTCGGTCTGAAGTCTTTTTGGATACCTATCCAAAAGACACCTATTTCACTTTATGAGCTGTAAAAGGCTCCTATCACCTTTCATATTGTCGTTACTTCAATCACAGTCACCTTACGTCTCATCATGTGCAAAAATTGTTAGTCTGGGACCATCATTTAACAAACTGTTGGTTTTTCACAGTAACCGACACTGGTTAATCCTAGCCGGCATTGGTTTACCCAAATCAACGTCGATCACCCCTGCTATTTTTTACAACTCACCAACCGACCTATATTCACTCACTCACCGTTGACTGTTTTCCTAGCTCTGTTGTGTTCTGTGCCATTCAAACATAATACAGTCTCACCAAATCAGTTCCTACGCACATGGTGTTGACCCATAGTCAAGAAAGCACCCTCGTATTTCATGTTATTCAACTCTGCTCCCACCTAGCCCTTCATCACCTAGTCCTTCACCACCTTCCATCTCATCATCCATGGATCCCAATCAACCTATCACCATTCCTACAGGTGACATGGAGTTTACACGACTCTGGATCGAATACCGCTACTTTAAGCCACTACCTCACCCATGCCTTCACTCGAGATGCCTCGGTTCAATTGATCTATGGCATGCCCATATCCTTATCTCCATCCCTAATGATTGCTTCCACCTCCTACCACGGTGACCTCACCCGTTTTATCCCCAATTTTGTATGTCAGCTAGGTCCCACGCTAGCTTTGACCGCCGCATCTGCCACCTCTATTACACTGCAGTCTCCACCATACCTTCATCCACCACCCAAAACATAACATCATCTCGCACTGTTGTCTCATATATACCACCGCGTGCTACCACCCTTGGTTTCGGTAACCTCTACCCCATTTCAAAATGTTATCCTTTCTATTCCCGATCTCTACCTCCCATCTCTACCGGGGTCACTACGAGTGTCCCACCCTCACATACCTATTACCACCACCTCATGTTTCATTGGTCATTCGGTCAGGGTATATACCCTCTATGTCTGCTCTCTCTTAATTCCCACCTCCTTATTTGACACCACCATACTCTGGAATGTCATATTCTTCATATGTCCAATAATAACCTCCTTTCGCTCCAGGGGGTACCCAATCTTCACAACCTAACAATGACTTTATCAAGTTAATGATGGACAAGATGCAGACATTAGAAGCATTTGTTTCTAGCTCCCACAATTCTCTCACCTATGACGAGATTTGTAATGAGCCTATTCACCCATCCATTCCCATTCACCCATATCCCGTACACTGGGAGATGCCTAAGTTTAACCACTTTAACAGTAAGGAAGACCCGCAGCAACATTTTTGATCTTTCAAACATGGGTGTTACTTAATTGCCCATGATGATGCTTTACTTTTGTGAACCTTTCCCATGTCCCTAACTGGTCCAACATTGGAAGGGTATAGTGGATTACCTAGACATTCCATATTCTCATTCAACTAAATAGCCCAAGCCTTCTTGGATCATTTTTTGATTAACGTCATCAAGAAGGTTACCATGACCGATCTTTATTCTACGCGTCAATATGACGATGAATCTATCGTAGATTTTATCACTCATTGGCGTAGCCTAATCAACCAACTCACTTTCCAATTACCGCAAACTAAACTCATAGAGCTCTTCACACGAGCCTGTGCTAGACATATTTCACCTACCTTACAAGTGTAAACCTTCCAAACATTCGATGAGGCTTTCACCATGGCACATAAGCTCGAAATTCGTGCCATCGAAGAGAAGAAGATACAATTACAAAACAAGAACTCCTCATTTAAATCACACGATACTTCCTCTTCCTCGAAACCTCAGATGAGTTATTCCAAAGCCAAGGGAATTGCTAACGCAATGGTACTTAAGGCTAGCCCTGCCCATCCATCCAATCATGCTAAACCTTCATCCAATCTATCACCAGTCCAAGCCTTCCAATTCAAATGAGAATAAAATAAATACACATCAATTGGGAACCATATTCATTTGTTTTATAAAAGATTATTAAAGCTAATGCCATCACCCTTCCTCCTATCAAACCACATACTGGTTTTGATCCCTCTCACCCCATACCAAGTTGGTATAAGGAAAATGACTACTGTAACTATCACCATGTAAATGGTCACAGTGACAACAATTGTATCACCTTTAAAAACATTGTTCAAGGAATTCTCGAGAGCGGCGAGTTAGTCCTGGATAACCCTAATGCACCTACCAATCAAAACCTTCATATATTCAAGAAACCATTCCCTAACCATTCCCCATCTAATGATCAAACTGGTGATGCCTCACATAATGAAAGTAATACACATGAGGTACATGTTATCTTTACCAACTTACCACTTGTTTCCCAAATATCTCCTATCCCCTCCATCGAGGAAATCCTAGCTTGAAATCCTCTACCCACATAGGAACCTACTTTATCTGTTCCTCTACCCATAGAGGAAATCCCTTCACCTCCCTGTACACATGTAAAGGAGTCTCTCGTTATCACCGATATCATTTCCCCTTGACTTCCCTACCAAAGTGAGCCACTACCAATTGTACCTCCTCCACCCACAGAGGAGTACTCGTCATCTTCTCCACCTATTCAGGATCCAATAGATTTGTCGTTACCACTCGGTGACCATTCTCCGTCCACTAGCCAAGATCCTGTGGACCTACTTTCAGCTCTCTTACCTGCAAAGGCCAAATCTAGTGAATTCCCTATTTCTTAGACACATTTTATGGGAATCACCACTCACTCCACATCTACCTCATCTACCACAGTGTTGTTCTCACGTTTGGCTAACCGCCTGGACTATGTTGATAGGTCTTCACTTTGGGGGCGTCTCTTACTCCTAGTCTTGACCCAAATGAAATCATCTTCCACTGACACTTCTACCATTTATCCAAAAAAATTCAACAACCCAAACCACACATAAACATAACTCTAGATACATCTTCTATTGTATCATCCTCATCTATACCCGCCTCTCTACTTGCTAGCCAACATGTTCCAACATCATCTCTTGTATCTAAACCCACTAGTGTTCTAAGGGTCACACCCACATCAAACCTTGCACATCCTCCTGTTAGGATACACTTGACCACATCTTCCCATATGCCTATTAAACCAATCCCTCAACCTAAACGAAAACCCTAACCTTCCAATCCACATGCACCAACCTCACCAACTACACCTTTATCACCTTCACCCCTACCATCCATCTTGGGACCTCACCCATCTACCTTAACAAAATCTACTCTCTCTCAGGGGTAAACCTAAAATTCCTTTGACCCCTTCACCACAGCCTATAGCTCTACCTAGGTGAACCTTGTGTCCTTCATCACCATCTATAACTTCTTTGCCTCCTATACCACCATTACCTTCTATACCTCCTTCACTACCTATGAAATCTTCTTCTACCTCACCTATACCTCCCTCTCAACCTCGACCAACACCTACTTTGTACACGAGTTGTCCCTTTGGTCACTCATCCTCTCCCACCATCTACCTTGCCATCCACACCACGTGCCCCCTACACCTCTAACTAAGAAAAAGCACAAAAATTGAAAAAACCATTAATTTCCAAAGATGTGGTTAAACTTACCCCTCTTTCTGTTCTTTATAACTACACCAAAGAAAGTACAACCCAAATCCAAGGCGCATCAACTCAACTACCACCACAACTACCCAATCTTCCAACCAAACCTACTTTCACTTCACATTTTGATCCCTTTGGTGGGATCATACACCACCATCTTGGCTAACCTCCTGGAAAGCTCTACTATCACTCTCCCTCCTCTTAGACCTTACGACCCTCTTAAACCTAAACCAAAAGGGTTTGATGATACTAAAATTTTTGCTTACCATCATGTGCCAGGACATGATGTTGAGAACTGTAAGGGTCTAAAGGCTTCCCTCATTTAATTATGTCCTTTTGACCCCAATTTTGATGATGATGACCTCCTGGATGATGAACCTATTTCACCCTCACCACCTTCTTCACACCTTCCTCCTACACCTATACCACAACCTCCATCTTCACCGCCACAACCTTTCTTTCCATCTCTAAAATTTGAAATCAACATGGTCAATATCCACAAGATTGCTCAACCTTCTCCTAAATGTCGTGTTGGACACTCATCGCAGAAGGCTCTTATCCACCTCTTGGTAAATGTCCCTCCTGCTAGTATACCTTTCATGGTAACCCCACCCCATCCACCTCTCTGCCTCAAATTAATATGGTTCACATCGTTACCCGAGGTTAGCGAGACAAAGGGAAAGATAAAATAGCCAATCCATCACCTAACCACGTACCCAACATGCCAATTTAACCCATGCCTAAAATCACTATCTTTGGTCCTACATATCCTATTTCTGATGGGGTTACGCACCGCGTGATGCTCAAACAATTACACCAATCTCCTCTCAAAATGTCCTTATATGATCTCATCCAAACCTCGGAGGCACATCGTCAAGCCCTCATGAAGGTCCTTCAATCTATTGAGGTTTTACCTAATGACCCCATATCCTGTAGCATCTATTATCACACCTCATCATGTTGCCTCACTCACTAAATTGCCATCTACCTCATCACCTCCACCTATTCACCAAGTTGTTATCCTTAGTTTCTCGAATGACAAAATTGTCCCCCACCAAACCGATGACCCAGATCCTACACTTTTCATCTCCATCCATATCGATAATATACGCATTTGATGTGTTATTATTGATGGGGACGCTAGCATTAACATCATCTCCTCTCACGTATTCGAAAAAATGCGTATACCCAACAACTGCATGCATAAACATCCAGTCATGTTGTGTTCATTCAATGACGCTATTACCTCTACACTCGGCACTATCATCCTCCATGTTCGTGTGGGTCCCCATACTATTCCCAAGCTATTCTACTTTTTGGAAGGGGAGTTTCAATATAATTTGTTGCTCAGTAGACCCTGGATTCGTGCCATGGGTTGTGTTCCTTCTACTTTGCACCGATGTGTAAAGTTTGAACATGAAGGATGTTCTTATACCATTTTAGTTGACCCATCACCTTTCAAAACCTACAACATGCTTTACCAACCCAATGATGTCCTTGTACCTATTAAGGCATCTACCTCATTGCCTACATCTTCTTCACACATGACCCCATCCACCAAGTTGTCGTTAACCTCACCTTCGCCTAAATCTTCTATTCCCATCATTGTTGTCACTTTCACTTAGTACCAGTCACACATCAGCTTCCCAACTAACCAACACCTCCACTAATCTAACTTCTAACACTTCCTCCATTCCAGCCACCAATATATCAACCACTGATCCCTTGGAAGGTGTTTTTCAACACCTCACTATGGGGGAGTATCACCTATACAATGTCAATACATTCCTTACTCCACAAGAGTATGGAAACCTTCACCAACATCCTCACTATGATCACCACATAGGTGAGAATTTCCTTTATGGTCCTTCTCACCTCTGTACCCATCTTACCTATGGGGACTTGATATTTCCACTTACACACCGAACCACCATCACAAACTCCTGACCTTTTTGGCTGACCTTGATTGCTTACAACCAACCGCTTCGCTCACACTTTCCTACACTATTGTTCTGGAAGGATTTTAGCTTTGGCCTTTATGAGCAAGATCGTCACACCGTTATTTCATGTACCACACATAAACACAATGATCGTAGTGGAATCAGTTTTACCAAACTACCTGCCAAAAAGCCCCGTATTGAACTCATTGAAGACATTGACCCCTCTCCACCTTCTTCACCTACCCCACCTTCACCAATGGAGTTGATGGATCAAGAATCTATCCCTCCTACCTTTTTTTTCATAAATACCATTTCCTTGGGGCCTCTGACCTATCACCGTGATGGCGAGGCTCCTTCCTCTCTTCCTTTCTTGTATCCTGACATGATAGGGGACGATACTCCTTCTATTAATGTCATTCAATGTCAGGATGATGAGTCCATACTCACCTACCTTGGTGTTGAAGACACTTATATTCACTATTCATTACCTTCGAGATGTAAAAATGTTGAATTAATCGACTATCGAAGTCAACATCCACACTCAGGATGACCCCCACATTCTCAAGATTGGCCAATCTCTGGATGCTACTGAACAAGAAGCCCTCACTTATTTTCTTAAAAATCATAGCCATGCTTTTGCTTGGTCCTATGCTGACATGCCTGGCATTGATCCCACTATCATGGTCCACAATATTGTAACCATTCCCAATGTCAAACCCGTAAAACAAAAGTTGAGGAAAATACACCCTCGCATTGCTCTTCTTGTCAAAGAAGAACTTCAATGCCTTCTCTCAGTTTCCTTCATCTTACCCATCGATTACCCCAATGGATTTCTAACATCGTCCCTATCACTAAGGCAACAGGGGGACTTCACATTTGCACCGATTTCCATGATCTCAACCTTGCTTACCCAAAAGATGATTTTCCTCTGCCTGGTATTGACCAGTTGGTTGACCTTACCGCTGGCCATGAGATGCTATCACTTATGGATGGTTTCTCAGGTTATAACCAAATCTTTCTCGCTCAGAGGATCAACACAAAACCACATTCATTACCCCTTGGGGGACCTTATGCTATCAAGTCATGCCTTTCGGCCTTAAAAAAATGGGTGCCACCTATCAACGGGCTATGACCTACATTTTCCATGACATTATGCACCATATATTAGAAGATTATGTAGATGATGATTCTTCACCAAATCAAACATTTCGAACATCTTCGATATCTTGAAAACCATCTTTGATCACCTTATCAAGTATTGTGTTCACCTTCAACCCAAGAAATGTGTCTTGTGGTTCTTAGAAAGCTCTAGGATTTATCATTTCCTTACGTGGTATAGAGGTTGACCTCGCCAAAGTCTAGGCCATTCTCAAATGCCTCCACCCACTAACCTTCGCCAACTTGATAGTTTCTATTTTTATTCGATTTATTTCCCAACTCTCCGACCGTTGTCAACCATTTCATCACCTTCTCAAAAGGATGTCTCTTTTAAATGGGATGATGATCGCCACAAATATTTTGAGGCCTTAAAATAATACCTTCTCCAACCACCCATACTTTTTCCACCTAAATACGACAACCCTTCTACCTATACATCTCTCTACCGATCATCTTTAGGGGATATGCTCGCTCATCATGACAAACAACATAGGGAGCAAGTGGTTTATTACATAATCCATACCCTTCTAGACTACGAAACCCGATACACTCACCCTAAAAAACTTTGCTTAGCCTTAGTTTTTGTTGCCACCAAACTTCGCCATTACCTACTCAACCACAAAACCTATGTTGTGACCAACACTGACCCCTTACACTTCATGTATGCTAAACCTTACCAAAATCAACATGCCGCATGTTGGCTCATGCTTCTTGCTGACCTAGACCTCAAATTCATCCACCAAAAATCTATCAAGGGCTAGGCCATTGTTGACCAACTCAGTTGATGCACCTCTTTCTGGGAATCAATCTTTGAATTTTGATTTCCCTGATGAATCCATTGCTAACCTCTCTTTGGATGATGACCCTTACCAAATGACCTTATTCTTTAATGGTTCCAAATGTCAGCATGGGGGTGGTGCAGGCATTATCCTCATTCCTCTTGATGGTGAACCCATGCCCTTATCATTCAAACTCGACTTCGAATGCACCAACAATATCACCAAATATGAAGCACTCGTATTGGGTCTCATGACTACCTATGCCTTAGAGGTTAAGTCCATTAATATCTTTGGTGATTCTCAACTAGTAGTAAACCAAGTCAATGGTGTTTATCAGTGTCATAATGAAATACTTCAAGAGTACAAATGTTACGTCAACATCATGTTGACTACCTTTGACCACTATAAAATTCAAACGTTATGCGATCCACCAATAAATTTGTGGATACCATGGCTGCCTCGCTTCTCAAATACCTTCTTCACCGTTGATTCAGTCATCTTTGTTACCATAAAATGCATACCAAGACTTCTTATAAATCTTATTGTGTTAATCTCATTCGAACTGTCTCACTAAACACACAAGACCTTTGGTATAAGCACTTGCGTAGACTACCTTTCCCTTTCTATATTGCCTCCGATCTCACATGTAATGGAAATGTGCCTTTCTTAAAAAGGCCTCTCATTATGTCATCATGGGTGGCCTCTCTATAAACACGGCTTTGACGGTATTCTCTTACGATGCCTTACCAGCTCCAAATCCCCTATACCATTAAAGAAGTTCACGATGGCATATGTGGAGGTCACTTCAGTGGCCTTACTATTGCTAAGCGCATTCTTTACCTAGGCTATTACTAGATGACCCTCAATCATGATTGTTGTGACTACGTTAAGCATTGTGTAAAATGCCAACAACATGCCAATCTTCATCATACACCTAGTCACGCCTTACAGGTTGCTCGTGACCTTTGGCCCTTCTCTTAGTGGGGTTTGGATCTTGTTGAAGAGATCAATCCTCACTCTTCCCTACGACATCAATGGATCATCACCGCTACCGAATATTACACCAAATGGGTTGAAGCCATACCCCTCATCTCCACTAAAGCTGAGAAAATATGTGAGTTCATCAATCATCACATTATTTGTCACTTCGGTGTTCCACATCACCTTATCACTGATAATGGAAAACAATTCAAAAACAAACTCTATAAAAATTTGCGATGCCTTCGACATCTAGCTTAGCTTCTCCTCACCATATTACCCACAAACCAATGGCCAGCTGAATCCACCAACAAAACCCTAAACAAAATTCTCATGAAAGTGGTTAATGATATTGGGAAGGATTGGCATACGCACATTCCTTTCACTCTTTGGGCATACCATACTAGTATTCACACTTCCCACATTGCCTACTCCTTTTCTCTAGTCTACTAGTACCGAGGCATTTTTTGCCTATCAAGTCCAGATCTTGTCTCTCCGTATCTCCCTTCAAGATATGCTCACTAATGATGAATTTCACCAAGACCATTTAGCACAACTTGAGTTATTAGATGAACATCATCTTCATGCTCTCGACCATCTCCAAGTCTACCAAAAATGCATCAAGCGTGCCTATGACAAACGTGTCCATGAATGCACCTTCAAGGTCGGTGACCTTGTCCTCAAGGAAAATCAACATGTAACCAAAGCGAAAAAAAAACGGGGAAAATTTGCTCCTAATTGGCTTGGACCATACATCGTGACCCATGACTATGGATCAAGTGCTTATCACTTGTCTTCACTTGATGGTAAGCCCAAACTGAGCCCCTCAATGCCTTACATCTTTGACCATTCTACTATTGACCTCTAGTCCTACATCACTATTTATCTAGTTCATGCTCATCCCTTGAGCGCCATTTACCTTTCTCTTTTCCACACCTCATCCTCCAATGACTAAACAAGAATCATGTGATTACCCATCACCCTTTTGCCTTCTCTTAAATATGTGCACCACGGCTCTGCACATGGCATGATTCTCATGGATACTTTTCATCTTTTTTAGATGAGATCCCATGGTCATTCACCCTTTCCTTCTCAACAAGAACCAAATGCTTTGTTATAGTCTAGTCCATGACTTAAAAGCCAAAAAAATTTATTTCTAAAAATAAGGGATTAACTCCTTGAGTCAAACTTCCAATATAAAAGATGAATCCCTCAAAAGGACATCTCGCCACCTTCAATTATCACTATAAGTAGACTGCTCCCTCGAAGGATAGCTATAAAAGCTCACAAATCTCTACATAGTCTTTCCAAAAGAAGACTATTTTTCAAACAAAAAAATAAAATAATACCTATTCAGAAGCTTCCCACATCGATTAGCTTCGCGAAGACCTCAAGGAGACATATATTCATCCCGTATAGACTTCCCACATTGATCAGTCTATCTAATAAATTCAAAAAGAAAAGAAAAGAAAAAACTTTTTTGTCATGGACTTGTCTATTGTGATCTTGGATTCCTTGCCCAAGGCATTTTGCTTCATAATATATGACCTAATTACCTTCACCTCCTTACCCATTGTCTTTTCACTTCATACCTCAAGGGACTTGTTGAACCAATGACATTTGGTGATCATGTGACTATTTGTCACTCTTATAATTATCAATCATGTAATGTCTTTAGGTTCTTATGTTCACTAGCCTATCCATAGATGTGTTTCATACATTTTGATCCTTGCCAATCGGGTGGCTTTCTTGCCCCTCTTATCTTATCTTTTCTCTTCTTAATTACCTTTTGATTTTCCTATATAGGACTAGACCCTCGACATTTGTCTTTTGGGATTTTCTTCTCCCACCTCAATCGACCTAAAATCACCTTTACCTATCTACCTATACTCTACCCAAACTTAATTGATCTTGACCTAATATTCCCTATGACCTGGACTCAACCCTACCTATCAACCTACCTACCTCTTCATCTATCTTCTCATATTCTTCCCTAGCTTATGGGAGAACTACATTGGTCTGAGGTCCCTTTTCATCGGGACTATGTAGGCAACACTTCCAGGGCATGGGGCCCTAGAAGGTTAGCTCGGCCACTCTTTACCCTAACCATTTTCCCCACCTTTACCTGATTTCCTGTTCATATCAAAAACCCATAAATCTATCCCATATCCACATCATTCAACCTACATACACTCCTCATGTTTCACATACTCTTTTACCACTACCATTATTTCCCATATTCATCTATAACCCATATTTAAACATTGTACACCATTACATTCATTTTCCTTAACATGTATTACCAAAATATTAAAATACACATCCATGCCTAAACCAACCTCGACTTGATCCATGGAAAAATTAACCTAACTCGATCTATGCCTAAAATTAACCCGACTCGATCCATACCTAAACTAACCCGACTCGATCCATGCCCAAAATTAACTCCGACTCGATCCATAACTAAAGTGACCTAACTCGATCCATGCCTAAAATTAACTCGACTCGATCCTTGCCTAAAATTAACCGACTCGATCCATACCTAAACTAACTCGACTCGATCCATGCCCAAAATTAACCCTGACTCAATCCATAAGTAAAGTGACTGACTCGATCCATGCCCAAAATTAATCGACTCGATCCTTGCCTAAAATTAACTGACTCGATCCATGCCTAAACCAACTTGACTCGATCTATGCCCAAAATTAACTTGACTCGATCCATACCTAAACTAACATGACTCGATCCATGCCCAAAATTAACCTAACTTAATCCATACCTAAACTAACCACTCGATCCATGCCCAAAATTAACCTGACTTGATCCATGCCCAAAATTAACTCGACTCGATCCATACCTAAACCGCTGACGACTCAATCCATGCCCAAAATTAACCGACTTGATTCATACCTAAAGCTGACCTTACTCGATCCATGCCCAAAATTAGCGTGACTCGATCCATGCCAAAAATTAAACGACTCGATCCATACCTAAAGCCCGACCTAACTCTATCCATGCCCAAAATTAACTGACTCAATCCATACCTATCGACCTGACTCAATCCATGCTTAAAATTAACTGACTCGATCCATACCTAAACCGACCTAACTTGATCCATGCCTAACCTAGGTCTCTCCACGTCATCTCTCATGTATTGAAGGAATGGAGGCGGTACATCTGGACTAACCCAAAGTGGCACCTAACCCACTCTACGGGTATCTACTCATGCTCTCCTGCTCTCCTCCCCTCTATCCATAGATATAGTTTTAGCCCATCTAGCTCCATGGCCATCTTTCTATATGCGGGGAAGCCCACATATGGCCTCCAAATGATGTCCACCGCAGAAAACCCCTCCAACAACCTCTTTTAGTAAGCTACGTCATGACTATCTCTCGGCACCTCGGGCCTCTCCCATGGTCGGTACCCACCACCTGTACCCAACTCTCAAAACTCTCCATGGGAATGCATCTACCCAGGGCATCCCCACTAGTCAAACACAAATAATGTGCTTGTAATCCTAGCAATGTAGTAGTATGGCACAACAGATGTTGAACCTCCACATGATCACCCATAGGCCCATAAATATCTATAGACCTACATCAGCAATGCAGGTGCCCATGCGAACCATTTTTGTTGTATCACCATGTCATGAAGGACTCCCATCAGTGACCTTGAGAATCTCCCCTCTCGCATCCGGTGCAGAAGCAAAGCACACTACCTCCATCAAGAGTACCACTAACCTTATCTCCTCTGGATGAGCTCTATACATCACTCCATAGCTCATGCTAGTGCTATGGAACATCAGATCTACTACACCCTCACCAAAAACAGGTGCTAGTAGCTCCTCAGATGCCTCTGAAGAGATAGAATAAACCTGGGCCCCCAATATGGGTAACCACAGGATCTATAGACATCCTCCAGGGTGATCATCATCTCACCCATCGGCATATGGAAGGTGTTGGTCGCCGAGTCCCATCTATCGATGAGGGAAACCATCAGACTTACCTCCCGGACTACATGCCGGTAGCACCTCACCCCTATCAACCCCACCTCTGCAACATGTTGCCACTCCTCCTACATCATGCTCACTCATACTATCAATAATAAGGGTGGCACCCAGGCCCTCATCCATAGCTTGTCTCGGGCCTGCATCCCACAAGAACAATGTATTAGTACACCTTCCAAACTTACCCTATTTTACCCCACATCCCGACCTAATCTCTTTCCCCACCCCCATCCCGTTGGCCTTGTCACTAATCCAACCTACCCAAACCCATCTACCCTACCTATCTACCCTAACCCTCACCCAAACCTACCCAAACCCATCTACCCGAACCTATCTACCCTAACCCTCACCCAACCTACCAAACCCATCCACCCAAAACTATCTACCCACCCCCACCCAAAACCTATCTACCCTACCCCTCACCCAAGCCACCCTAAACCCTTCCCATCTCCCTTAACCCTTTTCCCTCTCACCTAATCCTTTCCCACCTACCCTACTTTCCCACCCTACCCTTACTCTATTCCTTTTTTGTCCCAACTTAACCTTAGGTTGACCGACCCAGTTATCCCTTGACCAACCACGGTCTCCCCTTGACTAGCATCGGTCACTGTTCTTGTGACCGATACCGGTCACTACCCACCGATGTCGGCCATAATTCGACGGCGTCGGTCCACTCATCGTGCCACCCACCATGACTTCCCAACCCTAATTTTTCCCTTCCTACTCATTCTACCCACCCAAATCCCTCCTTACACCCCTAAATATTCCTATATTACCCTTTTGCTCTAACCCTACCCTTCCCCATTCCCTTTTCCCCCTTTTTTCCTATTTTGAAATTCTTTCCCCCAAACTCCCCATTTTCATACTTTTTATATTTTGCATCAAATTCACCAAACAATGAATCAAAAGGTTTGGAACCTACCACATCCCGCTGCTGCCATCGTGGTGGAACCTCCGGCCTCCATGCCGCTCCTCCCGATCCCTCTCGCCTCGCCATCCTTGAATGTCCTCTACCTCTCCCAACCAATCACCTCGTTTGATCCGATCTTGTGTCCCCACCTCTCACTCAACCGATCTCACCTACGAGGCTCACCAACCAATCTCTCTGCTGTACTTTTTGTCCTCTTCCTCTTTTCTCTCTTCTTGTCCTTTTCTTCTTTTAACAATGCACAAATGAATTTTCAAATGCGGGTTTTCACTTTTTATACCCTACCCGACTCAACCGACGTCGGTTAACCCTTGACCGATGCCGGTATTTGCCCTAGATAACCACCGTCGGCTCCTCCATCACCATCATCGGTTCATGTTCATACCGACCTTATCGGTTACCCCTGCATACTCATTGTTCTCACATTGACCTCATTTTCCTTACCTCCTCTTTCTTTTGCCTCCCCTACACCTACCTGGGTCACTTTACCTTCCCCTCCATCCCTCCACCTTCTTCAACCTTACCTCTGTTAGTTGTTGAAGCCTCATTATTTTACCCATACCTCAGCCTTATCCATGTTGTGACCTATCTACCTGGACCTGGAAAACTATTTGTGACCTTTGAACCAATGTGCTCGCTATACCTTACGGCACTGTTACATGTGTTGATTGACCTAATGACCTTACCTAGCCTATTGCCATGACCATTTATCCTGACCCTACCTTTGGTGTACCATAACATACCTAAACATTCATGCACCTAACCGTACATCGTGTTTCCTGACCATATCCTATACCTTGGATATTGGAATCACTTCAACCTTGTTTGGATAAACCTATCCACCTTAGATGATGTAGAGTTTGCAAGCTCTTCAACCTGGTACCATGTCGCAGTTTATACGTGTGTGTG
This sequence comes from Taxus wallichiana var. yunnanensis, assembly GCA_018340775.1. Classification (NCBI taxonomy): domain Eukaryota; kingdom Viridiplantae; phylum Streptophyta; class Pinopsida; order Cupressales; family Taxaceae; genus Taxus; species Taxus wallichiana. The sequence continues at coordinate 459,089,633 of CM031243.1, forward strand.
CATTCAACTACCCCTACCTTTGTTCTTGCCCCGTTTACCTATATGCCCGATTTTCCTTTCCCCATTCCTCATTTCTCATCATTCTGCTTTGCATCCACTTTTATCAAACCACTCGCCGATGTGCTCTGCCACCTCATCAATTCCTGGTTTGAGGAGGATCACCCTCATTCCCACTTGGGGCAACCACATCTTATTTTTGTTAGCGTCACTTACCAATACAAGCTACAATAAAAAGGGGCAAAATGTAGACACCGAAATCATGTCGTAATCACCTTGTCTCCCTAGCGCAGCCCTATAATCACTTCCTCATCCTCAACACCTTATTACCTACCTCCGCACCCCACACATTTTAATTTAATTACTTTAATTAAATTAATGCCATTTACCTCCATACATATTAATTTAATTATTTTAATTAAGTTAATGACCTTTTACCACACACACACACATTAATTTAATTATTTACATTAAATTAATTCACTACCCTCACACACCTATTTAATATAATTACCTTTATTAAATGCACCTCACCTAACCACCCCATCATTTGACCCATTAACCTAAACCCTAAACCAATGTCCTAAATAAAACCTAACATTAGACCCATCCCCTCACCTCACATTTAAAAGCCTTATAAGGTTGGTTTTCACCCGAGAGAAAAGAGGAGACCCTTATAAAATAGTAGAGCAACTTCCAAGGCAATTTTTGAACAACCCTTGAGATATCTCACGAGATATCTCGTTCACCTAAACTAATGTCATTCACCCTAAACCAACACCGGTTATACTGAATGGACCAAATGGCCTATTTAGACCCATCTATAGCTTTGTAATACGGGTTAAAAACTTCGATCTCGAGTTCGATCTCTTGAGACACGACATAAAACAAAGATTGATTTTTGATCAACAAAGGCAACCAAATACACTGGCACAACAGTGAAATTTTCTTCCCATCATCCTCCAACACAACAACTTCTTCATTATTCTTCAGACCTGTACCTCACAGAAGAGTAAGTATCCTCCTTCCATCTATTTCATTTTCTTATCATCATCTATAGTATTTGTGGTAAAGGAACCTAGTCTTTTACCCTCTGTCCATTCCCTCTCTCCAGTTGTAGCCACCTTCCATACCTAATCATCTTAATACTTGGCCCAATTTCCTATTTGACCTCCTCAGTAGTCTCAGACCTTCACAACATATCTACACCCCCTCTGTGATCAATCCCCATCTTCTATCCACTCCACTTTTTCCCCAAAACTCCAAAAACATGGACTGTGTGATCCACTAGCCCCCTGACTTAACCGTCATCGGTTCTCTCTAACCGTCACCGGTTATAGTAAAACTGTCATCAATTTTATAAAATTGTGGTCGGTCTCTGTGTCACCTAATCTCTACTAGAATAACAACCTGTTTGTGACCCACATCTAACTTAACCTCATTTTTTCTAACATATACCTACTTGAACACCTATTTGACCTTCAGATCTGTATCTAACCTAGCCTGTTAGCTCAGATTCACCTATAACCAACCTACTTGACCTGGATCTCCTTCTAGCCTAGCTGTTAGATTAGATCTAGCCTATTGCATTTTGTATGAGATGCCTAAATCATATTAAACTATAGTAGGACAATATTTACTTTAGTTCAGCATTGAATTGTTTTAAACAGTGGATTGACAGCCATATAGGAAGTATCACACTTCCAAGATCTAGCATATGTTAGGTAGTCCACTACATATATTGTTTAACTCTCTTTGGTGGTCTTGTTTTGGTTCTTATACAGGTAATTCCTCTTAGCCAAAAGGAAGGTCTCACAATCATGTTGATTCAAAATTCGGATACGCGTGCATATAACCTCAACCATCCCAAAACAAGTATTCCACTTACCACCTTTACCTTATATGTTTCAGTCAGGTCCTTCTTAGAAAACTAAGAAATCGGGTGAAACTTAGTTAGAAGTTTCATCAAATGCACTAAATCTAGGAATAAACAATACCGCAAACAATAACAAGACCAATTAGAATTTAATGAACACAAAGTATCAACAAACCCCTTAGTAAAAAAAACGCTTGAAACTCCTTCTTGTATTGAGGATCAAGAAGAAATTGTACATAGTTTGAGAATGGAAGACATTGAGAATAAGGGAGAAGTGGCTAACTCTTTTCACTCACAAGCGATCAAAATCTCTCTTATGAACTTACAAGAATACAACCAACTAGAAGAATTTCATAATTACAATAACCCTTTTAAATGAAGAGCTCATTACAATTTATAGAAATCTGAATTGACCTTTCACCTCCCCATATGACTCTTCATTTACATATTCCACTTGTGACCTTTCATTTTCCATGAATTAAGTATTTCTCTTATAATTTTGAGAAGATACTTTTACAATGAAAATAGGTCTCTTAAGTGAATATGATGAAATACAATGATGACACATAACGAAGAATTAAAATGGAGAGAGAAATTAGAGAGGGAAAGAGAGGGAGAGAAAGGCTGAGAGAAGAAGAAGAGGAGATTTCATACCTGATGAAATCCATTGATCCTTGTATATTGAAAAATCAAGTGTAGTGAGACTCTGAATCTTCAAACTCCTTGCACCCTGAGAAACTCCTTCAAATCAGCTCGTGAATGCTTGCCAAGTTGAATGAACTATCCCATTGATGACAAATCCCACCCCACATATGATATACCTATGACTTAAACCATGTAGTGAGTGTCGAAAAACATTGTCTAGTTCCTTGAGATGATCATCCCTCTATGTCCCATTGTGCCAAACTTTCCCTTTGAGAACAACCTGCTATTTTTAGAATATAAGCCCATGCTCTGCTATCCTAGGACATATCACATGTCTTACTCTAGCTTCATCTTCTAAACCTTCTACCATATTCAAACCTCCTCAATTCCTAAGATATTGCTATTTTTATCAAGTTGCTATTTGGGGACTGCTTTATTTTGGAAAGAAGTCATTTTCTATCTTACTTTCCATTTTACCCCTTTTCTGATTGTCTGAGTGATCAAAATTGCAATTCAGTGAGGCTCACCATTTATAGCATGTGAGGAAGTATAACATATGCTATTTTTATTAAATGGTGAAAACAACCTCTATTTGTGATGGGAACAACTATTTTGGATTCAGCTCTTTGTCACAAACTCGTGCTCCAATTTTCATCATGATTCACTTTCCAAAAAGCTCAAAAATGAAAATGAAAATTTATGCTTGGTAAGAGATTTGGGTATGGAGCTACTAGGGTAGAATACTGATAAAAATTAGTCCTTCATATCTCGAGAAACTAGAAACTTTATCATGCAAAAACTAGTTTGAGAGAAAATAAATTTTTTTGAGACTCTTCCCTCTAAATTTTGCCTGCTAGATCTTCAGGAATTTGAAAATTTCTTCAAAGAGGAAAGAACGTTGATAAAAACACATCCCTCCATATCCCTAAAAATAGGGACTTCATGGCACAAAAACTAGTTCACGCAAAACTAGATTTTTCAACAATCATTCCCTTCAATTTTTCACACGATTTCACCCATTGGAACCTTGAGAATTGAAGAGGTAGCTCACTACCTTTTCACAGATGTTCTTCATGTGACAAGGAATAAATATGATGAAAACTCAGTCCTCCATATCCCTTAAAAATAGGGACTTCATGGTGCGAAAACTAGTTCACACGAAACTAGATTTTTCAACGATCATTTCCTCCATTTTCGTGCAATTTCGCCCACTAGAACCCTGAGAAGTTGAGAGGTAGCTCATTGATTTTTTCCATTACTATGTCATGGTGGCCATTAATGGAGCTTGAAATTTTCAGTTATGGTTTTTTTCTCCATTCGCAATGAAATCAATTCCATTATGACAGGTTTTTGCTTCTAGTGCTTTACGCAAAATTTTACTTCAATCTGACAACCTGTTTCATGGGAAATCAAGTTTTTTCCTTCGTAGAACTGGAAAGATAATTTCTTCACTATGAGAATTCCTTGCTGTAAATTTTAGGTTTGAATATTAATTTTTAATGGCCTTTAAGATATAATAACTCAAAGCAACAAATGGTTTGTCAATCCGCGGTTTTGCATAAGATATGTTTGATTCTTGGTTTTATGGCAATCGAGTTTTAGAGACTTTCTTTTCTCTGTTCTTTGTTATTTCTTATTGATTTGATAAATATTCCTTCAGTAATCCTGTGTTCCATCATGTATTGAATGATAATGTTTTGTGATGGAGTTGTTTTGAACTTTTTCCATGGTGGAGTGGTGGACTGGTGTTCTCTGCAACTTTTCTTCTGGCAATGAGAAGCAGTTAGAAGCAGCAAGAAGCACCAAACAGTTAGAAAAAATTTCAAATTTTGGAGTTGGAGTTGGGCACATTTTTTTCCTTGATGTTAATGACCTCAGGGACGTGAGGTACATCAAATTCCACGGTGAGCAAGAGGATGACACGTGTCCTTGATCCAATGGCAAGGAATTTGAGCTCCAAAAATGCACTTGGGGGTTGAACTGTCAAATCAGAAGGTCACATGAGGGTCCCAGAGGTCACATGGGGGATGAGTGAATTTTTCCAAGGTTGATGTGCCTGACCTCAGTGACATCGGGGACATAAAATCCCGCCAAGATCCTTGTGCTAACACGTGTCCTCTCAAAAATTAACTAACTCAGGAACTGTCTCAAGAGGGTAACTTGGAACAATGATAACTTGAGCTCCCTATGGAAATTTTATATGATCCTGACTGGAAATGGAATTTTTAATCCAATGGTGGTGGCATAATGTCTTTATTCTTCCATACTATCCCCTGAAAAATAGATTTTTGATTTGGTACTCTACCTATGCCTGAGAAAAACTACCTATAAACCCTATGCGCCTGAGTGATGTGAAATATATGATTTCATCATCTTGTAGGGATTTTAAATATATTTCTAGAGATGTATGTTTTACTCCTACTACATCCATAGCTCTTGGAATCTTATTTTGTAACTCAAAACTTATTTTGGCCTATGTATTGCCTAGGCCTTGTGAACCTTGTTTTTTATTCAAACTACTCCAAGTCTTTCAAAACTTCCCCAAACCTTCCAAAATCATTTCCATGATGTTATAATGTCTTAAATTAACCTCCATGTTTAATTTTTCCCTTTTGTTCTGCTCCAGGGGTTGATCCAGTCCTTGGAAGGCCAGTGATAGCCCTTCCTGTGCCCTTTGCTCAAAATTTGTATTTTTAAATAAATCCTAAAATCACCTAGGGAAGATGAATGGAATTTCCTAAATCACCTAGGGGACCAATTTTATATCAAATATGTGGTGACCAGACTGGAAAATTTGACCTGAGGTGCTTAGGAATGATAAAACATGAAATTTTCGGCACATGGGTATAGTTTTCATGCTTGGAAACTTCAAATTTCCATGTTGCACACTTGCATGACAACAAGGTACAAGGTCTCTCTGTCCTACAATCAAAAATGAAACATTCATACATTATAAAAGTGATCCAAAATGCATTAAAATCCATTAAAAATCCAATCTAGTTTGACAACAACCAATCTAACCCTAGTTAAAGTAGACCCAGGTTGGGTCGATTTATCGACATGCCTTAGGGAGAGGTTGACGCCGACCTACCCGGGTCACCACCAATTTCCTTGATATCATCATTTTTTCACAAAAAATAATAAAATAAATAAAACATTAAATTAAGTTAAAAACTAGTGTGGGTTTTGTTACTCACCATCCTCCACACCCTCTGGTGTTTCCTCATAGCTCCTATAGCCTCTATCTATCAATCGTCTCTTTTATCACTCTATTATCTCTCATCAAGATCGGGCGTGAAAATGAGCATCATCATATGAACCTTGGGATTATATAGACATCGATCTTGGGTCGTGCTCAACCCTCTTGGGTTTCTATTGATTGGCTTGATCACCACCGCTCAAATGACCTTTCAAATATTTATTTTGGAATTTTGTCTCTTCCGTTCCTTTGGGTGTTCTTCACAAAACCACTGTTGTGGTCATATCTATCTTTCCTTTGGGTACACATGTTCTCAAATTCCACTTCTATGGCCATAATCACTCTTCCTTTGGGCATTTTACATCACAATCCTATCCAATCCATGCAAAAAGTCCACCTTATGGCTATACTTACCTCTCCTTTTAGGAATATTATTTACCATCCAATTTTTCATTTTGCCTTCTCAGTCATTTCTTGTGTCTCAATGGGCACCATACCTTTCAATCTTCATCCCCTGTGGATGCATACCTTTCCATTCGATTCCTTTTGTACGAAGGAGTTTGCATACCTTTCGCATATAGTTATGCATACTTTGATGACTTGCCCATGACCCGTTGGTCATCTCGGCTTGCATCCATACTATAATGATCTTCACCCACTCACTTTGGTCCATAGAATGTTATAGCCCATCTCCATTGAGACCGCAATTTTCCTCTACCGATGTGATATTGGAGCCACCGCCATATTTTTTATTCATATTGTGATCCTTTTTCCCAAGGCATTTTTCCTTGGTTATGCTTTCCCCACCCACCCTTCATCAATCATCTTTTTTCAATTGTGTCATTGATTTCCCTCGAGGTCATCGATCCCTAGTTTGAGGGGGATATCAACATCTACCTTTCATCAATCCTAATCCAAATCTCATCGTTTTTGTCTTGTGGTTTGTAGTTCAAACCACTCAACAAAAAGTGGAAAAATGTAGACACCTAAATTTAGTATGTATACCTTCGAGTGCTGCGTGCGCATATTCATTTTATTCATTTCCTTTATCTAATTAAATTCCCATCCAATCCTCATTAATTAATTAAACCACATTAATTAATTAATCATTTAATATCTTACATGCCCAATTATTCCATCCATGTTAATCTTTATTCCTATTAATTAATTAATTCATATTAATTAATTAATACCCTTCATCTTGCCCTAACCAACCTACTATTTAGGATGTTTTTATCCTAAATTCATCCCTTTTCTTTTCTAATCTTTTCTCCCATCTATTTTTATGCCCTAACTACCCACATCTCATCATCTTCCCACCTATATGCTTTAAAGCATCCGACCAACTCTTAAAAAAGCCAAAATCATGCCAAAAGTAGAAAAATCCTCCCATTAGGAAAATTTCCCCACAAACATCGGCAACCCACCTAGTCGGTGTCGACCCTATAAAGCTAAGTTATTTCTTTCTATTCAAGAGAGAGATACATGAAATTTTGGGCTCTCGGCAAACTAAACATCCTTCCTCATGCTGGAGCATTCCCAAAACATACAAAGGGCTTCCAAACATCCTTTCAACATGCTTACATCTCCCATGATCATCCATCGTGAGGATTATCATTGTATTTGTAGTGCTTTACCTTCTATTTATCATATTATCTTGGTATTTCTTTTGTCTAACATGTATCGATTCAAATTACCTTCTACCACACTCGAGCTCCATTAACATCCCTCTGTTCCAACTTTTTGCTTACTGGGATTACCTTTCCATCCATTTATCCTTAGTTCTATTTAATTTTTCTACGGCCACTACCAATTTCCCTTGGTCACCGTTGAACAAGGTCCATTTTATCCAACAACCTATCAAATCATTTATTTTTGTCTTTCCTCTAATTTTATGTCTCGAGAGATCATTCTCAGAGGTCATCCTTCAAAGATCACAGGCCTAACTTGCATCCGGCCTCCTCGCTTCCATCCTTAATCATTCTATTGTTTCCACTCCCTCAAATCCCTTTCGTAGGTTGACTCAAACATACTCAAGCTTCTGCAGCTTCCATATTCCATCCAAATCTTGCAGGGTTTGCATATTTAGCTCATATTCTAGATCCACTCGCAGTCGCCATCGGTAGCCTCGACACGGTCACTGGGTTGCCGTCGACCTTGACTGTAATCTTTCATTTACAGTCATTCTAATCTAATTATCTTTAGATCAAATTTTTTCATTGTTTTAGATTCAGTAATACTTCGTCTCTACATGATTTTGTTGTTACATCCTTTATTTCACTTTATCTAAACTAAACGGGGGTTGACATCCATCGAGGAAGTTAACACTTCTTAGGTCCAATTTTTCAGGAAACCCTTGCATCTATTATCTAATCAATATCCTTTTCAGTAATTCTTGTTTGCATGTTTATCTCGATTGCAGTAGGGATCTATCATTCACTTTGCACCCACATCTATTCATCGCATCTGAGGTACCATAAACCCTCCATATTATGAGTTTACTAGTTTCTTTAGTACTATATCATTTAATTGATAGGAACGAAAATATAGACAAACACAACTATTTGAGATCTTTTAGATATTCACCATGATCACTAGAAAATTTTGAAGTCAATACACATACCATGGAAAGTACCTATCTAGAAAAAAATATGAGTATGTAGCCTCATTTATTATTTTTATGCATTTGGCATTTTTTCCATACTACACAATAAAAATAGTGTTGCAGATGTGCTAGCTTACACATATAGCACCTTAAATCCAATACAAAGTTCAAATCTCAATCGCTCCTTAGTCGAATTTATTTCCTATCTTTCCATCCTAAAACACATTAAACACTTTAAGGTAATTAATGATGATAAACACATCATATAATTCCTCTCTAATTTTAAATATTTTGAGCCAAAAATAATTGATAAGTTAGTATGGAGGAACTAAAATGGGATCAATATGGAAGTTATGAACTTAAAAATAAATGAAATTCCGATTGACATTATAGCCTTAGAAATGATATTTGATATGTATCATAACATAAATATCCTAGATAATTCTTCCACATGTGGGAGCACACAATATTAGTCTTATGACTTGGGAGACTATGATGATCCAAAGAACATGATAATATGAGAATCCTGTAATTTTTAAGAGAAATAAGACTTGGTGCATGCACTCTAGTGCTACTAAAATTTATTTTCATGTAGTTAAAGTGATATAATTTTTTTGATAACTCCATCATAATGTACACCACCACACTAAATCCTGGTTTGAATCCATTCCACTATAGACAAGGTTAATAAATACATTTATCAATCCTTTCATAGTAAAAGAAGTACATGATATGGTGAGAGAAAAGATCATATTTCCAATCTTCCACTCAACATGTGTAGTTAACCTTATTCCACTTTAAAATTAAAGTGGAAAATATCCTTTGTGTTGATCTCCTTAATATGAAAAAACATCCAAGAAATATAATTACCCATTGCCATCCTTGATGAGGTCTTGTAGATCATTAATGTTATGTCAATGATTTCCTTCCTTGATGATTACTTAGGATATAATCGATTCATTACCAATGAATAATATACGATCAAATTACCATTCAACAACAAGTGGGCTATGTTTGTATACAATAGAATGACATTAAACCCTATCAATGGTGGCACAACCTTTCAACACACCATGGAAATAAATTTCAAATACCTTATTCAAAAATGCATTGTTATCTACACGAATGAACACACAACCTTATCTAGTAATTTTTCCAACCATGCCAAAGATCTATGCGCATTCCTCCAATCATGTCGGGAAAAATACATCACCCTCAATACAAAGAAATGCATCTTTGGAGTCACTAAAGTAAAATTATTAGAAAACATTATTTCTAAGAAGGGTATATCAATTGATATTTAAAATATACTAAATCTATAATGAATATTCCCTTCCCCAATATTCAAAAAGTGTTGAAAGTTTTCTTTGAAATATTAACATTGTGAGAAATATTGTCTTATATTTTCATGATATAGTTAGACCATTAAACAAAATCCTACAAGAAAATTATTATTTTGAATGGAAGGAAGAAAAACATGTAAAATTCATAGTTATAAAATAATATATCAATAAATATCCCATTCTAAGTGGTCTAGACTATGTGTGCCCCTTCTTCATCTATGAATTTTTCACTTATAAATCTTGTATAGACATCCTAATCTATAATGAAGAAGAAATAGGAAGTGAAAGACATGTTGCATTCATGATTTCACCATTGTGCAACAAGGAACTCTACTATTCTAACATAGATGAATAATCCTTATCATTTGTCAAAGCATTGAAGATGTTTAGACACTACATATCATGTAATAAAGTTACTATTGTGTTTTATTCCAAATTTTCCTATTTTACTTTGTTGTTTATTAGTGTTTGTTGTGGTGTGTTAAATAATGTTTGGTAATTATTTATGCTAACTATTGGATTGTGTTTTGTAAACACCTTGAAAACACTTGTAAAAGAGGGCTAAGCTCACTTGTTTTAGAACCTAACGAGAATTATGGTTCAAGGTAAAAAATAATCAATGTGCATATCTTGAATTCAGAAACTATATGGATTAATGTTATTTCGTGGAGGGAGTAGTGTGTCTTGGTAGACCACCTATTAGATTATGGGTTTAATAGAACTACATTATCCTTATTTTTATGAATCTTATCATACTTATTATTTACAAAGGTTCCGAGGTGATTTGGGTCTATATCCAAATACTCAAAAGGGAGAAGGGAAATGTAGAAAAAGGAACTATACTCTCTCTTTTTCTTCTCAATAATGACAAGCACTCCAATCTCATCCAAATAATTATAAATAATGAACCGGGAAGCCTGATTAATTTATTAATGTTCAAGAAAACCAATTCTGATAGTGAGGAGGCTGCAATATTTATAGATATTGGACAACCAAATAAAAATGAAATAAAATGTTGCAGGTGAAACAAAATATACATCGAGAATAGTACAAACAAATAATTGTTACAACTTAAGTAACAAATGAACCTACATTCAGTTGAAACAAAAGCATGCCAATATAATAAAACAAATATAATGGTTATACTAACATAACCATATAATAACAATATCAAACTATTAAGTTACCATAGTAAATGCTAAATTAATTGTTGTAAACTTTTTCACCCTAACATTCCCCCTTAATTTTGCATTGCCTCAAGTGATGAGGAGAGGAAATCTCTCGAAAAACTTGAAATTTTCACGTGCAAGTGACTTTGTGAAGATATTTTCTCGTTGTTCAATTTGTTGGAAAAATTGAAGTTGTATGTTTTGTTTCAAGACATGCTCATGTATGAAATGAATTTGTACTATTTTACTATTTTATTTATGTTATTGAGATGAAACAAATAAGGGTAAGAGCCAAGGAGGAATACCTTTTTATGTTGGTCATTTGATGGTTTCGCATGCGTTATGACTTCTCAATCCAATGTTGACTGTGAGATATTCCTTTTAGCTAGGAGGAACTATTTGAAATAGAAAACAAGACCACCAAAAGAAGAGTTAAATAAATATGATGGTGGGCTACCTAGCACATGCTAGATATGGGAAGTGGACATGACTATCAATCCTTTGTTTAACACAACTTAACATGAGAAATAAATAAAATCCTCAAAATGTAGTTGATATGATTTAGGTATTTCATTCAAGCACAATAAGCAAATCTAACATAACAGACTAGGCTACAATTAGATCTGAAGGGTAGGTAGTTGTCATAGTGTTGAAACTAGTTAGAGAAGGGTTCTATGTTGTTTGGTCACTTAGTAGAAGGTAGGTTGGCTCTATTATTGACAAAGGTGTAAAATACAAAGACCAACAATGGTTTAATATGACCAATAAAGTGACGATTTGGGAGAGACCGATGACAGCTCATTGGTAATTGGTGTCGATATCTGCATACCAGGTGTGATAGTTTAATAAAAACCTTATTACATAGTCTGGGTGAGGTTAGATAGAGATAAAGGAGGGGAGGGTGAGGTCTGTGGAAATGTTGAAAACACTCAGAGAGGTGGAAGGACCAGGATAGATGATCTGATAAAAGGGTGGGTGAGGTTTGAGTTTGTTAAAAAGTAGACTATGAAGGAATGGGAATATTAATGGAAGAACGATAACATAAATGATAACAACCCCCATTTGTGACTAGGATAAGAAGGGAAGTGATCAGTGATAAAAGCACTTACCAATGTTACAGATCTAATTGCTAGTTGGTGGGGATGATCGATGGATGAGATGGAGCTTGGTGCAATAGTGATGCTTCCTGGAATGTCATCGTGAGTACGAATGCCTCTCAATTTATCCTCTTGTTGGCTATGGATGTCTGTAGGTGTGAAAAGGCTCTGGTTCTGCCTGCATGTAGTTCTCTTCTCCTCTCCTTGATCTTAGAATCTGCCAACCCAAAAATAAGGTTGCTAAGGTGAATAAATGGTAACCAACGATGGTTTTGGGTTGACCGACATTGGTTTAGGGGTGACCGACATTGGTTAAGGTAGGATTCCCTAGGTTTACTAAAAATGGCAGATCTCACATATTTTGGATCAGGTTTGTTCCTTTTTCTGCAGATATGAATCAATGTTACCTCTTTTATGAGAAGGAAGGTGGTTAGAGGGATATTAGGCATTGATGTTTATCGTTAAACTAAGTATTATCTCATTAAAGTAAGTGGGACCAAGTCTTAGTTATGGAAATATGTCAAGAATAGGTCTAGGGTGAGGTGGAAATTAGGTCAATTAAGGTAATTAAATGATGAATATTATGAGGATGGGTATTAATTAAATTAAATTAATATTAATGTGGGCTGGAAGGGGCCGTGGTTAGGTGAATATATATGAGTTGGCTATTCGACGGATGAGGGACAAGGGGAGTGTGACTCAATTTTGGTGTCTACATGTACCTCGATATGTTTTGTTCTCTAGTGAAATAATGGATTGTGAACAATTTTGAGAACACATTCATTATCTACATATATGGTGGTATGTTTGTCTTGTGTTATTCCAATTCCTTCCAAAGATATACGACATAGCCATATTGCTTCATAGATAGCTTCACCTGCAAAATGATACTCGACTTCTATAAGAGAGAGAAACAAAGTGTTGTTTCTTGATTCCCCATGATATTGGTCCAGATCCCAAAATGAATAAAAATCCTGAAGTAGATTTCTTGTCATCAATGTTTCCTACATGATCTGAATCCAAATATCCAATTAAGAAGAATTGATCATTCTTATTGTATTCTAGACCAAGATCTATTGTTCCTTGAGATATCTTAAGATCCACCTTGCTGCCTTCCAATGAAAAACTTAGGGTTCTTACATGAACCATGATAGATAGCTCACTGCAAAGCTGATATCTGGTCTAGTGTAGGTTAGGTAAATGAGACTTCTAATTAACTGTCAATAGAGAGTTGCATTTACCACAGGAGATGGATCTGAATGAGATAATTACAATCTATTCTCCATAGGTGTAGTAATAGGTGTGAAATCCATCATCCTAAATTTCTCGAGTGTTTTCTTGGTATATTTCAACTGAGAAACAAATATGTGATTCTCTTTCTGTCATACTTCCAATCTAAGACAGTAGTGCATGAGCCCAAGATTTGTCATGTCGAATGATCGGTTAAGATCTTTCTTCATTGCATCGATCATCTTCACTGAACTACTAGTGATGACTAGATCTTTGACATAGAAAACAAAAATCACAATCTCCCCCTTGATTTTTTAGGTAGATATTAGGATTGTATGTATTTTTGACAAATCCATGTTGTATGAGATGTTCATAAATTTTGATGTACCAAGCTCGGGGTGCCGGTTTAAGGACATACAGAGATTTCTTGAGTCTACATACATTTGTTTCTTGACTAGGTAAAACATATCCCTTAGGTTGAGTCATGTAGACTTATTCGTGTAGATATCTATTTAGAAAGGAACTTTTACGTCCATATGATGGACTTTCCAACAAAACTATATCTGAGATAGAGCAAATATCATCCCGATCATTGTGATCTTAGTTGTGGGAGAAAATTTCTCCTCATAGTATATGCCTTCCTTCTATGTGTACCCCTTTCTTGCTACTGTATTTCTTTGTGTTTGTTTATAGTCCCATCTACTTTGTACTTTTTTTTGAATTTCCATCTCAGAATCGATGGGTTTCTTCCCAGTGGAAGATCTACAAGCTATCAAGTGTTATTTTTCATCATTGACTTAAATTCAACATCCATGGCATCTTTCCAAGATTTGGACTATACAACTTCTTGGACTATAGAGGGCTCATCAAGATTAAATGAATCTAATCATCAAAGAAAATTTTACTTCTTCTTGTGCTTTATTATGAGTCCTTGGTCCAGTGGTTGATGTATCCGGCGGAGCATCCAATTTTTCATCTCATATCATGTTTGTATACCACTTGGGCATATGGTATATTGCTTCTCTGGGTCATGGTTTTATCTGATCATCACAATCATCCCCATCATCAGTGTCATCATCTATGGGAACATCAACTTCTATTTATACAACAGGTGAAAAATCTACATCAAGTGAGTTTGGAGGAGGAGTCTCTTCTTCCTTCTTCTCAAAAAAATCAACATCTCTACTAGTGTAGAATTTCCTACGGTCTTTGGATCCATCAATCTATACCCAAGAGTCTTTTCACGTAATAAATGAAGATGATTTTTGTGACTTCATATCTAAATTCTTTCTATTCGATTGGGTATGTGCATACTTTCTTTGCACTCGAATACTCTAAGGTGTGCAACAGATGGCTTCCACTTCGACCATGCTTCATATGGTCTTACTCCATCAAGAGAAACTATGGGAACTATGTTCAACAAATATAAAGTTGTCTTTATTGCTTTTTCCCAAAATGTCCTCATCAGTCAGAATCATCGATCATACAATGCACCATTTCCATGATAGTACGATTTCTTCTCTCAACAACACCATTCTACTATTGAGGTGTATGTGGATGAGGCATTTGTCGACAAATCCCGTGAGCTTGTAGATAGGATTTGAAATCATTACTAGTGAATTCCCCCTTAATTTGAGCAGAGATATCGATATTATGACTAGTCTCATTCTCTACAACCACTTTGAACTTTTTGAAGTTCTCAAAAGCTTTACTTTTCTTATAAAGACAATATTTCCACATTTTTCTCATATAATCATCAACACAAAGCATGAAGTATTGAAATCCATAATGACTTGGTTGTATCACAATGTAAAGACCAACCCGGATCAAGCTTACCATGAGCTCAATAATTACTCTTCTAGAATGAAGCTTTGTGTTGTTTACCTACTAGGCACTGAGGACACTTATATGTATCCTTATGGAGAGATGACAATCCTTTTACCATGTTGTATCGATGACTTTTCTCGAGATATTTGAAACTTATGTGACCAAGTCTCCGATGCCACAACTTTACAAAGGTGAAATTCTTAGCCACAAGATATTTATCATCTCTATGGGAAAAATCAAGATGGAACATACGTCCCACATTAGAGGCTTTTGCAATAATTTTTAATCCTCATGCTTTGTCTCGAATTAAACACATTTTATTGTCGAAATGAGTATCAAATTCAATCTTCAGATTGTGATCTAGAAGCTGACTAACTGATAGTATATTTTTTTGTTAACCCATGGACATATAAAACATCTGAGAGTATATAATTGCATGAACCAAGAGGTAGAGAAATGTTCCCAATCCCCTATATAGTGTATGAAGAATCATCACCTAACAAAATATGATTTTTCAAAGGTGTGTCCCTCATTGTGGTAAACCAGTCTTTTTTTTTGGTCATGCGTGTAGTGGCTCCTGAATCAACATATTATACATCACTAGATGCTTTATGGAAGGTTCACTTGATCGAGTAGTGTACAAGAAGTCTTCATTATCTAAATGTTCTTCTTGTTCAACTATATTTCCTTGTTGATGGGGTTTTCTTCTCCAGTTCCCCTTCTTCTGCCCTTGATTGTAGTTTGAATGTCCCTTATGAGATTTTTGTTATTTTGGTCTATATTTACTTGATGAACCTCTCTTATAGGTATTGAACCAACAATCTTTTATATCATGTCCTCTCTTGCAGATAAGACATTTATTCTTATTCTTATTTTGTTTGTCCCCATGTTGATGTTGTGTTTGGGAATTTTGAGAGGAATGATATTTTCCTTTTCCTTTCCATTTCTGATGAGAAGAAAGTGCCTTCTCCTCTTCATCATCTTTTATTGTACATTGCTTCCTCTTATTGCAGTAGGTTCACTAACTTGTCAAAAGAAATTGTCTGATCCGACAAGTTGAGTGTTGTCATAAAAATGTGGTATGAAGGAGGGAGTTCTCTCAGAACAATGGGAACAAGAGTTATATCAGTGACCTCCTCTCCCAGGGATAGAAGTGAAGCCCTTAATTCTACAACTCTTCTTAAGAAAGATTCTATTTTCTCATTTTGTTTGAACTTTAGTGTGTGTAACTGACTCTGCAAATTTAATATTACATTCTTGTTCTTGGCCTCGTACACTATGCTCAACTTATCCCACACTTATTTTGCTGATTTTGCATCTCGAATGTGGGGTTTCACGTCATCAAAAACTATAAACAAGATTATCAACTTGGCCTTCTGATTAGATCTATCAAACTATAAGCTGTTTATCAGTTGCTAATCTAGTTAAATAACAATCCAAAAATTCTAAATCTCTTCAAACTCAAGCCGTGTTTTGATCTTTGTCTTCCATGCTACATAATTATCTCCTCTTAGAATTTGAGAATATGGAAGAAATAATTTGTGGGCATTGGTGCCCATTTTGCAGAATAAACTAACAAAGGGTAAGGCTCTTATCACTCTAGGTATATGGTCTCCCAATCTATATATCGTCAATCGATATACCAAACCTTTCTATATACGTGCCCTTCTGATATACCCATCGGTATGTGGAAGAAGCTCACCCTTTCTATATACTTGGAAATACGTGAAAGAGGTATTAACGTATGTGAAAGAATTTGATACGTGGTACCAAGACAATACTGAAAGGGGTCTATGTGATTATTGAGGTGGCTTAAAGAAATATCCTCTTACGTGTGCATAACTTCCCTATATACTTGGATAACTTCGAAGTGTCTAGATTTACATCGAGCAATCATTCACAAATGGATGGGAAGGCTCAAAGTGTGTGCTGCTTGTGTCCTTATTACTCCCCTCGATGATTTAAAGGGTCGATTCCTAGATGATGTTGTTGCAGCTATATTAGGCATTAAGTGCAATAATGGTCATAATGGATTTACCCGTAAATGATTTTCAAAGGAAAATTTGTACCGAATCTTGTGAAAGAGATCAAATATATCGTGAGTGTTATAGAACCAAATTACATTGATTTTGATTATAATTCTCTACCATTATTTTTTAACAATTACACAGTTTACGATTGATTGAATATGACAACTCGCCAATTAGTACAATACATTGAAATATACAATTACATCCAAAATTGTGAAAAATTTGAATGACAAGAAAGCACACGGTGTGTTCTGAGGCCTTGGTGGCCTCCGGAGCATTGTCTAACTCTTAGTGTAAAAACTACAAAATAATAGCTAAAAATGAAGTTTTCAAGCACCCCCCATTGGAAAATGTTGCTCAGAATGAAAAAATAAGTGATGTGGGAGAAAATGTTTTTTCCCCTCCTATAGGGTTTTCTCCTCTAAGTTTAGGGTAGGGTTTAGCTATAACTAATCGGTTTAGCAAAGGTTTTGTTCCGCTATGTTTAGCGTTCTGAGATAAGACATATAGGTTTAAAAATAATGGCTCGAGGGGGAGTCAAACCACTCACCTCACACTCCTAAGGTTGTTCTACCTAGCCACTTGAATTCTTATAGCGCATATGAAATATATTGCTATTTAAAAAATTCAAAATTTGACTAACCTTATAGAAATTTGATGTGGAAAGAGGAGGGAGTCCATGTGCCAATGCTAAGGTGCAGGTGCAGATTAGGTTATCCACTGAAAATGGATCTGGTATGATAAATCCTCTTTTCCTTTGATATTGGACGTTGTTTGCAATTTTTTTGTATCGCCACTTATTGTTGTAGATTCGTTGATTTACAATGCCACCTTTGTATAGGATTCCCACTATTTTCAATGTTGCGATTGTGTAGACTACTCAGATTGGGAGTTTGATTCCATTGTGAATGGTACAAATTTATTTGTAACTCGGGATCCATGTTTGGGGGAGTCAGTAGGTTCTCAAACTTGATGTAAAATCTCAACGACTCAATGGTGACTCAAATGATCTTCAATGTAAGGAGCTCGATATAGTACTCATATTTAATGAAATCTAAGCTCACTCACAACACAGAGCTAAGTCACAATGAGAATCATTTTTGTAATGAGATAGGGAGCTCAAATTTAGATGGAAACAGGGCTCCGGAGGGTTGATAGATGGCTCGGCCAAATAGTTTACTGAGATGTGGCTCAACCAACAATGTAACTCAGTCTCGTTTTCTCTATGAATAGCGGTCTTGCAACTCTCCGGTGTCACTAGATATCTCAAAGTGTGAGTTTCTATAACAAATCAATGTAGATATCAATGCCTAACTCGATCGGGGGCAATAAATAACTCGGTCCTCCAAAAATGGAACATAATCCTTCAAATGTTGGAGTCTACTAATTATGGCAGATAAAAATATGAGTAGCTAGATTTAGTTGAGAAATCCCTAATGGGGGAAAAAAACAAAAAAATTAATTTTCATTGATTTTTTTCTTAATCGAATGAGCTCCATAATAAAATTTTCTTCATACGCGAGGGCATCCAGGCAACAAAAATATTTTCTTTTGCTGAGAATCATAGGAGGTTATGGGGATGTAATTACATTAGCTCTCTTGGAACATAGATTTCTTCTCCAAGACACTTCTACCTTTTGCAACCTCTCTCCAACCTAACCAGGAGCTTTAACATTCTCGGTACCAAATGTATGTGGATTTTTCACACCCTCTTCTTTGTTTTATTGCATCTTTATGATCTTTCATTACATGAAAGGTTATTTTCTAGTGTTGTTGTTTTCATTGCGGGGTTCGGTAGTGTTGTGTTTATTTTGTAGGTTGTTCAACATCCTTCTTTGTGCATCACCTTCCCTTATTGTAGACACCAAAATTGGGTCATAATTCCATTAAAATCCCGTCAATTAAATTAACCATATCCTACCCATTCATATCCCCTAGTGCACATGTTAATTAAATTAATTATCTTAATTTACTTAATTAATATCCTCCTTAACCACCTCACCCACCAACTCACCTAGTCACCTCACTCAAATGACCCACTCAAACCTCATTAATGACCCGAGACCAATTCTAATCTTATCCTAACCAACTAGGACTTATTCTAAACCTATAATTAACTCCTATTAACAAACCAAAATGACTCTTACTCATCCTTATGTGATCTATTACTCAAGAATCGGATGAATATTGGAGACCATGCCAAAAATAGCAACAATCAGGATATTTTTGCCAACCTAGATATTCACACGCCTTAATCGACGCCAATTATATCCCAACTAATGCCAGTCACCTAGCCTTCACAAGTTAGGTTAAATACATTTCTAAAATCCTTTTCCTAGGTTTGTCATTTGATTCAAGATCTCATATGAACAGAGACTGGAGCACTCAAAATTTTGAAGCTCTCGAAAAGAAAATACACACGAAACACTACTAACAACCATCGGGATTCACCATCTTCTTCATGATCACATGATTCTCAAGATAAAGCACAAGGTTTGAACTACGCACAACACTAACACAACTTCTCTTATCTTCGGATCTCTCGCCATCACCTACCTCTCAAACCTACATTCTTAAAGCCAAAATCAAGTACCTAATATATCTTCATTTATTTTATTTTATTTAGTAATATTTATTATTCAACTTAGTAATTTATCTTTCTCCACATCCTTACACTCCTTCTTCTCCTACCAACCTATCACCCTACCATATCCGACCCTTTTACCTAGTTTTATCCTAGTAATCTTTAATCATCTTTGAGCCTCCAAGGCCATTTTACAACCTTACCTTCACCATTTCCAACCTCTGTGCAATCACAAAGAGTATAAAAAGCAAGTTTTAAGTCCTTTTTACTAATTTTCCTTATCGATGCCAATTATCCAACCGATGTTAGTCATTTTCCTAACCGACATGATCATCACACATCACTAACGCGTGCATATCTTGTGCATGGTAATATAGCTCGGGATAGAAAACTAATACCTATTTCCCAATAGCCTAGAATCACTTATAACCTTTATCGGACTTAGCAGAAGCTTACCGGACTTACTGCAACCCATACTAGTCCATCTCGTCGACCCATTTTGACCTCAAACAATATTTTTTAACAACCTTTCTTATTATTTTATATGAGATACCTAAATCATTTCAATTATAATAGGATATTTATTTCATATATATTTTGAATAGCATTAATAGTGTTATGTAAAATTGAATTGACAACCTATTTAGGAAGCATCACACTTCCGGATTTAGCTCCGCTAGGCAATCCACTAATTGCTTTGTTTAATTTCATCTAGTAGTATTGTTTTGCATTTACAGGAGTTCCTCCTAGACAAAAGGGAGATCTCACAATCATCTCGGATCAAGAAATCGTAGAATGCGCACACAACCTTTAAACCAACACCAAAAAGGTATTCCTCATTGGCCTTAAACCTTATCTGTTTCATTAATTTGCTAAGAATCTGATGAAACATTTTGGCATGCCCAATGGGACCCATCCGGGGTTCCTTGCATTTATTCATTCTTAGGGAACTCTTGTATTTTTGTTTCTTTTCAAAAGGAAGTTAACATTAAATTCTATCCCTTGAAATCTTCTCTTTCTTCTATTTTGTCTCAATGACATTTGAATTTGAACTAAAAAAATCATTCTTTTTATTCTTGCATTTGCATTAGTGAAATTCATTCTCTTTCCTATTCACTCT
Organism: Taxus wallichiana var. yunnanensis; assembly: GCA_018340775.1. Classification (NCBI taxonomy): domain Eukaryota; kingdom Viridiplantae; phylum Streptophyta; class Pinopsida; order Cupressales; family Taxaceae; genus Taxus; species Taxus wallichiana. The sequence continues at coordinate 459,110,355 of CM031243.1, forward strand.
TTGTTTACATTAAATATCACATTTCAATTTGGGTTCTAAAACACTTGCATTTCATACTTCTATGCTCGATTTTTAGCTCACATTAAAAATGAGGGCAACCTATACGCTAGAAGTCATGCCCAACTAATGGTTGACATAATTCAATCATAGAGCACTTTCTCTTCTTTCTCTTTTCCAAACTACACCAATATAAATTTACACATCTTCTTAAACAACACCTTATCTTGATAAAGTTGTCAACAATCACACGATTAGAGGATTGATAGTGGGCACCCAACTGGTTTCTATGTCCATCTTTAACTCAGAGAAAGGACCACCCCGCCAAAACATAACCTAAAACCTCTTAGCCTCTTCAGAGAAACCTTTCCAACAAAAACTATTCTATCTTGTACACAAGTCAGTCTTAAATAGCATAAGCTAAAACATAAAAATTCACTTATAGGATTTCATGTTTTTCTTAGCTTTTTCTTGAGTTGTGTTTTGAGTTGTGAGGTCACGTTCTTCATTTTCTTCTTCCTTTCACACTCCACCATCATAGTTGGTGTATTTCGACTATTTTTCTAAGTGTTTCAGGGTCCATTACTATCATACTCAAGTTTCTGGGTTGATATTCCATCTGACTTAATTCACAAAATCATTTTTTCTTCATTTTTTCAAATTTCATAGTGATCGGCATCGGTCCAATGACCATCATTGGTTTACATCTGACCATCATTGGTTTACCTAACCATTGTAAATTTCCAACATTTTGGTCAATTTTATCAAAAACAACACTCATCACATCTTCTATTCTTTTTGAAATTCTCAAGACATCATCATACCCCAGAATTTCAAAATCAAAGTCAAATACAACTTCTTTACTTCATTTTCATTAGTTTTTACCTCATTTGCAAAATTATTAATTTCCACATTAACGATATCGGTCACCTAACCATCATCAGTATCCCTGTCACTTTCATCAGGTTACCCTAACCACATCGGTTCTGTGTTTTAACTTTTAATCAAAACAATGACCAATTTCACCTCCGGAACCTTTTTTCATCCATTTCTATTATTTTTTCGTGTCATTTACAGAGAGAAGATTACAGAGTGTTTATGCTAACTCACATAGTTTTGAATCATATCCAAGCAAACACCCTAGTGTTTCACAATATCCATCATCGATTCTATTATAGATAACCCATCGCCACCTTCCATCATGTCACCTATGGATCCAACCCAGCCCATTACTATTAGTACTTTGGAGATGAGGAGTTTTTTGCAAGACTCCTTGATCAGAATCCCACGCCCTACAACACTATCTCACCCACTCATCTACCCGGGACTCATCAGGATAGTTGGTATATGGCATGCCCGAGTCTATCCCTCCTACCCTCACCCCCACTTTCTCATCACTTACCACTAGCTTGACATTACCTTCATCCACCTTACCTTTGGTGGTGTCTCAATTGGACGCCACATCCTCTATAAGCTGCTACATCTATGGCATCTTTCACACACATGGTGTCAACTATTCCTTTTTCTCCACCTTAAGCATAGCCCCATCTACACCCTTTACCTCATATGTACTAGTTGCATTATAACCACCCATTGTGTCAGCAACCAATACCCCCTTCAAAACTATGTCCTTTCCATCCCGTAGTCCCTATCCCCAATTACCACAAGAGTCATTATGACTACTCCACCTACTTATACATATCACCAACAACCCCAAATCTCATCTATTTCCTATTTGGGGTACCTTTCCACTGAATCTATTCCCCCCCTTTGTAGTTCTCATCCACTCAGCACCACCATATCTTTGGGATGTCATCCACATCACATTTATCATCAACCTCCTTATACTATAGGTTGGAGCCATTTCTTAAGGTCGGATCCATTTAAATCTTCCACCTATAAAACCACATTCAAAATCCAAAGGATCTACCAATGCGGGTTTTTGACCCATCTCACCCCTCTCAAAACCTACCACCAACCTTTCTATATCGACATGGCACAAGGAACATGACTAGTTGCCATTACTCTTCCACCCATAAAACCAAATAATTTTTTTACCCCACTATCATCGCATAAAAGGCCATAGGTGATGGTAATTGTATAACCTTCAAGAATGTTGTTCAGAAATGTTAGATAATGGAGATCTCATCCTGGACAACCCGAACGCACCCACAAATTAGAATTTGCATATCTTTAAGAAGTCATTCCCTAACCATACTCCATCATCAAACCAAACTGGTGAACCTTCAACTAATGATAGTAATTTCCATGATGTCCATCTTGTGCTTCACACTATACCATCCCTTCCATAATTTCCTCCTATCCCCTCTATCGAGTAGATTCTAGCATGAGCTCCTCTACCACGGAGGAACATACTTCCTCTACTCCTTCACCTACAGAGGAGTCCCCTTCATCTCCCCCTTCACCCATGGAGGAGTCCACAACTTCCGCCAATGTTGTTTCACCACTTACCTCATGCAACCTAATGAACAACCTATGGTATTAACTCTCCTACCCACGGGAGAGTCATCTTTCTTTCCTCTCCATCGAAAAAGGAAACTACCTCATCCCAATTGTTATCTCCCCTACCCATAGGGGATCCTTTAGACACACCATTGCTTGTTGGGGACAATTCCCCATTAGCATTCTAGGATCCCATTGATCTAGCTCTTGGCTCTCTTACCCACAAATTCCGAAGCCAACTAGTTCCCTATCTCACAGACATATTTTATAGGGATTTCTACTAAGCCAATGTCATCTTCTCTTACAATAGTGTCATTTTCATGCCTGGATGACCGCTTGGATTATGTTGATAATTCCATGCTTTGGGGATGCCTTCGGCTACCCTTTTCAACCCAAATTTAAGTGTCACCTGTGGATACTGCCATGATCTATCCAAAGTTATTTCAAGTAACCCAATCAACCATGAACATGCATGTTGAAATGGCCTCTTCTTCATCACCCTCACCTACATCTAAACCTTTACCAACAACTAAACCTATTCCTATGCCTAAGAACCTACCTGTATCCACACCTTCCCTGCATCCAAACCCATCACTACCTTGGGTGTCATGCCGACATCAAGCATAGTCCACTCATCAAGTTGGATATAGCCACATCTTCCCAAGCTTGCGCAAAAACCAATCCTCCACCTAAAATGAATACCCAACATTTTATGCTACACACTTGCCATTTCACCCACCACACCTTTGTCACCTTTGCCCCTTCTGTCTATCCTAAGGCCTCACCATCGACCTTGGCCAAAAAACCACCTATCCAAGGAAAATCAAAAGCACCACAACCCACCTCTTCATCACAATCCTTTATTACACCCAACCTATCAGCACAGCATACACCTTCATCATTACCCACATCTTTCTTACCACCTATGCCCCACCAACTACAATAACCTCATCACTACCTATGAGACTTCCTTCTCTTCAACCTGTACCTTCCACCTCACCTCTGCCAACAACTTTTACTACACCTCCATTATCACCATGGCTAACCCATCCTCTTCCACCATCTACTTTCCCTTCTCCATATAACATTCTCCTCCTTCATCTTTACCCAAGAAGCTATAACCGAAATTGAAAGACCCACTACCCTCCAAGGAGGTAATTAAGCCCCTACAACACCTTTTATCACTAGTTCATCCACTACACCTCTACTTAAGAAGGTATAACCCAAGCCTAAAATAGTATCACCTACCAAAATAGTGGTCAAACATATCCCATCTCCAATTTCACCTCCTATAGTACCTCACACATCACAATCACCTACCATTCAATCTAGACCCACACTTACCTCACATTGTGATCCATTGGAAGGTGTCTTACGCTAACATTCTAGCTAACTTTTTAGAGACCTCCATCATCACATTTCCACCCTTTATACCTTATAACCCACTCAAGCCCAAACCAAAAGGGTTTGATAGTACTAAAAATTTCCTACCGTACCATTGTTTGCCAGGATATGATGTAGAAAATTGTAAGGCTCTACAAACCATTCTTCTCCAACTTTGTCCTCTTGAACAAAACTTTGATGATGATGATCTTCAAGACAAGGACCTATTTCCACCTCCACTTAACACTACAAACCTCGCCCACTACCTATTCAATGACATGTACCACCACCTCCACAACCCTTTTATCCACCTCCAAAATTCGAGATCAATATATTCCATATAGGAGAGCTAGCCAAAAAACACCAAAATGTCAATGCGACCTACTCATTTCACAAGGTTCTTACCCCGCGCTAGGTTTTTGTCCATCATTTCGTTATAATTTTCTTGACACACCTTCTCCATCCACCTCTCTTCCTCAGATTAACATGATCCAAGTTTCCACTCATGCCTAGAAAGACAAAAGAAAGGAGAAAGTAACTAGCCTGTCCACCAATCTTGTGCCCAACATACCATCCACACTGCACCAAAAATCACCATTCGGGGACCCACATATCCTATTTCGATGGTGTCACCCATCATACAATGATAAAACAATTGCACCAATCCCATCTAAAAATTTCTTTGTACGACCTTGTTCAAAATTTTGAATCCCATCGACAAGTCCTCATGGAGGTTATACAATCCATCGAGGTTTTACCTAATGACTGACACCCATGGAATCCATTATCACCCCTCACCATGTAGCATCTCTCACTAATTCATCCCCTTCCTCTACACCCACCACTACTCACCAAGTAGTCACCCTTAATTTCTCTGACGATGATATTACACCTCTCTAATTAGATGATCTTGATCTTGTTATTTTCATCTCAGTTTATATCGATAATATATGCTTTTGATGCATTATGATTGATGGTGGAGCCAACATCAACATCATCTCCTCCCACGCATACAATCAAATGTGCATCCTTTCAAATTGCATGCATAATAACTTAATTATGTTGCATTCATTCAATGATGCCATCACTTCCACTCTCAACACCATCATCCTCCACATTTGTGTGGGCCCCGTACCATTTTAGAACTATTCTATGTATTAGAGGGGGAGTTCTAGTATAACCTATTTCTTGGCCGACCTTGGATCCACGTCATGGGTTGTGTTCTTTCAACCTTACATTGTTGTGTAAAATTTGAACATGAAGGACATAACTATACCATCCCCACTAACCCTTTTCCATTCAAAACATGTAACATGTTATACCAACCTAATGATGTCCTCATATAATTAAGGCATCTACCAATATCAACACTTCTCCTTCACCCATAACCCATCCACTAATGTTGTCTACTACCTTTTCGCACCTACCTCCTCTATTCACACTACCACCATAGCCTTTATAGCTAACCCATCCACTAAACCTTCTATTTCTCAACTGACTAATGCTTCTTCTTCTTAATTTCCTAGTGATTCATCTATTCCCGCTACCCATATACCAACTACCAATCCCTTAGAAGGTGTTTTTCAATGTCTCACTCTAGGGGAGAATACAACATCAACACATTCCTTACTCCTCAAGAGTATGGTAACCTTCACCAACATCCTCTCTATGATCATCACATAGGAGAGTTTTACCTTAAAGTCTTCCTCACCTTTGTACAAACTTAACCTATGGGGGACTTGATACTTCTACCTAATCACCCGAGCCACCTTCCTAAATGCAACCATTTTCTTATGACCTTCAATCCCTCACCAACTACCATTTTTCCCACATTTTCCTCCATTTTGTGCATGGAAAGGATTTGGATTTGGGTTCTAAGAATAGGGCCACCATACTATAATCTCGTGTACCACACGTAAACACAGCAACCGTAGTGGTATTGGCTTTGTAAACCATCTTTCAAGAAATCCCACATCACACTCATTGAGGATGAAAACCCTCTTCAACCCATCTACTAACTTCATCACCTTCACCCATGAGATTCTATGGATCCAAAATCCATTCCTCCTAACTTTTTTTTCGTAAAACTATTTCCCTGGGACCTCTAACTTATCAACCTAATGGCAAGGCTCCCTCTTCCCTTCTTTCTATATTCAGAGATGATCGATGATGATAAACTTTCTATTAATGTCATTTAATTTCAAGATGATAAGTCTATTCTCACATACCTTAGTGTGGAAGATTCTTATATTCATCCATTTTTCCTTCTCGAGACGCAAACCATGTTGAATGAATCGACCATCGAAATCAATATCAACACTCAAGAGAATGACCCACACATTCTAAAGATAGGCTAATCTTTAGATGCTTATTAAACAGAAGCTTTTACCTCATTTCTCGATATTATAGCAATGATTTTCTTGGTCTTATCTTTGATATACCCGGTATTGACCAAAACATTATGGTCCACAATATCATAACTATTCTAAAGCCAAACCTGTAAAATAGAAGTTGAAAAAAGAATCCTCACATTTCCTTTCTTGTCAAAGAATAAATTAAGTGCCTTCTCTTGATTTCCTTCATCCTACCCATTTATTATCCCCAATGGATCTGTAACATTGATCTTGTCACAAAATATAAAGGACTCCACATATGCACGGATTTCCATGACCTTAATTTAGCCTACCCTAAAGACAACTTTCCTCTACCTAGTATAGACCAACTAGTTGATCTTATCGTTGGCCATGAGATATTATCACTCATGAACGGATTCTTGGGTTATAACCAAATATTACTCACCCCAAAAGATAAACACAAAACTTCCTTCATCACTCCTTAGGGGACCTTTTGCTATCGAGACATACCCTTTGGCCTTAAAAATGTTGGTGCTACATATCAAAGGGCTATGAATTATATCTTTCATGACATCATGCATCACATATTAGAAGATTATGTAGACAACCTTCTTTCCAAATTCAAACATCAGCCTAACACCTTATAGTCTTAAGGTCATTTTTGACCATCTCATCAAGTATTGTGTTCACCTTCAACCTAAGAAGTGTGTCTTTATTGTCCTCTTAGGAAAAATCCTTGGTTTTATCATTTCTTTGTGTGGCATAGAAGTTGATCCTACTAAAATCAAGGATATTCATTAAATGCCTCCACCTACTAACCTTCTCCAAGTTTGCATAGTTTGCAAGGGAAGTTGTAGTCTATTTCATTTTATTTCATAGCTTTCTACCCGCTACCACCCCTTTCATCATCTCCTCAAAAAGGATGTCTCCTTCAAATGGGACTATGAATGCCACAAATCCTTTAAGGCCTTAAAATAGTACCTTCTCCAACCACCTATACTCATTCCTCCTAAGGATGACCAACCATTTTACCTTTATATTTATGCTACAGATCATTCCTTGAGAGCCATGCTCACTCATCGTAATGAGAGCAACATGGGAAAAATAGTTTATTATATAACTCATATGCTTTTGGATTATGAAACCCAATACACCTATGCCAAAAAATTCTGATTAGCCTTAGTATTTTTTGCTACTAAACTTCATCATTACCTACTTAACCACAAAATTTGGGTTGTCACCAATATAGACCCCTTACATTACATGTACACTAAGCCCTACCAACATCAACGTGCTTGCATGTTGGCTCATGCTTCTTGTAGACGTAGACCTTGAATTCACTCATCAAAAATATATCAAAGGCCAAAATATTACTAACAACTTGCACACACACCTCTCTCTCTGGAGATTAGCCCTCGACTTTGATTTCCCAAACAAATGCATTACTACCCTCTTGTTGGAAAATACCATTTACCAAATGACCTTATTCTTTGATGGTTCCAAATGTCAGCGTGGAGGTGGTACTATATTTATCCTCATTCATCTTGAAGGTGATCCTATATCGTTATCATTCAAACTAGATTTTTAATGTACTAACAATATCACCGAATATGAAGCACTCATGCATTAGGCCTTCAAACCACCATCACCTTAGATGTCTAATTAGTTAATATCCTTGGTGACTCTCAACTAGTTGTAAATCAAGTCAATAATATGTACAAGTGTCGTAAAAAATACTTAAAAGTATAAGCATCATGTAGACATACTTTTGACTACCTTTGACGACATTATGAACTTCAAACCACTCCATGTTCCACTAACAAATTTGTAGATACCATGGTCTTTCTTGCTTCTAGGATACTCTTCTCGCCCTCCGAGTCAAAAATATTTTTCACAATACAAATGCTACAATCACCTTCCTATTTATTTTAAGATGTCAACCTCGTTGGAACCATTCAACCTAACCTAACTGAAATTTGGTATAAATGAATTTGTTGACTACCTTTCCTTTTCAATTCTACCTCAGATCTTACTCACAATGGCCAAACGAGCCTTTCTCAAAAGTTTCTCTCACTATGTCATCATGGGTGTTATTATTTATAAATGTGGATTTGATAGTATCCTCTTACGACTCCTTACAAGTTTTGATGTTACACCATCAAGGAAGTTCACTGAAATTTTTGGAGGTCACTTCAAGTGGTTTAGTTATCACTAAACACATTTATATGCCTAGGTTATTATTGGTCAACCTTAAACCATGATTTTTTTATTATGTCAAATGTTGTGTTAATTCAGCAACATGTTAATCTTCATCACACGCCTAGTCACACCTTACAGGTCACACGAGACCTTTGGCATTTCTTTCAATGGGGTTTGGATCTTGTTGAATAAATCAATCCCCATTATTCATAGGGACATCAATGGATTATTACCGCTATTGAATACTACACTAAATGGGTAGAATCCATACCTCTTATTTCTACAAAAGTCAAGAAAATATGTGAATTCATTAACCATCACATCATTTATCACTTTAGTGTTCTACATTGTTTCATCGCGATAATGGAAAATAGTTCAAAAATAAAACCTTATGGAAGCTTTGTGATTCCTTTAGCATTCAACTTGGTTTATCTTCACCCTACTACCCTCAAACAAATAGTCAAGTAGAATCCACAAGCAAAACCTTGAAAAAATTCTTATGAAAGTTGTGGATGATACTTTAGAAAGGATTGGCACACACACATTCATTTTGACTTATGGGCTTACCATACTAATATTCATACCTCAATTGTGGCTACACGTATTTATCTCTAGTCTATGTTATAGATATTGTCTTGCCTCTTGAATTCCAGATTTCATCTCTTCATATGTCACTCAAAGAGATGCTCAACGATGATGACTTTCGCAAGACCATTTGGCACAACTCGAGTTATTGGATGAACATCATCTTAATACTCTTAATCACCTAAAAATATATAAAAAAACATATCAAACGTGCCTATGAAAAACACATTCATGAATGAACCTTCCAATTCGGGGACCTGTCTTGAAAGAAAATCAACATGTAACAAAAGAGGAAAAAAAGTAAACGAGGCAAATTTTCTCCTAATTGGCTTGGACCTTATATCGTTAGTCATACCTATGGATCAGGTGCTTATCATTTTCTTCACTCAAATGTAAACCCAGACCAAACCCCTCAATTCCTTACATCTTCGACCATTCTACTATGTTGAATTAAATCATATATCACCTTCTATCAAGTTCAAACACTCGTCCCTTGAGCACCATCCATTTTACCTATTTTAAGGATCAACGACTAATCAAGAATCATGTGATTACCTGTTAATTTTTCAACCTTATTTTCAATATGATTACCACATGATCTACTCATGGCATGATTCTCATAGATATTTTTCATCTTTTTCAAGATAGGATCCCATGGTTGTTCATCACCTAAAACCTCTCCATCATAGTTCACCTTTTTGTTCTAGTGTTTTGTCTTAAAAAAAAGAGCCTAATTTTTCTCTATAGTCTTGTCCATGATTTAAAATTCCAAAATCAAATCAAATTCAAAAGTAAATGGGATTAAAACCCTTGAGTCAAATTCTATCTCGCCGCTTATAAATTTTTAGGAAATAAGGGATAAAATATGCGGAATAGTCCCTCACAGAATCATAATAGTAGAAACTAATATGTAGAAAATATTATAGATCTCAAACTAAAAGAGCATGATAAAATAACACAACATAAAGAGATAGTATTTAACGTGGTTTTCCCAATTTGGGCTACGTCACCAAGAATCACTTGCTCGGATTTTATTACAAGTTGTTGCTCTCTCAATCTGATACCCGGATCTGTTTGGAGCTATGCTCAAAAAACTCTATAGAATTCACACCCAAATTCAAAACACATCTGCAATGTTACATAATACCTACCATATGCATAAAACCATATAAGTAGACAACTGCTTAAGTAGTTTTACAAAACCATGGGTATCAAAACCATGGGCCAAAACCATCCCATAAACCTATGGGTCAAAAAATCTACCCATATGAGAAAAGCATGTTTCCGGTATATCGGGCACGTTTTAAGGACAAAAAAATTATAGTACCCTTGGAAAGTGTAAAGTGTACAGTACTCTTAGTGTACAGTCTTCAACACTTTCTCACATGAAAATAGGCTCCACAACCTAAAAATCTCCCACTTGGAGACTAGTTTTCCTCTGAGAAAGCTTCTCAACCCTTCACTAGTTTTTGTGAAGACCAACCAAAGCTGAACACAAGCTTCATTTTTCCCTTGTGACCACCTTGGTCATCATGTCTATAGGATTCTGACTGGTATGAATCTTCTCTAGCTTAACTTCTCTTCCTCCAAAGTTGTCCTGATGAAATGGTACCTTAATTGTATATGCTTTGTCCTAGAGTGGAAAGTAGAGTTCTTAGCTAGGTGTATAGCACTCTAACTATCACTATGTAGCTTTCCTTCCTCCTTCTTATGCCCCAACTCCTCAAGAAATTGTTGTAACCAAATCATTTCTTTGCTTTCCTCTATGGCAGCAACATACTCAGCCTCATGGTTGACAAAACCACTAGCTTCTATAGTCGTGAAATCCAGCTCACTGTTGTCCCACCTATAGTGTAAACATAACTGTTATGTGCTCCTCCTGCTATCTAAATCTCTAGCCATATTTGAATCTACATAACCACACAAAGTGGTGTCGATCCACTATAGCACAAAAATGTCCCCATGGTCCCTCTAAAATACCGAAGGATCCACTTTTTACTCTATCGAGTGATCTCTACCTAGATCACTCATAAATCTACTCTCACCGCTCCCACTACATGGGAAATATCGGGCCTGGTGCACACCATGGCATACATCAAATCAAACATTGATGAGTAAGGTACCTTGGACATCTAGTTTCTCTCTACTCTGTCTTGGGACAATGCTCCTTTGATAACTTGAAATGGCACTGCAAAGGAGTCCCCCACCGGTTTAGCATCCTACATATTAAACCTCTCAGAGACCTTCTTAATGTACTCTTCCTGAGATAAAGTCAACTTCCATTCCTTCCTATCCGAGATATCCTCATACCAAGGATTTGTTTGGCTGCCCCCAAATCCTTCATAGAAAAGGATTCACTTAGCTACTTCTTGAGTACTTTTATTTCTGCATGTTTTTACCTGTAACCAACATGTCATCCACATACAAACAAAGGATAATATAATTGCCATCCTCAAATTTCTTTGTATACACACAATGGTTAGAATGACATCTAATATAACCTTGCTCCATCATGAAGCTATCAAATTTCTTATACCATTGACATGGAGCTTGTTTCAAGCCATACAAGCTCTTCTTCAGTTTGCACACCATCTCCTCTTTACCTTTGACCTCATAGCCCTCTGGTTTTTGCATATATAGTTCCTCCTCTAAATCACCATGGAGAAATGTAGTCTTTACATCAAGTTGTTCTAAGTGCAAGTCTTATGCTGCAATTATTCCTAGAATAGTTCTAATAGAAGTCATTTTTACTACAGGAGAAAAATCTCATCAAAATCTATACCTTTTTTCTGTGCAAACCCCTTGACCACCAACCGGGCCTTGTATCTTTTCTTGCCTCCTTCTTCCTCTTTGACTATGAACACCCACTTGTTATGTAATGCTCTTTTCCTTGGGTAGCTTCACCAAATCCCATGTCTGGTTCTCCATGAGAGCTGATGCTCCTCATCCATGGCTTGCTCCACTTCTTCTAGCATCTACATGTGCATTGCTTCATCAAAGCTCTCTGGCTCTCCACTATCAGTGAGTAATAAATAATAAAGAGAAGGAGAAAAATGTTCAGGTTCTCTTCTTACCCTAGAATACCTCCTCAATATAGGAGTTTGGGGTTCCTGTTGAGGAGGTTCCTGAACTGATTCATGTGTCACTTTCCCATCCGAAGATCCTCTATTGTTGCATATTCTTTCTTGGATTCTTCCCTATTTTCTCTGCAACTACTTGCTTATACATGACTTTCTCATTAAAGACCACATCCCTAGATCGAATGATTTTCTTGTCCTTAATACTCCAACATTTATATCCAAAGTCATCACCACCATAACCAATGAAAGTATTTTTTATGATTTAGCCTCTAGTTTGGTCCTATCATCCTTGTCTATATGGACAAACACCTCACATCCAAAGACTCTAAGAAATGAATAATCAACTTTCTTACCATACCAAGCCTCCTCAGGTATGCCTCCATCCAAGGCACTTGAGGGTCCTTTGTTTATCAAGTACACATTGTGCTCACTGCTTCTACCCAAAAGAAAAAGGAAGTCCTACATGTAACCTCATGCTCCTAGCATGTTCCATTATTGTTTTGTTCATCCTTTCTGACACCCCATTCTGCTGCGGAGTTCCTGGAACTATATTTTTCCTATGGATTCCATTCTTAGAACAATAATCATCAAATTCATTGCTACAATACTCCCCTCCATTATTGACTGAGACATTTTAGCTTAAGACTTGTTTCATTCTCTACCAAGGCTTTCCATTTAACAAAAAGTGTCAAATACATCATATTTGTTTCTAATACAATAAACCCAAACTTTCCTTGTTGCATCATCAATAAAAGTAACATAATAACTTGAACCCCTAAGAGATGATACCTGAGCCGGCCCCCACACATCAGAATGCACCAACTCTAACTTACTCTCTTTCTTTGTAGGTCCAACCTTGAGAAACCTTACTCACTTCTGTTTCCCATATATGCAGTCCTCACAGAACTCCAAACTTGTTTTTGTATATCTAGGAAAATCCTTCTTTATGATCTCCATGCCCTTATGGCTCATATGACTGAGCCTATAGTGCCACAATGTTGTATATACTTCTGAAGCCACAAGATTACAAACATTAGTGCTATAAGTGGTTAAATACAAGGTTCCAACCTTCTTACCTCTTGCCACCACAAGAGCACCCTTGGTAACCTTCCAAGAGTCTCATTGTAAATATCACAATATAACCATCACTTCCCAATTACCCTGCCGATATCAAATTTCATCTTAATGTAGGCACATGTCTAACATCCTTCAATAGCCAAGTATTCTCATTCTGCATCTTAACCTGAACAGAACCTTTTCCAACTATATTGCAAGGCTCATCATCACCAAGAAAAACATGCCCAAAATATCCTTGAACATAATCAAAAAATAATGCCTATGTGGAGTAGCATGGAAAGAAGCCCCTGAATCTAAAACCCAAGATTGGTAATATTGTGCAAAGAAAGAATCAAAGCATCCTGACATACATTACCCTTTGCCACATTTTCCTCCTTGTTTTCTTCTGTTGTTTCTTCTTGTCCCAAAGTTCCCAACAATCCTTCTTTGCATGCCTAGACTTTCCATAATGACAACATACTATCTTGCTTTTGGATTTTGACCTTTCTCGATCCTTTGATTTTCCACGGCTTCCTCTATTCTTTTGTCTCCCTCTAGTTTCCATTGTCAAAGCATTCCTTGAAGTAGAAGATTCCCAAATATTTTTCTTCACATTTCCTCACTTAGAATCACCCCTACAACATCCTCAAACTTCAACTTTGAGTTATTTGGAACCGAGTTGCTTACTACCATTACTAGGCTATTCCAACTCTTAGGTAAAGAGCACAGAACTAATAAAGCCCTAACTTCTTCATCAAATTCTATTGTAACCAAAGCTAGCATATTTACAACCATATTAAAATCATTTAAATGATCTACTACTGAACCATTCTTAGACATCTTCATATTAAACAAATTTTTCATTAAAAATATCTTATTAGAGGAAGAGGGTTTTTCATATAACTTCCTAATGCATCCATCGAGTTCTTTTGTAGTCTTTTCCTTTGAAACATTAAATAATACCGAAGATGCAAGACACAACCGGATTGTCCCAAGTGCCTTCCTATCCAATAAATCCCATTCCACATCGTCATGCTCGAGGGTTTGTTCACCTTCTCAGATAGTGGAATATAAAGATCCTTCTGATAAAGGTAATCTTCCATCTGCATCTTCCAAAGACTAAAATTCTACCCATTGAATTTATCAACCCTTGATCTTCCATCATCTTTCATAGCTCCCACTCAAGATAAAACTTTCCTATGATACAATACTTCAGAAAACCAAACCAGGCTCGATACCAATTGTTAGGAAATAAGGGATAAAATATGTGGAATAATCCCTCACAAAATCACAACAGTAGAAACTAATATGCAAAAAATATTACAGATCTCAAATAAAAGTGCATAATAAAATAACACAACACAAAAGAGACAGTATTTAACATGGTTCACCCAATTTGGGCTACATCCACCAAGAATCACTTGCTCATATTTTATTACAAGCCACCGCTCTCTCAATACAATACCCAAATATGTTTAGAGTTATGCTCAACAAACTCTCTGAATTCACACCCGAATTCAAAACACATCTCGTAATGTTACATAATACCTACTATATACATAAAACCATATAAGTAGACAATTGATTAAGAAGTTTTACAAAACCATGGGCCAAAACTGTCCCATAAACCTATGGGTCAAAAATCCCACCCATATGAGAAAAGCACGTTTCCCGGTATATCGGGCATGTTTTAAGGCCAAAATGTTTTTACAAGTACTCTTAGTATAGAGTCTTCAACATTTTATCACATGAAAAAGGGCTCCATGACCTAACATAAATAGACTTTTCACTCGAAGGACGGTTTATGAAGCCGGTTGTATTGTACTTAGTCTATCATCAAAAGAGGACTATTCTTGCAAAGACTAAAATAAAAATATTTTGAAGCTTCTCATATCGATCAGCTTCACGAATGCCTCAAGGAGAAAATCTACTCATCCCACATATAATTCCCACATCGATTAGTCTATCAAACACAAAAACGAACGTAAAATCAAAAAAAAAAAAACTTTTTCATCATGGACTTACCTATTGTGATCTTGGGTCTCTTGCCAAGTCAACATGATGTCTCACACTAGGTTCCACTAAAACCAACCTGCTTTTACCTCATAACCTTTTTCATTGTAATTTCCCACCTGCTCAAGGGATGTGCCGCAAATGCAACATTTCATGATCATGTGACTTTCTTCACCCTTAGAATACTCAATCATGCAAGTGCCTTTAGGGTCTTACATTCATGAGCCCATCTTTGGTATGATCGACTCGTTATGGTTCTTATCAATTAGGAAAATCTTTTGGTCACCTCTTACCCTTCACCTTCTTCATTACTCATTGATTATCCTATATAGGACCCATCCTTTGACACCTCCATTTAACCACACCTCAATGACCTTAATTCACCTCTGCCTTCATGACCTAGAATAAACCATACCTAACTGACCTAGACTTAACAATGCCTAAAACCTACCAACCCATACCTCTACCTCGTCACATTTTTACCTAGCTTATGGGAGAATGACATCAGCCTGAGGCCCCTTTTTTGTCAGGGCTATTTAGGCAGCACTTTGAGGGCTTTGGCCCTTGGAGGTTAGCTCTGCCATTCTTTACCCTAACCAATTTTCACCCACTTTTTTATTTTACATTCTACCATTAGTTAGTTTCCATATTCTACATTACTTAGAAATTAAACAAACATACAAGTATATAATCATGTATAATTACATATTTCTTACAACATCATACCATACATATTCATTATCATTTATTTTTTTATGTTACTAATAACTTGACAATTAAATCAAAACCAAAAATCTAACTCCACCATGCCTAACTAACCTCGGCTCAACCATGTCTAACTCACCTAGACCCCACCATGCCTAAACAACCTAAACTCAACCATGCCTAACTAATCTAACTCGGACATGCCTATACCGACTCCATCATTCCTACATGACCTCAACTCAATCATTCCTAAATCACATAGTTAGCTAATTTTTGACCCCATTTCAAAATCAACATTCCCGCCCAAATTTCTTCATTTTACAACATAATTGGATCAAATAACAAGGAGAATTCCAGCTACCTCATCTCGATGTCGTCTCCTCGGTGGCACGTCTAGCCCTACACTTTGGTGGTCACTCTAAACCACTCCCACCTTTGCCATGTCAAATCTACCTTGAATCTCTCCACCAATCACACGTCTCCAACCGATCTCGTGGACCCATCTACCTAGCTCCTCTCACCACTTAGTAACCTCCACCTCAGCCAGGTATAATGCCTTGTCTTTTTCTCCAAGAAAAATACACAAGTCACTCATCTCTGTCATTTTCTCAAAGTCAAAAGACAATAATGATTCCGTAAAATATGGAATTTCAACTTTATAACCCTAACCCGACATGAGTGATGTGAGTCATACCAAGCGATGTTGATAACCTTATAACCCACATCACTCACATGTATCATATCATTTTACCTACCTTTATCCCATTTTGAACAAAACTCATTATTGCCAAATACCTTGTAACCTCACCAATACCTCTTACACCTTACCCAAAAGCCTAAATTACCCATACATTTCCTTAATTGCATTTAGGGACTGTTATTTTACTTGTACCTTGGCCTTACCCATGCCATGACCTATATATCTTTACCTAAACCACTTTTTGTGACCTTTGAACTTGTGTCCTCACTATAGCTTGTAATATTATTACCTGTGTTGTTTTAGCCTAATGACCTTACCTTTCCTATTATCGTGTTGTTTATCCTGAACAAACCTTTGGTGTACCGAGATCATACCTAAACATTCCTGCACCTAACCTAAGTTTTGTTTCTAGACCATATCTTGTACCCTAGATACCTGAATCACTTCAACCTTGTTTGGATAAACCTATCAACCTTGGACGATGTAGAGTTTACACACTCTTCAACCTGGTACCATGTTGCAATCTATATGTGTGCGTGTATTCAATTGTCATTACCCATTACCCGATATGACCCTTTCCCATTACCCATTACCCAATTTGATCCTTACCCATTACTTGAAATTCCCATACCCTTACCTAAAACTTACCTACCTTCACTTTCATCACTTACCCGTATATCAAACCACTCATCGATTTTGTCTCACACCTCCTCAGCTCTTGGTTTGAGGGGGATCACCTCCATCCATACTTGGGGAAACCTCACT
This sequence comes from Taxus wallichiana var. yunnanensis, assembly GCA_018340775.1. Lineage (NCBI taxonomy): Eukaryota > Viridiplantae > Streptophyta > Pinopsida > Cupressales > Taxaceae > Taxus > Taxus wallichiana. The sequence continues at coordinate 459,127,655 of CM031243.1, forward strand.
CCCACTTATATTTGGGGCAACGACTTCCTATTTTTGTTAGCGTCGCTTAAAAATACAAGCCACACAACAAAAAGGGGAAAATGTAGACATAAAAATTGTGTCATAATTTCATTAAAACCTCGCAATTAAATTAACCATATCCTATCCATTAATATCCCTTATTGCACATGTTAATTAAATTAATTATCTTAATTTAATTAATTAATATCCTCACCTAGCCAACTCACTTAGTCACCTCACTCAAATGACCCACTCAAACCTCATTAATGACCTAAGACCAAGTCTAAGCTTATCCTAACCAACTAAGACTTGGTCTAAACCTAGACTTAACTCCTATTAACAAACCAAGAAGGACTCTCACTCATCCTTTCATGATCTATCACTCAATACTCATATGAATATTGGAGACCATGCCAAAAATAACAACAATCAGGCTATTTTTGCCTAACCTAGATATTCCCGCCTTAACCAACGTCGTTATATCTAAAACGACAACGGTCACCTAACCTTCACCCGATTACGTTGAATACATTTGCAAAATCCTTTCCCTAGTTTGTTCATTCGATTTAGTATCTCATACGAATAGAGACTTGGAACACTCAAAATTTCTGAAGCACTCAGGAAAAGGAAAATACACAAGAGCACTACCAATAACCATTAGCATTCACCATCTTCTTCACAATCACGGATTCACACAGAGAAGCACAAAGGTTTGAACTGTCACGGCACTAACACAACGTCTCTTATCTCTAGATCTCTACCATCACCATCCTCATCACCTACACTCTCCAAACCTACTCTTCAGTAAGTACCTAACATCTCTTCATTTATTTATGTTTTATTCAGTAAGATTTATTATTCAACTCAGTAATTTATCTTTCTCCACATCCGTACACTCCCTTCCTCCTACCAACCTATCACCCTACCATATCTGACCCTTTCACCTAGTTTTATCCTCTTTTAATCATCTCTGAGCCTCAAGGCCATTTTACGACCTTACCCTCACCATTTCCAACCTCTGTGCAATCACAGAGAGTCGAAAAACAAGTTTTAAGTCCTTTTTACTAATTTATCCTACCAACGTTGGTTAGCCAATTGACCTTGGTCATTCTTCCTAACTGACATTGGTCACACATCCGATGCCAGTTACTATGTCTAGTAATATAGCTCAAGCTAGCAAGCTAATACCTATTTCTAATGACCGGGATCACTTATAACCTTTATCAGACCTTACCCAAAGCCTGCACTAGACACTGTAACCCATATTATCCCATCACTGGCATGTTTTGACCTCAAACAATATTTTGAGCATCCTTTCTTATTGTTCGCATGCAGAGATACCCAAATCGTTTCAATTATAATAGGATCTTTATATAATATATATTTTGAATAGCATTAATAATGTTATATAAAAGTGGATTGAAAGCTTTTTTAGGAAGCATCACTCTTCCCAGATCTAGCTCTTGTTAGGCAATCCACTCATCATTTTATTTAATTCTATCTGGTGGTATTTTTCTTTGCATTTACAGGTAGTTCCTCCTAAACAAAAGGGATCTCTCACCATCAAATTGGATAAGGAAATTAGAATGCATGCACAACCTTCAACCAAAACCACAAATAGGTATTCCTTCTTGGCCTTCAACCCTTATTTGTTTCATTAATTTGCTAAGAATTTGGTGAAACACTTAGATTATCTTTTATTTTCATGTATTTTCTCTATCTATGTCTCCTTGGAAATATTAGATTAGGGTTAGATCTGCAACTCTCTACACTTTGGAGTAGTTGGCACTAGGATAGGACAAGAATCCAGCCTTCTCCAAAGGGTTATCTTGATTTCAAAGTCCCACACTTTGGGATAACTCCATGTTTGACAAATCACACTGACTACCTCAACCTTTCACTTGTGAGAAATTAGGGGTGTTGTGATTTCGCCATAATAGGTTATACTAACAAAACCATATAGTAACAATATCAAACTATTAAGTTACCATATTAAATGTTAAATTAACTATGGAAAAAATTTTTACCCTAATAATAATACAAAAAAAGACAAAAATTGATATAACATTAGCACATTTATAAATAGACTCTAGGAAATTATTCGGAGGAAAGTGAAAAATGAATTACAAACCTATATAAACCCAAGTAAATAATTGTTATATATTCATTTAAATCATGACAATAGTTAGTCAACCTAGCATTATCTCAAGATAATATGATTCAACATAAAATAGAGTAACTATCCATGAATCAACATATTTGAATACTTGAACACTAAGAATGAAATGGAACATCCCATAAGCCATTTGTGAGAAACATAAATTATGAAAATGAGACTATTCAGGGATCAATCTCTTTCCCTACATACATAATTGAAACTATGTCTACTTAGTTAAAAAGATATTTGAATGTCTAGGAATCTCAAACATAAATTCTTAATTACAAGTATTTAAGCAACCCACAACACATATATGAAACTCTAGATCCTTTCCTCAACATTGAATTCAGACCATAATGAATTTTACAACAGAGTTACATCAATTTATAGGTTAGGGACTAAGCCACTACCTTTGTAAACTTTGAAGTGTCAATATGCAAAAGAGAGGGAAAAACCATTTCCTAAACAACCAAGAATCTTAGTTAAGACCTTCAAAAATCAGTCATGGAAGCATATTTTGATTTCTAACTGAAGAAGTGATGAGCCATCACTATGAGTGAGAAAATATTTGTTAGAAGATCGATCCATGTGAGAGGAATCTAGTTATCCCATGAGATCAGGAGGCTAGATGTAATTCTTTTGACAATTGTCATAAGATTTCCTCTATAACTAATTTTTATCTAGAGTTCCCTTTTATATGTTGTAGTATGATTTGAGAAGTAATATCCTACCTTGGGTAATCTTTACGAATGAAAATATCAACCAAAGCATATAAAAATGATTTGAGAAAAATAAATTGGAAAGAATGAAAAAAGGTGGTGAAATTATGTCCTAAAAATGTTGAATATATCTTCATCATTCCTCCTTAAAATATCATATATGTGTATCCATTAAAATTACACTTGTTGGTTCTTGTCTCATGTCAAATGGTGGTCTCAATTAGGAGATATGGGGAAACAACCATGTCCCGATTGTGCTCCTTTTTAACTCATCCCATTGACATGTTTAATTGATTTAACTATTTCAACTATTTATTTTAACACAAAATATCCTCCACGTGCCTCTTTTTATTTGATTTCGTCCTTAAAATCCTTTATTTAATTTTCTTTAAAAAAATACAAAAGGTGCTCACTTCCCAACATTTTGGTGTCTCAAGACTTTCCTTGGGCTCTCAAGTTTTAGTTTTCCTTGATTGATATTTTTCGACATGGAGATAACCCTCATTTGTCCACATGGGACCATGATATGCCACCCTCAACTTAGGACTTGGTCACCTTTTCCACCTTAATCTTGGGTCTTTGGGTTCTCATGCTTTCGGGACTTAGGATTTTTTTTTTTCACTTCATGAAACTTTCATGACCATGTGACTCGAGGTGAAACATAATTTGGTCCACGAGTCTCATAATCTCGAAACTCTTGCTTTCCTTCTATTTTTCTCCTTACGAATTTTCATGACCTCATGCATCTGTTTGCTTTGATTATGTTTCTTTCAAAGCGAGGGCACAAGGATTGGTCCATATGGCTCCTCATCATGATTTTGTGTCTCTTAGGGTCAACATTTGTCTCATTGATCTTATTTCATGAAATCTCATAAATGTGTGGCTCTATTTTATTTGATTTGTGACTTTAGAAACTAGGAGAACATGGATTGGTCCACATAGATATTTTTCATGCTTTCATTTCTCTCAAGGTTGGCCTCTATCTCATCGATCTTCTTTCATGAAATCTCATGACCGTGTGGATTTTATTTGGACCAATCAATTATTCTCGGAACTCTCAAGCTCATAGGAACTCGAGATCTTCTCCTACGATTATTTTTATGAAACTCCTGAGAACTAATATCAAGATCTCAAGGGTCTCATAATTTTTCCTTTTGATATCTTTGATCTTTCATTTTGAACGCTTATAAGATCGTAAGAACATTTATATTTTATCTTTATATCTCAATATTTCAGAGATCTTGGTGAAATCCTCTTGCGCCAAAATGATCATCTCAAGATCGAGACTTAGAATTTTTTTAGGCTTTAAAAACTTCTCTGAATGCTAATAATATGAGCCATGTGTCCACTTTGATCCTAAAAATAATTTAAAAGGATGAAGTTAACTTTTATGGTTTGGAAACAACAAAAAATCTAAAGGAAATTGTCATTTACACTTCTCAAGCCTATTTTGACTCTAAAAGTGTCTAATTTTTAGGTTTTGATTCCTTTTCACAAATATCCATAATAAACATTAAATAACCTCAATGAAGACATATGTGGTGATCGAATAAAAATGAATCATAGAGGTAAACTTAAAATATATAAATAAGTTATAAAGTGATTTAATCTTTGCCATTCTAAACTATTCGATGAAAATGCAAAACAAAGGACTTTTAAGTTACATGTTAGAGATATTTAAAATAGATTTTTATCATTTGATAAATAAAGGGGGATCAATTTTCTTATCAAAATGGAATGGTGGTGTGTTGGTCACAACACTAAGAAGTGTCTATTTTCAAGAGATTTTGTGAGCCATGAAATGAAATATAGTAATCTCACTTGATTTTTTTACATTTTTAAGCAACGGAAAATTTAGTAGTGAATCTTCATTAATTCAAAATGTTCAGCTTTTTAATATTTGGAATTGGAAAATTTCAAGGAGTTTGCTTTCTTCCTATTTCACCTAAATTGTTTTGGTACAAGTTACTTTTTTGGTTAAGTTCACCTAGCATTTATACTTATAGCTAAATTTTCATATTCAAATCACCTTTACCACGAAATATAAATTTTCCACATTCACCTTAGTGTGTGTGTGTGTGTGTGTGTGTGTGTGTGTGTGTGTGTGTGTGTGTGTGTGTGTGTGTGTGTGTGTGTGTGTGTGTGTGTGTGTGTATTTACAGCATATCGCTACCGTATGACATCATTCAAGTATTTTAATTATTCCATTGATCACAACACATGTTAATAGCCAACAACACATGTTATCGTATGTCACATTGTAAAAGTTAAACTATTAGATTGTGCTCTTGTTTCGATAAGAAAATCCTTAAGTATGCTTGTCTATTTTGTTGAAAGTGAATTAAAGATCCTAGATTTAGTAAATTTTCAAAATAATGATCTATAGAATTCTCTAGTAGTTTCTCCATTTATTTTTGTGTCCACAACACACCCCTAATTTACTAAGTAAAATGAGGAAATCCATTTGCCTTTCAAGGTATTTTATGATTATGCACCCAATATTTATTCTATCTTGCATGCAACCCTCAACCACAATCATTCCACATACCTTAGCCATATTTTCTTGAGATCTCCTCCCATGTATTTTATCCCTTTTTCCCCTTTACAAATATTTCTATATTTTATTAGCAAAAGAATACTCAAATTATGCTACAATCCTTATGAACACTCACTCAAGTCTCACATGTCATTGTACAATCCTATCGCGTAATGTTCTTAAACTCCCTACATCTACCTTCACAATATCCATGTCTATCCCAACGCATTATGTGGTCCCATTTGCATTCAATAAACCTTCCATGCAATCTTAATACAATACTATATAAAGAGTATTGAAAACCCATTAATGATCCATGACACTTTTTTTACCTAAGAGTGTGCTATACCATTTTAACCTCCTACGCATTCCCATGATTAGCATAGATGGATCCTTTATTCATTGTGTAAAGTTTTTACCCTCACACAATAAAAAAATTTCATTACACAATCACTTGACTTCATCCCTACAATGAACATTTGGCTCTTACAATCATCATGATTTCTCAACATAAGTGTGCACAAGTTCAAATTGAAAGGAATGATGGGAAACTTTCCAAGTGTTGATTCATACCTTACATAGGTGTAAAATATTTCACATACCTTTAATGTACTTTACATGATCATAAGCTATGTGTGTACATTCCATGCACCTTATAATTATTCCTCCCTTGGTTTAATCTAATTCACGTAGTTCTAATTGGTTCCATTGTCATTTTGTATGTAGAATGAATTATAAAATCACACAAATTAAAAATATTCATATAGTTGAGCACACAAATACATAAAGGGAATTGTGCAAGGCATGCCATGCATGGATTTTAGATAATGTTTTGATAGAGAGGTCCCTATAGTGAAAAGTGTGACATGCACTCGGTAAGGTAACTTAAGCATGTAATATATTGTGAAATATTTATGCTTGCACTATTGTATGGCACAAACCAAAGATGTAAAAATGATAAAATATCAAGTTATCAGAAGACAAATTAGATTACTATAAAATCATGGTTTTGTAACCAATCTATTGTTAGAATATTTAGCTCAATGTATGTACATACCATGTTATAAATGGGTGGCCTTATAAAATGAATAATTTGACTTGTGCATGACCATGCATGTCGTACTAATGTATTTGAATATGGAAATCTTAATAGATGATATCTAGGATTAGCCTCATAAACATTTAATGAGGATTTTTATTCTAGAAAAATATGTTTCGACATGATAGGTGCATCTATATGGCCAACTTGGAATTTGATTTTATTAGACTATGCATCTACCAATGTAACTAATATTGTCAAATATAGGATATGGTAGAGCATTTTCCCATTAATTATTGTAAAAACTATTCATCACCTAGGTTTTCCCATAAATACCTAAAAAAATCTTTGTAAAGGTCCATGAATGTGGAATAGAAAAGCTTATGATATTTTTCATGAAATTTCCTTGTCTCACTTTGATTTCCCGATTCTTGGCCTAAGTTATCGATGCATAAGCATCATTATCTATAAACGGTAATTTTTCCTTTCAATCAATTTTTACTGATTTGGGTGTTATAGGTCCTTATGGATCTTTCTAGATCGTAACAATGAAGTTTTGGAATTTCCTCTAAAACTCTCTTTTCATATGTTTGAATTTTCATACTGAAGTTTAGGGGATCTTGGTATTATATTAGGTTGAATAAAGTGATGTAAAGGTCATCAAGGACCTCTTATGCTGTAAATAACATGTTACATCCTTCCCTACATCTTTTCATGAGTTATACTCAGCTCTTACTCAAGTTGATTTGGTAAAACTTGTGTAAATACCTCTATTCTTGATCATAAAAGGATGAATTCGAATGGTGGAAAAATTAGATAGGGATTGGAGGTAAAAGAGAGTATGAAAATATGAGGAAGGAGCCAAGAAGGATCAATAATTTTGCAAGAATGTATGGAAGATAATGTAAAACATATTTCCTTTGAAATAAAACTATGAAATTCTTGTAAATTTGAAGATTCTATGAAGAACAAAGGTGTTCTTGTGTTTATTTTCATAAGGATGTTATTATAATTATTTTGGAATGAGGTGTTATGTGAATGATGGATTTTATTCTTAGGAGAAATCTACAAGATGAAGAAGACTATCAAAGAAACCATGTTTGCATAGAAACATTGACAAAGTAAAGGTATAACGTAATTTATTTGTATTATTTAAAATTTTGAATAATTTAATGATAATACAAGGAATAATAATAAAAATGAAAAAAAAATCACACGAAGAAAGAGTAAGAATGTTATTTAGCAATAATACATAATATTATGTGAAAATGAAACTTTATGACCCAGTAACCTATATAACACGGTTTTGAAAGGAATGGTTTCTTGAAAGTTAAAGGACTTAGAGAAGTGGTAAGTAGAGTTTGGGAATTGAAAAAAATTGGAGAAGGATAAAATAGTGGCACGGGAATTTCTCAAGTCTTAAATAAGCTTATAAACTCATGAAAGAAAAAATAATCCTAAAATCCTTACTCGTTGGTCTTGGAAACCCCTGTTTAGGGTTTGGAGAGAAATTAGGTATAAAACATTTTAAACCATTTAAAATTTCTTAAAATTATTATAAAGAAGGGTTTTGGTGTAAATAATGGGTGTATGGAGTTTCTAGTGAAATAGAGAAATTTTATTAGGTAAAAAAGGAAAACTCGGTCACGATAGTCTAAGAAAACCTAAACTTTGAGGGTTTTAGGTGAAGAATTATGATTTAATGATCTCATTTTAGCTTAAAATATATTAATACTTGTTGATTAGATAAATTAAGGATTAAGAAGGGTGAATTTTTTTCAAATTGGTAACTTTATATTTCTATAGTGGATAAAATCTTTAAGACGCATTCCTTTTTGTTTCTCATTCCTAGAATCCAAAGATTATACGATCCAGAGTAAGTTTAAGAGAAAACTCAAAGATTCAAATAACGGTTGAGGAACTATTCACTCACACCTGGAAAGATTTGAAGAAGGTGGAAGAGAGGTAAATAAGATATGGTCATCAAGAATTTTTATAATAAAAAAAAAAAGATAAAATATAGTCGATGTCATGTTCTTTGCAAACTCTATGTTAAGTGGAGATATAAAATTGTAAGGAATACATAAGCAATAAGATGACAATTTGAAACTTGATAGGACATGTGAAGATAGAGAAATTAATATTTATAAAGGATTCCATAAAGAGATATTAAGGAATTAAAAATAGAAATCCAACAATCTGATCAAGAAACTAGCTTAAACCCTACCAAAATGGTCAAGAGGCAGTCATGGCATAGTGTTTAGGACAAGTATGAGGAGTAGAGTATTAAAAGGGGTTCTTAAGAGGTGTGATAAGGTGTTAAGGTAGGTTTAGAGACACAAGAAAAAGTGCAATTACCAAAAATCATGAAAAATCGGTCTTAACCAAAGATTAGGCCTAATTTGACATGGCGAATAGTGAGTTGAGGGGGTTATGCTTGGATATAAGATATGAAATTTGTTGGAGAGTGAGAAAAAAATAAAGGGTTTTCCAATATACTCTTACATTATCATGAAAATTTATAGATTGACTTGAACATGCATATTTGTATGAGGACATGGTTAATGGAGTAAGAGACCTAATTGTGAACAAGATTTATAGTTTGAAGAAGTTTTACGAAATCGTGAGAACCTAAAATTTTGACATATGTTGTAAGGCCAAAATGGGTGTCCTAAAATGTATTTGATTTGTGTTAAAACCAAGTGGATCATTCGAGAAACAATTTTTTTATGTTTTCAAGGATAGAATAGATCTTAACAAGGCTTAAGGAGTTTAATTGATGAAGAGCACAAATGATGTATAACCTAACCACTTTCAAGAAACTCACAATGTTAGTATTGATTCAAAACTCAAACTATGTCATTTTAGGCCTTTAAAATAGCTCTTTGCTCTCATACACACAACCTCTAAACCATGCAATTGCTTGATCATCCACCTTATTGCACTAAACCAATCACTTCATCATGTCTTTAGACCCTTAACTATGTCAATTCAACTAGTGAAATGAATCAAACCAACCCAAATTATTAAATGAATTACCGTTTTGTAAAACTTACTTTCTATGCTTCTTTAAGGCACTAATAATCCTCAAAACTGGTCAAGAGAACCTCGGACACACCCATAAATACTAAGTACATTTTTAGCACCCTTTATCTTGTTTGATGTGTATGCAAAGCTTTTGGCTCAATTCCTTGGTTAGATCACTTTTATTCACTAACTCCTTTAATAAATTGGATACCTACTAGCCCCTGTCTCTAACACTTATTTTGAGATAAATTTTAATTCTAAGACTCAAATGACAAACCAATCCACATTTAAGGCACCCCTTTATCCTTTTCACATGCATGAAAATTTTCACCTTGAACTTCTTTACAAAAATCCCCCAAACCTTCTTTTGTAGACCTCAAATTAGGTATCTAAATTGAAGAAACATTGGTCATCATGAATGTCATACATAAATTCACTTTCTGGCTCATTAATACTCCTAACCTCCTTAAACAGTATCTACATAATCTTTATATTCTAAGTACAAGGTTTCATTATTCAACTTCATTTGAACTATCTCATCATTCAAAACATTCCTTTACTCCTTTACTTTGTCTTGTCTTAGCCGGTTTGGCACTCACTATTAGTAATAATCAACCAAATGAGATCCTTAGAACCCTCAAGATATTCAATTCTTATTTTCTAGGTAGACTTAGGCACTCCAAGTGAGTTTTTAACCTATGGTTTTAATTCTATAGTTTTTCTTTTCTCTTGACAGCTTTTTTTTCTTAGTTAACAATTAGACACCTACATGTTGTCCTTCCAACTATCACATTTATCTATGGATTGTGATGGATTTAAAACTTATAATAACTTATCACCATCAAATCAAGACCTCCAACTTTCTTGAAGACTAAAGATATTACTTTAATCCTTAATCCCTTTAAATCAATTTGTTTCTCTAAACCCTAAGGATGGTTTCACATGGCTCAATAGGGATGTTTTTCTCACCAAATGAATATTCCTTCAATTCAAGGATTGAAACTTCACTGACAGCCTTATATAAACCTCCTTCATGTTTAATATTTACCAAAAATACTAAGTTTTTCACATAATGCAAAAATAAGTGTAAACCTCATTACTCTTCCCCTTTAGAAAAAGGTCCTATACGTTTCAACAGTTTGCACGAGTAATAACTCTCAACCTTGCTTCAAAATGCCTTATTTAGAATGAAATGGAACCAAGGATCTCACTATTATTCCCCTAAATTTGTTCATCAACTCTTTATATAAGATGTTTATACCAATATTCACCACTTTCTCTCAAACAATATTTACACTGATCATGTCACAACTTGACTTATTTGTATTCGGACTTATTTCCACTCACAAAAAAATCATGAAAACTCACAAACATCAAAGTAAAACTTAAAAACAAGACTTATTACCATTTTAATCTATATCTATATTGCATGCACAACTTATTTAAACAACACTATACTCAAAAAAATTCTTGCAACTCATCACAGAATGTGTACACATCTAGTTTCTTTTGCAAATTCTCTTGGAGATTTTCCTTCCAAACATGATTATTCGAATGATGGTATAAAAATATTACAAGATGTTTAAATATTCTATCTCCCTCACTTATAACTGATTCCTGGCCTTTTGATCCCTTCACATTACATATTTTTCCTTTATTACAACATTAGAAGAACTAGTTTAGTCTAGTACCCTAGGACCTAAGCACTAGTTCACAATCATGACCTAAGTAGGACTTCTAGGTATAAACACTAATTTTTACAAGCTCAACACATCTTATTACATTTTTAAGGCTCAAATATGACATTCAAACACCTAGATACAAGCCAAAATTTCCTTCAAGGTTCAAATTGCTAGTTTTGGAGGGAAACTGACAAATTCAAATTTGGGAAGGTCTTATTCAAAACCAACATACCTAGATGACTCTAGGTGACCTCCTAGACCTAAGAAATCATTGAGAAACCCAAAATTGATGATGCAACCCATATGTACAAGCTAGGAGTGATGATCCTACATCATTAATGAGGTGAAATTGAGTTTTCATTTCTTGTGAATGTTCTAATAAAAAATTTAGGTGATTTTAAGCAAGTTGAAGGTGATCATTTCCTTGTGACAGGTTTGGTGATAAATTTGGTATTTGTAAACACTTGAATTTATTGAGTTATTTTTCATATTGACATGTTTTGTGTAAGTTTCTATTGTAACTAAATTTATTATTGTATTGTTAAATTACCCATCATTCTTATTGTCATCATATATCTTAAGTGTATGGTTTAATTTATTTGTATGAATGTTAGGGGATTCACTCTTATTGATTGAATGAAATATCCTCCATTTTTGTGACTATAAAACAAAATTGCACATCATGCACATCTAACAGTGTTACACTCAAATATTTGTGTTATAATTCCTTCCTCGTAGACTCTTGTACCTTCATATGTCTTGATATAGTGAATATTAGTCGAAGCGTGGGTATAGTGTTGATAGATCATGACATTCAAGATAGATGGAGAAAACCTCACATATTTTTTTACTTATTTCACTTTCTATCCTACCCTACTTTCTTTTGTACCCTTTTAACAATTTTTTTAGTAGTAGTCTTAAAAATTGTAATAAGAATGTAAATAACACACTTTAACTAACAAGTGATACTCATAGATGAATATTTGTCTTAATGTATTTTGTGAAATCATTAGGTTATGAATAACTACCAAATAGTTATCTTTTCTCGCAACATACTTAAAACTAAATTCCTATGATCCAATCACAAAACCCTTAGTTTCCTTCAAATATAAATTGACATGTAAAATTCCTTGTAAAACCATAATCAACCACTAACCCACCTTGAGCTATTTTTAGTAAAATCATATGACCACTAAGACATATTGTAAATTTAACCTTCAGGATATCCCCTTCTACACATAGTCCATTTCACAACCACTTCCTTCATGTGTGTTCCCTCCTTTTAAAGAGAGGAATTTCTTCACCCATTTGCATGAATCCCTACCTATTAGTTCTTACACTCATGGGTGTAACCCTTCTTCCTATGGAGACCAACATATCTAGTGCAAAGAGGAGTGTGTACTTTACACAAAACTATACTATTTATAGGGGATATGTATGTATGACTAATAAAATGGAAATGTATCATCCTTCCCTTTAATCCATCTCCATCAAAATATTAAAAATAATAATAAAACCTTGTCAATACGTAATTTAAGTGATCACTCTTTATTGGATTAGAAATTCCTAAAGGTAAGGTAAATGAACTTCACGCATACATAGTTGAATGTATGTAAGTATAAAAATTGATTATGTTTCATGATAACACTAAAGACCTTAATTTTCCTTTTAATATGAGAATTTAACACTTTCCAAGTATGTTTTTTTAATGTGAATATTATATTCTAGGTTCTAATTGGTTTATAAGTTCTAAAATAATGCTCGGGATAATTTTCTAGTAACTCACCATTTTTTTATCTATATAACATGCCCAAATTTCCCTTCAAGAAATCACAAAATCCTTTGGCCTTTCCCTAAAATAACAAACCACATATACATGTAGACATTATCATCATCTATATGGTTCAAATTTTTATTTCCTTCAACCCACTTCACATGTTTCCCGGTCCTTTTGAATACAATATCTTCATACTTTAAGTGCATGTGACATCCTTGGCTCTCATTTTTATTTTTAAGTGATCCCCTTTTTGTGTGACATACGGAGATTTGTGTAGTAGTATTATGTGGCATTCCCATATCTTTCGTAGTATCCTATGACATCCTTAATTGTTTGGGTACCCTCTTATTTCACATATATTTTTCATTTACCTTCATGTCTTTGACATAATATTTTATGTAATATCATGTGTGGGGCACTTTTACCCTACAGAATTTCACAAAAACTATATTCAAATGCCACACATATCCTTTTGAATTTCGCATCACAACATTCCTAATCACCTTTAAATTATCCACTTAAACCCCGCATCATTTTGTAAATCTCCTACATTTAACCAAGCCTCATTCTTCATTGAAGAGCCATATTATGATTCCTACAACCTCCCAATGCTCCGCAGTACCTAAAATTTCCAAGCAACCCACCATACACTATGTGTAATCTCAAACACCTTGTATCTTACTATGATTTTTTAATTTTTATCCATAGTTATATGTTGAATAAATATAGCCAACTTTGAAAAATCCAATACATAATATTTGGTTTTCCTTAAATATTTATGTTGTCTGAGATACTACACATTCATTTGTGATACACCAAAATTTGCACTAAGAAAATGGTAGAGATTCATCAAAGGAGGAAATTGTGAATAACCTAATGTGTAAAAATTTGCACCATGTAGAACCATAAACCATCAAGAGTTTATAAACTTGCACACAAAATAGAAAATAAGCATGTGTTAACTTAGCACATGCATTACACATGAAATGTGATAATGTTTTAAAAAATTCTTCATATTTGTATTTTAACTTTGTAAATTATTTTTTCTTTATAGGAAATTAAATCTTGTATGCATAAATTCTAAAAGGCACATAAAATTCAGGAATACCAATACTCAAAATGCCAAGAGGATAATTTTAGAAAAACACTATCATGTCCAATCATGTAAAATAAAATTATATAACCATTAGGGGAGTATGCATGGTTCAATCACCTACCAATGCAATGCACATAATTAAAATAATGTCACGTCACTAAAATACAAGACTCGTTAAAAAAGTTAACAAAATACATCTTTTTGACACAATAATACAAGTAACTGACATTTACATTAGATAATCATATCTCATCTACTTTTTCAAAAAAAAGAGGCTATAGAAATCTCCTTGGAAACTCCATACCAAAAAAATTATTCTAATTTACATTTAATGAAGTATGAATTATGACTCAAGCTTACTCCTACGTGCCACACAACATTAAATGTTGCATAAACTAGACTAAAAATATAATATCATAATCTTCTAGATTTCCTAAAGGGAATTTAGTTTGATTTGAATATATAACTACCACAACTAAATTTTTATAGGTGTGTGAGTATAATATTTAAAAAAACTAGTTTTTAATTGAATGTCATGTACTATATGTACTATGAAGTTGTTTGCGAGGACCATTTATCATTACACATGTAATTATGCCCAAATAAGCTATGGTTTTGTTATAAACACCCATATGAAATACCTTGTTATGGTCGGATCCTTGTCGAAATAATGTTCAAAACATTTTAATGTATTTTACTTAGTTTTCTTGTTTCTACTTCATGTTCCACCATGAATATTGATGCATGTGTAAATGTTTTCCATATAACTCAAGAAGATCCCATCTATTTATGACCGATATATGATTTAAACTTTTTTGAGAATGAATTATCGCTTCCTATGCATCGATAGTGTTGAATCCATATTTTCCTTAAAACAAATTTCTACTGAGACTCTTTCACCTTCTCATGTATTGATCGAGCTAATGTTGGTATGAGCATGAGTATGGTTTTTCTTATTCATCTTCCCTAACTATAAGGGGACCTCTTCTTCCTCAATAGATTTTTTTTTTTTTTTCCTACCATGTTCTCTTTTGCAATTGTTTTATAACCCATATTATATTAGAGATAATCTAGGTTTAAATATTGTAATTAGTTTATTTTAGTAACTCTTTATGATTTCAGGTGATAATCATTGCACAATATACCTAACAAAGGAGAAATATACATGTAATGAATGAATGATCCATTAGCCTCACATTCACCCTCACTAAACATATTTGAGGTTGAATCCTAATGCTTTTTCACCATATAATTTGTGTGTAATTACACTAGAACTAGCCAAAAGTGAACAAAAAATACCTTCACAAACAAACTACCAAACCCCTTGAGATATTCCAAAAATATTTTATGTCGACTAAGAACTAGAAAGAGTTATCCTTGGGTATATCCTAGCTTGAAAAAGAAAGCACATTTATTCCATTTTCCCTCCTTTCAAGAGAGGTAAAGCCCCACTTGTTTGTGTGGATATTTCTCTAGATGTCCTATGACGAATGCATTATTTTTTCCTTCATACTATCAATATATTTATCACAAGAGGGGATAAAGAGGTGTGTCACTCTCAGATAACAAATAAACATAAATTGAACCAAGAAGAGTAATAAGATACATATTTTAAACATAATTAAAGAGACTTAGAATACATGTAAAATAATTAACATGACCTTGATGGGCGTAGGGTGAAAAAATACACCTCACAAAAGGAACTTACTAGGGACCCAAAAAATTATTACACCCAATTTATATGGAACCATGTTAGGAGACTAAGAGGAATTATGTTTTAGTGAAATTGAAAAAAAAATATAAATTTTAGACTTTTCGATGAAGCAAAAGTAGTTTGGGGAACCTACACAATCTCTTATAAAGTGTTGGAATTATTAGAAAAACAAATATGGTGTCAAATATTTATGTATCTACCATCATATGGGAGTAATTCATGAATATTTATAGGGTTTTGTTAACCCAAACTTCAATAAAAATCATGTATTTTGAAGAAGTGTGCCAATAAATCCTAAGTTGATCAAGAATTTTAAAAAAACTTACTACATTAGTGAGTTATTTTCTAGAATATCATATAGATGAACATCTTAAGACAATAAATTTCATCATGGGAATGAATCTACATATTAGTGGAAAATTAGATGTCCATGGACCCACTACCATGGAACAATTTTTCAAGAAGGAAATCAAATATGAAACTAATATAAAATTAATTTCCCCTGCATGTGAAGAAATGGAAATGGAAATGAAACTAATATAATAATAATTTCAATGGATAACATACATCCTCTACTCCATAGTCATCTTACTCATTCAATAATAATATATGGAGAAGAAATGGAAATGTTATGGGAAAAGAAAATAATGGGAACTTCAAACAACCTAACATAGATAACAACTCTTAGTTAAATAGGTCAAATAATGGATTTAAAAAAAACAATGGCCAAGAGAATAATGACAAGGGACTAAAACACATAAATTACCTATTGGTGGATGTTTTATATACACAAGATACCATTAATAAAAACTACACTCAAAAGGGTCATATAAATAGAGATATCAATTAATAACATTAATAGAGTATATATGAGGTGGTAGATATTTTTCGGTTAGAACATGATTCCACACAATTTAAAGGATCAAGTAATTTATTTAAGGTTC
Source organism: Taxus wallichiana var. yunnanensis (assembly GCA_018340775.1). NCBI lineage: Eukaryota > Viridiplantae > Streptophyta > Pinopsida > Cupressales > Taxaceae > Taxus > Taxus wallichiana. The sequence continues at coordinate 459,144,347 of CM031243.1, forward strand.
TTATAACTAATTTATTGATACTATAGCTATAAAATGTATCATGTGTAGGGAAATTTTATCTCAAATATTTAATAAATATGATTACATGAAAAATTCTTGGACTATGCAATATAGGAACTATAAAATAGGCTAGGCCAATGTCTATTTAGAGACTACTTGATACTTCCCACTTTCTCCAACAAGCTCAAAATTTATGTATCCCCTCTAGGATCATATGAAATTATCCTCTTCTTAATTTTTTTGGGGCATCATAAAGATAACATTGAATTTTATTCCAAAAGGTGTAATATCTTAATGATATAGCTCATTTTGTAAGTATACATAGGTTAAAAGGAAATAGGCCTCACAGAGATATTTATAAAATACAACTTATGAAGGCTTATAAGAAATGGTGTGGCATGTATTTATTAATAATTAATGACATGAGAATATTAGGAACTTAATTTTTAAGATTACCCTTTCCTCATTTTTTTCAATAAGAGTTTCCTAAATAATTACCAATAATCCCTCCCAAGAGAGAGTTCAATTTATATATGTGCATTGTTAATGGATCATAACAAAACACCAAGGCATCATATAGAATGAAGACAATGTTGTTAACATGTATTAAGGCATAAATCAAAGATATTATATCAAAAGGATTAATCTATCCAATTGTGTCACCTTGGAGTAGCAATATTTTTCAAGAAGGATAGAATTATTCACCTTAAAATTGACTAGTTACAATTGAGAAAGGTACATTTTCCTAATTAATTTAGAAAGGTAAACATTGCCTTATATATTGAGATTTATTAATTTAACAATCAATGAAATAATAATAATATATATCCAATCAATAAATAATGAAAATAATAAGATACAATTTATTAAAAGAAAATAAATGATTACACTTGACTGATAGAGAGGTAAAGTATAAAATATGGATGCGTAGAATAACTATGAAGATTGATGAAGACCTAGAAATGCTTCATTTTGGAGACTAAAACTGGAATATGATGGGATATGTCCCTGAGCTAGGACTACAATGTAGCACTATATGGTTCCTTATTTATGGTTTTGATCCCTTTTTGTAGGGTTTTGTAAATTTTGATTCTCATGATAGTCGAAAATGTGCTTTGGTATTGTAGATTAGGGTTCACATAAATTAAATAATGATTTTCATAACCTATAATAAGTATAAATTTTGAGATACTTGTAGAAAACTTCATACAACCATTATATAACTAATAGGATAAATTTATGTGTGGTGAGGAAAAGCCGACACTAGTGGCCAACCACTACTAAAGTGGCCTAGACATTGCACTATATCCGCTTGAGTCAAAAAAGCCTTATGTAGGTGAAATTTTAAATGTAATGTGCCCTCATATATCTTGAACCAAAGATAGTGGATGTAGCTATAGATAGAAGGAAATGGACCTTTTTTATTGTGTGTATAGTGTTATTATATACATATTTGAAATGAATTATATGTGAACATTTTTTATGTTTGGCAATACTAAAATATGGCTTGATATATACTATGGCTTGGCTTATATAGAGGGAAGTTATACTATTTTACTTGCTTGTGTGATTTATAATTGATTTATGTATTGCTCTAAGGATGTTCTAAAATTATAAATGGAGAGAGAAGAACTAAAAAGTGATTTGGAATAGTATTTCTAAGATTTTTTTCTTGAAAATGTCAGTGAGTTCAAATGGTGAATGTAATTACTAAATCACACTAAAGCCAACCTAAGGGATAGAAAATCACCCACATAAAGATATTAAATTAAGAAAAGAGTCAACATATTTGAAATAACAAGGTCATATACGTCTTTCCATACTGTAGTGCATCTTATCCTAGGACTATATGGTTTTGTAGAGGCAATCCATGCAATTAATATAGAGTTTTGGGAAATATGTATGAAATTTGTGTAGACATATATATGATTAATTCTAGATATTGGAATATATTGATTAAATCCATTTTACAATAGCCATATTACATCAAAAAGGGTCATCTACAGACCATATACATCATGAAATAACATTTCCCCCTACAAAAACTACTCTTGAATAGAGATCCTAGCTATGCTTTCCCATCACAACCCTTGTTTGACCGAGCGCATACATCTATGCTTAGTATAACATTCTTACAACACTTTTGCACTTCTCTCTCTCTCTCTCTTCTTTATTTTGGACCCAAGCACTCCTTTAAATAGAATCTGGATTCACCACCATAGCTTCACCCATGAGAAGATCACATGCCAAGTGGAAGTGTGGTCCTCCATGATCGATCAAGAGCTTATGCCAGCTTGCAAAGGCTTCCACTAACTGTAATGATCCTCTGGGAATATTCCCTATGTGGAATATTCTTTTCTTGACCTCAAGGCTCAGGATGGCACCTTATCCATTCATCATGCCTACTCGGGCCCTCACATGTTTTCCATGTGATACCACCTTCAAAATGTGGCTAAGTCCCCAAACCTTTTCTCTTCTTCCACATGCCAACCTCTCTCTCTGTGTGCCTTTCCTTGAGCACCTTTCTACTCACTTGCCTTGTGCATGCCTTCTTCTTCTTGGGACTTAGTCATTTTTAGGTCCAACATTACCCCACACTATGTGTGTTATCCATCCCAAAAACACTCTTCTCTTTCACCAAAGAATAAAGAATAGGAGAATGAAATAATTCCATTGAATAAAGAATGGAAGAATAGAAGGATCCTGCTACTATTGTTGCATGAGGAGTGGGAAGTCTTTCTTCATGGATGCTTCAATTTTATCCCAAGCATCTACCTCACCCCCATGCATGTTGAAGTAAATCACCCACCAGCACATGCTAACCTCATCAAAACTTAGTTCATCTCCCTTAGCCTTCAACGTATATCTGATGTTTTCCATCTTCTTGCTAAGGTCACCAATGCATCCATCCTGTGAGTGACTTGGGGGTATAATTCCTTCAGTTTATTTTTAATCAAAACCCTCAAGGTTTGATCACCTCTGACTTCTTCTTGACTTCTTCCAAGATTTTATCTCACTCCCCCTATTTCCCTTTTTTTCTCTTGAAACTCCTTCAGATCCACCTCATGGGTAAAAACCAATATGCTTGCTACTCTATCTCTATCACCACAGTTATCATACACAACTTTGGCCATCTACATGCCTGTGGTCTTCACTGAGGCAAGGAGCTCGGAGTACCGAGTTATTATCTCCCCAATCTTCAACTTCTCTTCTCCCTTTTTTGGTGCCATCACCTCTTCTACTCGACTCCAATGCAAGTGGTTTCCTCTCCATGGTGAGTATGTGTCAAGTCTTCCAAGAAGTGCATGGTCGACTCATATTTTTTCTCAGGAGGGGCTAGGTCAGGTGCTTTAAGATAATGGCATTTGAAATAACCTCTATCTTTTTGTAGACTTCACACACCTTCACCTTTTCATCCCTCAGCTCACATGCCTTAACTACACATTGATCAATTCCTTTTATTTTATCTCCCTGTCCCTCTCAATGATCTCCTCATTATTTTTCTCAAGCTCCTCCTCCAAGACTCTTATTCTATCATTTCTGCCAAAAATTCTTGCTTCCACCTCCACTGACACTTTGTTGAGAGCATGTTGCAAACTTCTCATCAATAGTTTTTGGGAATTTACAAGAGGGTTTATTCCCTTGGCATCTGGTGTCTTCATCAATGCATCACTATTTACCTTGAACTCGGGCTCATCAATGTGGGACTCAAAATCCTAGGATAGCATTTTCCTTTGTGTGGGTACACCCTCTTCATCAAAAGAAGACCAAGTGAGGAGTTGGTCTGTGGGCACTATGCTTTGGAAATGCATGCACAACACCTTTTTTGGATCATTGATGTAAGTCATGGCATGTTCTCTGCTGCCTGCTCTATGCCCTTTCCACCTATGTGCACTTACCTTGGGAAACTTACTACTAAGATGGGATCTCCGCCCATGCTTCCATATTCTTTCCCTACACTCACTCTCTCTCTTTTTTCCTTTAGCACTTCATTGGTTGTTACACTCCACCTCATGCTCCACAACTATTGTATAATACCCACCACCTCCTTTTTCTACAAGTGTCATATATTTGTTCTCTGGTGGGGTTGGGGTCTTCTAAGCATGCATGTCTACTTCCTCACTTCCTCCTATGTTATGTGAGCACTTCTTCTTCATAGTCATTCTTCTCTTCATCCCCTCTTCATCAGACTCATGTATATCATGACACAGGGGGACTCTTACCTTCTTCGTGCTCTTCATCTTCCTCCTTAGAGCCATCACCCTTCATGCTCTTTGTCTCCTCAGAATCTGAGCTCTCGGTCACCTTCTACTTCTTCTTAACTAGAGATCCCTCCTCTAACAGGGGAAATTCCTTTTTAGGTGACTCCTCTCTCTCAGGTGACTTCTCCTTCTCCTGTGTGGGGGACTTCTTTAAGAAAAGTGAACAGTAAGTGCTTTGCTGCCCACATGCCTAACTCTCTTGTGCCTCTATAGTCTATATTGTATGTGTGCTTGGTGCCTTTGTTGTTGGAGTCTCTTCTCATTCCCTTTTCTTCAACACCATCTTCTTTCTCTCGGTGGGGTCCTCTGGGATTGATACATCATCCTCAATGTAAGTCCCTTCTCAAACTTGGGCCTTAGTCACACATATACCCTTGCTTTCATCCTACCCGCAATAGGAAATGTCACCGGTTTTATCATGTGCACATCATGAGACACATACTTTTCTACATATGCACACTTCTTAGGATACACCAATGTTTGATGCACATCTCGTGGTGATCTGATCTACAACACTTAGATCAAATCTAAGTTTCTTCACCTCCTTAAACCGGTTGACCATGCCTTGAAATATTTGTACTGTGTGAAGGAGAAGGGAAATTTACACCAAGGGCTCTTGGTGCCATTTGTCAAAGTAAATCTACCGATGATACATAAGTGTTGGTATATAAAAAACTCAGCTTCTCCATCCACTAGTGTAGGAAACTGCTCAAGTATCCTCCATTCTACCTGAATGCATCGTGCATCCATTTATACCATTTTTCCAAGTGTGCCTTATGAGTGGTCATCATGGTGTCACAAGTATATGCTTAAAATATCTTTGTGGGGGAGGGGTCCTCATCAGGTATTCCCAAACAAACTTATCGGCCCATCGGGCACTCCAATTTCTGAAAATACAATGGTGAGAAGGATGTTACCAAACATAATATTTTCCCCATCGTGTGTGATCTATGATCTCCTCTATAATAAAAGTTGAAAGGTTGTAGATGGTTCCTCTATGAGATCTTTATGGAAAACATTCAACCAACTCTTGTTTATCTACATCCATCTCTCTCCTACCCATTTAGTTTTGTAACCAAGCGTGCATGGCCATCCTCATGACAAGGTTGGTCATTATAGAGATATCAAAGTAATGTGAACCCTTCTTGTAATCATATGCTTCAATTATTCTCTTGATGGCCTCCTTGTCACATAAGTCATCATCTAGCAGCTCTCCTTCATAGATAATGCCAGTGTACTTTGAAATCAGTTGAGGAGTTATGCACATTCTTCATCTATGAAATAAAAATGATCCTCATGCACATGTGACATTAACCATTGGTATAGTCACTTGGGTTTTCCAAAATAGGGAAACTCGTAGAGTTGTAAGAGCCCAACCTTTTCCAACTTAACCTTTACTTCATCATCATATATGGGCTTCCCATCTGGTGTCCTCTTTTTATAGGGTGAACCAACTCTAAAGTCATCTCCTTTTTTGTGGTGCTCATTTGATGGTTATAATCTCTCATGGCCATCTTTTCATATATGAGACACCCACTCCTTTCCTAACAACACACCATCTGGGTACTACATCTCATGTACCATTCTTCATTAAAACTGGTCAAAATGGAAATGGTTTTCCTTTTCCCTTTCCTTTTCCCTTTTTTGGTGAAGTGTTCACTCCCTTCCTTGGTGCCATTTTTCTCCTCCTCGGTCCTCTGTTCTTCTTCCTTGCATCAAGTTCACTCACTACTCAAACCCTGGCTCCACACTTCTATGAAATCTCCTCAAAAACCCATGCCCTAGCTTGTAAACCCTAACCTGGAGCACTTATTTTCCACAAGGCAGCATAATCACCCATGGGATCCCAAAAAATAACCTCCTCCACATGCTCATGTACTCTACTTCCACACTGGTTCAAAAATCCGTTGATCTCTTCAACTCCACACACTACTCTTCACAACTTCTTCACAAGAATCACCTTAGATCGCAAGAACTTATTTCTTGATATCAAAATGCAAGGTGAAAAACAATAGCTCACCGACCTTCTATTTATAGCTTCCCACTTTTCTCCATTAAATTTCATGCCACCTACCAATGTATGAACACAATAAAGTCATATTTTTCCAACATAACTCCACATGCGTGTTCATCCAAGCACTTTCCCTCCTCATGCTCAAACTCTCACACAAAAATTTCCTACCAACCTTTTAGCAAGACTTTTTGACAATCATACTCACTTGCATGCACCCCCCATGTGCCAAAGTATGTCATCCTCTGCATCCTTTACCAAGTTCTTTCCTTCACCTACCTCATGTTTCTCTATGCTTATATCCTTGTACGTGGTTTCCTCAAATCCTTTTGACACCATTTTTCTATCATGAACACTTTATTACGTGCCTTCCTTCATCCTACATGCCTTTGACTTCACAACCTGGGCCACCATCCAACATTTCTCTCAACACTTACCACATCTTTTTTCAAAGTTCTCTTTTTCACTCCACCCCACACTAAATAGATGTGTGGTCCTCTGCATGCATAAAACCCTTTAAATAAGTAATAGCTACTATTGGTGCAAAACACGCCCAAAAAAACCAAAAAAAGACAAAGCAAAGTGATGAAAAAGGGAAACACAAAGAAAGGAAATTGCATTAAGGGAAATCCTAAGCTAGTTGGAAATATTGCCTTATTTACAAACACAAGAAGACTTATTTATAGTAGGGCTTCAACCTACTCCCATTAAAGAAACTAGGAAACCTTGTCCCATCCAGTGCTTGTAACTTGAAAAAAGTGCTGAATCAAGTATGCAAGTGAAATATCACATGTATGGGCCCAACCAATGTACCTTGAGCTTTCCTGGGTGGTGCAAAACTTAGAATCATACAACAAGACCATCTTCCCAACCTCAAACTTCTTATTCTTTCTTGATGTGTCTATCATGTCATGCCTTCTGCCTAGATTTTTCCATTTTTTGACTCCATCATGTTATATGGCACATCTTTCATCCAACTACATTAACTTGTCAATTCTTTCCTCAAGTGCTTGTTCATCAACTAAACCTCCATGCATGCATATACATAGTGATGGTAACATGAATTCAATAGGTAACACAGCCTCCACACCAAACACCAATTGAAAAGGTGTGGCCTTGTTTAATCTCTTATAAGTAGTCGATATGACCATAACATGGAAAAAACTTTATCATCCTAGTCCTTTCATCCAACATCACAAATCTTGGTCAATGTGTGACTCAAAATTTTGTTAAAAGCTTTTGTTGTCCCATTAGCTTGTGGGTGATAAGGGGTAGTCTTGTGATGGGCCACCATGAACTCACCAACAAGATTCTAACCATCTCATTTAGAAAATGAGTACCCCTATCACTCGTTAAACTCAATGGGCATCCATCCATACCTGTTGATTATATTCTCCCACAAGAATCTAGTTGTTGTTGTCACCACCATGTAATCCTTCGTAGCACCTTGCTTTTACCTGTGTGTAAGATAGTTATATGCATGTAATGATATAGTGTGAACCATCCTTTCATGGCTGGGGTAATAGGGCCTACAAAGTCAATTTCCCATTTTTGATGGCTCTGCATTGAGTGATAGGCCTTAATGGCATTTCATCTCTTTTCCCTAGTTTACCAAGGTGTTGGAAATGATCACAAGCCTTGCAATACTCGATATAATCCTTGTAAACCATTTCCCACCAAAGGCTAGCTAAAAGGATCTTGTGCATGGTCACATTCCCCACATAGTGTCCTCCTACAATTCCACCATGAGCCTCTTCCATGATTATAGTGCATGCTCATGCTCTAGCACACACCATGACACAAAACCTCATCATGACCTAGCTTGTATAAGTCTCCACCAATTAACATATAGGGGCATGACATGTATGGCTAACTACTTCCTTTCTAATGCCTTCATCCTTTTGGCACCCCACCCATTCTTAGAAAAAGGTGATATCTTCCAAGTTAGGGAGGGGGTGTGCTGTTGTAATCTTTGAATATTGTGCATCGGCATCATATCCTCAATGCTTTGTGCATCCTCACCTGAGTAATTCTTGACAAATGATCAGGTCCCAAATTACTTTTGGTTTCACCACAACTATAAACTCAAACTCCTGAAACAATAGTCCACACATATATGCCCTTAAAAAATGGGCTTGTTCACCAAGTATTTTAATGCCATGTGGTCTGTGTAGAAAATAAAAGGAGTTTGCTAGTAAATACTACCTAAATTTGTGTGCAATGATGTAGATCATTGATAATGCCTCATGCTCTTGTGGTAGTATAATTTTGTTTTGTTGGGGTTAGCTTCCTACTAGCAAAGCACAAGGGATGGTCAACAATTCCTCTCTCTAGGTTGTGCTAAGACTACTCCAATCACCATACCGGATGCATCAACATGCACATGAAAAGGTTTATCCCAAGAGGGAAAACATAAAATGGGCGTGGTGGTAAGATTTTTCCTTCAATGTGTCAAATGCCACCTATTTGCCTCTCCCCAATAGAACTTACTTTTATGTTTCAATAACTCTTCTAGGGGCATGGAAATCTAGGCATATCCCTTGATGAATTTCCTATAGTACCCTGTATGCCCTAGGAACCCACACACACTTTGCTTTGACTGGTAGGCTCCTCTAATCCTACTATAAAAAACTTTTTTGGGGTCTACCAAGTAAGCCTTCTTTACAAATAATGTGTCCCAACAACGTGCCAAAAGGAGTGGAAAAAACACACTTCTTAATATTCAGGGAGATTCTCAACTACCTACATCTCTCAAACATCAACCGTAGATTGTCACAATGGTCTTTTACTAATCTGTAAACCATCTAGTCATCTAGGTAGACTTGAAGAAACTTGTGAATGAAGTCTGAAACACTGCCTGAACCACAATGTGTAAAAACACAGTAGGTGTGTTCTTAGTCCAAAAGGCATTACCGTATAGGAAAAACTTCCCCATTCAGTGGTGAAATTTTGTCTTCTCTTGGTCTTCCTTTGCAATTCAAACTTGGTGATATCCCAAAAACCCATCTGTAAATGAATAGATCTCACCCTGACTACTCCTTCTAGGATCTCCTCAGTGAATGGGGTTGGGAAAGGATCAATTACACACACTGCATTCAAATCCCTATAGTAATCAACAAATCCTTATTCTCCCATCCTTTTTGATATTGATGACCATCAAGCTTACCCATTAGATTCTTCAACAAATCTTCTATGATCCTAGATGTTATCATCTTATCAATCTCCTCCTTAACTTTGACATGTAGATTCAGATTCATCCTGTAAGGTCTCTTCCGAATTGGGTGTGCACCATCCTTTAACTTGATTCTCATTTCTCCTAGTGAGGGGTGAACTCCTTTAAGTTCATGGTACCCACATGGAAACAAATCTAAAAATCATGCAGAAGCTCAATAATCTTTGAGACCTCCTGGTCCATCTAGTAGTCCCCAATAATAGCTTCCTTTGGTTCCACCTCCATACCAATGTTAACCTTCTTTTTCTTCAATGGCTTGTGGTAAATGCATGTGCTTTCTCATCAACACTATCTAACACTTCACATGCATATACCTTCTATATGGCTAACATCCAAGTTCTCCACCTCTTCATCATCTATCAAGTAGACCAACTTTCCTTTCTCCTTCTCTCAGGAAGGTGTGCTCAAGTTGTATTTCCTCGATTCTTCCTCCACAAAGTGCCCCCAACTCTGGTTCACCTAACAACTCTAGAATCTATCCTCCACCATGGCACTATCTCCCAAGGTAAGGCACTTGACTACCTACAACACCTCATTCACTGATGGCTTAGTACTCTGATATTCAAATGTTTGAACAAGGTCCACCATCAACTCCTACCATTTCCTGTTCTATCTCATCACTACAACTGAATGAATATACCATGCATGTGTGCATGTAACCCTGTAAGGTGGAATAGAACTTATGCACCCATAGGGAAGGGGGTAAAGCTTTGTGCCTCCCATCCAAGTCTTCTCACACTCTGAACATGACATGAGGTGGATCCCTTCCCATCATAGTCACAAATTTGAGATGGTGCATTGCTTGGAGAAACCTAATAGAGAGTGTGATTCTCACTTCGTGCCACTCTAGAAGATTATCTCGATGTGTCACCCACCAATGTGTTGTTGTCCCACATAAAGTATAGGTAAGCATATTCCTTCTCTCACTTGACACTTCCACTGGGTCTCCATTTCACGTAGAAAGACATCAGGGTTGGCTTCCCCTAGTGTACCATGGAAACTTCCTTCCTCCCAAGCACCTAACTAAGCATGTTCTGACAACTTGAGTCTCAGTATCCTTTAGATGCCTTCCAACCAACTCGTAAGTCCCATGCCTAGTTGTCACAAGAAACATGTTGGTTGTATCACTTATGGATTATGCATCATCCCATTGAATGACCCCTTCCTTTGATGGTTGAATGAACTTTGGGTCTTGATGGTGCACACATATATCTTGTTTAAGTCTTCTTCACCCAATGGCTCCACATATATACATGAACCATCCATCCATCATTAGTGGAATGATCATGCACTCTTCCTTGTTCTCAAAACTGATGTAGCCCTTAAAAACAAATCAACATTGTTTGCATAGCACCAAGGGCACCCAAGTAATGTTGGGAAACTATCAGCCTCCTCAGTGAGCTCTAGAACCTCAAAGTCCCCAAAAAAACTTTTCCCCTTGAATAGTAATGGATGCACCTTTTAACACCCCTAGAGGCATGGCCTTTGTCCTATTAGCCATGTACAACACATTCAAAGATGGATGCAATGGGGGCCTCCCATTTGATTCCATGCATCTAGAGTAAGGACATTGACCTCCACACTATGTCAATCAATATATTACTTAGAGCCACCCATCAACAACTGCATTCAAGTGTGATCTCCTTATCATAATCAATGTTGTGAGGGGGTAGGTTAGCATGTAAGACTTGTCTCTCATGCCCTCCTCCAGCACATGTGGTACCTTCTCCCTCATCCATTCTCCCAATAGAGGAATAATTTTCTCTTACCACAACATTGACACACTTCTCTAACCTCATCCATCTCCTACTTTGGAACCTCAGTGCTCTTCTTCTTCTACTCCAATTTGTGATTTCTCCTTAGAAATTGGATTTCTCCTTGCAAACTCCTAATCACCTCCATGGTTTCTTGGTACACCTCCTTCTGGTGGGTAGGATCAGGATATTTCCCATGTATCACTTCTTCTCTTGTGATAAGGGGCCTTCTTCTTTGGTTCCTCTTGGTGCGTGTGTAACCTCAGTGTGTGTAGTGACCAAAATAGGCTCTAGCTGGAGTTAAGCACTACCCTCGGCATCCATTGTGGGTGGTCCTCTTTACACTCACCATCCCCATGCCCTTTTTCCTTTTTCTAGTTCTTTCTCATGTGGTCATACAACTGGGAACTCTTCATACTTGTGCTTCTTTCCACACCATGAGCATTACAACAAATCAGGGACACTCACGCTTGTAGTGTTCAGTTGATCCACAATTATAACAGGTCCATGAGGAAATTCACTTCACTTCCTCCTCCTGTGATTTCCATGCCTTTAAATCCTCTGTGAAAACCTCTTCCTGACCTCCTCCATCTACGTGCCCTTCATACTGATGATCCTCGGCCTTAGAACTACTCCCAATGCTGGTCTGGCACACACCGAGATCAATGGCATCATGGATTTGGTCTATCAATCTACAATCCTTTGTGTCATGAGTAGTAGAGGTGCAAATATTGCAATAACAAGACACATTCTTATGGATTGCATGCTGCAACAATGGGCATCTACTTGCATCATGATCTCCATGGAAAATCTCATAATCTACATGACATGGTGCACACCAAATTTTGGGAAAATTTCCTTTATATGTCCCTCTACTTCACAATCCATGCACCATAGCCCACTGTGAGTCTCATGAGATGAGTTTCATAGATAATTTTTCTAGCTACTTTTCCATGATAGCAATCTGGGCTTCAAGAAATGGACTAACTCTAGTATCAATGCTTCCCATGGCCTCAACATGCACAAGGTAGCCTCCAGGCCTCACATGGATTGTGAAGGTCTTATGTGAAAGTGCCCTCCTAAATGGTGTGATCACCCTCTGATGAACCATTGAGCATGTTGTGAAGGATGAATGTCATAAGATAACTTAGATAGGAGAGTCTTGAAACATGCATCATACTCCCACACACTCTCTACCATTCCTTTTGAATCTCCTTCAAGATGTTGATGCTCTTTTTTCAAACTCAAGAATGGAACACCAAAAATGCATCATGCAATGTATAATCCACCACTTTTCTGGTGTGGATCACTTTACTTGTACCACTACTATGTGTGTGCCCTTACAAATGTGGTTACAAAAACTGACTTCACCTTCCTCTATGGGGGTAGTGATACCCTTTGCATGCCATAGTAACTCACATTTTGCACACATGCTCTAAATGCATCTTCCACACACCCTTGTAATCAGGAAAATGCAAAGACATCTCAAAAAAACCTACTTGTTGAGGTTGTTGAGGCCCTTCCCACAGATCAGAACCTTGGCCTCCTCTAATATTTCCACCACCTCTAGCACCACTAGATCCACTAGTCTAGCTATCCTCCTGGATCCACCAGATCCTCCTCCTATCGTAGGTAAGGGGCCTAAATGCATTTTGCCCTTGTGAACCCACCATCATGCTAAAACTACATGCACGAAAGTCTATGAAGTCGACCCACTCCCAGATGTGTTTCCCGTGCCACTTCTAGATGTGATACCCAAACTTTCATACCCCCACCTTTCCCAAAATGTTGTACTAGAAAGGATCCCTCCAAAACACAGTGAGAAATTGTGTGCCATAGATGTACCAAATGAAAAATTATATCTCCTAGGTGTAACTTTTTGACCACCAATACCAAGACCAACGGGTTAACAATACTTATCTCTAGATCTAGAAAACTAAGTGCTAGGGTTTGGTCACCAGGTGGGCTTAGATGCATATGCCTGGATCTCTCCTTTCTCCAAATGATGAGCTCTCACCAGAAGCCGAGGGGGTCTCTCTCCCATGCTTTCCAAGATGGGGTAGCACAGACTACTCAGATTCCATGCCCTCTGTGAACCTCAAATCCTTCCCACAACATCTGCCTCCATAAATCCATCACACTAAAACCTTTTCATGTTGTCTCACCAACTCCCTCTCTCGAGCTTCATTATACTTGAGCCATCTCTCTCTCTCTCTCTATTTTTCACCCAGGTCCAAGGTCCACCATCTTCACCACCACTTCCATGCCCCCTGCACTAGAGAGTTTAGCCAACCATAGGGAAGGCTTCCAAACTCAAAGTAATAATCAAGATCTTGATAGCTAGTGGAATAACATGCAAGAATGATCCTCTAGGCTCCCTCAAGAACTCAAACTCAGCAACCTCTAGGAGTAAGAATATGTAGAAATCATGTATTCTAAGGTATAACTAGTCAACACTCTACTCCACCAGTGATCAACAACATGAGTCAGGTCAGATCAACATCATGCAACCTCTGATACTCATCTGGGTCCATACATGAGGTCTATAATACCAACTTGACCTTGATGCATATGTTGATAGCCATTCATACAACTCCATAGGGAAACAAAAAAAAATGTTTCATACAGGTCATCATATAGGTGTTCTTCTACCCATTTACGTGCATCAAACTCAGATCCGAGTGTTAAATCTCTGAGAAAACTCATCCTCCATGCTTTTAAGCCATGTCTTGACACACTCTCCAAGGTCAAGATGCTCATCATTACACATCATTCTCACAACAACTTCAAAAGAGGTCCCAACAATGGAACCAAAATGTAGTCTCATTTTACCTCTATCCTCTAATCTTTCTTTTAACCCCAAAGTGCATGTCGACCTATCACCCAAGTGTTGGGTGCTCACCAAGGTGTGCAGGGTTGAGCCCCTCCTTTATGTGAGCTTTGTGAGAATGTTCCACCATTAATGGAGGAAAGGTTTTGTAAAAAAGAAAGAATACATGCATTTAATCTAATATAGAGGTAGTAGATCTAGTTCTAAGCATAAATGCTCCATGAGATAAGCATAAACATCACAACAACATAATGGAAATAGATCTAAACCATGAATAACATGAAAATACACTAGGGTTTAGTCCATAGACACAAATATACAAAACAAAGCTCCATATATTGATTAAATCCATTTATAGTAGCCATATTACATCAAAAGGGGTCATCTCAGACCATATACATCATGAAATAACATTCCAACCCTACAAAACTACTCTAAATAGAGATCCTAGCTATGCTTTCCCATTACAACCCTTGTTCAGACCGAGCACATACATATATGCTTAGTAATAACATTCTTGTAGCACTTCATTTCTCTCTCTCTTTCTCTTTTATTTCAGACCCAAGCACTCCTTTAAATAGAATTGGATTCACCACCATAGTTTTTCCCATGAGAAGATCACATGCCAAGTGGAAGTGTGGTCCTCCATGATCGCATTCATCACACTTACTTGGTCCCTCACATGTTTCTCCTGTGAAACAATAATTATAATGAATTGGGTAATTCCCCAAACCATCTATATACCTATATGCCAATCTCTTCATGTACTTTCATTGAGACCTTAACAAAAGCTGAGCCTTGAATTTGTGTGTGGGGAGGTTGAGACTTTTCCATTTAGTGGTCAACAACACACTAAACTTCTATGTGTTAAAATACATCAATTCAAGTGGGATAAGAAGGGAACCTCATGTACATTATTATTTTATGACTTCGTAGATGTGAATGTAACCACAGATAATCCCTTTATGTTCCTCAGAATAAAATTCCTAGAGATAATGGGCAAAGCACTTATAAATATATCAAGAATACCCTTGAGAGCATCATTTGTATAGTTATATTTTATACAAACTTGTATAGAAATTTATTTGACCCTTTTTCCAATGTTTTTGGAAATATGAAAGAATTAGTTTGATATGACATAAGGCTTTGGTTGGGGATATGAAAGCTAGAATATTTAGCGTAGTCAAGTGTTATAGACATAATGTATGAGTTACTACTATAGATGTAGAGAGGTGAGAAAAATTATTTTGGAATAGTATTTGGAGATTGTTCCTTCAGTTAAGTTAGAAAATGATAGCAAATGGTGAATAAAATTTTCTTATTTAGGTGTTCATGATTACTAAATCCACCCTAAGGGATATATAAATAAAAAAATATTTATTAAAGTTAAGAAAGAGTCATTAGATCTCAAAAGGAAAAGATTTGTAGAGGTCTTCTAGCCGATAGAGGATACAACATTTGACAAGTCTAAAACCATACGATTTAGGATCAAGTAGTTTATGTAATTAATCTATAGTTTTGGAAAATATTCATAGAATTTTCTCTCTTGCATGACATATTTTTGGGTATATTGATTGATTTTACGTTGAATAGATTTTATGAAATAACAATTGGATGAATGGAAATCAATACAAAATTTGGGCTTAGGATGCATTATGATCCATGGGTCTTAGGAATGAAGTCAATTTTTTAATTTCCAAATGATAAATCTATAAATTTATGTAACTATATTTTCCACCCCTTAAGTGTGAAATGAATAATCAAATCTTGTATTTTAAATTTTACTTGTGTTTTACTTTGTGAAATTGCATACTTAAAGAGGAAAAAATATGAGAGTGTGGAAACATATTTTTTATTCAATTGACATCATGAAGGCCTTGTACTAGTATCCCATATGCCTTATGATGAAACCTAGAAAACATAGTGTTGTTAATGTCTATAAAAGAAATCAATTTTAACTCAATTTTAAAAGTGTATTTTTAATTTGAATAGTTTAATGTCACTATTGAGAAGTGAAATAAAGAAAAAACAATTGAAAAGGAATAAACTTTATAGCATTTAGAAGGAATGCTAAAAATTTTTGTGATTTGATATTTTTGAAATTTTTAGTTTCAAAAGGATTAGGGTTGGTTAGTCTTCAATAGATCTAAGGAGATGTTGTAGATGCTTGGATTAAAGTTTTCTAAACTCATGACTCACAACGAAGGTGAAGGACTTGGTCACAAAAAATAAAAATGGAAGAGTGTTGAGTAGATAATAATTAAAAAAAAAAGGCACACAAGAGGTGGGCTAAGAATAGGTTTTTACTGTCGATTAACTAAAGAGAGTCTATTATTAGCACACTTGCATGTGGGGCTATGATTGTAAAAAAACATGGCTAATAATAGCATGTGACCTATTTTGGGATTAGATAAGTGGTGAAGGGAAAGACCCCACCCTTATAAGTATGTAGTAAAATATGTAAAAAGAGATGCATGGAGATAGGAAAAGAGAGCATAGTTATGCGTGTGAGAACTAGGGTATAGTGAGATTATGTTGCTAGATCATGTCACGCATGAGCATATACTACTATTACTGTAAGGAGCTTCTGTGCAATTGTCATATTTAATATAATGAAGGATATTGGCTGAATCCAAGTGTTAGTTTTGTGTGTATTTGGATCTAGTATGTTCTTGATTTCATCATGGTTAGTACTTAATTATGTTCTCCCTTAGTTATAGATCTGGCATGCTCTGTAGAATGATGTATTAATAATGGAACTACATATGCATTATTAAGTCTTCATCATGCTAACATCCTACAACAACAACCCTAAAGAGGGCCTGGTACCTTTGCGTGCTTTGGGTGAGCACTTAGTCTAGGTTGAGTGATGTGCCAGTGCGCTGGGGTCTTATTGGTGAATTCTAGGTTGCATCATTGGTTCCATTTTGGACCTCTTTTTCAGTTGTTTTCAGGATGGTTCATGATGAAGACATATAGTTGACCTTAGCAAGTGTTGAGGAGTGGATACATGATCTGGAAGAAGAATACGCACAAGTGGTTCAACATTGGATTTGAGTTTAACGCACACTTGGGTGGAACAAAATATGTATGATAGTTTATATGAGAGATTTTTCACTATCTTTCTAGTAGAATTGTATGAGTGGCTGATTTCTTATGCATCTAAGTGGAATTGGAGGTATCACACACTTGTCTGGACGTAGGAAGAATTTCAGGCCCTTTATGATGCTGATTTGATTTGGACTCGAGCTATGGATACATGGTTCCATGGTGTTTTGAACAATTATATTTTGGAGTATTCAATTTCCACTTATTCATGTCTAGAAGTAGTTGAATTCCAATTTTACGATATCCAAGGGGAACTTACCTATAAGGCATTCCACTGGTGAAATCAAGATCCTGATGGTAACTTTGAATTGGAGAGTAAATGATGGCTAACTAAACCCCACCACACATGGGGGTAGGAGTAGGTTTGGTAAAAGATGGCAGACCTAGTGACAGAAAGGTAGAGAGAGGAAAGGTGGCTTAAGTATAATGAGGTGTGTGAGAGGGAGATAGAGAAGCAGCGGAGGTTGTAGAACAAATGGCATTGTGGAGAAAGATAGTTTAGGAAGGAGTTGAAATTCACGTAGAAGATGTGGAACCCAAGCCTCAGGAACTCCCCCATTTGGGAAAACATGATAGGGAACCCTCCTCGGCCTCATGTAGAAGCACACCAGCAGAGAGATGACTAGCCATGGGCATGCATCTGAATCCACCTAGCAACCTTGCCCTTGCGCTTGGTTTTCCAGCATCTAGTATAACAAGTAGTCAACAAACTAATTCAAGTAGTGGAAGAGTAGGAGTGAGTCTTATGAAAGGTATAATAATGGCAACACAAATGACTTTGTTGTTATATGGGAGTACTTTTTTAGGTGTATCATCAACATAGAATACAAGCACCAATTTTGGACTATCTTTTGGGAGTGGTAACGCTTCACAGACTATCGAGGTATAGTTTAGTTCTACTATTGGGACATAGGGAAGTACATCTTTTGGTCCAACCCCAGCCACAGGTTTGGGATCAGGAGGCATAGGTAGCTCAAGTTCTAGTGGATCTGGTGGTTTGGAGGTAGGGGAAACACAGGAGGTTTTGGATTAGGTGGGCAAGGTCCACACCAACCCCAGAATATTTACATGGAGATGTCTCTTCATCTTCTAGAGTATAGGGGCATAGAAGATGCTATGAACATGTGCATATGTGTGAAATATTATGGCACACAAAAGGAATCATGGCTTTTGAGTGTAGGGAAAGCCAATTTTCCACTACATTACAAGGGTGCACACACTAGTATAGAAAATTTGACCCTGATCAGACCTATGTGGACTATACAACTTTAAAAGATGCATTCCTTAAAGAGTTTCACATCCTTGAGTTTGAGTAGAAGAGTATAAGTGCACTCAAGGATATTAAGCAAGGCACTACTAAAAGTGTTAGAGAGTATGATGCATGGTTTAAAACATTGTTATCTAAGCTTTCTTATGACATACACACAAGCCAACATGCACAATGGTTTGTTGGGGGTTTGATTACACCTTTTAGGAGGGCATTATCACATAAGACATACACTGATCCGTGTGAAGCACTTGAAGCATCCTTATGTTGAAGTAGTTGGAAGCATAGACACTGGAGTGAGCCCATTTTTAGAAGCACAGATCATGCAGCTATGGAAAATAGTTGGAGAAACTATCGGCAAATTCAGCACATGAGACACGCACAGGGATTTGGTGCATAGATTGTGAAGTAGAAGGTCACACCAAGGATAGTTGTCCTCATAGATCAGTGTGATCAATCGTTGTTGATGGATTGTGAAATATGCCATTTAAACCATGATGTTAGCCATTTACCCATTATTACAATGCGTGATAAGGAAGAATGTTTCAAGCTACTGTAAAATCTATAAGTCCATGACTCATGACACGAAAGACTTCCGAGTTGATTGGTTAGATCCATGATGCTATAGATATTGGTGTACGATAGACAGGAGTTTCAGATAACTCTAAGGGAAAGAATGAGCATCAGGACTGGGATCACAATCAAGGGCACTCTATGATCGGAATGAAGGGGCATTTTGAAGGTGGTCATGGTAGAGGTTGAGGATACCATGGTGGATTTGGAGGATGAGGCCATGGTAGTGGGAGAAGTGAGTTTCCCCATGGAACATGTTATACATGTGGATCTCCTGACCACTATAGGCGTGAATGTCCCCAGAATATTACATGTTATTTTTGTGGAAAGAATCATAGCTATGAGGAGTTCTGACTTGTATGAACATCTTAGTAAGCAACATAAACAAGAAAACAAAGGTGCAGGGATGGTTAGGATACAAATGCGTTGTTGAAAATCAATGGATGCCTAAGTTGGCGGTAGAGTTTCAAAGAGTTGCAAGTGAAGATTATGACCCGCACTGAGGTGGCACACATGCCAGAGAAGCATTGCAGTAGAAGCCTACCATCACTAAGGAGGAGGTTCTACATACATGATACCCAGATCCTACCTATCAAAAGGAGGTTTATCAGGAAACCATGGAAGTTCTCAGGAATCTTTAGGGTGAGATACAATACTTAAAAGAGAAATCATAGAAGATGGAGCAAAAGAAAGTATCAGAGATGGTCCAAACTGATATAGATGACGTAAGGGAAGTGTGTAAAATGTTACACTAGGAAAATATCATTCCATTGTTAGGGAGTTGGTTAAAAGGAAACATTCCATGTGTAAGTGTTGAGACTGGATGAAAAATCCTACATGTGAATCTTCCCCCATAGCCTAGATTATGACAAGGAAATCACTTGAATGTTGTTGTGGATGGGTGGCTATTGAGTAATATATTGATTGATATAGTGCGTGGAAGTCAATGTTCTTACCTTAGATGCATGGGTACAAATGGGGAGACCCCCATTGCAGCCATCATCTAATGTATTGTTCATGGCTAATCAAACTAAGGCCACTCCCATCAGAGTTTTGAAAGATGCATCCATTACCATCCAAGGGCCAAGTTCACTAGAGACTTTGAGGTTTTAGCATTGGTAGAGTCAGATAGCTTCCCATGGCTCTATTGGGGCATCCTTGGTGTTATGCAAATAATGTTGATCTTCGGTTCAACAAGGGTTATATCAGTTTTGAAAATAAGGAGGAGAGAGTTATTATCCCTTTAACAGATGGAAAATATGTGCCCTATGTTGAGCCCTTAAGTGAAGAAGATCTGAATAGGATTTATGTACATGCCATCCGAGATCAGAGATACTTGAGCCAACTAAAGAAGGAATAATTTAGTGGGAGGATGCACAGTCATTAGCGATACTACAAGTGTTGCTTGTGATAATTGGGCTCATAGTACTTATGAGTTGGTGGGGCATGAAGTAAAGAGCATATTTCTAGAGGAAGAAAACCATGTTATGTAGGAGAATAGGTAACAACTCGGTACCTTGTTACACTAGAGAAGGAGATCCTATGGTATTCCTGCACACCATGGAAGCATAGTGGATAGACCAAGTTCAGAGAAGGAACATGTTAGCATATACCCTACATGGGACAGTAGCGTGCTGGTGGGTGGTTCACGAGGGTAATCTTATGGAATGGAATGAGATTAGGATTGCTGTTATCTACTAGGTTCTATGAGGGAATAATGCACCTACTAGATCTACACTTATCATGGTAATTAACTAGTTCAACATCACATCCAACTAGTGTGAGAGACTTTGGACAGGAGAAGCTTTACCACCTTCTCTATGGGTGCACAAGTTTTATTCCACTTTACAAGGATGTGTGTGCTTAGTATGTATATGTAGAACTCCATAGAGAGACTAGAAATTGGCAGGATTTAATTACAAGAATGACCCATACATTTGACTTCTTTTCTACAAAGCCTCTTAGTGGAAGAAGCATTGAAATTCATAAGGTGCTTAACTATGGGAGATAGTGCTAAGGCTGAAGAACTCCTTTAGGAGTTATTAGATGAAGGAAACTCAAGAGAACACGTCTTGTTGAAGAAATAGAGGTGGATGCAACACTACTTCAACGCACTTTCCTTGAGAAAGAAAAAGGAAAAATGGTCTACTTAGTGGATGATGAAGAAGTAGAAAATCTAGATGTAAATCATTCACTGGGTAGGCATGAGGTGTTGGACAGTGCAGATAAGACCACGTGCACCTATCATGAACTATGAAGAAAAAGAAGGTGAATATTGGATCAGAAGTTGAGCCTAAGGAGGCCATAATTGGAGACTATTGGTCAGATTCTTTGAAGTGGCAAAAATCATAGATTTTTAAGGGATTATCAGGATTTATTCCCTAGAGGGGTACCATGAACTTAAAGGCATGCATGAATCATTAGGGGAGATGAAGATAAAACTTAAAGAGGGTGTGCATGCCTAGTTAGAAAGAGACCCTATAAGATGAACCCCAACTTGCGTGAAAAGGTCAAAGAAGAAATTGACAAAAATGTTGAAGTCTGGAATTATCAAGCCCCTTGATGAGTCAGAATGGGTTAGTCCAATGGTGATCAGTATCAAGAAGGATGGATGGGATTAGGATTTTGTGGATTACAGGGAGTTGAATGTTGCATGTGTGATAGACCCATTTTCTATGCCATTCACGAGGAAATACTAGAAGGCATTGTAGGGCATGAAATCTATTCATTTACAGATGGGTTCTCTGGGTATCATTAGGTTAGGATTGCCCAAGAGGATTAGGAAAAGACTATGTTTACTACTGAATGGGGTAGCTTCACCTATATTGTAATGCCTTTTGGTCTGAAAAATGCACTGCTTTGTATTTTCACGCATAGTTGTTCAAGCATTCAAGGAATTTATTCACAACTTCTTACATGTCTATTTAGATGATTGGATGGTGTATGGATTAGTTAAGGATCATTGTGACAATCTATGCTTAATGTTTGAAAGATGTAGATAGTTGAGTATCTCCTTAAACATCAAGAAGTGCATATTTCTACACCATTTGGGATACTTTTAGGACACATAATCTGCAAGGAAGGTTTGTTGGTTGATCCAGCCAAGGTTGTAGTCATTATAGGCCTAAGGGAGCCTACTAGTTAGAGTGAGGTGCATGGATTTTTGGGTCATACAGGATATTACAGAAATTTTATCAAAGGATATGCCAAATTTTCCACACCATTGGAAGAGTTATTGAAAGGGAAAGGTACATTCTATTGGGGAGAACCACGCAACAACGCACATTCGAGACATTGAAGGAAAAACTTACTACCATGCCTATTCTACATTTTCCTTCATGGGACCAACCATTTCATGTACATGTTGATGCCTCTGGCATGACCATTGGTGCGGTGTTAGCTCAACCTAGAGAAGGTATTATAGATCATCCTATCTATTTTGCTAGTAGAAAGTTGACTCTATGCAGAAACATAACTACACAACTATAGAGCGCGAAGCTTTGTTGATGATCTATGCATTACACAAGTTTTGACAGTATCTGCTAGCTACACCATTTGTATTCTATACAGATCACATGGCATTGAAGTATTTGGTAAACAAGCCCATTTTACAGGGGCGCATATATGTAGATGGGTACTATTATTTCAAGAATTTGATTTCACAGTTGTGGTAAAACTAGGGAAAAGTAATTCTAGACTAGACCATCTATCAAGAATATAGTCAAGAGAAGAAGCACATGCAATTGAGGATACCATGCTAGATGCACAATTATATAGGTTAAAACATGCACCATCAAGAATTAGAGGACATTGTTATCTTTCTATGGACTGGTGTGGCACTAGAAGGAATGAAGGCCTTAGAAAAGAAACAACTTTCTATACACGTGGCACCTTTCATGTTGATCAAGCGGTGACCTATACAAGTTAGGCAGAGATGAGGTATTATGTCACGTTGTGTATTGGAGCATGAGCACATGGATATTATGGAGGAGGCTCATGGTGGTATTACAGGTGGCCACTATGTAGGTGATGCTACTGCGTGGAAGATCCTACTCGTTGGATTATGGTGGGAGACCCTGTATAAAGATTGTAAGGTGTATTACAAGGTGTGTGATCATTGTCAAGCATCTAGGAAAACCAGGGAAAAGAGATGAGATGCCTTTAAGACCTATTTCTAGTGTAAGAACCATTCAAGAAATGGGCTATCAAATTTGTAGGACCTATTTCACCATCGTGCATGTAGGACTGGATCACGCTACATCATTACTTGCATAGATTATCTCACAAGGTGGGCAGAAGCAGCACCTACAAAGGATTGTATGGCAGCTATAACAACTAGGTTTCTATGGGAAAATGTTCTTACATGGTATGGATGTCCTCTAAGTTTGACAAGTGATAGGGGCACACATTTTTTGAATGAGACAATAAGGATATTATTAGATGAGTTTATGGTTGTGCACCATAAGACTACACCTTACCATCCTCAGGAAAATGGAACTAGTTGAGGCTTTCAACAAGATTTTGAGCCAGACCTTGACAAAAATTTGTGATGTTGGAAGAAAGGACTAGGATGATAAAGTATCTATTATACTTTGGGCATATAGAACAACTTATAAGAGGTTGAACAAAGCCACACCATTTTAGTTAGTGTTTGGCATAGAAGTCATTCTTCCTATGGAATTCATGTTACCTTCTTTTTGTGTATCACATGCAGTTGGAGGTCTAGTTGATGAGAAAGATTTAGAAGAATGGATGGAAAAGATAATCAAAGTTGGATGAGTGATGAGCCATAACACGTTGGAGTTAGAAGAAAGAAAAGGCCAGGAAAAAAGCATGGCATGATAGAAACATAAGGGATAAGAAGTTTGAGATTGGACAAATGGTGCTTCTCTATGACTCTAAGTTCTTGCGCCATCTAGGAAAACTTAAGGTACATTGGTTGGGGCCGTATGTTATCACTCATATACTTGAAACAGGTGCTTCTAGTTAGAAGCACTTGATGGAACATGGCTACCTGGTTACTTTAATGGGAGTAGGCTGAAGCCCTACTATAAATAAGTCTTCTTGGTGTTTGTAATAAGGTAGTGTTTCCATTTAGATTAGGTTTTCAATTTTGCATTTCCTTCATGTGTTTCCTTCTTTGTCACTATGCTTTGTCAATTTAGTTGGTGTGTTTGTGTAATAAGCATGTTTGCGCGTGTGAAGCTAATTACTATCTGAAGCATGTTTATATGCAGAGGACTGCACATACTTTTAGTGTGGGGTGGTTGTTGATATCCAGGTACAAGACTGCTGGAATTGAAAGGTGAAAAGAATAAACTACTACGGGTGCCATTCGGGTGCTATTCAAGTTAAAAGATTGCTTCTAAAAAGTGACCAAAGATGGAGATGAATGAAGGGATAATATAACGTGAGGTAAGCAGAGGCCATAACAACTACCAGTGGAAGGTGCAGTGACAAGGTACTCAGGCACAAGGAAGCATGCTTGAAGAGAAGTCTATGACCAAAGGGTAGGAAGGCACTGCTAGAAGGTTATAGTTGGGGTGAAGATGTACCACGTGGAATGAATGAAATTGGTCAATAAATGAGAGGACATTGGGTAGGTGAAGGAGAAATAAATGCATCAAAAGTGTGAAAATATATATAAGGATGGGATGTGAGTTCATTCTTACCATTGTGATTAAGATAATTTGAAAAGAGCTAAGTGTGAAGAGCCAAGAAATCATGTTGAGGTGTGAAGAGTGTGAAACCAGATGTGGAAAGGAGGTTTGTGTGAAGGAGAAGCTTGCGTTCCCACAAGAGAAGGGTTTGAGTGAAGAAGATGTGTTACAAATGAGCTAGGGCATGTGATTTCCACTAGGGCATGAAGATTTGAGCTAGGGTTTGAGTTGCACATTACAGAAGTCAAAAGATGAGTATTTTCAGAGGATTGTAGGGTAGAAATGGCACCAAAGAAGGCAACTACAACATAGGAGTTAAGGGAAAGAAGAAGGTGGTCATGGAGGAAGAAGAAATGACCCCTGAGAGTAAATTTTTTTAGAGATGCAATATCTAGAGGGGGTTATAGTAGGCCAGGAATGGGATTCCCACATTTGAAGAAGCAAGATAAGTGAGTACAACCATCATACCATAGAAAACAAGAAGGAGTTGGATGCACTGTTGAACATGAAGACAAATAAGCGCATGGACGGAGGACATGCCGGTCTATGATGACACTAGGGAGAAGTTATTGAAAAATATTGGAGTATATCAGTTATACGAGCTCCCCTACTTTGGAAAATATGAGCCCTTGTACCAATGGCTCATGAGAAGAGTACACAAAGACTTCTTCTATTTTGTAGGACATAGAGTAAGGATTTCAACCACGTTGATCTCCACAGTGACAAGGTTGAAGGCTAGGTGAAGACCTCAAAGAGGACTTAACAAACAAAGGTTGTAATTCTAGAGACCAGGAGGGAGTTAGGGTACACCAAGGGTCCGCATGGCATGGACATAGACAAGATGAAAAAGTACCCAGTTGTGTAGGCAGCTGCGCACCTTGTAACAAAACTAAATGACCAAGAGAGGTGGTCACAAGTGAACACCATGTGGTTACATGTTGCAAAGAAGATGTCTGAAGGGGTAGTATACAAACATTTCAAAGTACATTGTGGAAACTATCATAGAAGAAGCGCGTTTAGGAGGAAAGATCAGTTTTGGGGCTGTTTTGTTATCTCTGGTATTTATGGAGATCGGGGTGCCCGATGGACCAAAGGAGAAGATCTAGGAGTATCCCATGGAGAACAAGTCACCTGCAGAATGATTCAGCAAGTACTTATGTGAAGGATCAATGACCAAACCAATCAACAAGAGGATGAGAAGTGGTATGATAGGCTCACATGGCATTTGAAGAAGAATGGTGCATCCCCAAAGAATTTCCTTCGGTGGTAGGTAAGGTAGTACAGTTTGTAGTATACCAACATTTTTGCATCACATGATTTGTGATGAAGGATGGGGCTTGGAGCCCATGGTGTAAACTATCATATGCCTTCACAATGAGGTATTTTTAGGCATCGGTTCATAGGTTCTCAGACACGTGATGCCTAACATTCAATGCAGACAAGGTAGACTGTGACTACCACACACTGAGGAAGAAGTATGGATATCCAAGATGTAATGCATATATTGAAAGGCTCATCTCAGATGTGTTGAGCATAAAACTAGTAAGTTTGGTTGTTGGAGACATTGGAGTAGCACTTGTGTACCTCTAACTGAAGCCCAAGCTAGAAAATAACAAGTATGTGGAAGATGAGTTTGTCCTCCCAGGGCCGCTGAAGGGTAAGCATACCATGGAGAACATTCTAGTGCCTAAGCCCATAGAGACAATCGAAGTAGAGGATGAGGAGGATGAGCGCGAGGATAGTGGTGGTTTGGAACATAGGAGGAGGCAACCATTAGATAAAAGGGAATCAGAGTGCATGACTATGCCAACTCATGGGTAGGAAGAAGAAGAGGATCAAAAGTAGTTCAAGGAGAGCGCCGCTTTAAAAGAGTATTTAGGAAAACAAGGACTCAAGGTGTTACTCCACAATCAATGCGTAGGTCACCTCGACTATCTCCATAGAAGGAGACAATTGAGAAAATAAGAAGGAAGTTGAAATTGGACAAAGAGGTGGAGGAATCCAAGGAAAGCATGCCAGGGTCTCCTACACCACTTGAATATGAGGAGGAAACACAAAGTAGGGAGGAGCCACAAGAGGAATCAAAAGATGAAGGAATGAAGGATGGGGAGGAAGGAGAAAAGGAGACAATAGAAGCCATGTGCATGAGACTGCTCGGGGTATGTAGAACAAAACTCCAAATCTTGGAGCCCCAGTTCCTAAGGGGCCTAGAACAAAGAGAATGAGTGGAGAACACAGTGCACCAATCATGGGCTACGTTGAGGACATAGGTAAAATTGTCACACCCATTTTCAAAGCATTGTGACACAAAAGGATTTATTTGGCTGGGAGTTGATGGATGAAGATATGGTGACCGTGCGCACAAGGAAGCAACTTTCGTGGTCGATGCACACACATATGGATGAACCAAACTTTGATGTGTGTGAGGAGTCGTGCATGTGTTGAGGAGGTTGAAAAAGACTCCCCAAGCTAGACACATAATAGTAAATAAAGCCTATTATTATGTCCGATGAGCAAGTAAGTAATGCATTGGTAAAGGTCTCCACAGAGGTGGCTCGCAGGAACATGGATAAGGCCACAACCATCAGGGTGTTGTGAGGGGAAATTAAAACAAAAGATGTAGAAATAGCACACCTGATCCAGAAAAGGATTTAGAACAGAAGAAGAACCATGCCTTTATCAGCATGGCAAAGACTATTGGGGACCATGTACTAAAAGCACAACCACATCTGGAGTCAAAGGTACCAAAAAAATTTCCTTCAGCAATGCACTATGTCAAGACTTTGGTGGATTTGGTACTTGAAGATGAAACCATGTGGATGCCAACCCCAAAGAATCCTGAGCAAGAGGAAAAAGGGAAAGGGCTATAGTAAAGAGAAAGATTTCATCTTATGAAGGACTGCTGCAAGCACTGTGGGAAGAACTAAAGAAGGAAAACCAAGCCTTGAACATCTGTACAGCTCCAGAGGTGCTCATCAAAATAAAAACCCTAGAGGAGGACAATGAGGTCTAGAAAGTGATGAAGGACGACACATTGGGGGCCATGTCAGAAAGACTAGCATTGGTTAAACAGAAGTGTGAGGCCCTTGCAACAGCACAAGAACCACACAAGGGACGGCTAGATGAACTTGGGAAACTCATCACGCAGAAGATGGATTTTATAGAAGGAAGGATGATTGCAATGTCCAGCATTGTATTGGTCTTACAGAATGAAAAAGGAGAGATTGAGCAAGATGAACTAGAATCCATTGCTATGGACATTCTAGAAAAAGTAGAGGAAGCACTCATTGAGTGAAAGACCTTGGAGGCCGAAATAAAGGAGAAATATCCCGAATTAATTTCTCAAGTTGAAGTGGATGAAGCTGCAGGGTAACATCATTCTTTTGTGCATATAGATTCATTCTTATTCTTTCCATTCATATTCTTTAATTCATTTTTGAGACAACCATTGTAGGGTGGTAATACAATTAGTGTGGGGTAATGTTGAGCTAGAGAATACTTAAAAAAAGGCACACAAGAGGTCCGTGCGGGAAAACAAGGCATGTTCAAAGGCATGAATGGATAAGGGAAACATGTGCGCAAAGGATAAGTTCATATTTTAGGACTTAGCCATTTTTGCACATGAGGAACTATTTTTAGAGATGGCGTGTAGAGCACACAAACAAAGTAGAGATGTGTGCACGCCACACATTGGCTATTTTTGGAGGATTGACTACAAAGAACTTTGCATGGATGTGGGCTAAGAATAGGTTCATCACTCAGTTAACTAAAGAGAGTCTATTATTAGCACACTTGCATGTGGGGCTATGACTGTAAAAAGTGTGTGGCTAATAATAGCATGCAACCTATTTTGGGATTAGATAAGCGGTGAAGGGAAAGACCCCACCCTTATAAGTATGTAGTAAACTGTGTAAAAAGAGATGCATGGAGATAGGGAAAGAGAGCATAGTTATACGTGTGAGAACTAGGGTATAGTGAGATTATGCTACTAGATCTATCACACACATGAGTGTATACTACTATTACTGTAAGGAGCTTCTGTGTAATTGTCATATTTAATATAATGAAGGATATTGGCTGAATCCAAGTGTTAGTTCTATGTGTATTTGGATCTAGTATGTTCTTGATTTCATCATGGTTAATACTTAATTCTGTTCTCCCTTAGCTATAGATTTGGCATGCTCTGTAGAATGATGTATTAATAATGGAACTGCATGCATTATGTCTTCATCATGCTAACATCCTACAATAACAACCCTAAAGAGGGGCCTGGTACCTTTGTGCGCTTCGTGTGGGCGCTCAGTCTAGGTTGAGTGATGTGCAAGTGCGCTGGGGTCTTCTTGGTGAATTCTAGGCTACATCAAAGAGTTTCATATAAATTTCTAATCAATCCTTTTATTTCCAATATTAGAATGATATTGAAGCTTGTTGTAAGGATTTTTTTATCACCTTTGTTTTCTTCAATTCCCATTCCCATATACTACACTATTGCTAATAAATCTAGACCCAATTATACATTAACACCAATTCAAAAGGGAATGGTCTGCCCATTCCCTTATTGGGTGATGTCCAATATCAATATGATAATTACATACTTACATGCCCACTAAAGGAGAAAATGAATTCCCATGCCCTCATACAATTTCACATGTATAAATTTTTAACTCTCTATGTCGAAGAGGAATTTAAGTCTCTCATAATCCATATGTAGTGTAGTAATTATATTATGGATTTAACCTAGTAATTATGAATCCATACCAAAATCCTTGTGACTTGTTTTCAACTATATGAGAAATTATATCTATTAAAAATTTCTCCCTAGAATGAAACCATACCTTTACTGAGGCCATAATGTACCATATTTTTTCCTTGTACAATTGTGTCCTTGTGTAAACATTGTTCATATTTTGTATCTATTTATTTTATGGTGTATGTGTATCATATTTTGACCTAGTTCTAATTGTGGAGTCTTTCTGTAACTATGAAAAAACCCATCGAATTTCCCTCTTTTTTCAAGAAGAATTATTTGCTAAAAATGATGAGTACCTTTTTTATATTTTTGTTAATAGTTTGTGTTGGATAACATAGATGTTGGTGGCCACTATGGGAATATCATATCTACAAAAATAAGGGGTTGTGCGTGAGAGAGACTAAAACACACAAGTCAAGTGAAACATGTAACCAAAAATAGTGATAAAGTAAGCTAAGATGAAAATAACTATACAAGTAAGCAGTATTGTTGTGAAAAAGCATGCATCATAAATTTTACATACAAGTGATACATTATCTAACTAATTTTTTTAGGAAGGTTATAAAGGAAAAAATAGAATAAAACATGTATACCAATAATACACCATAGAATTACATAATCAATGGAACATGTGTTATTCTCACAAGAGGATAAGAATACCAAATAATGGGACATAAGAGTGTCACATAAATAAACAAGCATGAGAAATAAGATATGATAGCTGCAAAAAGGGACGTTGTAGTGTTGCACAAGCATAGAAAAGGCACTTAAGCCACATAAAAGGGATAGAGACATAAGAAATAAATAAAGTAAGGTAATTAATAAAAATAAAGTAAATAAGTGATACGTAAAAGTGCACAAAACACATGGATTAGTCATATTAGTGTAAAAAGATAGCATGTATATAGTAAAAGGAGAGATAAATAATGAGGAAAATTACAAGTAACTATAATGGAAACAATCACATTCAAGGCATAGGATATGCCCCCAATAAAAATTTCACATCATCATCATGTATTAATCTATGTATGTATAATATCAAAAATTGCATACCTCGTGAATGCGTGTGTAAAAGTAAATAAAATAATATTGTCAATCAAATCAATATGACAAATAACATGTATAGTGTAATGCTAATATATCTAGTCATATACCAAGTCTTGATTTTATATTTTGTACTTTAGAGGATATGTTATGTACAAGTGAAAATAATACAAAAATGAGGGGAGAGAAGAAGGAATGATGGACTATCATTAGGAATAATAAAGAATTTTAAAATTATATTGAGTGGGATTCATTGAGGACTAATTGAATCTAGTGGATACAGACAAAAACAGTAGGTGGTGGCTCACTTGAAAAGATAGAGGGACTTAGTAAATTCCCTTTCTAGGAAAGAAAAATGAAGTACCAAATAGATGCTCCTATGTGGACAAGATTTCAAAATATTTTTCATATAAGTAGTCACAAGAGGTATTTTTTTCTTCATGGTGGATTGTGAGGTCCCCTCACTAGAAATACAAATCAATTTGGTGGAATTGGTACAAACTCAACTAGATAAAACATTATTAGGTAAGTTTTGGGCCTTGTACATAACATTTACATGGATAGAGGGTAGGAAAAATAAAATGAAGGGTCAATGGACAAATAAACATGATGAATATGGAAAAAAATATTTTAATGTCCCGACCCATGGCCCTTTATATATGGGAAACAATTCTTTCCTTTTCCAAATGGAATATGGGGTTTAAGCCTTTGAGTGAAATTGCTAAAGAATTATTAGTTTAGATTATAATCCTTGATTTATCCCTATAATTTTGGCATGAGGAAATTTTTACCAGGATTATAAAGTCTTTGGTTTATCTCATCCTAATCAAATGAACTACTAAATCTAGTTAGCAAGTTGATCTTTTTCATATTGTGTATCGGTGTATTGAAGGAGCATATTTGCCAACTACTATTTGATTAAAATAAAAAATGGAGCATGAAATTAGAAAATAGAGTATTAATTGGTCCTTATAGTATGTATGGGTTGTAAATTAGTGGGACACAATTGTAAATAATTCCCAAAATCTAGAGAACGGGCCCATGAAATAGGACAAGGGCTATCTCCTAAGACTAGGAAAAAAGTGGAAGGGAATTCAACACCATGTCTCACATAAGTTGAAAAGGTACAAGCTACCTTCGCCACTTTTATCTAATAGGAATGTAAAAATATAAATCTTGTAACCCCTTCAAATTGTATTCCCTTAGCGAAAATTCCTCTTACGTGATAAGATAACAACATAAGAAAGTATATGAAAAGAATACAATTATGAATTCAAGTAAGAATAGATTTCGTGGGTCGAATGGAAGGATGATTTTGAAAAATAATGAGGGAAAATATTTGGAGGAGATAACTCTATGTATATATTCCCTTTTACCCCTTAACTAGGTAAAGTTATAAGGTGAACTACAAAAGTAGGAAGAGGGCATAAGGAATGATGAAGAGACATGCAAGATGGAAAATAAAACAATTAGTAAGAGGAAAATAGGAATAATCATTCAAATGAATTAGAGAAAGGACCAAAGAAGAGACTAGAAGGGGAAAAAACCAAGATGAAAAAAGCTACAAGAAATTAATGGTGAAAAACTTATGGGAAGTAAAATTATTTAGATAATACGAGAAGAAAAGAAAACAAGATAAGGAGATATTGGAAAATTAGGAAAGTGAGGAGGATGGTGAAGTAAAATGTGAATTTATTTTTCCCTTGCAAAATAAAATTTCATCCAAATTTAAGTGTCACTAGAAGCTCTAAGTATGAGGGTTTAGAATCCACCCAAAGGCCATTATAGGGTCTTGTGCTAACTTTTGGCTAAATATATGGGGAAGGTTCTTATTATTATTTAGTATAATCTTTCTTCTTTATGTGCATCATTAGAGGAAAATGTATTTGTGTTATGGTATGGTTTTTCTTTGGTTTAATTTGTATCTTTTTGACTAATCTTTCACTAGTTATAGTTGAGTGTTGGGTTGTTTATCCACCATGATTTTTTTCTAATATTTTATTGGATCCCTTTTATATATTCTACTTTTGTATTATGAGAGAGGGGGCCATCTTAAAACCTTCATATTCACCCTTTAATCATTATATTAAATTATATAAGATCTAACCAATGATACTCAAAATGGAATGGATCCCAAGACATTATGGACTAAATAGGTTCAACACTTAGAGAAATAAAATGTAAATTAGGGGTTGTGATATCTATCTAGAGCCCAAACATAATTTAATGCAAGGACTAGATCCTATAAAAGTAAATACACATGAGGGATAAATCCTATAATAGGTAAATCCACTTTAGGCATAGATCCTCTAGAAGTATTGATAAGAGGTGACAATGCACAAGATATAGATCGTCAGGAGCACTAATAAGAATCAGGTATGAATAAGGGATATATCGTATCCAAGAATTGATAATAGGTAAAGTTTAATAAGAGATATATCCTCTATCTATACCAATAGTGAGTGAATACGCATAACGAATGGACCCTTTAGAAGAAATGATACAAGGTGAATACATATGAGGGATATATCCTCTAGCTATACCACTAATATGTGAAGACACACGTGGGATGGACCCTCTAGCCTTACTAGTAGTGGGTATAATAGGAGAGAAATGAGAGAATAATCCTCTAAAAGAGATAATATCATGTAAGATAAGAGGACAAGAACAAGGATCCCGAGGGGTATATTCTTTATCAAAACAAATATGTGGTTCCATAGCCATATTTTTACAAGTACAAAAATTGAGTGAAACTTAATTAGGTAAAATAGGATCACATGGGATACCCCTAACAGTAAACAAATTCTTTTTATGAATGTACTTGACACATTGGTGTAATAAAAAAGTAAAAAATTAACCCTATAAAACTAAGGGATACATATGTACATGTTGCAAGAATGAATAAAAGTGTAACCATAAAATTCATAAAC
The DNA here is from genome assembly GCA_018340775.1 of Taxus wallichiana var. yunnanensis. Classification (NCBI taxonomy): domain Eukaryota; kingdom Viridiplantae; phylum Streptophyta; class Pinopsida; order Cupressales; family Taxaceae; genus Taxus; species Taxus wallichiana. The sequence goes on from CM031243.1 coordinate 459,177,768, forward strand.
ATAGTATTAGATCCAATATTAATAGGTAAATCAATATTGTTTAATGAGGTATTTGCATCATAAGTAAGATGGTCCTTATGAAAGATAAGGTGAGCAAGTAATGTAAAAGTGAACTTATTATAGTTAGATCAATTGTCACTCAATACACTATACGTAGGGATCAAACCAATAACTACATGAATGTAAATATTTCTTAAAATAAATTCACGTGTGTAATTAGATTCATGAAATGTTATAACAATACCAAGAAGGAAAATAAATAGTAATAATACTAATCATAGATTATAAAGGAAGGAGGCTAAAAATGATATGTGTGATAACATTCATAAATATTATGAGTAGGAAGAGTGTCATTGTTTGGTACCCTAATTTACACCTCCTTTGGGGCCAAGAGGTTTCAGTGAATAGAATGGGAAACTTTTAAGAATGTCGAGATAACCTAAGGGGTTACTCGAAACACAGTAGAAGGGATAAATCTTTTACTTCTCAATCTCTTATGGGATAATGGATCAGTCTAGGAAAAGAATGGTCATAAATACAACACTTCACTTTCACAAGTTATCACATAAAGTGATGTATATACTTAGTTCACTAGACACAAGTTACTAAAGATAGATAAATTGCATTGTTATTGCATTTTTGATGAAAGGGAACAAAGATCAAGGGCTCCCTTTACTGATATTTGTAAAGAACACAATAGGATAACAGATAGAGGGTTTTTATTGTAATATGAGACTCAAATTATGTTTTGTTTATAAGGATGGGGATTTGTAAGATGATATATCACTTAATAACACCACTCACAGTACTTGCTCAGACATACATGACATCCCAGATAATAAAGAACAATTCATTAATAAGTCACAATTTCCATTTCATTGATACTCAATTATGACAAATATTTCACACAATCCTTAAAATACTTAGCACAAAAGCTCATGTAAATATTTTAATGAAGCATTTCTTGCTTCTGATCTCATATGCTTAAGATACACTGAAAGCTTACAAAAATCCATCAACAAAATGATTTCAACAAGGATTTTATAATTGCATTCAATATTGTAAAGTAAAAGCTCACACCACAATATTAAACAAATGACCAAAGCTTAATCACTAAGGAAGACCTAGTGTAATTTAGAGAAGCAAGAAATACAAAATTGCAACAGAAAATGCAATTGATCAACTAAATGTTCAATACACAAAATCTAGAATATGAAAACCAAACTCATAGTTAGAAAAATTTCATTCTAATCTACCAAATTATTGACAAGGGAACATGAAAACAAATGATCTCAATGCATGTTAATGACTATACATTGTAATCATCTTAACATTTGAATTTGAAAGAGTAAACTTAAAATGTATTTTCTAGGAGACAATTTAAGCAATATCACAACAAAATATATCAATTCTTGTTCTTTGTAAAAGTTTAAGAAAAAAACCCCTTTAGTATGAGGACAAACCCCTCATACTTATAACTATTCAACTAAATTTCCCCCAAAAACACATCAAAAGGTCCCTTGAATCCCTGCTTCATGTAATTCAAAATATGTAGAGGAAATATCTACTAACTGAAAAGATTCCCTTTTTCTCTGATTGGGTTGAATGAATAAAACCATGTGATGACACCTGGAGGAGATAGAAAAGATATTATTTTACTTCTAATGAACTCATGTCATTATTCTTTTACTTTTTATGGCCCTTTCCAGTGGATTGACTTGAGCTTTCCCCTACCTTTCTTTATAGGCATCATACTTTTCAAACATTTGAGTAATAACAACTTCCTCATCAAGTCCCTGAGTGGTAATTGAAAATTACTTCATGTTTCATACTTATTTCATCAATCTCCAAAAAACAGACTTTTCTTTCTTCATCCTCTTTATCAATTTATCAATTGTTAACTCAATGTATGCCCAATCTTGCATGGAGAGATACATTGAAAAACCCTCGCTCACCTAGTTTACCCATAACATATTCTCTAAAAATTCTAATTAAATTTTGGTGCTCTCCATTATAATTATTTCTCCACTGTCTATCCCAATTAATTTTTCTATCAGAGCATGAAGGCCACTGATATAATCCATTGTTTTGTCTCTCAATTCATCAAGAATTTCAAAATATTTTACTAAAACCTCCACTCTTACTTTTTCCATATTGTAATATTCATATTGATTCCCTACAGAATCAAGAGACACAATACCTTCTCTAACAACCATGTCATCACCTAAGTTTTGATAGCTTCCATTTTTGGTAGCATATCACTCCACATTTGTTTCTCAATGTATCACATTTATCCATTAATGCCTTGGTTTGCTTCTACCTTTTCAAAATATAGGGAATATTTTTTTACAAATTCTATGATTATTGATTCACCCCTAGAAACCAAATCATTCTCCCATTGGATAGTGGCATCCCTCTTTCTCTTAAGTCATCTATTCTTTTGATATCATCATTAGTTATCTCTGGGACTTCAACTTGTCCTTCTTTGTGAGTTCTGGTCAATTTTCTGACCAAGTTGGATAGTGCCTCATTCTTGGCCTTTAACTCCTTCTTAGTTTCTTTAAACTCATCAATCCTTTGGAATACCCCTTCTACTACTATAGAAAAATCATATTTCATTTCTTTGGTGAAGGCTTACCTAATGAGATCCTAGAGACTAAAAATCAGATGGGGATGCTTCCCCTCAAAGCACACCAACTTTGGGAGTTGCCACATCCATGAATCTTTCTCCTTTCTTGCTCAAAGGCTTATTAGAGAAATTTTTTAATTTTTAGGTGCTCTTGCTAGATTGAGGAGAGCCAAGCTCTTTGTAAATCATCATCATTCAATTGTATTTCCACCTTCTTCTTCTTTGGGAGAGTACTACTTATCCATTCTCTTATAGGAGACTCATGTTCATCAAGTGATTGTAGAACTGGAGCCACAGGGATAACTGTAAGGGATTTGGAAGAGGAAGAAGGCATAGACATACCTTCTAAAATTGCATGTATAGGTTCCTCCTTGGGTACTTGGTCCTATAAGTCCACCTGAACTTCAATTCCATCCATAGGTTTAGATTGGTCCCCTATCTCTTCAACTTTGGGGTTGTTGGTTTTCAACTTCTCTTTTCTTTCATGCTAAGTCCTCATCCCATTTTCTTACTAGGAATAGAATCATCTTCACTAAGTTCGGGGGGAAATAAGCTTTAGTTATAGGGATGTGAGCTTCAAGAATCCCTGCATTTACTTCAGTGTTCATGAGGTATACTTCTGCAACTGTGACATTTGAAGTTACTTATATATACTTCTTGTTAGAACTTCCTCAACATGAAGTTGTGCTTATGTTAATGTCTAATACTCTCTTCTTCTTATCTACCACATTACTTAGAGTTTCGCTCTGGAGTGGCCTCAACATGTTGTTGTGGAATAGTTGAGGCATCAAGTATAGGAGCATTCATGAGGGTATGTTCCCTAATAGGTGAAGTAAATGGAGCTATTGGAATGGAAAGGGTTTTCATCATAGGTACAAGGTTTCTCAATGAGTAAAGTTATAGGAGACTAGGTGATAAGATCAGATGAGACAACAGGAACATCAAGATTCATTACCTATAGGGGTCTCTTCCTCCTCCAAATCAACCCATTAGATGTTTTAGTTTTTTTCTCTTTCGAAGTTGGACTTGTTTCTCCTCCTCGATCCTCCTAGTCTTTAGTGTTTGAAATATGGGAATCTCAAACAATTTTTCCTCCTTAGGCTTCTTAAGAGTGGATTCCATCACTTTCTCTTTTCCTTTGGATCTGAAGCAAATGATGTTGGAACAATCTAAGGGGAGTAAGCATGAACAATAGGACCTCAACCATACCTTCTGAAGCATTTCTCTAGTTCTTCTTGTGCTTCTTGAGGAGGGAGTTTTAAGTCTTCTATCCTGGGCACTTACATCACCTATTATTGGAAATGAGTCCAACTTCTTAATCTTTTGTCTCCATGAAACCTCTCTAGTGGCATAAACCCTCTCGAAATGGGGAAGAACATCATCAATGAGCTTGTTATTCTATACTCTCTTAATAATGGGGTTTTTTGGTAACTTATGTCCACTCCTTTTGAAAATAACCACCTTATGGAGATTCGGATGGGATTTGTAGTCTTTTCTTGGTTATATTTTTTCTCACTAATGTTCCATTTGATTGGTGGAAAAGGTTGAGAAGAAATATTGTCTTGGATGTATTCTTCACTAATCACATTACCATCATCCTCTAACCCTTCAGGAGTTTGGATAACCCCAAAATCAATCATCTGAGAAAGGTCATTCTTGAATATTCTCTTCATCTGACTTCCTTTCATCTTCATAGTTCATCCAGAAATCCTCATAATGAGGTTTGTGCTCTACTTGAGTGGGCACAATACTGTGTAAGATATACTTTATATCATAATTTTTATCCTCAAATTTATCCATCATGCACCTATTCATCTCTCCTTCCAATTTTTTTTTTCTAGATGTTCAGACAAGTGTAATTCCCTATGACTATGGGAAATTTGATTGGGGATGTAATATGATTTTGGGAAATGAAATGATGTACTGATATAACAAATTTGACTAATTCCATTAATGCCCATTTTCATTGACACATCTAGGTAGCACATAGGGTTTCCCATCAAAACCACTAACCCTGATATATGAATAAGTTCTGAATTGGATGAAATAACACCCATATTGAGTAATGACTCTCTTAGCATCAAGGGGAAAATCTTTCATCTCCCAAGTCAGGTGATATAAACAAATTGTAGGTGCAAAGAAGTGATTGGAAATATTTATGTAATGCATATCATAGCTTTCCAATCTTAGCTGATAAAAAAACATCATATACCTTGGACTATTAAGCTCCCCATCCATTAGTAATTTTGGAAATTTTTTATGAAAAAAATGTTATAAACAAGGTAAGAAGTCATGAAGAATTCATCCATTCTAGGATTTTCTCCTCTTGTAATTTGGGAAACTCCCATCATTTGTTCATGAATATGGTTACTTATGATCTCATCCTAGGGAGAGGATTTTTGTTTATGAGTATCACCTGAATGAATTGGAACATCCATTCCTAAAAAAAGCAAGTAGATTCCATACCCATTACTCGGTTCAATAATGTAATCACATCTCCAACTTCCTCAATAAATTCAGCCCTATTCAACTTTTTTGTCATTTGGGGAAGAAGTTTGAGGATTATTCAACCAATGGTCATTCATGGTTTTCATCCATTTCTTTGAATGTGAGTTCCAATACTCTGTGTTGAGTCCTTGGTAATATCCCCCTCTTCTCATTTGTGGGAGGAAAACCCAACATTTTATCAAACACCTACTCTTGGAAAGATAAAACCAAATCTCCCTTCCATCCCGAACTTCTCTAGTTGTAGGATCATAGTGTTGAGCACATACCCATACAATTTTGGGCATGGTGTAGTGGGAGGGAAAGAAAGAAATGAGGTCAATACAACTATTAGCTATTTGGGTCATGGCATTACTTCTTTTAGGGAGTGTAACCTCTGTTTAAAATCTTCTAAATCATGGATGCAATATCAGAATCTCAATTTTTCTAGAGGAGAACTAAGGTTGGAACTTGTTTTTGAGGGTACCACATGGATCTTCATGATTCTGGTTTAATTCTATCACACCTCTTTTCACAAAAAACCCAGACCTCTTAAACCAACTCTCAAAGATTACAGAAAATATAGGAACTGATGTACTTACCTTTTCACCAAAACTCCAATACTACTTGGAACTTGACTAAGAAGGCACTACAACTAAATTTGATCCTTGGGTTTGATTCTTTCTTGGTTATCCTTCAATACTTAAAAATATTTTCAAAACATCAAATCTTGGATTCATCAGTAGAGTACTTTATAATAAGTTTCCTTATTAATGACTCATAGATTTATGCATTAATGTCGAAGATTGCATTCGTGGGGAGTTTTTCATAATTTTCAACTTTTTTCTTTCTTTTCAACCTGTTGCAATATTTTCATGTCCTATCACCATGTATCTCTCCTACATGAGTCCTTTGCATTAATGGGATTTACTCCCATATGGATAGTGCATTAATGAACCACCTCTTTTTTTGCTAATGGGCTTCGAAAGATTTTTGTAAAATGACAGGCACACCATTATTGTAATATGAAAAAATGCACTTCCTTTCTTTTCCCCATGTGTATGCTACATATTTGGTTCATGTTCCTAAGTATTCGGGCCTTGGGTTTTTTTTATCAACTACACACCCCAAAGAATCATGAGACTTTGTTCCCTTTTTCGGCTTCCGACCTTTCCTCTTCACATATTATTTCTCTTTTTACTTATTTTCAAAGGGATTGCTTAAAGCTTTGTTAACTTATTGACTTTGAGTTTTCTTTTGACTACCGAGATGACACACATCTTCCTTCAGGTTTCGGACTTACAACTTCATCTTTGCACTTTATCGGGTGTAAAGTGCCAAGGAAAATAAAGGCCCATCTCCCTCTCTCAATAATACCTTTTACATGTTTTCTTTTGGGGAATGGGGATGTGTCCACACTTTACATTGTACTTACGTGAGTATTCCTTGGAATATTTTATATGGACTTCAGAATTATTTGAGCCTTGCATATTTACATTACCTCTGCAAACATCCAGATTAGGTCGATATAGTGAAGAAAACCAAAATATGCCACTTGCCTTTGGGTGTTGGGAAACAAAATGTAATTTACACAAGGATTAACAAAGGATGACACATTAGGGAGACTTTTGTAGGATTGATATGACTATTTAACAAATTTTACATGAAAATTATTTCTGTAAATAGGGCATGAAAATTTTTTTGGAGGCACATTTCAAATTAAAAAGGGCAAGTTTAAAACAAGCACCAACATCGGCTCTGACTCAGGGATGGGCACCCCTGTGGGTGCCACAAGAACCAAACAAATAATTTGACATATAGACTAAGTGCCTTAATCCATTGGGAAATGAGAGTCATAACAAAAACACACACATGGCCTTATAAACAGATACACACAACAAATGACTGAAAAACACTAGAAACAATTGGTCACTATTGTAGAAAAAGAAAAAAAAAGGGAAACAAAAACAACAAACAAAAAAAAAAATTGTACACTTGTACAAAAAATTCATACCTGACCATGTTTAGTCCAAGAAGTGCTTAAGATTCTTGTCATTGACAGGAAATTCCAATAAATCTCCTTCTAGGTCCTTCAAGAAAAAGGTGTGTTCCCTAATTTGATATCAATAGAGTATGGCCCCATCCATAAGGCATCAAAATTTCCATGTTTTCCCTTTTCTTCATGCTTGTTATCCCACAACAAGACTAAATCTCTGATATTAAACTCTCTTGGGGTCACTTTCTTATCAAAAATATTTTTAAGCCTTTCCCTAAACTTTCAAGTGCTTTTGAGTGGGATTCTCTTCTTTCTTCATCTAATTCTAGGATTTGATTCATCCTTGCTTCATAAGGGTTCACTTCCCCTTCATCCCAAGTTGTTGCATGAACTGATAAGAAGAAAATGCATATGTAAGGGAAAAAGAGCTTGGACTCCATAAACTAACTCAAAAGGACTCTTTCCAAGTAGCTCTTTTAGTAGTAACTCGGTCTTCCCATAAGGAAAATTTAAGTTTTTCACCCCATTTTATTTTATTAACTTCCAATGTCCTCTCTGAGTATCTTAAGAAAATTTTTATTACTTGACTCAGCTTGGTCATTTCCCCCTTGTGGATTGTAGTTTGATGCATAGCCAAGTTGATGCCATATTCCTTACACATAGTTTACTAATGGTTTAGCCCTAAATCTCATAGCATTATCAACAACTATTTTGATAGGAACCCCAAATCTACAAATTATATTGTTCAAAATAAAGTCCATGACCACTTGGTGAGTTGCCTTTCTTGGTGGGAATAGCCTCAACCCATTTAGTGAAGTAGTCAGTAGAAACCAGGATCCATCTATGTCCAACACTTGAAGAGTATGATATTTCTCCAATGAAATCCATTCCCCATTGTTTAAAAGGGGCTTCAATTGATATTGGTTGTAAGGGTAAAGGCACATGCAACTTTCAACCTTCTAGAGAAATGTTGAAACTTTCACATTTTCTAACTGATATGGTTGTATCTTTGAATAATGTGGGCCACCAATATCCTGCTCTCAAAATTTTATGAGCAGTTACTCTTCTAGAAAAGTTCCCCCACATACTCCTCCATGGAATTCTAAAATTATTTTGAGAACTTCTTCTTTAGTTACACATTTGAGTAACACCCTTTTGGATTCTTCCATGCTAAGCCAAAATCAGTCATGACATATTTTTGGGATGCCAATTTGAGTGTCCTTCTCTGATTCTTATCTAGGTGTCTGGGACACTCCAAATTTTTTAAGTAATAAATTACATCCTTATACCTAGATTGAATTACTCACCTTTTCATGGGGATCCATACTACCTTCTTCAATGACATTTACCTCCATCACCTAAAATTACTTTCAACCATTAAATTTTCTAATCCCAAACCTCTAACCAATTTAGTGGTTTGTATTTCCATATCATATTCTTGTAGCTTATTCACCCAAATGACATATTTTACTAGAAACTTCCATTTTGATAAAATATCCTTAACCATCATATGGGAACATAGGCTACAATCTTGGAACTCAAGATGTAAGGCCTAAAAATTTTGGTAGCTCTTACCAAAGAAAAACCTATTTTTCCATGATAGTGTATTTCAATTCAGCACCTTGCAAGGCTTTACTAAAAAAAGCAATAGGCCTTTCATTTCCTTCTTCATATTTTAATAATAATGATGCAATGGTATTCTCAGATATGAAAAGAAAATATTTGAAAATATTTCTTATAGTTAGGACTTTCCAATACTGGGGCATTTTTCAATGCTTCTTTTATTCCAGTGAAATCTTGGACAAATCCTTCTTCCCATTTGATGACTTGGTCTTTTTCAACATGTTTGTTATAGGAATAGTTATCTCAACAAAATTAGAGATAAACCTCCTAATAAAATTTATTTGACCAAAAAAATATTGAATTCCCTTTTTAGATTTAGGGATAGGAACCTTACCAATTGCTTCCACTCTCTCAGGATCTATCATGACCCCTTCCTTTGACACAATATGCCCCAATAGTTTTTCTTTTTGGACTCCAAAGTGACATTTCTTGGGATTCAATGAAATCCCATATTCTCTGCATCTGAGCAACATTTTTCTAGGTGCCCCAAATGGTCACCTTTTCTTGGAAAAAATTGTTATATCATCTTGATATACAACTATAAAATCATTGATAAATCTAGAGAAAGCCACATCCAGCTCTCTTTGGAAATTTTCTCCCACATTCATAAGTCCAAAAGGCATTCTAACATAAACATATGTCCCCCAGGGAGTGGTAAAGGAAGTCTTAAATTGTTCATTTTTCTTCACAACCACTTGATTATACCCGAGAACCCATCCAATGTTGACAATAATTCAGACCATATGACTAATTGCAACATGTTATCCATATTTGGAAATGGATAATTATCTTTGATTGATGCCTTGTTAAGATTCCTAAAATCCACACAAAGCCTTATGTCTCCATTTTTTTTTTTTGACTACACAAGGTTTTCCACCCATGAAGAATACCTGGAAGGTTGTATGATTCCTCCATCTCTCAACTTTATCAACTCTTCTTGCATTTTAAGAGAAAGGAGGGGATTGATGGGCCTTTTTTTCTACTTGAAAGGTTTGGAATGGGGTTCTAGAGGTATTTCATGTTGAAATAGATCTTCTCTATAAGCTTTCAATTCAGAATATGACCAGGCTAAACAATCTTGATATTCTCTTAACAACTTAGTATAAGATTTATTTTTCTTCTTTACTCAAATTACAACCCAACCATACCTTCCTAGGTTTTTTGAGTCCCCAAGTTACATTCTTCAACATCTCTAGAAACAAAAAAAATAGGCTATTGATCACTCTATCAACACTGTCAAATTTGGATTCAAGGGAAACTAATCCTCTGGGAATTGTATTTGTTTTTCAATTGGATCACCTTTTCCAAAGAGAGTCTCTTTCCCATCACAGAGTTCAACCATTGGTTCTAAATCAATATGTTGATTTGTAAATTCATCATTTCTTCTTCATAAATCTTTGTATCTGAGCATCATCTTCAAATACTTTCCAATGTTTGACATTATCAGGCACAAAAGGTCTAGCCAATACTTCAACATCATAATTACAAAATGGAGATATATTATACAATTAGAGAAGTGTGATGCAATTACAACCAATTTATAATTTTTGTGCATTCGAGTCCTTTCATGATACAAGATATTAAATGAATCAAACATTTCAATAAGGTCCCAAACTACATGCTTATATTATTTCATCTCGTTGATTTTTAGTTGCATATAATTTTACTTGTTTCACAATCAACTCAGAATCTCCTTTAACAATGATATCTTTGATTCCATGTTTCCAAGAAACTCTTAATCCCAAGAGAAATGCTTCATATTCTGCAATATTATTAGTGCATTCAAAATTTAATTTGAATGAAAAATTATAAGATTTTTTTCGGGGATGTGAGGACTATTCCAGCTCCACTCCCCACAATAGAACATGCTCCATCAAATATCATGGTCCAAGGAATACCAACATCTTGTAAATGAGTAAAATATTTATACATTGATCTTCAAAATCAGCATATCCTATAAAATTGTCCAAATCAAGTGTCAACAAATAATACCTCATAAGAGGCATTCATAGGATCTTCAATGATGTGGAGCATCTTTTTTCTCTCCATGTAGTTTCACCAATTTTCCTTCTACATGTATGGTGGCATAAGACATGTCCATCTTGTACACTACCTCCCACACTTGCAACCCATTTCCTAGATAACAACATACCCCATTTAGTAGGGAAATCAACAATAACCACATTCATGGTCAAATATTTTACAGGTAAGCAGCCAATGAACAACTAGCCCTTTCACATACCCTAATAACTGGTACCTCTCTTGAATCCATGGCATGACATTTTCCAAAAGTTGTTGTTATTTTTATATCTAATTCATTCATGACTTCTAGTGGCATTATATTGCATGAAGCTCCCGAATCAAACATGCAATTGTGAACAAGTCTATCACTAATAATCAAAGAGGTGAAAAATGGATCAACATCCAATTGAGATTCTACCAAAGAAGTACCTAAATATATCTCTGGGGATTCCCCATGCTTTCTTGTTCTTGAGGCATTTCTACTTCAATTATGGTAGATGAGACATCCACATTATTTACATCTTTGGTTACAACTATTGTCTCTTCTTTGAATCCTAAATATTCAAAATCTCTTTTTTATATGCTCAGGATCCTAAGAAACTCAACAATAGGCACAATAATTTTAATTTGACTCAAAATTTGAGCCATATCACATGTGACATACTTGGGAAAGAGTTGTATTGGGAGACAAAGTAATTGTTTTTCGATGGGATGAGATTTTTGCCACTTGAGCAACATCAAGTGGTATTTGGCTTATTAGTAGAGACAAGGGCCTTTATTTGGCACATCTTTCTTAGGACATTCTTAGGGATATTGGTCAATATAGGTTTTTTGTTTTTTGAAAGGGGTAGATCCTTTAACCAATATGCTATGAAGGTTATAATCCTTTTCTTGAGAAACCACCACATTCATCAAAAGTTGCATATCTTCTTCAAAAGGGATACCTCCATCAATTTTTAATCATTAAAGCCCTTAGATACTCAAAATCATGGTTAGGTAACTCAAAAGAAGACTGAACCATGTCTATATCAATATTGGTAGTAAGAGGAGAAAAAATACCCATTCCAAATAATTCCAAAATGATTTGACAGTCCTGACACCCAAAATTTAGTAGAAGTAGCCCTTGGTGGTATAGTGTCAGAACATTCCATCATACAAACATCACCAAAAGTAGCTTCATCATTAACATCATCATCAACATTAGAGTTACAAGGAGAATGTGGTAGAAAACATTTATCACACTAATCAATGACATGATCTTCTTCAACCAAAGATACCCTAGTAGTTAGTGGATCAGGTACTATCTTATTTTCTCTATGGTTTGGTTGCTTGTTCCCTAACCCCATAGGTCCTTTTCCTCTATCATCAACTCTATGATCACCTCTGGGGTGATTCCCAAATCTATTTTTCCTTGAGGTTGATGTTGAGCTTGAGGATTTTCCCTATGCCTTTCTCAGCTCTAGCAAGTTTGTAAGAAATTTCCTTAACTTGCCCCTGCTAGGGTCTTAACTACTTCCTCTAGCTCTATTGATTTGCTTGTCTGGGGTTTTTCTAGGTTACTAACTTGACACCCTCCCTCTTTGGAGGTTTTCTAGATACTTTGATATTATTCTCAATTTTCACTACCATAGTAAAATCATGCCTTAAATTTCTAGGATTCTTATCTCTCAAGTAATAGGTTTGCCTTCTTATCAAAAGCATCTGAGTATTTAATTAGACATGAATCATCACTAGGTCTCAAATTCATGGGAAGTCTTGTCAAATTTTTGTTAAACTTGGTGTTAAAATCTTGAACAAGTTCATTAGGATTTTTCTTTATGTTTTCAAACTCAGTAAGAAGGAATCTAGGATTAGTTTTATCACCATATTGCAGCTTAAAGGCATTCTTCATTTCCAACCATGAATCAATTGAATTATTAGGAAATGACTTGTACCATTCCCTAACATCTTCATCTAAAGTATGTATAAATAATTTTACATACACATCCTCATGTTCAATTTCAAAATCTTCCATAGCATTCAAGAAGAGTCTAAGATGTTGATCTCCACTTATGGCATTATTCCCTGAAATATGGACAATCTATTTTGGATTTCATCATGGGACCTCATTTGGATAACCAATCATCCCATGAAAATCTATGGGTTTGTAAGTATTTTTACTACAAATGGAGGTCTAGGTGGAGGTTGTGCCATATTGTTTGGAGGAGGTGTTCCAACAGGAGGATTAAAATGATGGGGAACTAGGGGTCTTTGAGGAAATGGAGTATGATCTTCAAAGTAATGATCCTTTAATGATTTTGTTTCACAAAATACTCTATTATTTCTAATCAATAAAGGAGAGAAATGAGGAATACCCTGATCACTTGAAAATGAAGGACCCTCCTGAGTTGGAGTGTACAAATTTTGCAAGGACTACTTGATCCAGAACCGTCTGAAGGTGTTAGAATAATCCTCCACCAAAGGTTGATCACTTTCAACAATAGGTACAACTTTCTCTTCCGACCTTTGATCACCCAAGGCTTTCCAGACTTGTTTTTCTCCCTGGATTAGTCTTTCCCAATTCTGGGAACAATCTTCTAGTAGGATCTGATTTAAAAAAGGATCTTCTTCCTTCCATCTTTATGAAATTGTCAAGTAAAAATCAACCAAGATTTAAATATTTTGCATTGGTTCTTACCAAAATTCTCACAAGAAGATGGAGCCACCACTAAGGTTTTGCACCTTAGATGTGTTGATTACTTGAAATCACTTACTAGATGATAGCTTTACATAAATGAACAAATATTTACAAATTTTCACAATCTTTGTTAGGATTTTCCTAGTGAAGTCAAATTTAATGGAAAGCTTGCTTATACTAGGAAAATATAGAGCAAACAAGTTCAAATCAGGCTCTATTTTAGCAAATCTCAACAAAGGATTGGGTTCCAGACATGTATTTAAATCGACACACAATAAACATTACCAGAGACATGTATTTTACTCAATTTTAGAAATAGTCCCAAAAATGGATGCTAGAAGCATGTTGGTACCCAAATTTACACCTCCTTTGGGGCAAGGTAGTTTCAAAAAATGAGTTAAGGAACTTTAAGAATGTCAGACTTGGAAATTTATGTCATTTTGTAGCAGGGGAAAATGTCTGAAAAACTTATTTGAGACCGGAATTTAAGGGCTTGGGTGACATGTACAAAAGGAATGGCCAACCCTACTACTTTTGGTCCTTCCTTTGACAAGGTGAGAGAACCTAAGGGGTAACCTAAAACAAGAATAAGAAGGATAAATATTTTTTTAATCTTTTTTTTGGTAATGGATAAGTACTAGATCTGGGACAAGCATGGCCATGAATACAACACTTCACTTTCACAAGTTGTCACATAAAGTGATGCAAATATACTTAGCGGGACAGATACTACTCTACTAAAGATAGAAGTTTTGCATTTTTTTGCATTTTTTTATGAAAGGGAAGTAAAATCAAAGTTTCCTTTATGATATTTGTAAAGAACACAACATGATGATAGAAAAAGGTTTGTATTGTAAGATGAGACTCAAATTATGTTTTGTTTATAAGGATGGGGATTTTAAGATGATAGATCACTTAATAACACTACTCACATAGTACTTGTTCAGACACATATGACATTCTAGACAATAAAGAAACAATTCATCAATAAGTCACAATTTCCATTTAAAGAAAATATTTGCATTCATTGATACTCAATTATGACAAATATTTCACACAATCCTTAAAATACTTAGCACAAAAGCTCATGCAAATATTTTAATGAAGCATTTCTTTCTCTTGATCTCATACGCTTAAGATACACTCAAAATCTTACAAAAATCCATCAAAAAATGATTTCAGTAAGGATTTTATAATTGCATTCAATATTGTAAAGTAAAATCTCACACCACAATATTAAAAAATGACCAAAGCTTAATCACTAAGGATAGACCTAGTGTAATTCAAAGAAGAAAGAAACACATAATTGCAACAAAAATGCAATTGATCAACTAAAATGTTCAAGTACATCAAAATCCAAAATAAAAAAGCCAAACTCATAGTTAGAAAATTTCATTTAATCTACCAAATTCTTGACAAGGGAACATGAAAACAAATGATCTCAATGCATGTTAATGACTATACATTGTAATCATCTTAACATTTGAATTTGAAAGAGAGTAAACTTAAAATGTATTTTCTTTAGACAATTTAAGTAGTATCACAACAAAATATATCAATTCTTGTTCTTTGTAAAAGTTTAAGAAAAAAACCCCCTTAGTATGAGGACAAACCCCTCATACTTATAACTATTCAACTAAATTTCCCCAAAAAAACATCAAAAGGTCCCTTCAATCCTGCTTTGTGTAATTCAAAATATGCAGAGGAAATATCTACTAACTAAAAAGATTCCCTTTTGCTCCTGATTGGGCTGAAAAAAGAAAACCATGTGATGACACTTGGAAAAGATAGAAAAGATATTATTTTACTTTCTAGTGAAATTTTTCATTTTTTTTACTTTTTATGGCCCTTTCCAGTGGATTGACTTGAGCTTTCCCCTACCCTATTCTTTATAGGCATCATACTTTTCAAACATTTGAGTAACAACTTCCTCATCAAGCCCTGAGTGGTAATTGAAAATTACTTCATGTTTCATACTTATTTCATCAATCTCAAAAAGATAGATTTTTTTCTTTCTTCATCCTCTTTATCAATTTATCAATTTTTAACTCAATATGCCCAATCCTAAGCAAAGAGATACACTAAAAACCCTCGGCTCTCTGGTTTACCCATAACATATTCTCTAAAAATTCTAATCAAATTTTTGGTGCTCTCCATTATAATTGTTTCTCCACTGTCTATCCCAATTAATTTATCTATCAGAGCATGAAGGCCACTAATATAATCCATTTTTTGTCTCTCAATTCATCAAAAATTTCAAAATATTTTACCAAAACCTCACTCTTACTTTTCCATATTGTAATATTCATATTGATTCCCATAGAATCAAGAGACACAATACCTTCTCTAACAACCATGTCATCACCTAAGTTTTGATAGCTTCCATTTTTGGTAGCATATCACTCCACATTAATTTCTCAATGTCACATTTATCCATTAATGCCTTGGTTTCTTCTACCTTTTCAAAATACGGGAATACTTTTTTACAAATTCTATGATTATTGATTCACCCTATGGAAACCAAATCATTTTCCCATTGGATAGTGGCATCCCCTCTTTCTCTTAAGTCATCTATTCTTCTGATATCATCATTAGTTATCTTTGGGACTTCAACTTGTCCTTCCTTGTGAGTTCTAGTCAATTTTTTGACCAAGTTAGATAGTGCCTCATTCTTGGCCTTTAGCTCCTTCTTTTTTCTTTGAACTCATCAATATTTTGGAATACCCCTTCTACTGCTATAGAAAAATCATATTTCATTTCTTTAGTAGAAGGCTTACCTAATGAGATCCTAGAGACCTAAAAATAGATGGGGATGCTTTCCCTCAAAGCACACCAACTTTGGGAGTTGCCACATCCATGAATATTTCTCCTTTCTTTCTTAGGGTTTCCTTGAGAATAAATTTTTTTTTTTTAGGTGCTCTTGTTAGATTGAGGAGAGCCAGATTTGTAGATCATCATTCAATTGTATTTCCACCTTCTTCTTCTTTGGGAGAGTGTTACTTATCCACTCTCTTATGGGAGACTCATGTTCATCAAGTGATTGTAGAATTGGAGTTACAGGATAACTGTAAGGGATTTGGAAGAGGAAGAAGGCATATACATACCTTCTAAAGTTGTGTATATAGGTTCCTCCTTGGGTATTTGGTCCTATAAGTCACCATGACCCTCAATTCCATCCATAGGTTCAGATTGGTCCCTATCTCTTCAACTGTTAGGGGTTGTTGGTCACCAACTTCCTTCTCTGTTCATGTTGAGTCCTCACCCATTTTCTTACTAGGAAAAGAGATCATCTCCCTGGGTTCCTGGGAGATAGCTTCAATTGTAGGGATGTGAGCTTCAAGAATTCCTACATTTACTTCAATGTCTGAGGTACTGTTATAATTGTGACATTTGAAGTTTTTCTTCATGTGCTTCATGTAATAGAACTTCCTCAACATGAAGTTGTGCTTCATGTCTAATACTTATCTTCTTCTTCTCTCTGCCACACTGGAGGAGTTGGCTCTGGAGTGGCCTCAACATGTTGTTGTGGAATAGTTGAGGCATCAAGTATAGGAGCATTCATGAGGGTTTTTCCTTGATAGGTGAAGCAACTGGAGCTATTGGAATGGAAAGGGTTGTTATCATAGGTACAAGTTTCTCAATGAGAAAGTTATAGGAGACTGGGTGATAGAAGATGAGACAATAGGAACATCAAGATTCATTACTTGTTCTAGGGTCTCTTCCTCCTCCAAATCAACCCATTCAGATGTTTTAGTTCACTTCTCTTTTGAAGTGGACTTGTTTCTCCTCTCGATCCTTGTAGGCCAGTATTTGGTGTTTGAAATCCATGAGGAATCTCAAACAATTTTTCCTCCTTAGGCTTCTTAAGAGTGGATTCCATCACTTTCTCTTTTCCTTTGGATCCTGAAGTAGATATTGGAACAATCTATAGGGGAGTAGCATGAACAATAGGACCCTTGACCATACCTTCCTGAAGCATTTTCTCTAGTTCTTCTTTTTGCTTGAGGAGGGGAGTTCTAAGTCTACTATCCTGGGCACTTACATCACCTATTATTGGAAATGAGTCCAATTCTTAATATTTTGTCTCCATGAAACCTCCCTAGTGGCATAAAATCTCTCGAAAATGGGGGAGAACATCATCAACAAGATTTTATTTCTATACTCTCTTAATAATGGGGTATGTTGGTAACTTATGTCCACTCCTTTTGAAAATAACCACCTTATGGAGAGTCGGATGGGATTTGTAGTATTTTCTTGGTTATATTTTTTCTCACTAATGTTCCACTTGATTGGTGGAAAAGGTTGAGAAGCAATATTGTCCTGGATGTATTCTTCACTAATCACATTACCATCATCCTCTAACCCTTCAAGAGTTTGGATAACCCCAAAATAAATCATCTAGGACAAGGTCATTCTTGAATATTCTCTTCATTTGACTTCCCTTTCATCTTCACAGTTCATCCAAAAATCCTCATAATGAGGTTTTTGCTCTACCTGAGTGGGTGACAATACTATGTAAGATATACTTTATATCATAATGCTTTTATGTCCTCAAATTTATCCATCATGCACCTATTCATCTCTCCTTCCAACATTTTTTCTTTCTGGATTTAGGACAAGTGTAATTCCCTATGACTATGGGAAATTTGATTGGGGATGTAATATGCTTTTGGGAAATGAATTGATGTACTGATAGCAATTTTCTAACTAATTCCATTAATGCCCATTTGTCATTTACACACCTGGGTAGCACATAGGTTTCCCATCAAAACCACTAACCCTGATATATGAATAAGTCTGAATTGGATGAAATAACACCCATATTGAGTAATGAATCTCTTAGCATTAGGGAAAATCTTTCAGTCTCCCATTCAGGGTGATATAAACAGATTTAGGTGTAAAGAAGTGATTGGCAATGTTTATGTAATGCATATCATAACTTGCCAATTTTAGCTGATAAAAACATCATACACCTTGGAACTATTAAGTTCCCCATCCATTAATAATTCTGGAAAATTTTATGAAAAGAAATGTTATAAACAAGGTAAGAAGTCATGAAGAATTCAACCATTTCGGACTTTTTCTCTCTTGTAATATGGCAACTCCCATCATTTGTTCATGAATATGGTTACTTATGATCTCATCCAAGGGAGAGGATTTTTATTTATGAGTATCACTTGAATGAATTGGAACATCCATTCTAAAAGAAAGTAGTAGATTCCATACCCATTACTCGGTTCAACAATGTAATCACATCTCTAACTTCCTCAATAAATTCATCCCTATTCAACTTCTTCATCATTCTAGGGGCAAGAAGTTCGAGGACTATTCAACCAATGGTCATTCATGGTTTTCATCCATTTCTTTGAATGTGAGTTCCTAGTACTCTATGTTGAGTCCTTGGTAATATCCTCCTCCTTTTTATGGGAGGAAAACCCAACATTTTGTCAAACCTACTCTGGAAAGATAAAACCAAATCTCCCCTTCCATCCCAAACTTCTCTAGTTGTAGGATCATAATGTTGAGCACATACCCATACGAGCTCTGGGCATGGCGTAGCGGGAGGGAAAGAAACAAGGTCAATACAACTGTTAGCTATTTGGGTCATGGCATTACTTCTTTCAGGGGAGTATAGCCTCTGCTTAAAATATTCTAAATCGCAAGATGCAATATCAGAATCTGCAATTCTGTCTAGAGGAGAACTAAGGATGGAACTTGTTTTTGAGGGTACCACATGGATCTTCATGATTCTGGTTTAATTCTATCACACCTCTTTTCATAAAAAACCTATACCTCTTAAACAAACTCTCAAAGATTATAGAAAATATAGGAATTGATGTACTTACCTTTCACCAAAACTCCAATTACTGCTGAAACTTGACTGAAGAAGCATGCAACTAAATTTTGATCCTTGGGTTTTATTCTTCTTTAGTTATCCTTCGATACTTAAAAATATTTTCAAAACATCATATCTTTGGATCATCATTAGTAGAGTACTTTATAATAAGTTTCCTTATTAACGACTCATATTTATGCATTAATGTTGAAGATTGCGTTCGTGGGGATTTTTCGTAATTTTAAGCTTTTTCTTTCTTTTTAACCATTGCAATATTTTCACGTCCTATCACCCATGTATCTCTCCTACATGAGTCCTTTGCATTAATGGGATTTACTCCTATACAACTAATGCATTAATGAACCACCTCTTTTTTTTAATAGAGCTTTGGAATATTTTTGTAAAATGATATGCACACCATTATTGTAACATGCAAAATGCACTTCCTTCTCCATTCCCATGTATGCCATATGCCTAGTTCATGTTCCTAAGTCGTTTGGGCCTTGGTTTGTTTTTATCAACTACACACCTGAAAAATCATGAGACTTTGTTCCCCTTTTTCCCGATTCCCAACTTTCCTCTTCACATATTGCTTTCCTTTTACTTATTTGTCAAAGGGATGAAAAACTGTAAGCTTGACCTGATTAACCATTGTTGACTTTGACTACCGAGATGACACACATCTTCCTTCGGGTTTTGGACTTACAACTTCACTTTGTAACTCTATCGGGTGTAAATTGCTAAGGAAATTAAAGGCCGTCTCCCCGCTCCAATAATACCTTTACACATGTTTTCTTTCGAGGAATGGGGATGTGTCTTCACTTTACATTGTACTTATGTGAGTATTCTTGGAGTATTTTATCATACTTTGGGAATTATTTTGAGCCTTTCATATTTACATTACCTCTACAAACATCTAAATTAGGTCGATATACCGAATCAAACCAAAACATGCCACTTGCCTAACACGTTGAAAAATTAATCTTAGAATTTTCATAAATTAGATTTGAGTGCTTAGGAGGAGAGTAAAATTTGATATCATTTTTATCGATAAGGTCCTAGATAACATGATGAAGCTTGAATAATTTGTTTAGAGTTTCTAATATATTAATAGAATTCACAATAGGAATTATCATCACAATTTTTACCATGAAGTTTTCTTTTATTAACCTTAGTATTAGGAGGGAGAGATACAATATTATACTCTAGAAAATTTTGAATAATAACTTAAAGAGTGGAGGGAAATTGTATGAATTACCATATCAAGAGTTGAACGGATGCTTGTAGGGCCGAGAAACAACATTAACATTCAATTTAAGAAGATACATTTATTTTTGGTTTGCCTTTGAAATTAATTTTACTTGAGTTTGAGATTGAGATGTATTTGGATAATTGGAAGTATATTTAAAAAATTCATATACAATATCCCATCTTCCCATTGTTAAATTGCATGTCATATCTCATAGAAATAACCAAAATTTTCAAAGGTAATAGAATCTCACAAAGGATTGATTTGACTCTAGGAGAACAGATCTTGTAATTTATTGTCATCTAGGATATTATTAATCTTAGTGAGAATATTCTTGTAATGAAAAACATAGTCACTAATGTGCTCATTAGAATCTTGTTGCATATTGGATATTTAAGAATAAAATGTATTTTCCCAATATTAATAAATAATTGTGTAAGAAAAAATCAGCCAAGTGAGTTAAAACACTAAATGAATGAATATGAATGTCATAAAACTATTTAAGGAAAAATATTTATGGATTCTAGCAAATATCTTAGTGAGTAATATGTCATTGTAAGTATAATCTAAGAAAGAAACATGAACAACATGAATGTTCTCTTCATGATCTTCCTTTCCGTCATAGATAGGAATCTTGGGAGAAACATAACACATAGGAAAAGGGTAAGAGGAAACTTTTGGTGCATAAGGGTGGTTAATAAATTGGGTGGAGTTCATGGCTTTATAAGGGAAAAAAAAAAATTGTTCCAATTACGAAACCTTAACATGTAAGGCAAGGAATATAGTCTTAAAATAATGTGTAGGTGAGGGGCTAGTATGAGCCACATGGATATGCATATGATATTTAGGTATAGTACAACTTGTATGAATAAACATGGTGATAATTTTGATGCACTGAAATTTTCCCCAAAGATATAGGCACATTAAATGTGAGATAACCTAGGTGACAACATGTGAAGATGGAGCATCGAATACGAGACCATAATACTCATAGATATTAGAAGTTTGGAAATGATTTTTATCCTCTACAAAACATATAGAATGGAATTTATGTGGCATTTATTTTTATTAAGGGAAGAGGTAAATATTTGTGCATAAAATTCTTTAGTATCAAAACAATAGTTGTGGGTATCCTCTTGGGAAGGAGAAACAAAAATGGTCATAGAAATGTGACCAAAAAATATGAAGTAATGCATTGTTTTCCATGATAGGTGGTTCTACAACCTATACACAAGTAGTAGAAGATTCCATGATGACACAATAATTAAGGATATCTTATTCATCTTGAAAAATTATCTCATAATCATTAGTGAGGAGAGAAGCTATAGGATGATGATGATGATGATATGATATAAGGGGATGATAATCATTAGGTTACAAATTTTTTATCATTGGATGGAATAGCTCCCCACTTCTCGCATGATGATAAAACTAGCTAGATGGATGTTATCCCATATAAAACAAGGGGATTGTAATATTAGGCTTAACATTATGGAAAAAAAGAAAGCGGGAACAGTCCATGAAAATACCATATAAGAGGAAATTAGGGGATGCGTGTAGAAGGATCGTGAGTGGAAAGTGTGAGTGAAACCCAAGGGAAATAGGTCTTAGAAAAAAATTGGGTTCTATGATTTTTTTAACCTAAACTAAATTAAGAAGGTTAAAAGGGGGTCTATAATAAGTTGTATATTCAAATTTATTAATAAAATAATCAATATGCAAATTAGAATAAATCTTCAAGAAATAAACAAAGAAAATGATAAAATATAATTTCTTAAATGATACGAAGAAAGTGCACTTAAATTATACAAAGGCATAAAAGATAATATAGATGGAGAGTGACATTGGAGATTGATAAAGACCTAGAAATTCTTCTTTCAAGGGAGTGTAATTAGAATATGAGCTTGCATATGGTTGTAAAGGATATGAATTTAGTGGAGTATAGTTTGGTCCATTTCTATATGGTTATGGATCCATTTGTGTTATGGTTTTTCAATTATATTGTTTTTCGGTGGTATGGAAATGTACTTCTATATCGTAGATTTAGGTTTGTACAAATGATACAATTCCTATAATGAATTGATAAAATTATCACACCTAAGAACTCACAACAAAATTCATAAAATCATTAGATAATAAAAAGAGAAAAAATTGTGTGGTGGGGCTAGACTAACCCTAGTTTTCAACCCCTCTTGAAGCAATCAAGGTGTTGCATTACATCCCCTTAAGTGATAGAAATATTAATTTAGTTATCCTAGTGTATGTGCAAGTGTAAATGCAACCGTAAGCAATCCGCTAATTTTCCTCAAATATCTTGACCAGGAAGATCCGAGCATAGTTATAGATAGACTAATATTTACCCTTCAATATTATGCATATAGTTCTAGTGTATGTAGACTTATAATGGAATATATTTGTTCCTTTTGATTTTTTGTAATGTGTAAAATTAGATTGATATTTACCATGGATTCTTTTGTGGAGAGGGAAGCTAGAACATTTGACCTATTTGAGTATTTCAAACCTAATGTATGTGTTGTTCCTAAGTATTTTTTGTTGTAGATGGAGAGATTCAAGATAAAAAGATCTTTGGAATAGTATTTATGAGTGATTCTTCTAAGATATAGGTGATTTAAAATGGTGAATTATAATTTATTATATAGGTGTCTATGATTACTATAACACATTAAATATGACATAGGGGATAGAATAAAACCCAAATAAATATGTCAAATTAAGAAAATACCATTAGATATGAAAATAAAAGGTGATGTTTGTCTTCCTAGGCTATAGTATATATTTTCTAAAGATCGTATGGCTTAATACAAGTAGCTCATAAAATTAATCTAGTGTTTTAGGCAATATGTCAAAGATTTTTTTATCAACTTTGCATTAATGTGAATAGGTATATAGGTGAATGAGAAGAGTGTGTGATAGATAAATTCATATAATGGAAATAGTAATATGAAACTATGCTATGTAAATTTTCCATGCTAATCTAAAGAAGATAACACCTAGTAGCTTCAAAGAAACAATCAAACCTACTATAGAACCATCAAGATAAGAGCTTATGAGAAACAACTTCTTCAATGCATGAACAATCTCAAATTAAATGCTAAGTTATTTCTTACTCTCTAGATTGCTAGCTAATAAATGAACCTATTTAGATCACTTTAGCAATCAAAATGGAGTGGTTTCCTCAATATTTGAAGATGGAATCTCACCAAGAAATGGCTACAAGGCCATTTTTGGATCTTCCCATGCTCTTCAATTTGAGAGAATGGATGCAAGATGGAGAAGCTATTTCCTTCAATGGAGAATGGATCAAGATAAAAATGCCTATAGTTTACTCTAGGGAAAATAAGGTGTAAGAAGAAAGGTAAGGAGGAGGGTTCCTTATATAGATCTTTAGTTCAGGCAAGGCTAGCAAATTGATGAATGTGGGATAAACCCCAAAGAGGAAATACAAAGGCCATGTATGTTTAATAAAGTATGTGCACTTTGTGGGAGTTGAAAGGGGGTTTAATTAATCAAAGGTGATTAATTAATAGAAGGGGTAAGCTTATAGAATATTATTAGAAGAAATTTAGTATGATTTGGGAGATTTAAGAGAGGAAATTGGTTCAATAAATGGTGATTTATTGATTTAGATTAGTGGTAGTAATTAATTAAGAATAATTAATTAACCTAGGTAGAAGTGAATGTTAATTAACAAAAGGTTGTTAATCGACATCCTAAATGATATGAGGGATAATTAATTAGTGAAATGTAATTAATTAACGATGATAGAGGGACAATGGTGGTTCATTGATGAAGTGTCATCAATTTACGAGAAAGAGGATAGTTAGTGCAATTTAAGTATTAAAATTGCTTGACCGAATTCTAGGTGTCTACATTTTCCCCTCTTTGGGGTGGTGTAAGTGATGCCACTTCAAAGATAGTAGATAAGTACAAACAAGTGAATTTTGAAGGGATAGAATAAAAATTAGTAGAGTGAAGGATGCCCCCTCGAGTGTCAATGGGGTGATGAAAGAGGTTGATCGATGATCAAAAAGATGAAGGAAATGGATAGAAGAATAAGGAGGGGGAATCCCTATTGCCCTAAGTGAGTTGGAAGAATAATGTTGATAGAAGAGAATGACATGGAAGAAAAATGAAGATGAAGGGGATGGAAATAGATTTCATCCATTTGATGGAAAAATAACTTTATTTCATCATATTGCATGTGATATATGTCATCGGTCCTTATTAAAATATACGCATACAAAAAAAGTGTATAATAACATGAAAAACTATAATACAGACATTTTTTCATTGCTAAATGCTAGCTCAATGCAACATACTGAAATGCAATGCAATATGAGAAAGTAAACAAGCTAACCTAACAGGGAAACAAGTACAAACACACATACTCAAACAAACAACGTTCAAGATAATTGCACAAATGTTTTTGTTATCAAGCTTTGATTCTGACCTATGTGAATTAATGAAAAGGGTTAAGAATGGCACCCCAAGAAAGGATACATGCGAGGTGAATAAGCGAAGGATGTAGAAGTCCCATGGAAAAGAAATTGTGCCCTAGGAAAGCGCCTTGCCTAAGCAACACGTCCGTGTAAAGGAAGATAGAGATAACAAGAAAACCATATTTTGTTGATGGAGGGTAGATCCAAATGATCCACAAGAACAAGCAAGAATCAAAGAAAGATGTATTGTAGGAAAATTTTGATCTAACCCTAGCATGTCTGCATAGGACTAAGAAAATATATCGAAAATTCATGCAAAAGCAACACAAAGGTTTTCTTCTTGGGTTGAGAGTGAAGCCCCCAACTTGACCATTCTAGGTATTTCCTTTGTACCAATGTTTACATATATGGTATCCTCCACAAGAAACTTATATTCTTCCTCCATGTGTATAAGATCGGGGGAGATTGATATCTTGTTCTTCTAAGGGTGTCTCAATGAGATTTTCACCCTTAGGTGGTCAACTTATTTGTCCACTGATTTTTATTTTTGTTTGTCTGCAAGTTCCTCAAAGAGGTTTTCACTATAGGACTTGGAACTATTCTTTTTCAAGGATTCTTTGTGGAAATCTTGCCCTTGCTTATTTTTTACTTAGATGACCATAAAAATCAGCCTCCTCCCCAAAATATGTGCATACGTCAAGGTTGATGGAGAAGCCCTTCTTATGATCACCACTGGAATGTCATCACAGAGACCCATAAAATCACCAATCACTTTGTCATTTTCAAATATGTCGATTGGTATATGTTGTTGTTGGTCCCAATTAACAAGTGATGGGTAGACAAGGTTTAATGTTGGAATGGTAGGCGATATGACAAGGTTATAATTAATATATCCATGTCGAAAATAGGCTCGTGGACACAAGGTCTTTGTAAAGACTACACCAAGAATTTGTTTCACTTTCATATTTAGATGAACTATCTTCACATTCGAAGAGGAAGCCTCGACCTCCGGGGGATGAGACCCATACGGTTGAATGCCAATACCATATTTAAAAACCTTATGATGTGGTATTGAAAGATCTTCTCGCATACCTTGTTCGTTTATGCCGCATCCATATCCTTTGTATCCCATAACATACATCATTTTATTGGGGATAACATACTTGGGTGATTGATAAAGCATGGATCCATCTCATCATCCAAAGGTTGGGATATAATATTGTTAAGAAAATTTTCATCTGTTAATAGGCCACTAGGAGTAAAAGTGTCTATGCTGCAATTTTCTCTAGATCGTTGATATTTGTGGCTAGGCCTACCCCATGTTTTAGGTGATAGGGGGAGCTTGGAAACTAAAAGGGCATATTGGAGATCATACTCTCCACAACCATTTGCAATAACTTTCATCTCTCATGAAGTAAAGGGAGATTTTGATGTAGAATCATCGTTATCATTAGCAAATAAGGTATTTGGATCAACTCATGAGGCGAGAGCCTTTGATTGAATTGGAATGACCATCTCTATAGAAGGGCATTCATAAGTGGTGGGAAAATAACCCGACAATGCTCTGTAATGAGAAAAGGGTTGAGGATCCCCTTGAATAGTAATAGTTTTTCCTTCATGGTATAACTTTAGACATTGATGATACATAGAAGGTATGACTTACATGGCGTGAATCCATGGGCAACCAAGCAGTATGTTGTAAGGAAGCTCCAAGTATAAAACATGGAACTTAGTATCATGAGTAGTAGGCCCTACTCCCAATGAGAAAGTGATCATGCCAGCTAATTTTCGTTCTTCATTGTCATACGCCTTGATGGTAATGACAAATATTCGACCTAGTTTTCGAACCAGTTTCAAAGTACAAATATTCAAACCTGATCCGCCATCCACAAGCACCCTTTTTATCTTCTTATGATTGATAATGACCTCAATGTGTAAGGGTAAGTTATGGGTAGGATCCTCTTCAGGAATCTCTTCATGACTAAAGGTTATGTGCTCCATTGGAGCAATCTGCACAACCATGGCTTGGAAGCATGTAGGGTCAATATCAACTGACACTCCTAACCCTTGTAATTTTTTACAAAGGATGTCCTTATGAACATTAGAGATTTTGAGAAGATCTAAGATTGAAATCTTAGCAATAGTTTTCTCAAGTTTCTCTAAAACATCATAATGACTGTCCTGAGGGGGTAGACGGGAGGTTCTGAGATAACAAGGTGAGAACATCATGTTACCATGATGCATTCCTTTGTTTTAATCTTAATGGTGTTGATATGCTCAAAAGGTGGGTTAACACAACCAATTAGGGCATCAAAAGGATTATTCATTTTTGCAACATAGTTGGCATTTTTGGTTTGGGATGACTGTCCTTGATCCGAATTTTCCTTTCCTTTGTTATGCTTGGGGAAAGGTTCTTTGTAAATTCCCAAGTTTGTGTTGGAAGATTTACTAGGGCAGAGGAATCCATTTCCACATCACCACTATCAATTAATTCTTGGATGAAGTGTTTCAATTTTAAATAGTTATAAGTTTTGTGACCCCGACACAATGAAACCCACAATATTAATTTTATATAAACCATGATGGCTTAGGTACATCATCTCCATAGGGTAAATGATCCATAGGGATCTAGAAAAACACACCACTTCATCAGTTTCATCAGCACCAAGAAGAAGAAGAAGGAAAAATAAATAAATGGAGGTAAATGGAGGTTCGGATAGAATCGCCGCTGCTCTGTGCAGAAGCGGAAGTTTCTGTAACCACCACCCTTTAGGCGTGGTCTCGAAACCACCGCCCGGCCAGTGGATAGTCCTAAGACCACCGGTGCCTGCACAGGGCAGCGGTCCTGAAACTTTTGATCAAAAAGAAGAATGGAACGCGAATGGACGCGAATTTGAAGCGCCCAGCCGTGTCTCTTCACTTCCATGCCCCTTCACATCCTCCAAAGGCACGGAGGACATGGGAAGGCCTATAAATACATGGAAGGAGCAAGAGAATAGACATTCGAAGGTGAATCAAAATTTAATGAGAGCAGTGAGCAAGATCTTCAAGTGTTGGAATGGAATTGTAGGAGCAAGGTGTAGAAACAGAGCAAGCAAGTAATTAGAGAGAAGGTTTACATTGTTGCTTCTTTTCATACTTATTGTAATCAGAATTGTCTATGTTAGACCAATAAAAGTGGGAAGAAAGAGCAGTTTCCCTTCCCGACTGGTTTTCCTCCTTGGAGGTTTCCAGGATAAAAATTGTTGGTGTTGAAGTTTGAATTATTTTCCTTCTCTGCAATTTCCTTTCTATAGCACTAGATAATCAGTCACGAAGCTCTAATATTTAAGCAAATCTGTCATTTTCCAGAGTTGAAAGTAGAACAACATAGTTGTGTGATTCATAGAGTTCCAAATTAGAAGTTTACGGATCAAGTAAAGTTTTGGGTATTTAACCATATTGACCACCTCTAATTGTTTTAATATCAACGACATAGATTCGATACAAGGGTGACAAAGATGACATTTATACTCGGGGCGAAGGTCCCTTAGCAAGTTTCAAAGGAGCATGGTTTTGAACTACTGTACTCATTTAGAGTCCATTATACCATCACCTATGACGTTCTTGTTCTTGTTTGGAACGAAATTTGATTTTTCGTTAGGCTTTGAATCGTGATTATCGCATGAGAAGGGTTTTAAAGTCCCTTTTTCTAACAATGCTTTTTCAATTTGACTACCTTTTTCTATGACCTCTTCAAATGTGTTTCCACAATGCATCTGCAAGTGGAAAGTAATCTCAAGGTGTAAGTTAGGTACAAATATGCTAACCATATGTTTCTCTAGTATGGAGTAAGGGAAGCGACTAGCTAACCCTCGCCATCTTTGTAAGAAACTAGTGAAGCTTTCATTGTTCCGTTGTTTCACATTGCACAAATCTATCATGGTAACATCATTTTCCATGTTAAAGGAGAAGTGATGCATAAAGTGTTCTGCTAATTCCAGCCATGTAGAAATGGACCCTTTAGGTATATGTAAAAACCATTTGAGTGTTTGACCCCCTAGACTCCATGGGAAAAGGAGAATGAGATAATTATCACTAAACACGACCTCTTGACATGCCATGTAAAATTCTTTAATGTGGTCTCTTGGATCACCTTTTCCCTTATATTTTTCAAACTTGGGACAATCAAAGTGACAAGGAAAGGTACTTGTAACATAGCCTTGTCAAAGGGATATGGGCATAGCTCCTCAAACTAATACTTTTACTATTGCCTACATTGCCTTCTTGTAAAGCAGTAAGGGCATTCTTCATGGATAACCACTCTTGGTCAAAGAGTTTCCCTGTGTAGGTGGTGTTGGCCTATATAAGTGGTTAATTCTATCTTATTTCACCGCCTTTATTATCTATGTATAACTCCTCATATGACTTACATTTTTCCTAACAAGGAGTCTTGGTATAAAATTCCTGATATGAAGCTTTAGGTTTTCTTTTTAGGAGTCTTTGTTTGTTCCTTATTAACATGTGAAGCCAAGCTTGCCAATTTCGAGTAAGAGCTTGTATTTGTTGTTCTAAGGTAACCTCTTGGGTGGGTATCTCTTCGTAATTCTCACGAGGAGGAGGTTGTTCATGATTAACATGTTCTTCATGATCTTGAAATGAATTTTGACAATGGGGATGCGATATCCTCCATCATTTTGAGAAGGAACTTCTTCCTCATTTCGTTGGCCGAGAAGTAGAAGCATGTCCTGGGTTTAGGATTTCATCAATGTTACGTGGAGGATGCTCTACTTCTTCCTCTTCTTGAACCATGCCAACAAGGAGAGAGGGATCAAACATAGGTGGAAACTTGGCCCCTAACTCTACAACATGCACAAGAACCTCATGTCTATTTTGAAACAAGAAGTTGTCTATTTGGGCAGGGCTAAATTCAAATTCTTCCCAAGGAGAATTCTCCTCACCACCACTATGATCAACCATGGTGTTGTCTTCAAAAAGTGGGTTTATCTTTTCATTTACAAAGGGATTTGACCCTAATTTTTGATGCCCCATCCTTGTGATAGGAGGCATAATAGGAAAGGTTTCACTAAGGTTGATTTAAAATGGACCCTAGGACAAACCAAGTAATGTAATGACATCAAATCGTCACAAAGAATGTCAAATAATAAATGGAAACGAATCCAAAGGATCAAGGAAATATGAACCA
This sequence comes from Taxus wallichiana var. yunnanensis, assembly GCA_018340775.1. Taxonomy (NCBI): domain Eukaryota; kingdom Viridiplantae; phylum Streptophyta; class Pinopsida; order Cupressales; family Taxaceae; genus Taxus; species Taxus wallichiana. Next base: position 459,207,929 of record CM031243.1, read on the forward strand.
AGGACACCAAAGAATAAAGAATGACACACTAATAAGGTATTGTATAGCAAGAAGTATCTAGGACAAAAAAATCAAGTACAAGACTATGATCCAATCACAAGAATAACTACTCCCTATGTTCTCAAAGATAGGTTTGGTGTAAATAATGACAACACAATATCAACACTTAGGTCAAGTTTAGAATAAACAAGGCCTAAATACTAAGAAGGTGTTGATGTGATCTCCAAACAAGGTATACTAAAACAAGTTTAGATACAAACAAATTCCAAGTCTTTGAAAATGGAGGCTACAAATGCGAGCAACACAACAACACTATTTGGACACGTTAATCAAGCTTTGTAGAAAAAGCAAGATTTTAGTATCAAAATGATGTTACCATAATGCAAGTAGCATAACGACGACACTTTCCAAAAATCAAGGAAATGTTGGGATCAAAATCAAGTCTAAGTATATCAAGAAGTTATTATTTATACGAGCAGCGTAATAATACAACTTAGAGACTTAGATCAAGTTTCATAAAGGAAACAAGATGTAAGTATCACAACTGTATTGATATAATACGGGTAGCATAACAACTCAAAGGAATTTAATGATAAGACAACCTAGCTACAATGATAATGAGTCTCAATATGGGTGTGAGACAAAGGGCCTACTAGAACATGAAGACGTACCATTCACACTTTCAACACTCACATTCGGCATTACAACCTAGTCATGTGAGTAGAATACAAAAGTGGTGGACATGATTATTTCTAGTGGTATCCACGTATGTATGATTTCTTTTTTCCTAAATGGGAAACAAGAAAAAAAGGAGTAGACCAAGTGGTGATGAAAAATACTTATCCTAACTTTGGCAGAGTTTCACCTTGTCTTAGGACAAGGTAGAAACTAGGACAAAGTGATGCCTTGTAAGTTTTGTGATGAATAACATGTGGCTCAAACTTCAATGAAATCTCCCCTTATTCGACTAACAAGGTTTTGACTCTAAATAATTTTTTGCTTTGTGAGAGCTCTTTGGAACACGATGGATAAAGTCAAGTTGGCCCCAATGCCAAATGGTTTCCTAAGATTTTGTTCACAAACTCACCAATTATTTCCTAAAGGAGGTACGTATTTCTAGAATTTATTCTAGATAATAGACCATTACCCCACAATCAAATTAATGAATGGGGCCCCATATGGGAAACATGAAGCTTTTCTCACAAAGGTTTTCAACTAGTCAAGTGGGTAGCGGGGCACTTCCCATTTCATCCACCAATTCTCTCAAGGTGTGGACTACTTTGGGGTTCCTAGGGTAATCCTCATAATGAGTTTTATGGCTTATGCCAAGATACTTCCCCTAGTTTAAAGTAGATGAACGTAGATCTTAACCGAAACCTACAAATATAGTGTGTTGAATAAAGTGGTGTATTTTTATCTTTGATCTTAATGAGGTTTAGTACACCATTGGCAACCTGCAACACACGTGTAGTTAGAGTTTGTTTAGATCCCAAGTCTTTGACAAGCATTAGGTCCTGCACATAAAATATTTAGTAGTTTCCAATAGAAAGTGAACCAAATTTGATTTTGATTCTCAAGATCGTCCAAGGATGTAAGAGAAGAACATACACAATAATTTGATTCAACTAGATAAATGCAAAGGAAAACTTTTAAATCAAATGTACTTTAAACAATGCTTGATAAATTGTTCATTCCCTTAAGCAAAAATGAAATATTAAGTTTCCAATTAACCAAATGTTAGAAAAATGAAAACTAAAGTTGCTTTTGATTCTCAAGATCACCCTAAGGTGCAAGAGAAGAGCATACACAAACTTTAGTCTAACTTAAGCAAAGCATGGAAACATGATTCTCATTAAAGCTTAACAACATGTTAGAAATCTGATTAAAAATGTAAAAACTTACAAAACAGAGTTAGAAAACCTATCAAACAACAACATACATCAAAATTCAAAATCTGGAAACCTCAAAACCAAGCCAAATATTGAGACAGATCACTAGCACAAGTCTATGTGGTAGTAGCACGTGCAATTTAGCAATAACAAAAGGATATATAGTTCGATAGACAAGGCAACTTGCGAAGACAAGGGTGACGGTAAAAATGCAGAGTTTGAGACAAAAAAACACATAAAGTGTTTAGCAAGCACAGGAAAAGGAGTGGTAGTGCAAGCCTATAATGCAGTAGTGCATGCCATACATAGAACAACAACAAAAATACGGTTGATCGAAATGCAGTAGAGAAGTACTAGCGCAAGCCAAGAAAGCGGTAGCACAAGCTTAAGAGCGGTAGCGCATGGAGTTTTACAATAGCGCAAACTTCAAAGTAGTAGCACAAGGGTTCTTTCCGCTAGCACAAGGCACCTATGTAAGCACAAAAACACGGGATTTGACAAGAAAAAATGTCAAAAAGCTCAAAACTTTGTCAATTTGATCCAAATTTGGTAGCACCTCACCTCCTTCATTCCTGCAAAGAGAAACAAAACAAGGAAAACTCAACTAATCTAGTTAAGAAACACCATATTTATCTAAAATATGCTAAAATGAGGGTTAGTAACCAAAATTTGAAACTAATCTAAAAAGTTTGGAATTAAATGCAAAAGAAAATGGAGTATGTCCCACTGGGCATGCCAAATGTGTTCATATTAAAATTATTATGCTAATTGAAAGAAACTAACACCTAGTAGTTTCAAAGAAAAGCTAAATCTAACATTAACATTATGATTAGAGCTTAAAGGAAACTAGCTATTTTGCATAAACATGAATTAAATCACCTAATGCTAACCATTCCTACTCTATTAATGTATGATTACTTCTAAAACATGAGCCTCTTTAGATCATGAGTAATCAAATCTATGTGTTTGATCTCCAAAGAGAGGGAAGGATCTCACTAAGAAATGGCTACAAGGCCAAGCTTGGATCTTCCTTTCTACTCAAAAATGGTAGAATGGATGCAAAGATGAAGTAGTTATTCCAAAGAATGGAGAAGGCTCTTATCATAAGCTTGTATAAATCACTAATCAAAGCAATGGTGTAAGGTGTGAAGGATGTAGGAGGGTCCTTTATATAAATTTCCAATTTGGGAGAAGCTTGAATCCCAATGAATGTGGGATAAAGGATAAAGTAGATTTAGACTTTTTAAGCTTGATTAGAGAAATTAACAAGTGATTAGCAACTCATGGGAGTTAGAAATGATTTAATTAATCAACTAGGATTAATTAATAGGCTAGAATAAGCTTTTAGGCTATTTGGAGGTGATTTATGAGGAATTTGATATGATTTGAAGCATTTGAAAGAGGTATTTAGCCAATAAAAGGGTTTATTGATTAAATACATTGTTAAAAAGGCTTAATTAACTCATAATAGTTAATTAATCGATTGGAAGAGGATTATAACTAACAAAGTGTCATTAATTGGCATCCAAAATGTGATAAAGGCTAGTTAATTAATGAAGTGTTGTTAATTGACCAAAATAGAGGGAAACATTAGTTAATTAGCGAGAAATCACTAATTATAATAGAAATGATAGGAAAGAGGATAGTTAGTACAATTTTAGCAATAAAGCGCTTAAGCGGATTTTAAGTGTCTGAGTAGTCAAAAGATGTTGAAAAAACATAACATCATCTAGATTTTTATGTACGCTAGATAAGGCACTCTAAGTTTTAGCGGCGGGTGTTATTTATTATTTTGTAATGAACAATTTGTAAATTTTTATAATTCATACTATATTATGAATCTTAAATCGTGGGAAATAATGGAAACTATGGTAGTCGAGGAGATGGGAATTATTTACTTTTCCTTCATTTTGCATTATAAATATATTCATTACTTGTATATTGAAATAAAGGGAAAAAGTTGGCTAAGTTGGAAGAGGAGGATATACGGTTGGAAAAGTTCTTATGAGCAAGGGTTCATTGACATCAAGAGGATTCTTTTGGATTTTATTTTTAGATCCCTTATTTGAAAAGCTTGGGTATAGAAGTGTGTCTCTACATTAATCTTGCTTCTCCTTCTATGATTATGATTGTGAGAGATTATATGGAGAATAAGTATTTATATATTTAAATGCACCTTTTATATGAATGGCTTATTGGTCACTACCATTTGTATGGAACTATATTGTAGTCTCTTTCTATAGTATTATCTTGAAAAAATAGATGGAAATGTTTCTCTCTTTAAAAAAATCCTATTAGAATCTCTTAAGCATATGTTAAGATATCGGCGAATTAGTGAACTACTTTAAGGGTGAGAAATTCCCTCAACCTATTTTAGATGGTGTTTCCATATATTTTGATTCTTTAAGACTTAGAGATGAAGTTTCAATGAAGCATAATTAAAATTCTTGATGAGTATTGTCTTACTCTTGTGATCTAAGTGTAGTGTAAAAAAGAATGGCCTAGTAGAATATCTTTTTTTTTGGGTAATCTATATTAGGATAATGAAAGAGGACATACAAAATATGTACATAATCGGGTTATAGTTTGTTAAAGACATGGATTTAATAGTTTATAGTCTACACTCTATGAAAGATATAGGGTTGAATATCCTAGATCTATAATAGAGGTGTGGTATTTAACTAGGGCTTGATAATAAATTTCTAACAACAATGTTGTGACAAGATAGAGATATTTATGCTAGGGTTGTAAACTTATATTGTAAGGATCGATAGGTTGTAAAGGATATTAAATCCAAAGAGGTGGATTCTAATGTAATAATGGATGGATAATAATGTAATAGATATACTACCTACTCTAATTTGTGCATGGCCAATGAAATAATCAATCAAATATGAAATAATATAAAGGAAATGACAAGTTAGAGATACTTACCTTCATGACAGCACAATTGACACATTTACTTCCCCCAAGGTTAACAACACCTTGTGGGAGAGTGTATGTGGGGATCATGAATGAATAAGAGAATACCTAGATAGACCATTGGTTGAAGAATCGATTTTTTGGTGGATCATAGTAATTGAAGCACCTATGATCGAGACTTCTAAGTACCCAATGATCGAGGTATGGACTCCAAAAGATAAGAAAAACTAACTTCAAGACCTTTAAGGCCTCAAGCAGAATATTGGCGAGTGCTTAACATGAGACCAAATGAATCATGATGATGTGATGGAAATAACACTCAAACTAAACATATATATAGGGATCATGATTAGGAATTGTAGTTTCTTCTAGTTGATGGTATTAATTGTGGTCAATGGTATTGATGTGCTCAACTATTAGAAAGCGAAAGCTAGATGGTATCAACCATGGTTGATACCTTCGGTTCTAGGTAATGGCCCGAGAGGGGGATTAAGGCCTAGGCAGATTAGGCAATTGCCTAGGGCGCCAACATTTGGGGGCGTCAATTTATTTTATTTTATCATGGTTTTTATGAAGAGTATATCTATTTATTAACCATATATTCTAGTAGCAGTTAGTGGCCACCCTTACATACCAATTTGATTCTCTTCATTGAAAATAAAAATAATTTTAAATAATTATATTAAGATTATAATATTTAGCTAGCCCTGAAACCTAGGCAAATGCCTTTGTTGTTAAATTTAATTCATACATTTGTATTTTTAATACTTTGTATTGTTTTGAAGTCTTGCAAATTATTTTCATAGGAGAGCTCAAGAATGGTGAATATGTGTGGAATTTGAGAAAAAAAAGTTGGGAAAGATATTAGTAAAGGAGGATTATCATAGACTATATGGTAGATAATTAGTCGAGGAATTTAGGCACTGGCAGCTACAAATAAATTTATTAGCAAGTTTTTCTTAGATGGTAGAGGCATAATATATGAAGTAATCCAATATTTATTTATGTTTTACTTAATTTTTCTACTATAGATTTTTTTAATAGAAGTTGTTAGCTCAAGTATTGCTTAGGGCACTCATAATCCTTAATTCAGCCCTACATAATACCTCATAAAAGGATCTGGTATCATATGATGGACGAATACTTTGAAGCTACTGAAAGGTAATATGAAGAAGATACACGTGTGCTGAAAGTAGATATGCAAATGAGTCTAAGAGGATGGTAAGGTAATCCATCCAGAGATTCTAAAAGAGGAATATAAAGGTATAAAAAGAATCTAAGTTGTGGTATCATGGACTGTAAATTAAGGCCCTCTCATAAGTACCAATTCCACCCAGCACAATGTAACCGTTTCCGGTTGCCCCTGCTTCTAGCAGTTGCCTTGATGATATTGTTCCAAGGAAGACAATGTGCTAATAGTGCTTGCGAAGAGAAAAAGACATTAAGACTGAAAATTTGTTATATACACTACATACTGAAATTGAGAAGAAATGATATTCACTCTATTATTATTATTTCAAATAATCTTGTGACGACTTCATGTTATGACTATAACACCCCTCCTCAAGTTTCCTCAACTATGGAAACACAATTGGGTGGAAATGATCTGTGAATTGTAGAGTTTTTCATTTGCATAATGGAAATGTACAGACGTTACAGGAAATTGATGATTTTCATTTGAATAATTATCTTGAGTAGTTATTATAAGGGATATGATAATTCATTTAAGTCATAGTATTTTATTAGATTAGTTTCAGAGACTGTAGCTTGCACATAATCACCACTTCTCTTTTTAGTGATATAGATTATAACGTTGTGGTTGTTCGTTATTTTTAATATGGAAATTGTTCATGAATAATCATATCAGTTATAACGACTATACTTTTTAATGGTATGAGGATATTTCATGTCACTGCTCTTATCCTGCAACGTGTATGGAACCTTAATTATTGAACTAATTTAAATTTCACTATCTAGTGACTGCCACATATGCATTGATCCTTCCGTTTTATAGAATATAGAAACCATTCAAGCTCTAATAACAAGTTAATCAATGTTTTTCTAACCATGGAAAGGACTGTGATGAATATTATGTAACTTGCTAAAATTCATTTGCGCTCATATTTCTGTTAAGGCATCTCCTAGTAATTGATTTGCCTCTCTTATATAGGATTGTGAAATTGTCATTAATTAGTTTTCTCTTAACAATCTTCACTTGACCATAATGGGAAGTGTACTTAAGTCGGTTTATTTGAGGGGTTGTAGATGTATGGAACTCCATGTTTAGAATATCTCCGCAATAAACATAATAATCTAAATTATTTATAGAGAGAGGCAATATTTTATGTTGATGTGTTCCAAAATGTAATGATAATGACAACTTAATTAACAATGGATAAATTAGTTAATGTTTGAGATTTTTGATGTTTTCTGACTTATAAATTTGAGAGAATATTGTTTGGGTTTAATGTGTGAGATTTTTATGTTTTATGTCTTTAGAATTACAATCTAAGATTCATCATTTTTATTTCCTCCTAATGATGAATCATAGGTCGTGATTTGAAACACATAGAGTATAAAAATCTCACACAATTGAACCTAGAAAATATTATCGCATATTCAATGTATTATTTGCATATGTGAGTAACATGTTTTATAACTATTTTTCACAACACTTGTATTGATCTTGATTATAGGCTATGGCTCAACTTTCATCTTGCTAGTTTGTTTTAAGCTTGATGGGTAAGTTCTATTCATGCATTGGGAAATGAAGTGAAATGTTGAGTTTTTAATTGTATTATGATAAACATATTTATATATTGGAAGAAAATGAGTTTGCAATACAAACCATCAATATTTACATAATAACCATAGGTAAATGATGTAAGATATGAAATTATAAAAAAGTAATATAAGAAATTAAAAAGGAAGGACAATGCCTTGAGTAATGACAACAACACAATAAATATTAAAATTAGTAAATGAAGATGTCATTTCAGAGGAAAGAAAACAAATAATCAATCAAAAAAATAAATAAATGAAGATGTCATTTCGTGGAAAAGAAAACAAATAATCAATAAAAAAGCATTATAGTTTAATCATGGGTTTCCTTTTAAAAGTAATGGAGAATTATGTACAACTTTCCGCATTCGCTAACAAACAAATTATCAAGTCATAAATATGTCAAAAAATTAAATGATAAATACAATAAGCATAAAGATAAGAATAAGAAGTGAAATTTTTTAAACTATCACAAACTAGATAAATAATAACTTTTTATTTGTTGAAAACATGGACTAATCATAAAATAGTTAGAATGGTATTGAAATGCATAATAACCTAATAATAAGAATGAATTTGAGAAAAGAAACAGAGAAGAATAACACAATTAAACAAATACTATAATAAATAAAATATGCGTATAGAAATTAGGTGATACATTTATATGGATATATATCTATAATAGGAAGGAAACCCACTTTTAGTAATTACACAGACAGACATAATTAACATTATTTCATTAATTTTCATGGTACTATACAGTTATATTAAATAAGCTAATTTCTGAATAGAATAAAAAAGATACCCATCAAGAGATAAGTATTAATGGAATAGAAAGACGTTGCACATGCTCAAATTAATGGAAAAGAAACTTAAGCCGCCCTAAAAAAGGGAACAAGGACATTCTAACGTCTAAGCATAAGATACATCCAACATTACTGATGGAATAAGTTGACTTATTCATCAATATGCATACATGGTTTTGTATGGCTTTAATCCAAGAATGTTTAGTACTCTTTTGGACTTTAAGATAAATAATTTTGTTTTTCCTCTATTTACTTAATATGGTTTTGATTGGCATTGAGGTATCTGTATTTAGTACTTTTGGACTTAGTACTTTTGGACTTGCATATACCAAGAGAGTATTCTTTTGGATTTGAGAATCATAATAACAAGTTGTGTAGTACTCTTTGGATTTTTTTGTATTATATTTTGATTAATATATTGAGAATGAACATTTGTTAGTGTGTTTTGATTGAACTTTTGTAGGTTAATATTTATTTATAGATAAAAGAGGTAAATATGTTATGTAGATACGTGTTTATTGTTGATATTTTATGGGTTAATGTACATTCATGCGTAAAAAAAAGTATCATGTTGTGTAAATAAACGTTGAGGATTTATGTTAGAATGTCTTGGTTAAATAAGTTTTTTTAATAAATTGTGGTTGTCGACTAGATCGACTTTTCCTATAAAAGGCAGTGGAGTGTAATTTCATTATTAACCATTTAATTAAAAAGATTTGATGAAATAAAAAAATTCTTTTCACAAGATTGTGAAAATATTCTCTTAAAATAACTTATAAAATACTTTATACAAAAAATATATAGTGTGATTAAATATTTATAAAACATTTTATAAAGAAGAAAAATACATGGGGATTAAATATTTATAGTAGATATTTATGAGATATGAATCTTTGTTGTATTAGACTTTTTTAGAGCTTTTTAAAAATAAATTTAAATGATTTTTGTTTTTTTTTGAAGAATGGATATCTAATTAACAAAATAATATACTCATTTCAAATATAATATTATGTATATAAGTGTAATGTAGTTAATGGTGGAGTGTAATAGTGTGAGATGTCAATAAATATGATTCATTTGATTATTATAAAGAAATTCCCAAGTTAAATTTTGATGTTTATTCAAGTGTAATTTTTCTTTTGACTTGGAAAAATAATTAAGAATTCGTGATATCTTAAATATACTTCAAAGTTTAGAATCTATTTTCTTTCAAAATTCATGATATCTTCTCACTTCTGACATTAATCTATAATCAACACTTATCTATAATATAACATGCTTACTACTTTTAGACATAAATGAACATTAACCTATGAAATGTCATCTTTAATTTTATCTATATATATATTATTAGCTAATTGAAAAATTCAATCTATGATTTATCACATGACATTGTTGATTTTTAAAACTATCTGCAAGTGAACTTATACAAGGCTATCTGACAATAATGTCTAATCTCAAACGTGGGCAAAAAAATCTTTGCAGATCAATGGACCTGCAGATTTGATGGAGGGGACATTGGACTGAGGACTCCTCCTGAATTTCTCGGACAAGTCCTTGCATAAACTATGTTACACAACAACATAGAATCTAGGGAAGCGTAGGACTCCATTATTGCACTCAGTTTGTAAATCTGCATTCACTACATCAATCAATAGAATAACTCCAATAGACTTACATAGCTTCCTGCAGTGAAAAACACCAGTTTTACTGTCATGCCTTGTCGTTTTGATCTGCCAATGGCTGATAAAAAACAAAACGTAATGATGGCAAGATTCCCTGAAAACCATGGATTGAGATTGAAATGACTGGTTGGTTAAGTACAGATATAGGAAATATATTCAGTAGGATCTTTAATGTATGACTGACCCACTTTGTCCAGGACATATCTTTGGTGGTTGTAAATTCTTTTTTTTTTTTCCAGGTTCCTGTGGCTTACTTTTGATTATTGTTTCAAGATGCCATTCCGTTACCTTCCAGGCTTCCATACTTAATATTTGCATATTAGAGTCAATCATATTTCATTATTAAAATTCTTTCAAATTAATATTTGAGGTCTTTTTTTTTATTTTTATTTTATTTGGTGACTTGGAGAAATCAGCTAATACCCAATGGTTTGGAGTTTCAAAAGCAAAGGCTCTAACATAAGGTGAGTGCCAATGATCAACTTCTAAGGCAGTGGGGCATTTGGAGTTTCGAAAAGCAAGGTTCCAACATAAAGTGAGTGCCACTGATCAATCTCTAGGGGAGCGTGTAAATGCCCGCTCCACACACTTGTAAGTAACTCAAGAATCAAACCTACAACCCGAACCCTCAAAAACTGAGACTGGGACCAAGTGAGCCCAACCCTAGGACTAATATTTGGGGTATTTATAGTCGATGCACGTGTACTTCTAAGAAATCAAACATCCACTTCGCATATGCTACACTAAGTTTACAAACAAGTTGTAAGGGCAAATAAGTTTTTGGGTTAACTGTGAGGAAAAAAATTACAATCAACGTTCCTGATCAGACCTCTAATCCATTTTGTTATTCTTAATAATAGGTGAGAAGTTTGATGGGAAACATTGATTGTAAAAATTCTCTCATAATTAACCCAGAAAAACTTATTTGCAGACTATGGACTGCAGAAGCATTAAAGATCTAAATTGTAAGGACTTCAATCAATGCGTTTTTTTCAAGTTTTCTTACAGATTATCAATCTACTTAGAATGCTTTTTAATTCGAATGCATTAAATGTTATTGGTATTTATGGTTTGATTTAAAAGTAGAAAGCTGTTGAGGATTGGTTAAAATAAGAACAAGAGAATGTGAATTGACTTTTAAATTCTCTACCACTTGTTTGTCAATACTAATTTCGTCTTTAATTTTTAACAGTAAGCTCCTTTCACATATAAACATTACCATCTAGATTACATTTACTTCAAGAACTAATCCAAACTTCATTTATGTTATTTATTCGGTAGTCCACTCCAAATTTCACATCTTTTACGATGTTAAAATTCTCCACTTGTTTATCAGATACCAATGGACAAACTTAAGTGTACAATCGCTAAATTTAACACCTAAAATATAACCATCAAATTTAATTAATGGATGCGCGGATACATTTATATAATTGTAAATGTAATAACTTCTTAAATGCACTTAAAATTAAGTGTTTAATTCAGGACGGTTGAGATGTCAATTTAAATTTAAAAGGCAAATGTAATTGGTAATGGTAGTACAGGGAGCATATTCTACACAATGAAAAGGCGAACAATATGAGGTACGAAAGGTTCTACAAATCTTTAGTGTGATCTTTGCTTTATTAATTTTACAAGATCTTCTCATGAGAATAGTCTTTTATAAAAATGATTTCCCTCCATTGAGTAGAATGTTTGCAAAATCAGAAGGGCGCCAAAACTAATTTTTTAATTGAATGGGATTATATTTTTCAATTTATAAATATTTAAAAAGTGGTCGAGGATGACATCTCAAAATCCAACATAATAGACATAAATAGGATTATGAAAGGAGGAAAAAAACCACAATCTTGAGTAGACATAAATAGGTTTAGGAATGAAAAAACAAAAAAAAACTAGTCTTGAGCAGTTCATATATGCGCAAGTGTAAAATTAACAACACATTATAAAAGTGTAGACACAAAATTATGCACTTATTACTATTACATCACACCTCTAGTATGTCGTTATATGCATGATTCCTAAGCAAGAAAACTAGACATTGACAACACTTGTTTTGCTTTACATTGACATTGTTTTATTTTTCCATGCTTTCATCCTCTGCTTTTATGGAATTATCCCTTTACTTTTGGACATTACACAATGTGTTATTCAATTGAGCATTTTCTAATTTATATTTAGAGTCTTTCGACACAAGCACCCAATAGGGGGACAAGAGCGGCCGACGTTATTGTTCCCTTGCGGGTGCTTTTGTCCTCTCAATTGGTTTTTACATTTTCAAGTTACACACCACTTGTTCATCTTTTTCTAAATTTGTATTTATCACTATGGGTGGCTTCTAGTGTTGTTAGTGTCGAATTCAAGCAAAGGAATCATATATATACACAACATACTAACTCTTCTAATGAGTAATTGGACTATTATTTTGTATTTGTTGCTTGGGTAAAAGGAGCAACTTAAGGACTGCATTTGGGATGCATTATTCACTGCATAGGAAAGGCAAAATTTGAATTCCATAGCACACGTCATCTTGGGGAAAAGTAGTTGTACCCTACTATATTGGTGCAACTTACACAAGGGAAAACTAGCTTCAAAGGACACGGCTCTATCACACACACACACACACACACACACACACACACACACACACACACACACACACACACACACACACACACAGAGTCTGAAATGTAGTATAATGCTCGGTGACAATCACATTGGGATGACCATCGAGGTCAATTCAACTCAAGTATATGCATCTTTATTCCATCTAATGTGTTCTTGTGTCTTGTACATGTAGCTAGTGTAGACACCAAAATTTTACACTCCCCGTCTTCAATAATTTGTCACGTTCACATTTATAATCTATTACATTCATATCCATTAGCTTATATATATATATCATTTAGGTTATTGTTTTAAAAATTATCTCCTAATGTGAAATTATTCCAAAACCCCTTTATCCCGACATATCTACTATGGACAATTTCATATACTCATAAGATCTTGTTTTATTTAAATATCCTAACATAATCTATTATTATTAGACATTATCCTATGATATATGTTTAATATATCTAACCAAACCACCTAAAATATATCCTAAACAAACCTAGGCTAAAATAGATCATAATCTAACTATTTTCTAAACAAACACGACACCTCATACGACAACACAACACATTAAAAAAAAACCCATATCATATCCCTCGAATACACAAACAAATAAACTTGAATTAGACAATTGTTTCAACTATTCACTAAATAAACTCGAAAAGGCCAAAATCATCGGCGTTTCAAAAACGCCAACGATTATTTAAGCCTGATTTCCAGTCTCATTTTAGGACCATCTGCTTGCATTTTTAGTTTCTCATCTGTCATCCTTTCACATCTTTGACTGGGAGTGTTTATCAAAGTTTTCCAGCGTAGTGTGATATTAGGATTAGCTCATCATCCGAGTCTACATACACCATCGTCAAACACATTCAAAAGTTTGTTTAGGAATCAACAAATCTTCACCAGCTTGCAGGGTTTATAAGTCTCGTCTTCATTCAGTCAAGGTTAGCAATTTTATTTGTATCTCTTATTTACGCATCCGATACATCATTTATTAAATCTCTACAATCCATATCAAATTGAAATTAAATCGTTAATTTGTCATAAACACACTATATTTATATATTGTTAGTATTAACTTAGAAATGCCTGCGTTTTACCCAAATACCTATGTTTGAGGACAAAACGCTTTGTGTTTCCTTCCAATTTTATCCTTTTAGATTTTATCATATTATTACTTATCAATTTCATATATTTCTTTGTCCTTTCTAACATATTGTCAAGAATGGATTTTGTAGATGGCTATAGGTGGCCAAGCTCATGAGATAACTAACATTAACTCCCTTCCAATTATCTATCACCCTTTGCATTGGGAGCAATACAACATATTGCTTGATTTGGAACTTTGTGTTATACATTCAACCCCTTTAGACTAGCTACAAAACATCTTCAAAACCACTCAGAGGATTCGTGAGGCCACAGACGAGTTTTGGGAGGCCTATTTTGAAATTCTACACATTCAAGCTGATTTGGCCTGGTTCGAATACCGCTACGAAGCTGACTTGGAAATTTGGGACTCTGACATTGAATCAACAAACCAAACCAAATCCATCGACCATCTTGAATATCAATATTCCAACTCTACATTTGATTATCAGTATGACTCAGAGAACGAGGAACCAGAATACGTCCCTAATTTCTTTAGAGATGAGCATACCGATGATTACGACTCTAACCTCTTTGAAGAATTTGAGATAGATTATCCAGAGCTCACTTTCGAGAATCCATCATCATCTAAAGATTCTAACACTGAATTTGATTCAGATTTCTAGGTCATAGTTTATATATCTAGGTTTTCATCATATGTTATAAATTTGTAATAAAGTCTGAAACTGTCAGAATAATCATTATTTTTATCCATCTTATATCATGATTAGCTTTATGTATCACTTGATTGCATAAAATAGTGGGTTGACATCCTTTTGAGGAAGCCCCTTGGACTTCAGGGACTGGCCTTCACCAGGCAACCCACTTACTATTTTTACTAATTAAAAATTTGGTGCAATGTCTTTGATTATAGTTTCATTTGTAGGATAGGAGCTGAACTATTTTGAACACACGACGCAACATCAACACAATCCATACACATCTACGGGTACTAGTAAACCCCTTCATTTCAAGGTTTGGTAAGTTTTACTATCTTGTTTATTAGGTTGAATTGAAGAGGTGAAATTTATTCTAAACACTAGGGTTTGTTTTGTAGGTAAATGTGTGACAGAAAACCCCGTAATGAAGTGGATGCGACATAGAGCAAAGTGAAGAAGACAATATTAGACACTGAAAGAACCAGATCTATAATCTTTACTAAGAAACTAGCACCCAATTCAAACATTAGCACCTCATGTGATCATGTCTAAACCCAAGTGATATTGGTCCGCATATCTTATGATCACTATTTTCTAGATGAAGCACACACCATCCAAACCGAGCCTATTTCACTATCTGTCTAGCCCAAATCTAGTCCAAATAGTCATATATCAGCTAAGTCACTCTTATCCTCTTGTTGGTTACACTTGTTTATCATTGTATGTTGGTATATTACATGTTTCTCATATTTCTAATTTATTCCAATCCTCTAATTAAGATTTAATTTTTTTAAATAGGAAAGCAATATAAAATTAATCGGTTAAAACAAAGGGTCCCAACAATAGGGGTATATTTTTTCATTTATTTTTTCCTAATCCTTACTCGGAAATTTACTAGTCTCACTTATATGATCTCCTAATTAATGTAAAATTTTGTTTATGCATGTGTTACCTCTAGTATCTTGGCCATTAACTTAAGCACCATCAGTGAAGCCATGAAAAAGAGAGTGTCGAATTCAACCGAGGGAATTTATCCTATCGGGGATGAGGACCCTAGTTTCCATGTAGCATTGAAGGAGGTGAATTCCTTTGAGTAAAATACCATCTAGCTTGATTATGAGAGAAGTGAAGAGAAGAAAATCTATCATTAATCCATTGTGAAGTTAAATCCCAAAAGAGTAAAGAATGCTCAACATGTGATAAATTGTGTAAGTATTATTTCCCAAAGATATTGGATTGGGATAAGGTATAGAGATGGGAAACCTCCAAAGCCACTTTGTTAACATGAAATTTAATATGCATAAAAACATTATTGATCATTGTAGCCTTCTTATAAGGAAAAAATAATTTCTACAGAGAGTAGGAAAAATATCAACATTTATTTCTTTCAAAATGAAGAAAATAATTCCCACACAAAAATAATCCCAAATCTATGTGAATTTGGTAGGAAGCATGGGCCAATCCCTTAGTATAACATTATGTGAGATAAAAAAGATCTTTGAATATAATGGTTTGAATAAATCATGAATGCAAGTCCATTCCCCTTCATCTTTTCCAAAACAAAAGAAAATTCTTAACAATCTTTATGTGGCCTCAAAAGGTACACTTGGGATTAAAAACCCACGTGTAAGGAGACACCTCAAGGAAAACCCTTGATATAAAAACACCACACCAAATGTGTAAGTTTGGGTTCAAGGATGATATCCCAAACAATGTAAAATCATCTCCCATGTGTGTAGGAAGTAGACTAGAGATATTATCTCTCATTAACATTCTCATGCATAAAAATATAGGGGATATCCATCTAGGGGTAAGTGCACATAGAAGGGGGACCAAAAAGTGGCCAAATTTTCTATTTGAAGCGAAATGCGGGCATATTTTAGAAAAGTGCATATGTGTTTTGAATTAATAGGATTGGTAATTACAAGCATAAAGTGCAAGCACCTTATAACACGTGTGCGTGCTCTATCGTAATGTTGTATATACATGCATTCGGAAACTATATTTTTACAAAAATTATTGTTTAAGTTTATCATTTATTAATATGTATACTTTATTATTTCTTATACTTCAAATTTATTTTAGTAAATATAATAAATTAGGGTCACTTTGCACCTTATGGAACTAGTCTCATAGCTCCATAAGTCACGATTTAGAAGATAGTTTTTAATATTCTAATTTGGTCGATACATAGGTATTTTCACAATTTCAGCATTAGGCCTAAATCTTTTAGAGTTTAAATTATACAATTGATAACTATTTTGGAAAAGAATAGAGTCATTATTTTTGGGGCCTTCTAGATTGGTTATTGACATTTATAGGAGTTTTAGATGTGTCAAAATTATATTTTTATAAATCTCACAACTCCCAAAGGTAGCAATAGTTTCTCGAATATATGGACTCATGAAATTCCTATAACACATAACAAATCAAAACACATACAAGTTGTTGGAATAATTATCATTGATTTCAAAGGAATTTAGTAGTAGCGGAAGAACAAATTGATGGTAAAATTTATTTTCATTATCGAAGCTTGTAGAGTTGGTCTAGAGCTCGGTCACAATTCTTATCAACTAGATCTCGCATTGTAGCTCATCGGAGCTTAGTCATAATGTCTTGATCTCACGGTCATTCTAAATGGTCGACTTTATTTTGGAATTGATGTTTAACTTATAGGTCGACCTATGTCTTAAGAGAAAAAGAAGATATACAAGTCATGGTATAAAAGGAGTTGTTGAAAATAAAAGTGTGTGAGAGTATGGAGAGATGAAAATAAGGGAGTAGAGTGATTTGTGAGTTTGAGTAGAAGTGGAGCAACATTATGAATATGCATCATTAAATCCCTAGCAAACTTTTGAAGGAGAGAGGACCAAAATGGAGAAACAATGAACTGCTAAGTGGATTGTGTGATAGAATGTGCTTGTGAGGAGAAACAACAAACTGTTGTGAGAAGAAGAAAGGAGTGAATAATGAAGATATATCAAGAAGATTTATAAAGAGGAAAGAAGAGAGTGATCTCTTAAGCTTAAAGACTGAGATGGAGAATTGCTAAGGTAGATATGTGATGGAGAAGAAAACAATTTTACAAGGAAGAAGGAAACAACAATGACAGATCTTAGAAGGCAAGGTATGTGAAATGCAATAAAACCCACTAAGAAAGTGAAGCATGAGTGAATAGAAGTGAGTGGAGTAAATGTGATAAGGCATGTAAGTGCATAGAGGCGAGAAATTGTGTTGTCTGTGGAAAACGAGTGAAGTGTGAGTAATGCGGGTGTGTGAAGCCAACAAGAGGAGTGAAGTGTGAACTGGTGTGAATGGATGATGTGAGATTATTTTGTGAGGATCAACCAAAAACCCGTGCACATCAATGAGGTTACTGATCCAACATAGTAATGAGAAAGCTTCAAGTAATCAATAAGTGTAATCAAACAACAAGGAAATCATGCATAGAAGAATAAGTCTAATCATTCTCATAGATCAAAAGAAGGGTACATATGGGAGTGTTGTGTAACTCTTGTGCCTAGAAAATCATTCCCTCTATGAGGGAAAGAGGAGTTACAATTATCAATATTGAATTTAACTCCGATGATGTCAATGACGCATATGACAATGAAAAATTCTATGACAGAATTTTTCATATGTCATATAACTCCTATGACCTATGATCTAACCTAAGTGAGATTACTCACCATGTGCGATAGAAAAATCATGCATGATGATGAGGAAAGTCACATACATCAACACCCCTCTTCATCGATTTTGCGGTAGAGGTCATGGAAAGTCAAAAACAAAAAGAGAACTCCCCTGGAAAACTAAGAAAGATGCATCATATGGGTCCCGACAACTAAATGCTTGATAAGGTACCCATGTACAAAATACATCTTCCTAGAAAGGAAAAAAAAGAGGAGAGGACTATAAATTTTGAAGAATATGGGTGAATGCAAAGAATATCACCCCAAGAAGAGAGCGCAAGTGAAGGAACTTAGCTTCAGAAAGGGCATGGTGGAAATATCTACAACCTGATCAAAAGTCTGAAAATTATGTAAGTTGATAATGTCTCTATTTATCATCTCTCGTATGAAATGCATGTGAATCTCAATATGCTTCATCTACTACTATTGAACTAGATTTCAAAAAATTGATATGGTGCTCATGTTGTCACAGTAAATGATAATAGGCCACAAAATTGAATATTGAACTCTGTCAAGATTCCCTGCAACCAAATAGCTTCTATGATAGCATTAAGTACTCCTTTGTACTCTGCCTCTATAGATGATATCACAATCACATTTTTCTTCTTGCTAGACCAACTAATAGGACCCAAACCAAGAGAGAAAATATAACTTGAGGTAGATTCGAATGATATATATCACATGACCCAATCGAGTTTGTATATCCAACAAAATCAATATTTGTCCCTCATAAATAGTGAATTTTTTTCATTATGAGCGCCACAAACATAGTGAAGGATCCTCTTCACTTCTTTCCAATGAAACTCATGTGGCTCTTGCATAAATTTGGACATGACCCAAACTTCATACAAAAGATCCAAAAGAGTGTGATGGGGTAAATCAAGATCCTCACCAACTCTCGATAAAGGGTACCATCAACCATAAGATTAGAGCAATCATAAACCAACTTAACCCTACAAAGGAAGGGAGTAAGAGAAGGCTTACAATCAAACATTTGAAACTAAGCTAACAAATCAAGGGATTACTTATTTTGTGAAATGATAATTCATGAGTCAGATTGGGAAATATGAATCCCAAGAAAGTAGTGAAGCAAGCCTAAGTCAGACATCGAGAACTTTTTGGCCAAGTAAATCTTCACAAAATCAATGATCAAGGAATATTTTATCATGATCAACAATTCCTAAACATACAAAATAAGGATGAGAATGGAGTCATCTTGTCATAAAATATAAATATTAGGGTTAGAGTGACACCTAGTGAACCTTGATGTAAGTAAAAAGGAGTCCATCTTAGCGTACCAATCATGAGGGGCTTGTTTATGGCCATAGAGAGACTTATTTAACTTGAAAATGAGGGAGGGATCATGGAAATAACCTAGAGGTTATTCCATGTAGATATCTTCCTCTATGTCCCCATGGAGGAAATAACTCTTAACGTCCATCTATTGGACTTCCCAACTATTCGTGGCAGCGATGGAAAGGGCCAGTTGTATGGAAGTCATCTTAAATAATGGGAGAAAAAATTTCTGAATAATCAACCCCAGCTACCTGGGAGAAAACCTTAGCTACAATCTTGCATTATACTTCTCGAAATTCCTGTTTGCACCATACTTTATTCAATAAATGCACTTACACAGAATGATTTTTCCTCCTTTGGAGAATATGGGTGAGATCCCAAGTATTTTTCTTCATGAGTGAGGAATACTCCTCATCCATGGAAAAATCCCACTCGGGAGAGTCCTAGAAGCCTCCCAAAAATACCGAGGATCGGAAGTGGAGGCGTAGAAGGAGTGGGGTCTAGAGAACTCCAAGTGATTCTATCTCTCATCTCAAGTATCCCCATCCACTCTTGGCACTCTAAAAAGTATGCTTATCCCAACGAGGAACATGAGGTTAGTCGGGATCATAATCTATAAATTATTTTCTTGAGTGAGATGGGACATAGTAATCATTATCACTACTATTAGAATGGGAGAAGATTCTAAAGTATGAAGGTGGAGAGGATTAGGAGGAGAAGGAGGATCAAGCAGAGGAGGAGGCCCAACATACTCATCATTAGAAGAATCAAAATTAGAGAAGGGAATAAGGACCTCAACGGGTGGAGAAGTGGAAGTCAAAGATGACTCATTAAACTTCACACTTCTCTCAATATAAATTTGATGAGTAGTAGGGTTCAACAATCTATATCCCTTTATGCCATCAGGATACCCTAAAAAATGCAAGGTCTGGACTATGGTTCCAAATCCTTATATATATTTTTGGGAATCTAGGCCATAGCATTGGATCTGAAGACATGAAAGTACATGACATCATGTTTGCATCCAAACTAGGCTTCAAATGGTGTCATCCCTCTTATGGCCTTGTGTGGAGTATGATTTCTTAATGTAGCAAGTACAAAGTGCATGTCTTCACCCAATATTACAAAGGAAGATATTCGAGTGAACTTTACAAGTGGCCATCTCCTTAAGTGTTTGTTTATTTCATTATGTAACTCCATTCTCGTGAAGGGTTGTAAGCAATTGTGCACTACAAAGTAATCGCTTTGGAGATGCGAAGTCGTCAAACCTATTGCTCACGTATTCACCTCCATTGTCGGTTTGAAGAAACTTGATAGATATTTTAGTCTATTTCTCAACAAGATCCTTAAAGTATTAAACCGATAGAAGACTTCATACTTATGTTTGAGAAAATACAACCTAGTGTAACTCAAAAAATTATTAATGAACGTAAGAATGTAGAGAACTCTAATAAATGAAGGAGAGAAGGGAATGTGCGAAATGTCACTATGAACAAGATCCAAGTGACTAAATGTTCTCCATGATTTTCCTTTGCCGAAAATTTCTTCGTGTTGCTTCCCGAGGGCACAACCCTCAAAAATACCCTTAGAAAATTTAATGTGGCACAACCCGTTTGACCATCTTGTTTTGGCTCAACTTCTCAAGGTAACGATAGTCAAGATGACTAAAAAAATTGAGCCATATCTTGCTAATCTAATCTCCATGAGTGACAAGGCATTAGGCATCGAATCAAAAGTAAATTGGGAGAAGGTATATAACCGTAAATGGTGATCTGCCTTTCCCTCAGCCATGGTGGAGTCAAATTGAATCTCACATATAATCACCGAGTTAGGACCAAATTCCACTTGCATTCCTTCACCAAGATGATTGATTTGGTAAATCGTTAGGATATTAGTAAAGAGATTAGGAACACTCAATACTTGGTTAAATGTTCCACCGTCCATCTCTACCGATCCACCATTGAAACTCGACAATCGAGTATCATCACCCAACGTGATTTGGGACATGCCACATGGCTCGATGTTGGAAAACTCAACATGCAAAGAGACCATGTAGTACAAGGAAATGAAGTAAATTATCCATGTCAATGAAGGATCTACTCTAGAAATAAGGCCTTTCCTTTCTTCTTCTCATATTTAAACTCCTTTACATTCAAAGATTCGACCTTCAAAACATTTTTTTGATCGAATCGGGAACACCTATGTTATTTTTCTCAAGTAAATGAGTTAGGTGATCTATTTTTTCTCATACACTAATGTTCCTCATGACCAATATTCTTGTAATAAGAACACTTTACTTTTCGTTCTTCACTTTGGGCTCAAAAGAAGAAGTGTTCATGTTAGATTTGGTTTGGGTTTTGTTGGTCTTGGTTTCCTTCTTGGGTTGGTCCTTTTTCTCTTTCTTCTTTTCTTGTTTCTTTTCCTTTCCCTTACCAGTACTTACTACAATAGAATGTGACTTGGATTTGAGTGTCCCCATTTTTATCAATTTGTCATGTTCTCAAATGAGTTGGGATGAAAAAATGTCAAATGAGGGAATTTTCCAAGCATTACCTAGAGATTATTTCATGGCATGGAAATTCAAAACAAAGGAGTATTCGGGACCTAACTTAGAAAGAATCGACAAGATCAATTGGGTATCTTTTTTCTCAACTCCAAATTCCTTTAACAACAATCTAGTGTAGACAAACCTTGAGAAGAAATCTTGTAGGTTATCAAAGTTACTAGGAGTTAATCCTAGCATTTCGTTCTCTAACTCATGTGTTCTCATGTCATCTTTCTTCCAAAACATATTGTCAAGATTTTTATAGGATCCATCAAGTGTTAAGGAATTATTGATGTGGAAGAGAAATTTTAGAGATATGGACATACAAAGAAGACCCAAGGCTTCATCACAACTATTAAAGCACCTTTATTTTTTGGGTATAGAAAATGGTTCTTTATCTACTCCCATGGTGACACAAAATAACCATTTACTATGTAATTCCATAGCCATTTTAGATCTCCATTCAAACAAATTAAATGGTGTGAAAAAAGTTATTTAAGAGGCATCCATCATGAAGAGAGATAAATAAGGAATGTAGAAAGAAAATAAGTGCGCACACACACCCCAGAACAATATTTTTACCCCTATTTGTGGCACTTTATATTTTAGTGCATTGATTACAATAAATTGTGAATGTGTTTACTAAAAGCAATAATCACTCACCTTTTAATCGACATAAAAACATGTAATTTTGGATACCTCAATTAAATTAAGCGATCACAACAATTTGACACCATAAGAAAGCACAAAAATGATGCAAAAACAAGAGAAGGAGATATAAAAATAGTCTTGTGTGAGAAATAATGTCTCTTTTCGTAACAAGAACTCCTTGCTGCAAACCTATGGTGGTCACACTCACTATTTTGTAATCAGTAACATGAGTTATTACAATTGAATAAATGGATCGAAACGAGTCCGAAAGCCTCCAGGGAAGTAAGAAAATATCCCAGAAAGCATGCCACTAAGCCCCTAATTGAAAATTTTACCTCGTAGTCACTATGTACCATCCCTATGGCCATCATTCCTTCAGTACCACCCTCATCCAAACTCGGAGGAAAGTGTTAACAAGATTATTAAGTATGTCTCAATGTGTAGGCAAGAGTGCCTAAGTTGATATATGAATTCAGTAAAGTCTGATGAAAGACAACTTCCTCTAGATGCATAAAAGGCCAATTTTAGCCATTCTGTAATTATTAAACACCATATGAAAATGTTCAAGGAAAATATAAATCATTTGAGGGTGATTTCATAAAGTATTGAATAATTCTGAAGTAATTTATGAAAGTTTAGGGAAGAAAATATCATTCAGGAACAACTTGTGCAAGACCTAGTTTTCTAGGTACAGGAATGAATGTTCCTACGGTGAAATATGAATTCTCCAGATGATTATAGGAGTTACAAAAGGAGTTAATAAGAAAATAAATAAAGATCAAAAATCTATTATAATTCTCTACAAGGTATAAATATCATCGTTTCTACAAGGCTCAAATATTTTTCGATATAGTTAAGAAATTTGCAGTTTCCCCCTTAGTTCAAGATGGAATAGGTCCTAAATTTTGATTTACATGAAGAACACTAGGAGAATAATCCTAAAATTAATTCTTCACCTTTGAATTATTTATATAAATGGGTCATTTTAGGTTCCACTTTATCCACATGTGGAATACTTACGAAACTCAAAGCATTGATCCAGTTTCAGGAACATTGTCGATAGTCTTACATTAGTTGAACCAATCCGATGATCCTTCATGATATTGGAGATTTAAATTATTATCTCTACGAGAGACTCCAAAGCATCCTCATTTAATGATAAGGGACCTCTCACCTCAAATTTTGGGTATATTTCATCTTGAACCGAGAGGAGTACTTATTGTGTTCTAAATTGCCTCGAAAATATTTTAGCCTTGAAATAAAGTTAATGTTTCTATCTTATATAATATTCCAAGATATTTCCAATGATTTTTTTCTCTCCTAAATCCTTCTAAATTTCCTAGAATCTTCCATAGAAGTCAACTTTCACCATTGGAGCTTTCATTCCTTGCACCCAGATGACCTAGTTTTGTTCAAATTGTTCATAAATCAATTTTTCTTCAAATAATTTTCCTAAAATACCTTGAAAATATTCAATTCTCTCCGAAACCACCCCAGATGGTTTATATTTTCCCTAAAGGTTTTTGGAGGGTGTTTACTAGCTGCAAAATGGCAAAAATTACCTTTTAGGCCTCGGAGGAAGTTGTCTTTCATCGAATCTCAATGAGTTCATTAATCACTTTAGGCACTATTTTATACACACTAAAACACACTTAAAAACCTTTTTATCACTCTCCTTTGAGCTAGGGATAGGTTAAAATGAGGGTAAGTGGCTAGAGGAAGGATGCATAGTGACCAGGAAATAGAATTTTCAATTATGGGCTTAGTTGTCATGATCAAAAGTTTCAATTTTTATGCTAGACATTTTACATGACAATAGTTCCTCTCTACTAAAGGTTTAATAAGAGAAGAAATATTGATTAAATTGAGCCATGTGAAACTAATTAGAAATTTATGATGTGATTTTTTTACTTCATTTAGGGATAATTACAACTCTAGATAAGATTTGTTGATAAAACATGTAAGAGGAGCGTGATAAAGAGTCATGAAGAGAAACCACCCACTCACTTCCAATGTAGAAATATATAGAACCTAAGAAAACATAAAGTGATTCAAGTCCACCATTTGAGGGGCTAGAGTGGTAAAGAGTAGAGAGACAAGTTGAGTTGCATTGAACAAGTGAAACTTGTCAAGGGTCCTAGAGAAACACCATTGTAATAACTTTACGATTTTAGTTGATTTTTGTAACAATCCCAATAGTGGGAGTAGTATTTGTAGATGTTGTCAAGGATTTTTAAATTGATAAAAACTTGTATGTGTTATAAGGAATTTCATGAGTCCATATATTCAAGCAATTGTTGCTACCTTTAGGAGTTGTGAGGTTTATAAAATATATTTTTAACACATCTAAAAATCCTACAAATGTCAATAACCAATAAAGAAGGCCCCAAAACCTAAACAAGGACTATATTATTTCCCAAAATAGACATCGATTGTAGAATTTAAACCCTTTCTAAAAGATTTAGGCTAAATGATGAAATGGTGAAAAATACATGTGTACCTGACCATATTAGAATATAAAAATGTGTTTCACCACAATGTGCATATAAAATGAATATGGTAAAGGTGAGGAGGAATACCAAAGTGAATTCAAAGAGGTTGCACACGTTATAGAAGATCAAGCCAATTGTGAAGAGATCCTTTTTGGCTAGGAAGGACTACCCAAGATAGAACACAAGACCACAAGATAGCATTAATAATATAGGTCGGTGGACTACCTAGCGAAATCTATATCCAGGAATTGGGGTGCTTCCTAGAAGGATGTCAATCCACATTCAAACACAACTTAATGCAAAGAAATAACATGAAAGAAGGAAATCCTCACCTTTGTGGTTATGCGATTTATGTATCCCATACAAATAAAATAAGCTAGATTTAATCTAAATAATACATATAAGAATTAATCTAGAAAAGGGAGGTTGGCTATAAGGGCTTGTAGGTAGCAGAGGCTATTCAAGGGGTCAAGGTGAGATTGGATAAGTTTTGGATGATTTTTAGTGAATTACGGGATTTATGGTGCTGGGAAATTAGCGAGACATAGTGACCATGTATCGGTTGGGCAACCGATGTCGATACAGTAAAAATTAACATCGGTTGGGTGACTGGCGTTGATAGGGGAAATTAGATAAAAATACTAAACTTTGTTGGTTGAGAGTTCCCTGTGATTGCACGAGAGATTTGGGAAGGCTTAGGCTAGGTGCTATGATTTATGTGAAGACTTAGAGATGTTAAAATAGTTGGTTAGGGGACATAGAGGTTCAAATGGGAAGGTTATCAGGTAGGTGGGTGCTAGAAGGTATCCGGGAGGGAAGTAATCTAGAAAATAAATGATTTAATACTAGAAGCTAATGAAACTTAACAACTAGATTAAAATACTTATCTGGAGATTAAAGGTTGATAAACGATGGTTATTGGTTTGTAGGTGCTCATAGAAGAAATGGATGCGGGTCAGTGTCGTGGAAAAAAATCCTATACGCTTCCCTATGGATAATCCAAAGCTTTGGAGAAAGAGGTTGGATGTTGTTGAAGAACTAGAATTCTTTTGTCTTATGTTTGATGGTCAGATGCTCTGGAGATGTAAGAATGCCATAATGCCAAAATCCAAGATGGAGGAACCTAGGTAAAGGGTTGGAAATTCGTTTTTAAAGAAACCAATGGTGGTTAGGTGATTGGTGCCAGCTGAGGAATAACCAACATCGGTTAGGGAGAAAAGGTCATATTTTTCCAAAATAGCCTTTTTCCACACTTTAAATGTGGGTCAAGATTTGTTGCAGATTGGACATTTTGATTGTCACTTAATGAAGCGGTAAATAGGTAGGAGAGGTGTAGAAGAAGTCATAGTTAGGTTTATAAGGAGTCATAGTTAGTTAAGGAGAGTGGTGACTTAGTCTAGGTTAATAAATAGGATTGGAATAGGTCTATGGTGAGGTGGACGGGTGAGGTGCAGAGGTGAGGTGAAGGGTGAGGTGGGAGGGTGAGGTGATTATTAAATTAATATGGGTAGTTAAATTAACAATACCTTTTGTGTGGAGGGTCATGGTAAATGGGTATATTAGTTGAAGGGGGACTAGAGGGTGCGACCCAATTTTGGGTGTCTACATTTGCCCCTTTTTTGTCACGTAGCTTGGATTGATAAGCGATGCTAGAAAAAAATAAGTGGTTGCCCAGGTGTATGGGTAGAGGTGAGGTTGTCCTAGGTATGGGTGTATTTTGTCCCCACCACCATGCCAAAATGTTTCACCATGATGTTGTGTATAAAAATATAAGGTAAAGGTGAGGAGGAATACCTGTGAAGTCAAATAGGTTGTGTGCTTTGTAGAAGATCAAACTGATTGTGAAGAGCTCCTTTTTGGCTAGGAAGGACTACCTGATAGAACACAATACCGCTAGATATCATTAATAATATACGTCGATGGACGCCAAGTGAAACTAGATCCATGAAGCGGGGTTCTTCTTAGAAGGTTGTCAATCCACATTCATATACAACTTAATGAAGAGAAATAACATGAAAGAATGAAATCCTATTATAGTTATACGATTTAGGTATCTCACACAAATACAATAATCTAGATTTAATCTAAATAATTCATATGAGACTTAATCTAGAAAAGGGAGGTTGGTTATAAGGGCTTGCGCAGGTGTAGCAAAGGATATTGAAGGGTCTATGTGAGATTAGGTAAAGTTTTGGATGATTTTGAGGTACGGGCTTGTTGGTCTAGGGAAATTAACAAACATAGTGGACCGGTATCGGTTGGGAAACCGATATTGGTACTTGATAATAGCCGATCTTTGTGCAAGGTGACCGATGTCGATAGGGGAAATTAGATAAAAATACTAAAATGGGCTGGTTTTGGAGCTCGTTGTGATTGCACAAAAAGTTAGGAAAGCTTAAGCTAGGTGTTATGATTTATGTGAAGACTCGGAGACAAGTAAAATAGGTGGTTAGGGGGACAAAAAGTTTCAAATGAGTAGGTTGTCGGGTAGGTTGGTGTAGGACGTATCCAGGAAGGAAGCAATCTAGAAAATAAATGATTTAATACCAGAAGCTAATGAAACTTAAAAACATGAATAAAATACTTATCCGGAGATTACAGTTGATAAACAATCTTTAGTGGTTGGTAGGTGCTCGTAGAATAAATGAATATGGGTCTAATACCGTGGAAACAAATCCTGTATACTTCCCTATGGATGATCCGAAGCTATTGAGTGAGAGGTTAGATTTTGTTTGAAGAACTAGAATGCTTTGGTCTTGTGTTTGATCATCGGATGTTCTAGAGATACAAAATTCCGAATGTCGAGGATCAAGATGGAGGAACTGGGTAAAGGGTTGGAAATTCCTTTTTAAAGGAACCGACGGTGGTTAGGTGACCGGTGTCACCGAGGAATAATCAGCGTCGCTTAGGGAGAAAAGGCCATATTTTCCAAAAGTAGCCTTTTTCCATCCTTTAAGTATGGGTCAAAATTTTTGCATATTGGAGGTTTTGATTTTCACTTAATGAAGTGAGAAATAGGTGGGAGAGGTGTAGAAGAAGTCATTGTTAGGTTTAGAAGGAGTCATAGTTAGTTAAAGAGAGTGGTGACTTAGTATAGGTTATTAAATAGGATTGGAATGGGTCCATGGTGACATGGAGAGGTGAGGTGGAAGAGTGAGGTGGAAGTATGAGGTGATTATTAACTTAATATGGTTAATTAAATTAATAATAGTTTGTATAGGGTCATGGTAAAGGGGTATATTAATCGAAGGGGGCTAGATGCTTGTAACCCAATTTGTGTGTCTACATTTTCCCCTTTTTATCACGTAGCTTGTATTTAAAAGCAATTCTAACATAAACAAGAAGTGGTTGCCCCAAGTATGGGTAGAGGTGAGGTTGTCCCAGGTATGGGTGGAGGTGATCCCCCTCAAACCAAGAACTGATGAAGGAGCAGGAAAAATCAGTGATGAGTTTGATAAAGTGGTAGGTGATGAAAAAATGAGGTAAGGTGCGGGTATATGCAATGGTGATATTGGTGTGGGTAATAGGTAGGGGCATTCAAATGCACGCACACATGTATAAAATACAACAAGGCACTAGGTTGAAGAGCTCACAAACTCTACATCTTCAAAGGTTGATAGTTTATCCATATAATGTTGATCTGGTCCAAGTATCCAAGGTATAGGAAGTTCTCCTGGAAACATAACAAGGCTAGGTACATGAACAGGCATAGGTGTGTTTCAAAGCACCAAAAGGTTTGGTCTGGTTGAGATAAACATCACGGCATAAGGTAAGGCAAGGTCGATAGGATAAACAACATGAGTAGCGTCATCGCAAGGTACATCGAGTAAGCAAATTTGAGTTTCAAATGGGCGAGGTTAGTGTGGGTGTATAGGTAAGACCATGGGTAAGGCCGAGGTGTAGGAAAAAATGTGCCCCTAAGTACACTTAGGTAGGGGGTTAGGTGATAAGGCTATTAGGTGAGTCTGTAGGTATGTTTTAGGCATGGTTGATGTTATGGTTGCTTTGGGTTGATTTCTAATTTATTGTTTTTATGGAAACTAACTAACTAGTTTTATTTTATGGGGTAAGAATTGTAGGGAAAAGAGTGGAAAAAGTATCCGAGCTAACCTCTGAAGACCCCATATCTTCGAATTGTTGCCTACATAGCCCTTGTAAAAGGGGCCTTAGGATAATGGAGTTCTCCCTTAAACCAGGGAAGAATGAGATTGGGTTAGGTAAGTTGAGTAGGTAGGTTGGATATGTAGCTTGGTTGAGTAAGACATGTTTGAATATATGCAAGGTCAAATGTTGAGTAGGTAATAGGAAAGGAGAATTAGGTGTATGCATAGATGAAGGTGTTATATTTGATTCACTTTCGATGGTCTTGTCTTGTTAAAGAAACAACAAGTAAAAAAATAAGAAAATAAAAGAGGTGGCATGCCCATATTTGGCAAGGACCATAAGTGTCATACCCCTAGAATTATTGAACATAAGTCCCTAGATACACTGCATGAGTGATAGGTCTATAGGTGAAAGAAGTTGTGTGATCACAATGTGTAGAATACTCATTACATCCCTTGATTTTATTTAGAAGATAGTAAATAGAAGGTAAGGTGGAGTGGTTCATTAAGTGTAACCTTGTTATGGGACAACATGTCCCTTCTGCAAGATACCCAAAACTAGAATAGGCAAGTCCATGACCAAAAGTTTGTATTTTTCTTTCTTTTTACATGTATATATTGATCGATGGGAATTATATATTGGGATAAATAAGTTCTCCTTGAGGTCTTTGTGAAGTTTATCGATGCGGGAAGCTCCAAGATAATTTTATTTGAGAGATATAGATTAGTCTTCTTTTTATTGGAAATACTAAGTGCAATAAATGGCTAACTTTTTATAGTTATCCTTTGAGGGAGTAGTCTACTTATAGCAACATGAGAGAGAGAGAGAGAGATGTCCTTTTGAGGGAATCATCTATTTGCAAGAAGTTTGACTCAAGGAGTAGAGTTTTTGTTATCCCATATATTTTTGCTTTTTATTTTTGGACTTGAAGTCATGGACAAAACTATAAAAGATTAGAGGCCTCTTTTAGGAGGGAAAAACCATAACATGAAAAGATTATCTATGAAAATGGGTTTCAAGTGACGAACGAACATGGGATTCCTTCCTAAAAAAAAAAGATGAAAAGTATCCATGAGTAGAGCCGTGGTACTCATATTTAAGACAAGGTTGAATGGTGATGGATAATCACACAATTTTGTTTAAGTCGTTGGTCCTTAAAAGAGGTAGGTGAAAGAAAGGGTCGCTCAAGGGATGGGCATATAAGTGACATAAAGTGATGTAGTACTTTATTCAATAGTAGAACGATTGAAGATGCAAGGAAATAAGGGGATTAGGCTCAAGTTTACCCTCAAGAGAAGATAAACAATAAGCTCATGATCCATAGGTATGGGTAACAATATAGGGTCCAAGCCAATTAGGAGAAAAATTTCCTCATTTACTTTTCTCTACTTTGGTTACATGTTGGTTTTCCTTAAGGAAAAGGTCATCAATTTTGAAGGTTTGTTCATGAACTTGTTTGTCATAAGAACACTTGATGCATTTTTGATAGATTTGGAGATGGTTGAGAGAATTTAAATGGCATTTTTCTAGTAGATCATGTTGTGCAAAGCGTTCTTAACTAAAATCGTCATTAGAGAGCATATCCTTAAGTGATATACGAAGAGATGGAATTTGGAATTCGAGAGGTAGGATGAAATTTATACCGTAGACCAAAGAGAAAGGTGTGGCATTGGTAGAGGTATGAATGCTGGTACGATAAGCCCTTAAGGTGAAAGGAATGTGCATGTGTCAATCCTTACTAGTGTCATCGATGAATTTCATAAGAATTTTATTGAGGGTTTTATTAGAAGATTTAGCTTGACCATTTTTCTATGGGTAATAGGGTGAAGAGAAACTAAGTTGAATGCCAAAGTTTTCACACAATTTACGTAGATTTTTTGTTTTTGAATATTTTCAAATTATCAGGTGATAAGACAATGAGGAACACCAAAATGGTAGATGATATGGTGGTTGATGAACTCGGTGATTTTTTTGCCTTTGGTTTAAATGAGAGGCATAACTTCCATCCATTTAGTGTTATATTTTGTCAACTTTGTGATGATCCAGTGATGATGATGTTGAGAATAATGAGGGTTAATATCTCCAACAATATCTAAACCCCATTGGGAGAAGGACCAAAAGTATTTGGCTAATTATAAGGCGTGACTTAGGTGTGGTGAAGGTTAGCATGTTATTGACACTTCACATAATATTTGACATATTCATAGCATTCTTAGTTAAGGGTTGGCTAGTAATAGTTGAGGCAAAGGATACGTTTAACAACGGTGAGACCACTAAAATGTCCACGATAAATCTCATCATGGATTTCTTTAATGGTGTGAGAATTTCAAAACTAGTGAGGGCATGGTAGGAGGATACCATCAAAGTTGCATTTGTAGAGGAAACCCCCCATGATGACGTAATGAGAGACACTTTTTAAGAAGGCTTGTGGTTCATTGCAAGTAAGATCTGAAGGTAGAATTGAAAGTGAGAGCTAGTCAAAGAAAGTGCTTATACCAAATGTAGCATTGGTCGGTTTCGATTCTCCGCAAAAATTGACGTTGCGAGATAAAATTAGAGGGTGATTGTAACCATTATATTGTGATAAATAATTTAGAGTCCGAAGGTGAGGAAAGTATTTGTGATGTGAGGCAAGCCATGTTATCCATGAATTTTTTAGTAGATCGCGGAGTGGTTTGAATGATGTAGGTGTCAAACGTGGTCAAAAGTATTTCGACATGATGTTCATACTTTTGAAGGACCTTGTTATAAAATTGTTATAAAGCATTGACTTAGTTCACAACAGTTAAAAGTCACCAAAGATATTAATGGATTTAACATCTAATGCTATGGAATTCTGAAGGCCCAAGACAAGTGCTTCACACTCGGTGATGTTGTTAGTGCGGTTGAAGTCAAGTTTAAAGGATAATGGAATACTCGCATCATCAGAGAGGAATGAGGATGACCCCTGCACCACCCCTAATGAGGCCAAAATATGCTCGATTAATGTATAATATATGATCTCATCTTACTCTCCTTTTTATTAAGTTTGATTGCATTTTTTTACTTTTAGTTGATCTGATATGAGTTAGGATGTAATTGTCTGTCTTTTGATTGATTGTGATTCTAATGTTTAAAAGCTCTGAAATTCCTAACGAGGTGTGTGTTTGAAATTCAGTTTGTAATAAAGCAGGTCTAATCAATCGAGAAAATGAAGAAGGTATCATTCAATATGCTTTGTAGCATCTTCCCACACAAAGTTAGTTTCGGAACTTCAAGCTAGTTTGAACTCCATCACATAATCATCATCTAGTTCCAAAACTTTCAAACTTAGTTCCAGAACTCCAGTATTTAGTTCCGGAATTTTTGAATTACTTCGAAACTCCTGGGTATAGCTCGAAACTCTCACGGTTTTGATCCTTAACGATTTCCTATGGTTCTGGAACTTCTCTAAAGTTCTAGAACTGATGGAAGTTATCTATTCTAACCACATCTAGAGATTTTACATCAACGACCCTTTCAATCAGGAAAGGATGAGAAGATTTCTGAACGCAGATCTAGGGATAGTTATCTTACAGTTATCTGATCAGCCATAATCCAACTCAACATCTATTCTGGGCATGATTCAATTTCATCAGAATCATAGAGACAATTATGATTATAAATGTATAAAAAATTAGACCTGCAGTAGATAAAAAATAATAGAATATGATAGAGAAATAGATATAGAACAGAAAAGAGACTAAGTACACAGATCCAATACGTTTTGTAATGCCAAATGTTTTATCAATAAAATAGCCATTCCTGTTTGAGAGAATCTTGTGTTGTTAAATCCTGATTCGAGGATGAGCAAGGGCACTGCTCCCAAGGACCAGGATATTCATTTATTTGGTATTTATATTTCTTCAGCAAATAGCTTAGATCTA
This sequence comes from Taxus wallichiana var. yunnanensis, assembly GCA_018340775.1. Lineage (NCBI taxonomy): Eukaryota > Viridiplantae > Streptophyta > Pinopsida > Cupressales > Taxaceae > Taxus > Taxus wallichiana. The sequence continues at coordinate 459,241,118 of CM031243.1, forward strand.
TTAATTTTGTATTGTTTTAATTCTTCTAGTTAAACTCTTTTGTATACTTTTTCCTACAGGTGTTTAGATAGATTCTTATATTTCTTACAATCATTTTCAAGCATTCTAAATTGAGTGTGTTTATTTCCAAAAGCAAGTGTGTTTATTTCCATTCTGTAAAATGTGTTTTCTTTCAGCAAAGCTTTCAATGTGTTTACTTTCAGCAAGTTTTCATAGTATGATTTAAATAAGGTTTTACCAAAAAGTCTTTAAGACATTGAAAAGATCCCCGGAAAATACAAAAATAACTATAGTCAACTACTAGATCGATAAGATTACTCTTGTTGCATATAGCTTTAGACACACCCCTAGTTTGATATGACATCAACAATAAGTTGATTAAATGAAGGGAATAATGACACCCATCATTTTTGCGCCGGTGCCGGGGACACACTAGTTGGAACTTTCTAATTAAGTGTTAGAAAGAGCAGCAATCTTACATCTAGTAGTTGAAGGATCTTCCCTACTATATCATAAAATATATGAGTAGACTAAGAAACTTAAAGGGTAGATTCCTCCCAAGAACATCTTCACAAGAATTCACAACATCCTCTAGTCCAAATAGGGAAATTGATCAAGAATTGGAGGCACCATCATCCCCTGTCAAACAAGAAATAGAATTGCCACCTTTGGAATTCTTAGATCAGTCACCTGAAGGAAGTGGAACTTTTAGGAAAAGGCTTATTACTCAAGATCCATTTAGGGTGAGTTTTGATTCTCAATTGAGTAGTCAACCTCCTACTCCTGATTTTTCACCTTCCCCAAGGCATACCACATTGATTGGGAGGAAAATTTAGAAAATATTTTTAAAATGGCACGAGAAGTTGAAAGAGTACCTGATAGGACCTTTACTTATCCAATCCAATTGGGAGATGATGATACATCAATGAAAAATATCTCACCTACACATTTACCCACATTTAGAGGGATGTCATTTGAAGACCCTAACCAATTTTTGTTTGAGTTTTGGTGTTATGTCAGACCTATGACTATAAAATAGATAATCAAAAACTCAAGTTGTTTCCATCCACTTTGAAGGATGCAGCAATGAGGTGGTTCATGGGATTACCATCCAACTCTATTAGCACTTGGGCACAAATGGAGACTACCTTCCTAGACAAATACCAATATTATTATAGAGGGAGAAATAGGAAGGAAGAATTCTTCAAAATCAAGCAGGAGGAAGATGAAAATATAGAAGACTATTTAGACAAATTCCTCTTTATGAGCAAAAGATGTGGATTTGTACTTCAAGAGGAGTTAAGTAAAACCATTTTTCTTAAAGGTTTGGATGACGAATCTAGGAATCCCTTAACTTGATAGGAGGTGGAGACATTGATCAATTAAGAATGAATGAAATTAAGGAGATTTGTAGAAGCTATTCCAGAACAAGGGGTGGACCTAGAAAAGGAAAATCAATGAAAAGTTTGAACCCAAATATGAACAAACTAATGGATGAGTTAGAAAATTTTAAAACAGACATTTTAGTTCAATTAACCTCTACTATGGATGGATTACAAGCTAAAGAAAATGCAAAAATGAACCATTGGCTATTTATTGTCCTAGATGCAGGAAGAAGCATGCAATAATAGACTATCCTTTGGATAAAATAGAAATGTGTCTTATCTATGAATCTAAAGAACATGATACTCGATGTTTTTTCTCTACTTCAGTCATAAAGAATCAACTTAAACAAACTAGTACATCATCCACAACAAAAGAATTGAATTTTGTTTAGAGACAACCTAACCAAGGGAAATTTATGCCAAGATCAGTTCCTAATCCTTGGACGATGCCATGGGCTACTTAGTCAAGTACCACAAAATTGGGGACAACCACCTTGGGTACCTCAACCAACATGGAACCCTCAAGATTGGGAAAATCAAGCTTGGTATGCTCAGGGACATCAACAACCATGGGCTGGTCAAGGAAATCCTTATGCTTGGTCACAACCTAGATGGAACCCTAGTAATTATGCTCAAGGAAGAACATATCCAAATCAGAATCAACAGGCCATCATGGGATCCCCGCATAGAATTCACAAACCTGAAAATGTAGTCCAAATGCAAATGCCAGCACAACCAGTAAAGAAACCCAAGAAATAAACAAACAACTCTGTTTATGGAATAGAACCAGAAAAATCAGTTGATTTACATGCTATGGATTGTAAGGATATTCAAACTAGATTTGGAAAAATCATTAGCATTCACCTGTTATAATCACTAAAATGACAAAAGAAAATGAAATCCTTAATCTTGTCATTCCAAAAGAGGATATAAGAAGAAAAGAAAAAGAACCAGAGAGCGACACTACCGAGACTCCATTTTAGAGAGAGGTTTAAAGAATCTATAGAAGCCAAGGAGTCCGAATTGGTATAGGAACTAAGGAAATTAAATATTGAGATACCACTATTACAAGCAATTAAGGACATTCTCGAATTGAACAAATTAATCAAAATATTATGTTTGAAAAATCCTGGAAGGAAGAAACAGTACCCCAAGACTATCAAAGTAGATGGGAAACTTGTTGATTTATTAGTAGGAAAACTTTTACTTCACAAATATGGAGATCCTGGAAGTCCTGTTATTTCTGTCTCTATAGGGAATATGGATATACATAATGTTTTGGTAGATTTGGGAGCAGCTATCAATGTAATGATAGTAGATAGTCTGAAAACCTTACCATTAACGGGTATACAACCTATTAATACCATATTATAGATGGAAAACTAGTCTATAGCAAAACCAGAAGGAATTATTGAAGACGTGGCGCTTATGGTGGAGTCATGGAACTATCCGATTGACTTCGTATACTACAACCAAAAGGTAAAACATTGGGTTATCCCATTATTTTGGGTAGACCATGGTTAGCTACAATTGTTGCTTTAATTGATTGCAGGTCAGGTGATATGACAATCTTGAATGGTAAGAACTCTAAACAAATTTCCTTATATCCTATTGCATGACCTTTTACTGACAATCATGAACAATTGTGGGTTGATTCTCTTGAAACTAATAAGAAAAATTTGTCTTCTTTGGCTATGATCACATTGCAGGATCATGTAAGAGAAGTAGAAGAGATAATTAATCCACCATTAGATGAGCACCAGCTGTCCTCAAAGTAATCAAATATAGTTTCAAAACCTACGACTATAGTTCCGGAACCTACAAACTTAGTTCTAGAACCTGTGACTATAGTTCCGGAACCACCACATTTAGTTTTGGAACCACGACAACAACAGTTCTCTTTGATTGGAAATAATTTCACTCCAGAGGAATGATATTTCTCATGGGGAGAGGATGAATCAGTAGCTTTAGTTTCAAATACATCAGGGAGTGGTGAAGAATTTATGGAAAGTAGTAGTGACGAAGAGTTTGACCTGCAAAGAGATAAGTATCATAATTCTCATTATTGTCCTTTTCCAGTATTTTGTCTCAAGGAACTTTTGGAGATGTTGCTACATACCATATGTTGTTACCACATGCATGTCCATTAAATACTCTAATGAAACCCTTTCAACAAATCAGTTCATCACACATTGGAACCAAGCATGTTGAGATTCAACCGAGTAAAAATTTGAACATTAACAATTGGTTGAAGGATAATGAAGAAACTAAATTGTTTGATGTTTTAAAAAATCATCCTAAAACTTTTACTTGGGATTACAAAGAAAGGGGATTCATCAAAGTATCTTCGCTCATCACATCTATACTGAAATGTTAAACTAGTTAGGCATCCTCAAAGAAGGATTAACACAACCTTAAGGGATATAGTCAAACAAGAAATTAAAAAACTATTACAAGTAGGTTTTATCTACCCTATCTCAGATAGTCAGTGGGTATCTCCTCTTGTAATTGTTCCTAAAAAAGTGGGAAATGGAGAATATGTGTTTGACTATAGGGAATCGAACAAATCCACACTAAGAGATTATTTCCCCTTACCATTCATAGATCAAGTCCTGACAACCTTTTAGGTAAACAGTACTTTACCTTTTCGATGGCTTTAGTGGATACAATCAAATTAGAGTTCTTCTTTGAAGATTAGGACAAAACAACATTTACATGTCCATGGGGTATCTTTTCCTATAGGGTGTTACCATTTGGTTTATACAATGCTCCTACAACTTTCTAAAGATATGTGTTATCCAAAATAAGCCCCTTGCTTATTTTGACTAACTTTCTTTCATTCCTTCCTTGTGCCTCAATCGAATTTTTCCACTTTTCAGGCACTCAAAATTATTTGGAAATGGCTTCATCAGATAGAGGATTTTCTCACCTTTCCAGAAAGGTAAAATTTTCCTTCTAACTCCTTATATTTTGTAAGTTATGGCTCGGCGGAGTTTTTGAGGGAAATTTTCCCTAGGAAGGTCCGCAACCAATAGGAATGTGCCACGTGGCGGTGGGGGTCAGCGGGGGTAAGTTGAAAAAAATCACCAAGGAGTGGGCGGGGCACAAAGGAAAAAATTTTCCCATGAGCTGCAGAGGAAAGAAATGGTTTGAAGCCCGCATCGAATGAGGATGTGCCACGTGGCGGCGGAGGTCAGACCGGTGGGGGTAAGTTGGAAAAATTTCCAAAAATGGTGCAAAGAAAATTTTGGCCCAAAAGCCCCACGTCGAATGAGAATGTGCCACATGTCCATGAGGGCGGTGGGAGTTAGAGGGGCGGAGTAAATTTTGCTTTTTTCCAAAATAGGAAAGAGGCAAAAGGGAAAAAAGCGCTGCGAGACCGCCAAGGAGAAGGAAAAGAAATTTACGAAGGCCCACGGACCAACCAAAGGATGACACGTGTCCAGCCGTGGTGGGGAGTCGGAGGCGTGGAAAGATTTGGTGAAATTTTCCAAAGTGTTTAAAATGGCGTAAAGGAAATTTTTTACCCGTGGGCCCGTAGAGGAAAGAAAGTTGATTAAGGCCCACACTAAATCAGAGTGTGCCACGTGGCGGTGGAGCGGTGGGCGTGGAGAAATTTTGGAATTTTTTCCAAAATTCAAAAAGGATAAAATGGCCATTTGAACCCGCGAACAGATGAGGAAGTGCCATGTGGCAGCAATGGGGCACATAAATTTTGGGGAAATTTTCCCAAATTCAAAAAAGGGGAAAAATTTAGGTTTTGGCCCGCTGACCCGTTTTTTAACCCAGTTTTACCCTAAATCTTCAGAGGGGCATATCTTTCAACCCAGAGCTTGGTTTTTCTCAATTTTGGTGTCATTGGAAAGCTATTGAAGTCCTCTACATGATGACATCTTCAATTTTGTTTTTGGTGAAGTTTAGTGAGAGAAAAATGAAAAAATGCCTTTGGCATGGGAAAAAGAGTGGAACCGACATTCAACCACCATTTTTAATGCAGTATGGCTTTCGTTCTTCTCCAGCATGGTTGAAAATCTTGGGGAATGAAATTTTATGGGTACCCATGCTATTTTGATGGATCTAGTCAGTGGTTGAATCATTCATTTCATTGATGCAGGTTTTTATTGTTAAAAGCCAAATTTGGCTCTTTTGTAAAGGGTTGGACATTTTTTTATGTTCTACAGCTCCCTCCTTCACCCTGGAAAGTGAATTTGTGGAATATCAGACCTTTTTTAGGACTGTAACATGTTTTCTACCTCCTTGCTATTGTAATGCACTGTATTTAAAAATGGAAATGATAATGCAAGCTTTGTGAATGAATTTTCAATCCTTTCTTGTGTTGTTTGCTCTATCCTGATCCTTCATTACAATTTTAGCAATTTGTGCATGATTTGTGTTACATTTTTCATAATCTGTGTCAATCTATAGAAATAGATGTTCACCACTCCTTTGGTGTATCACCTTGTCAGTTTAGTTTTATCTTCTTTTCTTTCTATCCTTGTCTCCTTGGTAGAATTAGAGTAGAATTTTGAGTTAAACCTCTACAAATTTCATGCATACATCTGATTAGAGGAGTAGAGGAACCAACCTTCAATCTGGAGAGTTTTTCCCATTTTTGCAAGTCCCACACTTGGGGAAAAGATTCCATGTTGTGCAATCACACTAAATGACCCAATTCTCACTTACAGATCTGAAGGTCATTTAGGGGGTGCTGCTGATTTGCACTAAAAATATGTACTTGCAATCTTTGTTGATCTAACAAATGATTGTATTTAGGTATATATGGATGACTTCATTGTACACGGAAACACGTTTGAAGATGCTTTGAGAAATCTAGATAGATTGTTAACAAGATGTGAACAACACAACCTATCTCTTAGTGATGAAAAGTGTTTGATGATGGTGGATGAGGGGATTGTATTAGGACACCATATTTCAAAAAGAGGAATTCAGGTGGATCAAAACAAAATTAGGATCATTTCATATTTACCTATTCCTCATACCCCCACAAATATCAAATCATTTCTAGGGCATGTTGGGTACTATAGGCACTTTATAAAAGATTTCAATAAAATTTCTACCCCCATGTTTAATTTGCTAACCAAGGATTTGTGAATTTATTTGGGATGAAAACTTCGACATGCTTTTGAAGAAATTAAAGAAAAATTAATCAGCGCCCCAATATTGAGAGGACCTAATTGGGAAAATTCATTTCATATCCAAACAAATGCTTCAAATAATTCCATTGGTGCATTTTTGGGACAGAAAGAGGATGAAGAAGGAAAAATGTATGCTATTTATTATCTTAGTAAGAATCTTACTCCCACTAAAAAGAATTACATGATCACTGAAAAAGAATTTCTTGTTGTAATTTATGCAATCAATAAATTTAGACATTACATTCTGGTTACAAGATATTTGTACACACAGATCATTTAGCAATTAAATATTTGATGAACAAACCAGTGGTTAGAGGAAGAATAATTAGATGGTTATTAATTTTGTAAGAATTTGATATTACCATTGTGGACAATCCAAGTAAATCTAATGTGGTAGCTGATTTTTTGTCAAGACTAACCACTACGGGGAGCAAGTTCGATCAAGGTTAACTTTCCAGATGAACAATTGTTTGCTATTTCAGCAAATACACCATGGTTTGCTGACATGGAAAATTATCTTGCAACAGGAATTTTCCTCCATCTTTTTCTAAGAAACAAATAAATAAGTTAATCAAAACTAGTGCACAATTCAAATGGTTAAATGGAATGCTATTTAAATGTGGGCCTGATTTTGTTTTGCACAGGTGTGTAAAAGAAGATGAAATATTTGACATCCTCAGAGCTTGTCATGATGAACCAAGTGGAGGACACTATTTAGTGAAAAGAATAGCTCATAAGATACTTGGCTTTTGATTATTATTGGCCATCTCTGTACAATGATGTGAAGAGATATATCAAGCAATGTGATCTTTTCAAAGGATGGGATAGCTATCTTTCACTAATGAAATGCCTCTTCAACCTCAAGTTGTAATTGAACCATTTGAGATATGGGGATTGGATTTTTTTGGTCCCTTTAATCCTCCTTCACAAGGGAAGGAATATATTCTTATGTGTACTGACTATGTGACAAAATGGGTAGAAGTGCAGGCATTGACAAATGCCCTTTGAAAAAGCGATTGTTGATTTCCTTTGGAATAGAATTATGATAAAGTTTAGAGCACCTAGGAGCATAGTTTCATATCGGGGACCACAATTCATGTCTAATATGATCCAAGCTTTCACAATGTATTACCAAATAAATCATAAGAAGTCATATCCTTACCACCCACGATCAAATGGAAAAGCTAAAGTAACAAACAGAGAATTGGAGAACGTCCTTACCAAAGCTTGATTGAAGTGTAGGAGAAAAGATTGGGTAAAAAGACTACCTAAAGCTATCTGGGCTTATAATACAACTTGGAAAACTACAACAGGGTTTTCACCATATGAGTTAGTCTATGGGAAAAATCCCTTATTGCCTATAGAGTTTGAACTATAGACATTGAGGATAGAAGTTAAGGTGGGTATTGAGTTAGATGCATCTCAAAAAGAAAGAATACTTCAACTCAATGAGTTGGATGAATTAAGGATGGAAGCACTTCAGCAGATAGAGATAATTCAAGAGCAAAGGAAGCAATGGCATGACACACATATCAAAAGAAGGAAATTCAAAGTAGGAGACTAGGCATTGTTGTTCAATTCTAAGTACCAACAATTCAAGGGAAAATTGAGAACCAGATGGTTGGGACCCTATCAGATTGAGACAGATATTTGACAATGGTTCTATTCAGTTACTTCCCATTGATGGCAGCAGCAAAACACTCTTGGTCAATGGACATAGGCTTAAAATCTATAGGAAGCCTCCCACTAAGGATGAATTTTTGAGGAAAATTGAAGCAAACAAAGAATTTGATCATATGGAAGAACCCAGTTCTTCCAAAATGATCAAATAACCAGATGATAGATCCATAATAAAGGGAAGAAGATGAAAACCAAGTAAATGGCGTTTTCTTCCCAAAAAAATAAAAATATATTTATATAAAAAAACTCTCAAAGGTCAATTGAAAACCAGAAAATGGCGGTTGACCTCTTCTTTTGGCTAATTCAAATAAAAGGGAATTATTTTAAATTTCAGTTGTCTTATCTAACCTTTTTTGTTCCACTTGTAGGAATGATGAGTCATCATAGAAAAAGGATTACATCATCAAGGATGGTAATTATATCTTTTAACTTATTTAGGGTTAAATTAAATGTTTGCATGTGTGATTTGACTTAATTTAAAAGTTGGTATGATGAGTCATCTATTTATACATTATGATTACAAGTGAGTAATCATGAAGATGATAAGGATGGGATAAGTGGCGGCATAGTTATTATTGGTAATCATTAAGGCAAAATCAAGTGAAATAAGTTGCAAAGTAATTTTTGAGAAGTAACGAATTAAGCTTGTATTCCGTAGCAAAGAACAGAGGATTCCGTAGCTAATAATAGAGGTTCTCCAACTAAATTTGTCAATTAGTAGCTTAGCAAGAAGGCTCATGACCAATTTTCACAAAATCAAAGGAAATAGAACTCAAGCCAATATGGGGTTTAAAAGAAATCGAGAACAGAGGATGATTCCCATTTACTCATGAGATGAAGAAGTGGCATCTATCTTTGAGCATGCAGGATGGCTAGAGTTCTTGAAGAAGTTTTCAAGGTATAATGACGAATTATTAAAATAATTCTTCATAAACCTAGAGCAATCCAGGAAAAAGGTGAGAAATATCTTTATTCCTTTTTCTGTGAATACTATAAGTAACGTGTCTGGAGTGTCAATTGTGCATGTCCCACAACCTACCAAAGGGACTTTGAAAGAACTGGTTGAAGTCTTACTACAAGAAGGAGAATCTAAACCCCAGTACATCTACATTACAATGAAAATCATAAAAGGGGTCAGAAGGGCCAGTTTTCCGAAACCCTTTGATAGGGTAGTATTTTGGATAGTGAAATATTTAACCTGTGATGGTCAATTTGGGTCTATGGGAAAAGAAGTCCTAAAAATGCTCATATATCTGAAGTATGGAGCCAAAAAACCTGAGTACATGATAAACCTTCTAGGGTTTCTTTTTATTCTATCCAGACCATGGCTCGAGAGGTGTTCTGGGGTGTTGGGACAATCAGGCATCCCGGTCTAATTCATTTAATATGCCAACACCATTTTCTGTCAAATAAAAATGGAGAAGAAATTTGGGACAAGTTTCTTGGCAAGTTCAAGAAAAACCCTAATATTATCAGACAATTCCAGCCCCATTCTCTCCTTCAACTAATATGGAAATTGATGCCCCTGTAGAAGAACAAAGGGAAATGGAAAGAGAGAATATACCAAAAAGAAGAAGGTCTATGAGAAAGATCAAAACAATAGAGCCTTTTGTACCTTTGAAGGAAATTCCTTCTTCTACAGTAGCTTCAGGGGAGCTAATATTTGTCTCTGAGAGTGATAGCTCACCCATGCAAGAGCAAGAAAGAATAGTAAGAAGAAGCTCTAGAAGGAAATCCACTGCATTGGGCATGTTGAAATTCCCAAAGAATAAAAATTCATAAGAGGTCAAGGAAACCCCGAGAGGAAGGAGTGAGCAGGAAAGGATGGAAAAGGAAGCTACTGATATTTTGGGCAGCTTAGCCATGACTCCTCCTGAACCAAGCCAAGATGAGATAGACAGAGGAGATGAGAAACTTGAAGAGCAGGATTTTCAAGAATTAGCTGAACCATCAACATTGCCACAAGAAGAAAAAGAGTTTTTATCCTAGAAAAGAAAAGGAAAATTTCCTTTGATAAAGGAAGAATGCCCAACTCCTCAAGTAATTTCATAGGAAGAAGAAAGACATCAAGTTAAATAGGCTCTATTCTTTTCTAGAGCAGAGCTCATTATCATAGAAAAGGATGAGGAATTGGATTTCCTCAAACTCAAATTAGAACAAAGGGAAATGCTCATTGGAGAGCTATGACTCAGCTTACGGCCGAGGATTGAGGAATTATTTGCTTGCAACCAAGCAGTGATAGAAAAAGAGGAAGAATGTCGGACTTCAAGAAAATAGAATGTTGCATCTACGGTCTCTACAAATCTTGAGTTAACCTATTTTCCACTCAAACAGCTATGGAATGACACTTGCAAGGAACTTAGAGAAGCCAAAACATCAAATGAAGAATTAAAGACCAAGATGGAAGAAGAAAAGAAGGCAAGAAAAGAATGGGAAGAAAATTTTTATAAGGAGGAAGGAAATAAATATAAATGTCTTGCAAAAATTCATATGGTCTGTATTATGAGTGAAAAATTGCTTGCCTGCAGGAGGCCCTCTCCTGCATATAGTGTGTTTTTAGAAGAGCAGTTCATTCACTGGAAGCTGTCAAGGATTACATGTGGACTTCCACATGAACTAAAAGATGAATCTGAATTCATGGCAGCTTACTCTCTATCCGATCAGGAGAAAGAAAAATCTTTTGTGTGAATTTTATCTTTGTAATTTTATTCTAGAGAAAAACATAGGATTTATGATCAATGTGTATGTGTGGGAGAGCCAGCTCAATGCATTTGTCTCTATTCTACAAAACCAAATTGCATGGAAGGAAAGGGAATCTGATATTTTATTGAAAGCTAGCTCAACTGGTCTCTGCATGAGAGCTCACTATGGTAAACCTTCTGCCTTCCTCATACATTTTAGAACTCATGCCTTTGATGAGAGGTTCAAGACACATTATCTTGCCATTCTACAAAAGAGTATTGATGCCTTTACCTCCTATGAGGAAGAAAAATTTGAAGATATTTATGAAGGATGCTCAAAGAGGTGGGAACTCCTTTTGTTTCCTTGAGAATAAGGAAGTAATATCCCTAAAAATCTGATTTGGAGTTTAGAAAGGGCAAAAGTGTTATGCACAATAATTCCACATGTCAATGAAACCTACGGGAAAATATGGATGGGAATACGAACAAGGCCCCCTACTTCTCACCCCCATGTCTCCTTAGAAAAATAGAGAACCTCAAGATCCTCGAATTTGAAGAGTGGGAGAGGAAAATAGTAGCAAGCTCTAGGTACAATACATCTAAGTTTAAGCATTGGAAAATCCAGTTTCAGCCATTTGATATGAGAAATCAAATGGAATGTAGAACATATAACCCCACTTTTGAAGAATGAATTTTGTAAAGGGACTTATAAACAAGTAAGTTTGGGGGAAATGATGAGGCTAGAATATGCCCGATTAATGTATAATATATGATCTCATCTTACTCTCCTTTTTATTAAGTTTGATTGCATTTTGTGACTTTTAGTTGATTTGATATGAGTTAGGATGTAATTTTATGTCTTTTGATTGATTGTGATTCTAATGTTTAAAAGCTCTAAAATTCCTAATGAAGTGTGTGTTTGAAATTTAGTTTTGTAATAAAGTAGGTCTAATCAGTCAAGGAAATGAAGCAAGTAGCGTTTAGTATGTTTTTGGTAGCATTTGTTCCCCACAACTTAGTTTTGAAACTTCCAAGCTAGTTCCGAACTCCATCACATAGTCATCATCTAGTTCTAGAACTTTCAGACTTAGTTCCAGAACTCCAGTATTTAGTTCTAGAATTTTGGACTTAGTTCGAACTCCTAGGTATAGCTCCGGAACTCTCACGGTTTTGATCCTTAACGATTTCCTATGGTTCTAGAACTTCTCTGAAGTTTTGAAACCAATGGAAGTTATCTATTCTAACCACATCCGAGAGATTTTGCATCAACGACCCTTTCAATCAGGAAAGGATGAGAAGATTTCTGAACACAGATCCAAGGATAGTTATCTTACAACTATCTAATCAGCCACAATCCGACTCAACATCTATTTTGGGCATGATTTGATTTCATCATAATCATAGAGATAGCTATGATTATAAATGTATATAAAAGCAGACCTGTAGTAGATAAAAAACAATAGAATATGATAGAGAAATAGATATAGAATAGAAAAGAGACTAAGTAGACAAATCCAATATGTTTTGTAATACCGAATGTTTTATCAATAAAATAACCATTCCTATTTAAGAGAATTATGAGTTGTTAAATCCTTATTCGAGGAGGAGAAAGGGCCCACTCCCCCAAGGACTAGGATATTCATTTATTTGGTATTTATATTTCTTTAGCAAATAGCTTAGATCTGTTAATTCTGTATTGTTTTAATTCTTCCAATTAAACTCTGTTGTATACTTGTTCCTGCAGGTGTTTAGATAGATTCTTATATTTCTTGCAATCATTTTCAAGCATTCTAAATTGAGTGTGTTTATTTCCAAAAGCAAGTGTGTTTATTTCCATTCAAAGTGTGTTTCCTTTCAGCAAAGCTTTCAGTGTGTTTACTTTCAGCAAGTTTTCATAGTATGATTTAAATAAGGTTTTACCAAGAAGTCCTTAAGACATTGAAAAGATCCCCCAGAAAATACAAAAATAACTATAGTCAACTACTAGATCGATAAGATTACTCTTGTTGCATATAGCTTTAGACACACCCCTAGTTTGATATGACATCAACAAGAAGTTGATTAAATGAAGGGAATAACGACACCCATCAACCCCTGTGTTGACATTTAGAACCATCAAATAATAAGGTCTTTTGATAGATGGTGTCATCTAGGAAAGAGTGGAAATGGATTAAATCGGGAAAATCAAAGTTAGAATATTTATTTCCGGGGAAGAGGAGTGTTTGCAATCTGATCTAAAATGGTTTTTCCCTTAACATACTTTTTATGAATGAATTCCAAGTCTATATTTGTAAGGAGGATGATCCAATGCGCAGTGCATGCATTGGTGTTGGTAAGGTTTAGCATACATGTAATGCAAAGTGCGTGTTGGTGATGAAAAAGGTTTTATGGTTAAGTAGATAGTGGCAATTTTTGTAGCCATGAAGACCAAGTCTAGGAAAATCTTTTGAGCATAAGTATACCTAGTCACGGCTTATGTAATAAATATTTTGCTCCATGTTTTGATCTTCATGATGAGCAAAGACATGGCACCCAAGGAATGGTCAGTGGAAGAAATGTAGAGGTAAAAAGGTTTTCATCTTTAGGTGGGATGAGAAAAAGTGGCTAAAGAAGGTATTTCTTCAACGCTTCAAAGGCTTTGTGACACTCATCGTTCCAATTGAAGGAGACATCCTTTTAAGAAGATGATGAAAAGGGTGACATCGGTTAGAAAGTTGGGAAATAAAACGTCGAATGGATTGAAATTTTCCTTGCAAACTACGAATTTGTTGAAGGTTAGTAGGTGGAGGCATCTCGAGAATAGCCTTGATTTTAGCGAGATCAACTTTGATGCCCCACAAAGAGATGATGAAACCAAGGAGTTTTACGGAGAGAACGGTAAAGACACACTTCTTTGGTTGAAGGTGAATGAAGTATTGGATAAAGCTGATCAAAGATAACTTTAAGAACCTGCTATGAGGTTTTTGCACAGATTTTTGACGTCTGAGAAGATCGTCAACGTAAGATTCAATATTTCATTCATGATATTGTGGAAGATATAGGTCATAGTGCGCTTGGCGATAGGTGGCACCAAAGCATTTTCAAGCCGAAGGACATGACATGATAATGAAAAATTCCCCCAAGGGGTAATGACGGTGGTTTTGTATTGATCTTTGAGTGAGTGATATTTGATTATAACCTAAAAATTCATCCATAAGAGACAACATCTCATGGGTGGTGTAAGATCAATGAGTTGGTTGATGTTAGGTAGATAAAAATAATACTTAGGGCATGCGAGGTTAAGGTCATAGAATAATGTATAAATGCGAGAGTCCCCTTGTCACTTTTGTGATAGGAACAAGGTTAGAAATCCATTGTGGATAGTCAATGGGTATAATGAAAGAAACAAAAAGAAGGTGTTGTATTTCTTCTTTCACAAGAAGAGCAATGCGTGGATGCATTTTTCACATCTTTTGTTTCACTAGTTTGGTGTCGGGGAATAGTCACGATATTATGGACTACGATATAGGGTCAATACCAAGCATATCGACATAAGACCAAGAAAAATATTTGTTATGATCTCGAAAGAAAGATGTGAAGGCTTCTTGTTCAGTAGAATCTAAAGATTTACCTATATTTAGAATTCAAGGGTCATCTTGAGTGTGAATTTTGATCTCTATGGTTAATTCATTCAACATGGTTTTTATCTCAGAAGGTAATGAATGATGAATGTAAGAATATTTTGCACCTAAATAGGTGATAATAGAATCATCATCATGACATTGAACGACATTGATAGAAGGTGTGTCATCATCCAACATGTCAAGACAAAGAAGATGAAGGAAGATGACACCTCGCCATCACAATGATATGTCGGAGGTCCCAAAGAAATGTTGTTCTAAAAAAAAGTTAGGAGGAATGAAATGCTGGATCCATGGAATCCATGGGTGAAGGCGATGTAATAGAGTGAGGATGGTGGGGAAGGATTTTCTTCTTCGATGAGGGTAACGTGAGCCTTCTTGGGAGGAGGATGTGAAGAAAAACTAGGTCCACAACAGCGGTCTGTGTTTTTACTGGGTGGTGCAAGGTATGATGTTTGTATGAAAACGTTGCTCATAAAGACCAATGTCAAAGCCCTTCCAGGCACATAGGTGAAGAAAAGTTTGGGAAAAATGGCGTTTGGTGAGGTATTGGAAGTCAGATGAGAAAGTTCAGGTTTGGGTAGGTGGTTCAGGAAAATATGAAGAAGTTTCAAGTCCCCCATATGTCAAGTTGGTACAAAGGTGGGGAGGATTGTATGGAAATACCTATCCTACATGACAATCGTAACATGGATGTTGTTACAAGCTTCCATACTCTTGAAGAGTAAGGAAAGTGTCTATGTTGTATAGGTAGTATTATCCTAGGGAAATGCATTGAAAAACACCTACAAAGGGGTTAGAGAGATGTACTTGGGTAGTGGGGATGGATGAGCTACTCAAATCCAAAGAATATGAGGCATCGATTCCGGTGAAATAGGTAGGTTAGTAGATGGGCTAGCATTGGAAGTTGTGTGAGTGGGGATATATGGTTTGGTTATAGAAGGTGTAGTGGCAGAAGTGGTAGATGAGGCAGCAGAAGAAGATAAAGTGGCCGAAGTGGTAGATGAGGTAGGGGAAGAAGATGAAGTGGCTAGAGGTGGTAGATTTCATGACTGGAATAAGGACATCATTTGGGTGATAGAGCATGTTGCAAGTTTTAAAAGGTGAATGATCCTCCTTAATCGTGTAGGGGTGCCCTTCATATTCAAAATTTAAGCAATGGTGAAGGGTTAAAGCGACACACCCCATAGCATGAATCCAAGGTTGGCCAAGTAGCATGTTATATTGAAATTCCCCCTCAAGCACATAGAATAATTTGGGACTATTGCGGGGACCCACGCAAATGTGGAGGATGATGGTGCCAAGTGTAGACGTCATGGCATCATTGAAATAACATAGCATAATAGGATTTTTATGCATGCAGTGGGTAGGTATGCATAATTTTTCATACACATGGGAAGAAATTATATTAATTATAGCACCTCCATCAATCATAACGTGTCAACATGAGTATCATTGATGTAGGTGGTGATGAAGAGGGTGAGATCAAGATCATCTAATTGTAGAGGGAAATCTCTAAATCATCGAAGTTGATGGAAGAAACTTGGGGAGAGGTAATGGGGGCAGAAGTTTGAGGAGAAGTGGTGAGGGTGGCCACATGATGAGGGGTAAATATGGTGGCCATAAGCATAGGATCATTTGGTGGAACCTCAATAGATTGTAGGACCTCAATGAGGGCATGATAATGAGACTCGAGGTTTGAATTAGGTAAATACAAGAGTATATTTAGAGGAGATTGATGAAGTTGTTTAATCATAGAGTGATGTGCAACTCTGTCAGAAATAGGATAATTTGTCCAACTGATGGTTACCCTAGGGGTAGGTGCATGTGGAATGGTGGGTGAAGGTGCATTGGATGGGCTACAAATTTTCTCTTTTCCTTTATCTTTTTGTGATCGAGTGCCTATTTGGACCATATTTATTTCAAATATTGGGGGAGGAAAAGAGGGTTGTGGAGATGCAGGTAAAGGTTGTTGAGTAGGTATAGAACTAGGTTATTTGGTAGCAGGTGAAGGGGGAATGGAATTTTCCTCTAATAGGTCATCTTCATCGAAGATACCATTTGAAATGTAGAGTTGAAGGAGAATGTTTTTAAGGGCCTTACAACCTTCGACATCATGTCTGGTGAGTGATGATATACACAAATTTTTTTATTGTCAAACCTCGCTAGTTTGGGTTTGAGCGAGTCATAAGACTTAATAAAGGCGGTAGTAAGAAAGTGAAGGTTTCTAACCTAGCAAGGATGTTAGAATAGGATCCTAATAATGGGTCATACCGAGAAGTCGAGTTCACTTGGATGAAGGTGTGGGTGATTTTTGTGAGGGAGGTGTTGTTGGAGGTGTGTAGGTGTGACTACCTTTTCGATAGGTAGTGAATATTCTTGTTTTAGTTTAGGTTGTACCTTCTTGGGTAAAGGTCTTTGGAGGGGTGTGCATGGTAGAAGGAGATGTAGAATACGGAGGTACCCTAGAAATCCAAGGTGAGAGTGATGACATTGGAAATAATGTGGTTTTAGGTAATAGAGAAGTTGTAGGAAAAAGAGGTAATGAAGGAAAAGATGTGGGCAAAAGCAAAGGTAAAGGGCGAGTGTAGGTTTTCGTGCCATAGATTTGTTGTGGTGAATAGGTAACTTAACCAAGGTGGAAGGGTGTGGACCTAAAATTTAAGGTAGAGTGAAGGTGAAAGATAAGGCATGGGAGAGACTAATGTGTGAGGCCGGGAGGTTAGGTATTCTTCTTAGGTGCGGTACTCGGTTTTGTGTTGGGTGGTGGTTGAGTAGCCAAGTCTAGTTTCACTGTGGGATGCAGTAGGCTAGGTGTTGGTAGGACCCCTAAGGAAGTAATAGGTTTAGGTGCGAGATAGGGGTTCGGGTGAAGCTGAAGCTGAAGAAGAAGAGGTTGATATGATTGGCATCGGTTTTATGGTTTTAGTTTCCTTGAATACCTTAAGATAGATAGTTGATGTATCCGTGGACAACATCTTCATTTGGGTGGATCTTGGGAGTCAAAGACACCCCGAGTGTGGAGTAATTAACATACTCTAATTGGTCTACCAAATGTGAGAATGGTTTTGGTTTATAAGATGATGAACCAGTGGTGAAACCCATCTAGAAATTTGAGTCTTGTGATACAAGGAAGGTTTTCACCTCGATTGATAGCGAGGAGTGATGTAAGAAGGTTGACATGATCTTAGAAGACCCTATGAGAAGAATTTCTTATAGAAGAGGATATAAGAGTGGATCCTATATGGGTTGAGGAGGAGGAAAAATAAGTGATGTGGACTCCTCTTTAGGTAGATAGGTGGATAGGGTTAGCTCCTCCTTGGGTAGAGGAATGGGTGAGATAGGTTCCTCCTTGGGTAGAGGAACAAGCAAGATAGGCTCTACGGTAGGTAGAGAAATAGGTGGGGTAGGCTCCTTTGTGGGTAGAGGATTAGGTGTGATATGTTCATCTATGGATAGAGGAGTAGGTTTGATAGGCTCCTTCATGGGTTAGAGGAGTTCATGCAATGATTTCCTCAATAGACGCTACTGGGAAGAATTTGGCTAGATGGAGCGGGTATTGTGCTAAAAACAACATGAACCTCGTACACATTGGTGTCACCACCGGTAGAGGTCTTTGAAGCTTGGTTTGATGAAGGTGTGTGATTATGAAATGGTTTCTTAAACACACCCATATTTTCATTGGTGGGATCATTAGGGTTTTCCAAGACAAGATCACCATTATCTAACATTCCTTGGACAATATTTTTGAAAGTTTTACAATTTTTGTCATTATGTCCCCTGACTTGGTGATAGTTACAAAAGTCATTTTCTTTGTACCATGACGGTGTAGAATGAGAAGGATCAAAACCAGTATTTGGTTTAATAGCTGGAAGGGTGATGGCTCCATCTCTTTAAAATATTTTCCAACACGAGAAGAATATGGTTCTCTAATAGCTAAAGTGTAATCCCTCTATTTATACTTGTATTGGAAGTTTTTAACAGGAGAAAGGTTGGCGATGATTTGGGTTGATTAGATGGATGAGATGCATTGGCTTTCAAAATCATTGTGTCGGTAGATCCTTTAGCCTTGGAATGGTTTTTTGATGGTTTAGAAGAAGGGTCATTTGATTTTAAGTTAGCATTCTTGTTACACAGCTTAATTTTCTCTTCTTCAAGAGCACAGATCTCCAGTTTTTGGGCCATGGTGAAGGCTTTATCAAACATGTGAAATGTTTTAACCTAGAGAGTCCAAGAAATTGTCTAGCACATGCCCTTGTGAACAAATCTATGAGCTCTTCTTGTGGTATCTGGAAGGAGAGTTGATTGATGAGGCCCCGCCAACGTGTGATGAAATCTATGATAGATTCATCCTCGTATTGGTGAATAGAATAGAGATCAGTCATGGAGACCTTCTTAGAGATATTGATTGAGAAATGATCAAGGAAAGTTTGGGCCAACTGATTGAAAGAGAAGATTGAGTGCCTAGGTAAAGCATTGTACCAATCTAGAGTGGGTCGTGATAAAGACATTGGGAGCGTTTGAAGAAGCAAGGCATCATTATCGATGATCAAATAACACACGTTATATACATGATAAGATTAGTTTAGTTATGTTAATAAACAAAAACTAAGTAAGTAATTCCATGATCTAACTAAACCTATCATAAACATCAAGATTAGTGCTAAACAAGATAACTTCTACAATAATGAATTAAACTAAAACACTATCATTTTATCTCTAACTACTCTATGATTACTTAAAACATAAATTGAACCTAGGTAAACCTATGAGGAATAAAATTAGAATTGTTTTTGCTTGGAGGTGAAGAGTTATCTCTAAAATGGCTACAGGGCCAATTTTTGATACCCTCCTACTAACCTACCATGAAGGTATGGATGCAAGATGGAGGAGCTTCAACAATGGATGATAGCTAAGATCAAATGCCTATATATCTTAGCTAATGTAAATGAGGTCTAATGCCAAGATCTCCAAATGTGAGAGAGAAGGGCCATTTGAAAGGAAATCCTTAGGCTTGTATTTATAGTTTTTGGTTTGGAAGAGTTTGGAATTCTTGTGCATGTGGGAATTTTTGGTGTGTGTTATTTTCCACATCATAGGTGATTCACCATGCTTAAGTGTCCTAGGGTGTCATTATGGCTCTTACACACGTCATAGAGTGTCATTGGAGTTACATTTGACCAGCTATACGGGAATGTAACTCCCACTTCTCGATGGCTACATTTGTGGGGGAGTTACACACCCCACTACTATTTGTACACCCTTTCATCTTGAGCAACACATGGGGAATGGAATAGAGTTTGGTTTTTATATTTTTTTCCTCAATCCATGCATGTTGCTTCCATGAATGATTTCTTGCTTTGATCTTGAAGCTACATCATTTTTGATTAAGTGCAGCGTTTTGGTGCTCACGGATTCCCTCCAAATCTTTGTCATTCCTCCACCTTTGGGAAGTCAATCACCAAGGGCAAAGAGTAGCACGTATATGTGGCTTGGTATTCCTCTTCACATAGTAATGCAAGCCATTTTCCAAAATGCTGTAATGAACTCGAATAGATCCACGAGGTAATACGTTGTTGGAGCCGAGTGAAATGGTCATGCGGGATAACGACCAGGGGAACTTGAAGAGAGGAGCGTTGGAAGCGTTGGAAGTCTGAGTTCCAATGCTTGGTAGTTGAACAAGTTGAAAATAAACCTGCACCATGTGGCCCTCTCTCTTGAAATGGTTTAGGGCTCATGCCTTTTACTTTTGACCACTCTGGATCCATGAGTGTTAGTGCCTTCTTACCCGAGCTCACCATCCTTCCGGTCTTTTATGCATTGCAACGACCCTTCTGCGGTTATTACTGATCACGTGGCATCCTCTCTGGTGATAGTTTTCTTATGCAGGATCTCTAGTCATTTGGCATTTTCATCTAAGGGAATCCTTCATGCATTGACAACTATATTACCACATCATCGCTTTGCGTGTTGATTTCTCCGACCGAGCCCTTTACTCACATCCCACCGCAGTGCTTAACACATGTTGCCAAGGATTTTTCCTACACTCTAACACGTGGCATCAGCTCTTGAACTACTTGTTGCACTAGCTTTGTGTACTCTATCCAACAACCTATAACTCCTGCCACATGGAGGTCTGAATGTTTTGACCGTTTTGGGCAAACTTCAACTCGGCCTTGGTCTACAATCAAGCAGCTCCGTGACACATGACTTGACACCATGGGCCCCTCTCCCTTTTAGTTTTGTTTGGCAGGTTAAAACAAACACTTTTTTAATGTTTTAAGGTTAAAAACATTCAGCATGGCATCTAATAAGTTTTAGATTGTTTTTGGCTTGTTTTATCAACCCTCCTACGAGCGTCGAAGATGGAGGGTGAGGTCCGAGGTTGGCAGGAGGCTAATCCCTCTCGCATGATCAAAACAAACCCTTGCTAAAATTCGTGTTGTTTCAACGAGTAGTCACATGATACTCTTTGCACCCATCTCATGTACTTTTTTAATACATACAACTTTTAGTGGCATTTTCCATCAGTTGCGGGAATCGTTTTAATGCCATAACTTTTGACTCACAACTCATTTTTAGCACTTCTTTAGTCAAAGTTGCATGATTTTTCACACTTTACGTGATGACATTTTCAGTTTTGTAAATGCACTACTTTATAAAGTGTCACATTCTAGGGGTTGACTATACTCTTGGGCCTTCACACGTAGATGCATTATCGGCCGAGTCGACGTCTTGCTTTTGTGCATCTTACATTTTTCATCATGGAGAGTGCTCTTTCTAGACTTGAGCATCATAGGATCACCTTACAGCCTCTGCCACTTCTCACTAGGAGAGGGAACTATTCATTTTGGTGTGCTTCCATGGAACGTTACTTCACCCACGAGGATCTTTTACCCTTCTTGCTTGGGCCAGTTCCTGCACCCGCTGATCATCGCCATCTAGAGGGTTTCCTCGACACTTGCGACCACATCTTTGGTCACATGATGATGCATATCTCTCATTCTCTCTGGTTTCATGTGGCACACTCAGATCCACCTCACCATGTCTGGAGCATTCTTCAATCCCTCTATGGAGACCCTTCACATTCTACCACCGTTGCTGCTACTGATTCAGTCATCTCCTCCATTTCTTCATGTGATGGTAATTCCACTGACATAGACTCGTTTGGTTCTACTTCTGATGATGAGGATTGTGCACCCGGATTCTAATGCAGAGAGTACTACTGAGAGGACTCTTCTCCTTTTTCTCACACTATTCTAGAGGGTGTTAACACATCCCACATCTCATCCGATATCGAGTAGTCTCCTACTCAACCTCATACCGTTCATTACACCAACCTCCTTTCCACTTCCAGTGTGCGAGGCCCACTTCACTCCTCTACCTTCGTTAGATGACTCATACCTATCTGACATCACTCTTCTATTTGTTGAGCCCCCTCATTGGGACGAGTATCTACCTGACCTTAGTCATCTTTTCACAGAGTACACTTGTGATGCACTACAGGTCCCTCATCCATCTATAGGTGTTTCAGAGGAGTTCATAATCTCTATTGTTGGGAGTGCCCCTTTCATGAATCATGTCACTTCCACATTTCCAAAGACCTTCATTGATCCACCCTTAGAGTTTGTGGATCCATTTTTTTTGTTGTGGAGGATGTTTTGTTCCCTTCACATCACTTGGACATCCTTTCGTAAGTGTTCCTCTTTTTCACTCGACATTTCTACGCACATGGCATTACCTTTGGTTCTTGGCACTCACTTTCTTGACCTATGTCACACTTCCGTGCACCAGACTCGAGTTATTCGTTATTCACGCCTTTGGTTTCCTTCATGGGTGGGAGACTTCTAGAAACGTCATTTCTATCCTTCCTAAGGTAGGCACACGATTCGTTGTAGATGGCTCTTCTTGACCCGAGGCATAGGATCTTGTCATCAACATTCTTCCGGGAGACTTCAGAGCTTGAGTTCGAGATCCGTCCATGGCATCTTCTGCATTCCTCTCGTCTCCCTCTTCTTCTCTCTTCTTCTTCTTTCCAAGAGATTGCCTCTTTGTACATGGGTACCTTTTCAGGCTCATCTAGAGCTAGGACCCATATTTGGCATCTTTCTTAGATTAGAGAGTGTTTTGTTCTCTTGTGGTGGATGTTTTTCCCACTGGGTTTTCCTTCACTGCTTGGGACCTTTTTCTTGTACATGGGTACCTCATCAGGCTTTGTACCAGACCCATTTCTCATTTCTGACTTGCCGCCTCATCCTAAGTTATGATGAAGGGGGGTGTTGGTGTGTGTTATTTTTCACATCATTAGGTGAGTCATCTCACTTAGGTGAGATTGTAAGTCCATGTGTCATTTAGGGGTCATTATGAGACTCCCTTATGCGTCGATGAGTCAACGCGTTAGTGCATCGAGTGTGTCATATGCATCATTAGGAGTTACACTTCTATTCTAGGAATGTAACTCCCCTCTCCACTCGAGTTATCATTATTACAGCATTGGGGTTACTCAAAGCACCTCCTATATGTACATCCCATTTGATCTATGAGATAGAGGAGAGTTTTATGGCTTAACCAGTTTTGCCCGTGTTTCAAATCTTTGCATGCACATTCGGTTGATGCTCGCTCCTCCTAAGATCTCTTCACGTTTCCGTTCACACATCCGTTGATGTGCACATCATCCTTCGTGATCCTCGCTTGCGGGTTTTAAACCCTCTTTCGGGAATAAAGGAGCGTATAAAAGCACTTTATGATTAGGAGTTGATAAACATGTTTTAGGCTATTTAAGCTAGGTTTAGGCTAGTTAAAATTCATTAGCATGTGATTAGAGACTCATTGATAGTGGGGAGGGGTCTAGTTAATCATTTGTGGTGATAGATAGCCAGGAAGCTTGTAGAAGTGGTTCGAGAGAGAGAACTAGGGAGGTTCGAATGGTTGAAAGGAGGAATCTCTAGCTAATAAGAGAGATATTAGCCCAATTAGATTATTATAGGAGGAATATAACTGAAAGAGTGTCATCAATGGGCATCTGAGAATGGATCGAAGAAGGGTTGATTAACGAAGTGTCATCAATTGGTTGAATTGGAGGAAATTCTAAGTTTAAGCATATTTTAGGTGTCTACACACACATGTTTAAATGATCGTAAATGTTTTTGGGGATCTTCCATACTATTGAAATGGTTGAACTTGGGTAACTCCCATTTCATTAGATAAGGGTGGATAGGTATGGATGGGTGGATGGGCTCATTACAGATTTCATCATAAGTGAGAATATTACGAGATCCTAAAACAGAGGCCTCGATTATTTGCATCTTATCCATCATCATCTTGATAATATCCTTGGTAGAATTAGGTTTAAGGACACCCCCTACAATATAAGGGAGTGGAAAATATGAGTAGTTCATGGAAGGAATTCTAGTATATGGTGGTGTTGAGTAAGCAAATTGAGATGTGGGTATATAGGCACTAGCTAGAAGAGGGAGGAAAATACTCTGAATATGAAGTGGAGGTGATAGGTTATGATTGAGGTAAGGTGTAGGTAGGAGGAACTTGTGTAAATACCCTTGTAGTGTTGGTGGGAGAGTTTGGGGTATAGAAAGGAAAAAAATTATTAAAGGGGGTATATGATGACAAAGCAACTAGCAGTGCGAAGTAACAATCTGCGATGATGTGGAGATCCCTATACTAGGACCGTAGATGATGATATTGCAGGTGTCGAGGCACGCGCATAGGTTGGGGGCGGCGGATGTTGAAGGTGTGATAGTTTGAAGGTACAACGGATGTCGAGGGTGCAGTAGGTGGTGTTGACGTAGGAGTAGGAAATGTTATAGTAGCATTCATAGATATGGCAAGGGGCATAGAGGTAGGCATATCGAACAAAGCAATCGGCCTAATGAGTTGTAGGTAGAAGAGTGGGTAAGGTAATGTTGTAAGGCTATGACATTATGATCAAGGAATTTAGCGAATTCCTTGTCACTTGTAGGTATAGTTATATGAACGTTGGGGTCCATCGGTGAAGAAATAGATGGTAGTGAAGGAGAAGTAGGTATGATGTATGTAATTAGTGTGAAAGGCAAAATCTCACACCTATTGGTGAGTCCAAACCATAAGAAAGTTGGTAGATAGGTATTTTAGGCTTTATGGAACTGACAGAACTTAGAAATAAATGTATGGTGGAGTCTAGAGAGTAGAAATAGGTTATTGTTTCGATTAAGATAAAAAACACAATGACCGACAGCACGATCGAAGCTAGTGCCGATTAGGCAAAAATATTGATGTCGTCATTAGACCGATCTTTCAATTCTTGATGAAAATTGGGGAAGTGAAGAAATTAAGATTTTTGGGTAAGAAAAGTGCAAAACGGGTATTTTGGGCTTTGTTAAGGGTGATAGAGACTCATAAACTAGTTGATTGAAAGAATTAGAAACATAGAAAGACGGTCTGTAAGAATAGATTGTTGTTTTGATAGAAAATCAAAACTAGAGAGACTGATACCAATCAGTTAACCGGTGCCGATATGATGAAAGAACCGATGTCGGTTACTGATAAAAATTGGAAAGTGAAGAAAATAAGATTGTTTGAGTTAAATTTGATGAAAATAAGCCCCGAAAGAGGTTGTGGATGAAAAAATGATTTAACACACTCAGGAAGAACCAGAATTAACCAGTTATGATTGTTGAGTGCTAAAAATAAAGAAATAATGGTGAATACGTCCTCACAACTCAAACTGCAGAAGACAAGAAAGAAAGCAAAAATCGACCAAGAAAAAACCTACAAAAACATGTTATCCTATGATAGATTTTAAGTGTTTAATCACTTATGCCTTAAGATTGACTATGAATGAAATAGAATTTTTGATAACAAAGGTACCTAGAAAGCAATCTTAGGATGGTTTCTGGGTTTTTTTGGTGAATGAGTCCTCAATATACCTTTTGGTAAGTGAGGTCTGAGCTATGATATGATAAACCAGCTAGAACACCGAGTGGGGCACACCGCCAATAGGTTTTTAAATCCTTTATGGCTTCTTCCTAGAAGGGAATGTTTAAGAATTTTGCAGATTGTGTTAAGTGATTTGGAAAAGGGAGTGTGTGCAAAAATGTGAATTATGCTTTATTAATCAATCACAAAATGGTCATGACCTCCTTCGTATGATTGCTAATTAACTATGTGAGCTAAGTATGCAAACATACAGGAATGAAATGCATGTGTTTTATGCCTCAAATCGAAATATGATATTCGATGTGAACAATAGTGAATAGGAAGAACAATGAATTTCATTATTGTAAACTTGGAAGAATAGAAGAAGGATTCTTTTAAATGCACCAAAAAAAAAATCATTTAGAGCAATTATAAAGAAAGAGCAATTACCAAAGATGAATATTTAGTGAATAATGATTTACAAAGGAAACACATAAGATGTAACCTATATGAATATAAAAGAACCCACAAACGAGGGTCCCACTGGGCATGCTAAAATGTTTCACCACAATGTTGTTTATAAAACAGATAAGGTAAAGGTGAGGAGGAATACCGTAAAGTCAAAGAGGTTACTGTATTGTAGAAGATCAAGTCGATTGTGAAGACCTCTTTTCGACTAGGAAGCACTACTTGTAATAGAACACAAGACCACAAGATAGCATTAATAATATAGGTCGGTGGACTACCTAGCGAAAGCTAGATCCAGAAGCAAGGTACTTCCTAGAAGGTTGTCAATCCATGTTCAAATACAAATTAATGCAGAGAAATAACATGAAATAAGGAAATCCTATTGTAGTTGTATGATTTAGGTGTCTCACACAAATACAATAAGCTAGATTTAATCTAATAATGCATATAAGACTTAATCTAAAAAGGGTGGTTGGTTATAAGGGCTTGCAGGTGTAGCAGACGCTATTAAAGGGGTCAGGTGAGATTGGGTAAGGTTTTGGATGATTTTGAGTGAGTTACGGGCTTGTGAGTCTAGGGAAATTAACAGAGACAAAATGACTAGTATTGGTTCGGTGAACAATGTCAAGTACCTAGTTATAGCCGATGTCACCTAGGTGACCTGATGTCGGTAGGGGCAATTAGATAAAAATACTAAAATGGGCTGGTTGGGAGCTCACTGTGATTACATAGAGAGTTGGGAAGGCTTAGGCTAGGTGTTATGATTTATGTGAAGACTTAGAGATGGTAAAATAGGTGGTTAGGGGGACAGAGAGGTTCAAACGGGTAGGTTTTGAGTAGGTGGGTACATGAAGTATCTAGGAGGGAAGTAATCTAGAAAATAAACAATTTAATACCAGAAGTTAATGAAACTTAACAACATGATTAAAATACTTATCTAGATATTACGGAGTTGATAAGCAATGGTTATTGGTTGGTAGTTTCTCATAGAATAAACAGATATGGGTCCAAAGTGCAGTGGGAATGAAGCCTATATGCTTCCCTGTAGATGATATAGAGCTATGGAGAAAGAAGTTGGATTTTAGTGAAGAACTGGAATGCTTTGGTCTTGTGTTTGATCGTCGGATGCTCTGGAGATGCAAGAATTCCAGAATGCCAGAAGCCAAGATCTAGGAACCTAGGTAAAGGGTTGGAAATTCCTTTTTAAAGTAACCAACTATGGCTAGGTGACTGCACTAGCCAAGGAATAACCAACATCTGTTATGGAGAAAATTCATGTTTACCAAAAATATCCTTTTTCAACCCTTTAAGTGTGGGTCAAGATTTGTTACGGATTAGAGGTTTTGATTATCACTTAATGATGTGGGAAATAGGTGGGAGAGGTGTAGAAGAAGTTATAGTTAGGTTTATCTTGAGTCATAGTTAGTTAAAGAGTGGTGACTTAGTCTAGGTTAATAAATAGGCTTGGAATAGGTATATGGTGAGGTGGAAGGGTGAGGTGATTATTAACTTAATATGGGTAGTTAAATTAATAATAGTGTGTGGAAGGGGTCATGGTAAAGGGTTATTTTAGTCGAAGGGGCCTAGAGGGTTGCGACCTAATTTTGGGTGTCTACATTTTCCCCTTTTTGTCGCGTAGCTTGTATTGATAAGCAATGCTGAAAAAAAAAAAAGTGGTTAACCCAAGTATGGGTAGAGGTGAGGTTTTCCTAAGTATGTGTGGAGGTTGTCCCATAAGTCGTGCCAAAAATTTCACCACAATGTTGCATATAAAACAAATAAGATAAAGGTGAAGAGGAATACCTGTGAAGTCAAAGAGGTTGTGTGTGTTGTAGAAGATCAAACTGATTGTGAAGAGCTCCTATTTGGCTAGGAAGGACTACCTGCAATAGAAAACAAGACCACAAATATCATTAATAATATAGGTCAATGGACTACCTAGTGAAACTAGATCCATAAAGCAAGGTGTTTCCTAGAAGGTTGTCAATCCACATTCAAATACAACTTAATGCAAAGAAATAACATGAAAGAAGGAAATCCTATTGTAGTTGTATGATTTAGGTATCTCACACAAATACAATAATCTAGATTTAATCTAAATAATGCATATCATACTTAATCTAGAAAAGGTAGGTTGTTTATAAGGGCTTGCAGTGTAACAAAGGCTATTGAAGGGGTCGGATGAGATTGGGTTAAATTTTGGATGATTTTGAGTGAGTTACGGGCTTCTTTGAGTGCGAGGAAATTAACAAACACGGTGACTAGCATCGATTGGGTGGTGATGTTGGTACACAGTAATAGACAAAAGCGGTGGGTGGCTGATTTGAGTAGGGAAAATTAGATAAAAATAATAAAATGGGATGGTTTGGAGCTTATTGTGATTACAGAGAGTTGGGAAGGCTTAGGCTAGGTGCTATGATTTATGTGAATACTTAGAGATGGTAAAATAGGTGGTTAGGGGGACAAAGAGGTTCAAATGGGTAGGTGGGTGGGTAAGTGGGTGTAGGAGGTATCCAGGAGGGAAGCAATCTAAAAAATAAATGATTTAATACCAGAAGGTAATGAAACTTAACAACAAGATTAAAATACTTATCTGGAGATTACAAAGGTTGATAAACGATGGTTGGTGGTTAGTAGGTGCTCATAGAATAAATAGATCTAGATCTAGTGTCATGGCAACAAATCATGTATGCTTCCTTGTGGATGATATAAAGCTATGGAGCAAGAGGTTGGATGTTAGTGAAGAACTAGAATGCTTTGGTCTTGTGTTTGATCGTCGGATGCTTTGGAGATGCAAGAATTCCATAATGCCATAAGCCAAGATGGAGAAACCTTGGTAAAGGGTTGCAAATTACTTTTAAAGGAAGGCTGATGGCGGTTAGGTGACCAGGTCTTTGGCCGAGGAATAAGCGGCGTCAATTAGGAGAAAAGGTTATATTTGCCAAAAATAGCCTTTTTCCACCATTTAAGTGTGGGTCAAGATTTGTTGCGGATTGGAGGTTTTTATTGTCACTTAATGAAGTAGGAAATAGGTCGGAGAGGTGTAGAAGAAGTCATAGTTAGGTTTAGAAGGAGTCATAGTTAGTTACAGAGAGTGGTGACTTAGTCTAGGTTACTAAATAGGCTTGGAATGGGTCCATGGTGAGGTTGAGAGGTGAGGTGGAAGGGTGAGGTGATTATTAACTTAATATGGGTAATTAAATTAATAATAATGTGTGGAGGGTCATGGTAAAGGGGTATGTTTGTCGAAGGGGGCCAGAGGGTTGCAACCTAAATTTGGGTGTCTACAAAACTATCATCTGTCTGTGACTTATGGAGTTGTAAGACTAGTTCCATAAGGTGTAAAGTGACCATAATTTCTTATATTTACTAAAATAAATTTAAAGTATAAGAAATAATAAAGCATAAAGATTAATAAATGATAAAATTATACTTTAACAATTATTTTTGTAAATATATAGCTTCCAAATGCACATATACAACATTGTCACTGTAGACACCAAATTTGTGTCTTACGACCCCTTGTGACCCGCATCTCATCTCGCAATCTAACCTCATCACCTAAACCTTACACAATTATTTATTAATTACCTTATAATTGATAAATCCACATCACCTTACCTGCCACCTCACTTTGCCACCTCATCATGACCTAGCCCTAACCCTAAACTAACCTAATTAAGACCCATGACTTGGTCTAGACTCACATCCATAACTAATGCCTCCTTACTCGCACCCAAAGCCGACCTTCTAGCCACTTGACCAAGCCCGTGGCCCGATCTCTCGGGAGAAAGCGGGAAGGTGGGCTATTTTACTAAAAATAGCCTACTTTTTCCTGACCGATGCCGGTTCCTACTCGACCGCCGTCGGTTACGTAACCGCCATCGGTTCCCTGTAAATGGGCTCCCCGAACCAAAATCAAGGGGAATGATTTTTGAAACAACAGAGATCATTGGGAGCGGAAAACAGAGTCCAGATCTTCACTTAACCAAGCAGAGACGAGTGAAGAAACCAGAAGTGCTTGCAGTAGAGGATATCAACTTGCATCTTCGCCAAAACCAGTAAGTCATATCTTGCATGTCCTCTGTTATAACATTTCTTATGCTCTTTGAATCACAGTCCTCCTAAATCCAGTTCTGAACCCACTACTCAAGATCCCATTGCATCTAGCTGTCATTCTTTTACCCCTCATCATCTCATTTCCTAATATCATCCATAAACCAACCTTACCAACACCAAGAAACACAAACACCCCACCAAAACAATCAACCTACAGGTCCTAGACCCAACCGACGCGGCGGTTACCAGAAACCGTATCAGATTACCACGACTATAACGAAACCTTGACCTTCTCTACTAGTTTCAACCAAGTAATCTAATTGATATTTTGCGAGTCTTTTGTGTTAATTCATATTAGCGAGGAACCGACCACCTTGAAAGGAAGTTTTATATTTCAGGCCCAAGGCAGTTTCCTCATTTATTGTTTAATCAAAATCTTGTGGTCTTGTGTTCTTATTTGCAGGTAGTCCTTCCAAGACAAAAAGGAGTTCTCCGCAATCAGCCTGATCTTTCTCTACGGTACGCGCACACCATCTCGACATTCTACAGGTATTCCTCCTAGCACCTAACTCTTATCTGTTTCTAAAAGGAACGAGTCATTCCGAGTGAAACATTTTGGCACGCCCGGTGGGACCCATTTTGGGTTTCTTTCTCTTGCTTATTTTCATTTTAGGAAGCATACTTGCTGTTGCTGCTTTTGTTATATATTTCGTAAAGAATTTGTCTTGCTTTCCTAGTTTCACATTAGTGAAAGTCATCTCTATTGCTTCATCGAACATAATTTTCGATTTGGGTTTAAAACACATGCATTGCATTCCTGCTTGTTGTTCTTCAATTCTAGTGAACATAGATTAAGTAACAGGTCGTACACGTGGGGGTGATATCCACGGTATTGACAGGAAATTAACCCTAGTTTCACTGCACAACACATACCGAATCACTGCACAATTAACACAACAGCTCAAACATCCCCCTTTTCCGTGGTATTCCTCCGCCCGATTGAGGTAACCTTATAAGCCAAAACAAACTTGACATTTCCCCTAGGTCTTGTTGTTTAGGATTCTGACATCATCTTACGTCTAAAGGCATAAGCCCACGATAACTAAAATTAACCCTAGGATTAGTCTCTGGATTTGCGTGTGCATCTTGCTTGTTTTCAAATTTGTTTTCTCTGTCATCATCATTTCATATAAACCAAGGCTTGATGGATTCCCAAGTCTCCCATGTGCTCTTAACAACAAAGTTTCCTACAAATTTAGTTGGATCATTAAGGATATGAATATTTATAAAGCCAAGCCACTTCCAAGTGGTTCTACTATAGGTAAGCTAATCGAAATACAATTTTTGAGTAATATTTTCCAAGCTTCAAATCCTTAAAAATATCTACTAATATAATTGGCATAAATATTAGTTCTTTGCATAAAGGATTAGTTTTTTCTCCCTCTATAGTAGCTAGTTATTTTTATATTTCCTACATAGTATTTTCTTCCATTCTTCTTCTTTTTACTCGGTTGAATGTCGACAATGTTTTAAATACATTAGGACTTTGAGCCT
This sequence comes from Taxus wallichiana var. yunnanensis, assembly GCA_018340775.1. NCBI lineage: Eukaryota > Viridiplantae > Streptophyta > Pinopsida > Cupressales > Taxaceae > Taxus > Taxus wallichiana. The sequence goes on from CM031243.1 coordinate 459,272,632, forward strand.
TTTAAAATAGAATTAAAATCAGAAATTGAACTTTGTGTCCATCTCTATTATTTTTTCATACTTTTATATAATTTACATATGTTTTCTTATGCCTTGTGATTGAAAGCTGGAAAGCCCTTCTCATTGTAGTTAATGTGGTTATCCTCCTCATTTTTACCCCTTACTTGCCTACTCATTTCCCTCTCTTAAATATTATTTCAGTCACAACAAAGGTGTTTTTACAAATTCCTTGGAAGAGTTGTATGGTCATGCCCCTACTATATAATTTTGGACCTACTCTAAATCAATTTTTGCTTATTTTTGTAAGTTTCACTTTCCTAGAAATGTTTACGTTGTCAAACCCTAATTATCAGTCATGTTGTTAATCCTTTTGAACATTTTAATTAATATCTCAAACCTTATCCACATGTAAAGGACCCTCAAAAACAAACATTAGTTGGATTGTGGGAACCCCCGTGCACCATTGATGTTGGCACTACTATAAAGGGTCCTCAAACCACACATTGTTCTCCACTAAGCATGTGCATTGTGATATTTGAATGAATACAACTATGGTTTGGAAATTAAAACCTCTTTTAAAATATTCTACTTGAGTTTGAATCTTACAAAAATACTTGGAGAAGGGATGTTTGAGTGCTTGCAAATGAGATAACCTTATTTCTTCACTGGTATGATGTTTTAGACCTATACCGACTATTTTATTAATGAGTGTGCATAAGATTTGGTGAGATTTAGGGAGCCTTTAGTGCCTTTTGAAAGTGTAGGAAGTGAATGTATCAATGTAGTATTATATGATTCCCAAGTTTCTAAATGAAGGTAAATTATCATGAAAAGGACAACCCAAAAGGATTAAAAAACCCAAAAAAGATTATGAAACCAAAAGAAAATATGGAGTGTATGTCTATTCAAAAATATACAAGTTTTTCATGACTAGCTAGCAACTCCCGACCAAACTATAGGTTTTCCATAGGGATGAGAAACATGAAAGCTGAAGATTACACCTTGTCAATTGTAGTTTATCTATAGATTTTATACATTTGAATCTCAAAATTTGTCAACAAATCAATGTGTATGACTAAAAAAGATAAACAAAATACCTCAATATATACTAAGTGGGGATATAAAGAGTGTGTTTATCTTAAGAAGAGTGCATTGTCAAAGCAAACAATGTCAAAGAGTAAATTTCCAAATTTGAGTTTCTACAATTTCAATTTTTTATCATGTCAATTTTTTCTACCTAATGGTTAATGATCTAGATAAGGAATATCCCTTAACCAACAAAATCAACTAATCTTTTTTCAATTTTGTTGTGAATATTTAAATATATAGACGTGAACTGTGAAAAAACTACATAAATGGAAGATACGAGAAACAAACTTGCAAACCTTCCTGTAGATTTCCAGAGCAAACCTCAAGTAGGTTATGTGAAGCTTAGGATCTTGTGTAACCTTGTGGAATTATGGGTTCTCTTGAATGACCTCCAGACATGGATGCAATTGCTACGAACATAGAGATATTGGGAGCTTCTAATATGTAGATATTGGAATGTAATTTGTGAGTAATTATCTTTGTGAATCCAAGAGGGTTTGTAAGAAATTAGGCATGCATTTTATAGAGACAGAAGTGGATAGAAATTGGTTGAAATGGGTTGAATGAAGATGTTAAAAATAAAAATTGAAGAGGTTTCAACAGTTCGAGACATTTACGAGAAGTAAATAAATTTATTAGCGAAGTTACATCCGGAAAGGTGGTTATACGAGCAATTCAATTGCCCCCATCTTTCTAGGATTCTAGAAGTGGAGTTGACTAAGCTTAGTGAAGTGGAGTCCAAGTGGTTGTTAAATGAGAAGAGGATGTGGAGTCCAAGTGGGGTCCAAAGTGGTTGTTGTAATGTGCACACTTAATTAATTAATCATTTAATTAATAAATGATAATTAACTTAGCCAAAAGGGGTACTAGGGATTAATTTAATTAATCCAAAGGGTGCAATGTGTATGATTTAATTGATTTAATAAATTAATCATGAATGGGTGAATAATGTGATGTACTACAAAGTGAACAGGGATAAGATGGAAATAGGTGTGTAATTTAGCGATGTCTACAATAGATATTAATTTACAATTATTTAGAAGAACCAAGATATTGTTATACCATAACTCATTTAAAAGGTATCTAACCCCTTAGCATTAATCATTTAATTTTCATTTAAATGTGGGTATATTATATATAACCACTAACTCTTGACACATTTCTTTATTAAAATTTTGGATGAATCATCATCCCCATCTACACTGTTCTAGTCACCATTGCAAATTACGCCTACACCGCCTCTATCATTTTCCCGGGTTCCACTCACCCACACCCAAATTCCCACACACTTCTTTCACAATTTACCCAGTTGTACCCATAACGCATCAAACCCTTCACACACAAACCTAATATGTAACCCATCACTCCTAACTCCATCCCATACTTCTACTCCACTCTAGTCTCCTAGTCACTAGGGAAACCCTCTACCCCACTAAGTCACCCATGAATCCTCTCAACCTCAACCAACCTTCACTTTTTACCCCACTCATGCCTCTCTCACTCAATCACCTATGTGACCCAATAAGTGTCACACAAACACCCTCCAATTATCCCTCCACCACACCATACCATATTATTCTTATGCATGGTTTCTCTTCCTTTCCTCAAGAACTCTCTTTGGTTTCTAATGTTTCCTAACCCAACCCCTTTGTATCATCCCCATGTGCAACCACTTCACATCTTGACTCCCTAATCCTTAACACCTCTTTCTTAAGTGATTTTAAAAATATTGGAACTTATAAAAACCATATATATTTCAAATTCACATATGATAAATAAGCATTAAATTACATATATGACCTAAGAAATAAGCTAGATAAAATTTAAACCTTGAGTGCAAGAGAGGGAATATAGGACTTAGTTGATTTTGCAATAAATCACAACATGTGCGACTTGAAAACTTATAAATATGAGGAGGATATTTTCGTGACCTAGCTTTGATAAATTATAGAGCTATCGAATCTGCTTGGACTAGGGTGCATGGTGGGTGAGGTGCACTTGGGTGTTGGATATTGTTTCTAGGTGCCTATGATTATGCGAAATACCTTAGAAGTTGATTCTTCCTATGTCACAATATGGTCACTCACCTTTGTTTTTATCCTCATGTATGTCGTTGGTTGATCGCAAAGTTTTCTTATAACCTACAAAATAAATGATATCATGTAAAACCCCAAAACACATCAAATCCTGAAAAGAAAAATATGCAAATGGGGATTTTGATTGACCTCGATGGTTACCCAAGCTGAGTGAGCTTATAATCACGTATTGCACTACATTTCGAGACTCCATGTAGTTGTCATATATGTGTGTAAGGATCGTGCCCTAGATGGCTCTTCTGTAATATGCACTTGATAACAAGTAGTAGCTAGATGTAGAAATGTAGATAGATGTTTGGATGTCAAAATGAACTTCCCCTCCTATGTGTGTATGCAAACAATGCATTCCCTTGTCCCTTGAATGAAGCTAGATGGATGTTTTGATGCTCTTAGAATGCCTTTGGATGCAACCTTAGGTGGTGATAGTAGATGCTTAGAGCTTGGTCCTTTATTTTGGTCACATAAATTTATATTTATATGATTCCCTTGATTGATTTTTAATTGATAAGCTGGAAGGTCGGCCCAAAGAAAATAATATGCCCAAAAGATGTAAGATGCCCAAAAGGAGTGAGTAAATTAAAGAGAGGTTTAGGGTGCCCAAAAGGACAGGGCGCTTGAGTACTCTCACCCCTGTCTAGGCATTGATGTCCAAAGTTATAAAAGATAAAGCAGTAAAGTATTGACTAGGTTGTAGGGTGTAAGAGGCCATAAAGAAGACATGAAACACAGACAAAAGGCCAAATATAGTTGTCAATTGCTAGTTTTCTCACTTAGGAATCATATGAATAGTAGTATGTGACTAGGACCTATAAATGTACCCAAAGTGTGTGATTTAGTGTCTACATTTTCCCCCACTTTATGTTTTTGAGTGAATACTTGATAACATAAAGTAGATAAGATATGCATACCTAATAACCATATAGATCAATGGTGAAAGTTTGTTGATGAGACAAAAAAAGCTTGGAGTGATAAAAATGAAGCATGAAAGCTAAGCTAGGAAATAAGAAGTGGCCCTAGGGGTGAAAATTGTAATGTGTGTACCATGTTATACCTATTATCATTATCGTGCTTGTGCTTATGTTTGAAACTGTTGCTTCTTATAAGGACGGATCTGCAAAACGAAGAACAAAAGAGTAGTTAAAATTGTGTATATGAAAATTTTGATCCAAGTATGTAAAAGTATGTAAAAATGTGAAAAATAACATGTGCACCTGATCCACGATGATTGAAAAGGATATAAAGTATCCTAAAAATTTTGTAGAAGAATGATTTTTGGGTGATCTCATGCCATGGCAAAAGAAGTGTTGGGGAGAAAGGTATAGTGTTATTCTCCATCCTTGATTACTTCCCAAAATTTATACACCACTGCAGATGGTGTGATCCTACTTTGTTCTAGTTTGATCAAATTCGATCCAATTTGATCCAAGTAGAAAATGAAGGTAGAATGAATTCTAATTGCTAGAGGATTATGCCTATACTAAGAAAATTACTCTATAAACTTATGAAAACTACACTAATATGAGAAAATGACTGTAACTTCCCCCGATCATAGGTGTCCATAAAGGATCGGGAGTTCCCATGCACTCATGTGTACGTATCTAGGCATTGGCATATATGTTGTGCTAAGGACCCAAGTCAAAATGGGCTATTTCTATAATTGTAGACTATGTTGTTTTTGTATTATGCAGTCTTAACTATAATTGTGCACTTTTGTATGGGGTGACTGATTCACCTAATGTATGCCCCCTCGTTTCGGGTGCATGTGACATCGTTAGGAGGATGCAATCAAAAGGAGAGAAAATAATATACACCGAGACCGATACCCTATAAGAGGAGGGAATGTGCTTGGTTAAAACAAAGTGGCTAGAAACATGTGTCGGTCTGTAATCAAAACAAATATGCATATAGAAGACAATGTGTATTCTAGTAAGCAAGAAGATATTATAGACCGTGAAAATCAGGTTTCAAATATGGAACATCACTCACAATGTCATAAGATAATTAGGACCGAAGCATCCAAAAGTATACAAGAAATGAACAAGAAAGACATAGGGGAAAGCCCACAAATGATGGCATATAATGGAAAACAATAGCAAACAAAATATCAAACAACCATGGTGGAAAATATTTCTTACAAGGAAAATACTTCACATGAAGCACCCGTTAGCATGTTAGAAAGATAAAGAATATGTCAAGATGTGTATATATTAATAGAGTAGTGTGCTAGTAAGAATAGGAAGTAGTATAAAACAAAGCAATAACACTTGAAGTGTGTATGAAAGTAGATGACCCTAAGAGCTGTTATGGGACCTGGTAAGAGGTACAGTGCAAGTATCCATTATGCATGTAAAGATCAAGTGTATATGCATGTGTGTATATAGAATTATAATGACATACAAAGTATCTTTCTAGCATGAAAACAAAGTGTACATGTAACTAGTATAAGAAAGTAAGAGTATGTGCAACCAAGATATGCAATATGTTGTGAATGTGAATGGAATGGAAAGAAAAGTGAGTGTGATATGATAATTTTTCCCTCGAGTGAATGTGGATGAGTATGAGAGGAGGTTAATTTATAAAATACCCCTCGACAGTCAAGAATGAACCATAGAACAAGAGTGTTTCATCGGGAAATGGTTTGAATATGTGCGCTAGAAAGATATGATCAATGAAGCATAGAGTATAAAGTGTGCAAATGTGATGAGGTTCATTTCATATTTATACCCTGAACAGTCGAGTATGAACCGTGGAACTAGATTGTGTTATAAGGTAGTGTAATGTGCGAGAATGTGATGTTAGAAAGATGTGTCGTAAATAGGTAAAGTGTGAAATGTGTAGTGTGTATGATGCAAGGTTCGTGAATGTAGTATTACCTTAACATTCAAGTGTGAACTGTAGCATGAGAGTTCACCATAGGGTAATAACGATACAAGTGTATCAAGGTGTGTAAAATGCATATAAAAGACTAGATGTGAAGCACGGAGTGGAAAGTAGAAATGCAAGACACATAATAATGCTAGAAGGAGGGAGAGTAAGTATGATGCCCCCAAGTGTGTAATAATGTAAAATCTATCCAAAAAGATAAGGGAAAGGGTCCTCCACTCGATGCTTACATAGATAAAGACATGTGACAATAATCTAAGATTGGTGATGTGTGAGAGAAATGTTGTATCGAGTGAATAAGTCCTATCTCGTATGAGACCTAAGAGGTGATGAACATTTATGTGAAGGAGACCGCGAAGGTGATTTATACTGATGTGAAGAAGATTGTGAAGGTGATGTATACCGATGTGAAGGAGACTGCAAAGGTGACATATACCGATGTGAAGGATACTACAAAGGTGATGTATACGTATGTGGAGGATCCGACCGAGTGGTGGACCTAGGCCGATGAGATGGATGACTGGATCGATGAGACCGAATAGGTCGTGTGTGAACTAGAGAGCTAGGATCATATTGCACTTTACATTTGAGAGGTCTAGGGGACCTAGATGCTCTAGCAAGTGCAATGGAAACCTCAAGAGGAGGTTGCAGCCATAGTGTGCATGGAGGAACACCCTTGATAGTGATAACTTTCTTATCATGAATGAAATTGAGACACAAGTGGTACATGGAAATGATGTCCCTGGATGACACAGAGCCAAGGAATACCCAAGAGCATGTCACAACCTTTGATTTAATGTACCATAAGGAATGGCACAATCATGGTGAGAGGCCCAATTGTAGCTATAATCTTGATGAAATGATAAGAATTGGGAGCTTGATATGAAATTTTTGAGAGTGGATAATTGATAGCAATGAGGATCCTAATAGAGCACACACAAAGAGGAGACGATGATCTAATCATATTATTGTTGATAGTATAAGATCCGATAGAAAAATTGATATATAATGTATCTAAAGAAAATGTAGCATGAAAATCATGATCAGAGAATGTGATGAATGGTAGAGATGCCTCAGTATGCACAACTAGAAAATCAAGGGCCCTCGATGAAGGAGGAGGAACAACGCGATATGTATGATTAGCTGAAGAATCAAACACTTGTTTTTCATGCTTAGGGATAGGATCATTAAATATTTTAAGCTTTTTATTTTCATTGACCGACGTAGATGCCAAAGGCTCAAGGAGATCGATTGCATTATTATCGATGAGATCTTGAATAATACGTCGAAGTTTGAAACATCGATCTGTTGAATGCCCAATGTAGTGATGATAGTCACATCTAAAAAAATTTTATAGTTGTGTCCTTTAGGTCAAGATAGATCCAGATTAAGTGGAGGAGGAAGTGTAATAAGATTTCTCTCAACAAGTTGTGGCAATAGAATATGTGGAACACAAGGCAATTTCGTGAATGTACGCTTTGGAGGCTGCCATTGAAGCTTTTTAAGAGTAGAGATAGCATTGACTATATATTTTACTTTAGTGGACTTTGTAGATGGATTGAAATTTGATTTGCTTTGAAACCAAGCCAAAGATGAAGCTTGATCGTGATATTTAAGCTTGCCCATAGATAGTAATTTTCTTTCATGTAGCTTAAGAGTATGGCATAGCTGATCAAATGATGGAGAGGTCTCAAATATGACACTCTCTTGTAGAGGAGGTAAGAGACTTTGTACAAATAGATCTTGAAGTTATGAATCCGCTAGTACATTATACATCTTAGCTAAGTTTTTATTATATCACAACACATAATCCACTAAATTTTCATTAGATCTTTGTTTAATTTGTGCAAGTTAAGCATAAGATATATTAGACTCGATATTGATTGAAAAATACATGAATGATATTATCGAATGGACACGTAGATCGTAAAACAAAAGAATTTCATAATATTGGAGGGTTCAAGGAAAGATATTTGCTAATAAAGTATGATCATCCGCATAATCTAGACATGCCACATGAAATGCTTAGAGATGCTCTTGAGGATCACCATGGCCTTTAAAGGTGGGAAACTTAGGGGTGAAAAATTTTGGAGGAAGTGGATAGGCATAAATGGTGGGTGTAAAAGGAGTGTGAAGTGGTAGAGTGGAATTAAGAGATGGAGACACACAAGAAGTGGTTATTTGAAGTTGAAGAATTTGAGTCTACAAATCCTGATATAAAGAAGTTAAATCGAAGTGTTTGAAGAAGAGTTAGGTTGTGTATTAGAAGCATTAGGTTGAATGATGGGAGAGGTAGTAGTAGGAATGGAAGTAGGAATATGAAGGGGTGTAGTGGAGGCCATGGAAACCGAAGAAGAACTAACAAGGTGTGAAGTAACATCTTGAGAGTTTTTAGTGATAATCAAAGCATGGAGAATATGTGGAAGATGGGTGGGATTGTCACACGCTGTTGGTCCGAAAATCTGTCGCTTGGGCAGATCTATGGATAAACGAGCCAACAGTGTGCAGGGCATAGCCCTCTTGAGTCAGCAGTTTAAACCGGTTTATTGCTATTCTACCAGCAGGAATCTATGCAAGTCTCACAGATTCTGCCTTCGGGGGTTTGGGATCTCATCCCAGTAGGTTTATTTCCGGCTGCGAAGAGAAAGGAATGAAAGAGAGGAGGAAGAAGGAACAGGTCCGAAGGGAGAAAAGAAATGAATTCCAAAGCAGAAAGGTCAGAAGATTTATGTTTTTGGGTTGGTAGTAAACAGAGCCAAACCTACTTGCATAAATAAACAAAGCAATACTGATGATAAATAAATGACAATAAAATAGAAGCAGATCCAACAGAATAAATACACAGATCTAACATAAGAAAGATCTAATGTATATAACACAGGTATTCAGCACAAAGTCCAAATATTGTATTACTAATTTGTTCTGTTACAAAAAGCTCAAAGTCTTTTCTCCTTACTCCTATTTCTCATCTGAAAGATATTCATCCATCCCTCAACACAACAAGTGTTGGGGTATTTATAGAAGAAGAGGAGAAAAGAAGGCAAAAAGGAGCCAACAACTATTTACAAAGATATTTACAAAATATCTAAAAGTCATGTTGACTTTTGACAACTTGATGGATGACATCATCCCATGATGCAACATGGATGATGTCATCATTTGTGTCAACACACTTTAGACATTTCAACAAGAAAGTCGGAGAAGAGAGAGAAGAGAAGAAGAAGAAGAAGAAGAAGAAGCTACTCGTCATCGTCATCCTGTGGCCGAAAGGGGGTTGCCTGCTTCTGATGCTGCTCAGGAGACGATATGTGGAACTGAGCGCGGTATTCCAAAAACTTGCTAATCATGGGCCCAAATTGATCCTGAGAAGGATCCTTGTGCAACTCGCTGATTGCTTCGCAAGTCTCCCGCTCGTCTATGAGCTTTTCTGGGAGTTTGGAATAATCCTTTTCCGCCTCAATGAGGAACCCGACGAAGTCCCTACAGGCCAGCAGGTTGTTGATAGATTCAGTGTCAAATGTGACCTCTGGCCCCGTTCCTTGAGAAGCGATCTCCTTGAAGATCCGGATAGTTTCATCAGCTGACCTCATGGTAAAGGAAGGAGTGAGCAGCCCTGGAGACATGTTAAGAACAATTCGCTCCATTTGATGCATTGCATCCAGGGCTTCTTCCTTAACCTTGTCAATTTTTTCAAGAATAAATTCAAGCTGATCTATCCGATAGTCCAGAGTGGACATGGTTTTGTTGAGGGCCCTTGGATGGCCGAAGACACCGAACTTGACCAGATCTTCGACTGAACAGTCGAACATTTGTTGAAAGGTCTCGTGTTGGAGTCTAGCATGATCCAACTCTTCTGATATGGGCCCTGCTAATACTTGGAGCTCTTTGTTCGTCTTTCCGATGTTCAGATACAAATTGACGAATTCAGTGATCACTCTTTCACTGTCCTTGAGGATCTGGCTCCTCCAAGCAGAAACGGCCATACCCTGCTCGCCGATCTTTGAATATTCATTGATTTTCTCCTGGCTGAGAAGCTCAGAAGTCTCGGTCGCAGTCGTGGGAGGTGCACTACCCATCTTCTGTAAGGCTTGAAGCAGATATTTGTTCTGTTCCTTCAGTAGCCTTTTCTCTTCTTTTGTTTCCTGAAGCTTTTGACAAAGGGCGTCGACCGCGGAAAGAGCTTCCCCCTGGAGACTTTCAGAAGACGTCCCCATTGTGACTTGAGTCACAGTAAAATCTGGAGACAGATCTTTTTTCTCCTTGAGGGGATCAGGGTATGCTATTTCCATAACTCTCTCACCTGCAAAGACACTTTGAGAGAAGCGTGTTACATGTGATTTTGCTTCTTGGCCCCTTTGGCTGGAATTACTGAAAAGTCCATCGAAGTGATGGGAACTTTCCTCTTTAGCTGGCTCAGCTGCTGAGAGATCCATGCTGGTCCTATAGAAGAAGGACCGAGATGAGAGGAGGCAGGCTGCGGTAGAGAAGAGGGGAAAAAAAAAGTGGAGACACACGGCGGCGGCATTGAGAGAATAATGGAGAAGCGCCCACGAGAGGAAGGGAAACTGCAGCTGCGGAAGACATAGGAAGGGAAGGGAGCTCGGAGATGAGGGAAGAAATGGAAGAAGATAAATCAGCGAGGGAGGAGAAGATAGACGAAGAAGCAGGGGAAAGAGTAGAAGAAGGGACAGAGGACGTGACCAAAGGGGTGGTCACGTAAGTCACTCGAGGAGGGGAAGGAAGAGAAGAAGAAGGGATAGAAGGGACCTCTGTGGTTGTAGCAATGCCGACATCCTGAGTGGATGGGCGTATGGGACTATCCTCTGCTGCTTCTTTTTCTGGCGAATCCAGAGTTATAACCTGTTCTTGCGCTGTGGAAGGAGGACTTTCAGGAGTTTCTTCTTGGGTGGTACTAGATTCACCTTCTGCACCTTTGCCTTTTAGCTGCTTCTTGGACCTTGGAGGCGCATTGCCCAATGGGGAGGTGGTGAAATCTACCCCGAGGTAGATCGGTTCGTTCATGCGGCACCGGTGTTACGTTTCGCGCATAGTCTCTTGACCCTCTCTCAATTGTTTGAGGAGCCTTGTCTGTCAATGCCAATGGCCGGAAGGGCCAATCGTCCCCTTCGTGTCATTATACACCTTGTCCACTTCATCTTCTGTCGTTTGGAAGCCTTTGGGGACAATGGCCACTCCGTATTGGATAATTTCCGTCAATGCTAAGCGAGAATGATCCTTTCTTCTGAGTTCCACCTCATGGATGACGTCAATGTACATATCCTCAATTTGAGGGACATGGATCGGATCAAGCTTAGCCCTTGGCAGGCAGCTCCTTGGGTCAAAAGTAGGCCTGGCTGGGAAGTCATGTTTCAAATTGAGCAGCTCCAGCTCTGCGAACATTTCCTTCGCCTTGTGATGGGAGGAGCATGTGTATCGGCCCACTGTGAGGGGGAAAGGAGTTCCGCCCTTCTTTCTTTTGAGGCATTTCTCATGGTATGTGACCAGCTGTCTTGATAGCTCTAGTAGAATCAGCTTAGGTCCAGCATACCTCGGTAGCCTGGTTGGTTCGCCCAAGAAGTTGGCCGCCCTTAGATAGGTAAATGTGGGAAACTGGGTGAACAGGGCCCCCCATTTCTCCACAGTTGACACAATGTTCTTGGTTGTGCGACCATGAGTTAGATTTGGCCTCAATAGGCAGATGGTGTGATAAAAGAATGCATCGTTGATTTTGGCGAATTGGGCGATGCTATTCTCCAGCCTCAATTCTGGATAATACTCATATATTTTGACCTGAGGCCAAACTCCACTTCGTGCTAGGCCCGGATAATCTCTCTCTGACGCTGCAGCGTAGACCACGTAGGAGTTCATATGGAATACTCCCGTTGTGCTGAACTGTTGTAGCTGCTCGGAGATGGTGCTGCTTATTATTTCCCCCCAGCAAAAACGCTGATCGGGCAAATTTTTATTCATTGTCTCCAAGTACCTCAGCATCCATTTATGAAAGTAGTGGGCGTCAGAGAGTCCGAAAACCCTGCTCAGGAAAGTAATAGTATCACTAAGTTCTTCTGAGAAATCACTGCGGTGGATAATCTGGGGCCACCGGGTTATCACCTTCTTGTTCTTCAAGTAGACTTCGTTCATCAGTTGCATGCATTGGTCTTCATTGTCTTCCCAGGCCTTGATGCACTCTTCTTGGCTGACGGCCACAAAGTGCCGGTGGTGAGGGATGCCAAGTATCATCTCAAAATGACGGGCAGTGAGGTTTATGACCACCTCGCCCTTGCTGTTTTCGACACACCTTGTGTCCTTGTTGTAAGATTGTGCAATCACCATCATGAATTCATTGTTGACAGCGCTGACGGGGATTCCTCCGGCGAAATGCAGGGCACTGCCTATTAACTTGTCCATCCATGGACTTCTTGTAACTTTCTGAGTTCTAACCCAGAATTCTTCCATGTCAATGTGACCCAATTCTGAGTCTCTGACATCCATACTGCATTCAGCCTGTGATTCGGGCATCCTGACCCTTTGATATTTATACTTCATCTCTTCCTCAGTAAGCTTCGCCTTTCCTTTTGATTTGGTGGATCTCTTGCTGGATGTAGACATGTGTTCTTTCGAACTCAGTTGCTGATCTGCATGGAGAAGAAGCGAGACCCAATCCAAAAAGGTTGAATTAGCCATTTGATCTTTCATTGGAAAGCTAGCAGAAGAAAGAGTTAGAGATTTTAAGGCTCAGGGCGCAGGGCGCATGAAAATTGCAGCTTACAGGGCTAAATAGGCAGGGCGCACGGGAAAGGGCTGTTGCAAAAGTTAAACTGGCGCCAAAGGCGCATGGCGCATGGATGTTGCAGATTGCATTTTATAGAAGGGCGCATGAAAATTGTGTGTTACTTTGGGATTCGGTGCGCCCTTTGGCGCGTGGATGGATCGTGTAACATTGACTTTTCGTGCGCCAAAGGGACATGGCGCGGCGCACGAAGGGTTTACACAACATGATGTTGATGTAATCGGGGATGCGCCTGCGCCTTTATAGCTTCATACTTGCGCAGATATAACTTGTGTAACATGGAAGCTGGATGCGCCATTGGCGCATGGAAAAGGGATGCAACATGGATGAACGGTGCGCCAATGGGGCGCAGGATCAGCACTTGTAGCATGCGAAAGAGGCGCGCCATGAGGGCGCATGAGTTCTTGATGCAGCAGGACAAAAGGGTGCGCCATTGGCGCGGGTTTTGCTCATGTAACAGGGCGGGTAGATGCGCCAAAGGGGCGCAACTGTTCTTAGTGTTGCAAGACGCGCCGCGCCTAAGTGAAAAACAGAGCTTTCTCGACGGGGTTTCTAACTCTTTTCTTTCTTTCCTTCATTTCCAAGACTGCTTGGGGAGACATAAGGTTTCAGACCAAAAAGAGGTTTTAAGACCAAGCTTTTCTTTTTTAAAATAACACCCTCTACCAGCAGATCTGGAAAGAGGGGGGAAGGGAGGAGGAAAAGAAGAAAAAAGACAAGGCAAGACGGGGGAAGCTCAACCTATTTCTATTTCAAAACCAACCGACAAGCTAAACACCAGACCAACAACGCATCAAGAACCGAAAACACAAAACGTAGAAGAGGGAGAACCTCTTACCTGATAAATAGCAAAAGTTTTGAGAACGGGTCCACAATACGTTGAAAACGACGGAGCAGAGGCTGACAAGCTCAGAAAAACACGTGCTTCGCAAAAGTGAAAATGACATTTGGGCGCGCAAAACACATATATATAGAAAAACCAGCCATCAATGCGCCACCTACTTTTGAAAGGGCGCATGAAAAATGTTGTCGACAGGAGAAAGCGTGCGCCCTTTGGCGCACGAAAATATGGTGTTGCAATAAGATCATGTGCGCCTTTGGCGCACGCAAAAGAGACTCAACATCCTTTGGCGCACCGAAAGATGTGTTAACATGGAAAACCATGCGCCAAAGGCTTTTAAGGGGGCGCATCAAAAGCTAGTGTTACAAGGATATTTCATGCGCCCAGCCAAAAAAGGCTCAAAATGACTAAGTTCGAAAACTAGATTTCCCGGGAAGGGATTTTAAAACGTTTCGAACGCGGGGGATCCCTAACGAGGGATCGAAACAAAATTTTTGGTATGGTTATCGGTAAAATTGCCCTTGTCAATTTTACGGGATAACACACGCAAAGCTTGATGAAAATTGGTAATCTTTTCTAATTACTCTTGATCAACATTGGTGTCTTCATCATATGATTGTTCACTATCATATGTTTCAATGTCATGAAGAGGAACATTTTGGGAGGTGGAAAAGGGGGGATTTAACCATTGATTTAACCCTATGGGTAGATTTAGATGCTCAAAAGACCCACTATGGGATAGATTAAGAAGAAAACCCTAGAAATAAGGTTTGAGTCTAGCGATGGGTTCACCAAATGATTTAACAAATATTGGAATTTGTAAAACTCGGATATTTCAGATTCATATATGATAAATAAGTAATAAAGTACAAATCTGACCTAAGCAATAAGCTAGATAAAATTAAAACCCTAAGTGCAAGAGAGGGAATAGAGGACTTAGTTGATTTCACAATAAATCTTGAAGTGTTCTAGATTAGAAAATTGATAAACATGAGGAGACTATCACGACCTAGCCTCGATAAATTGTGGAGCTATCAAATCTTCTTGGACCGGGGCACCTAGATTGGGTTAGGGGTGCCTGGGTGTTCAAAACTATTTTTGGGTGCTTGTGGACTCGGGAAAGACCTTAGAAGTTGATTTGTCCTATGTTGTAAGATAATCACTCACCTTCACTATTAGCTTATTTTATGTTACTAGTTGATCAAAGAGTTCTCTTATAACTTGTAAAAAAATGATATCCGCAAAACCACAAAATACATCAATACCTAAAAATAAAAAGATGCAAATGGGGAGCTCGAATGAGTGAGCTTATAGCCGAGAGTTGCACTACATTTCAGACTCCATTTAGTTCTTGTGTGTGTGTGTACAAGGATCGTTCCTAGGTGGCTCTTGTGAAAGATGCACTTTATATCAAGTAGTAGCTAGCTGTAGTAATGTAGATAGATGTGTGGATGTCAAAATGAACTTCTCCTCATATGCATGTATGTAGAAAATGCAGTCCCTTGTCCCTTGAATGAATCTAGATGGATGATTTGATGCTCTTAGAATTCCTTTGGATGCAACCTTAAGTGGTGATAGTAGATGATTAGAGCTTGGTACTTTATTTGGGTCACATAACTTTATATTTATATGATTCCCTTGGTTAAAATTTTTAATTGATAACTGAATGACTAACCCATAAGAAAATAATATTAGGCGGTGGTTTCTAGAGTCATGAAAGATAAATCACTAAAGTATCAACCCGGTTGTAGGGTGTAAGAGGCCAGAAAGAAGACATGAAACACAGATAAAATTCCAAAGATAGTTGTTAATTGCTAGTTTTCCCACTTAGGAATCATATAATTAGTAGTATGTGACTAGGACCTAGAAATGTACCAAAAGTGTGTTATTTAGTGTCTACACCAATCAATATAGAAACCCATATTCTTCATACACACAAACTACCTCCAACTTATTTTCCCCACCTCCAACTCCAATCACCCTAGTGACTACCCCCAACCTAGTCGGATTTCTATAGAACCCGCTCCTCACCCTCTTTATCTACTTCCAACCCACACTTGACTTTATCCTCAATTATCCAATCACCCTAATGATTTTTACTCCTCATTCTCACTCCTCTCTAAATCACCATCCCTCCTTCACACTTATGCCTCTTTCTCGTGACTCACCTCTACCCGAAATTACACATGTGACTTTCCATACACTCACCCATCACAAACCATTATCAAAACTATCCTTCCCACCACTCTCCACACTATCCCACCCACTACACATCATTCTCCTCACCCATTATACCACAAATTTTCTTATGATATCTACACACTTCCCACTACTTAGTTTCCCATTATACTTTTCCTTTCCACCCATACTGTCTCCCCCAAAAAATATTATTTAAAATGAAAATAGATCCATCTAAGGTTAAGTAGAGGCATAAATTAAATCTCTATGTTCCACTATTTAGGAAAGGAGATAAGGTTCTCATGGTTCTATTATACATAATTTGTGGAGTTGATAAGGATGACCATGTCAATTAGGCATTGGTCCCATTATTGAGCATGATATTAAAGGACAAGAAACCCAACTTTGGAGAACTCCTAGTGTTTAATTTTAAAGTATTTAGGGATATGGGTACAATAATGAATAATTTCAATATGTTGTCCTATTTGGTGGACTTATTTTATGTTTCCCTAACCTTTAATCTACCATTTTCAAATTAGTAACCCTCTAATTATAATAGTGTGCATGTATTTTCTCTAAATTATATAGCAACAATCACAATCGATCCATTATAGACATATGTGAAGTATTTTATCCCATAGTTTACTTTGATATACATAGTGTGGGAAGACAAATGATGATCCTTGAGCTAAGAGATTCAATCAATAAATTGGGGTGTATCCATACTATAAGGAATCTACCATGATTAGGAAAGAGGAAATATGACAACTACCTATGATTTCCTAGACATATTCATGATAGATTGGATGTTATAGAAGTAGCATGGGGTTAAAAATATGGCATAAGAGAATTGTGCAAAGGATTAAATCAAAAGTCATGTACATTACTCTCTTTTCAATATGAAGATATGGATTCACTATCTACCCATATGTTCTTACTTTCTCCAGAAAACATTAGCCATATGATTATCTTCCTATTAGTGTCTTTAGAATATGGGATTCTCATGGCACCGTGATCAAGCATTTGAAGTTGTTAAACTACAAATACCCCCATTCCTATGAACATTGTAGGGTTTATGAGGATTTATATCATTTTAAACCCTTTCAAAATGTGGGAAAATATCAAGCACTAATGTAATACAAATGCACAAAGAGAGTAAAGTTGTGAGATAGAGGAACCAAAAATGATCCAAAATATAGCTTGTATATTGAATGTATAAGATAATATCTTTAGAAGATGTGCATATATAGGAAGTGTAACCACCACCTTAAAAATAGAGAATTTTAGCTCCCATATATCCTAATAACACCTAAGAAAGCTAAATACATGTGTAGTAAAAACCATGCAATGGAATTAAAAACCTACACTAACACCCACTTAAGCATAGCTTAGGTGGGTTAAAATAATGTTTTCTAACAAAAATGACTAATGAAGTACCCAATTAAAAATAAAATACCTCATAAAGTGGATAAAATAAAAAAAATATGTAGGAAATTATCCTCCCCAAAAGAGAGAAAAAAGAAGTGCAAAGAACATATCCATTAGGAGATAAGCCCCTATAAGAGCATAAAGAAGCCCCCAAGAAATAGAGAGAGAAGAAAGAGAATAAGAGAGGACTAGGAATCTCCCTAGAAGATGAGACCTCGTGAACTTCTAATATATCTCGTAAATGCAAAATCTTGCTATCAAAAGGAAAATCAATGAAGACTCGAATCCTAATTAGGAATGTTAGGTTGTGGAGCTAAATTACTTCACCGTGATAGCCTATTTTACACCTTTTTGGTTTACATAAGTAACCGTCATTGGTCGGAATTAGGTTAATTATAACCATCATCGGTCAAAGATCGAGTTATTTGTAACAGTCACCGGTCAGCATCAAGTTAATCGTAATCATCACGGTCAAAGTGTCGGGTTAATCATAACCATCGTCGATCAAGGTAACCATCACCGGTTACCTGTGCATGAAGTTTTATATTTAACTCATAGGAATTTAATCTAGCTTATGTTTTAAAACTAATTTAAAGGATGTAATTGCATGGCTATGGTGCCCTAAGTTTGTCTAAGCTTATATAAGCTATAAAACTAGGGTTAGAGGTGTAAGATGAGAAAAGAGAAGAATTGAGCTATCCTTGGTTGAAAGGATGAAGAAGAAAAAGTACATGCATGAAGATAGGAGCTTTCATAGAGAGAAGTTGAACAGAAGGAAAGTGTGTACATTATTGGTGAGAAGATGGTATTATCTTCTACTGTATTTCCTTTGTATTATTTAGTCTCATGTAATGGCTTGCATAGTATGCAAAGAACTTAGTGTTTCTTCTTATTAGATCCACAGGTTGTTGTGAGATCTTGTTATTGCTCATTCTTATAGATCCACATGTTGTGAGATCTTGTATTACAGATCCATGAGATCATGATGTATTATTGATCCATAGGAATCTAGTATTGTAGAGGAAGTTTTCTTCATGTTTGCATAGGTTGATGCAGTGATGGAGGAGAGACTTACTTCTTAGTGCATGGTTATGGTTGCACATTGGTAGACCCTTCTAGAGGTCTTGTTTACAAATTCATAGTACAGTGAGAGCTTGGTTGCACAGTGGTAGATGCAGGGTAGCTTCAAGTATGTGAGATATGGTGGTGTTTCAGAGGCACACGGTTGTAGTGCACTCAGGTGGATCTGGTTAGATATCTAGAGGAGACACAAGTGGTGGCATGGATGCATGGTTTAGTGTACTCGAGAAGATCCAGTTGGAGATCTGGAAAGAGGAGATACTCTTGAGAGATACATGTACTCTTGTGCAGAAGATTTGGTTTGTAATCTCTTGTTATATTATATATATGAGATCTCTATCTTTGGTGGACGTAGCCCACATTGGGTGAACCACGATACATGTTGTGTTATGTGTGTGTACTTTTGTGTGATTTGGATTATTCTTGTTTATACTTCCACTGTTGTAGATTTTGTGGGGATTGTTAGATCCATATTTGTATGTTTTGGATTTGATATTCTATAGTTGCAAATGTTTCCACATAGACCCATCCCCAACAACTGGTATTAGAGCTTGGTTATCTTGGTTATTTTAGAGAAAGGGTTTTCTTCATGGTTTTTTAGTGGTTTACCGACATGTATGAGATCGTGGTTTGTTTTTATTGATGATAAGATCGCAGAAGAGATTCAATCTCAAGAGAGAGCTGGAAGAGTAATGTTGTTGGAGAATACAATGATCGGCATAAGTTAAGTGGAAATCGGCTTTGGTACAGTAACCATGGTTGGTTACAGTGGATGACCGTGGTTGGTCAGTTCTTGGGCAGCCCTGGTTTTAAACAGTAAAATCAAAAATATGAAGAAATGGAGAGATGCATGGAAAGTATCTTGTTTGCTGAGGTGTCCATGGTTCTTGGAGGCACAAGCATGTTGGTCGATTACATATCCGGATTATTGAAGTATGGTTTTATCTTGGTATTGCAATGCTTGTATGTTTTGGTTGCACATGCATGGTTTTGGATTACAAATATAGACAGAGAAAAGGAGCAGGTATGCATCCTTGGTGTAGTTAGATGCATGGGCTTCAGTAGAGAGGTAGTAACACAAAAAAAAGATTGGGCTTCCATCGAGAGAAGCATGTACTTTAGTTTAGTTAAATATGTAGTTGAGTATCTTGCATCTTGGGTAAGGTGATGTATTTCATATTGATGCAATTTATTGCATGTTTATTATTGTAGTGGTTTTGTATGATTTGGATGCTTCTTTATATGACTTGCTCAACTCAACTATCAACTTCGATCGAAGTAGGCACTGTCAGTGTTGGGTTCATTCCAGCAAAGCATTCACATCGGTCCGAGAACCGAGGTCACCACAGAGGAACGGTGGTGACCATGGTCGATTAGGAGATGATCGTGGTCGGTCTCTGTGGAAACTTATCTATACAGGTTTTTTAGCTAGCAGGAGAGGGAAGATGGTTTTTTTGTCCTGGTTTGGAGGATCGAGTTTCTTGCACAAAGTGTACATGGCAAAGATGGTGTAGATCACTTCATGGTTTGGATCAAAAAGAGGATGGAGTTGGCTCGGTTAGTCCATTGAGACTTTGAGTCAGGTATCTCTATATGATTCATGTTTTATTTCTTTCGTTTGGAGCAACTGATATTATGTTTGGATAGTGTGTACATATTTACACCATGGTTTTTGGTGTTGTTTTACTTTTATTTCCGATTGTGTGGAATCTTGAGGACAAGGGTTTCTAGTCTAAAGAAGAGATCCTCAATGAAAATTCATGATTAGACACAAATTCAGTGCAAGGCAACAATCGATGTTGAGTACACACTGATGGAAAGAAGGTGATTCACCTATTTCACAATAAGTCCAAACTTCTATGATGTAGAAGTATTCTCAGAGAATAAATGCAATCAATTTTATAATTATTTCATCTGGTTTTATTTCTCACTGATATATTAGCTTTTGAGCTTGGTGTTAGAGGCAAAGTGCAAGGGATTTCGTTTCAAAGTGGGAGCAAGCCATGGTTGTTGGCTTTGTAGGATTATATACATGATGCACACGGAGTGAGATGAGATTGCTACTATTTAGTGTGGCAAAGAGGAACAAGTTTGTTTTGGATGGAAGCCACATATTTACACGTATTTTGAGTTTATTAATTTGTGATGTCACTTGGTTTATTTTGTGGTGCATGGATATTCCTTAGGGAAGGTAGTTGATGGCTTATTCAACCGGTTTTAGATGTTAGAGCAATTTTCAAAGTGGGAAGGGTGAAAAAGGAGAAAATATTATTGTTACAGAGACCGGTGTTAGTTAGGGTTAACCGTGGTCGGTCATCTAGTAACCTTGGTCATCGGGGAGTCGATCGTGGTCTGGTTAGGGGAAACCGTGGTCGGTTTGGTCACTGTGTTTGACAACAAAGCATTTATTTACCATTTTTAGATGGTGCCCTTGTTTTTCTTTCATCTTGGTTGGTTTGTGTAGTATGTTGATGACATGTATGTTGGTATTTGCACTTGGTATTAGTTGCATGGTTTAGCATGGTTATTTTTTATCAACATTGATGAGCACATGATTCATATTCGGCTTTGGAGTTAGTCGGTGGCAGACTTGGAGCTTCATGAGAGCTTGTAATGGATGTGCATGGTGAGTTTGTACATGTGGATAGATTCATTTTTTGATTTTATAATGATGCGGATGATTTTTTTTTTTCACATGGATGCCTTTGAGAATGGTTAAGGGATGTATGGATTTCCTCTTGTTACTATGTTACTCCATTGAGATGTTATCTATAGATGATTATCTTGGACATGTTAGTTTTTATGCGCAGGTTGGAATTGTAGATTGCAGTGTTTGGATTCTTTGAGTTATGAAAGTTTGTGGATTGATCACCCACTGTTGCAGGTAGAACTCATTTGGGTTGTTGTTACCTAGGATTTTTTTTTTCTTTCACATATTCTAGTTTGACTTGTCTTGATCCGTTGCATTATTGGTTTCATGGATACATGGATAGATGGATAGAGAACATGTTTGGTTTTACAAGTATGGCTACGAATGCGTTGAGGCTCAATATTTCAGTTTGATTGGGAGCTCTTTTAGGTGTATTAGTCATGATGGCTTGTTGCATGAGTAGCTAGGTTGGCTTGTTTTCCGATACCAAAGCAATTGGTACGGTGTTACAATTCGGTGGGAGCTTGATGTTTGGTGTCACTAATCGGTTGTAGCTTTTGCGAGTTTGGTAAGTCATGGTTTTATCTTATTAGTTTTTAAAGATGGTTTTATCTTCTTGGTTTAGTTTTTGAGAGAATTTTTGAAGGAAAGAATAGACGGTCTTCACGGTTTTAGAGGACGATGATGATGTACAGGTACAGGTACAAGTTCAAAAATTTATCTCCAAGTGGTAGATTGTTAGGTTGTGGAGCTAAATTGCTTCATAGATAGTTTGTTTTACACCTTGCTAGTTTACATAGAATCGTTGTTGTGGGTGAGAATCAAGTTAATTATAAATGTCATCGGTCAAAGCATCGTGTTAATTATAACTATCATCGGTCAACATCAAGTTAATCATAACCGTCACCGGTCGGGGTAATCGTCATCATCACCTATGCGTGAAGTTTCGATTTAACTCATGGGAATTTAATCTAGATTTTGTTTTAAAGTTTATTTAAAGGATGTAATTGCATGGCTATGGTGCCCTAAGTTTTTCTAAGCTTATATAAGCTATAAAACTAGGGTTAGAGGTGTAAGATGAGAAAAGAGAAGAATTGAGCTATCCTTGGTTGAAAGGATGAAGAAGAAGAAAACGTAGATTGCATGAAGACATGAGCTTTCATGGAGAGAAGTTAAAAGAAGGAAAATGTAGGTACACTATTGGTGAGAATATGGTATTATCTTCTACTGTATTTCCTTTGTATTATTTAGTCTCATGTAATGGCTTGCATAGTATGCAAAGTACTTAGTGTTTCTTCTTGTTAGATCCACAAGGTTATTGTGAGATCTCTTTATTACTCATTCTTGTAGATCCATATGTTGTGAGATCTTGTATTATAGATCCATGAGATCATGATGTATTGTTGATCCATAGGAATCTAGTATTGTAGAGGAATTTATCTTCATGTTTGCATAGGTTGATGTAGTGATGGAGGAGAGACTTACTTCTTAGTGCATGGTTACGGTTACACATTGGTAGACCCTTCTAGAGTTCTTGTTTGCATATTCACAGTATAGTGAGATCTTGGTTCTTGCATGGTAGATGCAAGGTAGCTTTAGGTATGTGATATCTAGTGGTGTTTCAAAGGCATGGTTGTAGTGCACTCAGGTAGATTTGGTTAGAGATCTAGAGGAGACACAGGTGGTGGTATGGAGGCATGGTTTAGTGTACTCAAGTAGATCTAGTTGGAGATCTAGAAGGAAGAGATACTCTTATAGAGATACATGTACTCTTGTGCAGAAGAGTTGGTTTGTAATATCTTATTATATTATATATATGTGAGATATATATCTTTGGTGGATGTAGCCCACATTGGGTGAACCATGGTACATGTTGTGTTATGTGTGTGTACTTTTGTGTGATTTAGATTATTCTTGTTTATACTTCCATTGTTCTATATTTTGTGGGGATTGTAAGATCGTATTTGCATTTTTGGATTTAATATTCTATAGTTGTAAATGTTTCCACATAGACCCATCCCCAACAAGGAACACCAAATGTTGCATTGAAATATTGTGGATCAAAGGAAGAGAAAAAATGATCATGTGGAATATTTTGGAACTTTGATTTTTGGCATTTCATCTAATGGGTTACTAACCAACTCATATACATCATGCATTTTTTTCGAGTCAAAATTAGAGAAAAATTTATAATTTCAAAAGGAAGTGGTCCAAAAGTATGTGAGATAGGAAGAAGTGGACCTAAAGATAGAGAATTTGGAGGAGATTCATCAACCTCTTATACATGACCAAGAGAGAGGTGAGGAAGGTCAAGATGTATATAATAAGCCTCTAAAAATGACTAGGAGAGGAAGGATTTGATTCATCATTGCTTATCTCATTGTCTAGAATGAAATTTGAATCCTCATCATCAATACTCTCATCATCTGTACTAGAAGAAGAATCATCATGAGTCTACCCAAGTGAATCCAAATCCTTAAAACTATCATCGCACTCGGTGAGTACAATGAAGTGTCAAGAGTTAAATTCAAAGGGATCTCCTCATTTTTAGAGGATTCATCACCAAGATAAAAGTGAGAAGAGATAAATAAATTACTAGTGATATGGTCTCCTACTACCACTACTTAATCATTGACAACTCCTCGATAACCACATAATATGGATTGAACTCAACCCAATTTCTTAAACCATGTTGTGTGATTTTATATAGTGATAGGATATTATTTGACGATGAGGGTAAATAAAGGACATATTGAAATGCTTCATCACCCATGTCAACAAAAATTCTCCCAAAAACCTCAAAATAAGTTTGATCACCCATCAAAATAGTCAACATAAAAATGGCTCTAAGAAAGTGAAAGTAGCCTACGGTGAATCCATGTGGTGTGAAACACCTAATTCAATAACCCATGTGGTAGGATGAGATGAAACTACTACAAGTGATTTTCCCTTAGCTTTTCCTTTACTATTATCTTTTTAATTTGTGTACACCTAAACTGGTGAAATTTGTAAGACTAAGATGGTAACCCTAATATTGTTCTTCTATAAAATATGTGTCGAATGATTAATTTTTTTCTGCATACACTTATGTTCATCATGTCAAATTTTTATAAAATAGGAACATTTTACCCTCTCTTTCTTATTTTTTTATTCATAATAGGAGGGCTTAGTGGTAGGTTTAGGATCCTTCTTTTTCTCATTGTCATATTTATTATGTTTGTTATCCTTGTTGTTTGAATCCTTTTGTTTTTCCTATTGAGAAAAAAGGGCATGTAATTTAGAAGATATTTAGAGTACGCATATGTATGAGCTAATTTTTTCCCTAGTCAAGGAGGAAGCAAAATCATTTAAGAAAGGAATTTTCCATGTGGCTCAAAGGGTACTCTTAGTGGAAACAAAAATTGAATATTCAAGATCCAACTTGGAAAGAACAGATAGAATAAATTTCTCATCCTTTTTGTTTATCCCAAATTATTTCAAATGTAATCTAATGGATTTTAATTTTGTGAATAATTCATGTATAGTTTCAAAGTTGTCTAAACAAAAACTAATGTACTCATTTTATTATTCATGACCCCTAGTTGCATCCTACTTCCAAAAGTGTCCTTCTAATGTAGTCCATATGTCATTGGGTGTGCTAGTAGATTCTATGTGAAAGAGTAAATTAAGAGATATATACAAACATAATATATTGTTGACTTCATCACATTTTTAAACCAATTAACATTAGTTGCATTTGATGTTAGTTCAGTTTCAAGACCCATTATGATCTCATGCAAACCCTTACTCCTCAATGAGATTTTGATTTTGATGTTGATTTTCCACTCATGGTAGTTAAATGGTGTGAGAACCACATTTGATCCATAATGTAGGAAAATAAATTGTAGAAAAGAGAGTGCCAAAGAGAGCATAAGATAACCCCCGAAATTATCAAAGCAATAACCCCAAGGTTGGCACTTTATAATTTTGTGTCATACAATTCTTTAATGCCAACAAAATTTTTGATATAACCCAAACAAGGAAATTAAATTAGCTCCACAAACTACACACTTCCAAAAAATGACACCTCAAATAGAGTTGCTAACATAAAGTTATGTTCCGTACAAGTTTGTTATACTTTCAAAACTAATACTTGTTCATGATCCTTTCAAAGAATACATTTTTTTCCACCTTACAAGAAAAAAAAATTCTCTCTCGAGTTAAGCCCCCTTGGATTGGTCATGACCAGAGATAAACCCATGTGACCATGGGCTAAGACTAGGAAAAGTGGTGATAACACTTTTACTTTAATGTGGTATGGAATTCCATCAAATAGCCCAAATATGACCATAAAAAATCCAAAAATACTAGATCGACCTACTTCGAATCGTACTCAAGTTTACTCTCAATCCTAGGATTTTGGCACAACTGACTCAATGACACAATCTATTTCTCTAGAGACTATATAGAATTATTATTTTCCTATAAAACCACTCATTTCCTTCACTCTTTTATGATTCTATAAGTCATCCAAAGACATAGTGGAAAATAATACTCAGAGATCAAAGGATCTACAATAATAACCTTGAAAAAATCACGATTCCAACAAAATAAACAAAAGAAAACTATGGTGTTTGATTAACCAAAATGATCTATAATACCATGTGAGAATGTGGGCTAATTTTTATCACTAATAAAATACGAATGCACAAAGAGAATATAGTTACAAGAGATATGAGCCAAACATGATCGAAAAGATAGCTTATATATTGAATCCATAATAAAATAGATTTATAAGAGGAATATATAAGAAGTGAGGAAGTTTAACCACCGCCTAAAAAGGTAGAGAAGTGTAACTCCCATCCATCTTGCTAACACCTAAATAAGCTAAATAAATGTGTAGTAAAAACCATACAATGGAATAAAAAATTGTTAGCATTGTGTTGTCATTGATGTCAAAGTGAAGATGTTTTCATTTATTTTCCGAGTTTCATTGATGTCAAATGAGGCATATGGCATGAAGGTTGATTGGTAGTGTCATGCTAAGTTGAGTGTCTTGTTGAGATTGTTTGGTCTTACATAGTGCTTTATAGTGTCTTCAGTTAGTTTGAAGTATTTTGAGGATGATGAAGTGTTTTGGTGATGCTAGAGTTATGTCATGTAGTGTGTTGAAGGTGTACAAGTGTGCCTAAGTAATGATGAGGTCATATTTGGTGAAACAAGCATGTTCAAGGTGTTTGTTTGTGAAACCTAGTCAGCAGAATGAGGTATGGCATGTTTAAGTGAAGCATGTAGCAACTAGATATGTATGGTGAGATCATGGTAAGCATGAGTATGATGTGTTGAGATAATTAAGAGTGTCTTATAGCATTGGATCAGGTGTTGGACATGGTTTCTAGATCTTCACTAGACCTATTCTTAAACCATAGGTGATCTAATGAGGTGATTTGGTATGGTTTCAGCTTGAAAATGAATATGTGAGAAATTTTAGAGCTTTGGTAAGTTGTTTTTATCCTATTGTTGAAGTTTGAGGTTAGTACTTTGAGCATTTTACATGGAAAGTGAGTTTTTAGGTATGTTCCTAGACCTAGCCCTTAAGAAAGCATGCCCTAGTGTGGTGGAGTTAGTATATTTGAGAAAAAGTGAGTAATAGAGATGTGGTATCAGGTTTATATGAATGTGTGGTCAAAATTTAATGACTTAATATTGAATAATTTGAAATAGATTGCATTTTTACAAATACCGAATTTCTAGAGGTGATATTTTGAGCTCAATTTGAAATTTTGATGCTCGTTCGAGAGTGTGTGATTTACATGAGGACAAAATATCTTGGGGATATTTGAATAGGTATATTAATAATATTTTACAATTGTAATGAGGTCATTTGATCTTCAGGTTTTTATGAATAATCGTTAAGAAAGTAAACAACTTTTAAACCATCTCAAAACCCTAATTAAGCAAAGACTTGAGAGATCATTGCTCAAAGTGACCCAAAATGGATTTTTTGATCAAATTTGATGATTAAATATTCTATATAACTCCTCCATATTTATCCAAGTGGTATTTAGAGGTTGTGACAATATGTGGGCCCCACTAAAAATGTAAGTTTCTGGAAAAGTTCACTTTGTGCTCAAATTGTCCATTGGACCTATTAACTAAATTGTTTTTGGATGAATTATGGGAGCTATATTTTATGTAT
The DNA here is from genome assembly GCA_018340775.1 of Taxus wallichiana var. yunnanensis. Classification (NCBI taxonomy): domain Eukaryota; kingdom Viridiplantae; phylum Streptophyta; class Pinopsida; order Cupressales; family Taxaceae; genus Taxus; species Taxus wallichiana. The sequence goes on from CM031243.1 coordinate 459,299,845, forward strand.
GGATTGGTTTCAGAAAAAAATTTGATCCCTTAGGAGTTTTGTTGAAGCTCATTTTGTGAGACTGGTTTATGGGTAGTTTTAGGTAAATTCAGTGTCTTTTTGCGTAGGCTTTTTAGAGGTGATATTGTATAATTTATGGAATCCTATTGAATTTTTGATGACCTAGAGGTAATTGTATTTACATTAGTATATCACACTTGTATATTTGAGCTCATTTGATGAAGTTATGGCTTGTTTTCAAAAGACTAGTTTTTGGTGTGTTTGGTTGTGCATGGTCTCAAGTAGGTTTCATGGCATGATATGTTGTTGCAGTGTGTTTCATGGTTTTTGTAGGTTTTTAAAGGATTACCTATTATGGTGGAGTCAGCATGTATGCATATATTTGAGAAAAATTGAGTATTAGAAATGTGTTGTCAAGTCCATATGAATGTGTGGTCCAAATTTAATGACCTAATATTGAATAATTTGAAATAGATTACATTTTTACGAATACGAGTTTCCAGAGGTGAGATTTTTAGCTCAATTTGGAATTTCTGATGCTCGTTGGAGAGTTTGTGATTTACATGAGGACAAAATATCTTAGGGATATTTTAATAGGTATATTAATAATATTTTCCAATTGGAATGAGGTCATTTGATCGTCATGTTTTTATGAACAATCGTTAAGAAGGTAAACAACTTTTAAACCCTCTCAAAACCCTAACTAAGAAAATACTTGAGAGATCAGTGCTCAAAGTGACCCACAATGTATTTTTGATCAAATTTGATGATTAAAGGTTATATATAGCTCCTCCATATTTCTCTAAGTGGTATTTATAGGTTGTGACAGTTATGTGGGCCCCACTAAAAATGTAAGTTTCTCGAAAAGTTCACTTTTTGCTCAAATTGTCCATTGGACATATTAACTAAATTGGTTTTGGATGAATTATTGGAGCTATATTTTATGTATGGATTGGTTTTAGAAAAAAATTGATCCCTTAGGAGGTCTATCAAGCTCATTTTGTGAGACTGGTTTTTGGGTAGTTTTATGTAGTTTCGGTGTGTCTTGTTTGCGTAGGCTTTTTAGAGGTGATATTGTATAATTTATGGAATCCTATTCCCTTTTTTATGACCTGGAGGTTTTTATATTTACATTATTATATCAAACTTGTATATTTGAGCTCATTTGATGAAGTTGTGGCTTATTTTCAAAAGACTAGTTTTTAGGGTGTTTGGTTGTGCATGGTCTCAAGAGGGTTTCATGGCATGAGATGTTTTTGCAGTGTGTTTCATGGTTTTTGGAGGTTTTAAAGGATTATAAAACATGTATAAGTATTTTCCATGTTTTGGTGAAGGTTTTTTTTTCTCTGGAACATTTTATTCTTGGTGATTTGTTTGTTTTGGTGCTTTAGGGATTCTTGAGTCCTAATAGAGGTCTAGATGGTTCTAGGTGATGTCGGTGGACCTATATGATACTATGGGTGTTATTGTAATATTTTTCTTATGATTTTGTGATGTATTTTTCTCTATGATGGCTGACCTAGGTGATTTATAATGATGAGATAGGTATAAAGGCAAATTAGAAAGCTCATTTGAGCTAGTTGTGAGTGTGTGAGATAGTGAGAGGTAAAAGGAAGAGAAGAGAAGGTCTATAGGGTATTAGTGACCAAAAATTTAGGAAAAATTTTGTGATAAGATGTTATATATTTTTTTAGGTGTTGGAGAGATAGGTCATTAGACCTAATTCAGCTTGGTGAAGAAGATATAGAGTGAGTTGACCTAGTGAGAAAATTAGAAGGAGGAAGGAGAGTGAGCTTCATTTTGTCATCTTTAGTTGTTGTAAAAAAATTCATTGGTGACACAAATTTAAGGTGGATTTGGTTAGTTATGATTCATTTTGGGGGTTGGTGCCTTCTTGTAGAGTTGGTGTTCCGTGTGGGGTTGGTGCTCCTTGTGGGGTTGGTGATCAACTAAATTTGATTCATAGCTCTAATAAAGTTTTTTTCAGTGGTTTTTCTTCCCTATGATGGTTTCCCACTTACATTTATTGTTCTTGTGTTGTTACACTATCATTTTATCTTCTATACTTATGTTCTTGTTTATGCGTGTTTAATGGTTAATTAAATATTTGATGGTTGAAATTGTATAAGTGGATAAAAATGTTACTACACATTGATTGACCCCCTCTCAGTGTTTTTGATTCCAAAAATTGGTATCATATCAAGGCTTTTGAATTAAGCTTAATAATCTTTAGGTGATCCTTTGAAGCATAGAAATGGCAAGTCGAATAGTGGTTCCTCTACTAGCAAAGCACTTATGTTTAATGGGACAAATCTGGAGTATCAGGATGAGAACTCACATCATGTCTTTGGGATGTGATATATGGAAATCATTTATAGATGGCTACATCATTCCTCAAAACCCTCCAACTGATGTAATAGGTAAGAAGGCTAGTAATGACAATTCTAAAGCTATGAATGTTATCTTGTGTGGTTTGGAAGAGTCAGAGTTTGTCAAGGTGATGCAATGTACTATAGCCAAGGCTATGTGGGACAAGCTATAAGTGATCTATGAAGGTGATTCTAAGGTGAATTTGGAAAATCTACAGACCTATAGGAACCATTTTGAAAGTTTGAAGATGAAAGAAGAAGAAACCATTGGTGCATATCTTCTCAGAGTTGATCAAATTTTCAACACCATTAGAGGATTAGGAGAAGATGTGAAAGAAGTTGTGGTGGTATAGAAGGTGTTGATATATCTCACTCCTAAATTTGATCCTAAAGTCTCAGCTATAGAAGAATCCAAGGATCTGAGTACTATGTTGATGGATGAACTCCATGGTATCTTGACTTCCTATGAGATGAGGACAGTGTGGATAGACCCCAAGAATGAAGTATCCTTCAAATTTTAAAAGAAAAAAATAGGTACGAAGGTCTTAGATGATGATATTTTTATTTTTATGATGATGATTTGATTTCCATGTTTACTAGGAAGTTGAAAATAGGTTCAAGCAAGTATAAGGGTAAGTTGCCCTTCAAGTGTTTCAACTATGGAGAGATTGTACATTTTGCAAATAAGTTTCCTCACAAGCATAAGGGAAAGGAGCATGATGATGATCATGATGATGAAAAAAGTAACACATGTCAGATAATATTAAGAGTAATTTTAGGAAGTTTGAGGATAATAATTCCTAGAAGATATTATACTTCAAGGAAGAATTTAGCTCATTAGAGGCAAGTAGTGAAGTTGGTGTTTCTTATTGTGATTTTGATTCTATTGGAAATGAATTCATTTTTATGGTCAAGGGTGTTGTGAGTTCTAAGAATGAATTTTCCATCTATGGTGACTCATGCATGCATTTAGAAGAAGAAGAGGTTGATCTTGAAACTAAGTTGATGTGTATTCAAGAATAATTGAAGAATACAGAGAAGAAGAACAAGAAACTCAAGGAACAAGTCAAAGAGTATGAAGAAAAGATTCATGTTCTTAAGGAGAAGCATTGGAATGACACCAATGAGTATGATAATATCATCAAGTAGTTAGAGACTCAAATGGATACTATAGCTACAAACCTAAAAGCTAAGGATGAAGAGTGCATCAAATTTGAAAAGGAAGTGGTCTCTCTAAGGGAAGAATTGACTGAAGCAGCTGGTAAGGAAAGATCATTTCAAATATTTGAGAAGAGCTCCAAGGATCTAGATGACCTCTTAGATAGTCAGAATACTGTAAGAGATAGGACTAGTCTAGGGTTCAAGGAGAACCTAAAAGGTAAAGATGTGATTTAAAAGGTTTTGGCCCAAGTTCCAAGGTAGATCAGATGGAGAACAATTTCAAGAGCTATGAGAAGACAAGGTCTGTTAGACAACCCAATGCTTCAAGGTATGAGAAGTCCTTTAATGGTTATTGTTATAGTTACAATGGTTTTGGACATAGAGAAAAAGAGTGTAGAAGTTCATTTAAGTCTGAAGGCCTATGGAATCATGGTAGAAGCTTCAACTCATACTAGTCAAGAGTTAAGAATGATGTTGTGTGTTACAACTATAATCATGTTGGTCACATTGTAAAGTTTTTTTCATGGTTCTTCAAGACAAAACAAGAGGTTTTAGACTCCTAGATTACATGAGAAGAGGCAATACAAGGGATGGGAACCAAAATTGAGCCAAGACAATTTAATGAAGTTAGTTGTTGGAGCAGGTCATGGATGTTTATAGGTTGTTGATCCGAAGAAGAATGGAAATGTTGTGCCACAAGTGTGAAGGAGGTATTTTAATCTCCTAAAGTTTTTGTTCTAGATCCCCATGTTTTGGGATGTCTCTTCTAAACTTCTTAGAGACATTCATTACTTAGAGGAATCATGATGATAGGGGAGCTTAAATGCATGCAATTGGTTTTAGTCATGGAATTATGAAGTCATGAGGTATATTACAATGTACTCAGTCATTGTCATAGTGATACTTTTCCTTAAATAAAGAATCAAACATGTGTAAGTTGATTAAAGTTTTTTATCATGTACATTGGAGCTTAAGAGTGAGTCTTAAGACCTTATTTAGGTCTGTGTCAGTCCAAAGACAAAGTTGAACATGTGTGTATGTGGAATCTCAAGACCTCATTTAGATATTTGATAGACTATTTTAGTTGTGTGAAGGCCTAATCAATCTTGTGATAATTAAGAAACTAAGTTGTAAATGATGTATGATGACTTGAGGGTAGTTAGAAAGAATTAAAGAGTATGAACCATGTTTAGGAAGGTCCGTGATAATCTCAAGTATGAAATATCAAGTTTGTAACATCAAGAGGAGTGTTTGAATATGTTAGTAAGGTGTGTCTAGGTTGATGAACTGCTTCAATTTTTTATTTGAGGTATCAAGTGTTGAATACATAAACATGTTTGAATCTCTATTATTTTATTTTGAATTTGAGACAGTCTGTGTCCTTGAGGTGGTGATTGGTATGAAATACCAATATGATCTTGTGTTATTTATATAGCATGAAGATGTAAGATGGATATAAGTGTTATTTTTGGCATGATTGACTGTTTTGATATGCATGAAGATGGTTAAAGGTATTATCATAATGTTGTTGAGTATTGAGAAGAGTATGAAAGGTTGCAAGGAGCTTAACAGTCTTGAAGTAATGGTGTATGACCTTATTTAGCTTTGTGATTATCTTAGGATGCAAGAGTCAAATATGGGAAGCATGGTCCTTGGTTTGGGTATGAAGATTCATTCTTTAGAAGCATAAATGTAAGATTTAGGTGTGTGTCATGGTGGTATGTCATGAGGTGTGAAGATGATGATAGTTCAATGTTATAGTACATGAAAGAAGTGTGAGAATATAAATAGGTGGTGCAAGTTGTTTAACATGTTCTATGTATAAATTCTAGTAATGTTGTAAGGTACTATCAATAATCTTTGAGATGAGTAAAGACCTTATAAGTGTGTTACATTTTATGGACTTTTGATAAAATTTATGATTGATGGTCCTAGGTATGATGCGATCTATTTTGGATCTATGTAGTTATGAAGGTGTTTTTAAGACCTTATTCAGAGATTAAATCCTTAAATGGAGTCATAATGTCATCAAGAAAGGACATGACTTGGTATGATAAGTGACGAATCAGTCATGAAGTTACAAGGACCGGTATGTAGGTTCAAGAGTTGTGAATCGGTATGAAGACTCTTTAAGAATTGTATTTGTTCCACAAGCATGGGTATGGAAACCAAGAGATGGTTTGACAATCAAAAGGAGTGGTGAAGGTTTGATGTTGTTGGTATGAGTCTTATGAAAGATATCAAGGATAAGTGAAGAATAATTTCATCCATTTTGTATGATGACTTGATCAGACCATCAAATGCATGGAGATATGTTGCATGATGTTGATCATGTTGAAGGAATGTGTTCCATATGTGACTCAAGGCATGTGCATTATGTCCATCTTGTTTGAATACCTGAGATAGTGATACTTGACAGTCATAGTAGGAAAAGAAATCTAGAAGATTTATCATCAAGAAGTTTAAGGTTTACAGTACAAGTCACAAGGATGTATCTTGAGGTAAGAATTAGGTTTGTAAAGCATATAAGAGCTAGAAGTCTTTGTTTCAGTTGCATCAAGACATATTTTGTATTGTCAAGATGTGAGGAGGACTATGTAAAGATCAAGAAGGTATAAGATGTTTAAGGAGGCAGATATACAGGATGATGAGCCAAGGGTTGTGTCTTAAGACCTAGTATAGGTATGTATCGGTGATATGATATCATGAGGTAGATTATAACAATGGAATATTACTATGATGTGATGTGATTAATCATGAAGATGCTTGAAACATATAGGCACAAGGACTATGAAATAATATCACAAGTGATATTAGGTATGAAGATGAGTTATTTTATGTTTACATGCTTTAAAGTATTTTGAATTACATGTTATCACCATATCACAACACCCTATGGTTTGCACAAGTGTGTGTGCTTGAGCTCATAGTGTGATTGGATAACATGGGTACTATCTCCAAGTTGTGGGACTTGCTACTTGAGATAGACCTCTAGAGAAATTTGGTTCTTGCTCCTAAACTACCTGCCACAATCTACTCTAATGTAAGCAAAACTATCTAATCCTAATCTAAATTTCCAAGGGACTAGAGAGAGAGTGCATGAAAACAAATCCTACACTAAAGCGGTGATACACCAGAAAAGGAGGGAATGAGGATAGCTTTCCAATGTGTGAAAATAAGAGAAAATTACATACTAGAAGGGGTGATAATAGTTCTCCACAGTCTAGAAAATGCATTCACAATAATATTCCATACATGCATAATGATAATGAATCCCTACAAGAGTATAAATAGACACAATATATTTGTAATGATTTTGAAAGGGCAAGAAGAATGCAAACAAACACAAAGATGGGAAGATACATCCACAAACTTGCATCTATTACTTCATAAGTATGCACAATTCAATCTATTACAAGATAAGGGCCTAGATCACCATACAAGGATTCCACTACAAGGGCCTGTAGCACATTGTCTTCACAAAACAAATTTTATAGAGTTTTGCTACTCAAAACTATCCCCTTTACAATGAGCCCAACACTCCAATTTATAGAATCTGAGAAGAGAGAGAGAGAGGGAAAATGAAAATCCCGAAATATGTCCTTCAACCACTTGCAAAAGGTAGTAAATGGAGTGAAATGATGTTCTATTTCTTGTAAAAGGCCCCCATACTATCCCATAACTTGTAGCAATGAAATATGTCAGCCCATGCATCATTGAATGTGTCCCAACCACCACTAGAATCATTGCTCGAATCGGGCACGTTTTCTACAACATCTCCATCGATTCCTTGTCAAATTTCATATTTATTAATTTTTTGCATCTCGGCTCAGAGCCATGATTCCAACAATACCAATTTTGTGTGTTTTTGTTGAGAAATGCAAAATTTATTACCTTCTGAGTGCGGGCAGCTATTTTGGGTTTGCCAGGCATTTTTGTCATTTAACAGAATGAGCATCTGATTGACTAGAGATGAATATGTTTCCTTTATTTTCATATACCTACCCTCATCAAAATTAATTAAAAAAATTTGGCGTAGAGGACATCCCCGCTTGTTCTAGAAAGTCAAATTTTGTGAAAATCGAGCTCTCGGGGTCAAACGTTATGACTATTTGAAGTTCGGGAGGGTCAGGCATTGAGTTTTCCTTTGTATGTGGCTATTTCGGTGAAATTGGGTCCTTGTATCCTAACTCGTCCTGCATAAAAATCCCACTCCACCCGCAAGCCTCCTTCCATGACATTTTCAAAAATTAGGTTTTCGGTGAACTTGTGTCCCATGTGTGCCATTGTTGACCAGGGCCGTGAGGGTCGTTGACTTCCGCTCCGCCCGCATCCCTTTGTGATCAGCCTAAATCAAAATTTTGGCAAACTCGTGTCCGAACATCTTACGGACCTCCCAAGCCAAATTAATCTGACTTTGCCAATTTGAACCGCCACGGTGATTTCGGCTATGTGGGTCCCAACGTCCCATGTGCGATGGTCCTGGGACATTTCGACTGACTTAACCAATTTTCACTATTTTCATCCATTTCGGGAAAATCAGTTTTGTGAGTTCCAACCTGTCCCTTCGAACCTATGCAAAGCATGGGACGAAAATATCCAATTTTTCCACAATACACTAGCTGAAGCCAATTTTTGGGTTTTTTCAATTTTGTCTAACTCCTTGAATTTTTTCCTTGGATGGGGGGTTAGAAAAGAGCCAAAGGGACCTCCAAAACCTAATTTTTTTCCTTTTACCATTTATGTCTATTCAAACCTCGAAGAAATGATGTAGGTTATCAAAATTACCTTCAAGGGTGGATTTTGAATAATAGTACCCTAGCTCTATTTTAAGAAGATTTGTTACATCATGGGAAGTTATAAATTGCATTGGTATCTAGCAAAGATTTGTTGAAACTCAGGTATCAAGGACTCTGGGGATTCATTTAGATGGTATAGTTTGCATCATGTCATGGGCATGTAAAGTATGGTTGTATATGAATATCTCATTTGAAATCAAGTGTTTAGGCCTCGAGGGGGAGCTTGATTGGATGAAATGAAGATGTGTATAAAGATTACAAGGGTGCGTATGTTGCTTGAAATGTTTGAATTCTTGTAACTTAGTGGGATTGGTCTTAGGAGGATATGAATATCATGGTATAAAGTATGATAAAAATTCCGTTATGTTGTTCATTCTTTTAAGGTCCGTCTAGAGCATGAGAGTGAAATTTGCATGGAGTTTGGTAGTCTAGTTTCATGAGTTGGCATAATCATCCTAAGTAGAAGGATTGACACATCAAGAAGAGTGCCTTGTTGAAGATGTGTATGAGTGAGGGGGAGCATGGTATTGTAATTATTTTATATGTATTTTCTCAGAGGAATTTTTATGTTAAGTTAAAGACTACATGCCTTAAAGATAAAGTTGGTGTCCCTGGTGTGTTTGAGAAGGTTGGTATTTTTTTCTCAAAAGGGAAAGGAAAGATGATTTTCTTGGTATCCTACTATCATTGAGATGTATAGAATTCAGGGGGAGCTATGGAGGTGTAATTTTAGTTCCATGAATTTTACAGATGTGTATTGAGTAGAATGTGTTATCAAGAAGTTTAGTTTTCCATGAAAATCAATTTGCAAGTTGAGAATGCTGACAAAACATAAAAATTTCCATCAAAGGTAAGAAATATTGGTCATCTTTTTCTTAGCAATTTTCCCATTAGTTTCATTTATGTAGTGATTGATCAAATATGATTCACGTTATCTCTTTAAATGTATGCATTTACAAAGGGGGGGTCATGTTGTTCTTGTGCTCAAAAGAGTCAAATCAGATAAGAAGAAGGTCAATGGACCTTGTTTGATTTGGTTGATGTTTCTAACCAAAAGGTGAGCCTAATATGATGAGAAAAGATGTTGTAGGTATGTTTATTTTTCATTAATGTCAAAAGGGTGAGAATTTTCTAATGGTATGTGCATTCCTTAGGGAGAGATTAAGGATGTGTGTTTTGTCATCAATGGGTTAGACTGGTTTTGAGGTAGCCTTGGGTAGTTTCAAGTGTCATATTTGTTGAGGATTTTTAGATGTTCTACCTGTCTGATTTATGGAATCCTATGCACTTGGTGATGACCCTAAGGTCATGATATTTCCATTTGTATATCACACTTGTATATTTGAGGTCATTTGATGAAGTTATGGCTTGTTTTCTAAAGACTAGTTTTGAGGGTGCTTGGTTGTGCATGGTCTCAAGAGGGTTTCATGGCATGAGATGTTGTTGTAGTGTGTTTCATGGTTGTTGGAGGTTTTTGAAGGCTTAGAAAATATGTCTAATTATGTTCCATGTTTTTTAAATATTTTTTCTCTAGAACATTCTCTTCTTGGCGAGTTGTTTATTTTGGTGCTTTAGGGCTTCTTGAGTCCTAATGGAGGTCTAGATGGTTCTAGGTGATGTTGGAGACCTATATGGTCCTATGGGTGTTATTTTTATGATGTTATTATGATGTGGTGATGTATTTTCTCTATGATTTCATACCGAGGTGAGTCATAATGTTAAGACAAGTATAAAGGAAAATTAGAAATCTCATTGAGCTAGTTATGAGTGTGTGAGAAAGTGCAAGCTAAATGGAGGAAAAGAGAAGGTGTAAATGGTATCAGTGACCACAAAGAGAGGGAAAAGAGTGTGAGAATATTTTCTAGATTTTTTTAGGTTTTGGAGAGATATTTCATTGGACCTAATTCAACTTGGTGAAGAAGATATAGATCAAGTTGACCTTGTGAGAAAATTGGAAGGAGGAAGGAGAGTGAGCTTCAATTTATCATCTTTAGTTATCAGTAAAGAACATTTTAGTGGTGACACAAATTTCAGCTGGCTTTGATTTGTGTTGAGTCATCTTGGGGGCTAGTTCCTCCTTATAGAGTTAGTGTTCTACTAAATCAAGGGTTGGTACTCCTTGTGGGGTTGGTGCCTCACTAAACCTAGGGGTGGTGCTCCTTGTTGAGTTGGTGATCAACTAAATTTGATTCATATCTCTAATAAAGTTATGTTTCAAAGTGGTTTTTATTCCCTTTGATGGTTTCCCACTTATATATGGTGTTCTTGTGTTGTTGCACTCATATTTACTATTTTATACTTATGTTCTTGTGGATGCATGTTTAATGGTTGAAATTGTATAAGTGGATGAAAAAATTTTATTGCACACTCGGCTAACCCCCTCTTAGTGGTTGGATTCCAACAAAACCTATAATAAAAAAATTTACATCAATAGATGAAGTGTTATTAAATCTTGTAGTGGAAGGTTTATTACCATAAGAATGCTCGTTCATATTCCTTCACATTCACCTAATGTTACTGGAAGAGATTTGCATAGGAATATCTTAATATTTTTCTTCCTTCCCCTCATTGCTAAGAATAGAAAGTGTGATAAGTGATGCATTTACCTATATTACATTAAGAAAAAGAAGTCCAAGGTCCCAAATGGAAACATTTCCATCAAATTCAACTTTTCTAATCATGGATAGGTAATTGGGAAAAGAAAAATCCCCATAGATAAAGGAAAGGGGAAACAAGTGGAAGTTGACACATTTTCAACTATCCAGAGCATGATAGGATCTATCCCTATGATCACAATACAATCACCTATAATAATGCCTTTAGCTCCTTTGATGGTAAGTTCAAATGTTCCTAATTTAGTTGTGGTTTTTAGTATTATCGAATAAATAAAATCTGAATTAAATCTAATTACATAGTAACATATATGATAAAATAAAATAGATATATAAATGTCAAGCAATCAAATAATGTAACACTATGAGAAAATGAAAGAGAGAGATGACTTAGCCTGGATCTGCGCAATTTGGAACCGATTTGGGTGATGTAAAGTATTGAATAGGGATGGAATTGTGTCGTAATTGTCCTCTATAAAATCTAGATTTTGATAATAATGGTGTACATGGGTGCCTGGTGTTAGATAGGGGCACCTAGGCACTAGTGATTGTTCCTAGGTGTTGATGACTACATAGAAGATTAGAATCTACTTTTTCCTATGTTATTAGGGTTTCATTATCACTTCATGTTACTCACCCGATATACACACTTGGATTTTCGAGGATGCCCGAAAATGCAACACAAAACCTAGCCACCTATGCAAGCTCACAAACACATCAAATTGGAATGAAAATGCAATATGTGAATTCAAACTAACCCCAGTGGTCACCCAATGAGTGAACTTATGACCGAGTGTTACACTACATTCTAGACTCCATGTAGTTCTTTGTGATTGTGTAAGTAATTGTGTCCTTAGGTTTCCCTCACACCAATGGAACTAAGATATTAGGCTATGGCTAGATAATATGCAAATGTGTGATATGGAATTGAGCACTTCCCTTCCTATGCAAAGTGTATGCAACCCAAAAATGCAGTCCCTTACAATGGTAATGGTAGTATGTAGATGAGATTAGCCCTTAGAATTTCCATCCAAAATAATAGAGTGTATGTTGTGTATATATATGGTTATTTTGTTTGGATTTCGACATTAGTGACATAAAAGGCCAACTATGAACTCAAGATGGGAATAAGAAAACTAGAAATCTTGACCACAAATGTCAAAAATTGTAAAAAGAAAAAAAGGACATAAGTGCCCAAAATGGATAGGAGCACCTGGGCACTAGTGTCAGAATGGGCACTAGTATTCTCGGGATACATGGCTTACAGATGTGAAAGACAAGGATCCTTGTGACCTAACCAAAATTGGGTATAGAAATGATAGATGTGAGAGAGAAAGAACGTAGAGACAATCAAAACAAACATATGGATAATGATTGTGTAACCAATGAATACTTTTCTTACTTAAGATCCATGCATATAAACAACATGTTGATGGCATAGTAAAATAGTAATATGTGCATGATTTTTTGTCTATATTCCCCCCCATGTTTATGTTATTTGAATGAAATTTAAGTAGTGTAAAGGAAGTAAGGAACATGCTTGTATAAATTCCAAAGAAGCCATGTTGTAAAGTGCATGTAGAATGTAGAAACTTGTAGTGTGGAAAACCATAAATCGACACTTTGACCCATGTGGCGTAAATGGAGATATCAAACCATGTAAGGATAGCTTGGAGAAATAGTTGAGATGATTTGGAGATTTTGGAGATTTTGAATTGTTTCCAAAGGAGATTGAAGAGGAAGGGAGTGATTAATTCCCAACTTGATTTTTTTATAAATGGGAGGATTTAGTTGTCTTACCACTAGAGAAAGGGTATTTGGGAGAGAGGTATACTTTTACTCTCCATCCATGAATAAATCCCTAAAATTTCCAATATTTATAGACAGAGATAGAGACCAAATTTAGTTTCGTGTGGTTCCATATTTTTCGTGTTATACCCGATCAAGAACCCATATAAGAGTAGTATAGGAAAGGAAATGACATCTCATTTCCCCCACTCCTATAGTAACAAGTGTTCTGATTTGCATAATGCTAGGTGGATTCCAATTTAGGTCATTTGGAAGCATGGCCCAAGATGTGCCCCCGGATCCATATATATGGTTAAGATCTACTAGAGAAATTAGATGACTGGAACAAGTCGGCCCGATAGAGCACAACTAGTGTATTCTCAAGTTAAGATGAGAAAGATGCGGCTATAAACTGATACATGTTGACAATGTGGGGTGCACCTAAGCCTATAGTGAATGGTGGATAACACATCACTGGGTGTTATTATTTTTAGTAATGGTGGATACTTCCAATGGAGTGGAAGCTGGAGGAGAAAGGGGTAGAAACCTACCCCCAAAGTAGATTGTGTAGCTGCTACAAGAGAAAAGTGTAAGTATTGTGCATTTCTATTTTCTAGTTGTTGACTATTTGATATATTATGAATGTGCATAGTAACTAATGGTGGTTATTGTGAATGCATGTGATGCATATTAGTCATTGATTGTGGATTCGTCAATACTCATGCCGACACGGAACATTCCTATAGATTTTTGTGGGAGGTAGTATACTAGACAGAGCTAATGCGATTACAAGTGAGCATGTCCATTTGTTCAAACTGATGCCTATAGCAAGAAAGACGTGTATCATGTTATTAAGAAAGCACGATGAGACTCGTGCAGAGACTAAGTGAGCTAGTCATGCTATGGGAGGAGGAGCCCTAGTGCAACATGTTTTTGCTAAATATGTGGAGCTACGGGGCCAATTTGTAGAGCAGATAAAGAGAGATCATGATATTATGGAGTCATTTGGATAGATATAGAGGCCGAGATTAGCGGTTTAGATTGAGCAGATTAAGCTTCTAGTTCTAGAGCTCTTGTTATAGTATATAGTGATAGTGAGGATGATATCCGATGTTTTGTATTTGATGTGTCAATGTATAGGGCTTTTCCCCTAGCCATTGTATTTTTACAACTATTTATTATTATTATTATTATTATTATTATTATAATATATATGCTTGTGTTGATATGGCATTTAGTGTGGATGTGCATTGTATAGTATATGATGATGATGAGGTGTGCTTGGTAGTGTTTGCATAATGTGATAGATTGTATGTACGTTGTTGTGACCGTTGAATGTTAGAATGTAGAAAGAATAACTAAGTAGTAAAATAGATAAATAATGTATGTGAATAAAGATGAGTGATAGATCATAGAAATGTATGTATGTGATGTAATGTGGTAGGGAAAGAAAAGTGGCATTTTGATAAGATAAGAGATTGATAACTAATGGTGTGTTTATTGTCGAATAATGATGAGATGTAAAAAGAAACTATCGAATCACATATGGTGATAATGAAGGGGGATAAGAGTGATTCCCCAGTGTGAGAATGAGGTTCATTTATAAATTACCCCTCAACAGTCAAGAATGAACCATAGAACAAGAGTGTGTCATCAAGAAATGGTTTTTCATGTGTGAAAATAAATGCTAGAAAAGATATGACATGAAGCATAATGCATGAGTAGTGAAAGGAAAGGTTCATTGATGTAGTATTCCCTCAATAGTCAAGTGTGAACCATAGCATGAGAGTGCATCATAGGGTAATCAAATACAAAGAGGGTATCATCTACCAAAGATTAAGTGGCTTGCAAGGAAAAGATGGAGCATGTGAAGCAAGAAAAATGTGAGAATAAGTGCCAAATTATATGCTAGATGGAATGGGACCAAGAATAAAAGATGTTGTAGGAAGAAGTGTAGAAGCAAGAGGCTTAGGATGCAAATGAGGTTATGTATAATTTTTGTGGAATGAGATGATGCAACCATAGTTGGATTGGATGGAAGATGCAGATGGATGATAACCTTAGGAGATGGAAATATGACAACTTTAGATGGAGGCGAAGGAGATAAGTGAATAGAGGTGGAAGCATGCTTATGTGCAATACAAGAAAGAGAATGATCATGAGAGGGTGAGTGGAAAGAAATGACCCCTTTGTCTTCTAAATGTTGCAAGTGATCATGGATAGCATAGTTAGTCATTATCATGATGGCCATTTATGCATTGTAAATTACAGAAAGGGTAGTCACGCTGGTGTTACAAGCAGCGAGGTGGATGATGTTTAGTAGAAGGTAAATAGATTAAGAACTTATTAAGTAAAGCACGCAAGAAATCATGAGGCTTTGCATTGTGTGAGAATTGTAATAGTTCATGAGTAGGAGGTAGAAAAGACTTAGGTGTATGCCAATGAGGTGGAGGAAAAAATGACACTTACGTAGATGAGAAGATGGTGACCATGGAGGAAGCTTAATGGATGGATGGGGAGAAGTAGTAGTAGATGTAGAAGTAGTAGAATAAGTAGAAGACGATGAGATAACATGTGCAACAATTAAATCTTGTTATAAATCAATAAATTTGTAACATAAGATCGTAAAATATTCACATGTATCATATAGTAATTTTTCTTTCAATGCAGAAATTAAGCCACAACAAAAGATAAATTACTTTTCTAAATCAATGGGCTGAAATAATAATTAATGCATGCAAGAATTGAAACGTAAAATGTAATCTATAATTGGTTCTTTATTTCCTTGATGTAAAGTAAGAAAGTGTTCATATGTGACTTTAGGACCATTGTTAGAAATAAATTGCCTAAGAAAAACATCTTCCATATCATAATAAGTGATAATGTACCCATAAGGAAAATGAGTGTACCATTGGAGATCATGATCAACAAGACTATGATGGAATGCTTTGAGTAATAAGAGATCATTAGAATAAGCAGACATGACCACTCAATAATGCTTAAGATGTAAATAAGGATTGCTAGTGCCATCAAAACATGAGAAATTAGGCATGATGAAGTCCTTTGGAAAAGTAGAATTGTGAATATTTTTAGGAATGGGATTTCCATACAAATAATTATTGTCAATGGAAACATAGTAGGCTTTACTTTCAAGAGTAAGAGTATGAACTTGAGATTTTAATGTGCCAACAACATCCATGAGAGATAAGATATCATGTGAAGGAATGGTAGGTGAAGTAAGAGGTATATTGAGAGGTTGGATCTTTCCATTGTGATTGATCATGGGAATGTGAGAAGGAGTGGATGTGGAAGGAGGAGAAGAACATGAAGGCTCTATGGGAATGCTAGATGTAGATTCAGAAGAAATAATAAGAGGTGTACTAGTGGGAATAGTATAATCATCATGAATAACATTTGTAGAAGAAGAAGAAAGAGGTGGAAGAGGAGGATATGAACATGGAATATCTATGGAAATGCTAGAATTATAATTAGAAGATATGTGTTGAACAATTTTCTCGCACTGTTTTGATTAGTGAAATTGAAACAAGAGAAGAAGAAAATCCAAGTATGAGAGGGTTTAATGTACCTCTAGATGGGATTACGATGTGGATGGGAATAAAATGAGAGATCCGCCTCAAAATAAGCTAGATGACCTAAAAATCAAGAGAACTCAACATGGAAATGGATTAGTAGATAGATGGGTGGGTTGCCTGACAATTTTGGTCTCTAGAAGTGAAAACTTCATAGGATGGATGTTAACCCTCATTTTCTATAAAGATAAGTAAAATCAATGGTTAATAAATTGGATGTAGCATAATCTAAAATAAAACAAAAACCTAAAATGTAATAAAGATGATAAAATGTAGATCTGATCTAAACAAAATCAAACCAAACCTATGCAGTCGATAGCGACCCAAGACTGGAGGGTCTCGGTCGATGGCGATGGAGAAGACTAAGTAAAACAAAATAGAAAATGTAGATATGGAGGCATTGGAGGAAGATCTGAACTTGGTGATGAGGCTAAAATGAAGAAACAAGAACCTACAAGAGATATAGAACTAGATCTGACAGAAAGGATGCAAGAAAATTATGAAATATGAAGGTGAATACAATGAAGACCGGTCTAGTCGATGGAGACCAGCCGAGTGGCGTATGCTGACCGGAGATGACCTGAATAGATATGAGGTGATAGAAAGGGATGGATGACAAGATATGAGGGTCTAATTGATTGTAAGATCGAAAGGGGGTGACTGTGGATTTGAATGACATAGAAGATAATAAAATAGAGTCGGGTCGACGGTGACCAGGAGGGTCTACAGCTGATCGGGGCTGATCTAGGGTTAGATGGAAAAGTATGAGCAAGAATGAAGATCTACATATGGAAACAAAGACCTGGAAGAGCAGATATAGAGCTCTCTGTAAGATAGTTGAACTTACACAAGATCTAATGAAGAATATGATGATAAATTGTAATGATAGATCTAAGCATGCAAGAGAGAAAAAGATCTCCAAATCTCCCAAAGTAAAGCACAAGATCTCCAAGATGATGATGGAATCTCCAAGAGAGATCAAAAAATGAAGGAAATATCACAAGAAATCTTGAAGTCTCTCGAAATTACATCCTAGGAAAAGGAGGGGTATGTGCAGATTTATAGGGTTAACAAATGACCTTGATGGGTCACCGCTGATTGCGAGAACCCGTCCATTTGGGTGGTGGAAGGGTGGAAAGTTCAAGGGAATGAGTTATTATGAGGTGGGATTAGGGTTTGAGATGATAAAATTGCATTGGGGTTATTTAGGATGGATATATGGGTAGGTGGAGGGTGAAAAATATTAAATAAAGGCAAAGGAGAGGTGAATTTATTAAATGCGGACCTAGGGAGGATTTAGGAGAGTAAATGAATTAAATGAGGGGTTATAATTAATTAAAAATGATTAGGGTGGTTAAGGTGAGATTAATTAAGGGTGTGATTAAGGAGGTATTATAGTGGGAAATAATGATTAATGGGATAAATTGAATTTAGTAGGAAAGGAAATTTGCATGGGAAGAGAGGCGTGTATGTAGAAAAAGAAAACATAGAACAAACAAGGGATGAGGGTAGCGATACCAAAAATTTGTGTCTACATTTTCCCCTTTTTGTTGAGTGGTTTGCATTGGGCAAGCCATGAGACAAAAATGAGAAAGTATGAGAAGATGATTGATGAGGTGCTCCCCCTCAAACTAGGGATGATGATACAAAGGAGAATCGGGCTCAAGTTTGAAAGAGATAAATGAAGGAAGAAAGAGTGGAAAGGATGAGAAAAATAAGATGATGAGATAAGATATCCCAAACAAGGATAAAAAAATAAAAAGTAAACAAAAATATGGTGGTGATTTCATAATCACTTTGGTAGGGAATAAAGTACGGCCTTAATAGAGATAACAGAAATGTCTTACGAACATGTGATTCGGTAAAAAAACCACTGGAAAATAGAAGGAATCCAAGGGGAATCTGTTAAAATGGATGTGCAAGCCATGGGATAAATGGTTCAAAGGTAGACAAGAACTATGTGCAAACAAATGTGAAGATGTTCGAGACTAGGGGTTGTGACAAAATGAGAGGGAGGGATAGATGTGATATCCTTCATATATGAGGAATCAAAAATATACGTCGTGTGGGACAAAGAGTAAAGTAATAGTGCCCCAATAGGGAACACGAAGATGGCCACAAAAGTAATATATTGGATGCGAAATGAAAAATGAGATAGATAGTGAGGCCCAAAGTGGGACAAAGAAATGTGTGTTATAAGAAACATACAAGGCCAAAGTGGAAGAAAATATAATTTTAAAAGAAGGATTGATCGGGAGGATACAAGAATTAACATTGAGAAAAAAAGGTATGGCTGGGTCAATAACGACCAAGAAAATTTTACGTAAACTAGGGTTGAAGCGGCGGTGACCCAAGGGGTCAATGAGGAGCATGGGTGGTGATCTATATAATCCCCAAGTCAGCTTGATTAAGCTCATTTTCACCATCCAATTTGAAGATCAAGAGCTTTGAGTAGAAAAGAGAGTTGAGAATTTTTGTGAGATAGAGGCCGTGGAGCAATGAGGAAGTGTCAAAGGACTCACAGGATAGTAAGTTCCTAAACCTTAGCTTAGTTTTTAAGAATTTTTATTATTTTGTTTAGTTTTTTTGCATTTAAAAAAATGTGATCAATGCAAGGGGTGATAGTCGTCGATCAAGCCTAGAAGGCTTCGATCCAAGCTAGAAGGCATCAACCCAACCCGGTTCGACATTGACTAGGGCTAGGATGTGACATTTTTATTTTTGGACGATGATTTGTGCACTCAAACTAATGATGGTGTGCTAATGATATCTTATTTGATTGGATTTTGTAGGCCTAGGAAACCCTATATCTTTGAGACAGAGTATCAATCCTATATGACCGGATCAAAGGAGATGTGACAGGACACGGAGTGGGACCACTTAGTTGTAGTATGGTTGAGTGGATTCTGACAATACCAAAGGATTACATGATATGTGGGATTGATGATTACTAGGTGGATAGATGGGATGTGCGATTTAGCACATTTTTGTTCGACTAGCAAGATGACAATCAAACTTGAGGATGTATACTACATTCGAGGTTTTCACTACAAGGGGATCCGATAGAGCCTATCATTGTTAATAGTACATTAGGGGTATTGACGTGGTTATTTAGAGTCGATGCCCCACATATTACATTTTCATCCAAGAAATTTCAAGATGAGATGAAATATGAGCCGGAGTGGTGAGGATCATAATGATATGTGTTCCTATGATGGCCATTTCTTGTTATGCACTTCCAAATTCTAGTGATGTGATATTTCCATGGATGTTTACAGGGGTGCTTGTGGATATTATATACCACATGAGGGTTTTTGCATTTTGTCCCGATTTGTTAGCATAGGTCTATCACGAGTTATGGATGTATGTGACTAAGAGGAGGTCAAGATTGGATGTATCATTCTTATTGCATTATTGGGTGTATGAGAATATTACGGTGATCGAGACCACCAAGTGTCTCATGGGTTACAGGGATCATATGAGCTATCTGTTAGGTTTATGAGATGGTGATCCGATCAGATCACGAGATATAGGAAGGAGAGAGGAGAGGAGTGGTACACATAGATTTTGGTAGAGTTAGATGTGGACCAAGTGAGATGGATCTCATACCGTGATTTTCTTGCATGGCACCGGGGAGATGAATAGTTTGTGGGGATGAGGAGGATCAGGTGGGTACAAGGGAGGAGAGTAGACATGGTGGAGGTGGTACAGCCTGTGGGATATATGTCATAGAGGAGATGAGGGCCATAGAGAGGCACATGCATCGCCCTAGGGGGCAAGACTTAAGATTATCTGATGTGAAGTTTATAGATTTTGATGATGTATCAGCTTTGAGACATGACCCTTAGTGGTCTGTCATGGGTGTATAGATGTATTCAAATGATGATGATATATAGATATATATAATATATATATAATTTTGTCGTGATTTATCATGTGTCATGTGTTGATTTTTTTATGATGTTATGTTATCTTGAGATGTTATATGATGATTATGGATTTTATTTAGATATATATGTTGTGTGATGATCATGGATGTGATGTAATTTTTTATGATGGATAGATAATAGATGTGATTGGAAATGGATAGATAGTTGTTAGATATGATTATGACATAGATAAATGGATACAAATGATGTGATGGTTTTAGAAACATGTTAGATATAGATGGTAGATGTTAATTGGAAATTTATAATGGATTTAGAAGTATATACATAGTTATGGATGAGATGGTATTAGATGAAATAGATAAATTGGATGGGAGAGAAAAGGATTCAACTTTGATAGGTGACCAAAAAAAGAGAGGAACAAAACTTCATCGTAGTGAGTAGCGCATGAAGAAACAATACTTTGAACTCGATTGGAGGTAAATAAGAAAATTATCTAATCAAGGCAATGCACTTGCAAATCAATAGCAGGTGTTAACACATAAATGTCGGTAGTTAGTAATCTTAAGGGTCGTGAGGGAAAGTATGGAAGGTGGATGATGAGGGTCATCAATCCTCGCCATTAATAATGTCAATCCGGGTTGGTGTCTAAAGGTTGTATGCATTAAGAGAAGAAGATCTTGGAAAGCAGCTCCCTTAAACACAATCCAAACTTGCATAAATTGAAAGCACACATGCAGAAATTTAATGCACACTTGCAGAAATTGAAACACACTTGCATAAATTGAAATCACACTTGCAGAATAAAACACACTTGCATAAATTGAAATTGTTGAATTGAAAATAAAGGAAAGAGGAAAAGACACCTGCAGGTTCACAAAAGAAATTACATAACATAAAAAAATAGAAATTTACAACAAAAGGAAAACTGCAAAAATAAAGAAATAAACATTAACACATTGATCCATCTTCCTTGGAATGAGTGGCCAGCTCATTCCTTGGAAGAGGATTTAATTCATACTTTTAATTCAGAACTTGCAGAAAAACTTTACTTCCAAATATTGGAAAGAAAGAACAGATCTTGATTACTTGGGAAAATAATTACATATCTAAGTGTAGAAGGTTGCATTTAGAATGTATGCATCCAACCAACTCCTTATTTTGAGAGATACAATATGATCTTATATTTATTCTAATTCTAACAACTAAGATCTCCATCTCCACAAAATATGGAGAGAGATATATTATTGAAGTCAAATCTTATCTTGCTTATTTTAGGAAGATTTGCTCCCAAATCTTCTCCTTGCTTTTTGGTAATAAGAATCATAATGATTTTATTCTTCTACATTATTGGAAGGATGATTTTTCTCAAAATATGATTTTGACCAAATACCTTTCTCGGATTTTCCATTTGACTTTGTTGTTTTTGACTGTGGAACTTTTGACGCTTATTCGATATACTTTTCCTCGTGAATGCAGCTTTTAATAAAAGTTAGATTTATCTTCATTAGTAAAACTTGTTACAAATCTGAATGAGGTTTTTGTTCTATGAACAAAAACCTCTCTCATATTTTCTATTTGACTTTTATGTTTCTATTTATGGAACTTTTAGTGCTCGTCTGATACACTTTTCCTCGGACTGCAACTCACTAAAAGTTAGATTTCTCTTCATTAGTAAAACTGTAGAAAATATGAATGAGGTTTTTGTTAAACACATTTCTATAAACAAAAATCTCTCTCATATTTTCCATTTGAATTTTCTATTTCTATTTATGGAACTTTTAGTGCTTGTCTGATACACTTTTCCTTAGACTACACTCACTAAAAGTTAGATCTCTCTTCATTGGTAAAACCTGTAGCAAATATAAATGAGGTTTTTGTTAAACACATTGCTATGAACAAAAACCTCTATTATATTTCCCATTGGAATCTCTGAGTTTTTATAATCCCTCAAAAACTGTCATTCTGTTGATGCAAGTTCCGGAACTAAAGTTGTCATTCCTTTTATGCAAGTTCCGAACTAAATCTGCAAGTTCCAGAACTAAATCTGATTTGTCCACGAATTGAAAGTTTTGAAACTAACTATCATTCAATTGATACAAGTTTTGGAACTAAATCTGTGAGTTCGGAACTAAACCTGCAAGTTCCGGAACTAACTCTATGAGTTCCGGAACTAACTCTGCGAGTTCCGCAGCTAACTTAAAACAGCTATAACTTTTGCATGCGACCTCGGATTGAGATGATTCTTTTTGAACTTGCATAATTTTTTGAGAGGAATCTGAATATGAAATTATATTTTATTTTAAATGTACTATTCATGATCAATTCCACTTTTCCCAATATTAGCATTATTTTTCCTTTATGGCCTGCATACACAAGACTTTGCATATTTTCCCAAATAATCAATAAGATCAGTTAACAAGATACATAACAATATATTTCTAAAGAATGAACAAGATATATATCATATACTCTATCTTAAGCAAACTATAAGTTCCTAGATTACATTTAAATCCACTTTTAAAGGTAACTTCGAAGGACAAAATAATGGTAATTTATCGCCAATTTATGGCCTCATCAATGGACTTATATACCTAATGTCAACATGACATAACGGGTTTAAATGTAACTCACATGAAGGAATATAGGTTATCCTTAGGTGGGTGTTCCTAGGTCTATGCACCAGCTCGAGAAGTATGGTGCAAACTAATCAATGCGAGGAGTTTATTATGGATGAGAAATCGATTGATGTGGGAAGATTTCTTAAGATGCTTTCTTTTAAACTTTATGCTTTTTCTTTTGATTATATAGAAGGTTGATCAATGTGGGAAGCCTTTTTGCCATGATATGAGATGGTATCCATCCTTCGAGGGAGTGGTCTACATTTTAATTCTCTTGGATTTTGGATTTTATAAATGGTAGGATAAGATGTGCATGATAATTTTCCTTTGAGGGATTAGTCTATCCTATTTTATACTTTTTCTTTTATGAACAAGTTGTCCTTCGAGGGAGTAGTTTGTTTTCTTTGAATAAAATAGTTTATAAAATGAGCATCAAAAATTTTGACTTTTTACAAAAGAGATGGGAATAGCTAGGTAGACCACTTATGAGGGGATGAAGAATGTACAAGTGACACTGTGGATCCTTAGCGTGGTTGCAGTAGGTAAATAAGAAGGAAGTGGATGTAATGATTTTAGGGTGCCCACATAGGAGGAACTTGTTCTTAAGAAATATGCTATGAGTAGAGTCGTGGTGCCCATATTCAAGGTCATAGATAGGAAAGTAACGGAAAAGCACATAATTCCAAATCATTACGATGAAAAAGCGGAAGAGGCTAATGATAGATGGATGACCACTAAAATGAATAAGTTCACTTTGGTAGGCATGTTAACAATAGAAAGGCCACAAGTACAATATGCTAAGAGGTTCCATTTCTATTTTTACCATCAATAGAAAACAAACGATAGGCTCCCAACCCATACTTATGCATGATAATATAAGGTCCAACCCAATTAGGATAAAACTTTCCACATTGACTCCTTTCTTCATGTTCTGATTTTCTTTAAGGACATGGTCATCAATATTAAAGTCATGTTGCTTGAGATGTTTTATATAAACATGTTTGATGTGTTATTAATAGACATGATGATGTTAAAGAGAAAGAATGTGACACTCGTCTAACAATTCAAGTTGTGTTAAACACTCTTGGCAATAGTCTTCATCAGAAACGAAGTTGCAAAGAGATATGTACAAAGATGATATTTGGATTTCAAAAGAAAGAATGGCTTCAGATTCATAAACTAAAGAGAATGGAGTAATGCCCGTAGAGGTGCGGATGTAATTCTAATAAGCCCAAATAGCAAAGGGGATATGAAGATGCCAATTACGACTGATTTATCAATAGTCTTGGCAAGAATGTTGCGAAGAGTTTTGTTAGTGGCTTCGGCTTGGTTGTTAGCTTAAGGGTAATATGGAGAAGAGAAGCTAAGCTTAATATTGAAAGAGTCATAAAGCTTCTTGAGATATTTATTTTTGAAGGAATTTCCATTGTCGTGATGATCTTATGAGGAATGTCGAAATGGAAAATGATATGTTGATAGATAAAATTAACAATTTGATTAGCTTTAGTTGATGTGAGTGGAATGTCTTCCACCTATTTGGTGAAATGCTCAGTAGTAGTGATGATAGAATTATGGCACTAAGAAGAGCATAGATTGATGAGGCCAATGAGGTCAAGTCCCCATTGTGAGAAAGGCCAAAGATCCTGAGTTGGCTGTAAGGCCTGACTAGGAATGTGGATTAGATTAGAATGCTACCTTTGGAACTTGATGAATTTCGAACGTATTCATGGTAGTCTTGATTAAGAGAGGGACAATACCACTAAAATGGCCACCATGAATACCATCGTGGACTTCTTGGATAGATGAGACTTGAGGCAACGAAGCAAGATGACATCGAAGCCACGTTTATAGAGGATGCATCTAAGGATAACATAGTGGTTATCAAGTTGAAGAAAGGACCTCCTACCAGTCTTAGATATGTCGAGGGGATGATGGATTGAGAAATATAGCAAAATATTTGAGAATACTAAATATCAAAAGGTTTGGATTTTATAAGATTAATGCTAGGCAGCTCATTAAGGTGAGTTGGTTGGTCAATACAATGAATGATGACAGAGAGCTTAGATTCTTCCGTAGAAAAAGGATAAGAGATGTGAGAGATGTCATAGTGTCTCGCAAAGTGGTTGGATGATTGAGGGATGGTTTAAAGGGTGTAGAAATTGAATTCCCGATAAGGAAGTCGACAAAGTGTCCTCATACTTTTGAAGGACCTCAATTTTTACACTAATAAACACCTTTGACTTTATTAATGATGAGTTGATAATCCCCATAGATATCAAATATTTGGACACCAAGCAAGACAACGGTTTGAAGACTTAAGATGAGAGCTTCATACTCAGCCATATTATTAGTGCATTTGAAATTAATCTTATAGGCAACAAGGATAGGAGTATCCCAAGGAGGAATAATAATAACACAGTGCCTCCCCCTTACTGAAACTTAGATCCGTCAAATATAAGTGTCATCTTAAGGGGAGAGAACTCCTAATCAATAGTATTAATAGATTCATCTAGAAATTTCTCGTGAGGAAGTTGATTATCAGGAAGAGGGGTGTCAACTAATTGATCTACAATAACCTATCCCTTGATTGATT
This sequence comes from Taxus wallichiana var. yunnanensis, assembly GCA_018340775.1. NCBI lineage: Eukaryota > Viridiplantae > Streptophyta > Pinopsida > Cupressales > Taxaceae > Taxus > Taxus wallichiana. Next base: position 459,325,265 of record CM031243.1, read on the forward strand.
TTTGAGAGATGAACTCTAGGTAAAACTTGGTCATGAGTATGAGCCATCGAATGATGTAATCACTATGATAAGGCTTGGAATGCATGGTCTTGAGAAGATGAAATCTAGTGAAGACATAAGTTGATGAGTGCATTGTTTGGCTCATTGATATCATTTCTTCAAGCCGAAAATACCCTTTTGATATGACTTATTAATACATGGGGATGTTTTGTGTAGTTATATCTTAGTAGGTTTGATGCATTTTCCTTGCTATAGTTTATGAAAACCGATTATCACATGAACCTCCTACTAACTATCTTTGTGAGATAAAACGTGATGATGTGTGTAGGAAATGATGGATGTTGCTAGTAGTTATGGAGCCCGAGTTCGGAGCAAGCGGTAGGAGACTGTTTCCACCAAAGTTGACCTATTAGTTTGGGGCTTGTTCCTAACTGCCCGTAGAAATTTATGCATTTTAATTAGTATTTGGTGGATGGTGATTAATGCCACCTATTATGGTAAGCCTTGTAACTAACAATATCTATATGAAGACTTCGTCTTCAGAACATATAGAGGGAACTACTTTTGATATACTGAGATATATTATCTGTATTTGATTTTCGGCATTATTACTTACTGTCTATGCTATGAAACTTATTCTGAGTTAATGAAAGTCATGACATTTTGAGAATCAAAGGTTGTTAATCCCTCTATCCCAAGGAAGAGCAAGGGCCCACTCGACCAAGGAGATAAGAGGTTATTTTGAGTTCATTTATGCATACAATTCTTTGATTGGATTTACTGCAATTGTTGTTTGAGAATCTTACATGCATGCTTTGATTGATTATATTTGTTTTCTTCATTACCACTTTCATTTAGAATAGATGTTTCCATTATGCAAATCTGGTTAACAAGTAATCTCGCTTTCTACTAAGCTTCATTTATACAGTTGTAATTTCATTTGTTAAAAGTAGTGTGTGCACATTTCATTTTCCAGCAAAAGATTAGTTGTTAGTTTCCTTTCATCGCGAATAGTTGAATTCTGTAGAACTATATTTCAATTATGTAGATTTGTATTACATTTCCATAGATTAGTCACTAAACTAAGCAACCCCCAACAGACCCAACAGATAACTGGTTCCATTAAACTCCATTGCATACTACCTAGGACACAACCCTGGTTTAGAATGACACTGACAGAGATTATGTCAGTTAAATGATTGGAGCAATACAACGACCCATCATTTTTGGCGCCGTTGTGGGGAATAACCATAAGCACCATCATTTTTATTCCATATGCTATGGGTGTTAATGGAGTTCATATAGGAAACCAGTAGTTGTCTTGGACCTCGTTTTAAAACAACCAACCTTGATGCATAGGTCACGAGACAACCAAGGGAGATTTATAGCACATAATATTCTCGCACATCTCTCTAGAAAATTTACAAGGAAGAAACACTGAGAGTGATATAGATTCTAACTCAATGCCTAGAACCGCTTCTGAGCATTTTGTATCCTCTTCACAACACTCGGCAATGGGGGACCTTGGGAATCCTAGAGACCAACCTTTAGGGTGAACCTTTACATATCCCATTGTCCTCGATGCGGATGAGGATGCACCTATGAAAAACATCTCACCATCCATCCTCCCCATCTTTCGAGGTATGACAAAAGAAGACCCTGATCGGTTTTGTTTGAATTTAAAATCCTATGCCAGACATATGATTACCGAACTAATAATCAAAAACTCAAATTGTTTCCTTCCACTCTCAAAGATTCTACTATGAGATGGTTTATGGGGTTACCATCTAACTCCATTAATTCCTAGGAAGCCATGGAAACATCCTTCCTAGATAAATACCAAGACTATTGTAGGGGAAGGGATAGGAAGGAAGAGTTCTTCCAAATACAAAGACAAAGGAAGATGAGAATATAGAGGATTATCTGGACATATTCCTCTTTCTCCACAAATGCTAGTGGGTATGAGTTACATGCAGACATCACTAAGATAGTCTTTCTTAAAGGACTGGATGAGGAAACCAAGGATTCCCTCCATCTCATGGGAGGAGGAGACGTGCATAAACTCACCATGGACCAAATCACTGAGCTATGTAGAAGATACTCTAGAACACGCAGAGGAATACAAAAAAACAAACATCCAAGTCTTCCTTGGGTACCTCTAAACTTCTGGAAGAAATGGCCAACATGAAAATGGACATTCTGCTACAATTAACATCAACCATAGATGGACTCAAGGAAAAAACCAGCCCTGCCAAAGAACCGTTGGACATATATTTCCCTAAGTGTCGGAAGAGACACCCCTTGAGAGAATGTCCTTTAGATGTCACAGAAATGTGCTTAATTTGTGAAGTTACTGACCACGACACTAAGCATTACACATTCTTACCACAGTTAAAGGGAGGTTTGAATGTTATCTCTCAAAGAAGTGCTGAATTAAAATTTGTCCAAAGACCAAACAATCAGGGTGGGTTCCCATCTAGGCAGGCTCAGAATCCCTGGAGGATGTCATGGTTGAATCAAGCCTCTCAGTCTTCTTAGGGACAACCTAAGTGGGCAAACTCAAACTGGATGACTTATCCATATCCACCACCTTGGAAAAATCCTAAACTTAGCCGGGTTGGGCACCACCACCCACATCCAATCTTTGGCATAACCAGCAGTGGGGTCCTTAACCAAATTTTAGCCAAAATTAGTCTTGGGCACCACCACAAAACAGTAATCTCCAATGCAGATTCCAGCAACCACAACAAGCTTTAATGCCTCCACCTCAAGCCTACCAGCATCAAGGACAAGCAACACAAACATGACTTCTGGCTTAGCTAGTATCCAATCCTAAAAATCAACAAACAACTTCAATTGATGACATAGACCCAGGTAACACCATGAAGGTTAATACTATTGGTAATTTACACCTGCGATCTGGAAAAATATTGAATCCTCCTGTTGTTATCACAGAACTTCCTACTGATGCCTGATAAAGAAGAAACCCTTAAGGATAATACTGGTCCTTCACCAATACCAGATATAGGACACAACCCCTTTTCGTGAATACACCGGATGATCAAATACTCAAACAGAATACAACCCCTTTTCCTGAGCAATTACAGGACATTCGAACTGTAGATGAAACAAAGCTAGTTCAGAATTTAAAAATTACATATTGAGGTCCCACTTCTGTGAGCAATAAGGGACATCCCTGAACTAAACCAAACCATTAGAAATGAGTGTATAAAAACACCAGGAAGGAAAAAGAAGTACCCAAAGACTGTCAGGGTTGAAGGGAATTTGGCTGATTTAGTCGCTGGCACCCTTATCTCACCAAAATATGGGGATCCTGGGAGTCCTATCATTACTATTTGTATAAACAACTAGTCAATATCTAACATTTTGGTGGATCTTGGTGCTGCCATTAATGTCATCATAACAAAAATGTTTAATCTGCTATCCTTAACAGGACTTCAACCTACCAACATTGTTCTGTAGTTAGCAGATCAATCCATTGCTATACCTGATGGTGTGGTTGAAGATATAATGGTCATTGTTGAATCATGGGAATACCCAGTTGATTTCATGGTTTTGCAGCCTAAAGCTTGGAAGTTGGGATATCCAGTCATCTTGGGAAGGCCCTGGTTGGCTATGGTTGCTACATACATTGACTGTAGGTCAGGCAACATGACAATTCTAAATGGGCAGAAATCCAAACACATTTCATTATACCCTCCTGCCCAGCCTTATGCGAACAATTGTGACCAGGTATGGGTGGATTCTTTGGATACTAACTCTTTGAGTTCTTCTTTTCTGGCCACTATTGTAGTACACAACCATATGGCGAGTTGTGGAGTCATATACACTGACTAATTCTAAGGACCCTATGACTACGGAAATCAGCACTATTGCTATGGAATCTAGAACTCGGCATTAGACATATCCTCTACTATTTCTCTGGTAGGCACTACCTCTGCTGAGTCTGGTAGGAAACTATATGCTTATAATTCCAAATATTTAATTCCTGATTTCTATTGTCCTTTAACTAAGATTCTATCTTTTGACAACATACCCATCCTGCACATGCTTCAGCCCCATGTTTACCCATTGAATTCTTTTATCACTAGTACAGAGCTTGCTCTTGTGAATGATACCAAGTAGGTGTTTGTCAGTATGGGAAGAGAGTTGACCATAGGTAATGATCTAGAGGTCAATCAAGAAGCTAGGGTGCTTGAGGTTCTGAAGAAACACTCCCATGCTTTTGCTTAGGATTACACTAATATGAAGGGAATAACAAAGCCACGAAGAAGGATTATTTTCCCTTGCCTTTCATTGACCAAGTTCGGACAATTTGGTGGTAATAAATATTTTTCTTTCTTGGATGGGTTTATTGGGTATAATCAAATTAGTATTGCCCGCTAATCAAGATAAGACTACTTTTACGTACCCTTGGGGTACATTTGCTTACCAAGTCTTACCTTTTGGGCTTTGTAATGCCCCTGCTACATTTCAAATGAGGCGTCTTGGCCATTTTGTAGATCTTGCTAACAATCTGTGTTGAGGTTTACATGGATGATTTCACTATCCATGGATTCACTTTTGAAGAATCTTTGAGTAACCTAGAGAAAGTACTCAGTTGATGTGAACAACATCAACTATCCCTGAGTCATGAAAAATGTCTAATGATGGTTGATCAAGGAATTGTCTTAGGTCACCATGTTTCAACCCAAGGTATATAGGTGGACCCCAAAAAGATATCAGTCATCACCCAATTACCTACACTAGCTAATCAGACTAACATCAAAAGTTTCCTTGGTCATGTAGGTTATTACCACCGATTCATAAAAGATTTTAGCAAAATTGCCGCACCTATGTTCTCACTGCTAACCAAAGATTGTGTTTTTGAATGGTCTCCTCAGTGTCAACAGGAATTTGATTCTATCAAAGAAAAGCTGACCACGGCCCTTGTCTTACATGGCCCTGACTAGGGACAACCTTTCCATATCCACACTGATGCTTCTAATACAGCCATGGGTGTTGTCCTTGGGCAAAAGACTCAGAAGATCAGATGTATGCAATTTATTTTATCAACAAAAACCTGACTCCTATGGAAAGGAATTACACTACTATGGAAAAAGAATTATTGGTTGTTGTCTATGCTTTGAATAAATTTTGTCATTACATCACTGGATATAAAAATTTTGTTTACACTGACCACTCTGCCATTCAATATTTGATGAATAAACTAGTGGTTGGCAGAAGGCTTATTCACTGGTTACTCTTGTTGCAGGAATTCAATCTCACCATTATAGATAATCCTAGGAAATTTAATGTTGTTTCGATTTTCTTTCTAGATTAAATGTTTCAGGTGATGATGAAGCAGTCCAGGATCAATTTCCCGACGAACACTTGTTTGCTATCTCGACTAAGACTCCTTGGTTCGCTGATCTTGCGAATTATTTAACGAGGTAGTTTCCTTCCTATTTTACTCATAAGGAAATAAGGCGATTGGTTAAAAATAGTGCAACATATAAATGGTATAATGGATTCTTATTTAAATGTTGTCCTGACATGGTTCTTCATAGGTATGTTTGGGAGGATGAGGTACACGACATACTGCGAGCTTGTCATGATGAGCCAGGAGGCAGACATTATTCAATGAAACAAACAATTCACAAGATCCTTAGAGCAGGGGTAATATTGGCCTTCCCTCCATAGGGCTATCAAAAATTATGTGTGGCAGTGTGATGCATGCCAACGAATGGGAAAACCCACACTTTCAATGGAAATGCCTCTTAATCCTCAGTTGGTTTTAGGACCATTTGAGAAATGGGGGATTGACTTTGTTGGACCATTTGATCCTCCATCTTTCAGGAAGGAGTATCTCTTGGTATGCACAGACTACATCACTAAATGGGCTGAAGTTCAAGCATTGGCATCTGCCAACAAGGATGTTGTTGCTGATTTTTTGTACAATCGGATATTGCTGTGATTTGGAGCACCAAGGGCCATTGTATCTGATCAAGGTCCTCAATTTGTTTCAAATATGATTGAAGCTTTCTTGGAAATCTACAGAATTAGGCACCGGAAATCATCACCCTATCACCCCCAATCCAATGGGAAAGTGGAGGTAACCAATCAAGAACTCGAGAATATTCTAACTAAGGTGGTCAATGCCGATAGAAAGAATTGGGTACCAAAGCTTCCTGAGGCCGTCTAGGCCTACAACATGACCTGGAAAACAACTACTGGTTTTTCTCCCTATGAGCTGGTATTTGGGAAGAAGCCATTGTTCCTGTTGAGTTTGAATTACGCACCTGGCGAATAGCGTTGGAAGTTGGGATCAATTTGGATGAAGCACAACGCGAACGAGTGCTGCAACTAAATGAATTAGATGAAATGTGGATGGAGGCACAAAGAATGAGACAAAAATTCTACATCAATGAAAAACCGGCATGATGCTCATATAAAAAAAGGACATTTCATGAGGGACAGTGAGTTTTACTCTTTGATTCCCGCTATCAGCAGTTTAAAGGCAAGTTACGTACATGTTGGTTGGGTCCTTATCAGGTAAATCAAGTATTTGATAATGGCTCTATTCGGTTGTTACCTATTGACGGAGACAAATGGAATCTTCTGGTGAATGGATGTAGGCTCGGATTTATCAGAACCATTGGATAAGAAGACTTTCATCAATGACATTCTGTTACACACAAACATGCATGTTGAGGAGGCTCTTTGCCCCTCGAACATGGAGTAATCAATATCTTGCAAATTCAATAAAGGAAGATGATCCTGCATTCGATCTTCTTCCCTTAGTTAGTATTTTTTCTTGTTGTTGTTTTCAATAAATGTAGGAATTTTCATTATTTTTGTAGCCATTAATTACGCTTCATCTTGAACTGTAGGGCGTAGGAATCTACGAATATCGGAAATTTGAATAAACGTGGCATGTGTAAGTGCATCCTAACTTTCTAATGATATTTCCATGCAAAACATTTCCCCATGTGTGCATTTGTCATCATTACGCCATCATGAAATGATCACTATATTTATTTCGGATCTCTTTCCAAATCCAGTTCTATGGATGATGGCATAAAAGGGGTAATGTCTCATAATCACCACACACCTTGAATGTGTCGCATTCTTCAAGTCAGGATGGGTGGTGCTCACTCCTCAACAAAGTGGGATACACACCGCCTCAAATATCTTAAATTCACATGGATGGCAAGTCTCATTTCTTGTTTGTCTGCTGCCACCTTCGCTCGATTTTGCATCATCTAAAGGAATATGGTGTAATTCAAAATTAATACTTCTACAACTACTTCTTACCATTGTTGCATGTGCATCAAGCACGATTAGTTCTATCAGTTAGTAAACAAGGAGTGGGGGCACACTTTGTTCTAGCTCTTTCTACTACCTGGTATTACTCACCTTCGGCTTCAGCATGGGACAACGAAAGAAATCAAGATCCTCGCTCACGGGATGCCTTACTTAGGATGTCGGGTCATTTCGGCCTATCCGGCCTACCAGACTTTGGTTTGAAGGTCATGACAAATGCTCCTCTACAAATCTTGCTTGCTTTGTTTCACGATGAAGGGGAAGCATTCCCTGAAGTCATCCTGACCCCCTTGGGTATCCAGAAGGGTGTTAGGTGGGTGAGTCTACCTGGAATCTGGAGCGAAATAGTGAAGTGGATCAACCGGTATTTCATATGCGATGGTCAGGCCTCTGTTCTGGGTGGTGATGCACTTAAAATGCTAATTCACCTTAAGAAGGGACATGTCAACCAGGCCCTCCAGGTAAATCTGCCTGAATACCTCGCGGACTCCATTATTAAAGTTTGCCAGAAGTATTGGTCCGGTGGAGGCAAGTCTGTCATTAAACACCTGGGGTTGATTCATTTGTTATGCTCACATCAAGTCTTCTTTAGACCAAAGCAAAGGCTCGAGGGACTTGTTGTGGGAGAAGGGTCCAGACCAAAGCAATTGAAATCCGGTCTCTTTTCTGCACCCCGGTCTACCCTTGCACCGGGCCCTTGCCCTTCACATAACCAAACAGAGGCAGTTGGTGTCCCTGAGCATGCAGACACATTTGGCACTCCCGAGGGTCCATCCCCTTCCATTTCCGGCTCAAAAGGCAAGTGCACCTTGGCTCCATCTTCTTCCATGCACCTACGGCCTCGATGGCTCAGTTCATTGTTGAAGTCTAGCGGTTCCCGATCAGAGACTTTTCCTGATGATACCGCCCCCATTCGGGAAGAACAACATGAGGAGGATCACCTGGCCATTCCAACACCTACTATTCCTGCATCTACGAAAATTCACCCTGTGGTTCCCGAAGTGCTTGGCACCTAGGCTACATCTTCTCGCAACTATTTGGAGGAAATCATGCTACTAAAATCTCAATTGTGAGGTATGGAAGAAACAAACCTTTTACTGCAAATTGAATTTACATAACGAACAATAGAGACGGTTTGAGAAATCACTACCGCATACGGCTTGAAGTAAGTAGTTTGAAGCGTTAGTGTGATAAGAGTCTTAACATCTTAGATAGATTCCATCAATTATCCCTTCAAGAAAGAGAATTGAGGAAGGAAAATCAGAAATTGAAAAGGGAAATGGAATCTATACAAGAGGAAAAGAAAAAAGTGACATCTATTTTAGAATTTGTTTGTCCTTTGGCCCTCAAGCTTCTATCCTATAGAAAACCCTCTCCGGTCTATAGCATGTTCGTTCATCAAAAATTTTATTCATGGGAGTTGTTCTAATTGTGTCATCAAGCTCCTCATGAAATTCCCAATGGCACCAGTTTCTTATCAGTTTATAAGTGCAGTACTCCTGAGATCCAAAATTTTCTTTGTGAATTCTACCTTCATAACATGATAGTTACAAATGTGCCTGATTTCTTAATCAATTTATTTGTGGGTGATTTCCAAATCAAGGCCTTTCAGTCTACACTACGAAATCAGATCATCTGGGGTTAACAAACAGATATTTTGAATCACACCGCTCAGTCCATTGGGTTCCACATCTGTCCAACTCATCACACTGATGTAGCTCTGAGAAAAAACTTTCGCTCACTTTACTATCAGGCAGGAGTCGGGGTAAACACTTCCCGATTTTACTTCAATGTGTCATGGATTTTGAAAATTACAATCAGGAGAACTTTGGGACAGCTTGGCAGGCATGTGATAGGAGGTGGGATACTCGATTATTCCCTTACAATGCAGGAGGTTCTCTCTCCCCAAAACTTGAGTGGAGCATGCACAGGGTGATGCCCTCATCACCATTATAAGGCACTACACGAGAAAAATAGCCAACAAGACAATGATGAATGGGCAAGCCTCCAAGTACGTCCACCACTCCTTTTGAGCCCTCTCACTACTTGGAAGAATAATGCGGCCCAGTCAAATGACAGTTTCACAGCATGGGTAGAGGTTACCTCCAACACTCAAGGTTGTAAGAACACCAAAAACAATACGTTGATCAATTTGAAGAATATGACATGGCTGAGCAGCTTGGTAGGCGGGCAGGATGAAGATAAGTTGCATAGGGACATGCAACAGGTAAATTCAAGGGGAAAATGATGAGTGCATTGTTTGGCTCATTGATATCATTTCTTCAAGCCGAAAATACCCTTTTGATATGACTTATTAATACATGGGGATGTTTTGTGTAGTTATATCTTAGTAGGTTTGATGCATTTTCCTTGCTATAGTTTATGAAAACCGATTATCACATGAACCTCCTACTAACTATCTTTGTGAGATAAAACATGATGATGTGTGTAGGAAATGATGGATGTTGTTGGTAGTTATGGAGCCCGAGTTTGGAGCAAGCGGTAAGAGACTGTTTCCACCAAAGTTGACCTATTAGTTTGGGGCTTGTTCCTAACTACCCGTAGAAATTTATGCATTTTAATTAGTATTTGGTGGATAGTGATTAATGCCACTGTTATGGTGAGCCTTGTAACTAACAATACCTATATGAAGACTTCGTCTTTAGAACATATAGAGGGAACTACTTTTGATATACTGAGATATATTATTTGCATTCAGTTTTCGGCATTATTACTTACTGTCTATGTTATGAAACTTAATCTGAGTTAATGAAAGTCATGACATTTTGAGAATCAAAGGTTGTTAATCCCTTTATCCCAAGGAAGAGCAAGGGCCCACTCGACCAAAGAGATAAGAGGTTATTTTGAGTTCATCTATACATACGCTTCTTTGATTTGATTTAATATAATTGTTGTTTGAGAATCTTACATACATGCTTTGATTGATTATATTTGTTTTCTTCATTACCACTTTCATTTAGAATATATGTTTCCATTATGCAAATATAATTAACAAGTAATCTTTCTTTCTACTAAGCTTCATTTATACAGTTGTAATTTCATTTGTTAAAAGTAGTGTGTGCGCATTTCATTTTCCAGTCAGAAGATTAGTTGTTAGTTTCCTTTCATCGCAAATAGTTGAATTCTGTAGAACTGTATTTCAATTCTATAGATTTGTATTGCATTTCCATAGATTAGTCACTAAACTAAGCAACCCCCAATAGACCCAACAGATAACTGGTTCCATTAAACTCCATTGCATACTGCCTAGGACACAACCCTAGTTTAGAATGACACTGACAGGAGATTATGTCAGTTAAATGATTGGAGCAATACAATGACCCATCATAAGTCTTATGATTGATAAGATAATGATGAAGCTTAGAGGTAGTGAATAAAAGAGTGCAACATAAATTTTTCAACTTTAATGTAGTGAGTCTCATGATTTTGAAGGGTGTGACTACTGTAATACACAGCCTACTCCTTTCCTTCTCATCACGTTGTGCCAAGATATCATTCAAAGCTTTATCAGAGGCAGAGACATAGAGATAGAAAGGATCTCCCTCACATGGAGGGGTAAGCACAGGCGGGGATAGGAGATAATTCTTGAGACTATCAAATGCCTTTTGACAATTATCATCTAACTTGAATTTGATTTCTTTATGAAGGAGATGGTGAAAGGGTTGAAACAGTCATAAACTTGTGAGATAAAGTGGTGAACTGATTGAATTCAAACTTGGAGACTATGAAGCTACTTTGGATTAGAAGGATGTGGCATCTCGAGGATGGCCTTGATTTTAGCTGGTCAACTTCAATACCCCTGATAGAAACAATGAAACCAAGGAGTTTACTAGTTAACACTCCAAACACGCACTTGGTTGGATTAAGACGGAGGAAGAAGTGGATAAGGTGCTTGAAAATTACCTCAAGGATGGCAAGGTGGTCACATCAATGTTTGGATTTACCCAAAATATCATCAACGTAGTCCTCTACAGTCTTGTGGATGGGATCTTGAAAAATGTAAGTCATGGCTTGCTGATAGGTGCTTCCGGTATTTTTCAAACCGAAGGGCATAACGTGATAGTAGAAAGTCCCCAAGGAGTGATAAAATAAGTCTTATGTTGGTCTTTTGGTGCAATAAGGATTTGATTATACCTAGAAAAACCATCCATAAGAGAAAGCATCTCATGGCCTACGGTAAGGTCCACGAGTTGATCAATGTTAAGAAGAGGAAAATCATCTTTAGGGAAAGTGAGGTTTAAATCTCAAAAGTCAGACTAGATACGAATCTTTCCGAGTGTTTGGAAATAGGTATGATATTGGAAACCCATTGCGGATAGTTGATAAGGATGATGAAATTAGTTGAATAAAGGCGTTGCAAATCTTCTTTGAAAAGGAGGGCAGCTTGAGGTTACATGCGGCAAAGCTTTTCTTGACCGACTTAGTGTTAGGAAATGTAATGATGTTGTGAACAACGAAGGAAGGATCGAGACCCAAAGTATGTCGGTGTATGATCATGCGAAGGCTTGGATGTGTATAGAAAGGAAGGTGGTGAAAGATTCAAGCTCCTGTGGATCTGTAGACACTAAATCACACAATTTGGGTACATTTCTAGGTCTTGATCACATACCACTATTCATATGATTCCTAAGCGAGAAAAGTACTAATTGACCACCGTGTTTGGCTTCTTTGCTTTATTTCTAGTCTCCTTCTTAGTCTTACACACCCTACTTCCCAGTTTGATCTTTGATACTTTAGTTTTTATGAGTCCTGGACACCAAAGACCTGGGTTAGGACACTAACGCCTGGGCACCCCCATCCCCTCCTCCGGGTGCTTCGACCTCTTTGTATCTTGCTCACATCTTTTGGGTCCTTTCTAGCTGTTGGGAATATTTATTTCTTATGGGTCAGCCTTTTAGTGGTTAATTACGAAATACAAACAAGGGAATCGTATAAATACAAATCTATGTGATCATAATAAATAACCAAGCACTAAGTATTATTTATCACCACCTAATGTTGCATCCAAGAGCATTCTAAGAGCACTCAAGTATCCATCTAGCTCCACACAAGGGACAAGGGACTATTATTTATGCATACATGCATAGGAGGGGAAGTTCATTTTTCCATGCACACATCTATATACATATTTTACATCTAGTTATTGCTCGTTATCAAGTACAACTTGCACAAGAGCCACCTAGGGCATGATTCTACACACACACACAGAGAGAACTACATGGAGTCTGAAATGTAGTGCAATGCTCAAATCGTAAGTTCACTTAGTTCGGTGACCACCATTTTCATTTTGAATCCCCATTTGCATATTTTTTATTTTTAGGATTTGATGTGTTTTGGGTTTTACTGTGCTCTTTATCTTTGCAGGTTTCAGGTGAATTCAGTGATCAAGAAGTAAAGTACATGTGATTAAAGGAGACATTCAATGAACATCTCACGACTCTATGAAATTGGTTTTCTAAGGTTCTGAGAATTCACAAGCACCCGGAGGAGTGTCCGCAACACCCTAGGCATCCCTGCAATTACACAATTTTCTAAGCTCGTGTGCAACACTTCCCTCCTGTTCATAAGTTTGTCACTTGACACGGTCAAGATTATTTATGAACCAACTAAGTATTTTATCCCTTCATTTGTAACTAGGGTTTCATATTTTTCTAGCTTACTTTCTTGGGTCAAATCTATACTCTAATTTTCTATATATGTGTTGTTACACAATTTTAATTTAGAATCTATTTAATTCAATATTTGTTTAATCATTTGGTGAACCCATTGCTCAAACCCACCTTACTTCTAGGTATTTTTATCATCTTTTCATTATGGCTCAATCTTATGGAAAATTTATTGAATCCCATCTCTAAGAGTTTAATGATCATCTCGTTGAACATCCTCAAGATCTAGACCTAATTTTATTCATTACTCATGAGGAGGCCACCAATATTATGGAGCTTAATGTTCCTGCCTCCATCCCCGCTTCCATGCCTATTGCTACTCAACCACCTACTTCCACTCTTCCACCTACTTCCATTGTTCCTATTTTTGTTCCTACTCCCACCAACCACTTCACTCCACCTCTTGTTTCTCATACGCAACAAGTCTCTTCTCGCTGGCACTCAAGACTTAGCCTCTCTCTATTAGGATCTTCAAGTTCAAATCCATCAATTACAATAGGCTACTTCTCGTGTATCTCCATCTCTAGACTCCACATTACTACTTCATACTCCTTTCACACCCACCATTTCCACTTATGCACTTCCACTTAATTTCGTCACTCCCAAGTTTCCCATTTTCAATGGTCATGGTGACCCCAAGAGCATCTCCGAGCATTTCATGTGGCATGTCTAGATTTTGTGGATGATCATACTCTCTTAGCTAAGATCTTTCCTAGAAGTCTTCACAATTATGCAATGTGTTGGTTCTATGATCTACCTATCCACTTAGTAACATATTTTATGCATTTAGCTGATGCTTTTCTTGCTCATTTCTCCATCAATATTGGCTCTAAGATCTCCTATGCTCAACTCATGCAACTTAAAAAAGGATCTAACGAATATATGGCGGTTATGTCTTGTGATATAAGAACAAATTAGTTGAGATTTCTAATGTGCTTGCGAGACTCTAAACTTCAAGATTTATTTGTCCAAAGTCTATTACCACCATTATAAGATAGTACCATATTTGAGAACTCTCCATCATTCGATCATTTTTTCATACTCTTAAGTTACGCGAAACTAAACTCCTATCTATAAGCAATCTTAAGTATTGTGAGCAATTCAAAGTGAACTTTCAAAGAAAATCAACTTTCAAACCATCTACAAAACCTACTAAATCTAAAGCTACTCTCAATGTGGTTTCTAATCCTGAAAAGCTTCAATGGTAACCGCCTAAGCATACATTTACTAAAATTACTATTGCTACACATCTTTTATTAACGCAACTCATTGAGAACAATCTTATTACGCTTCCTCCTCCACTCAATTTGGACCCATCTCATCCAAAAGGTCATAATTAAAATGAAAATTTTAGATGTGACTATCATCAATGTATTGGGAATTCTACATATCATTGTTTAAAACTTTGTAATCTTATTCAAGATCTCGTTGATAATAATGCGGTTGAGCTTCCCGAGCCTACGACTTCTTCGTCAAGAAATGAAAATCACAAGCTTGATATCTTCAACAATATTCTTCCAAAACATGAACGGTTAACTCTTCATCGAATCATACATATCATGTAGTACCTCCTCTTGCATTGGGGCCTCTTGATTTTATAGTTGCTCATGCTGAGACATCTCCACCGATCATTAATTTCTCCGATCATGACTATCCTACTACATTATATTTTGATCATTTACACATTAGTGCTTCTATTGGGTCTATTTCTATCAATAACACTATGGTTGATCCATCATTTCACATAAGTGCATGTTCTATTGCACTTCTTTTGCTATCAATTATCCACTCTTGCAAATTTCATATCTAGTTCCTAAATCATATGGCTATGTTGAGATTTTGGTTACCTTCAATCCTCATACCATGCTTATGCCTTTTTTTGTGGCGCCTTCACTGCAGGGGACATTTTCAAATGTTTGGGAGTTCCCTAAATCTCCCTAAATCATGACCAAGTGATATATTGTTTAGATATATTTCCGACGCGATAGGTGGAATGTGAAAACAGAGCTCATATGCTTAAGTTATGGTCACCAAAGTCTAGATTGGGAAATGGTCAACATAGGTCACGGGAAAGGAACACGTTGACTGACATTTTGGAAAAAGGTGAGAAGGTTGAAAGTTCATGTTTTGTTACCTCCGGTCTTCAATGACAAAAAAATGGTTTCTCTTCGATAGATAAAAAAATGATGGGCCCCGCTATTTACTCGGGTCGGGGACCCTCGGCCAGTTTGGCACACTTTTTTATAGGAGGGTGTCTTGCCACCTTATTATATTTCCATTATCGATTTTCAATATTATATGCCATATTACATTATATGGTTGCAATCAAGCTCAAGCGAGCTATTTTGATAGCTCGGTGGGGTGATCAACTCCCCACCAAGTCGAGTTGGTCATTATATTTCCACATGTTGTTCAAGTTCATTGTTCGAGCACATTGTATATGCCACGACCTTATTGATCAAGTTGAGTTAATGTCCACAATGGATGGCTTGGTGAATTCCATACAAAAAAATTTCGATAGCTTAGTGGAGCTACACGGTTTAGGTTACGACATTATGTGGCATTTCCAATACAAAGCCACATGGTTCACAAACATACACATCTCGAGGCCCAAGGCAGTCAACAACACGACTCGGCCCTATGGCCTTTCAACGCACAACAAACCCAACATTGCATGGGACACGACTCGGTGGATATTTCAATGCACAACAAAGTAAATGGTATGCAAAACACCAAATGTGTCCCAAGCCATGGTGTTGGCGAGAAAATTTGTAGGGTGGAAAAACTTGTGGATTTCTTGCCAACACTCTATGAATCTAAGTCCCTCTACTTAACTGGTGTAGCTGTCATATATGCATGCACATGAAAAGGTGGATTTCTATGGTGGATTTTTGACCCGGGGATCCAATAGGGACACTACACTAACCCTTTAGAAAAGCTTGTAAACACTGCAAGAGAGGACTTTGTCTATAGAGAGGGAAAGGGGAGTGAGAAATTAGATAGGATAACTAATGTTGTAGGTAGAAAATCAGATTTCTTGCATACATCAATTAGAAGTTTTATCACATGCATTAAAATTAGGAGGAAACAACTCTATGCATAACAACAAGACAAAATGGAATTTATGATCACAAAGTATCAATAAACCCCTTAGTCAAAAAAGGCTCAAAACTCCTTCTTGTATTGATTTCTTAAACCAAGTTGTACATAGTATGAGAATGGAGGAAAAATAAAGAGTGGGGAAAGGAAGAATTTGGCTATCTCCTTTGTTCTCTCAAGGTAGAATGCACTCTTGAGCTTACAAAATTAATGACCAACCCCTTGAAATGGGAATGGCGTTACAATTTATAGAATGAGAGGTGACTTATCATCTACCCCCAATGGATTTTCATATGTCCTTGTGCAACTTAAAACTTTTCGACTTCCTCAGAGAATATTAAGTCCCTTTTTATAACATAAAGGTGACTTATTACATTACGAACATTAGGAAATATGAAAAAGTGCAACCCCAACGCGAAATTAGAATATTAGAAAGTGAGAGAAAGTTGGGGGAAGAGGAGAGAGAAAGAGAGAGAGAGAAGAAGAAGAGGAGATGTCATTCCCGATGAAGTTTGTTGGTCCTCATTGATGGAAATCTCCAAATGCAAGTGAAACTCGAATCTTCAAAATCCTTGCACACTATGAAACTCCTTCAAATTAGCTCATGAACACTCGTTAAATTGAGTGAATTGTTTCGCTGATGACCGCAACTCCTATCCTACGTATGATATACCTGTGACCCGAACTATGTAGTGAGTGTCAAAAAACATTGTCAATTCCCTGAGATGATCACCCCTCTATGTCTCATTGTGCCAAACTTTCCCTTTGAGAACAACCTATTATTAATAGTAAGTGTCCAGATGGAAGGCTTACTATTTTTAGTGAGAGGTGATTTTTTCCTCTTCTCAACCATCGTGATGTGATGAACTCCCTCATTCAATCTTGTGCACATTGCCTTTGCTTTGACCACTTCTTGGGGTGACTTACTATTTTTAGTAAGCACCTATATAAGGGACTTACTATTTTTAGTAAGTGATCATTTTCACTTTTTCGCTCTCGGATAATCATTTTGGCTTCTTGGAGGTCTTTAGTGCACACTACCTTTTCCATAGCCGCTTTTGACGAAGACTTACCAAAAATAGCAAGCATGTGTAGGAAAGCTTACTATTTTTAGAAAGTGGATTTTGGCGCTCGTTTTGCGATAGAGTCTATTTTTTTGGATTCATATCGTCGTCCCGAAAACCTCCTCCGAATTTCACATAATTTTTCCCACTAGAATGCCAGAAATAAAATTTAAAATTTTCACCTGATGCTGGCTTCAAGCACGGAGCTGCCATGGTGGCCATTAATGGAGCTCAAAATTTACAGGTCTGGTTTTTGTCTCCATTTGCAATGAAGAAAATCCATTGTGATAGATTTTTCATTTTGAGCTTGTGTGCAAGTTTTTAACTCGTTTCCATTGCTGAATGATGGGAAATCCAACAAATGTGAGTCAATGCACAAAGTGAGGATTTTGTTGGAACAAATAATTCAAAGCACCATTTGACCTCCCATTTGTTGCATTGTGATCATCTTGAAAAATGTGGAAGTCTGCAGAAGACGGCACCTCGATCTGACTTATATCTTATGAGATATGAAGATTTCTCGATCGGGTGACTTCACGGTTATCGCCAAAAAAACCTTCATTTTCTTCTCGTTCTTCATTTCTTTAGCACTTTTTTCGATATTGTTTTGTTTTCATGGTGTGGAGATTTTGGTGACCATGAAGGAGCTAGTTTGGATCAGTAATGGTGGATCAAGTGTCTAGACAAGCAAGAACAAGGCCATGGCATGGTGAGAAGTTGTGAAGGAGAAATGAGGGGGAAGAAATGACTAAGTGCCGATTTGAATATTCAAAAAATTCTCATGCAAGGGTGGGGTGATTTTTTCATGTCTGATGTCCCTGACCTTAGGGATGTGAGGGACATCAAATTCCATAGTGAGCAAGAGGACGACATGTGTCCTCGATCCGATAGGGGATTTGCTTGAAAAAACACTAGAAGCACTGGGGGCTGAAATTTAGTCACATGGATGACCAAAGGACTCCCCATAGGGGTTGGGAACATTTTTCCATGTCTTCTATCCTGACCTCAGGGATGTGAGGGACATCAAATTCCACAAAGTGGTCCTAGAGCTAACACATGTCTTCGATCTAACAACAGGAATTTGAGCTCCAAAAATGCACCTAGGGGCTGAATTGTCAAGTTTGAAGGTCACATGAGGGTCCCAGAGGTCACATGGGGGCTGGGTGCATTTTTCCAAGGTTGATGTACCTAACCTTAGGGATGTCAAGGATATAAAATCTCGCCGAGTTCCGGATCGACACATGTCCTCTCAAAATTTGGCTAAGTCTCGAACACACTCCAAGAGGGCGACTTGTGATGATGATATCTTGAGCTCCCAATGGACTTTTTGGAAAAATTTTATATGATCCTGACATTGGAAATGGCATTTTAAATCCAATGGTGGGTATATCATGTATTTATTCATCCATTTGATCCCTAAAAATATTAATTGTGATTTGGTTCTCCACCTATGCCCGAGAAACACTTGTTAGGAAATAAGGGATAAAATATGCGGAATAATCCTCACAAAATCGCATACAGAGAAACTAATGTGCAAAAATGATTACGGATCTCAAATAAAAGTGTAGAAAAAATAACACAACACATAGAGACAATATATAACGTGGTTCACCTAATTTGGGCTACATCCACCAAGAATCACTTGCTCAGATTTTATTACAAGTCACTACTCTCTCAATACAATACCCAAATCTATTTGGAGCTATGCTCAACAAACTCTACAAAATTCACACCCAAATTCAAAACACATCTATAATGTTATATTATATCTACCATATGCATAAAACCATATAAGTAGACAACTGCTTAAGTAGTTTTACAAAACCGTGGGTATTAAAACCGTGGGTATTAAAACCGTCCCATAAACCTATGGGTCAAAAATCCTGCCCATAAGAGAAAAGCATGTTTCCGATATATCAAGCACGTTTTAAGGTCACAAAAATTGGGGGTTGCGCCCCCAAACCTCAGCGACACAACTATAGAAAGTGTATAGTACTCTTAGTGTACAGTATTCAACACTTTCTCACATGAAAACAGGCTCCAAAACCTTACAATCTCCCACTTAGAGGCTAGTTTTCCTCTGAGCAAGCTTCTCAACCCTTCACTAGTTTCCGTGAAGACCAACCAAAGCTGAACACAGCTTCATTTTTTCCCTTGTGACCACCTTGGTCATCATGTCTGTAGGATTTTGACTAGTATGGATCTTCTCTAGCTTCAACTTCTCTTCCTCCAAAGTTGTCCTGATGAAATGGTACCTTAACTATATATGCTTCATCCTAGAGTGGAAAGCAGAGTTCTTAGCTAGGTGTATAGCACTCTGACTATCACTATGCAACTTTCCTTCCTCCTGCTTATGCCCCAACTCCTCAAGTAATTGTTGTAACCAAATCATTTCCTTGCTTTCCTCTGTGGCAACAACATACTCAGCCTCCGTGGTTAACAAAGCCACCAACTTCTGTAGTCATGAAATCCCGCTTCTTTGTTGTCCCACCTACATTGTAAACATAACTCGTTGTACTCCTCTTACTTTCTACATCTCCAGCCATATCTCGAATCTACATAACCACACACAAAGTGGTGTTTGATCCACTATAGCACAAAAGCTGTCCCCATGGTCCTGCCAAATACCGAAGGATCCACTTTACTACATGTCGGTAATCTCTACGGATCACTCATAAATCTACTCACCGCTCCCACTACATGGGAAATATCAGTCAGTGCGCACCATGGCATACATCAAACTACCAACCCGATGAGTAAGGTACCTGGACATCTAGTTTCTCTCCCGTTGTCTTGGGACATTGTTCCTTTGATAACTTGAAATGGCCTACCAAAGGAGTCATGCGTACCCAAAATTGTAGGGTATCTTGCCTTTGCGCGTAACAACGTAACGCGTGCCCCAATGATGATACAGTCTCCTCATAAGGTGTTCGGGATCTAGAAAATCTCTCCAAGTATGCGTTAACATCCCGCATGTCCAGCCTTAGCCCCGCATGCTTTGTTGTTCTCTTTTCCCCTTTTCTTTACGTTTTGTTCTTGATTCATGAAACCACCGCCCGCTCGAGTGGCGGTCTCATGACCGCCACCTAGGTAGGGCAATGTCCTATAACCACCACCGCTAGGGGTGGCGGTCCTTCACATGTTTTCGAGTAATGTTATTTTTAATGCGACTCACGTAAATTTTAACGTTTACCTGACTTTTTCACCGCCTTTGCTTGTATTTATGATTTTGGTTCCCTAGAATAGTGTTTTGGCATTGTTTATGGTTTAAGAGATCAATTTGGTTTTTACCTTTGGGTAAATGGAAATGCTATAAATAGTGGCTTGTGCTCAAGCAAATGGCCCTCAAATTTGCCTCCGAATTTCTCATTTCAATAGTTTAGCCTTTAAATTTTTGCTTAGAATTCATGGTTTCATTTGTTGTATGCATGGTTAGTATTGTTTAGCTGTCAGAAAGCCACATATCCTCCTTATGCAAATGTTGTTATTATTTCATCCAATCAATTGGAGTAGGATAGTTTTCTTTTCAAAAGGAAGCCATTAAAAGTTACAGGTTTTGTTCCTCAAACAAGATAGTTTCAGGTTTTGGACATTTTATGTTGCATGACTCGCAATAAATCCTGCTAGGAATTGCATAAGCCAAGCTCTGTACTCTTGTGATATCCCTCTCCTACTCACATTGTATTGATCATTGTATCTTAAGCTACCATTGTTCCAATATCTACTTTTGTTGATGCTAGCATTACACTTTTCTGGGTCCACATGAGCATGAAGGAACGAGGAGATCACACTGAGGGGACAAGGTCACACATCATTGGATTCGCCCTTTGCTGCAGAATCCAAGTTCTAGCTTTCAAAGTTCTAGTTAAAATCATATCAAATAGAGTAGCTAATCATTTCATTTCAGTTAAATTTTACTTTCAATATTGCCAGGGAAGCTATGGGGATTGATAGTTTCTGAGAAACTATGATTCACTCCTCACTTCTGAGGTAGGATCGAGAGTCTTTCAAATAGAGTAGATCAGTTATCAAGTTATTTAGAATAGATCTACAAATTGCATGCATAAGCTGACTATACTCGGTTGCTTTGTTTGTTTTAATTGAGTTATTAGTTGAGTTGTCAATTTTAGATATATTAGATAATTGCTTGTTAAAATATGTTTAGTAGTTTATCAATAAGTATCAAACTTAGAAATATACGTAGATATATCTTACATATTTAGTTTATTCTGTCATTAGTTAGCTTTATATCATTTTTTTTGTATGACAATCACGGGACCTAGAGAGCCCAGAGAATACATATTCAAGCCAATCGTGCCTCAACCCAATCTTATTATGGCAATAACTGATATAGATCAAAACCTTAGAATCCAAGTCTTCCGAACAACAATAGATCAGCTCACAGTTAAGTGGGTTAAATATAGAAGATGACCAAGCACACACATTTTGGTCAAATCAGCCAAACTACAGATTACCCTAGATAAATATCCACATGACTGTAGAAGGGCTTGAAAGAGAGCAAATGTTTGGTTGTGACCCTTTGGTCCCACAGCCAAACACAAGAGACACTCTCACAGACATAGATACTAGCTTAAGAATTCAGGTTGCAGAACGCCTGTGAGATACTCTAAGAAGATTACACAACTGTTAATTCTAAACATAGAGGCCAAAAAGGCATATGACTATTGGATACTAGGGATTAGGGACTGATCCCACACATGACCATAGAGATCCACAACAACCATGAATCTACGGTTGTGACCCACAAATCTCACAACCCAACGAGTCCACAGGTCAATCAGACATAGATGTTGGCTTACGCACATTAGTATTCAGATCTACTCCACTTCCGCCTACCATCATCACACAATTATCCTTGTTAGACATAGCAGCTAACAAAGCTAAAGATTTCTGGACTAGACCAAAGAATCGACCATAGAATCCATTATATATCCATCATCCATCATATGACCCTGTCTGGAGACATACACGAAACCATCCTGGTCATTTTCCACGTATCCCACAACCTATAGATCGGATCACGCCAGAGCTCGATATTGATTGGAGCCTTCGAGCAGTCATCCTTGTCGACCGCTCTATCACGCCAATTCAGGTTAGGAGGGCCTTCTTTGCCTTAGATTCGCAGATTCCATTTGGTGCGCGTCGAAGACATAAGATTGCTTGACTAGTTTGCCTATACCCCGCATATGTTCCATCCCCACCGGCATTTGTCTTGACACGACCTCGGGAGCTTGGGTACGAGGAAGATTTACTTGTAGATTCCCATGCTCACTAGTCACTTTTCCATCATACAAAATTGGTGAACCCAACGTGAAAAAACACGGTGCTTTTATTTATTACCTCTTTCTTTCACCTTCCCTCCTTCCCATTATTATGCAGGTATTCATATACCCTTGAATATGTCGGGATTTGATGCATATGGCAAACCTCTCCTAGGTCTTGAGGCATACTATGCTCAACTCGAATGACAGTCATCACACTCGCTCTCAATATGGGGTGACAATTATTCACCCAACTAGTCGTCAACATAAACTCCACCTCCAAGGACTAGATATAGCTCATCTTTCCAAACAAAGGAGTTGGATCAACTCGCTCAAACATAACAAACAGAGCCTTGTGCTCGAACAATTGACGTTCACGGGAGAATCGGTTCATCTCCTCAAAGTCGCTTAGACCACAAATTAGTAGACAATCAAATCCATACGGTTTTAGATTATGAGCATTCAAGGTGTGTTATGTCAGAATGAACAACGCTCTCGGAGTATGTACCCACCTATAGGAAGTTTACAAACACGACCCGAGATCTCATTTCAAGAAAATACCTCCATGCCACTACATATAGGAAATGCCCTCAGGGAAAATTGGCAGGGCAATGATCAGTTCATAGTGGGATATCACATGCCTATTCAACATCAAGATATACAACAAACACCATTAAGGAAAAATACCGTGACTTCACCAAATGAAGTCATTTCGACTTTAGTAGAAAAGGTTAGAGGATTAGAACTTGCTCAAGCAAATCAAAATTCTCAATTCATGCAGGCAGGAAGTTCCAATCCTCCACACCATCCTAGCCAAGTAGACCTCCTCACAGGAATAGGCACGTTGGGCATGCCTCCTCAATATTCACAACAAATGCCAACTAGAACCACCATTTCTAATACCATTCCAGTACCTCCCGGTCTAGTACAAAATAATTCATTCCTAGACAATCCCCCTTCATACTTAAACATGTACTCCAAATCACCACAAGGAGATATGTTCTCCTCTCCCGACATGTTTTCTCAACCACAAGGGTTTCCTTATGCCCCTACCAATGCATACGCTATGCCATATCAACAACCCATTCCACCGCCGCCTCCTCAGCAGGTACCATCAATGGTCAAAACCTACGCGATAGGGACTTATTCAGAATATTTGAAAGAGCCCTTAGACTTCACCATACGAAGCATCATGCTTCCAAGACCTCTTCCCGATTTACCCAAATACAAAGGGAGGGAGACCCGAATGCACATATCAAAGCCTACGCCATGACCATTCGAGAACCTGCTCACTTGGAATGGGGTTGTTGCTAAAGTATTCCCCAAAACCTTGGAGGGCATCGCCTCTATTGGTATTATAGAATACCGAGGCTTCCATCCATTCATTTAAACAGCTCGTTTCAGAATTCATTAAAGCATTTGACATGAACAAACTATTGAGAACAGGAATCAGGGAATTCTTGCACATTAAGCAAGAACATAATGAAAATGTCACTCATTTTATCCAGAGATGGCGTACAGTCCTTTATTCTTCAGCCAGTGCTCCAAACATGGACCAAATGGAACTATGCGATTTATTCCTTCATTCTCTCAGCAGAGAAGTGAAGGAAGAAGTCCAGAAGTTCCCACTAAAGACTTATGATGAAGTACTTGAGAGCACTCTCCGAATAGATCAAGCGACAATAGATAGTGGTCACAAGACGTATGGAGAAAACGGGAGGTTAATCACCTCCAACCAGAATACTACGACTTACCCTACTACCACAAATGTCAATCAAGGACCTAAAGTCCTTAATAAAAATCACGGAGTGACAACAGATGGAGTAACTGATCAGGCTAAAAAGGTAAATGTTGTGAATACTCCACCACTAATGAACAACCAATGAAACAACAACTTTACCCCAACAATCAATGTAGTGGATTTTAATCATCCACAACAACAACAACAATGGCAAAACCTTACAAAGGGTCCAAGCCAAAACTCAATTGGATATCAAAACCAAAACCAAAACTAAAAACAACAAATGCAAAACTTTAATCCTAATAGGAAATGGTTTGATCAGAGTTTTGGGCCACAATATGCACCAAGCCAAAGAACCTAGAATTACAATCCTAACTCATATTGTGGTTTCCACAAAATTTGAGGCCATGACACTAGAATGTGTGGTGACTACAATAAATTCATGCAACGTTTTCCAGAGGAACAAAGACAACTTTTCATAGATATGTTCTTGGCAAATCCTGTGTCACCAGCACCAAATACTTTTACAGGACAGTTTCCCCTCAAAACGCACCCCTCAAAATCTTTAATGATCTGCTCCCAAATCATAATAACAACAGGTTAAATCCAAATGGGACAAATAAGGGCATAATGATAGGAAACAATGATCATGAAGCCTCGACTTCACTAAATCCATTAGTTGCACCCACGATTAGGAAGTGAGTCGGTTTAGTGGAATTAGACGTCGAACTACCCGTGGAAGTCAGAATATGAGGACACAAGAGTATTCCTCTCAGCCAAGTCCAAGTTACCTGTCGGAGAAAGATAACATCCAACAAATATTAGTAAAACCCATGGGTGCCTATGATTTAATTAGTGATCTAACAAAAACCTTCTCGCACATTTCTTTTGGACTTATGAAGAACTCTCCTACCCCTGGTGGCTGCTCTTTTAGAGGCATTAGGTTTAGGTCATTTAATTAACATCACTCCACCTCCTGAAACACAAGTAAACCATATGAACTTTGATATCCACCCTCCGGGGCAGCCGGATAGGGATATCGAGTTTATATTCGAAATAAACAAAATGCCAACAGACACTGAGATTGCACGCAGAGGTGATCCAGCCTTACATTTGCAAGTATGGGTTTATAACAATTATGTGAAGTGCGCGATGGTTGACGATGGGGCAGCGTAGTTAACATAGTCCCCTTCTCTTTCCTTCAAAAGCTAGGGTATGGAGAAACGAATTGTTCCATGACTCAAAATACATTAAGAGGCTATAATAGCCTTAAAGCCACGTCGATTGGAACAATAATACTACCGGTCACCTTAGGACCCAAAACAATCCTAACTGAGTTTTATATTATAGATCAGAAACCAACTATAATATGATCCTTGGCCGACCATGGATACACCGTATGAAGGCAATCCCCTCTACATTATTTCAAGAAGTAAGATTATTGCATTTAGGAAAGGTGTTCGTAGCCAAAGGTGATCCAAAGCCATTCGATATACACCTAGCTGACTTAAAGAAAAGACCAGGCGTTCACTCAGAGTTTGAACTCCCAACAAACCAACTTAATAAACCCACCGATGCAAAACTAGAAGAAAAGTTGGTACCTACAACAGATCTTGAGACTATGAGCCTAATCAAGACTATCCCAGCCCTCAAGGATGAGGCTAACATTGTAGAAACAAGTATCGTTAGGAACTACTGCAAAAATTGTCAAATTATTAGAACAGGATCTACCGATGTTCCTACCATTTGATTCTGTAGGCATGGGATATACCCTAGGTGTTGGTTCTCTTCCAGCAGAGGATCTCTGCATGGTAGAAGTAACCGAAGCAGAAGATGTTAACACAACAAATATCCCAACAGTACCATATTCCCAGCTAAATATTGGACTCTCCATTTCGATGGAGCTAGATGTCGTTATGGAGCTGGGGCAGGTGTAATCTTTACTTCTCCCAAGGAAAAATCCTACCATTTGCCTTTAAACTAAATTTTGAATGTACGAACAATGGCGCTGAGTATGAAGCCCTCCTCCTTGGCCTCATCTTAGCTAAGAGGATCAATGTTAATAACATCAGGGTGTTAGGAGACTCACAATTGGTAGCAAACCAAGTCTCTGAGGTGTATGAAACCAGAGTTGAGCACTTACAGCTCTACAAAATAGTTGTATTAGATTTGAGCAAAGAGTTTGATTTCATTTCAATTGAAGTAATCCCATGAGAACAAAATATTCTCGCTGATTCTATAGCAACCTCAGCATCACGCTTCACTCCAAACAGTGAGTTGGAAGATACCCATTTCATGGTATCCCTTCGTACTAAACCATTGGTGAAAAAATGTCAAACCCTCTTTTAACAAACATAGATGAGAACAAATCTACTATCCTAGACCACATTGATAGTGATAGAGCCACTCTGGATTACTTAAACGCCTATGCAGCGCTACATCTCACCCATCACGTGATAGATTTGTCCTTAATCCCACATTCATCTTCCTACTTCAGAAATCCCATGATAGAGCTTCCCCCACAAGAGGAACTCAAAGCATATACATAGTAGAAAATGGAGACGATCTGGAATTACTTCTAGCCCCACCTGAGTTTGAAGAAGGTAACGCTTCTTTAATCGAAGAAACAATTGATATTAACATCGGAATGGAGGATGAACCAAAGATCTTGAAACTAGGATCCTCGTTAACTCCAGCAGAAGTAGAAATACACACTCGAATCCTCAAGGAGCATCAGAAAGCCTTCGCATTTAATTATAAAGAAATGATAGGAGTTGCACCGCACATCGCGGTACATAACCTCATCACCAAGTCAGATGCAAAGCCAATTAAACAAAAATCGAGACCAATGAAACCTAAGGTAGCTCTCATGGTAAAGGAAGAAGTAATGAAACTCCTCCAAGTAGGATTCATCAAACCATCGATTACTCTCAGTGGGTATCTAATATCGTTCCCGTTCTCAAAAAAATGGGAAGATACGCATCTACATAGACTTCCGAGACATTAATAAGGCATGCCCCAAGGATGACTTCCCGTTACCATCCATTGACGTCATCGTTGACGCAACAACTGGATTTGAGCTTTTGTCCCTCATGGATGGGTTCTCAGGATACAATCAAATCAGAATATCTAAACAAGACCAAGCCAAAACCATGTTTATAACTCCTTGGGGAACCTATTGCTATGTTGTTATGTCGTTCGGTCTCAAGAATGCTGGTACTACATACCAACGGGCAATGACATACATATTTCACGATCTTATTCACAAAATCGTGGAGTCTTATGTAGACAACTTGTTGGCCAAGGCCAGAAGTGTTGTGATCACCGTAAGTACTGCATCATCCTTTCACATCTAATAGAATACGGAGTCACACTAAATCCGAAAAATGCATCTTTGGTGTGACAGGAGGGAAGCTCCTAGGTTACATTATATCATCATGAGGGATCGATGTAGACCCAGCCAAAATCTGGGTTGTTCTCGAAATGATCCCACCTTCAGATGAATTCGAGAATCAGGTCATTTCTTGGAAAACTCGGTGCAATTTGAAGATTCATCCCCGATTTAAGCTTTGTCATTCATCCAATCAACAATCTACTCAAGAAAGATTATAGTACCAATTAGACTAAAGACTGCAACGAAGCTTTCGAAGCTGTTAAGCATTTCCTGTTGTCACCACCCACGCTAATGCCACCTAAGCTAGACCGCCCTTTAATCTTATACTCATGAGCTACCAATGTCTTGCTAGCCTGTATGCTAGCCCAAGAAGATGATGACAAATGAGAACATGTGATCTATTTCATTAGCCGAACGTTGCTCGACTATGAAACACGTTATACGCAAGCAGAACGAGAATGCCTTGCCATAGTCTTCGCAACCAAACACTTAAGACATTACATGCTAAATCAAGAAACAAAAGTCATTATAAAAATAGACCATTTACAAACTTTCCTCACACAAGGATCCTTGTCTAAAAATGTTGGACGCTTTATAACCTTAATGGGTGAATTCGAATTAACTTTTGTTAACTAGAAATTCGTTAAGGGGCAAGTCATTGTAGATTGGTTAGCTGATAACCCATTAGATAGAGGTGATCTAGTAGATCTGGACTTTCCCGATGAATGCATATACTACGTCGAAACTAGACCTCCCATCTCTGAATGTCCTTGGTATACTGATATTATTAATTATATCATGGACCATACTTATCTAGAAGATGCTACACCACAATAAAGAAGGCGGTTACGCATTATCATAGCTAAATACGTTATTATAGAACAGATGCTCTACCGTAAGGCTTTTGATGGAATGCTCCTAAGGTGTTGACACAGAAGAATCCAAAAAAATTCTATGCGAATCTCACAGCGGCATGTGTGGAGGCCACTTCGGTGGCCACACCACCGCTCGCAAAATACACCAGATGGGCTATTTCTGGCCCACTCTAGAAAATGACACAAGAGAGTTTGTACGTAGGTGTCATAAATGCCAAGAATTCTCCCACGAGATTCACATGCCGCACAATCACTACAACCAATCGCTACTCCATGGCCCTTTTCTATGTGGGGCCTAGATTTGATAAGGAAATTTTCTCCCTCATCTACTGAGATGGCCATAACTTCATAATCACGGCCACCAAGTACTTTACAAATGGGTAGAGGCTATGCCTCTTACCACTATACCAAGTTTCATGATCACCAAGTTCATTTTGAACCAGATCATTTACAGTATGGTGTCCCGCACATCATTATCTCAGATAATGGTACTTCTTTTAAGAATGACGAGGTCCGCGAACTATGTAGTAAATTTAAAATAAGTCATCATACGGCCTCTCTGTATTACCCTCAAGCCAACGGGCGGTGAAGCAACAAACAAAACATTAAAGGCCATTCTTCTCGTAAAACGGTGAAAGAAAATAAAAGAGATTGGCATTTAAAGTTATACCCGGCCTTGTGGGCCCACCGAACCTCAATAAGAACACCAACAGAGCAACTCCTTTCTCACTTTGGTATTCGGAGCGGAAGCATTCTCCCACTTGAGGTTGAAATACCCAGTCTCCGTATTTCATTACAAGGGATTCTAGATGAAGAAGCTTATAGAGAAGCACGTCTCTCCCAACTAGAAAGCCTAGATGAGGCCAGGTTAGATGTTGAATAGCGGCATAGAGTTTATGCGACCGGATGTCTTGTGACAAAGTATAACAAAAAGGTCTATGAACGAGATATATATGAAGGAGATCTAGTTCTAAGACTAGATAGCCGGATCGATAAAAAGATCGGCGAAGGAAGGAAATTCCGGCCCAAATGGTTGGGCCCATACCGAGTCACGAAGGACTATGGAAATGGTGCATATCTCTTATGTACACTAAAAGGCGAGGAATTTGGTGAAACTGTCAATTCCCTGCACCTTAAACAATTCTATGCATAAGAAACCAACACTATTTGTATAAATATATCTACATTGCATCTTCATGTAGTTAGGTTCATTTTGTCCACTTGTTTTGTACAATTTTGTGATCAAGGAACTCATTCTCAAAGCAATTCATTACAACTTCTGATGTTATTGGCATGAACACTCTAATCATACTTCTTCACTTCCATAGCATCATCAATCGTGTCATAATCATTTCATCAGATAAAGCTAGATATAACAAAGCCTTAACGGTAACCATACCAAGATCTGCATGCTTGTTCTCATCTTTGGTTTCTTCCTAGGATAGGTGCCTTGCCTATGGTCTGTTCTAGAAGCTTCATCGTGTCACATCTATCCCCTATGTATATCTCTTTGGAAATAAGAACACACTGACATTTTGCTCAAATAAGCAAGTCAAACATAGATCAAACAGAAAATTTTATTTTTACACATTTCCTTGCCCTACCAACCTTCGGTGATGAGCTTGTGTCTCTTACTAGTGACGTAGGGTTGGGAAAGGATGGGAATGCCCTTACTCGCCTATACCTTGTCCATGGTGATAAGCCCACGCTTCTTACTAGTAGCATGGGGCAAGGTGTAGGGAGTCCTCTTGAAAAATAAATGTTGAAGGTCATAAGCAAACAATTCCAATGAACTTTTGAAATTTTGAGTCAAAAACAAATGAATCAGATGTCCAAAATTCCAAGAGAGTTCAAAACCCTGAAACCCAGATTTTGTCTACCATGTGGCCATCTACGGATCTAAGTCTAGATAAACCACAAAGCAAGTTGCATCCCAAACTATGGAGTCACTCGAGTAGAGTAAGCTTGTAGCATTCGAATTTGGTTCCACCAAAGCTTTGTCTATCTCTCATCACTACCATTTCAACACATTTCATAACTTGTGCCCTTTCTAGCTCTCAATGATGAGCCCTCGCATCTTACTAGTTGCGTGGAGTTAGGAGTATGGCAGTTTATCTGCTCATCATACCAGTTTATCATCACATTTTTCAAAACAAATATGAAGTACCAAAAAATTTCTTATAAGAAACTAAAGTTTAAAATCACATTGTGTTTACATTATCATATATCAGCATCACGAAATACAAAAAGAAAGTAAACATTTGTATCATTTGTTCTCCATTGCATACATTCTGAAAAGCATATAAACATAACATTATAGTTTACATATAGAAAACAAAGTCATAAATGCCAAGAGTCTGATCCAAAAAGAATATATATATATAAACGATCAAGTTTCCTGTACAATGCCATCATGCGCTAAGCATGGTCAAAACACTCAAAGAGCCTGGGAAATACAAAATACATCATACAAACAGTCTAAGAGAGCCAAATGGCTTCTCAACCCCTATGAGATCCCTCTGAGGGTGCACGTCCACATCTGGGACTCCGGCTACACTGGCACTCTAAGTGCACAGAGGGCTCATGATCCCGAGGAGCAGCTGCGGTCTCACCATGAGAGTGACTCCTCATCAAGTGCTCGCTATCCTGTGCCTTGTTAGCTCAAGACGGAGGGTAGACACCATCCTAGCCACATGTCCAGATAGGAGCAAAGATGTCGATATGCCTACCATTCTTTGAAGGCTCCCCTGCATCCATGGATAGCTCCGCACGGGTCTTCTCCATAGGGATCATCAAGGTATCAGTACATACCTGGTGAATCAAATCTCACCACTCATCAGCAGTCTCTGCAAGCAAAGGAGAAAAGCTAATTAGAAATAATAAAGAGATAAAAACAAAAACAAACAAGAGTAGAGACAGTAACTAAGACAAATCCTAGCTAAAGACAAATATTAAGAGAGGGATGGTAACTCACTCGGATCTCTAGGCCTCCAAGAGGGATCCCTATGGTCAAGACCTACCACAGATGTCGCCGTTGACTAAGGTACTCCTCCCATAGCTGGAGCAACATAGCGTCCCGCTACGGACTCGTCCTCTCCACCAAGGCCCTGAGAGAGTGGCTCCTCTGAAGCCAGAGTCACCCTCTCTGCACTCTGCTCCACCCTCTCCGCCTATAAGATATCCTGAGTGTCATGCCACTCAGGATCGCTGTCCTCCTCTCTGCCCAACTCGCTAACCTCAGCCTCGGTCTCCTCTTCCATCTCCCCCCCTATGAACTCCTCGGACTCATAGTCTATGTCAATGGGGTCGCGTTCTTTGTGGGTAGGACCGGTGAAATCTGAAGTAAGGGTGCACGAGAGGGGCACTGGCTCTCTGCGAGCTCGTACTACCTACCTAGCTATAATGGGGACACCAGAAGTAATAATTGTCCAACCACGAAATATAGGACCTCCCCTGGCCTCTCGAACTGATCTATATACTGGCACCACCAGGGGAAGCATACCCACGTAAGGTAGGCTAAACTGCTGAGGCACTCGACCAAAAGGATGTATCTCCACCCTCCCCCCACCCGTCAACAAGTTGCCCTATGGTGGAGCAAGAAATCAAAGTAAGAGCCTCCTCACCCCATAAACCTACCATGGCACGATAAGGTGTAGCCTCCACGTCATCGGTAGTCAAGGAGGTGACCGGGCAGTGAGTGAGGTGGTCTGAGCACCGACATGTCTGTCCATCTGGCTACCCTCACAGCTTCGGGATCTGCCACCTCTACCATAGGGGATGAAACGCTCATAGACCTAGCTCATAACCAGGGTCGGATGGCTCAATGACTGCCTCTGTAAACGGACCACCCTGTATAAATCATGGTAGGTAGTCCCAAGTATGTCGGCTCCCCAGGCATAAATCCGGCCATGTCCCTCAATCTGTGTAATGATGGGGACCAACAATATAATAAAGTGTCTCCTCCCTTGTCCCCGATCAATCTTGAGGCAAGGATCCCCATGATGGCCTGGCGAATCAAGGGGATAGGCAGGCTAGGAATAGATTGGACCCTCACCCCCTTCTTTGAACTAGTGGAGATAACTACATCTCCCATATATGAGGCCCACTATATTGTCTGAGCCCGTGACCCTGCTGTCTCAAGAGTGAGCTGTCTCCCAATGATCGGGACCCCCAAGATATGGTAAACATCCTCTAAAGTAATGGTCCACTCACCTCGGACCCATGGTAATCGGAAAGTGTTCGATCTACATCCCAATATGAAAATAAGTCACAAAGTATGTGACTAGATGGTGCAACATGCGGAACCCGTGATATGCGCAGTATACCGGCCCTCTGAAGAGTGTCTTGCTCATCCTGAGAAAGGGCATCTAATACTACCGGGAGCCAATCACACTCTCTCTCTCGGCTCCATCGAATATACTCCTCCCTCGCCTGCATACACCCAAAAACACACAAAATAGAGTAAGTTAGTATCCAAATGACTTTAGAAAAATCATGAAAGTAGGTAAAGATGCTAAAAATGCAAAAACAAATTCAAATAAGTGTTATTTAGGCATTCTGTGAAGGACCGCCACCCTGAGCAGGGCGGCGGTTCTGTAATCGCTGCCTTAAAGGAGGCGGTCTCAGAATCGCCGCCACGATCGGGGCGGCGGTCGTGTCCTAAATTTTCATACCAGTCACATGCCCTAAATGATGCCTAAAAACACAAATAAAGCCCATTTTGACTCAAACAGAGCCTACCCAGTAGGCACCCCCTAGATAAACCTATTAAAACTGACATTTTGAAAATAACCCCCCCATGACAAAGATTTCAACATTTTAATCTTTTGGGGATAAAAATGGTAAATCGAGAAAAACTAACTTGTGATCTCACGGGTCGGCATTCCGCTCATGGAGGCATGATCATGATCTCGTCCCAAACGTTTTGACTATACTCTCGTGAGAAACCGTCACCGTGGGTCCCAGAGCTCAAAATCAACCAAATCAACACGCGCAAATGAATAGGAAAATGGGCCCACTTTTACATATATAGCACCCTGACTTGTTTTAAATTCCCTTTTCGCAGGTTTGGAGCGCTAACGGAGGTAAGTTCGCATCCCCACAAATGGTACGTCCTCATTTCATAATGTTTTAGTATTTATTATTCAATCTCTTTTGTCTATCTGCACTTGAGTCCTCTTTTCATTTTGCAGGTGGCGAGAATTCTAGATGGCGTCATTTCGACACACGGACGTGTCAGGTATAACTTCTAACTTCCCATTTTGGGACCGTCATACACAGATCCACCGTTTTACGCCTCTTCATGGCTAAAAAGATTCTCCAAGGGGGCAATATGTACGTACCCAAAATTGTAGGGTACCGCACCGCCGAATAACGTAACACGTGCCCCAATGATGATACAAGTCTCCTCGCAAGGTGTTCGGGATCTGGAAAAGCTCTCCAAGTATGTGTTAACATCCCGCATGTCCCACTTAGCCCCTACATGCTTTGTTGTTCTCTTTTCCCCTCTTTTCTTTATGTTTTGTTCTTTAGTTACGAAACCGCCGCCCGGTAGGGTGGCGGTCCTGTAACCACCGCCCTGCTCAGGGTGGCGATCCTTCACACATTTTCCAAAATGTTCTTTTTAATGTGACTCACGTAAATTTTAATGTTTACCAGCCTTTTTTTCACTGCCTTTGCTTGTATTTATGATTCTGGTTCCCTAGAATAGTGTTTTGGCATTGTTTATGGTTTAAGAGATCAATTTGGTTTTTACCTTTGGGTAAATGGAAATGCTATAAATAGCTGGCTTGTGCTCAAGCAAATGGCCCCTCAAATTTGCCTCTGAATTTCTCATTTCAATAGTTTAGCCTTTCAATTTTTGCTTAGAATTCATAGTTTCATTTGTTGTATGCATGGTTAGTATTGTTTAGCTGTCAGAAAGCCACATATCCTCCTTGTGCAAATGTTGTTATTATTTCATCCAATCAATTGGAGTAGGATAGTTTTCTTTTCAAAAGGAAGCCATTAAAAGTTGCAGGTTTTGTTCCTCAAATAGGATAGTTTCAGGTTCTGGACATTTTATGTTGCATGACTCGCAATAAATCCCGCTAGGAATTGCATAAGCCAAGCTCTGTACTCTTGCACTATCCCTCTCCTACTCGCATTGTATTCATTTTGTATCCTAAGCTATCATTGCTCCAATATCTACTTCTGTTGATGCTAGCATTACACGCTTTTCTGGGTCCACGTGAGCACGAAGGAACGAGGAGATCACACTGAGGGGACAAGGTCACACACCATCGGATTCGCCACTATTCTGCAGAATCCAGGTTCTAGCTTTCAAAGTTCTAGTTAAAATCATATCAAATAGAGTAGCTAATCATTTCATTTCAGTTAAATTTTACTTTTGATATTGCCAAGGAAGCTGTGGGGATTGATAGTTTCTGAGAAACTATGATTCACTCCTCACTTCTGAGGTAGGATCGAGAGTCTTTCAAATAGAGTAGATCAGTTATCAGGTTATTTAGAATAGATCTACAAATTACACAGACAAGCAGCTATACTCGGTTGCTTTGTTTGTTTTAATTGTGTTATTAGTTTAGTTGTCAATTTTAGATATATTAGATAATTGCTTGTTAAAATATGTTTAGTAGTTTATCAATAAGTATCAGACTTAGAAATTGTTATGTTTGTGGAGCCTATTTTCATGTTAGAGTGTGGTACACCTTTTTGTGTGTTACACTCGGGTATTTTTTTTGGCGGTCCCACTCGCCGCCGAGTGGGTCGGGGGTTCGGGCGAAGCCCCAAGCAAATTTTCATGGGTGGTTTATTAACCCATGGGTAATGGGTAACCGTTATGGGCTATTTTTGGGCCCATGTTTTTTCGGTACCCATTGTTTTGTAAAACCACCTCTTCGGTTTCCCATAGGTTTATGGGACAGTTTTGTTTTTCCCCATTGTTTTGATACCCACGGTTTTGTAAAACTACTTAAGCAGTTGTCTATTTATATGGTCTTATGCATATGATAGATGGACAAGCAAATGTATTGCAGATGTGTTTTGAATTCGGGTGTGAATTCTGTAGAGTTTGTTGAGCATAGCTCCAAACGGATCTGGGTATTGTATTGAGAGAGTGGAGGCTTGTAATAAAATCTGAGCAAGTGATTCTTGGTGGACATAGCCCAAATTGGGTGAACCACGTTAAATCTTGTCTCTCTATGTTGTGTTATTTATTTTGTACTTTTATTTGAGATCTCGTAATATTTTCGCATATTAATTTCTTTATTGCGATTATGTAAGGGATTATTCGCATATTTTATCTCTTATTTCCTAACAATTGGTATCGAGCCTGGTTTGGTTTCTTTGAAGTGTTGAATCGCAGGGAAAGGTTTATCTTGAGTGGGAGCTATGGCAGATGATGGAAGATCTAGGGTTGATAAATTCAACGGGGCGAACTTGAGTCTTTGGAAGATTACCTTTATCAGAAGGATCTTTTTACTCCGTTGCCTGAGAAGGTGAACAAACCCTCAATTATGACAGATGCGGAATGGGATTTGTTGGATAGGAAGGCACTTGGGACAATCCGGTTGTGTCTTGCATCTTCGGTATTGTTTAATGTTTCAAAGGAAAAGACTACAAAAGATCTAATGGATGCATTAGGGAAGTTGTATGAAAAACCCTCTACCTCTAACAAGATATTTTTAATGAAAAAGTTGTTTAATATGAAGATGTCGAGAATAGTTCAAAGATAGTTGAGATCATTTAAATGATTTCAATCTGATTGTGAATATGCTAGCTTCGGTTACAATAGAATTTGATGAAGAAGTTAGGGCTTTATTAATTTTATGTTCTTTACCTGAGAGTTGGAATAGCTTGGTAATGGCGGTAAGTAACTCGGTTCCAGCTAACTCGAAGTTGAAGTTTGAGGATGTTGTAGGGGTGATTCTAAGCGAGGAAATGTGAAGAAAAAGCTCAGGGAATCTTCTACTTCAGGGAATTCTTTGACAGTGGAAACTAGAGGGAGACAGAAGAATAGAGGAAACCATGGAAAATCAAAAGATTGGGCAAGGTCAAAATCCAAGAACAAGATTGTATGCTAGAATTGTGGAAAGCCTGGGCATGCAAAGAAGGACTGTTGGGAGCTTCGGGATAAGAAGAAACAACAGGAAGAAAACAAGGAGGCAAATGTGGCATCGGGTAATGTATGTCAGGATGCTTTGATTCTTTCTTTGCATAATATTACTGAATCTTAGGTTTTAGATTCGGGGTCTTCTTTTCATGCTACTCCACATAGGCATTATTTTGTTTATTATGTTCAAGGGATTTTGGGCATGTTTTTCTTGGTGATGATGAGCCTTGTAGTATAGTTGGAAAAGGTTCATTTGGGTTAAGATGCGAATGGGAATACATGGCTATTGAAGGATGTCGGACATGTGCCTATATTAAGGAGAAATTTGATATCGGCGGGGTAATTGGGAAGTGATGGTTGATTGTGATATTTTACTGACTAACTCTTGGAAGGTTACCAAGGGTGCTCTTGTGGTGGCAAGAGGTAAGAAGGTTGGAACCTTGTATTTAACCACCGATAGTACTAATGATTGTAATATTGTGGCTTGGATGCGAGATACAACATTATGGCACTATAGGCTCGGTCATATGAGCGATAAGGGCATGAACATCATAAAGAAGAATTTACTTAGATATACGAGAAACAGTTTGGATTTACTCGTGAGAACCGCATATATGGGAAAAAAAGAAGCGAGTAAGGTTTCTCAAGGTTGGACCTACGAAGAAAGAGAGTGTAAGTTAGAGTTGGTACATTTTGATGTGTGGGGGCAGCTCTGTATCATCTCTTGGGGTTCAAGTTATTATGTTACTTTTATTGATGATGCAACAAGGAAAGTTTGGGTTTATTGTATTAGAAACAAATCTGATGTATTTGACACTTTTGTTAAATGGAAAGCCTTGGTAGAGAATGAAACAGGTCTTAAGCTAAAATGTCTCAGGTCAAATAATGGAGTGGAGTATTGTAGCCATGAATTTAATGACTACTATTCTAAGAATGGAATCCGCAGGCAAAAGACGGTTCCAGGAACTCCGCAGCAGAATGGGGTATCAGAAAGGATGAATAGAACAATAATGGAACGTGCTAGGAGCATGAGGTTACATGCAAGACTGCTCTTTCTTTTTGGGCAGAAGCGGTGAGCACAATTTGTGTACTTGATAAACAGAGGACCCTCAAGTGCCTTGGATGGAGGCATACCTGAGGAGGCTTGGTATGGTAAGAAAGTTGATTATTCATTTCTTAGAGTCTTTGGATGTGAGGTGTTTGTTCATATAGACAAGGATGATAGGACTAAGCTAGAGGCTAAATCAGAAAAATGTACTTTCATTGGTTATGGTGGTGATGACTTTGGATTTAAATGTTGGAGTATTAAGGACAAGAAAATCATTCGGTCTAGGGATGTGGTCTTTAATGAGAAAGTCATGTATAAGCAACAGTTGTAGGAAAACATGGAAGAATCCAAGAAAGAATATGTAGTGGTAGATGATCTTCCGGATGGGATAGTGACCCATGAATCAGTTCAGGAACCGACTCAATAGGAACCCCAAACTCCTACAATGAGGAGGTCTTCTAGGGTAAGAAAAGAACCTAAACGTTTTTCTCCTTCTCTTTATTATTTATTACTCACTGATAGTGGAGAGCCAGAGAGCTTTGATGAAGCAATGCAGGTAGATGCCAGTAAGAAGTGGGAGCAAGCCATGGATGAGGAGCATAAGTCTCTCATGGAGAACCAAACTTGGGATTTGGTGAACCTACCGGAAGGCAAAAGAGCATTGCAGAACAAGTGGGTGTATAGAGTTAAAGACGAAGAAGGAGGAAAGAAAATATATAAGGCCCGATTGGTGGTCAAGGGGTTTGCACAGAAACAAGGTATAGATTTTGATGAGATATTTTCTCCTGTAGTAAAAATGACTTCTATTAGAACTATTCTTGGAATAGTGGCAACAGAAGACTTGCACTTAGAATAGTTAGATGTAAAGACTACATTTCTCCATGGTGATTTGGAGGAGGAACTATATATGCAGCAACCAGAGGGCTATGAGGTCAAAGTTAATGAGGAGATGGTGTGTAAATCGAAGAAGAGCTTGTATGGCTTGAAACAAGCTCCATGTCAATGGTATAAGAAGTTTTATAGCTTCATGATGGAGCAAGGTTATATTAGATGTCATTCTGACCATTGCGTGTATACAAAGAAATTTGAGGATGGAATTTATATTATCCTGTGTTTGTATGTTGATGACATGTTGGTTGCGCAGTAAAAACATGCAAGAAATAAAAGTACTCAAGAAACAAACTAAGTGAATCCTTTGATATGAAGGATTTGGGGGCAGCAGACAAATCCTTGGTATGAGGATAACTCGGGATAGGAAGGAACGGAAGTTGACTTTATCTCGTGAAGAGTTCATTAAGAAGGTATTGGACAGGTTTAACATGCGGGATGCTAAACCGGTTGGGACTCCTTTATGCGAGGCCATTTCAAGTTATCAAAGGAGCAAAGTGTCCCATGACAGTAGGAAAGAAACCAGATGTCCAAGGTACCTTACTCATCAAAGCGGTTGGAGTTTGATGTATGTTATGGTGTGCACTAGGCCTCGATATTGCCCATGCAAAGTGGGAGTTGTGAGTAGATTTATGAGTGATCCGGGTAAAGAGCATTGGCAAGCAATAAAGTGGATCCTTCGGTATTTGAGAGGGACCATGGGGACAATTTTGTGCTACAGTGGATTAGACACCACTTTACGTGGTTATGTAGATTCAGAGACATGGTGGAGATGTGTACAGCAGGAGGAGCACGACAGTTATATTTACACTATAGGTGGGATAGCGGTGAGTGGATTTCACGACTACGAAGTTGGTGGCTTTTTTCAACCACGGAGGCTGAGTATGTTGCTGCCACAGAGGCAAGCAAAGAGATGATTTGGTTACAACAATTGCTTGAGGAGTTGGGGCACAAGCAGGAGGAATGTAAGCTACATAGTGATAGTCAAAGTGCTATGCACCTAGCTAAGAACTCTGCTTTCCACTCCATGACGAAGCATATACAGTTGAGATATCACTTCATCAGGACAGTTTTGGAGGAAGATAAGTTAAAGTTGGAGAAGATTCATACCAGTCAAAATCCTGCAGACATGATGACCAAGGTGGTCACAAGGGATAAACTAAAGCTATGCTCAGCTTTGGTTGGCCACGCGGATGACAGTGAAGGGTTAAGAAGCTTGCTCGAGTGGAAATCAGTCTCCAAGTGGGAGATTGTTATGTTTGTGAAGCCTATTTTCATGTTAGAGTGTGGTACACCTTCTATGTGTTACACTCGGGTATTTTTTTATGGCGGTCCCGCTCACCCTTTGAGCGGGTCGGGGGGGTTCGAGGTGAAGCCCCCAAAGCAAATTTTCATGGGTGGTTTATTAACCCATGGGTAATGGGTAACCGTTATGGGCATTTTTGGGCCCATGTTTTTCGGTACCCATTGTTTTGTAAAACCGCCTCTTGATTTCCCATAGGTTTATGGGGACAGCTTTTATTTTTCCCCATTGTTTTGATACCCACGGTTTTGTAAAACTACTTAAGCGATTGTCTATTTATATGGTCTTATGCATATGATAGATGGACAAGCAAATGTATTGCGAGATGTGTTTTGAATTCGGTGTGAATTTCAGAGAGTTTATTGAGCATAGCTCCAAACGGATCTGGGTATTATATTGAGAGAGTGGAGGCTTATAATAAAATGCGAGCAAGTGATTCTTGGTGGATGTAGCCCAAATTGGGTGAACCACGTTAAATCTTGTCTCTCTCGTGTTGTGTTATTTATTCTCGCAATTTTATTTGAGATCTCGTAATATTTTCGCATATTAATTTCTCTTCATGATTCGTAAGGGATTATTCTCGCATATTTTATCTCTTATTTCCTAATGTAAACATACGTAGATATATCTTGCATATTTAGTTTATTCTATCATTAGTTAGCTTTATATCATTTTCTTTTGTATGACAATCACGGGACCTAGAGAGCCCGAGAATACGTATTCGAGCCAATCGTGCCGCAACCCAATCTTATTATGGCAATAATCGATATAGATCGAACCTTAGAATCCAAGTCTTCGAACAACAAAAAATCAGCTCACAATTAAGCGGGTTAAATATAGAAGACGACCAAGCACACACATTTTGGTCAAATTAGCCAAACTACAAATTACCCTAGATAAATATCTCGCATTTGTAGAAGGGCTTGAAAGAGAGCAAAACGTTTGGTTGTGACCCTTTGGTCCCACAAACCGGATACAGGAGACACTCTCACGAGATATAGATACTAGCTTAAGAATTCGGGTTGCGAAACACCTGTGAGATACTCTAAGAAGATTGCACAAGTATTAATTCTGAACATAGAGGCCAAAAAGGCATACAACTATTGGATACTAGGGATTAGGGACTGATCCCACACATGACCATAATAGATCCACAACAACCACAAATCTACGATTGTGACCCACAAATCTCACAACCCAACGAGTCCACAAGTCAATCAGACATAGATGTTAGCTTACACACATTAGTATTCAGATCTACTCCACTTTCACCTACCATCATTACACAATTATCCTTGTTAGACATAGCAGCTAACAAAGCTAAATATTTCTAGACTAGACTAGAGAATCGACCATAGAATCCGCTATATATCCATCATCCATCATATGACCCTATTTGGAGACATACATGAAAAATCCTAGGTCATTTTCCACGTATCCCACAACCTATAAATCGGATCACGCCAAAGCTCAATATTGATTGGAGCCTTGATCGATCATCCTTGCCACCAATCTATCATGCCAGTTTAGGTTAGGGAGGGCCTTCTTTGCCTTAAATTCACAGATTCCACATGTGCGCGTCAAAGACATAAGATTGCTTGACTAGTTTGCCTATACCCCACGTATGTTCCATCCCCACCGGCTATCTCAGACGACCTCGTGAGGTATGGTACGATGAAGAATTACTTGTAGATTCCCATGCTCTCTTGTCACTTTTCCATCGTACGAGTCCCAACTAGTTTAGCATCCCTGCATATTAAACCTCTCCAAGACCTTCTTAATGTACTCTTCCTGAGATAAAGTCACTTCCATTCCTTCCTATCCCAAGATATCCTCATACCAAGGATTTATTTGGTTGCCCCCAAATCCTTCATAGCAAAGGATTCACTTTAGCTTCTTGAGTACTTTTATTTCCTACATGTTTTTACCTGCAACCAACATGTCATCCATATATAAACAAAGGATAATATAACTGCCATCCTCAAATTTCTTTGTATACATGCAATGGTCAGAATGACATCTAATATAACCTTACTCCATCATGAAGCTATCAAATTTCTTATACCATTGACATGGAGCTTGTTTCAAGCCATACAAGCTCTTCTTCAATTTGCACACCATCTCCTCTTTACCTTTGACCTCATAACCTTCTAGTTGCTACATATATAGTTCCTCCTCTAAATCACTATGGAGAAATGTAGTCTTTACATCAAGCTGCTCTAAATGTAAGTCTTTTGGTTCAACTATTCTAAGAACAGTTCTAATAGAAGTCATTTTTACTACAGGAGAAAAAATCTCATCAAAATCTATACCATTTTTCTGTGCAAACCCCTTGACCACCAACCGGGCCTTTTATCTTTTCTTTGCTCTTTCTTCCTCTTTGACTCTGAACACCCACTTGTTTTGTAATGCTATTTTTCCTTCGCGTAGCTTCACCAAATCCCATGTCTAGTTCTCCATGAGATCTTGATGCTCCTCATCCATGGCTTGCTCCCACTTCTTCTTGGAACCTACCTGCATTACTTCATCAAAGCTCACCGGCTCTCCACTATTAATGAGTAATAAATAATAAAGAGAAGGAGAAAAATGTTCAGGTTATCTTCTTACCCTAGAAGACCTCCTCAATATAGGAGTTTGGGGTTCTGTTGAGGAGGTTCCTGAATTGATTCATGTGTCACTTTCCCATCTAGAAGATCCTATACCCTGTTGCATATTCTTTCTTAGATTCTTCCCTATTTTCCTGCAACTGCTGCTTATACATGACTTTCTCATTAAATACCACATCCCTAGATCGAATGATTTTCTTGTCCTTAATACTCTAACATTTATATCCAAAGTCATCACCACCATAACCAATGAAAGTATATTTTCTGATTTAGCCTCTACTTTGTTCCTATCATCCTTGTCTATATGGACAAACACCTCACATCCAAAGACTCAAAGAAAATGAATAATCAACTTTATTACCATACCAAGCCTTCTCGGGTATGCCTCCATTCAAGGCACTTGAGGTTCCTCTATTTATCAAGTACATAGTTGTGCTCACCGCTTCTACCCAAAAAAAAGAGGTAGTCATGCATGTAACCTCATGCTCCTAGGATGTTCCATTATTGTTCTATTCATCCTTTCTGACACCCCATTCTACCGTGGATTTCTGGAACCGTCTTTTTCCCGCATATTCCATTCTTAGAACAATAATCATCAAATTCATTACTTGTAATACTTCCCTTCATTATCTCGACTGAGATTTTTATCTTAAGACTTGTTTCATTCTCTACCAAGGCTTTCCATTTACAAAAGTGTCAAATACATCAGATTTATTTCTAATACAATAAACCCAAACTTTCCTTGTTGCATCATCAATAAAAGTAACATAATAACTTGAACCCCAAGAGATGATACCCGAGCCGCCCCCATACATTAAAATGCACCACTCTAACTTACTCTCTTTCTTTGTAGGTCCAACCTTGAGAAACCTTATTCGCTTATGTTTCCCATATATGCAGTCCTCACAGAACTCCAAACCTATTTCTGTATATCCAGGAAAATCCTTCTTTATGATCTCCATGCCCTTATGGCTCATATGACCAAGCCTATAGCGTCACAATGTTGTATCTACTGAAGCCTCAAGATTACAAAAATTAGTGTTATAAGTGGTTAAATACAAGGTTCCAACCTTCTTACCTCTTGCCACCACAAGAGCACCATTAGTAACCTTCCAAGGGTCCGCTATAAATATCACAGTACAACCATCACTTCCCAACTACCCTGCCAATATCAAATTTTGTCTTAATGTAGGCACATGTCTGACATCCTTCAATAGCCAAGTATTCTCATTCTGCATCTTAACCTAAACCGAATCTTTTCCAACTATGTTTCAAGGCTCATCATCACTAAGAAAAACATGCCCAAAATCTCCTTGAACATAATCAACAAAATAATGCCTATGTGGAGTAGCATGGAAAGAATCCCCGAATCTAAAACCTAAGATTTAGTAATATTGTGCAAAGAAAGAATCAAAGCATCCTGACATATATTACCCATTGCCACATTTTCCTCTTTGTTTTCTTCCTATTGTTTCTTTTTGTCCCAAAGTTCCCAAAAATCCTTCTTTGCATGCCTAGACTTTCCACAATGCCAGGATACTATCTTGCTTTTGGATTTTGAC
This sequence comes from Taxus wallichiana var. yunnanensis, assembly GCA_018340775.1. Classification (NCBI taxonomy): domain Eukaryota; kingdom Viridiplantae; phylum Streptophyta; class Pinopsida; order Cupressales; family Taxaceae; genus Taxus; species Taxus wallichiana. The sequence goes on from CM031243.1 coordinate 459,369,250, forward strand.
CTTGCCCGATCCTTTGATTTTCCACAGCTTCCTCTATTCTTCTATCTCCCTCTAGTTTCCACTGTCAAAGCATTCCCTGAAGTAGAAGATTCACCAAAGTTTTTTCTTCGCATTTCCTCACTTAGAATCACCCCTACAACATCCTCAAACTTCAACTTTGAGTCGGTTGGAACCGAGTTGCTTACCGCAATTACCAAGTTATTCCAACTCTCAGGTAAAGAGCACAAAACTAATAAAACCCTAACTTCTTCGTAAAATTTTATCAGAATCAAGCTAGCATATTTACAACCATATTAAAATCATTTAAATGATCTCGCTAGTGAACCATTCTCGACATCTTCATATTAAACAATTTTTTCATTAAAAATATATTATTAGAGGCGAAGGTTTTTCATGCAACTTCCCTAATGCATCCATCAATTCTTTTGTAGTCTTTTCCTTTGAAACATTAAATAATACCGAAGATGTAAGACATAACCGGATTTTCCCAAGTGCCTTCCTATCCAAAGAAATCCCATTCCGCATCTATCATGCTCGAGGGTTTGTTCACCTTCTCAAATAGTGGAATATAAAGATCCTTCTGATAAAGGTAATCTTCCATCTGCATCTTCCAAAGACTGAAATTCTACCCATTGAATTTATCAACCCTAGATCTTCCATCATCTACCATAGCTCCCACTCAAGATAAAACTTTCCTTGCGATTCAAAACTTCAACAAACCAAACCAAGCTCTGATACCAATTGTTAGGAAATAAGGGATAAAATATGTGGAATAATCCCTCACATAATTGCAATAGTAGAAACTAATATGCAAAAATTATTACAGATCTCAAATAAAAGTGCAGAAAAAAATAACACAACACAAAGAGATATTATTTAACATGGTTCACCCAATTTGGGCTAGGGCCACCAAGAATCACTTGCTTAGATTTTATTACAAGCCACTACTCTCTCAATACAATACCCAGATCTGTTTGGAGCTATGATCAACAAACTCTATAGAATTCACACCTGAATTCAAAACACATCTACAATGTTACATTATATCTACCATATGCATAAAACCATATAAGTAGACAACTGCTTAAGTAGATTTACAAAACTGTGGGTATTAAAACCATGGGCCAAAATGGTCCCACAAACCTATGGGTCAAAAATCCCGCCCATATGAGAAAAGCACGTTTCCCAATATATCGGGCACATTTTAAGGCCAAAAAAATTGAGGGTTGCACCCAGAACCTCGGTGTGAGACAATTGTGGAAAGTGTATAATACTCGTAGTGTATAGTCTTCAACACTTTCGCACATGAAAATAGGCTCCACAACCTTACAACACTACCTACAGATCGATGCACCAAAGTGTTGTGAAAAATATAATTTCACCATTATGTAGGTCTTGGAATAATCTTTCCGATGATGTTTTGTTTTACTCCTAAATCCATATGAAGCTCCCAAAATCCTCTTCAAGCTCAACAGCTTGTTTTTAGGCCTGTGTACTACCTAGGCTTGTGAACCCTATTTTTTATTCAAACTGCTCCAAATCTTTCAAAACTTCCCCAAACCTTACAAAAAAATTCCATGATGTTTTAAGGTCTTCAATTCACCTCCATGTTGAATTTTGCCCTTCTGTTCCACTCTAGGGGGTTTGATCCAGTCCTAGGAAGGCCAGTGCTATCCCTTCCCACAACTTTTTGTAGTTTGCAAATGAACGCCTAAAATCACCTAAGGGGAATGAATGGACTTTCCTAAATCACCTAAGGGGTGAGATAACATTAATTGGGAGGTCACTTGGATCGATTTGGACATTCCAAAGGTGTCTTGGAATGATAAGACTTTGATGTAACCTAGAATTTACCAGATAACACCCTACGACCTTTGGCACATCACTCAGCCTAGACTGAGTGCTCACCCAAAGCACGCAAAGGTACCAAGTCCCTCTTTAGGGTTGTTGTAGCAAGATGTTAGCATGATGAAGGAAGAAACATATAGATCCATAACTAATCCATCATTCTATAATGCATGCCATATTTAGATCTATGAAAGAACAAGCTTAAACAATAATCATGATTGAATCAAGAACATGCACTACTCAATTACACACAAGAATGACACTTAGATTCAGCCAATAACTTCCATCTATTAATAAACACAGAAGCTCCTTACAATAATGGCATTCTATACCGATGCGCGCATGGATCTAATACAGTAATCCAGTCATATGCACATATCTCTTTATGCTTACCTCTTACACCCCGTATATACCTATACATCTCTCTCTCGAGTAATTCACTACATATATATAAGGTGGGGACTTTCCCTTCATCGCTTAACTATTCTAAAAATAGGTTACATGCTATTAATAGCCATTTACCGTTTACGAGGCATAGCCACACATGTAAGTGTGTTATCTATAGACCTCTTACAGTTAACTGAAGTGACAATCCTACTCTTAGCTCATCTCCATGTAAAACACTTCAATCTGATCCTCCAAAGATAGACAATGTGTGGTGTGCACGTCTCTGCATCATTGGTGTGTTCCAGACACCATCTTCTAAAAATAGGTCTTCGTGCTCAAAATTGGCTAAGTTTTGAATGTTGAACTTCTGCTTTGTGCGTGCGTTCTTCCTATCCATTCGCACCCTTAAACTCCGACTGTTTTCCCGCATGGACTTCTTGTGTGATTTATGTCGTGTTTTTTTATCAACATTACCCCACACTAATCTCATTATCACCCCGATAATGGGTATCTCCAAAAATTTAAATAAATAATAGAAGAATAGAAATAATAAGAATGAAAGAATGTAGATGAATAAAGAAGTTTTATGAGGCAACCTCCTTTGTATCAGTTTGAAGTATCAACTCTGGATAACCTATTCTAGAATGTCCACAACAATGGACTCCAATTCATCCCTCGTAATCTCCCCTTTTTCATTTTGTAGAACCAACACAACATTGGACATTGAGGTCATTCTTCCTTCTAGAAGATCCATCTTCTTCTTTCCTTTTGCTCCTGCTGCAGCTGCCTTCTTGGGTGCCATTTTTACCTTACAATCATCTCCTCTTTAACTCTATAATTTGTGAATCAAACCCTAGCTCGATTCAATCATGCCCTAGGTGGAAACTTCGTGCCCTAACTCCTCTCTGTCACCTTGCTTCGCTCAAACCCTTCACCACGGGCACGCAGAGCTTCTTTTTGCACGAGATATGTTTATCATGCCGGGTTTCACACCCTTCACACCTTAACCCAATCACTTGGCTCTTTGCACTTAGCTCTTTCCTTAAATACTCTTAATCGCAATGGTAAAAATGAATTTGCATCCCATCCTTATATAGTTTTTCAAATTTTGATACATTTATTGCTCCTTCACCTACCAAATATCCTTTCATTCATTGACCAAATTCGTTCATTCCGCGTGGTACATTTTCACTCCCTAACTATAACCTTCTAGCACGCCTTCCTACCCTCTGGTCACAGACTTCTCTTTAGCACACGCCCTTGCACCTAAGTACCTTGTCACTGTACCTTCTCCTGGTAGTTATCATGGCCTCTTCTTACCTTGTGTTATATTGTCCTTTCATTCATCTCCATCCTTGGTCACTTTTGAGAAGCAATCTTCTTTTGACTTAAAGCACACCCATAGTAGCTTATTCCTTTCACCTTTCAATTCCCACAGTCTTTTACTTGGATAACTACAACCACCCCACACTAAAAGTATGTGTAGTCCTTTGCGCATAAACATTCTTCACATAGTAATTAGCTTCATGCGCGTAAGTGTGCTTATTACACAAGAACAACAACTAAATTGACAAATCATAACAATAATGAAGGAAATACATTAAGGAAATACATAATTGAAAACCTAATCTAAATGGCAATATTGCCTTATTACAAACACCAAGAAGACTTATTTATAGTAGGGCTTCAACCTACTCCCGTTAAAGTAACTAGGTAGTCGTGTTCCATCAAGTGCTTCTAACTAGCAAGCACCTGATTCAAGTATGTAAGTGATGACATACGACCCCAACCAATGTACTTTGAGCTTGCCTGGATGGCGCAAGAACTTAGAGTCATAAAGAAGTACCATTTTTCCAACCACCAACTTCTTATCCTTTATATTTATGTCATGACATGCTTTCTTCCTAGCCTTTTCTTGCTTCTGAATCCATCGTATTATGGCTTGTCACTCATCCAGTTGAATCATCTTCTCAATATGCTCTTCTAAAGTGTGCTCATCAACTAGACCTCTATAGCTTGAAATGCACAACAACTTTTGTGCCAAACACTAACTCGAAATGGTGTGGCTTTGTTTAGTCTCTTATAAGTTGTTCTATATGCCCAAAGAATAGCCGACACTTTATCATCCCAATCCCTTCTTTCGACATCATAATTTTTTTGTCAATATCTCGGCTCAAAATTTTGTTAAAAGCCTTATAGTTCCATTTGCACGAGGATGATAAGGTGTAGTCTTATGGTGTGTAACCATAAACTCATCTAATAGGATCTGATTGTCTCATTCAAAAAGTGTGTACCCCCTGTCACTTGTCAAGCTTAAAGAACATACATATCTTGTAAGAACATTCTCCCATAGAAACCCTAGCTATCAGAGGCATTATGCAGATCCTTTCAGTAAGTCTTTGCTTCTACCCACCGTGTGAGATAATCATCACAAGTAATGATATAGCGCAATCCAGCCCCTACGCGCTGGTGGTGAAATAGGTCCTAAAAATTCAATGGCCCATTTCTCAAATGATTTTGCATTGATAATAGGTTTTAGTGGCATTTCATCTCTTTGTCTGGTTTTCCTAAGCGCCGATAAAGGTCACACGCCTTACAATATTCTTTACAGTCTTTATACAATGTCTCCCACCATAATCCAGCAAGTAGGATCTTTCGGAAGTTGAATCACCTACAGAGTGGCCTCCTGCAATACCACCATGGGATTCTTCCATAATATCCTTGCGCTCTGTTGTCACCCTCAAAATTCCCCTCATTTTCCAAGTCTAGACTTAAAATTTTGAGTTGGTGCCTCTAAAAATATTGAAAACAAAGTATTGTGAAATATGGTTCTTTCCAAGGGCTTGTGGTCTCCTAGAAAATTCTTCATCAAATGGGAAATTTCTTCCCATTTCCAAAAAGGTAAAGAAGTCCTCCTAACTCTTCATATTTTTCAAGTTATGGCCCAACGGACTTGAGATGGTATTATTTGCCCAAGGCGAAAGTGGCATGGGGGGCTGTGAGAGTTTTTTTTGGCACTTAACACCTTTTGGCAAAGGGCGTAGTTGGTGATGGCAGGCCCATGAGCCCATACAGAGAGATAGAAAAAATAATGCCTAAGCCCCACCACCAATCAGATGGTGCCATGTAGCCGTGTTGAAAAGTCAAAGCGGGGATGCGGGTCGGTGGAGAATTTTGAAGTTTTAAGATTTTTTATCAAAAAGAGTTAAAAGTAAAAAGTGATCCATGACCCTGTCGCCAAGCAGATAACGCCACGTGTTTAACCGTTGAAAATTCAAAGCGGGTGAGCGGGCCAAAATGTTCCAAAATTCCTTTTCACTGTAAAAGTTATAAAGCGTAAAGTTTTCCCCCCCGCCCGCTCCAATCAATTTCTTCCACGTGGGTGGCCCAAATTTAAAGTTGTAAAAGCAAATTGAATGGCCCATATTTAAACTGGTGAAATAATGTAATGGCCATATATTTGAAAACCTAGTTTTTCCGCCATTAATGTTTCTTTGTGAATCAAGAATTTGAAAGGGCACGAATGATTGGAATGATTTGTAATTGTTTCTTGCTTGCTCGAGGAAGTTGTAACCATTTCTTTCTTACTCAAGGAAGTTGTAACCATCTCTTGTGAGCTATTTCATGGGATTTCAAAGCCATTATATGGGGTTGGAATTTTGATATTTTGGAACTGTAATTTCAATCTAAAGAAATCAATACAAGGGTTTTCCCCTTTTTCCTCTATTTTCTCTTTCCTTCTTGCTCTAATCTGTGAATCATTTAATCCTTGCATGCTTAGAAAATTTGTGTTCTAGTTTATAAAATCTCAAGAACTTGGAGTCTCGTGGATTGTGCCCGTTATAAACTTGAATGGTTCTACTCTATATCTCATTTGCTCAATACATATAAGGGTTTTTTCGCCATCTCTTTTCCCTGAAAGTATTGTCTTCTTCTACCTCCCTCCTCTCTTCAATTCTTCTATCCTCATGTATTGATAACTTTCTAGGCATAAAACACATTTCAAGATATCGGGAAACCACCATTGAATGAAATATTGTGTATTTGTATATAGGTTTTGCCCCTTCTTTCAATAAGGGAACCTCTCCCATTAAAGAGGAGGGACTTGCTTGTCCCCTGACTGTGGTTTCATTCCAAGTGCAAATCTAAAACCCAACAGTTTTTGGTGACTCCGATGGGAATTTTTCAACAAATTTCCTTTCTAAAAAGAATAACTAATTTGATCATTTCTTTGATCTAGTGACTCTAAGATACACTCGTGGTAGAAGGGCTGGAATTGAAGATCCCCAATTTCAACTCCTGGATCAACAAGGTTTTCAACTTCCTCTAACAAGAAGAAATAGAAGAGCTCGTTCCACAAGCACACCTCATGTTGAAGATAGAGCTTCTGGTAGTAGCATTCCTTAAGCACAACTTAGCCCTAATCTTCATGCCCTAATTCTTGTTGGTATCGGCCCACTTCAAGCAATCTTTCCAAGGATGGAAAGCACCTCCGCCTGGGGACAAAAGAGTGGGTCCTCTCGGCTCTTCCTCAACCATCGCATGAGTTACCTAGGGGTAGCAGGAAGAATTTTCCCAAATTTAGAGGTGATGGAAAAGTGCACTCGATGAACACATTGCATCCTTCATTGTTGTATGTGGGGTCCTTGGAGTTGAACATGAGGATGTCTCTGTTAGGTTGTTTGTGGAGACCTTGCAAGACAATGTTGCAAATTGGTTTTACCATCTTCCTGCTAGGATCATCACTGATTGGACTACTATAAGGACTGAATTTAAGTAGTGTTTCAAACCTGCTGAAGATGTGCATGCTTTGCTAGCTCATATTTCTCAAATCAAGAAGGAGCCACATGAGCCTATGAGAGAATTTGTGGCCAAGTTCAACAAGTTGATTAACAAGATTCCACTAAATACTAGGCATGTTGATCAAATTTAGAAGTGTTTCTTCTTGAATGCTCAATTACCGAAAGTAAGCTATGCCCTGAGGAGAGAAAATCTTGTAACTTTGGATGTTGATCAGAGATTGGATGTCAGTGTGGAAGATGACTTGATCATGTCTGGCAAGCTGAAAAGGGATTCTTTCAAATCCAAAGCATCTTCTTCTTCCTCTCTCCTGGAGGTAATGTAGATCAGGTTTGGTAAAAAAAGATGGCTAATGACCTCATTACCATCAAGAAATAACTAGGTCAGCATGCTCCATATCAAAATGTTCCAAGGAATAACTTTTAGCCTAGAACCACCTCGCCCTCTTCTCAAACCAGGTTGGCTATCAAGGTCCACCCCTCAAGGTGCCTGTCAATGCTACTTGTGAAGTTCTTGAGCCTGATGATGAGGAAGAAAATGGGCTCTATGATGAACAAGAAGAGGAAGCTGATGAAGAATTGGAGGAGCTTGGTGGTTCTCGAGTTCATTTCCTCACCATTGAAGGTGTGGATGATGAAGATGACTATGATGATGTAGTGGCTAAGATGAATAAGTGAGTCATATGTTGTTATGACCCGAGAGCAGACCAACAAAAGGAAAAAGTGGTGCAACCTACAAAAATATCCAAGGAGTACCCCATCACCATCCCAATGATTGCAAGAAGAGGAGCTCCTATTCCTACTACTTCCACCCAAAAGGTAAGCTTTGCTAGTCCTTCTCCCTCTACTTCTACTTCTGGGAATTCTTTTCCAAAAAATGATAAAGCTGATAGATCAAAAGCTCCTCCTACTCCTAGTAGTGATTCCCCATCCACATCTGGATCTTTTGACATTATAGACCATCTTAAAAAGACCAAGATTCAGATTTTTGAGGTAGAGTTCTATCAAACCCATCCTAAAGCCTTTGCCAAAATGGTTAAATTTGTAAATTCTAAATCTAAAACCCCAACCCATTCTTCTAAAGGCCTTTTTCCCACTCCTTCTTCTCCACCTCAACCCAGCCTTGTGGCTGCAGTCACTTCACCCAATGAGAAGATCAAACCCTTCTATGTGACTCTCCTCATAGCTGGCCACAAGCTTAGCAATTATTTCATTGATTCTAGTGCATCTGATAATGTAATGCCTGCAAAAGTGGCTCATGCTTTGGGTCTAACCCTAACCCGCACTTATGGCTCTTGCTATTCCATGGAAAGTAGAGAAGTGCCTTTGGTTGGGAGAATCAAGGATGCACAAGTAGCTTTTTCTGCTTTACAGAGAAGAAGGTCTTGGCTACCATCTTGGTTGTTGATATCCCTCCTTCTTATGGCATGTTGCTAAGTAGGAACTTTTTCAAAGATGTTGGAGGTGAGATCTAAATGGATTGGTCACATGCCTTGATCCTTGTCAATGGGAAGATGAAGAAGTTGTTGCCTAAGAAACAAGTAGAGTATATTATGCAAAAATACATATGATCCTAAAGCACAAATACTATATGAAGACATTGGGCATGGGAACTACATGATCATGTCACAAGAGGAGACAAGTCTGCCAAAGGGAGTGTTGCTTGATCCTAATGGTGTGTGGACTTTGGAGTTTGATGGAAGCTGCTCTTTAGCTAGTTCTGGAGCTAGTGTAGTGCTTATTTCTCCTGGGGGTAAGGTTCATCCTTTCTCCTTCAAGTTTCAATTTGAAAATACCAACAATATTGCTAAGTATGAGGCCCTCATTCTTGGGTTGAGCATGGCGAAGGAAATGGGAGTGAAGAACCTTCTTGCTCATGGAGATGCAGAGCTAATTGTAAAACAATTTAGAGACCTTTATCAAGTAAAGAGAAAAAGGTTGAAGCACTATAGGAATCTGGTCTAGGATTCCATTGAATTCCTTGATGCTTTTTCCATTAAATTTGTGTCAGGGGAAAGGAACACTAGGGATGACTCTCTAGTTGTTTCGGGGTCCTTGTTGATTCCTCATCCTGATTTCCCTCAAGAGAAATTCACCATTGAGTTGATCCATAGACCCAGTGTGCCTGACAATGCAAATAATTGGCAAGTTTTCAATGATGAACAACATTTACTTTCTTTCTTGGAGCTCAGAGACAACTTTGATCAAATGTACTTAGAAGGAAGTGACAATTTTCCTAGAGAGTGTGTGTCATCAAATGAAGAGGGTGTCAAAGAAGAGATGGATCAAGATGGATGCATCAAACTGAAAGGCAACAAAATCCCTAAAGGGCTAGTGAGTTTGGAGGATATTTTTGATAAACATGATAGGTATATGAATTCTAAAGTTTCCTAAGGAGCCCAAAACAATTTGCTGAGACTAAGAAAGTGAATATTGAGAGTCTTGATGATCCCAAAATGGTCAACATTGGAAAATGTTGCACTCAGAAGAGAAAAAGAAGGTGGTGAATCTATTGAAGAGGTATGTTGATGTTCTAGCTTACTCTTATGATGATCTTAAGGATTTTTAGCCTAAAGAAATGCAACATTTCATTCCTCTTAAGCTTGGGATCAAACCCTTCAAACAGAAGCAAAGGAAATATAATCCAAAGATAGCTGATACAATTTTCCAAGAAATACAAAATCTTTTGAAGGCTAAGATCATCTTCCCCATCCACCATTCAACGTGGATTGCTAATATAGTGCCTGTCAAGAAGAAGAATGGTGAGATCCGGATCTGTGTGGACTTCAGAAATCTAAATCAGGGTTCTTTGAAGGACAACTACCCTCTCCCCATGATGGACCAAGTATTGCAAGCTGTCACAGGCTCGGAGATGCTATCTATGTTAGATGGATTCTCGAGGTACAATCAAGTAGAGGTGAATACTGCAGATCAACATAAGACTACCTTTACTACTCCTTGGGGCACCTTTGCATACAAGAGGATGCCATTTGGTCTCATCAATGCTGGTGCTACTTTCAGAGGGCCATGGACTTGGCTTTTGGCAGTTTGAAAGGGAAATGCATTGTTGTGTATTTGGATGACTTGACAAAGTGTTTTCTAAAGCAAGAACAGATCACTTCCAACACCTTGAAATAGTATTGCAAAAGTGTAGAGAACATGGGATTTCTTTAAACCCTAAGAAGTCTATGTTTTGTGTCACAGAAGGAAAGTTGTTGGGACACATTATTTCAAAGGAAGGGATCAAGATTGATCCTAGAGAGATTTTAGGCCATCCAACAAATTCCTCTTCCATCAAGTAAGAAAGGTGTCCATTCTTTCTTTGGTAAGATCAATTTCCTAAGGAGATTCATCCCCGATTTTGTAGAACTTACTATGAGCATTGCTCACATGATGCAAGGGAAGAAAAATTTTGGTTGGTCCTCTGAAGGGAAGAAATAATTTGAGGACATTAAACAAAGCTATTACAAAGAGTCCAATCTTGGCTGTGCACTGACTTTAGCAAAGATTTCATTATCTATTGTTATGCCACTAAAAATACCCTAGTTATTGTGTTAGCCCAGAAGAATGCTAAAGATCATGAGCTCCCAATTGCATTCATGAGTTATGTCTTGAAAACTCATGAGTTGAAGTACACCATGATGGAGAAACATGCTTTTGCAGTTTGTCAAAGATGTCAAGCAATTTAGGTTTTACATCCTTAATTCTCATTTTGTGGTGTTGGTGCCTGATACAACAATCAAATCCATTCTTACTCAGCAAGAATTTGGAACCAAGAGAGGTAATTGGGTAAAGAAAGGTGCAAGAGTATGATCTTGACATCAGGCCAACAAAGTTGGTTCGGGGTAAGGGCCTGTGTGAACTCATTGTTGAGGGAGCTGCCAAGGAGTTGTCTAAAGATGGAGTTGATGTCCCTATTGTTCTGTTCCTTAGCTCGACAGATGTATGGTATGTTGACATTGCTCACTTTTTGACCTATGGAGAGTGTCCATCTCACTTGAGTGCCAAAGAGAAGAGAGCCATCAAACTGAGGTCTGCACAATATGTGTTATGGGAGAATGCTTTATTCAAACAAGGCATAGATGGAAGGTTTTTGAAGTGTGTAGACAAGGAACAAAAGAAGTTGTTCTCTACTTTTCATGACTAGGCTTGTGGAGGTCATTTCTCCTCTTGTAACAACTCATAAAATACTTCATGTTGGTTATTATTGGTCCACTCTATTTAGAGATGCATCAAAATGGGTTGGTAAATGTGAAGCATGCCAAACATTTGTTGGAAGACCTAAGTTAGTTGTTTTGCCTCTCAAGCATGTAGTGATTGAAGAGCCATTTCAAAAATGGGTTTAGACTTCATTGGAGCACTCAATCCATCTTCTAGTGTTGGGCATACCCATGTGTTGATGCCACAGACATTACTTCACCAAGTGGGTGGAAGCCATATACCAAGAGCACTACTTCGAGGTAGTTTGCAACTTCATTAAGGAGAACATATTGATCAGGTTTGGGACCCCAAACAAAATTGTGACCGACAATGCTTCCAACTTTTTTCTTCGCTGAGATGATGGACTTCTTCTATGGGTATGATATCTCCTTGCTCATTCTTCGATTATTATTACCCCAAGGGAATGGACACAGCAGAATCAACAAACAAGAACTTGGTGAACATAGTTAGAAAGCTTGTAAATGATTCTCGAGGAATTGGCATAAGAAGCTATATGATGCCATTTGGGCTGATAGAGTTACACCTAAGAGATCAATTGAAATGTCTCCTTTCCAAGTGGTGTATGGTGTGGAAGCTCAACTACAAGAATGGATGGAATTTCCATCCTTGCATCTGATGAAAACCATTGAATATTCAAGTTTCAGTAGCTTTTTGGATAAGAGAATTTTGTACCTTGTAAGCTTGATGAGGATAGATTGCAAGTGCTTGACAAAATAAAGAGATCATCAGTTGAAAGTGAAGGCTTTATTTGATAAGAAAGCCAAACCTAGAGTTTTCCAAGTGGGAGACATTGTGCTGCTTTGGGACAAAAGACATGAGCCACGAGGAAGCCATGGTAAGTTTGATTCTCTTTGGCTTGGTCCTTTTAGAATCAAACATTTTGCTAGAGAGAACTCTTTTTATCTAGATTACATGGATGGATCTCCTCTCCCACTTCCTTATAGTGGGCAGTACCTAAATTTTTTCAAGTCCTAGGTGGCTAGGAAGTCCTTTTGTACATTGCATTTGGTTTTTGGTTTTGGCTTGTTTCCCTTTCTTGTTCTTTGTTGTGTGGTGTGTTTTGTTTTGGGTCTTCCCTTTTGGTTTGTTTTGTTTTTTTTCATGTCTTGTGTGTGTTGCCTTGTATTGGTTTTTCTTTTGACTCCTTTGCCCAATGGATAAGGCACTGGTCCTCTTTCCCAGAGTTATCTACAATTCTTGATCTTGCCTTGTGTCTTTGTTCCAAGCCAAGTCATCCCAGAAAGAGCCAGTTGTTGTCACCCTCAAAATTCCCCTCATTTTCCAAGTCTAGACTTAAAATTTTGAGTTGGTGCCTCTAAAAATATTGAAAACAAAGTATTGTGAAAAATGGTTCTTTCCAAGGGCTTGTGGTCTCCTAGAAACTTCTTCATCAGATGGGAAATTTCTTCCCATTTCGAAAAGGTAAAGAAGTCCTCCTAACTCTTCATATTTTTCAAGTTATGGTAAGCGAACCCGAGATAGTATTATTTGCCTAGGCGGGCTAGCGGGCAATGGGCTGCTAGAGTTTTTTGGCACTTAACACCTTTTGGAAAAGGGTGTAGTTGGTGATGGCGGGCCCATGAGCCCACGAGAGAGAAAAAAATAATGCCTAAGGCCCGCCACCAATCAGATGGTGCCATGTAGCCACGTTGAAAAGTCAAAGCGGGGATGCGGGTCGGTGAAGAATTTTGAAGTTTTAAGATTTTTATCAAAAAGAGTTAAAAGTAAAAATGATCCGTGACCTCGTCACTAAGAAGATAATGCCACGTGTCTAACCATTTAAAATTGAAAATTCAAAGCAGGTGAGTGGGCCAAATGTTCCAAAATGCCTTTTCACTGTAAAAGTTATAAAGCGTAAATTTCCCCCCGTGCCCGCTCCAATCAATTTCTTCCATGTGGGCGGCCCAAATTTAAAGTTGTAAAATCAAATCAAATGGCCCATATTTAAACTAGCGAAATAATGTAACAACCGTATATTTGAAAACTTGGTTTTTCCACCATTAACGTTTCTTTACGAATCAAGAATTCAAAAGGGCATGCAAATGATTGGAATGATTTGTAACCATTTCTTGCTTGCTCGAGGAAGTTGTAACCATTTCTTGCTTGCTCGAGGAAGTTGTAACCATCTCTTGCGAGCTATTTCATGGGCTTTCAAATCCATTATAAGGGGTTAAAATTTTGATATTCTGGAATTGTAATTTGAATCTGAAGAAATCAATACAAGGGTTTTCCCCTTTTTCCTCTATTTTTTTTCTTTCCTTCTTGCTTTGATCTGTGAATCATTTAATCCTTGCATGCTTAGAAACTTTGTGTTCTAGTTTATACAATCTCAAGAACTTTGAGTCTATGGATTGTGCCCATTATAAACGTGAATGGTTCTACTCTATATCTCATTTGCTCAATACATATAAGGGTTTTCTCTGCCATCTCTTTTCCATGAAAGTATTGTCTTTCTTCTGCCTCCCTCCTCTCTTCAAGTCTTATATCCTCATGTATTGATAACCTTCCAGGCATAAAACACATTTCAAGATATCAGGAAACCACCATTGAATGAAATATTATGTATTTGTACATAGGTTTTTCCCCTGCTTTCAATAAGGGAACCTCTCCCATTAAAGCGGAGGGATTTGTTTGTCCTCGACCGTGGTTTCATTCCAAGTGCAAATCTAAAACCCAACACACTCATGCTCTAATACACAATGGCGTAATAATTCATCTCTGCCTAACTTTTAGAGGTCACCATTGATTAACATAAATGGTGCAATGCATATATAGCAAGTTGTTTCTTTTCTAATGCCTTCATTCCTTCTAGTGCCACACTAGTCCGTAGAAAGACAACAATGTCTTCTAATTCTGATGGCGCTCATTATAACCTATATAATTGTGCATCTGGCATGGTTTCTTCAATTGTCTGTGCTTCCTTCCTCTCTTGAGTTGATTCTAGACATGTGGTTGGTCTAGAGTTACTTTTCCCCTGGTTTCACCACAACCGTGAAGTCAAAATCTTGAAATAAGAGTACCCATCTATATATGTGCCCTGCAAGACAAGCTTGTTTACCAAGTATTTCAATGTCATGGGATCCATGTAGAATACAAATGGTGTAGCTATCAAATACTGTTGAAACTTGTGCAATGCATAAATCATTGACAAAGCTTTGTGCTCTATAGTTGTATAATTTTGTTCAGCAGGAGTCAGCTTCCTACTAGCACAACATTAGATAGGATGATCAACAATACCTTCTCTAGGTTGAGCTAATATTGTGCCAATGGCCATGCCAAAAGCATCCACATGTACATGAAATGGTTTGTCCCATGAAGGAAAATGTAGGATAGGCACGGTAGTAAGTTTATGTTTTAATGTTTTAAACACACACTGCTGTTGCGATTCTCCCCAATAGAATGTACCTTTTCCTTTCAGTAACTCCTCCAAAGGTGTGGAAATTTTTGTATATCCCTTGATGAATTTTCTATAATATCTGTGTGACCTAAAAATACGCACACCTCACTTTGACTGGTAGGTGCTTCTAGGCCTAGAATGACTGTAACCTTAGCTAGATCAACAAGTAATCCCTCCTTGCAGATTATGTGTCCAAACAAAGTATTCCAAAAGGTGTAGCAAATATGCACTTCTTGATGTTCAAAGAGATACTCAATTGTCTACACTATTCAAACATTAAGCATGATTGTCACAATGATCCTTAACAAGCCCATATACTATCCAATCATCGAGGTAGACATGTAAGAAGTTGTGAATAAAATATTTGAATGCTTGAACAACTATGCGTGAGAATACAGTAGGCACATTTTTCAATCCAAAAGGCATCATCAGTATAGGAAAAACTACCCCATTCAGTAGTAAAAGTTGTCTTTTCCTGATCCTCTTGGGAAATTCAAACCTGATGATACCCGGAAAACCCATCTGTAAAGGAATAGATTTCGCGCCCTGCTACTCCTTCCAGTATTTCCTCAGTGAATGGTGTAGGAAAGGGATCTATGACACATGTTGCATTTAGCTCCCTGTAGTCCACACATATTTAAATTCTACCATCCTTCTTGATACTGATCACCATTGGACTAACCCATTCTGACTCATCAAGGGGTTTGATAATTCCAAATTTCAACATTTTATCAATTTCTTCTTTTACCTTTTTGCACAAATTAGGATTCATTCTATAAGGTCTCTTTCTCACTAGGCATGCACCGTCCTTAATCTTTATCTTCATTTCCCCAAGTGATTCATGCACACCTTTAAGTTCATGATACCCTCGAGGGAATAAGTCTTAGTAATCCCATAGTAACTCAATAATCTTTTCCACCTCCGAGTCTAACCAAGTAGTCTCCAATTATGGCCTCCTTAGGCTCAACCTCCGATCCTATATTGACCTTCTTTGTCTTCATTGGTTCATGGTATGCACACGTATCCTTATCTACACTATCCAAGACCTTACGCGCCCCCTATGAATGGTCAATATCTAGGTTTTCAACTTCCTCATCATCCACGATGTACACCATCTTTCCTTTTTCTTTCTCAAGGCAAGCACGTTCAAGCAATATGGAGTCTTCTCCTTCTTCTTCAAAATGTGCACTGATTCTGTCTTGCCAAATAATTCATGTATGAGTTCCTCCGCCTTTGCACTATCTCCCATGGTTAACCGCTTGACAAATTTTAATGCCTCTTCTACTTTGGAGGTTGGGTAGAAAAGTAGTCAAAGGTATGGATCATTCCTGCAGTCAAATTTTTCCAGTTTCTAGTCTCTCGATGTAGTTACGTATACATACCAAGCGTGTGCACACCCTTGTAGAGTGGAATACAATTTATGCACCCAAAGTGAAGGTGGTAATGCTTCATGTCCTACTTTATCAGAGTCTCTCACACTGTTGAATGTGGTGTTGAATAGGTTGATCACCATTATAAGTGCAAATTTGTGTAGGTGCATTGCTTCTTACAAACCTGGTAGATAAGGTGATTCTGATCTCCTTCCACTCCATAAGATTATCTCTATGAACTACCCACCAGCACACTATTGTCCCATGCAAGACATATGCTAACATGTCTCTTCTCCTGACCTGGTCTATCCATTGTGCCTCCATGGCTTGTAAGAATACAAGAAGATCTTTTGCTCTTATATACCAAGGTACTATGCTACCTATCTGTCAAACAGAACAAATTCCATTCTTACTTGCCTTGCGCAACCGTGCTTTTTAACTCACGGTCTACTAGTTCATATGTACCATGAGCCCAATTGTCACAAGAAATACTTGTAGTATCACTAATAGAGTGAGAATCCTCCCACTGTAGGATGCCTTCCTTTGATGGCTCATTGACCTTTGGGTCCTAAATAGCACATACATAGATTTTGTTTAAGTCCTCCTCACTTAGAGGCTCAACATACAAGTGTAGACTTCCCATCTGTCAAAGGTATCACAACTCTTTCCTCTTTTTTCTCAAAGCTGATATACCCCTTATTGAATCTCAAATCAGCATTATTCACATAACACCAAGGGCATTCAAATAAGGTCTGTAAAACTGTTTGCTTCTGCAAGTGCTAATACCTCAAAATCCCCAGTGAATTTGGCCCCTTGTATAGTTATGGATGCATCCTTCAAAACTCCTATGGGAGTGGCCTTAGTCCTATTTGCCATAAACAACACATTAGATGATGGTTGTAATGGAGGTCTCCCCATTTATACCCATGCATCTAAAGTAAGCACATTGACTTCCGCACTGTATCAATCAAAATATTGCTCAATAGTCATCCATCTACAACAACATTCAAAGTGATCTCTTTATCATAGTCAATGCTATCAGGGGGAAGATTTGCATGTAGGATCTATCGTTCATTCTCAGTGTTTTCATGCAGAGTGTTCCCCTTCAACCAATTCCCTAATAATGGAATAATATTCTCTTGGCGCAACATTTTACACACCTCTCTGATGTCATCAATATCAGAGGGGACCTTCCCTGCTTCTTTCTTTTGTTCCATCTTTCTAGACTACTCTTTTAAACATTGTATTTCACCTTGAAGATTTCGAGGACCTCCATGGTCTCTTGATAGACTTCCTTCTGATGGGCGGATCTAGGTACCTTGCATGTAGAACCTCCTCCTTAATGATTGTAGGCTTTTGGTACGATGCCTCTCTTGTGCGTTTCACTTCAGCATGTGTGGTAATATTCATAGTTAAGGCCTCAGGTTCTGGTGCTATCTTGGGCATCCACTGATTTTCCTCCGCGCATTGGATCCTAACCATCCCTGCACTTTGTTTTCCTACTTATGTTGTTTATTGAGATGCTCATATAAGTCCAGGACACTCCTCATAGCTATGATTCTTTTTGTAGAAAGAACATGTAACATTTTGGGGACATTCACACCTATAATGATCAGGGGATCCGCATGTATAGCACGTTCCTTGAGGAAACTCGCTTCTTCCTCCACCACGGCCTCATCCTCCATATCCACCTCGATATCCATGTCCTCTTCCACAACCTCCTTCAAAATGGCCCTCATTCCTATCATAGCGTGGTTGATTATGATCCTGATCCTAGTGCTCATTCTTATCCTTAGAGTTATCATTAACACTCATCTGTCGTACCCCAATGTCTATAGCATTATGGATCTGACCAATCAATCAACAATCCTCAGTATCATGGATCATGGACCTACAAATCTTGCAAAAGCAGGATACATTCTCCTTATTGTGTGATGTAACAAAGGACAGTGGCTAGCATCATGATTCAAATGACAAATTTCATAGTCTAATAGCAATGAACGTATAGATCTACGAGGGCAATTATCCTTGGTGTGACCTTCCACTTCACAATTTGTACACCAAATCCCTAAGCGTGTTTCATGGGCTGAATTCACTGATAGCTTCTCTAACTATTTTTCCATAGCTGTAATCTATGCCTCTAAGAATGGACTAACGCTAGTGTCAATGCTCCCAACTGCCTCAGCATGCAAAGCTACTTCCAGTGCTTTGCACGGATCAATGTATGTCTTATGTGATAGTGCTCTTCTGAATGGTGTAATCAATCCTCCAACAAACCATTGTGCATGTTGGCTGGCATGAATATCATAAGACAACTTAGATAGAAGTGTCTTAAAATGGGCATCATACTCATGTACACTCTCAGTAGTGCCTTGCTTGATATCTTTGAGCACACTAATACTCTTCTGCTCAAACTTTGGGATATAGAACTCTTTTAAGAAAGCATCCTTCAATGCTAAATAATCCACGCAAGTTTGATTAGGGTCAAACTTCCTATACCATATGTGTGCACATCCCTGTAATGTAGTAGCAAATTGACTTGTCTTGCGCTCAAAAGCCATCATCCCTTTCGCGCGCCACAATATTTCACACATGTGTAAATTCTCAGTAGCATTCTCTATGCCTCTATACTCTGGAAGACGAAGATACATCTCCATATAAATATTATGTGGTTGTTGCGGGCCTTGACCACCTAATCTAAAACCTCCTATGTTTCCTCTGCCTCTAGAACCACCAGATCCACCGGAACTAGAACCACCTATACCTCCTGATCCTCCACCTATAGCTGGAATAGGACTTGTAGATGTACTCCCATGTGCTCTGATAGTAGTACTATACTAAACCCCTACAATCTGTGAGGTAGTTCCACTTCTAGAGGTGAATCCAACATTCTGCATGCTCACGTTCTATGTGGATGATGTGCCTAAGAATGTTCCTCCAAATAACATTGAAGTTTTTGTCTTGCCATTGATGTACTTGCTCCCTAACTTACTCCTACTCTCCTACTTCCCAAGTTAGCTTGTTGGTTACTTGTCATACTAGATACTGGAAAACCAAGCACAAGGGCTAGGTCACCAAGTGGATTAAGATGTGCACCCGTGGCCTAGGTAGTCTTTGTTAGTGCACTTCTGTGTGAAGCCAAGGGGGGATCTCTGTCATGCTTTCCAAGATGGGGGAGTTCTTGATGCTTTAGCTCCACGTCTTCTATGTGAGCTTCAAATCCTTCACGAGCCATCTCTCCTCAATGCCATACTTTTTCTGCAATGGTACAATGCTTCTCTATCCCTCTCACCCACCTCATTATACTTAAGCCACCTTTCCTCTCTCCCTGCATTTCTACCGCTAGGTCTGCCATCTTTCACCAAACCTATTCCTAAACTTGCGCATGGTGAAGCTTAGTTAGCCATCGGTTTACTCTCCGAGTTCAAATTTACGATCAAGATCTTGATCGTCGGTGGAATACCTGCGCAGATATGGTCCTCTAGGATACTACAAAAACTAGGTTTAGCTACCTCGGGAAAGAATACGTCGAAATTGAATATTCCGAGAATAAAATTGTTTAGAACACTAAGAAACCACGTATCCACATCGCGAGTCCAGATCAGATCAACATCATAAAGGGCATGAAATTCTTCATGTGTCTAGACAAGTGCGCAATACCTCCAATTCCACTTAGATGCATAAGTAATCAACCACTCATATAATTCTACTGGAAAGATGGCGAAAAAGCTCTCATATAAGTTGTCATACATATTCTGTTCTACCCAAGTGCATGCATTAAACTTAGATCCAATGTTGAACCGTCGTGCATATTCTTCCTCCAGATTGTGTATCCACTCCTCAATACTTGCTAGAGTTAACTGGTACGTCTTCATCGCAAACCATCCTGAAAACAACTGAAAAAGAGGTCCCGACAATGGAACCAATGATGTAGCCTAGAATTTACCAGATAACACCCTAGATGCGCTGACACATCACTCAGCCTAGACTGAGCACTCACCCGAAGCACGCAAAGGTACTAGGTCCCTCTTTAGGGTTATTGTAGCAAGATGTTAGCGTGATGAAGGAAGAAACATATAGATCCATAACTAATCCATCATTCTATAATGCATGCCATATTTAGATCTATGAAAGAACAAGCTTAAACAATAATCATGATTGAATCAAGAACATGCACTACTCAATTACACATAGGAATGACACTTAGATTCAACCAATAACTTCCATCTATTAATAAACACAAAAGCTCCTTACAATAATGGCATTCTATACCGATGTGCACATGGATCTGATATAGTAATCTAGTCATATGCACATATCTCTTTATGCTTACCTCTTACGCTCTGCATATACCTATACATCTCTCTCTCAGGTAATTCACTACATATATATAGGGTGGGGACTTTCCCTTCACCGCTTATCTATTCCAAAAATAGGCCACATGCTATTAATAGCCACATGTCGTTTACAGGCATAGCCACACATGTAAGTGTGCTATCTATAGACCTCTTACAGTTAATTGAAGTGACAATCCTATTCTTAGCTCGTCTCCATGCAAAACACTTTGATCCGATCCTCCAAAGATAGATAATGTGTGGCGCGCACGTCTTTGCATCGTTGGTGTGTTTTGCATGCCATCTTCTAAAAATAGGTCTTCATGCTCAAAATCAGCTAAGTCCTAAATTTTAACTTCTACTCCGTGCGTGTGTTCTTCCTATCCATTCGTGCCCTTAAACCTGGCATGTTTTCCCGCGTAGACTTCTTGTGTGAGTTACGCCAAGTGTTCTCACGATCAATAGACTTGAAAAAATTAACTTTGGGGTATAGTTGTTGTGCTCAAGAATTATCAATTTCCTTGTTCCACTTTTACATGACAACACATGGCTAAACATGTTAGTCATTCCTGTTATAAATTCATTACCACATTGTGTGCCCATGTATGTGGGACAAGGCAATAGTGCCTCTCCACAAAGCACGAGCCACGGGAGATATGGACGACATTCAAACCAAAACATAGTCTCCTCCCTGCCAAGATGAAGACCCACATGTCCATGAAGTGGCTAATAGGGGTAAGCCACATGGTGGCAATAATTCAAAGCCAAACAATAAAAAATGTGAAGGTATTGTTGTATATGCCTTAGTGTATAATCCATGGGATATTGTGGATATAAAGGTGGATTCGGGAGATTGAACCCGACCACCCATTCAAAAAGTGATAAGACCTCACCAACGAGCCATGCTATCTCGGTGAGCTATAAAAAGGAGCTCGTTGTATTTAAAACCACACAAGTCTGAGACTGTGAGGTAGGCAGAATAGACCTACTTGGAGAAATGTCTAATTTTGGAGCACTAAGGCTCGGAACCAGCTTTTGGAGTAAACTGATGAAGTGATTAGAATTCAGATACACTCCTAATGGTGTAGTTATTTTCCCATTTTGGAGATTTTGTGACATTATTTTAATGTTACAAAGTCACTAGTTGTGGATTTCCAAGGGAGAGACCTCGGCAAGGTGTTGCAGGAAGGTGACAGATGTTTCTTGAGCTCTTTCAAAATCCTTTGAAGAGCTGAAAGCACATTTTGTAGGTTTTATGATCTATTTTTGTTTATTGTAAGGGTTATTATACTTACAATTTTAGCAAATTTTAAATATATCAGTTCACATGAACCTGGAGACGTAGCCCTAGTTGGGTGAACTCCGTTATCATTTTTGTGTTGTGGATGCTTTTATTGTTGATGAATCTTTTGAAAAGATTAAATCAGTTATAAATTTGATTAAGTATTCATCAAGTATAATGGACTTAGGATTTCCTTTCAGTATCCATAATTCAAAACAAAATGAGTAGGTGCACATTTCACTGTAGTGATTGAAAATTATACTGCGGTGCATGTGTTAAAGGGACTAATCAGTTTTGGGAGACATTGTAGCCCGTAAAATTGATGTTTGGTTCGTAAATCCTTTTGAATGAAGGAGTTGAAAAATTATAACCCCATTTTCTAATTACTTAGTATCAAATTTGGTTTCATGATTTCTTCAGTTGCATTTGTATACCAGTTTGTGATTTGCTAATCCCATTAGTGTAGACTATTTGGCTTGATCTTCTTACTCAGTAGTTTTGTAGTATTTTGGAAGATAGTTGGTTTGTAGGTTATAATGGGGAAAGCATTGAAGAGGGAAAGATTAGAAGAGCTTGAGAGCATCAATAAGAAAATCCAGGAGGAAAATGTGTTCTGAGATGCAAGCTCTATTCCCTCGAAGAGCAAGTTGATCGGTTAAAAAAGGAGCTAGAATCAAAAGATGAGCTCTTGATTAGTTTACAGTGTAGTGACCATAAGAAGGAATGGATCGTCCTCATTTTTCAAGATTGGGTTTTTCTAGTGTGGGAATGGATATTGGAGAATGCTCCAAGCATGCCAATGCAAGACAAGCTTTCAAAAGCTAGGTGTATACCCCACTACTCCTACGAGATAGATTCGGTGTAGGAGTTAGGTGTTTCCTCATCACATAAAGGAGTCGGTAAGAGAAGGAAACATAGAGGTATTGAGATTTCACCTCCACATTCTTACCATAAGCATAAGCACCGTGAACATCGTAAAACTTCTTATCCACTTTTTCAGCTTAAGAAGTTTGGCTTTGATATTCAGAAGATGTGGCATACTTTTCCTTATACTTTTTGTGGATTGCATAACCATTCTCGTGGCGATTGTTGGAAGAGAAGGACATTGATGAAGAAGTTGATGTTGTTCATTAAGAACATGGAAAATGGAAACAACCAATCTCGTCATGCGAAGTGATAAACTTATCCCCGAAGAAGGAGATTGAGAAGAATTTTGTTGTTCATTGTCGGAAGAATGGGCATTGGGTGGACAATTGTTGGAAACTTCATCCATCTCACCATCAAAAGAATGGTAAAGTTAAGATGGAATATAGGCCTATTGCAAAGGTAAGGGAAGTTCCTAATCCACCAGTTGAAATTTCAACCTTGAATCTATCCATTGATAATCCACAAATGATTCCATTCTGTTTTGATATGGACATTGGAAACTCATGTGATCTAGATAAATTTATATTTACATAGCTCTTGATTGTATAGCATGCAATATTTGTTTGGAGTTCAGATTTTGTGAGAAAAGCTGAGAGACAAGTTTACCATGCTCAGTGTGTTTTCTTACTTGGGAAAATCGATTAATACTCCATTCATGTCTCCTAATTAGCTTTTGAGTTTCTAGGATACAACTCATGTGTCAGCTTGGGAGATTTCTAACAATAGTGTGTAGATTCAGTGGACATGGTTGAATGTCTATTTTTTTGGAAATTTACATTTCAGTATCTGTTGATTTGTCAATCATTTGTGCAGATAGTTGAGCTCACTGGTGTCATCTCAGATAGTCATTTTGTGTAGAGGCCTTATAGCCTTACAGCAGAGTGGTAGTTGATCATCTTTGTTGGCATCGACATCGGGTCGATTTTCATTCCGTGTAGAGGCTCGTTATGGTTGTGCGCAGAAGGATGGTACCTGACAGTCATCGTCAACATGAGACTTTCTACCGTGTAAAGGCAGTAGTCATGCAATGGGATTGAATTCATCATTATCGAGCTCATAGAGAATCATCTCATATTTTCATTATGTCTAGAGGTTAAGGTCACGCAACATAATGGTAGTTGATCATCATGGATAGTACGTGTTTTCGGGTGTTATCGAAGTGTAAGACCCCTAGAGGGTAGATGTGGCAATATCTACTTCCATGTAGACTTTATTTTCTTGAAGTGTAAGACCGCTAAAGGGTAGATGTAGAAGTATATTATTCTTATGTTCTGAAGAGTAAGACCTTAACAAGAAAATGTGGTAGTATGAGTGTCGGGAATTGTCGAAGTATAAGACCCCCAGAGGGTAGACGTGGTAATCAAGACAATGAGAAGAAGTATGCTAGGAGCATAAGTTAAAGAGCCAAGATCGGGACCAAGTTTTGAAGTGAGAAGAATTCAGTACAAAAAACCGAGAGAGTCCATTGAAGTAGTACTTCCGATGTGATAGCGAGTATTGATTTAGGACAAGGTGACAAAAGTTCCAGTAAGCTTTTGGTGGAACAAAATCCTTTCCCATTGGGGAGGTATGATCAAGAGGACATTTTGAATGTTTAGGAGTTCCCTAAATATCCCTAAATAATGACCTAGTCATAAAGGGTTTCGAGAGATTTCCTACGACAGGTGGAATACAGAAAATGGAGCTCATACACTCAAGTTATGGTCATTCAAAGTCAAGTTGGGAAACTGGTCAATAGAGGTCAACAGGCAAGTAACGCATTGATGTGGCATTTTGGAAAAAGGAAAGAAAGTTAAAAGTTCATGTTTTGATCTCCCTGGTCTTGATGGAAAAAATGGTGGGTCTTCGATAGATTAAAAAAATGGTGGGCCTCATTATTTCTTGGTGGGGACCCTCGGCTAGGTTTGACACATTTGTTTATAGGATGGGTGTCTTGGCCGCCTTATTATATTGTCGTTATTGATTTTCGATATTATATACCATATTACATTGCAAGGTTACAATCGAGCACGAGCGAGCTATTTTGATAGCTTGGAGGGGTGATCAACTCCCCATCGATTTGATTTGGTCATTATATTTCCACATTGTTCGAGTTCATTGTTCGGGCACATTGTATATGTCATGGCCTTATTGTGAGTTGAGTTGATGTCCACAATAGATGGCTTAGTGAATTCCATACAAAACTTGGCGGATATCTCGGTGGAGCCACACAGCTCATCTCACCACATTATGTAGCATTTCTAATATAAATCCGCATGGTTCACCAATAGACACAACTCGAGGTCCAAGGCAATCAACAACATAGCTCGACCCTATGGATTTTCAATGCACAATGAACCCAACATTACACAGGACACGACTTGATGGAGAGTCCAATGCATAATGAAGTAAACAATGGGAAAAATTCCAAATGTGGCCCAAGCCACGGCTAAGCATGTAGGCCATGTATGTTACAAAGGTGTTCCCACGTTGTGTGCCCACACATGTGGGACAAGGCAATAGTGCCTCTCCACCAAAGCATTAGCCACGAGGAGATATGGACGACATTCAAACTAAAAACCAGTCTCCTTCCTTCCAATATGAAGACCCACTTGTCCATGAAGCGGCTAATAGGGGTAAGCCACGTGGTGGATAATTTTAAGCCAAGCAATAAAAAATGTGAAGGTATTGTTGTATATGCCTTAGTGCATAATCCAAGGGATATTGTGGATAGAAAGGTGGATTCGGGAGATTCGAACACCGACCACCCATTCAAAAGTGATAAGACCTCACCAACGAGCCATGCTAGCTTGGTGAGTTATGAAAAGGAACTCATTGTATTTAAAAACACACAGGTTTGAGACTGTGAGGTAGGCATAGTAGACCTACTTGGAGAAATGTCCAATTTTGGAGCACTTAGGCTTAGAACCAACCTTTGGAGTAAACTAATGAAGTGATCATAATTCAGATACACTCTTAATGGTGCATTTATTTTCCCATTTTGGAGATTCTGTGATGTCGTTTTAATCTTTGCGAAGTCACTAGTTGTGAATTTCCAAGGGATAGACCTCGCAAGGTGTTGTAGGAAGGTGAAAAATGTTTCTCAAGCTCTTTCAAAATCCTTCAAAGATATGAAAGCACATTTTTCAAGTTTTTTGATCTATTTTTGTTGATTGTAATGGTTATTGTACTTACAATTTTAGCAAATTTTAAATAGATTGGCTCACATGAACCCGGAGACGTAGCCCTTGTTGGGTGAACTCCGTTATCATTTTGTGTTATGGATGCTTTTATTGTTGGTGATGAATATTTTGAAAAGATTAAATCAGTTATAGATTTGATTAAGTATTCATCAAGTATAATGGACTTAGGATTTCCTTTCAGTATCAATAATCCATAATGAAATGAGTAGGTGCACATTTCAGTGTAGTGATTGAAAATTATATTGTGGTGCATGTGTTAAAGGGACTAATTAGTCTTGGGAGACATTAGCCCATAAAATTGATGTCTAGTTCCTAAATCCTTGTGAACAAAGGATTTGAAAACTTATAACCCCATTTTCAGTTCACCTTCGACCAAAGGGTGTGACATGCTCTTAGTCTTCCTATCTCTATACAACTCAAGCTCTCATCTCCATGAATCACATGTGCCTAAAGTTCATTCATAATAGGTAATTCATTACTATTAATGGTGGTCTTATGTCTACACCATGGCCAAAACCTCCTATTGAGGTTTCCATTACACTCGCTAGAGAATCCAAGTCCCCATAAACCCTCAAATCAAAAGCATAATCTTCTCGTAGCTCACCTATTCGCACGCGGCCTACTTAGTCTCACAAGTCTACTAGTCCATCTCATCAGTCTAGGTACATCACTTAGACAACTCCTTCACATAGGTGTCCATCACCGTCCATGTCTCAAGTACATAAGTCTTATTCACCAACACATCATTTGTCTCATACACTGTCGATCTTAGAGCATAATCACACGCCTTTATCTTTACAAGCATCAGGTGGAGAACCCTCATCTTTAACTTTTATCAGATAACATAATCATCACTGCATCATGCTTATTCTCCCCCTCTCTAGCATTATCAGTTGTCTTTCATTTCTACTTGTTCACTCTACACTTCGCATCTAGTCTTTCACACACATCTTGCACATCTTGATACATTTATATCGTCATTACCCGATGATGCACTCTTGTGTTATGATTCACACATGACTATTGAGGGAATACTATAAACATGAACCTCACACACTCCACACTTCACACATCGTGCATTCATGACATCTCTTTCTACGCAGCTCCTATTATGCATCATACACACTCTACACATTCACAATGCATATTTTTACATATACTTCTACACGTTGCGATCATTACCCTATGACACACTCTAGTTCCATGGTTCATACTCGATTGTTGAGGATTTAAATATGAAATGAACCTCACACAATTTCTATGCTCTACGCTTTGACGATCATATCTTTCTAGTGCACACATTTCAAACCATTTCCCGATGACACACTCTTTTTCTATAGTTCATTCTTGATTGTTGAGGGGTCATCAATAAATGAATTATACGCACCAAAAATTACATAGTGTTATATGGTTAGAATGGTAAAATATCCAATGATGATAAAAACTTCTTCCAAGGTAAAAATGAGGTCCAGATCCTTCCCCTATTCTTTGCATCCCTCCTTTGACTCAAATCAACCCTTCTGTTTTGTTTGCAAACTTTAATTTTTCTTATAAGACTGCTTTTTAGCTTTATATTTGTCCTAAGTGGTGGTTTTGAAACTTTCCTAGTAGTTGCACAACCCCCTTTATGTTCACCGGCAATCCTGTCACTTAAAATCAAAGACTTAAAATGCGCATTTTTCGACGCATGTTTGGATTTCGAGAGTGATTTTCTCACTCATTTCTCAATTGTTTTTCCTATTTTTGGACTTGTTAGAATCATGTTGATTTTATCTTCCTCTTTGGCTATGTTTATAATGTTGACTACATATCCTTTTTTGATTTGTCACTTCTTCATTGACACATGTATTTGACTTCTTCTTTCCTAGATTTTATAAAAAGCCAAACTTTTACCCGTATGATGGGTTGGATTTTTCATATTCTTGAGGTTAAGTTATGTTGCTGAAATTTTGAGAGGACCACATAGACAACCAACTCTTTGCTTTGTTCTTTCCTACCATTTACTTTCAGTCATTTCTTGCACCAAGCCAACCACAACCAGTATTTTGTTTTCTTTGCTACTAGCCAACATCTGTGCATTCTGGATCAATTAGACTTCATCTTTGGAAGAAGATACAAAGTTGAGGAGACAAAAAGCACATCTCATCTTTGGGAAGCTACCATAGTACAATAGTAACTAGGTTGGGGTTGTACTTAAATTCTTTGAAGCTTTAATTAATTTTTATTTGTTAGAATAGAAAGATTGCATCTGTTTTGAGTTGGTAGAATTGTAGAAGCGAGAAGATTTCATTTCTAGTATTTCTTTCAAAACATTTCTTGCATACATCTTCCCTTGATAACTTCTTCCCGGCTTATCCCTGTGGATCTGCTCGGGAAATTAGTTGGAGGAAGAAGTGAAGAAATCCTCACACATTTTATTTCTTTTAATTATTTTAGATTTACTTCGCCAAAGAAAGTTCATATGACAAAAATGAAATTGCTTCGAGAAGCTTTCCCTTTCTAGAAAAATTGAGGTAGAAGCTTTGCCAGAAGAAGTTTATTTTATTTTATTTAGATTAATAATTTCCTAATATATTCTTTTAGAATATAATTTTCAAACAACCCTGCAACAGAGGAATAGCCACATCCGGATATTCTCTGTTTTTAGTTTATTTTATTAGAAGTAGTAGTATTTTATTTTAATTAATTTCCTATGTCTGTAGAATAGTTTATTTATTTGTTTTATCTAAATTCTAAAAAATACAAAAATATGTTAGTTGTTTAATTAGTTTTCTTTTAATTCATTTCTTGTTCAGACAAATAGAATAGATGGTATTTTATTTCATTTTATTTAATTAATTGGGAATGAATTTGGTTAATTAAAAGATTAAACACACTTGTCTTTTATTTATGTTGAATTTACTCTCTTTTTTATTTAAAAACAAACTTTTAACGTAGTTTAGCAAACAAATCAAACCAAATAATCAAATAATAGCAAACTTACGCTACCCATTCATAGCCTCTAATTTCCCTTTGGCCAATTCAACTACTAAAAACTCACACTACCCGATCTTAGTCCCTAATTCTTATATAGTTTCTCATCAGCATTCCCACAATCTTGCACATTGTAGTTTTCCCGACACAACCTCGAGAGGTTGCATGTGCTTAAGACCACGTGTTGATTTTAAGACGTAAAAATTGGTGAACCTGATGTGAAGGACTAGTTCCTTCTTATTTCCTTTTCTTTCATTGTTATTACCTCACCTCTCCATTTCTTCCCCTATTTTTGTTGGATATTTAATTCCTTCCCAAATATGTCTGGTAGAGAGTTTGGTGGGCCATTTGGCTTTGATAGGTACTACACCAATGTTCAACCACAACAATCCCCTTCCCTTTCTGGATGGGATGACAATTACACAAACAACATGCAAACCTCCCCTAGCTATGTTTCAAATCCCACTAGTTATGTGAGGATAAAGGAGGTTGATCAACATTTAAACATGCAATATAGTCCACCCAATTCAAACAACATGGTTTTTGCAAGTGGAACAAATCCTTACCCTAGAGTCTTGTCAAGACCTCACATTTCCATGTAATCAATAGAAGATGACATTTTTGCATGAATTGTTAATCCTCTTCACCAAATAGATGAGTCCTTGGATAGGATGAAGATTCATACATCTAAAATGTTCAAAAATAATGCATCAACTACCTATCCTGAGATCCCTATTTTTAAGGAAAACAAGAATGACAACGTTGAATAGTTTATAAAGGGGTATCACGTGCCCTTTCAACCAAACTCTAGACAACAGTCACCCAAACATGAGACTCAATCCTCACCTCATGATGTTATTTCCACTTTAGTAGGGAGGATTAGAGAACTAGAGAGTGCCCAACCTTCACAACCAACCTATGTAGTAGGGCAGAACATGGGGCATCCCATCAACAACAAAGGGTACACCCCTATCAATGCACAACCAATGCAACATCATGTGCAACAAGGTTATCCTATCCAATCAAATCTAGGTGATCTTATCACGGAGCTAATACCCTAGGAATGGGTTCGACCCTTCTCACTCTTATCCTACGCAAGCTGGCTAGAAGTGCATTCTTGAATGCCACTCCATTAGGAAATGTGGCATTCCCTAGTTTCACGCCCACTAGCCCATTTCCTAGTGTTGTTCCACCTTACCTGCATATGTATGCAAAGTCTCCCCAAATGGACCCATATACCTTCCCTACTCCTTATACGCCATATCAAGGAGCTCCATACGTTCTAGCTAATGTCTACACTGCAACATATCCAACTCCTCCTCCTCTACCTCCTCACCAAGGAGCTTCAATGGTGGAATCTTACACAATGGGTACTTACACTGAGTATTTGAAAGAACCCCTTGAATTTACCATATGGGGTGTCATGCTTCCATGCCCATTTCCGATCTTCCTAAATTTAAGGGAGAAGGAGACCCGAACGCTCATATCAAGGCCTATGCTACTACCATTAGGGAATTACTTCCTTGGGATGTTGTGGTGGCTTTAGATTGGTACTATCGAATTCGAAGCTTCTATACATTCCTTTAAACAACTTGTTTTGAAATTCATTAGAGATTTTGACATGAACAAGTTACTTCAAACAGGAATAAGGGAGTTTTTGCATATTAGGAAGGACCAAAACAAATATGACACAAATTTCATTCGAGAGATGGTGTCAGGTTTTTTACTCCTCTGCAAGTTCACCTAACATGGACCAGATGGAGCTTTGAATTTTTTCCCTTCACTCTCTCAATCGAGACACCAAGGAAGAAGTCCAGAAGTTTCCTTTCCACAATTATAAGGAAGTTTTGGAAGGTTCTCTTTGAATCGACCAAGCCGCAATCGATAGTGGGCGTAAGACTTACGATGTCAATGGGAAATTGTTATCCCCTAATCAAAACAACGAAAACCATTAAAAAATGGAGCCAACAACCAATGACACAAGGTCTTGAATCACAATCACGATGTTACCATAGATGGTGTTACCGATCAAGCAAAGAATGTTGGTTTTACAAACAATGGTAACACTAACAATAATGACAACAACACAGAAATCAAAGACGCCCTTATTCTATCATTGCCTCCTTCAACGGTCGATGTCAATTGTCTCCCTCCTTGACAAACCAAAGGCCCAAACCAATACCAGAACTCTAGCCAAGGGGAAAAAAATTATGGTTATAACAACCAGTTTTAGAACTACAACTGGGGTTATAATCAATAACAAAACTCTAACCAAAGGCCAAGAGACTACGACCCCAATCTTTATTGTGGTTTTCATCATGTTGTTGGTCATGATGATAGGTCTTGTAGGGACTACAAAAAGTTCATATAAAGACTCCCTGAAAATCAAAGGCAACTCTTTGTGGACATGTTCTTAGCAAATCCTGATGAAACCTCGCACTTGGTCATACAGGACACGTCACACCTCAGAATATAAACCTAGGCATCTATCGAGACCTGTTTCCTAAGCGTCTTAAAGATGTTAAAGTGAATCCTCAAAACATAAACAAAGGTATTCCTATAGGGAATAACGACCATGATGATCCATAGGGATCTGAAAAGAACTCCACTTCATCAAAGCAACTAGTACTAGAAGGAAAAGTTAGAAAAATACATAATAGACTGTAAAGTTACACAACCACCCCTATGTGTAGAGAGGTGGTTACATAACCACCCCCTACACCTGGACGATGATTATGTAACCACCCTGACGGTTGCGTAACCACCGTCTACAAACAACAGAAGTCATGTCACTTGTGGATGAAAAATAAAAGAACTCCATGAACAGTCATGGATTTGAAGCGTTCGGACTATGTCTATTCCTATGTGCGACCTTTCTTATTCTTCATCAGACAAGAGGAAATCGTAACAACTATAAATACAAGGGGAACAAGTGGAATGGATCATCGATTCATGGGAGAAGTAAGCAAGAATAATTCAGTGTTGGAATTGAATTGTAGGAGCAAGGAGTGTGAGAATAGAGAAAAAAAGTATAGAGGGGAAGTGTTTTACATTGTTTACTTTCCTTCATCTTATTGTAATCTGTATCTTTTGAATTGGCCAATACATACAAGTGGGAAGAAAGAGCAATTTCCCTTCCCAAATGGTTTTCCCTCAAACTGGGGGTTTTAGGATAAAAATCTGGTTGTCTTGTTGGTTTAATTTCTTTCCCTTCGTTGTAAATAATTCTAAGTACAAAGAAATTTTAACTAACTTCGAGCAATCTGTCATTTTCAAAGTTGAAAGTAAAATAATAGAATTTGTGTGGTTTGTAAATATCTGCAAAGTTAGAAGTTTACAGATCATTTTGGTATCAGAGATGATAATAAGTATCCAGGACTGTGGTATTCATTCTTTTGATTTGTATGACAGTGACAAGGTCTAAAGGTGAATAAGTTTTACCCTTGCAATCCGGACATATCTACAGAGAAGTGGATATAAATAATTCAGGATCAAATGGAGGAAGAAAACTTGGTCTATATAATTGAGATGATGGAGACCATGATGAATATGATGTATAGACATCAACAAGAACTCTTAGATCTGTAAAAGACGGATTCATTCAAGCAAGATAATATGGACTCAGTGGTTCAAGCTTTGGCAAAAAAATTGGCATAGGCAAGAGTCACGATGAGGAAGATGTAGAAGAGCATGAAGAAGAAACTCCAGATTGTAAAAGAGAAGGTAAAATCGATCATGCTCCTTTTAAAGTTGAAACTAAGGTTGAAATCAAGATCTTTGAAGGAAAAGTAGATGCAAAGCTATTAGATAAATGGATAAAACAACTGGAAATTTAATTTAGTTTTCATGATGTTACTGAGGCACAAAGGATCACCTTTGCACGTCTCAAAATGGAAGGACATGCTCTGGTTTGGTGGGAAACCCATCTAGCCACTTGTGAAAAGAAGAAACGTCCTATTGTAAGATCTTGGGAGGAATTTAAAGAATTGATTAGAGCTAACTTTAATCCTATTGGCAATAAGACTGACCAGATGATTAAATTGCAGTAGTGGTCAAAGTGTGCAGGACTATACTATAGAGTTTTAGAGACAAGCCGTGTTGCTTAATATGGACTTAGAGGATAAGGATATTATGACCAAGTATTTGGGAGGACTTCACACTCAACTTCAAAGAAGGTCATCTCCACGAAGCCCAAGGATCTTTGTGAAGCTTGTGTGTAAGCATACTACATAGATGATGAAAGGAAGCAAAGAGAAGCAGATTTAAATCAAACAAGTCCAACAAATCAAGAAAAGAAAGAGCAGGGGACAAACAAGTAAAAAGGTAAATGGAAGGGGAAAGGTAAAAACGGCTACTACTTTGAATACTTGTAAAGATCCCAATATTTTTGTAAGAATTGTTATATTAATGGTCATCGATGTTACATGTTGGAAGTTACATCCAGAGTTACATCCAAAGAACCGAACCAAGGATTCAAAGAAATCCATGACAATCGTAAAGACATATGGCAAGGTGGAAAATTAGGATGATTCTGATGTAGATGAGAGGCTTGGATGCGTGGCCACCAACATGAACAACCAAGAGGATAAAGAAGACATGAGTAAGTTATTTCATATCAAAATCCAAATCAAGAGAACTAAGGTAAATGAATAGGTTGATATTGGTTCTCGGTTTAACTTGATTTCTAATGCGGTTGTAAAGAAGCTTGGTCTTTAAAATTATGAGCATACACATCTATATCCTTTTGGATGGGTGAATAAGGGTGTAGAGATTCAGGTAACAAGGAGATGTAAGTTCAAGTTTGGGATAAATTCTCAATATATAGATGTATTGGAAGTGACGTAATCCCACTTGATGCATTTTATGTTGTTTTCGAGAGTCCTCACTTGTATATCGAGATGCCATATTCACGAGAAGGAGAACCAATAAAGATATCTCAAGGATGGAATCACTTACAACATCTGGGCACACCAACGTAAGACAAAAATTGTTATGGTAAGTGTTAACCAAGAAAAAAGACTTATTTAGGAAAATCATAATAAGTTTTGTTTACTTTTATTAAAGGATAAACAAAATGGGGTGGAAATTTCAAATGTTTCTAACCAAGGATGCGGGATTTGGATAGTATTATTCAGTCTTTTCAAGAAGTATTTCGAGACTCCCAACATACTACCATTAAAATGGGAGGTAGAGCATGAGATTCAGTTGTTTTCGGAGTCCCCTCTACTAAACATCAGGTTGTATAGGAAATCCTTACTGGAGAGTACAGAGGAAAAGAAACAACTCCAGGAACTACCAGACCAAGGGGTGATACACCCGAGCACCTCATCATGTGGTTCACCTATTGTTATGGTGCCTTAGAAGAAGGATGGTTCTTAGAGAATTTGAATCGACTACCCCAATTCGAACAAGATTACCATCAAGAATAGATATCCACTCCCCGCATAAATGGTCTCTACGACCAAATTCAAAGTATGCAAAATTCTTAACGAAGTTGGATCTCAAGTTAGGGTATCACCAAGTCATGATGAAGGAGGAGGATATATGGAAGATTGCCTTCAAAACAAAACAAGCTTTGTATGAGTGGTTAGTACTTCCATTTGGTTTATGTAATGCACCCACTACATTTATGAGATTGATGAATGATGTATTGTGGGAATTCATAAATTCATGTGCCATTGTATATCTAGATGATATTTTGATTTTTAGTGCCACATGGGAGGAACATCTAACACATTTGCAGCAAGTCTTGCAAGTTCTCAAGGAGAAACAATTGCTATGCAATATGAAGAAGTGTAAATTTTCCAAATAGTCACTTGTCTATCTTGGGCACGTGGTTAGAGGAGGAGAGCTACTAGTGGGTCTAAAGAAGGTGGAAGCCATCACTAACTGGAAAAACACCAACGGGAGCCACAAAGAATAGAAGTTTTGTGGGAGCAGTATGGTACATGATTAAGTTCATTCTGGGCTTCTCCACTATTGCAACACCTCTACACATAGCGGTCACAAAGAGTAAGGGTTTGGATTGGGGTAAGGAACAAGATAAGGCTTTTAAGTTATTGAAACACAAGATTAGTCATGCTCCAGTAATTGCTCTTCCTAATTTACATCAGCCCTTACAAGTAGAGACAGATGCCAATGATTATGCTATAGGAGTAGTGTTTCTATAGTGGGGTAAGCAAGTATGTTATCATTCAGAAACTTTCACTTTAGCAGTTAGAGGATATTCTATTTATGATAAAGAGATGTATGCACTAGTTTAGGAAATAAAGAAATGGAAACATTATTTGTTGGGTAAAGAAATTATTGTGCACACTAACCACAAACATCTTCAATATTTGCAAGCACATTCTAAATTGTAGCATGAAAAGCACTACAAGTGGATGGGGTTCCTTCAATAGTTCCATTTGGTGATCAAATAAAAGAAACGTGGCATAAATTTTGTGGCGAGACATGTTGTCTAGGCCACCCACACAAGATAAAATCTCTTGTTTGTCCACTATCTCTTAAATTGAGCCCTTCACGTAGGAAGCTTACAGGGAGGCATATGCTAAAGAAAAAGACTTTGAGGTGACATATCAGGAGTTGCAGTCTCAAGGGGTTGAAAGGATGGGTATTCAAGACTGCGTTATCTCAAAGATGGGTTGTTTCACCTTGATGGGGGAAGCTTTATGTGCCAAAGGAAGAAAGGCTTATGTTGATGAGGGAAACACATACTACAAAAGTAGCAGGACATTTCAATGTTAGTAAGACCTTAGCCCACTTAAAAGGTACATGTATTGGTTTAATATGCAAGAAGAAATATCTAAATTCATAAGAGGATGTAAGCTTTGTCATACAAACAAGCCTAAAATTAGGAAGGAAGGTTTATATATGCCTTTACCAGTCCCTACTCATTCGTGGGAGGATATTTCTATGGATTTTATAGGAGGGCTACCTATGTCTAAACATGGCCATGATTATCTATATATTGTTGTAGATAGATTCAGTAAGATGTGCGTTCTTATGGCATGTAAAAAGACAATAAAAACATATGAGGTAGTTGAACTTTTCTTTGTTAATGTATGGGTTCATTTTGGCTTGCCAAAGTCTATAGTTTCTGACAGAGATTCTAGGTTCTTGGGGAAATTTTGGACTAATTTGTGGGACAATATGGACACCAAGTTACAGAGAAGCACAACCTTCCATCCATATACATATGGGAAAATAGAGGTAGTGAATAGGACTTTGGTGCAACTCATTAGATGGTATAAGAAAAGGATTGAATGGGGAACATGTGAATGTGGGAAGGTCTATTTGTGAGGTATACCCTCAATGTTCTAGTATGGACCATGAGACTAGAGTGTATCATAGGGTATTGAGTGCAGCACATAGAAGTAAATGTGTAAAATGCATAAGATGTATGGGAGGTGTAGTGTAATGTGAGAGATGTGTAAATGATATAGATGTAGAATATGTAGGATGTATGAAACACAAAGTGTGAATGACACGTGATAGATGTAAGATGTAAGATGATGTGTATATATAAAGATGTAGGATGTGTGAAGATGTGTGATGTGTAGTGTCTATTGTGCAGTGTGTGAGGTTCATGTGTATAGGATGCCCTCAACAGTCAAGTGTGAACCGAAGCACAAGAGTGTCATCATGGGTAATGTCGATGCTAAAGTGTAGATGAATATGCATATGTTAGGATTTTGATGGATGATGATGTGAATATGGGAGATGTGTTGATGCTAGGGGTGTGACGAAAATTCCCCCAAATGTGTGTATGATGAAGAGCACAATTGTGTAATGTCATCTAGGAGGTTATCAATGTTATCATCAAAGTCAAGTGGGGTAGCGTGAGAGACCTAGTAAGAAATAATGTATTCTTCGTCAGTGAAAGGAGGCAATGGGCATTCATGCGCATATCAATGAGTGAGATTTTGTGTATAGCCAAGAAAAGAGTTGTTGCAAATGAATACATGGCCAAAGGGAATAGGAAATGAGATATCAATATGATCAGGGTCCAATGTGCCTCCTATATAGGTAAGCCAGGACTACCCTAATGTGAGTGGAGAAGAGCAAGGAGTGCACGCAAGGTAGACTATGAGATGAAAGACACATAAACCATAAGCAACAATGATGGTGATGAATCCATAATATAAATGAGGATCATGAGTAGGAGGATAAAGGTCCTCGAAAGTGAAACCTAGCCGAGCTAAACCATCATGTGAACATATAGTAACATCACAAGTAGGATCAAATGGAATATGCTCCTAGTATGAGTCATTCATAAAAAGCATACATGTAAATGGTGTGCATGTTAATGGAGGTGGCACATGTGAAGGTATAGGGGATAGATCAATGTCCGTAGACTAGACAGGCCCCGATAAAGAATCATAGCAATAGTAGTAGTAGGTGGAGGTGGTGGTGTGGAAGAAACAATATCTATCATGCAAATAACACCTTCAAGTGGTGGTAGATGAGGTGGTTTGTCCATAGGTTGAGGTTCATCAGTAGTATCAGTTCATGGAGTAGGAAGTGTGGTATGAGGATCACAATCACAATATTTGTATGGATGATGGTCACAAAAATAGTATATTCGACGCCTTCATGGATGAATTTGACACAATGATGTACTGTAGAGGCAACAACTTGCATAGCATGGAGCCATGGTCTACTAAGTAAATAGTTATATGAGACCAAAAATTCAATGACAAAGAATACAGTGTTAAGGGTTTTGGGCCCTACAGTGATAGGTAGAGTAATGTGACCTATGCATGGACGAACAAAACCATCATATGCACAAAGGGAAAGACATGATGGACTAACATTAACAACGAAAAGACCTAGATTTTCAAGGAATGACATAGGACATAGGTTGAGCTTAGAGCCATTGTCAATTAAAGTACACTTGATACCCACATTGTAAATGTGAATCATGATATGTAAAGTTGGGTCATTATAAAAACATTAAGATCAACAGGAGGATTAGACGGAAAAGCAATATGTTGAGAAAAAGCATCGACAAATGATTGATAACTGAGTTGGGATGCATATCAGCAGGAATGCGAGTAGTAGTTAGGAGATGTTGGACTCTATGTCTTAAGTCAGGATTAGTAAGAAAGAAATCATTAATTAAGATACTCATGATGAGAATATGCTAGAAATATGAACAAGGACTGAATGAGAATTCTAGGAGTGCAATGATCGAGTATAGGTTCACCAAAATGATTATGCTAAAATGTAAATAATATAGCCTAATCTAATGCAAGTTTGTAGTAAATAAATGAATAAATAAATAAAGGAAATAACCTAAGAAATGAAATGTAGAAATCCTAATTGTAAAGAGGGTTAGAAGAGCCTTAGATGATTCATGAAGTCACGGGACTATGTTGTAGTGGAGATTGGCTGAACAGAATAGGATATCGTCACACAAGAGCCTGAGAAAATGTAGATCTAAGTGATTTGGGTGGACCTGGGCGCTGGAAAAGGGATTGGGGCACTGGGTGTCCTTGTCTCGAAATATGGGCAC
The DNA here is from genome assembly GCA_018340775.1 of Taxus wallichiana var. yunnanensis. Lineage (NCBI taxonomy): Eukaryota > Viridiplantae > Streptophyta > Pinopsida > Cupressales > Taxaceae > Taxus > Taxus wallichiana. Next base: position 459,407,487 of record CM031243.1, read on the forward strand.
CCCGGTCCATGTAGAAGGTCCTGGAAGCCAATTTCATAGATTCACCAGAGATGGTGTGAAGCCTTCGTTATTTGTTGTGTGTATGTCACACTTAGATCGTTGATGTCGTCATAAACCTACAATAAAGAAATCACCTATAAAACCCCAAACAAAGCATCAAACCCTAAAAAAGAAATATGTAAATGAAGGGGTCAGATTGTCCTTAGCCGCCATAATGGCGGACTTACAACTAAGCATTGCACTACATCTTAGACCCAATGTAGTTTTTTGTGTGTGTATGTGCAGAATTGTGCCCTAGGTTGTTCTCTTGTGCATGTTGCACTTGAAGTAGCGAGCAAGTAGCTAGATGTAGAATGTAAATAATGCATGCATGGAATAAAATAAACTCCCCTCATATGAAGTGTGATTTAGATGAACTGACATTTTTCCCTCATGATGGAGCTAGATGGATGCAAATGGAGCTATAGATGCCTTGATGGATGCAACCTTAGGTAGTGATAGCTAGTGCTTAGTGTTTGGTCCCTTATTATGATCTCATAACTTTATATTTATATGATTCCTTCACTTGAATTTTGTAATTAACCCCGAAAAGGTGACTACCAAAAGATAAGATGCTCAAATGGCTATAAAGGACCAAAAAGTGTGAGTAGAGTAAAAGAGGGTGGGGGTGCCCAGAGGGGATGAGGGCGTCCCGGCACTAGTGTCCCGTCCGGTGCCCAGTCCTAAAAAGGTAAAACTGAAGTATGAAAAGATAGACTGGGTCAATAAAGATGTAAGCAGTAAAGTGGCAATAGCAAGTAACGAAAGATGGCCAAAGACATGGCTTAATTATTACTTTTCGTACTCGAGAATCATATGAATAGTAATATGTGATCGAGACTAGATATTTACCCAAAGTCCATTATTTTGTGTCTACACACTATTTATATGATTCCTAAGTGAGAAAAGTACTACTTGACCATTGCATTTTCCCTCTTTACTTTATTTCTAGTTTCCTTCTTAGCCTTACACACCCTATTGCCTAGTTTGACTCTCGATATTTTAGCTTTTCCGAAGTCCGGACACCAGCGCCTGTGCGCCCTCGTCCCCTCTTGGCACCCCAACCTCTTTGTATCTTACTCACATCTTTTGGATCTTTTCTAGTTGTTGGTCATCTTGTTTTCTTATGGGTCAGCCTTTTAGTGGTGAAATACAAAATTCAAACAAGGAAGTCATATAAATACAAAGCTATGTGACCATAATAAAGGACCAAGCTCTAAGCATCTACTACTATCACCTAAGGTTACATTGAAAGGTATTTCAAGAGTATCAAAACATCCATCTAGTTATCATTCAAGGGACAAGGGAATGCATTCTTCTACATACACTTCATATGAGGGGAAGTTCATTTTTTCATGCACACATTTACTTGCATTTACTACATCTAGTTATTGCTCATTATTCGTGCATCTTGCACAAGACCCGCCTAGAGACATGATTCTACACACACACGTAGAACTACATGGAGTCTGAAATGTAGTGTAGTTTTTAGTTGTAAGCTCACTCTATCGAGTGACCGTTGGGCTCAATTTGAATTCCCATTTGCATATTTTTCTTTTTAGGATTTGATGTGTTTTGGGTTTTTACAGGTTCTCTTTCTATTTATAGGTTACAGGTGAATCTTGCAGACTTAGTGTGACATACAAGAAATCAACAATGAAGGGCAGCGACATAAAAGTGACACTGTAAAAATTATTTTCTAAGGTTATGAGTAGTCACGAGTGTCCAACAGTGGTCTACAACACCCAGGAGCCCTTGACCTAATCGAGGCACCCTAGTCCAAGCAGACCCTGCGGTTGAACAAGTTTTTGAGCTCGATTTTAACACTTCTCTCCTCATGTTCATCAGTTCTTTAATACAAACACGGTTCAAGATAAATTGAAAAATCAGTTAAGTATCTTATTTCATCTCTTACACTTAGGGTTTCAAGTTTCTATTTGCTTATTAATTAGGTCGATTTGTACTTTATTGCTTTATTGATTAGTTGTTACATGACAATATAGGGTTTAGCATAAAATCTATTTTTGTTAAATCATTGAAAAAGCTCCACAAAAGCATGTTTTTCCTGAGGAGTGCATACCTTACCAATTTTGAGCAACTTTTCTTCACCCACTAAAATGGGTTCATAATCCTCACCTTTAACTATCATGTTTTCCTCTTCTCTTCTTAGTTGGTCATCTTGATTAAAGATGGATTCCAAAGTGACTACGCCTTTAGGCAACTTGTTTGACTTCAGTTGGATGATTTGGTCTCCATACAATTGTTTCAACTTGTTCTAATTTCTTCAAAAGAACTCAACCTCTTCTTGGATGAATTTGATGAGTTGTTGATCATTCTCAAACTCTCGCAATTGATGTGATTTTCTAGAACCGTAGGTCTCACCACCACTTTGATTTGGGGTTATTCTTTTTCTTCTTTAACTTCTTCATAAACATTAAACTTCAATCCTACCACGGCCAACTTGTATGTTGGCTCATTTTCTCCCTTGGTATGGTGTAAATATTGAAGTATTCAAAATTAGATAATAGGTCATATATGTACTTCATTTCTTATTATTACGTTGTGACTCTGCAATTAGGGTTTTACAAATTTTCTATATTTTGTTAAATCATGAACACATCCTATGGAATCGAGAAGTTAGGACATGCATGCAATGTGAGATTTATACCTCTTATAACTCTAATAGTATCTAACATGGTTCCATATAACTGCACTAATCCTTTAAAGAGTGGATCATATTCAAGGCAAAGCTAATTTGCTACTTGTTTGGGCATCACCGAAATACTTTCCCCGAGTCTATCATGTAATTTTGTGCCAACTAATTTCCTATTATGAGAGATACATAGAAAGATGGTGGCTTTATGATTTTACTTGATTGATCGTCCTTCATGAAGTGTATTGGTAAGTACAACTTTCTCCTTTTCTGGGTGTTTCACGTGGCGCGTGAAGATTAACTATGACATCTTAGAGAAGATCTCTTTGTCCAAGGATGACAAGGATTCCCATGTATTGAGATATTTACATTGGTCCTTTTCATTTGATCCAGAATGTTGAAAGGAGTAGTTGTGGGGTTTTGAAAAGGCGCAACATTTTCTTTACTTGTTTGTTCAATATGCGGCTTCTCATTAGATGACGAAGATTCTTCTCTACAGTCTGCAATACCGTGTGGATTTAAAATGTTTTATGGATGTATAGTGTATCGTGGGTCTACTACATCCCATTATTATCTTATTGAAGTCTAAAATCTTCCCAAGTTTGAGGTTACCCGATTTGAGGATGCGAACTTGGAAGAACATCAGAGGTTACTTGATTTGAGGATGTGAACTTGGAAGAACAAAGGGTGGAATGTTTTCTTCCACTTGCCTTCTTTTTACCATGGTGTTCATGGCTAAACTAAATGAAGGTGCTTGGTTAATTTCATGTAAATGGTCAATTATGTAGATTCCTCCATTTACTAATTTATAAGTGAAGTATCACTTGGTGGCATTTCTCGCATGATTCCTTGTTGTGGATTTCCTTTCGTGAGTATGTTTATGCGGAAAAAACATGTTTTATTGTTTATGCTTGGCTTAAGATACCATTGGGGCAAGTTGTTTGATTACGGGAAGATTACAAGGAATCACCATTCATAATCTTGCACAAGATTATTTTATAATAGGACTAGAGTTTTAGATGAACTAGTCGCACTTGGGTTATACGATTGGAATGACTTTGTAGGAGTAATTTGATTATTTGGAGCCACTTTGAATGAAAATTTATTTTGCAAATAAAGAGGTTTATTGGGTTGGTATGGGAGCTGATAAGGCCTAAAATTTTGAGTTTGTTGCCTTTTTAGGGATACCAACTCATTTCCAAACTTTTTGCAACTGTTTCATGACCTCTTATAATTTACTTGGAGGACTTGCATAGGTGGATGCTTGACTTGCACCTTGGCTTTTTGAGGATGGGGAGTTATCTCGGAATTTGATAAGGTGTGGGTGTCCCTAGCTCTAAAAATATGGGCATCAAGGCCTAGGGAAAGTTTCTCAACCTAAATGAGACTATTCTCAACTCTAATGGCAATGTCATAAGCATATGGTAATGTTCTACCCCATGGAATGAATCATGACTGAAATGTCACTATTTAAAGCCCTTAGATAATAAAGAAATGTGTATTGAGGTGCAGACCTTACCACTTGTGGAATTCGATCCCAAGTCCTTTGAAATCTGATGTTGAAATCATACATTGGCTCATTAGGTGTCATTTTTTTATCATTGGGCTGCTCCACCAAAGATAAGTGATATGATTTATCTTCAAAATGGTTGTAAAGAGCCTCCCCTAGCTCATCCCAAGTGGTGATAGAGTTTATCCTTAAGCCTTTGTACCATTATAGATCTTTTCCTTTAAAGGAAGCCGCTAACAACCTAACCACTACATTGTCTTGTGTTATATGGTATACTAAGCAAATGTTTGCAACATCCTTGATGTGCTCAATAGGTGTTATAATGTTTTTACTAGTGAAGAAAGGAACACTCTTTCAGGGCTGCAACTAGAATGTCATCATATTAGGCAAGAAGTAGAGGACTTCCCCATTAAACATGACAAAATCTTGATTCCTTTATTGGGATATGAATGTAATGGGTCTCAAAACCCTAAAAGACAACAAGAAAGGCCTACCAGAGGGGGAGTAGAGATAGCTTTGTCTGGAGGGGATGGAGATATTTGAACCGATATGCCTCTCTATAGTCTTTATTTACCAACACCAATAATCGTGCGGCTTTGGCACATCACTGACTAATTTCCAAGTGCTTACCTAAAGTACACACAACCTACAAGGTCCCTCTTTGTTAGATCATGCAAGATGTATAGTTAGTATAAACCATTGCACAACATAAGATAGAATATAAACTAGGTAGATCACAACACAAATGCCAATAATAAGAGATTTGATAATTCATTCATTAACATAAACAACTAACAATAGGATCTAGATTCCAATTACACCACATGCATCCCCTCTAGCCTTGGTAGTCCATACAAGGTTACCCATTACAAACAAAAGTCTTTACATCCACTATACACATTGTGCACTCATACATACACAAACCTCCATCGATTCCTAGGCACTATCAACAACATAACCATAATCTCCTCTTATACAAGGGAATGCGACACGTAGACACACACAGGGAACTTGTCCTTCACCTCTTACATATTTTAGTCCTATCAATATACTCCCTAATTATAGATCGCATGCCTTTGAACTCCTACTTTACTCTTCAATATGTGCTATAAATAACTCGATCTTATCTATACCTATGTCCTATAATTAGCTCCATCCATGCATATTCCTTGTCCATCTTGTATATGTTTGATTCTCTGGCGGTGCCTTATCCTCGTTGAATCTATTTATGGATTGTATTTGCCAACCATGTCAACTATGCTTTTCTCTATTTTTTAGCCATATTTGGAATTTGACTAACTCTTGAAATCTACCTATATGCATCAACCTTCACACCTTGATGTCTTTCCTTCTCCCATGTGCATCTTCGTGCACTTCTATTGGACCTACGTTACTTTCTTGTCCTCGCGCATACCGTTGATCGAGAGAACACTTGACAAAACTCACACAAGAAGTCTGCGTAGGAAAATAGGCCAGGTTTAAGGGCGCGAATGGATAGGAAGAACACATGCACGGAGCAGAAGTTCAACATTCAGGACTTAGCCGATTTTAATCATGAAGACCTATTATTAGAAGATGGCGTGCAGAACACACCAACGAGGCAGAGATGTGAGTGCTACACATTATCTATCTTTGGAGGATTGGATCAAAGCATTTTGCATGGAGACGAGCTAAGAATAGGATTGTCACTTCAGTTAACTATAAGAGGTCTATAGATAGCACACTTGCATGTGTGGCTATGCATGTAAACAACGCGTGGCTATTAGTAGCATGCAACCTATTTTTGGAATAGATAAGCGGTGAAGGGAAAGTCCCCACCCTATATATATGTAGTGAATTACTGAGAGAGAGATGTATAGGTATATGCAGAGCGTAAGAGGTAAGCATAAAGAGATATGTGCATATGACTAGATTACTATATTAGATCCATGCGCGCATTGGTATAGAATGCCATTATTGTAAGGAGCTTTTGTGTTTATTAATAGATGGAAGTTATTGGCTGAATCTAAGTGTCATTCTGTGTGTAATTGAGTAGTGCATGTTCTTGATTCAATCATGATTATTGTTTAATCTTGTTATTTCATAGATTTGGATATGGCATGCATTGTAGAATGATGGATTAGTTATGGATCTATATGTTTCTTCCTTCATCATGCTATCATCCTGCTACAACAACCCTAAAGAGGGACCTGGTACCTCTGTGCGCTGGGTGAGCGCGCCTAGGATGAGTGATGTGCCAGCACATCTAGGGTATTATCCGGTGAATTCTAGGCTGCATCATTGGTTCCGTTATCGGGACCTCTTTTTCAATTGTTTTTAGGATGGTTTGTAATGAAGACGTACTCGTTAACTCTAGTAAGTATTGAGGAGTGGATACACTATATGGAGGAAGAATATGCACGACGGTTCAAAGAGTGGGAACCGAGTTTAATGCACGCACTTGGGTAGAACAAAATCTATATGATAACTTATATGAGAGCTTTTTCGCCATCTTTCTAGTAGAATTATACGAGTGGTTGATTGCTTATCCACCTAAGCAAAATTGGAGGTATCGTGCACTTGTCCGGACACGGAAGAATTTCAGCCCTTTATGATGTTGATCGATCCGGACTCGCACTATGGATACGTGATTTCATGGTGTTCTAAATAGTTATATTTAGGAATATTCAATTTCGACATATTTTGGCCCTGAGGTAGTGAATTCCAGCTTTTGTAGTATCCTAGAGGAGCATATTTGCAAGGTATTCCACCGCAATCAAGATCTTGATGGTAACTTTGAACTGGAGAGTAAACCGATGGCTAACTAAAATTCACCACGCGCGAGTAAAGGCAGGAACAAGTTTGGTGAAAGATGATAGACCTAATGGCAGAAAGATAGAGAGAGGAAAGGCAGCTTAAGTATAATGAGGTGTGCGAAAGGGAGATAGAGAAGTAGCGTATGATTGCAAAAAGTATGGCATTGAGGAAAGAGATGGCTCATGAAGGATTTGAAGCTCACATAAAAGACGTGGAGCCAGAGCATCAAGAACTCCCCCATCTTAGAAAGCATGATAGAGACCCCCTCGCTTCACACGAAGTGTGCCAACAAAGACTACATGGGCCGCAGGCGTGCATCTTAATCCACCTTGTGACCCAGCCCTTGTGTTTGATTTTCAAAGATCTAGTACGACAAGTAACAAGCAAGCTAACTTGAGAAGTAGGTGAGCAGGAGTAAGTCGGGGAGAAAGTACATCAATGGCAAGACAAACAACTTCAATGTTAATTGGAGGAACTTTTTAGGCGCATCATCCACACATAACGTGAGCATGTAGAATGTTGGATTCGCTCTAGAAGTGGAACTACCTCACAGATCGTAGGGGTTCAAAGATAGTACTACCGTTGGAGCACGCGAGAGTACATCCATAGGTCCTTTTCCAACACTGGTGGAGGATCGGGAGGTATAGGTGGTTCTAGTTCCGGTGGATCTGGTGGTTCGGAGGTAGAGGAAACACAAGAGGTTTTGGATTAGGTGGTCAAGGCCCGCAACAACCACAAAATATTTATATGGAGATGTCTCTTTGTCTTCTCGGAGTATAGAGGCATAGAGGATGTTGTTGAGCACGTGCACATGTGTGAAATATTTTGGCACGCAAAAGGGATCATAGCTTCGAGCCCAAGGCAAGTCAATTTGCTACTACATTATAGGGACGTGCACACAATTGGTATAGGAAGTTTGACCCTGATCAAACTTGCATGGATTATGCAACATTGAAGGATGCTTTCTTAAAAGAGTTCTATATCCTAGAGTTTGAGTAGAAGAGTATCAGCGCGCTCAAAGATATAAAGCAAGGCACTACTGAGAGTGTACGTGAGTATGATGCCCATTTTAAGACACTTCTAAGTTGTCTTATGATATTCACGCCACCATTAGCATGCACAATGGTTTGTTGGAGGATTGATTACACCATTCAGAAGAGCATTGTCACATAAGCCATACACCGATCTCGCGCAAAGCACTAGAAGCAACTTTGCATGCCGAGACAGTTGAGAGCATTGACACTGGCATTAGTCCATTCTTAGAGGCATAGATTACAGCTATGGAAAAACAGTTAGAGAAGCTATCAGTGAATTCAGCCCATGAAACGTGCTTAGGGATTTGGTGTACAAATTGTGAAGTGGAAGGTCACACCAAGGATAGTTGCCCTCGCAGATCTATATGTTCATTACTATTAGACTATGAAATCTGTCATTTGAATCATGATGCTAGCCACTGTCCTTTGTTACAATACGCAATAAGGAATATCAGTATCCTACTTTTGCAAGATTTGCAAATCCATGACCCATGATACTGAGGATTGTTAATTGATTGGTCATATCCATGATGCTATGTATAGGGGTACGGCTGGTGACAAGTGTTACTAATAAATCTAAGGACAAGAATGAGCACCAGGATCGAGATCATAATCAACCACGCTATGATAGGAATGAGGGTCGTTTTGAAGGAGGTCGTGGAAGAGGACGTGGATATCGAGGTGGATATGGAGGACGAGGCCGTGGTGGAGGAAGAAGTAAGTTTCCTCGAGGAACGTGCTATACATGCGGATCCCCTGATCATTATAGGCGTGAATGTCCCCAGAATGTTACATGTTCTTTTTGTGGAAAGAATCATAGCTATGAGGAGTGCCCGGACTTATATGAGCATCTTAGTAAACAACATAAGTAGGAAAACAAAGGCGTAGGGATGGTTAGGATCCAGCGCGTGGAGGAAAATCAGTGGATGCCCAAGATAGCACCAAAACCTGAGGCCTTAACTATGAAGATTACCACACATGCTGAAGCGGCACGCACAAGAGAGGCATCATACCAAAAGCCTACAATCATTAAGGAGGAGGTTCTGCATGCAAGGTACCCAGATCCTACCCATCAGAAGGAAGTCTATCAAGAGACCATGGAGGTCCTCAGAAATCTTCAAGGTGAAATACAATGTTTAAAAGAGCAAATTCAGTAAAGATGGAACAAAAGAAAGAAGCAGGAAGGTCCCCTCTGATATTGATGACATCAGAGAGGTGTGTAAAATGTTGCGCCAAGAAAATATTATTCCATTATTAGGGAAGTGGTTGAAGGGGAACACTCCCATCGAAAGCACTGATAATGAACATTAGATCCTACATGCAAATCTTCCCCCTGATAGCATTGACTATGATAAAGAGATCACTCTGAATGTTGTTATAGATGGATGGCTGTTGAGCAATATTTTGATTGATACAGTTGCAGAAGTCAATGTGCTTACTTTAGATGCATGGGTACAAATGGGGAGACCTCCATTACAACCATCATCTAATGTGTTGTTTATGGAAAATAGGACTAAGGCCACTCCCATTGGAGTTTTGAAGGATGCATTCATAACTATACGAGGGGCCAAATTCATCGGGGATTTTGAGGTATTAGCACTTGCAGAAGCATGCTTTTCCATCCTTGCTTGGACGCCCTTGGTGTTATGTGAATAATGTTGATTTGAGATTCAATAAGGGGTATATCAGCTTTGAGAACAAAGAGGAAAGGGTTGTGATACCTTTGACAGATGGGAAGTCTACACCGTATGTTGAGCCTTTAAGTGAGGAGGACTTAAACAAAATCTATGTACGTGTTATTCAGTCCCGAGGTCAATGAACCATCAAAGGAAGGCATCCTATAGTGGGAGGATTCTCACTCTATTAGTGATACTATGAGTATTGCTTGTGACAATTGGGCTCATGGTACATATGAACTAGTAGGATGCGAGGTAAAAAGCGTGGTTGCTTTACAAGACAAGAATGGACTTCGTGCTCTATTCGATGATGATAGGTAGCGCAAAGCACCTTGGTATACGGGGCAAAAGATCTTACTATATTAGTGTTTGGCAAAAGATCTTATAGAACAACTTATAAGAGATTGAACAAAGCCACACCATTTCAGTTAGTGTTTGGCACAAAAGCCGTTCTCCCTATAGAATTTATGTTACCTTCTTTGCGTATTACGTGCGTTGGAGGTCTAGCTGATGAGCACGCTTTAGAAGAGCGGATTGAAAAGATGATTCAATTGGATGAGCGACGAGCCATAGCACATTGGATTCAGAAGCAAGAAAAGGCTAGGGAAAGTATGGCATGATAGAAATATAAAGGATAAGAAGTTGGCGGTTGGACAAATGGTACTTCTTTATGACTCTAAGTTCTTGCGCCATCTAGGCAAGCTCAAAGTACATTGGTTGGGGCCGTATGTGATCACTTACATACTTGAATCAGGTGCTTGCCAATTAGAAGCACTTGATGGAACAAGGCTACCTAGTTATTTTAACGTGAGTAGGCTAAAGCCCTACTATAAATAAGTCTTCTTGGTGTTTGTAATAAGGCAGTATTTCCATTTAGATTAGGTTTTCAATTATGTATTTCCTTCATTGTCATTATGCTTTGTCAATTTAGTTGTTGTTTTTGTGTAATAAGCATGCTTGCGTGCATGAAGCTAATTACTACATGAAGCATGTTTATGCGCAAAGGACTGCACATACTTTTAGTGTGGGGTGGTTGTAGTTATCCAAGTAAAAGATTGTGGGAATTGAAAGGTGAAAGGAATAAGCTGCTACGGGTGTGCTTTAAGTCAAAAGAATATTGCTTCTCAAAAGTGACCAAGGATGGAGATGAATGAAAGGAAAATATAACGCAAGGTAAGTAGATGCCATGATAACTACCAAGGGGAGTACGGTGGACGAGGTACTGAGCGCGAGGGCACATGCTGAAGAGAAGTTTGTGACCAGAGGGTAGGAAGGCACGCTAGAAGGTTATAGCTAGGGCACGAAGATGTACCGCACAAAACAAATGAATTTGGTCAATGAATGAGAGGATATTTGGTAGGTGAAGGAGCAATAAATGCATCAAAAATTTGAAAAACTATATAAGGATGGGATGTGAATTCATTTTTACCGTTGTCGACTAAGAGTATTTGAGGAAAGAGCTAAGTGTGAAGAGCCGAGTGATTGGGTTAAGGTGTGAAGGGTGTGAAACCAAGCGTGACAAATAGATCTGTGTGAAAAGAAGCTTGCGTCCCCAGTGGTGAAGGGTTTGAGCGAAGCAAGGTAACAGAGAGGAGTTAGGGCATAAATTTTCCACCTAGGGCACGATTAAATTGAGCTAGGTTTGATTCAAAAATTACGAGTTAAAGAGGAGACGATTGCAAGGTAAAAATGGCACCCAAGAAGGTAGTTGCAGTAGGAGAAAAGGAAAGAAGAAGGTGGTCATCGAGGAGGAAGAGATGGCACCCGAAAGTGATTTTTCAGAAATGTAATATCCAGAAGGAGTCATTGTTGGCCAAGAATGGGATTCACCCATTAGAAAGAGCAATGAAGGACGAAATATTGGGCGCATAGAAATATTTTCAATGGTTAAGCAAAAGCGTAAGGCCCCGAGCAAGCATCACAAGAGCCGCATAAGACTCAGTTTGAAGAGCTTGGGAAGCTCATTGCATAGAAGATGGATCTTCTAGAAGGAAGAATGACCTTAATATCCAAAGATTGTGTTGGTTCGAAAAATGAAAAAGGGGAGATTGTGAGGGTTGAATTGGAGTCCATTGTTGTGGACATTCCATAAAAGGTGGAATAAGCACTGTTGAATGATAGGCCTTGGAGGCCGGAATAAAGGAGGAGTATCCAAAGTTGATACTTCAAACTGATACAGAGGAGGCTACCTCATAAAACTTCTTTATTCATCTACATTCTTTCATTCTTATTCTTTCCATTCTTCTATTCTTTACTTCAATTTTTGAGATACCCATTGTCGGGGCGACAATGAGATTAGTGTGGGGTAATGTTGATCAGAGAACACTTGACATAACTCACACAAGAAGTCCACACGAGAAAATAGGCCAAGTTTAAGGGTGCGAATGGATAGGAAGAATGCACGTGCAGAGCAGAAGTTTAACATTCAGGACTTAGCCGATTTTGAGCATGAAGACCTATTTTTAGAAGATGGCATGCAGACACCAACAAGGTAGAGATGTGCGTGCCACACATTTTCTATCTTTGGAGGATCAAATCAAAATGTTTTGCATGGAGATGAGCTAAGAATAGAATTGTCACTTCAATTAACTGTAAGAGGTCTATAGATAGCACACTTGCATGTGTGGCTATGCTTGTAAATGACGTGTGGCTATTAGTAGCATGCGGCCTATTTTTGGAATAGATAAGCGGTGAAGGGAAAGTCCCCACCATATATATATGTAGTGAATTACCTGAGAGAGAGATGTATAGGTATATGCAGAGTGTAAGAGGTAAGCATAAAGAGATATGTGCATATGACTAGATTACTATATCAGATCCATGCGCGCATCAGTATAGAATGCCATTATTGTAAGGAGATTTTCAAGCGCCTATTAATAGATGGAAGTTATGCTGAATATAAGTGTCATTCTTGTGTGTAATTGAGTAGTGCATGTTCTTGATTCAATCATGATTATTGTTTAAGCTTGTTCTTTCATAGATCTGAATATGGCATGCATTGTAGAATGATGGATTAGTTATGGATCTATATGTTTCTTCCTTCATCACACTAACATCCTGCTACAACAACCCTAAAGAGGGACTTGGTACCTTTGCGTGCTTCGGGTGAGTGCTCAGTCTAGGCTGAGTGATGTGCCAACGCGTCTAGGGTATTATTTGGTGAATTCTAGGTGCATCACGTACTCCCGCACATTCCTTCCCCGGCCTCTTCATACTTATCCATGGTCTATGCACGCCCTTCTACACGTGATCTTCAAACTCCACGCGTAACTTTTACTTTAGCCACTTTCTCATGCCAACACTCTCCATATCCTTTGTGATAGCTGCAAGTAGTCATAAGGTTCTCCACTCGCTCTTCTTAACCTCGTATGAATTCTTCTCATGAAAATGGTTACTAGGTTGTTTAATCAATGGGTTTGAAATGGGAGTTGCCAAATGTGTTGAAAGATGCCTCCAAAGGTAGGAAATCTACTAAGACAAACACCAATATCAAAAATGTTATAAAGTTCATCAAACCTGCTCCACCAGTGTGTCAAAACCATTAATGCTAAAAGTCGCCCTTTGAATGTTCACAGATGAACATCAGAAACTTTAGGTAACATGGGATGATCTCAATAATGTGGGACTTGCAAACTAAGATCAACCTCTATAGAAGGTTGGCTCCTTCGTTTTAGCATACCAAAAACTAACCTACAAATTCAAGATACAACTAAACTATAATTTCACAGGTTCGGAGCCGAGAGAAAAGGGAAAGGGTTACAAACTTAAAGAAGATGATGCACCAAACTAAAACAAGGTCCAAACTTGACCTATAGGGACATAGTTGAAACTACCACGTAAGGGGCTAATGGAAACATAAAATTTTGCAAGGGACACACGTATAGGATTAAAGAAAGGCAAGAGGGCTAGGGATTTATAATCAATACGAGACGTATGAAGGAAAAGACGACAATTATATTCCATTAAACAATATTACTTGTATTTACAAGAACAAAGGATTGAAAACCTTTTGCGAAATGTAGTTATAGAGGTCTATAGGCATGGGAATTGTAAATTCTAAAAGTAGAGCTTACAATTCCGTAGGAGAGAACCCTTTTTATGTACTAGGGCACTTACATTTATAGAAAATGAGAGGACAAGAGAGAAAAATGGGGGATTTATAATTCAATTTTTTTCTAATTTGAATTTTACAATGAGTAGGGCTGAACTCGCCACCCACGATCCTGCCATTATTAAATTTGTGGGACAAATGACCATTCTCCTTTCGCAACACGCTATCGAATTTATAGGCGGGACATGGGCGCCATTCAAGCTTTTAATTCGGGTAGGTGAGGTAGTTGAAGGTTTTACTCAAATGGAATTGTGTATTTCTCCACTCAAACCCATGTTTTCATTTTTGACCCTCCAAATGGCACCGAAACCTACATTTTTGATGTCAAAATAAATCTCTAGAGGAGACCTTAAGAATGCCACCAATTTTATCAAATCTAGATGACCACATCGGAAGTTATAGTCTAAAAACCATTTTTGTTTGTCTCGTGGCTTTCTTTTGTGTTTTCCCCAATTTTGAAAGTTTCATGGGTTCCGAATTCCCTCATATGCCGTGGAAGTCTAACTCTTTGTTGGTGGATATTCATTTCTCCCCATATATCATGAGACACTTGTCCCTTTGGTATGCGGCTTCTCTGTTTTGCGACCAAAATCCTTTGTTTCACGGACTTGGAAGTCTGCGGGGCACTAAGCTTGTGAAACCCATGGTACACTAAGATAATGTTTCGTAACCTTTATCCTTAGCCACCTTCAAACTTATCTTTTGGTTCCTCTGTGATCTTCCAAAATTTGTCTCCTCGCATCACGATCTTCAATAAGTCAAAACCCATGTCTTCGTTTTGGCTGCTAAGAACTTCCTGCCATAAAATCCGCCTAAGTTCTCCTTTAGGCTCAATTCTCCTCTGCTCCATGGATTTGAAAACCCGTAGGACACTACTTTCTAAAACCCGTGTAAGACTAAATCTAGTGTTTTGTGACTTTTGATCAAGAATATTCTAAGTCAGGAGTTGAGTTTCAGAGGTTACCAAAATAGCACTGGAGGGTTATTTTGGATAATAATAATCACATAAATATTATGGCTTAGAAGGATTCTTACAAATTTATAGGTAAACTCATGTTTCTTCTACACCATTCATGGTTGATCACCTTTCAACAATTGAAATGGAGAAGAGTCTAGTATCTCACTATTGAACTAAGGACATAAACACCAAATATCATTTGATTTGGCATTATGTGAAAGATGCCAATATCAAATTGCTACATTATCGAACTACAAAGCAACCAATAAAAATTCCAACCAAGACACTTGGAAGAGAGAAATTTAAAAAGTTTAGAGTCATACTTGGTCTCATTATAACCCCTACGGATTTAGGAAGATATTATATTATTGTACATAATATATTATTAACCCTAGGATTAAAAATTTCTTTTCTTGTAGAATCTCAAGAGGTATTTGAAAGGGAACGAAACAATCTTCTTGGAGATGAATTGAATGGTCATTCATATTCTCACTGCATTTATATATATATATATATATCTCATTTTTAGATAATGAATACAATTTTAATTTGTACAAATATAATTTATTTTCAAGATCTAATTATGTGCCTCAATATAATATACCTATTAAATATATTTTATAACATTTTCGAATAAATGAATAAATAAAAGATTTTAATAATATCCATGGAACCAAACACTCCACAAAAAAAAAAAAAAAAAAAAACTAAAAGAAAGGAACCCCACTCTAAAAATCAAAATTCAAAAAACAAAATAAACTCAAACGTCTAATCATGCTTTGATCTTTCCAATGTCTTGCATTTTGTGCAATGCTCAGATTGCCTACGTAACGGGGCGGCATATTAAATTTGACGGTCGAGCTAGCAGTAGAAATTTATCCAATGACGGCCGTCCGTTCCCATTTCCCGTCAAAAGCTAAGACTAAAGAAGGCAAAGCTAAAAACACTAAAAAAACCGTCCATAGAACCGTCAATTTTGATCACTAGAAGTGCTTTTGTACGGTTTAGCTTTTTCTTGATAAAATTGAATAAATAAAAGACTATCACACATGTCACCATATCCCCACGCACGCGTCACTTTCATTTCACATGTTAGTGATCGTTGTGCTGGCAGATTACTATTTGCAATGCATTAATCAGCCTTTCTTGAATTCATACTGATTTGAAGCTCGATTACAGAAAATACGCACCTGCAAGTTTCTCAATCCCTGGTATTGATTTTCTAGCTTCTCTCCGCCCCTTTGATTTCTGCTTCAGGTACGATGAAAATGGCAATGCCAACAGAGTTTTCTTTTGTTTTTGTCAATTTAGGGACAATGTTTAAAAGATGATGGGTTTTTGTCTGGTTATTAAGGTACCCTTCTGCATTTTCACTAGGATGACGTAGGTTTATACCCCTGATGGAATCTGTGATGCACACAGTTATACTAGATTTCTCAGTGGGTTTTGAACATATGAGCAGCCTTTGGAAGAAACCATTCACGTTTTGCCTCTTTGATGGTTTTAAGTAGGTTTTTTGATTTTCTGTGCTGTAAAAGTTTTCCCACTCTATATGGGCTGGCTGGCTTTAGTTTATTTAAAATTAGTATGCTTTTAGTTAAACTCTGGATCAATGGGATGAAATCGATGTACAAAGTTTAAGGTCTAAAATGGGGATGGATTATCAGCAAGCTTTTACACTTTGATAAACCAGTCAGTGTTGTAAAAGTTTTGTCCCTATATATGAGTTGGTTGGCTTTAGATTCTTTAAAACAGGTATTTGTTAAAGTTTGGATCAGTGGGATGAAATCGATACACAAAGTTTAAGTTCTAAAATAGAGATGGATTATTGTTTCAGATTACAATTAGGAAATATTTCCGTTACTCTTGATTTTTTTAATAATGTTACTAAAAATCCTCTAGCATGCTTGTGGGGAGTTACAATTTGCATTTGAAGAATGAATGACTGAATTGATTTCAGTCATGCCCATGAGACCTAGTGGTTGGGGGTTGGGGTTGAGGGTCCAAAGGACCTCGACCGTTAGGGAGAGACACTCGACCGATGGAGGAGGGAGAGGGAGAGTCAGAGGGATGTCCTCGGCCTCCTGAGCATAGCATATAGCATATAGATAGTTGCATTGGCCGAGTCTACGAGGCCACACATGTTATTGTTGTCTCAACTAGTGAGAGAGGCTGAACTTTAGGACAATGTTGATTGCTTATGAAGGTTGGTTCTGCTGGATCAGACATTTCTCTAGATTCTATATTCTTGCCTTTCGAAGTGTCCTAATGTTAAAACTTAAGTCCACTTTTAAGGTCTCCATATACTTGACCCCAATGTCATTCTAAGCTGGACATTCTATGATGAAGTATTTCTCCATTTAAATTGCTGCTGTGCTACAAAATGCATATATCCTCTCTTCCCATTTCTTTAGATATGTACATATCTAGGAAGAACCTAAAAGTCCCATCGTGAAAGGGAAAGTATCTCAGTGGCAAAGCATCTTACAGGTGAGTAAATTCTATGTTTGAATCCTAGCCTGTCCGAGGTTCTGAACATGGTATTATAGTTCATTTCGACTTGATTGTCCTTTGAAGTGTTGTGATGAAAATCAAATCCACTCTTCTGGAGATAACTTGAAAGTCATGTCATGACAGGGTAAATGGCTCACTGCCAGAATATCTCCAGCTGGGAGCAGGTCGTGGATTTGAATCTTAGCATGTCCAATATTTTCAATAATGCAGTGGTTCCTTAAATTAAAATAACTTGTAGATGAATTAGGGTAACAACTTGAATTGTGTAAGTGTTCTAGCAATTACTTTGAAATTCATCTCAAGCATTTTTTTCGATTCCCAAGGCAAGGGATTCTTTCCCTTTGTTTTGGCTCTAGTTTCCTCTTTATATCATACTTTGAATCATTTGTAGTTTTAGGACAATTGTTTTTCGCAAGCGGAAAATTAAGAGTTGATTTGGCACTTAGATAAACCTGATTCAAAAATGGTAACTCAACCACATACCTAGGTTAAATAATAAATTGTCAAATTTCATGATTGGTCTGAAGCTTGGCAACTACTTGGCAAGGAGTTTATTTGCCCATTTTACCTTCCCGAGAACTGATTCCAAAGTTGGGAAGTAGTTAATTACTTTTTGATGTATTGAATACTGAATTTCCTTCATGTTTACATCAGAGTTTATTTTTCTGACACACATCAATTTTTTTTGTGTTTGATGTTTTTTTTCTTTGCAAAACCCTCACACGTAGAATGCTGTTTTGTTAAGAAGCTACTCGCAATGGGTATATATTCCTTCAAAATTCACATGGGACTTGGTTCATCCAGTTGGGCTCTTATTATTGCTGCTGCACTGACACAAGAGTACAACCACTGTAACTTGAACTTGGGTCCACATCATGGCACTCACTCTTTCTTAACACTAGAGCATGGTCAGCAGGACATTTTTTTTTCAATTGTTGTATGTCCAATTTATTGGAGTTTTCTATGTTTGTCAACTGCGATAATTTTTTGACCCATTTTATGTCACAATTTACATCATGGTACTCACTCTGTCTTACTAGAGCGTGGTCAGCCGGACTTTCTTTTTCAATTGTTGTATATCCTATTTATTGGAGTTTTCTATGTTTGTCAACTGTGATCCACTTTACGTGACAATTTTTAGAGGTCTTGTCATGCTAATTCCTGGCCCAAAATATGATAAATTCTTGGACACTTACCATTAATGGAAAACATGGCCGGAAAGAAGCTGTTTTATGGCACTTATCCTAAAGAAGTTCACACTTTACAATGTCAAGCTCTGTATTGGAAAACAGATGTCAACATCTATTTTTTTTTAAATCACACAGGAAAAAAACATTCCCCATGTGAACATCATAGAAATTATATAAATGAATATGGAGCTATTGTTTATGGCTAAGTTATCCATTTTTCAGGGTTGATTTCATGGCTTTTCATTGCGCATTGTTTGCCATATTTCTGTTTGTAGAAGCTTTTAGGTTGATTACAATTTATACTTGAACTTTGGTGCGTGTTTGTTTATGGTGGTTCACTCCATTGTTTTTGTTACATTAGTGTGGAAGCTTTATGGATTTTCTTTAGGAAATTTATCTCGACTTTTACCATTCAAAATTCATGAGTGTTGATGTTGGATGATTTTTGATTGTTTTTGGTTGTCAGGAAGCACTGCAAGATGCCATATGGAACAGTTTCTGCTAATGTCCATTCACCTACTGTGGGAATATTTGTGGATATGGGCCATCCCTTGCTGAATCGAACAGTGGATGGATTTCTTAAAATTGGAGCTGTATTTCTTCCTTACTTGGTCTCCTGTCCTAAAAAAGATTGATTAAAATTAGATAGCATGCATATATTTCAATTACTATTTCCTTGCAAATTCACTCGTTATTGGGATGGTTTATCTTTGTCTTATTCTGAAAAGTCTTACTCCAATGAAGATGCATGCAGTATATCCTTGGACTCTTATCATTACTTGTATAGTTGCCAAGATAATTAAGTGGGTTTTTATATTAATTCAGTGTGTCGAACCAATTATGAAAGAAATTTTTTTGTCTTGAGGTTTATAGATTGTCTTGTTAGCCTTTGTCTGGCAGATATTAAAAGTGAATACTTGCAGATTATTCATACTCTTAATTTTGCAGCCTTACCTAAGATGAGGATATTGTTATAGGATCATGATAGATTGGTGAACAAAGTAGTGTTTTTGGGAACTTTAAATGATGTTTGCATACATAACAATTTATGATGCACAACTTTTTGCATATCCTTACAGCTGATCATTAATAATTCTTGAAGCCTAGTGTACAATCTAAGGTAATCATGTTCACTGTTGGAAAATGCATAATATGACCTGATGAATTGGCAGGTGGGTGCTTCCCGTGTGATCGCAGAGGAGACTTTCGGTGCTTTGAGCAAAGGTAAAAGATGTCTGTTATTTTTACTATTTCTTACTCTGTTTGGCATTATTTCTTTCTTCCCGTGTCATCTGAAGCTTTCATTGAAGAAGATTATCTGAAATCTTTAACAGAACATTTTCTCCATAGACGGGTTATGTAGGTTTTGAATAACTATGTTTGGATTTATTGTGTAATGCTTTTCCTTCCATCTCGTCCTGTGGATTTAAAGAAAAGGAATGAGCTAGCAGTAAATGAACAGATTGCATCACCTACCTCATGGAAAAGGAGCAATCACCAAATGCCCCTGTTGCTATGAAATGGGCTTCACTATAAACAAATAAATCAGGTTAATGTCATGTGCAAAAAAATAAATTTGTTTGTGCTCCTTAAGTTCTACAAAACAGGCCAAATTAGAAACTTAGAACTGATAAAGAAGGATTGAAATCAAAGAATAATTGAGCACAATGACAATTCAAATGTGTATCCATGTTTGGGACCACCTTGGTGAGAAAATGCTATGCATTTCCTCAAGAAAAGAGGGCCTAAGAGATTTTTAATCAGCTTCAATGGAGATAAATGATCCACGGTGCATTCAAACAGAGAGACTGTAACAGTTACTTTTTTACATATAATATGCTAGTGCCACATATAGGGCATCATCATATACGTTTAACCCATTTTATTTATCAAATTATTTATTTCTCTATGTTTAGTGCATCTTACTGTCCCTCTCACCGATTCGCCTAACCGTTTTAAGGCCACCTCCCATTGTCCACTGTGATGTGGGTACATTATCCTTTAGCCAATAATGAAGCTAACTTTCTCTTGCAAGAAATTAGGAGTAACCCAAGGATGTTCTTAGGCAGAATGACGGTGCACCAAATACATCTGGAATTAGTATCTTGGCCTGTGTTTAAAGTACTTCTGGCTAACCATGGGGTTATTCCACAAAATTCTCCTCTATTCCCTGGAAAAGGCTTATGGTCCAACTGATACTACTCACAACAAAATAATTTAAGTTGTGGAATCTGTAGCATTAATTTCTTGTAACAAAAAGAACATCGGGCCTATTTTTCCTAGCCACATTAGCAATAATGTGCTTCTTATTACCGTCAGTAGCACCCCTTCCACCTTCCAAGGCTTAAGTTTAATCTTCATCATGAAAGGGAGTATCAATATTATTTAGTGTTTCAAAAGCATTCATCAGAAGGATGAAATGTTTTTCAACAGGGTCATTATCCTTCAAAGTAGACTTTGATGAGCTTAAAGGCTGGTTGTGAATTGGAAGATCAATTTCAGCAATTGTAGCATCTTTTTAATGCGCAACTGAAACTCTTGAATGATATACAAGGTATATGCACACTGATACGACACTTTAAAATCATAAATGAAAATTTGGAGGAGAACATGGACCAAAGTGGAGGTTGTAATACGGATAAAAGAGAGTTTCCCAGTTGGGTTATCAAATGTAGGGATCTTATCTAAGACCAGCCACATCGTGTAGATTCAAAGGTGCTCAAGGAGCGCTAGTGTCGTAAATCCAAAACAAACGCCATCGCCCATGGGCGATGGCATTGGACTTGGGGGAAACCCTAAGGTCCAAAGTTGAAATCATGAGGAATAGAGGTCAAGGAATAAATGATGATGAGTGACGGAGGTCCAGGATGACCGAAAACAAGGATAATAGCGTGTAATAAGAAGAAGCAAGTAGACATGATGGGATAAGTGGACATAATGAGTGCAATGTGTGAACAAAGGGAGGAAACGAGGCAAGAAGGGTGACTAAGGCTAATAACGACATCTCTCAAATGCTGTGGTCTAGCCCACATGACCAAGTCCGATCACATCCCAATCTTGGTAAGCCCCTTAAGGCACTTGCTTAGGAGGAGAATGCATCAACAGTCCCTGCACAAAAGAAATGGTTAGCAAACATAAAAATATGGTGTATACATATGCCCCAACCGAAGATCATCGCGTGTCATAATAGTGGAACATGAGATGGTCTATGGAAAAAGATCCATGCAACACGAAATTGAAAGGAAATGCTGAAAGAAAGTAATGAAATGCTAAATGAAATATACCCACCCCATAATTACTCTTACGGTGTTCAAGCGCGACATGCTTGTGGTGAGTGCAGTAGTTGTTTGGAAGCCCGAATAAGAAAGACTAAAAGAAACACTAGAAGATAATTAGTAAAATAAGACATAAATCACCTAGCTAGGAGGGCCGTGGGAGGGATGATATCTAACATTGAAATGATGGAAAATGAGGTTTTTGCCGAAAGGGAGATAGAGAAGTGTAATATGTTGAAAGGAATGGGTTGCCACCATGAGCGTGGTGCAATTTTCGAGAATGTTTATAGGGTTTGTAATGTACATGATATGGAGGTTTGAAGATTGGAGAAGATCACAACAAAATTCAATTAAAAATAATTACTATAAATAGTAAAGGGAGGAATTCATCTCTCACTTAGATAATTGAGATTGAGAGAAATTAAGCTTTGAAGTAACCCAAATTGAGCGATTTTAGTGATGATGACGAGAGTAAATCCAAAGCAGATGCCATCATCCATATGAGACTGCTGCGGGCGAGACATGAGCAAGTGATATGGGAGCCCTATAGAGGGACGGTGGAACAATGGCCCGGTGGCCGGTCTGATGATGATATGCCGAGGAATGTTGGAGATTATTGGATGGAGACACCCAAGTGGATAGAAATCTTGTTGTAGTTTGGGTGTCCGGCTCATAAAGTGACCCCACCTCTCCTAGAGTACCGTTAGAGATATGCAAGGGAGAGGAGGGAGAGAGGGATCGATGGTAGGCATACCACCATTATGACCACACCGAGTGAGTGAGGCGTGCCCACTGCCTAGGTGGTAGGCGACAACGACAATGGTGGAGAGGAGCGGGAGGTGTGCAGAGGGACCTCAAATAGTGGAGGCAGAGGATAGCCCCGAGAGACAAGCTACCGGTGAGAAGGAGAGAGTAGAGAGGCCTTGTGGGTTAATCTGGGAGTGGTAACTCGAAGATCCAGAGGAGGCTATTTGTCAGATATAGGGGCCTAGATTACCACCTTTATGATGGGACGGCCAGGGCGTAGGGCAGAGGCTTTTAGGAGAGTGCCCATGATATTGGTTCCTAGAGACAGGTGGGCATAGATCTTTGGGAGCTCGCAGACCGAGGTATGAGCAGTGGAGGCAATTTTGGGAGATTGAGCGAGACTAAGTTGTCCAGTGGTGGAGCATTTAATGCAACTGAGTAAACCTTGATAGTTGGATTCTTGTGGTAGAATGTGACGAATATAGAGATGATGATGGTTAATTCCTATCTTTTGTGATTTTTTAGGGTAGACCACCGACAAGTGGCATGGGATGATAGAGGACGCGCACCATGAGATCCTAGATGGTGCCCTAAACCTAACGGATATGACCATGATGGTGGATCTAGTATCAATAGCAGCCGGAGAGTCGGTGGGTGCTTTTAGGCACATTGGAGAGGCAACTCATGAGCTTCCGAGACATAAAGATGCTCTAGGCTTCGGCCCGCCCTTGGTGTGCAAGGCCAACAAGGGTTATGGCTTCTTGGCAATCTTGAGAGAGACAGCTGCTTCCGCCGCCACTTTCGGGACATCTTGTGAAGATGTCTCTCTCGGATTCTCTTGTGCGACCCACGATTCTCTATGGTTATGAGGTTTGGGGACCATTCTTGCTTGACTACGGACCGGGCCACGGTTGAGTGGGTCCAGATCCTTATGCTCATACGCATCATCAGGTGCAGAGAGACAATTCCACACAATATCATCTTGGTCGAGTTTGAGGCTCATCCCTTTAGATTGGAGACTACATTTGGCCTGGTTTCGCTTTTGCATCGTATCTAGAGGCTCTCATTCGCTTCCGCCGCCACTTTCGGGACATCTTGTCGAAGATGTCTCTCTCGGATTCTCTTGTGCGACCCACGATTCTCTATGGTTATGAGGTTTGGGGACCATTCTTGCTTGACTCTGACTGGGCCACAGTTGAGCGGGTCCAGATCCTTATGCTCATACGCATCATCAGGTGCAGAGAGACAATTCCACACAATATCATCTTGGTCGAGTTTGAGGCTCATCCCTTTAGATTGGAGACTATATTTGGCCTGGTTTCGCTTTTTTGCATCGTATCAGAGGCTCTCATTCTCTTAGTAGGCGGGGATAGGTACCTCTACCTAGCCTACCATTCCTCTGTGGCTATTGCTCTCTCTGACCATAGCGGCCGCTCCCATTGTTGGTATGCAGGAGTCTCACGTCTTCTTGGCTCTCTCGGGATTCAGATGGACCGTCTCCCACCTTACAGATACTCCCTAGATGCACCTGCCCACCTCCTAGGGTAAGCAGGATCTGCACAGAATTATCAGAGAAGACATTTACAGGCAGTTCATCCAGCATACTTGGATCAGCCCTCCGGATGGTCTTCGTCCTAAGATGGCTTTCTATGCTGCACATTTTCTTGAGATCACAGACGGGCTTATCAGCCGACCTGCGTATATCTCCCGACACTGGTTACAAGCACTCCGCATTTCCCTAGGCCAATTCAGAGTGGGCTCTCATAGGCTTCGCGTGGAGGATCACCAAGCTGGACCGCTCCGAGAGGATTTGTCAGCTCTGTTCTCTCCAGGAGATCGAAATGGAAGATCACTTCATTTTCAGGTGTCCTATCTACTACGAGATCAGAGGGAGATTCCATTGCTTATTTTGGGAGCATCCGTCTTTTGCAACTTTCTTCAAGTACCATGATCAGCGGTGTCTTGCTCTCTACCTACAGGAGGCTCTCAAGCTCCGGAATGAGACCCTTCAGCCAACTCCCAGATAGGTTACTACTCTACAAATTACTTCTTTCTTCACGGTGCTCCCCTCGGTGAGGGGCACCAAATGACACCTTGACAGTAGTCCGGACTCCCAGACTAGATCCTGCATGCGGACTCGAGTGTTACCTCCCGACCCGAGGTATTCGCGATCACACTTGATTAGGGGCCCTTTCTCAAAGGCCGTGTTCAAGTAGGAGAATGCAAAGGGCTTGCCTTGTTCGTCCTTCTTCCGGACACCGACCTTCCAGTCTTCCCACGGTTTTAGCTATAGGACACATGCATATTGCTAGTTACTTCCAGTCGGCCTCGGATGCTAGGTGACAATGTCAGTGGTGGTATTTTCCTGCCTTCTTCTTTAGTTCCATCCCTCTACACTCTTTTAGCTACAATGTCCTTTGCTTCTCCTTCCTCTTTCCTCTCTCTTCTTCTTTTTGTTTGGATGACCCTTTCGGGTCTCCCTGTTGGCACCTCTTACATTGTATTGTATAGTCCCATTGACCTACTTTTGTGGTCATTCGTTGGACATTAATATAATTATCTTATCTTATCTAGTAGCAACAAGTGCAGGAGATATGCCATCCTTAGTGTAGGGCCTTCTCTAGTCATAAACAACGCTAGCAAGGGAACATGCAATGAGACTATCGGATCATGCAGGAGGTGGCAGGCGCTAGGCGGACAGATGCAACTCGCATTGCGGGGTGGAGGCTAGAGTGGCGAGAGTAGAGGAAATGTTCGGGGGCTCGGTTTAGAGCCACATCTTTGGCATGTTCCCTATGTGTTACTAGTCAGGCACCATCAACTCAAAGTATTGGCCGACCTCCATCTGAGGGAGGGGATGCTTAAGGGATGATTGATTGTATAATTTTGGTTGATTATGATGTACAAATTATATATATATATATATATATATATATATATATATATATATGAGAGACCATTTTTGTTGATATCTTATGGATGGATGTTGTTGTGTATTTATTTTTATGATTCCATTTTCTTATGTATGCACAAATGTATGAACATTTATGATTAAGAGAAATGAAATGATAAAAGGTTTTGTTGAGATAGATAGAGTAGATATGGAGGATAAGATAGAATGGGATGGGAATCAATGATAGGGCCATCCTAAGCTATAAGAGATAGACCAAAGCGAAATATAAGAGGGAAGCAAGGATCATGATATCCAATGTAGGAAGCCATGACCGTATAAACCCAAGTGGGAGATAAGATAAGAATTACCAAAGTATCAAGATAGGAAGCAATGGCCGTATAAATGCAAACGGGATGGAAGATAAATCCAAGTAGGAAGGTAAATAGGAAATAAAAGAGAATGGAATTCGAAGTATCCAATGACGACTTGCAAAGGATTGACATACATCGTTGATGATGTCTGCTACGTCATGTAAGATTTGTTAGCGAGTATGAATCATGAGGTCTTCGAGGTTATCTTGGATGAGATTAATACCACGATGAACTTCTGATCGTGTAGAAAAGAGGAGTTGTCAATCCTAGTAGAGAGTCATGTGAGCACATCATGATGGACATCGTTTAGGGAAGGATGAAGGGGTGAATGATGAGAGCTAGAATGTTGTGGAGGATCGAGCTTGATGCTTAAGCGCACG
Organism: Taxus wallichiana var. yunnanensis; assembly: GCA_018340775.1. Taxonomy (NCBI): domain Eukaryota; kingdom Viridiplantae; phylum Streptophyta; class Pinopsida; order Cupressales; family Taxaceae; genus Taxus; species Taxus wallichiana. Next base: position 459,433,634 of record CM031243.1, read on the forward strand.
AGAAGACGAGCTTTTGGCCTCGATGCTTGCGGGAGAGGACTTGACAAGTATCGTTTGTATGTGAGCAAAAGCCATGATGAGAACAAAAGAGTGGTGCGACGAAAGAGGGTTGCGTAGCTTGTTTTTGTTGGTCTCGTATGACCTCGCCTCAAGCTTCTTCATATGTCATCTAAGTTCTCTACGATAAAAACATCATGCCAGGAAGCCTCATATCAATTGCGGTATGGCTTGGCCATAGGTGGTCTAGGAGCCATAATGGCAAGAGGTATTGGTGGGGAAGTTGGGGAAAGGAGAGGCACAATAGGTGGTGTAGAAGGATCGAGTTGATGGAGCGGAGACGGTGGCTCGGGCATTAGGTCACTTATGAGGGGACTCCATAAACTCATCTTTAGAGTTAAAGTCAAAATAGAGATCCTTATCGTCCATGAGATCATCAACCTTCTTATCGAAGGGAGGGTCTACATCTTGTGTGGGGATGGTGATAGTATTGAGATCATCGGCCTCCGGATCGAAGGGGGCATGTGCATCCTTTGTGGAGATGGTAATAGTATTGATACTATGATTAAAGGTAGAGTATAGGGTGTCATGGTAGTGAAGAATCTCCTCGTTCTTTACCCAGGAATAGCTTTGTTAAGAAGGGTTCATCGAGAGAGTAGCCATCATCCTAGTCATGGGCGGCGACATCAAGAGCACATGAATCGATGATAGTCGTAAATTTGGACTAGGTGTTCTACAGGTAAATGTTGAGTGCGAGTAATGGTGATGGGAATATGATTGACATCCTTCTTGCGTGATCATGGGCATAAGGTGGGGGTAATTGGGAAATGATGATACCAAGGAGGTCAAAGGTGCTAATTCGAAGGTTGATTTCATTGGGCTCATCGTCGTTAGAATCAAGAAGGTTGGGCGGAGTATAACCAACAACCTCGGGATGACCGTTATAGCCACAAAGAGAATCCATTGGATAGTTGAAGCGTTGATACTCTCAAAAGGGGATGGTAGGAAGTTCTTCGAGGGTAGGAATTTGTATGTCCCATGCTATTGAAATTGGTCAAAGTTCTAAGGGTTGGAATCACCTTGTATCTTATAGATAGCTCCTAAGTGCGTGGACTTAACACATTGGCAGGCGGATGACGCGACTGCACACATGTGGTGAGTCCATGGTCGCCTTGGAGGATATTATAAGATGAGGGAAAGTTGAAGACCATGACTTTGACGCAAATGGTCTACGAGGAGGCATAGTGATAGGAAGCCAAATGCAGCCCATAGGAGGCATTTGTCTATGATCATATCCTTGGCATGTGCTTTGGGTGGATTTCAGATTGTCTATGGAATAACCTAATGTCTTGATAAACTCAAGAGAAATGACACACGTATTAGAACCTTCGTCTATAAGGGCTCTCTTAACTATGGTATGGCCAATCTGAATTGAGATGAATAGGGGTGATCATTAGCAGGAAAGAGAAGCTCGTCGGGAATCATGGAGTCAATAGGGAATTGAATACATGAAGAAAGGTCGGTGGAAATAGAGAGCTCCTCGCATTGTTGCACGATGCTTTCTTCAGACCCAGGCGGGCGGGTTGTTCCCCTAAAGTGGGTGGAAAGGGAATGTTCTTGGCGAAGAGGGCATTCATTAGACGCTCACAATGATGTGGGGAGGTGCGAAGGAGTTCTAGGAATGAAATTTGACTAGGGAGGCGGAAAATTTCCGTAAGAGGTCTCGTGTATTTTCCCTCATCTCTTTGTCTCACAATCTTTAGTCACGACCATCTTCTTCACTTATCATTCTTGTTTCTCTATCAGCTCACACATTCATATGCAACCGTTTTGCTAAAAAACACCACTCATCCATCTAATTTGGGCATAGAGGTGATAGAGTTGGTGGATTTACCTCCATGTGTAGACGCGGGTGCGACTAGAGAATATTTGGGAGTTAAATTTTTGAGAAAGAGTGGGACTTTACACTTCTCTCGGTGCTAATAAAAACTTGATCATTATGTTGATAGGCGTGTTCCAAATTGGAACAAAGTGGGAAAACACTTACAGGGTTGCGATAGACGCAAATTAATTTGGTTAATGTATGAGTGTATGACAACCCTCCTTATGGTAGTGTAAATAAGAGCAAAATCAACATAGCGTACATGTAGTAGAGAATGGGCTCCTACATGCCTTAGAGTGCCATTTTATTAGCGGCCAAGTGTCAACATTGAGGCGGTCATTTTTGAAGTTGGCGGTGAACCTTTTGCAGACAAGGCATCATTTCTAAGGATCACAACATCACCATTTTCGATCCACTTGCATTGTAAGGAAGAGCAAGTCCATATTTGAGGTGTCAAACCCCTGCGTGGGGGTGTTTGCCCATATCTAGTTGGGACACCACCTCCAAAGATAGTCATGGTATATGGAATTGATCCATACGAGTCCATTACCATGGCCCTTTCCTTCACTCACGAGCATCACTTTGAATCTCACATACTCCTTGACCATTTCACTTGCAAAATCTGCTGATGTTGATGATGTTTTGGCCATATTGACCCTAAATAAGCCATGTTATTTCCTTTAAACGAAAAGAGGTTGGGATGACACATGCCAATTAAAAGTGCGACGGTGATTCTGTTTTGGTGGTCATTGATGTGTGGGTGCTTCTTTGTCATTCATGTGCCCGGAACATGAGCTCTTAGAATTTCCAAGGGTAGATGCTCCTTATTGAATCAAGCAAATGATGGTAACATGAGCTCTTAGAAAAGCTTGATGCATTATCGTGCACAAAACTTTTGACTTTATTGAACACTATATCCTTTGAGCTAAGTGATGGAACCTCGCACTATCAATCCGATGCTCCTTTATATCTGTGGAACTCAGTTATGAGCTCTAGAAGATACTGAGTTCATTGATGAAATCCTCTGGCAATGGCTTGACAAAACTTGCGCATATCAAGTGATAATGTGGAACACTCTATCGCACAATAGAACTTATGTGCAAACATAGACACAACGTTAACGTGCACATAGCGTGCAATGAAACATTACAATAGACACGGCACAACATAAGACTCATGTAAACCGTATAACAAGACTCCCACACAAAAAAACTCTTGTCGAACACAACAAAATAGACACACGTGCAAGCAATATTACGCGGAACAATCAACAAAGACATGCACAAACAAGAGTTGCACAAAACTACACTATAACGTTTTTGGTTGATGCAAATTTGCAAATCAACCCGAATGCTCTTGCATTTAAGTGTGCCACATTGTAAAAGCTATGAATGTTGCGAGATGCATGTGATGTTGCATGATATCTGCGAGAAGCTACGAGTACACGAGATACCGAGATGCAAGATGCATCTTGCACCGCAAAAGCACACAAGGATGTATGGGATCTCTATAAGATGATGTAGAGTGTCGATCATAATGAGAAGAGCCAAACCTAGGGGCACTATACTATAAAGCACCGCAAAAGTGGTCAATGATGTCACAAGTCTATGCCTACGCAAGAGTGAGATGCTGTAGATGGCAAGTGATGCCGCAGTGATGTACAAATTGCATGGAAGCGTGTGAGTGTGAGTGTGTGTGGCATTGTAAAGGCACAATGTCTTTATTGTTTCGCCTCAACTTAGGGTGATCCAATCTAGTTGATCGATGTTCGGGGAAGCACCAATATGTTGAAATGAAGTTGTAGAGGTTGGTAAAGGTCATCCTATGTTTGAGTCCGTGGTGTCATGTGCTTCCTTAAGGTGTGCCGATCAAGTGGAGCATCGAACAAGGAGAGCTGACTGTGGTGTTTTTAATCAGATGGTGCGAGCCAACTTGGGGTGCACATAACATTTTTGGGTCTGCTCCGATAATGGACTATATTATCTTTCCAGAAAGCTCAACTTGCGATCTAGAACTTCACCCAGCTAAAGCTTGGTTCTGTTGCTTTGACAGCTTTGAAAGCACTCAAAGGCTTTTAAAATTACCATTTAATTTGTTAAGTACATGCATGACTTCGCAGATTTCAGAAAAATAAGAAGTTAACAACTGTGATAAGATCATTCATCATACCATAAAAAGTGATGGTCCCATTGTTGTAGTTTTGAGTTCCAGGGTGATGATACTGAACTGATGTTATGTGTGTACCATTGCTCTTGATAGCGCCGTGTAGAATTGAATACGGATGTTGTCAAAGCACGTATGTGATATCTGTGTACTCTATCATTGAGAAGAGGGGTTTAGGTGCACCCATGCTTCCTTTTCGAGGGATGCGTGAAGACTCCCTTTATGCAAGGGAGAACTGCAGATGATGCAAATCCAAGTGAGATGGATGTTGCATACTTAGGAACATGGCAAACTTGGCGCAAGAATGTAGCTTGATTGTAAGCTTGCGCAAAAGTTGGAAACCAGTACCATTTTTGTAGTGGCATTGATTTTGGAGTGAACCAATCAGAATAGCATGAGCCTGATGCCAATTCTGCAGTCATGCAGATTTTGGTGTGAGCCAATGAGAAGAACATAGGGTAATGCCAATGCTACTAAGCTCAGGGTGAACAAAGTGTAATATCCCCTTCTCGAAAGCAGCAGATGGAAGACCCTTAGCTTAATTTTGTTTTTCTGACGGCTAAGGAAATGAGAAAAAGGGAAACTAAGTCCTAATAAATTAATTATAAAGTGCATAATGAAATTTTATTATAAGCACTTAAATTAATTATTAGTGACAAAATAAAAAAGAAAAGAAAAAGTTACCTTATGTTTTATTTTCCCCTAGAGGAAAAATGCGACCCATATGGGGATGAAAAAAGCAAAGGGAAAATATTAAATGAGGTAAAGTGAGCTGATTGGTTGTTTTGGGTGGCTAATAGGCCAAGACAAGTTATAAAAGCAAGTCGCCATGCATGAAGAAAATCATCTTTTTGCATATCACAATTTCTGAATATTGGTATAAGCTTGCATGCTTTCCATTTCTACTTCAAAGGACGAAAACCCTTTGTAGTTTTGCTTTAGAGGACGAAAACCCTCTTTAGCCTTGGAAGAAGAATGAAAACTCTTCTTCTCTTGTGTTTTCCATTGAATTCCAGCAGAGTTGAAGGTCAAAGTTGCAGATTTGTGTTGATTCCAGCGAGGGTTTGAAGGTAGAAGCTTGTTGCTGATTTCTACCCTTCATTTCCAGCTTTCCTACAGTGGAGCGACCTACCTTGGGGACATTTCTGAGTGATCTAGGGCATGTTTGGACCAGATCTGATTTGCTGTTCCATAATCAGATTTTTAGAAGCCAAGATCAACTGATTTGCATGTCTTTTGGGCTGAGGAAACTCTATTTTCAGTCATGTCTGTGAGCTGTTCATCTGCAGATTTATAAATAAAATTCCAGCCCTTTATTTGATCCAAATCTGGTATTTTTCTGAGGTTATTGCATAAATAAAAATAGCTGATCTGTTTTGGTAAAGAATTAAGTGATTTTACTTCAGTTTGTGGATTTTTCAACTCCTTGTGCAAGTCACATTTTCCCAATTAAATTCAGATCTGCAGTATTTTATCAAGTATATATTCTATTATTTGCTGTTCTAGATCAGATTTGTGGCTGTTCTGTTTAGGGGCATAATTTGTCCATTTGGGGACATTACACAAAGTGGGTAGTAGTTGATAACAACATTTTGGATTCATACATTAGGAGTCTCATGTCCAATATCAAGACTCTATGATACAATATTGAATATGAGAAGCTCCGTGTGCCCTAGTTCAGTGAAGAACTATGAAGCTTCCTGTGTGTGCTCAAGACATGTTGCAACAAAGGTGCTCTTCTGATTGTGCAAAGGCATAGAGATGTTGACTCAATCTCTCTGTGGAAACAAGGTGCACTATGTTGATAGCAATGTATGGGCAAATGTATAACACGATGTCTTGTTATCTAGTGCGTCATTGATGTGGAATGCTTTGTGTTGTAGAGTTTCCCCATCTGTCAACATCCATCCAAACTCTGTGTTAAAACTCGTGCATACTCTTTAAGTACTCGTGATTAATCTCCACTTTTTCTGTAGCTGACTAATCGTGCAGCTACTTGCGAGCTGAATAACACACTCAAACTCTCGAGTAATGGGGACTAATTAGTCGGATTAGTGCCAATTAATCACGAGTCCAATCTTGTTACTCAACTATTGGCAACACAATATCTCTTATAGGGAAAAAACATCATTTTTATCATATAGTCGCAATTTTCTGCTGTTTTTACTTTGCTGAGGTTTTTGTTTTGTTTTTTTAATTCATTCTCAAGTCATCTAGAAGTGTTTTAGATGTTATTTATGTTATGAATTTATATTTTTACATGTTATGTAAGTTTTTCTTATGAATTTATATATTGGGTGGATATAAAGTTACCGAGTCCCGATTTCAAGTCAAAGTTTTGGGCTGCCGAGGAATGGCGAAGACGATTTATTCAACAATGCATCCAACCCAAATGTAGTTTTAGCGAATTCATAGTCCTTTCAGGCATAATGTATGAGAACCAACAAGTGAACGGGTAATATCTGCTTCCTCCAGGAAATCCACAAGGGTGAAGATCCTAACGTTACTTGATTGTATAACCGTTGCAATGCCATTAGCTGCATGTGATTAGAGTGTGTGTTGTGTCTTTGACAGGAACATCTTCATGGTTTTTGTGATTGAGCCAGGGGGTGGTACCACTATTGTCGTGCGGGTTCTTGTTTAGGTATACGTCGTATTTGATTTTGCTATTGTGCAAGTTTTCGCAAGGAAACTTGTGAATTTCTAAATTTTGGGGACGGCCGGGGGACGGCTGATTAAAAAATATATAAATATTTAAAATAAAAAGATATAGTGACTAAATTATATAAATAAGCTGAAATAAAACCATTTGAGATTTAAATAAGGTGAAACTTGAACTCATAAACATCAAATACATTCCTTAATACTATAATATCAATATGTTAATGTCATAAATTGAAAATTCATAATACATATTTGAATTTTGAATTTGAGACAAGCTGAAATTTGAAATTTCAAATATATTATAAAATAGAAAAGTAAAACCATTCTAAATTACGATTGATCAAGTGACAATAGCTGATATTCATATCATTAATCTCATAGCCAAATACACCAACAATTGTCTATTGTCAATATTACAAAAAAAGAGGACAACTACAAGTATCAACCTAAAAATCAGAATCAACATCTGAAGCAATATCCATGAACTCCTCGCTGGTACTAGCATCCTCGTCCTCAAAGGTAAGCCCAATCAATCCCCGCTGCACAGTATTGTCCTCTTCAACCTGCCTCGGCTCCTCGGGATCTACATCCCACCGTAATGCTGGAGTCTGTTTGTACTCAGGTGTCTTGCGATCTATAAGACGCAAAGCACTGTGTACAGCTACAAGCTTCTCCGCTCTCGCAGAGGTAAGCCTATTCCTCTTAACAGAGTGTATCCAACCATATGTAGACCAGTTCCTCTCAGAGGCAGAGGAGCTAGAAACCTGGGAAAGGAGGCGAATGGCAAGTGGTCGCAGTAGTCCTGGAAGCCCATACAGTCGCCACCAACTCACTGGCTTCTCCTGTGTTATGTTACTGTCTCGCCGCCATGTTTGATGTTTTGTACCCATCAAGTTCAGTGAAGTCGAGCCACTCAAATCTGATCTGTGAAGCCTCTTGTGGAGTGTACATTTTTTAAAGGCCTTCATAAGGCCCTTCTTCACCTCATCATCATCCAATGGGATAACTCTGCCTGGCCTCTCCACATACCATTTGGGATTCAGTGCATACGCAACCATATGAAGAGGAGTGTTCAACTTCTCCCATCTCCGCTGAATAATGGGTTGTATATGTTCATTATAGAACTCCAAAGTGGGGTCCCTCACCCAAATAATGCCTTCATTTGCCCAAGCATGTTGTCAATGCACTCGTAGATCTCACCAAGATTGGGGCTGTTAGAATCCCCATATTTGATGACACTAAAAATTGGAGCTATGATTGATATGATGTATTTCATATCAACCCAAAATGTTTCCCGCAACACCACTTCCTTCACTCTTTTCCCTTGATCTGTCTTGGACTCACGCCACCTAGTCCAATCTTGTGTCATAATCATAATTTGTAGGGGCTCCTGCAACTCAGACATCCTCTCCAACAAAATAAAATAGGATGCAAAAGCGAGTGTCAATTGGTTTCAAAAATTCCTTCTTCGAAAATTTCAAAAAGTGCCAATGATGTGTGGTGATTACATATGAACTTCTGCACATCTCTGGCCTCAGTCACTATCTGGTTAACCCACTGAATCTTCCCTATGTCTTTCAGTGCATTGTTCATGGCATGCACACAACATGGAGTCCAATAAATATGCCTATATTCCCGCTCCACTAGCTTCTTCTGTCCTGCTCTCTCGCACACATAAGCCGTGCATCCGTGACAACCTCGTAACAATTCAAGGTCCAACCTCCTCAATGGCATCCTTCAAAATCTGATATTGAAACTCAACATCTTTCCGCTTCCAAAACAATCAATTGCTCTCAAGAAGTACGGTCCATCTTTGCAAGAGACAATGATATTGATGAGAGGACGGTGTCTAATATCCGTCCACCCATCCATGATAATGCTACATCCATGTGACACCCATGTCACCTTCATCTCCTCCATCAATAGATTAACCTTGGAATAGTTTCTATCCAAGATTGTTGTCCCGAAGTTTTGTGTCTCCAGGAGGCACATAACTTGTACCTGCTTTTGCAACCTTAGCCATAGCCTCCTTGTAATAAGGAGAGCGAGCGGCATTAAATGGAATCCCAACAACATAGAAAAATTTCCAATAAAGCATCATCCGCCTTCCCTTGCCTTTGAATCAAACATGTCAACAACTGAATTGGGGGCTGCCCCCACGGCCTTTCTCTTCCCTCTGCTTTCCACTTCTGACACTCCAAAACTAGAACCAGCCAAAGTATTACTATGTTTTCTAGTCCTATGAGAGCTCAAAGGAGTATTAGCCGCGTAGAACCACGAACTTCTGGCACATTGTCTCGTGGTATTTCCATTGAAGATTCTCACCATCTCAGCTCTCGCTCTCTAGTGAAAGGCCCTTACAAGTGCCAACCCCCTTCCCGTAAGATGCAACAAGTGTGCATTAGTCCTAGTGATACTGCCATGCCAAGTCAATGCACATATGTTGCACTTCCATACTTTGCTCCCCCTCCAGACTTGGGGTTATCAATTATTTGGGCAAATTGTTGCAATGGCTTCTTCTTATCAAATGGTCCAATGGCAAATTTGGACAACATTTGAGAGGGGCAATTGGTAGCACTACCAACTGAACTACCAGTTGCCGCTGCCACTACATTTTGTGTCCCTTCTTCACTCTCCCCCATTGTGGCATCACCAACTCTTCCATGGCCACCTATCTCAACTTCCCATTCAACCCTCTCTTGCTCTGATTCATACTCATACTCAGAAGAAGAACTCATGGTGATGATTGCTGCAATGAATTAAAAACAACCATAACTATATGATTGATTGATTATGTAATGAATTAATTTAAAAAAAAAATGTAGCCAATATGCATTTTTAAATCGTACAAACTATATGCGTGATTATATTGTGAATGTAGATGCAAATGTTAAAAAACAACCCCTAAAAAATGCAAAATATAATATAAATTTTAAACTAGAAATAAAATGTAATTAAAAAAAAAACGTAACCATTTAAATTTTAAATTTTACAACCAAACCCTATGCAAGATGCATTTTTTAAATCCCACAAACTATATGCATGATTGCATTATGAATGTAGATGCAAATGCTAAAAAACAACCCCTAAAAAATGCAAATATAATATAAATTTTAAACTAGAAATAAAAATGTAATTAAAAAAATATAACCATTTACATTGTAGTTTGTACAACCAAACCCTATGCAATATGCATTTTTAAAAATCCTACAAACTATATGCATGATTACATTGTGAATGTAGATGCAAATGCTAAAAAACAGCCCCTAACAAATGCAAATATAATCTAAATTAAAAAAAAAAAAACTTTAACTAGTATTGTAAGTAAATAAAATTATAAAATTATAAATACCTCTTGCTGCCCCCCTCTTGCTCTTGCTCTCCCTCTTGCTCTTGCTCTTGCTCTTGCTCTTACTCTTGCTCTTCCTCTCACTCTTGCTCTTGCTCTTGCTTGGTGTGAATATGAAATGAGCCCATAATGTAAATTTATAACATAAAATAACACTTTTAGGGTTAGGGTTAGGTTAGGAATGTTACTTTTATGCTATAAGTGTTTTGCAATAAAAAAATTGTTTTTGAGTCTAAAAGTATGTTTTTTATTTAAAAAAACGCCAAAATGCGTGGGGGACGGCGGGGATGTCTGGACGCCCCAGGAAGTTCCCGGGACGCCCAAACGCCTCGCTGTCCCCCCCATGTCCCCCACGTCCCCGGGACGTTTCCTCCACTCTCCGCCCCAGGGCGTTTCCCGCCACGTATGCACTGTAGGAAACGTGGGGAAACGCTTCCCCACGTCTTGGAGAGATGCTAGGATGAGGTACTTGATGCGCAAGTGGAAACACTTGGACTATGTCATGCAGAGTGTGATGTTCAAGCAAAACCCTCATGTTTGGATGCGGGAGAAGTGTATGAAACCTTCTCTGCTTGTGTTGCTGCATTGGTGTAACCAAGACCCATCTTGAACGGTTTCAATTCCATCTAGAGGGGATTGATGAGGCCTTGGCCTATTTTTCTTAGGCCTTCACCTTCATATCCCATTTTCTTCAGCAACTTCAAATCAACGCCTTTTTGTGCTTCTTGAAAATACCGAACAAGTATGTTGAATCGGATTGCAAGGAATGACAAGGACTTACCAAACTCTCATTTGTCATCATTTGTGCATCGCAGGTCTGACTTGGCATGGGAGTGCGTTGATAGCTGGTTGATTAGGTGCTTGGAATTGTGTGCACTCCACTCGCGAGGCATGCTAGTTCCTTTTCCTTTGCAGAAAACTCTTGTGTAGATACAACGTGACATGAAGGTGTCTATCTTTGGCTTGAACAAGGCGTTGGAAGACACGGTGACGTGAGCACTTCAAGCCTTGAGATCTATGATCTCCATAATAACATTGAAGCCTTTCTCTCGTAACTAGTAATTGTTTGATATGAGTGTATTACAACTGGTAATTCTGGTGTGTGAGATGTTGGGTCTCCCTGCATAGACGCTTGTTATCAAAGGGTTCCATAGATTAGAAGGTTTCCATGTGAATGGAATACTAAATTATGTTGGAGATTTCCACACTACATGAGCTGGCTGAATTGAGGGAAGAACCTTTGGTAGATATCTATCGAGTGCCACACTTTGGGAGATGTTTGAAGTGCTATGAGGAGACAATAAATTGTACTTGCATTATACTTTTATTGTGATGGCTAATGTTAGATATAGAAGGTCGAAAGTTTTTATTTAAAGCATTGATTGTTAGAAAGGTTAACTCATAAATGGGTATCCATTTCTGTAGGTCTAGCAGTCTTTTCTTTTGTATCTATACGTGGACTTGTTCATGTTATTTATAAAAATATGATATAAGTTCTTGTGGATGGTTATATTCCATTTTATTATGTCCATCTTCCCAATGCGTGCAAGGTATAGAATGTGCCATGTAAGCCAAATCAGTCGCTATCAAGATATTGGATTGCAAGTTGACACTAGCTAGTTAGTCGTTACTAGCAGATTATAATTGGGATTTTGATTGTTAGCCATTTCACGAGAACTGCACTAAATTTAAAATGGATACACATTCTAGACAGTACGACGCTTCTTAGAGTGATCTACATGAGAAAAATAAAACCTAATGAATGAGTTCATTTAGCATAGATTGATGTTACATCATACATCTTTGCAAGAGTTCTTTCCTTGAAACTACTATGCAATTTGAGAATTCCTGCATGTCATTGGTGTACCCTTCAGAGTATCTGTGGATCAAAATTACACAAGAGTTTTATTTTACACAGGCCAACTCATTTTCCCCCAAAATTGTTTTAGGGAGATGCAAAGCATTATAATTATATCATAAGATATTCTTCACTTGTACTTTTAAAAGATTGTCTGGATCACTTATTGTTTTGATCCAAAGCTTATTTGATATAAAGAACCGATTATAGCGGTACAGAGATGCCTAGAATTGCTTTTTTTTTTGGTATTTGGGGATATATCACTAATTGTATGGACATGCTTACCAAGATTGCAGAAGTATTTTTCTTAGTTACAATATCTTGTCTATTGATGTATTAACAAAATTCATCATAGTTAGAAGATGCTAATAAGTGCCAAGTGTTTTCCTTGGTGATCTCAATGTGCATATCAAGTTACTGAAAATAATCTTGTAAAATTGGGTGAGAGCAGAAGCAATATATTTTGAGCCTGTGCCTAATTTTCCCATAGAGTTGATAACTTAGATAAAATATGATCTTAATGAGTTTTGAAGTAATACTTGTTAAGAGTATGGCTTCACATATAGAAGAACATGTGCAATTTCTTAATTGGATAAGAGGACATGTTTCTATCAAAGGTCCTATGATGACTCTAGGTACGTTATAATTAAACATTAACACTGTATCTTTCATTGACTTTATTATCCATTTACCATAACAAATTTGGTCTTTGTGATTATGGCTTAGTATGTCCTTGGGTGGATGTTATTCTCTTGATTTAATTTATTCACTCATATGAGGAAGAGTGTAACGGGAATTTATGAGATGTTTTATAATTTGTGACATGTTTCTTTGCATTGTTTAACCTTGCAGGAAGTTTAACAAAGCAGACCCTTGAGCATACTGTGAGTATTGTATCTTGATATGTAGAACTTTTCTAGATGCAATAAAAATGTCAAAACGTATTATTACTTCTATACTTTGAATTTGTATAGTAAAGGTATATGACACACGTGGTGTAACAATAAACAAAATAAGAGAAGACTGTATTCAAGACTTGAGAGATTCTTTCAAAATTCAGACTTTTTCAACATACCAGTATTCTTCTTGACTAAAAGGGGATTGAAATGGTTATTAATTTTGTGACTTCTCCATGTAATAGAGTTGTTTGATTCACCTTGAAACATAATGAACAACATTTCGGTATCTACTCAATCTATGTCCCAAATGATTACAGAGAAATAACTGAACTATGGAATTGGTTGGCATCCAATTTATGTAATGTCCCGTGGAGATTTTAAAATGATGGAGGACAAGGAGGATAAACAAACGGGGCTCCAAAATGAACTTTTCTTTTGGTCCAAATTTAAAATGATTCACAAACTTTCAAACCACTTAGAAAAAAAAAAGTCTAATAGTAAAGGTGTATGGCACGTGTGGTGTAACGAGCAACAAAAGAAGAGAAGATTGTATTCAAGACTTGAGAGATTCTTTCTAAATTTGAACTTTTTCAGCATACTGGTAAATAATGATGGAAATCCTGTAAATTCTCTCATTAACTACCTCGGACCACCACTCCATTGATATGCGATTCTCCTTGAATGCATCAATTGATCAGAAAGATGAGGTTTGGAAAGGTTTACATAAGCTAAATGTGTGTTTAGTTGGTATAAGATCCGTTTGGAATATAGCCATGGCGCTCTCCTACTCTTTCTTCTCCGTCCACTAGTGGAAAATTACATAGAGGTTCCCCTAAAGTTTTGAGATCTTTTGGGCAAGCAAAAGCCAAAAGAGAAGGGAACAATATAATAAAATCTGAACAACTCATAAATATTAAAGGAAAACCATAGAAATATCCTTATAACCCTCAAGTTCTTGAAGACATGTCTCTGACCAAACATCACCACAGAGTTATGCAACAATATATTGCGTAAAGGACACAAATAAGATCATGATTCACTTGGCTTAAACCTGGAGACAAATGTACAGAATGCTTCTTCAAGATCTTAAAAGCTACGCAGACCAGAGAAAAGATCAAAGCTATTGATATCAGAGTTCTTTCTGAAGACATTAGTGATATTAAATCTGTTTTTTTTCCTTTTATTCTCAGCTGTTTGTTTCTGATGGCTACACCACCCAAGTAGAACAAAATAGGAAGCTATGTGCTGAAATTACCCCCAAAATTTGTGCTTTTGTTTCTGCCTCCTTAGATAGTGAAATCTCACTGGATGAAATTTGTTCACCATTGATTCTCTAAAAGATGATAAGGCCACATGGGTTGATGGTTTCCCAACATAGTTTTACAAAGCCAACAGGGATTGGATAGCCCAATTTTTTTGGAGGTATATAATGAGGCTATTCATATTAAATCCATTCGCCTAGAGATCAATGGAGGGGCGATTAAGTTAATTCCCAAGGAAGGAGACTTGCGTTTAGTAAAAATTTGAAGGCATATCACCCTTTTGAACGTGTCTTAAAAAATCTTTGCAAAAGACCTAGCTAGGAGGATTGCCCCTATCGTTCTTAATATTATATCAGCACTTAATTTGGCTTTATGGAAGGCAGACACATTTCGGGTAATCTATTAACTAGCTGGGAGGACATGTATTGGGCCAAGCTAAGTCAACAAAATGTCTGTATGGCGCTGTTAGAATTAAAAAATTCCTATGACAAAATTGAATGAAAGTTTATTGAAATGATGCTACAAGCCTTTGGGTATCATGATAGATTGTCGTGCGATTTATAGTCGAATTTGGATTTGAGAGATTATTTTTCTTTAATCAAAGAGAAAAACCATACATGATATTTTGGAACATACGCAATGGTTCCCTAAACCCATTATTTTACGTTGCATTTGAATTGGGCTTTATTTGATTTAAGATCTCTAATACTATTGCAAATGGTTCATTTCTTTGTATACATTTTGGCGACCATGGTGGAACATCAAATTTGGTTGTAAGCTAATTTCCATTTTTGAATCTAACATAGTCATTTATTTTAGAGTTTTTAATCTTCAGGGTTTTCTGTTTTTGCCTGACTCTGTTTTGCAGGATTTCTAAATGTGTTTTGTAGGGTTGCCACATCAAAAGCAAAAAAAAATGCATGACGATGCATGCATGCACGATCGCTGCAATTTTTCTGTCACAAAATTTTAATTTTGTTTATGTTCTTCTCTTGTGTTTGTTTTTCGTCTAATACTTGCTAAAACTGCGTATGCTTTTCCTTTGTGCCGCAAGGTGATCTTAGGAATCCGAATCAGTTTTAGTCCATAGGGGGTTACTTGGATTTCATCACCGAGAGTTTATAGTTTAGAGCCCGTGTACCAGATAAGCTATGTAAATTTGAGGTTGGAACTGTCGTTATTGGTGGAACTCCAGTGAAAGCACATAGAGTGAAGTGGGGGATTTGATCCTCCATTACTCACACCCTAGAAAATACTCCCCTAACACACAATTGGGCCTCATGTATATCGACGACTTCCTTCTAGACACCACATTTCTATCCTATTTTGGTGAGCCTACTTTTGCTGTGTTTTCTTGCATAGTGCCAGAAAAACAACATTTCCTAAGATACCCCACGTACCCTTGAGGTATATCAGCGGGCTACTAAGCAAAAACACACCCATATTACTAAAATTAGGGTTCTGTTTTTCTCCTTGTGTTTTTCCCGTTCTTACTAATCCATTTTATCATACTTCATGATATTTTTCCATACTTAGGTCACACCTGTGACTTACGCCTTTACCTATTACTCATCACATCTTCTCACCTATCTATCTATAACCTTAATCCAACTTTTGTCAGCAGTCCCGAGTCGTTAGTGTTGCTGACATCGTGCCTACTATCAACTATTCATGTTCATAAATATTCAGATTCAATTGCGCATGCGATTGGCCTTCGATTTTGCATGTCTGAAAAATCTCATCTCAGTTGCACATGCAATTGGTTTGCATTTTCTGATTGCATTCCCAATCGATGACTTAATCAGACATGTCTTGCATTGCTTTGCGCATCCTGTATGTTCTGTGCGTGTCCAAAATCTACAGACCTAGTCACTAGTGTGATTGTCTTGCGGGTTTTCTGGCAATTTGTGATATTTATCACTTTCAGACCTATCCTACAATCCTAGAGTTTTCTTACACAGTCTGCATTTGTTCCAGAATATCCAAAGGAAGTTGTGTGTGTAATTGCCTTGCGCTTTTCTGAAACAATGTTTGACATCCATTCGCCCTCAGTTTTGCTATATAGTTTCTTACATGTCCTGCACATTTTGCATTACCCATACTTAGTCGCTAGTGCGACTACCTTGTGATTTTTGTTGCCCTTGGTTTATCATTCAATCCCCTGTTTGTTCCATTACAGTCTGCATATAGCCGAGGTCACTCAAGCCGGATCACTAGTGCAATTTTTAGGTTAATATTTTCATCCAGTTTTGTTACCTTCCAAATTAATCATATCTTTTGTCAAGCCACTTACATTTATGATCACATGGTGGCCACCGGTTCCAGTCCTACGGTTCATCAAAGTCATCTCATTCGCCTTCCATTATGTATCGTTCTCCACACACCCATGGTGTGATATTTAATGAAAGGATACTTGTTGGAGAATCAAACATTTTTGGTACTAATACCGAAAATCCTCACATCACTAGTCCACCATCATGCATCGAAGAAGAGGAATCAGACATTTGTAAGATCCCTCCTAATGATCCCCGATTCGAAACCGTGATAAATCATAACCAAGAGGCGCTTGTTGAATACTTGAGGTGTAACTACAAAAACTTGACACTCAATACCTACAAATTTATTCAATAGAAACCAATCATTTGTCTTCTTTGGCTACCTCTGATACTTCTACTGTTTTGGTTAGTCCTACACCATTTATGGTTGTTCACACCCATCCCATTTCCTCACCCGACACTAACATACCATCTACTTCTCACTTAAATACCACAACTTCACAACCAACAACCCAAACATCATTGAGTGTTAGTTACTCCTAACCTCCCATCTATTCTAATCAATATTCTTCCCCCTTCTTACATTTATTGCCCTTTATTCCCAATACTTATACTCACATACCATTAAACTGTTCCCCACCTCCAAATCAGTCTTCCTCACAATTTACACATCCCCTTCATTCCCACATCTTCCAATGTGCCCCTACTTTCAATCGAAAATTGTTAGATTGAGTCCAAAATTTGGAATTGTAAAATCAAGGGATGGGAAGCCCTAAGCTAACATATAGTCAGCTATGTAACGAGCTTATTCACCCCATGGTTCCCATCAAACAATATCCTCGTTTCGATATGCCCAAGTTTGATAAATTCAAAAGCAAGGAGTATCCTCAAAAACATCTATGCATGATTAAATATGCATGCTACCTCATTAGTCATGATGATGCCCTCATGTTGCGTACTCTCTCTTTGCTTAAGTGGCCGGGCATTGTATTGGTACTGCTTGGATTAAACAACATAACATCTATTCATTTGAGAAACTAGCCATCCTATTTCTCAATCGTTTCTCGGTCAACGTTGCTAAAAAGACCAGCTTATCCGACCTTTACAACTTAAAACAATTTGAGGACGAATCAATGATTGATTATGTGTCACGTTGTTGAGTGGTTGGTGTCACCCTGAAATCTGCGACTACCCTATCCAAAAATTTTTCATACTTTTAAAATAATGGGTCGTTTTGTGTTTTTATTGCCTGAAAGTTCTTGTATTGCGTCAAGATAATCCCAAAGAGCCATATTAGCCTTTTTCGTCAAATACTCAAATGCCCAAAATTGTTTTATACGTAAGTAGGATTTGTCTGCGGAAAATTTGTATTTAATTATTTTGAGCCCCGTATGAGGCTATTTGCGCTATGTTTTAACTCTATTATGAGCGAATATGTTATTATTCTTATGTGCCAGAAGGGTTTTTACTTGTATTAAGTTTTGGGCTTTATTTGTAACTTTTGGCAATTTTTCGTGTTTTTGTGGTGTCCCATTTCGTTTTCTGTGAAATTTCTCTGGAACAATTCCTTTCTTTGGGCAAGCCCGATTTTTGGCCTGGAGCAGCTAGAAAACATATATGCACATTATGCCCAGAGGAAGTCGCCATCGGAGGTCTGGATCACTGGGAAAAAGCGAAGTCGTACATGCAGAAAAGCCCCTGCGGGATGGGCGCATTTTGGAAAACAAAGGATTTAAGTTGCTGATGGGAAAATAGAAGCGCGCAGCGGGGTGAGAATTTTATACCCGCCTAGCAGGTACTTTTCCCGTGTTATAAAAATCACTTAAGCTGCAATGAGAAAGTTAGAGGCCGCAGGCAAGCGGGAATTTATTATCTGCCTTGCAGGGTGAAAATTCCCATGATAAAATAAAAGGAAAGTGACTTAAGTGAAATCATGGGATTTTAGTGCCTGCCTTGTAGGGTAAAGAATCCCATTGTTGAAAAATTCTTAAAAATAGAATTACATGTGCAAAAAAGTGCGCCCCCTTTGGTGAGAGAATGGCAGCCTTGAAATTGATTATTTTAATTAATCTATTCTCTCAAAAAGTGCGCCCAAGCTTGGAGGAAGTCAACAAGTCAAAGTTGGAATAAAAGAAAGGAATTAAATGCATTAAATTTAATTTATTTAGTGGCTGCCCTCTTCCTCTCAAAAAGTGCACCCCATTTAGGAGTTATTTAATGTTTTTAAAGGCATTAAAACATTAAATTAATTTCTTTTTTCAGTGGCTATGGTCAAAGCACACTGTGAAGTTTAAGTGAAGTGATGTGTGAAGGATTAAATTGGATTAATTTAATTTATTAGATGGCTGTCCTTAAACATGTTATTTTTAAAAGAGAAAAACATGATTTTTAATTAATTAATTGCCTTTAATTGTTAGGGCAATTATTAATTATAGAATTGTGAAGGTTATATAAGCATGGGCAACCATATGGGTGAATTATTCAAATCACAGGTGAAGAATTGCAGCCAAGTGGAAAAGTGCGCCCCATTAGAGGAAGGATTTTGCTCAGACAAGGTGACAACAAGGCTAAAAGCTTCCAGATTTGGCGTATGCTTTGGAGGAGGTTGATCTTTGTTTGCATAATTGTTTCCACAGGCGTTACAGGAGCTCAGGTGTTGATTGAAATGATTCATGTTATCCGAGTATGAGCAAGAGTTCTTCCTTGCACGGCTGAACTTCGATCCATTTGGAGTAGCCAGGAAGACAATCTTCCAAAGAAGATGCGCACATGTGCCTTCATTAGAAGATTTCTGGATGAAGTGCAAAAGTGAGTACGAGGTTAGAAAGAAAGATTTCATTGAGGCTATCAAAGAAAGCAAGTGTTCGACTTTGGACTAGCGCGGATACCTACGGATCTTAAAGATGATGGAAATGTGGTACTTGACACTTACTTATCAAATGGGAGGAGATAAAGCTATATTGCGAGAATAACATAGGAGCATGCAACACAATTGAAGAAAGGTCGAGAGCTGTGTTGGTGAATACTTCAAACTGGTTGCTGACGAAGGGATATTGCCTTGATGAAGCATTGATGAATCAAGTCACGGGCAACTTCGGCGCAGGAGATTCCCTCAAGCGAAAGCACGGAGGAGAAAGCAGCAGGAAAGTCGAGAAGTTGAAAGTACATAGAAGATCTCAATCCAAGGAGAGGATCACTTCTACGACCATGACTTTAACTCCAGTTTCTCCAGTACCCAATGCTTCACCAACTATTGCACCGCAGCAGCAGGATGCTTCCATGCCTCCACTAAATCCAGCGACATTCATCTTCTCCCCTCAGCCACTTCGTTCAGCGCCTGTTCCAGAGGATATGTTGAAGTTGTAGATGGCAGAGTTCGAAAGAGCTTTGTCCTTGGATGATTCAGAGGATGGCAGCCATAACATTGACACTTTCTGACGGAGAGGATGCAGAGCGGGAGATGGTAGTGCACTCAGCGACTTCTCACTCTCCGAGAAGTAATTTCTCGGAATGGTTAGCTTTGCAGGTTGGTTCCGAAGCGAGAATGGAGATGAACTTAGAGGAGCACGACTTGCAACTACTCCGGGACCTGAGCAGAAGAGACAAAAGGCCTAAAGTTGCTAAAGCAACTTCTAGGTTGATCATCGAGGATTCGGGAGAGAAGTTTGCTGAGATATCAATTCCGGCAGAAGGAAAGATAGAAGAGGAGCTCGCGGCAGAAGATGTGACAGTGACCAAAGTACCACTCGGTCAAGCCACCACTGAAGGATTGAAGCAGGACACGCAGACATTGATAGATGCTTTATTCCTTAGGCTTGACAGTGAGAAGGCGGAGAAAGAAGAGTTGCAGAAGCAAGTATCTCAATTATGTGAGATCATAGCCAAGGTTGCTAAACCTTCCATTCAACCCATTTCAGAGTAGGTGAGTGATCATCTTATGCAGGAAATGGAAGATGCAAGCAATCAAGTAAAGGCCATTGACGAATGGAAGGATTTGATTATTCATCAAGCTTCTGTACAACTTGGGGAAGTGCCAGCCCGCCTAAAGGTTATGAACGATGCAACAAATCAACTAAAGCAACTGATGGCAAACATAGAAGGCATGAATACAGTTGCAGAGAGTAACCTGAGTATTTTGGCTGAGATCAACAAGCTGCCAGAAGATGTATTGATTGTGGAGGAGATTGTTTATGCATGACAGATCAGTCGAGAAGGGGAAGCAGCTAGAGTTTGCAGTATCTTTCCGTTTGGAAATCTGCAGAGTTTTGCTGAAGAGGATGCAGGCACTTGAGAGTAGAACATCAGATTTACCAGATAGTGTCATTTCTTTCATTGAAGAGATAATGGATGGGAATGTCACTTCATACGTGTGGATCGTCTCAACTAAGGTGCCTAATTCCCTGGAAGGTTCTCTTCTGATGGTACAAAAGAGAATTGATAAAGCTACCAAGCCTTTCACGATGAATTCTATCAGTAGACTGGTGGTGCTGCAGGCAGACATTGCGAGGTTTGGGCCGAGTTTGGAAGATGTGGAAGCGTGCATCAAAGTGTTGAATGAAGGGTTGCTGCAATTCAGGACAGAGAAAGAAGCAGTGGCTAAAACAGATGGAGGGATGTTGAATTACATGTTCGACAAGTATATCCGATATCAGAACAAGAAGACATAAATGTTACAGCTGGCATGACTTCTTCTATTTCTTTCTTCTTCTATTTTCTATGTTCCTGGATGAAATTGTAAAACTTCTAAGTTATTGGTTTTACAACCATTACTTAAAGTCATGTGGAACCATTCTATTAGTTAAGTGATACATGTGTCACTTAAGGAGAAGATAGTTGAGGATGATTGCCAAATGTCATCATTACTTGTTGTTTATGTTTCAGTTCAGTTTGAGTTTTCCATTTGTACTTTCCCTCCTACATTCTATAAGTAGGAGAAGAACCTCTGGGTTAATGATGGATCAGAATTTGTAAGCAAGCAATCCTGTGTTCTAGACTTTGTGCTAAACCCTTGAGAGCAACTTGGAGCAAAGGAATACAAAGGAGCAGGTTTCCGGAGAACTTTGTGTCACGGTGTACTGTGTTTCTTGCTTTTAAATCTTAGATCTCTTAAGTAAACTTTGTGTTATTATAGATCTAGATCTAGAGTTGCCTTTGTTTTATAATTCGTGTGTTCATATCTATTAAGTTTCTTCTATGTGCATGCAATTAGCTCTGCTATCTACTAATTGGGATGCACATCTTCCCCATTTCTTCTCTGTAATTCCTTTACTTCCTTCTTCTATAACTTTCCTTTCTTAAACAGCTGCTTACTTGCTGCAGAACTTCTTAGTTATGGTTCATGAACTAAGTGGTTAAAGTAAAACCCCTGATAGATAATAACACGTTTTTATTGACAAATCTGACACGGGAGCCTCACCGGTTAAATGAGGGAGATTTATCTCATGACTGCCTAGGTTTTGTGCTATGCAGAAAATCTAGCCAACAAATGGTCCTACATGAGCTTACATTCTCAATCCCCAACGAGAATTAACACACTTTTAAAAGCGTTTTGTTGAGTAGATTTCTCATATGTTGCAAATCCAATAATTTCGGTTCTTGAAGAAGCTATTCTAATGGCCAAACGTATTGAGGACGTTCATCTTAGTAGTGGTGAAGTAAAATTGCAAAAGAAAATGACTTAGATTCTAAGTTCCAAAAGAAGCCTTAATAGGTCAACCAAGTCATCCTTCAAACCGCATGACCTTGAAAACACCATGATGGATAAAGCCCAAAAGTTTTCCGCGGCTCCCAACAATCCCACGATTGCAAGCCGAATCACAAGGCTCTACTACATTAAGGACATTTTCGAGCATGACGACAATAGACACATTTGATTAAATCTCTCCCTAGTATACTCCAAAAGTTGTTGTATGCCCAATTGATCACACTTTTTAAAGTTTGACTTCAAGGTCCAAATGTACCAAAACCTTTACGATGCTAATAATCTCGACATATGTGCTTCTTTGTTGCGTTATAGGGCATTCGATGGACAAATGCCGCCAATTATGAAATGTAATCCAAGATCTAATTGACAAGGGTACCTTTAAAGTGGGCAAGGCACCTCAAAACCAAGAGTTAGATGTGTTTGAAATCCTACTCCCTTCGCATTCTAATGCTGCTTTGGCTAACCAAGTAAGATGCACGATCCATCATCTTCCTCACAACAAGGATTCATTGGGACCATACACATTGTGACAAGAAGCCAAAACTATAATCCTTGGAAAAAAGCTATGTTGCGGGATACGGATACGATACGTGGATACGTCAATTGTAAAAAACCCTTGGATACGATACGTCTCTCTACACACACACACACGATATATATATTTATGTACATCGACTCATTTTACTCATTTTTTAGTCCATAAAAAACTGAAATAGTAATACAAAACTTGAATCAATGTTCAAAACATTCAATATACTTAAGACTTTGCATTTTTATTGATCATGTGGCTGCCATACATATGATATACGAATATCATGTTAACATGAATACGAACAAAACTTGAAATTTGAAAAATATACTAGGATCCATGTTCAAATTTTCAAAACAAACAATATACTTAAGATTTTACATTTCATTGTTCATGTGGCTGCCATACATATGATATAGGAATACAAACAAATCTAGAATATATCATCTAGATTTTCCTCAAAATCAAGTTCTTGTGTGCCACTTGCGCTAGCTCCACTCTCCGCTCCTTGCGAACTCCCTTGAGCGTCATCTTCGCCATCAAATAATGAAAGTTGGGCAAGCGTGGCTACGGAGGCATCCAAGTCTGTGGTCTCTGGAATAAGATCCCAAAGTTTGTGAGGCCCTCAAAGCATACTCCTCGACTTGTGTGACAAGAGGCGAAATGAGTGGAGTGCACATATACCAAATCCTCAGCTTTTTTAGATGCCAACTTGTTTCTTTTAGCTGAGTGGATAAAGCTATAAGTACTCCAATTCCGCTTCTGCGGAAGAATTACCGGAAGAATTACTAGCCACCTATTATAACAAAGTTAGAAAATTGAAATTCAAAGACAAGTTAGTATCCTAAGTACTTAATAAAATTTAAAATATTCAAAATGATTCTAAATTTTAAAATTTATAAAAGTTATACCTGTGAAAGAACTTTTATAGCAATAGGACGTAAATACTTGGCATCATGGCCATGTACACACCACCATGTGGTTGGAGTCAAGCTACTGTTGTCAAAAAGAGCCTCAATCGATCCCATGTTGCCTTCTCGAACCATAAACATGCCCATGTCACTTATGACCACTTTGGCTATAGATGGATCGGGAAAATTCTTCCGAATGCTGCCCGGTTCCATTTCCAACTTCGAGTCAAAAATGGTGCTTGCTGTTTGGTAGCCCAAGTACATCAGAGCTATAGTACTTTGGGGTCAGTGCATAAGCAAGGAGATGTAATGGGGTGGTCATTTTATTCCACCTCTTCATGACCATAGTCTTGACCTCACCGTAGGTCTCTTACGGATCTAGACCTTTTTGTATTATATCTACGATGCGCTCAAGCATGGAATCTATGCCATCATATCTCTCTCCCAAGCATGCTTCATCGAGTATCTACATATCGGATCATGGAGGGAATGGGTTACCAGTAAAACTCAACAAGTACTCAACCTTGGCCCACCTGATCCTCATCAAGGATCCATGATTTTACCCTTGTAGCTTTCTCTCGTATTTGTTGCCTCACACTGACCAAACACTGCTGATCACCATACTGCTTAAAGCCTCTCTCACCTTCACAAGCCGTCTCAAAACAAGCGTGTGAGAGGCAAATCTAGTTTCTGCAACCTTCAGCAACTCTAACCTTGAGAATTTCCTAAAAATGGCTTGTGACATATGATGGTTTGTGATAAACATTTGAATGTCATTTGCCTCAGAATAAATTTGCTCAATCCATGGGATTTTCCCAATCTTTTGGAGCATCAAGTTAAGGGAGTGGACAGCACAAGGGGTCCAAAAAATGTGCTCATATCTACCCTCTATGATCATTCTTGTTGCTTTACAATTTTTAGCGTTGTCCGTGATGACTTGGACAACATTATGGGGGCCCACCGACTCAATTGCCTCTATTAAAATGTTAGCAATAAATTGTGCATCCTTGACTTGCCCTTCATAGTCAACGGCTTTAAGGAACATTGCCCCTTTAGGGCATCGCAACAACATTTATGAGGGTCTATTTCTAGCATCTTTGCATCCATCCGAAATGATGGAACCCCCTGTTTCCTTCCATGAGTCTCTGATTGGCTGCAAAGTCTTGTGAATGTGTTCCACTTCCTTTCCCAAGAGTGTGGTTCGAACTTTTTCGTAACCTGGGGATTTGTACCCTTGTGGAGCTTCATTGATACCCTTCACCATTTGATGCCAATATGGAGATCTCAATACATTAAAGGGCAGCCCACATGCATAAATGCATCGAGCAACAACCTCATCAGCAACCTCCCTCTTTTCAATATTAAATGCTTTCTCCAATGCTCCTTTTGGCCTTTTTCGTGAGCTCTCTGGACTCTCTTCATCAAATGGTTGACTTTGAGTTTGAATGAAAGGATGAGAAGTAGGTCTAGGTGTGGGTGGTAGTGATGAAGGCCTTCTTTGCGAAGGAATTGTTCTAGTTCTATTTCTTTCAGCTTGTTTATCAGCCTCCTCTTGCTCTCTTAGGTACTCTGCCATTTTTTCATTTGATATTTTTGGGCACCTCTTTATCCCCACACCTCCAACACCAGTCAAATGGATTTTCACTCGACTATATGAGGATCTGTACTGAGCTTGACAACCATGACATATCCAGACCCGACACCCACCACCAGCAATGTTGTCTACCACTGTCACATGTCTCCAAAGAGGGGAATTAGGATCATGTTTCATAGAAGGCGATGTGTTTCAAGCTTGGCCTTACACTCCACTCGAAGCGAGAACTTGATGCCATCCTAATATGTTTTTGATCACCATAACGGCGCGAGGTGAGAGCATACATAGAGTTAGGATGTTTAAAAAATTAAAAACATTTTGCCTTAACATAAATAAATTAGTTATGTTATCCTAATCTGTTTTTGATCACCAAGATTGCCATAAAGGCGTGAGGTGAGAGCATACACAGGTTTAGGATGTTTAAAAAATTAAAACACAATTTGCCTTAACATAAATAAATTACTAATTAGTTATGTCATCCTAATTTGTTTTTGATCACCAAGATCACCATAAAGGTGTGAGGTGAGAGCATACACAGATTTAGGAAGCTAAAAAATAAAAAACAAATACACTAACATTGAACAATGCATTTAAAATTAAAAAAATGATTTTTTACCAATTAATAAATTAAATAACCCTAAACTATGCCATCCTAATCTGTTTTTGATCACCAAGATTGCCATAAAGGCGCGAGGTGAGAGCATACACAGATTTAGGATGTGTTTAAATTATAAAATTTAAAAAAATGCAACATAATAAATAAATAAATAACCGTAAAAAAATAAAACGAAAGGATGAATTAAAAATAAAAATAAAATTAAAATACGGTATACCTGTAGAGTGTAGTGTAGAATCGTAGATCCTGGTTGCCTCTAAAATTTTAAAACAATCTCTTCCTCTCAAGTCTCAACAATGGCTTCTTCTCCTTCTCCTCCTTGCAATGATGGACTCCAAACAATAGAAGCAATCGCTGCCCCTCCTTCAAATCTTTGCCTCCTCTAAGCTCTTTGCAAAACCTCCTTCCAATCTTTGCCTCCACTAAGCTCTTCACAACTCTTCTTTGGCTCTTTGCTCATTCACTTGCAAAAAGACAATGAAATTGTTTGTGTGATTTCAAATGAGAGGGGTGGGTGCTTTTTATAACTTTTTGTGGGGAGAGGGTGTATTATTTTATTCATTTAGTGTTTAGGGTTCGGTTTTAGGGAGTAGAAAAGTCAAAAATTTAAAAAAATGAAATAGAACTAAAAAAATGTATATAATCTTTGGATATGTACACGATAAATGCGGGGTATGTCGGGGATACGTGGATACGTCTGTACGTATCGACCCGACATACCCGGTGCGTATCCGCCACGTCTCGTATCGAGTGTACGTTTCGAAGGGGATTCGGGGGGTTTTGGAGTATTCGTGCAACGTAACATTGTAAGACTCCCGCGCATGGGAAACATTTTAATATATTGCCAAGGTCGGAGATTTGATGATGGCAAGCCAAGTCGGTATTTCCGCACATAGGATAAATTCATCCCGATTTCCATGGTGGAACTTTGCAGTGGAAAGCCAACACAAGGTTTTCGCGCCTTGAAAGGGGGTCCCGAGTTTCATCTTGCAAGAGCGTGAAATTTGAGAAAACATCACCAAGTGGGGATAATCGCTTGGAAAGCAAAGGGAAAAGCTCTTGAGACCAACATACTACGTCAAGGCCAAGTCAATGCCGAGAAATTTTTGCAGTTCTTGAGTTACTTTCCAGATTAATAGGACAGTTGTGAATTGGAGCGAGTCATGGGGAAACAACGCAACGTAATACCGATTTCAGAGGAGGTAATACCAAGCTCATCAATATGAAGCATGGCGGAAGAATAGGAGGCGGACCGAGTTGCTCACTGACAAGAATCTCAAGGTGTCAGAGCGGTAATAATGTAACGAGCTCTTCTTGCTAAGAATAATAATGATCAAACTCTCAAATGGAGCAAAATGACCCGTCGTTGGAGAAGCATCGCAGAGGAGTTTAGGTGAGTGAATCATTTGATGTATGGAAGGTGAAACTCGTAGCGAAGGGAGTAGCTCAGTTTTGAGCTCAAATACATGTGTCGACAGTGATGAGTCGTTGGAACCACGGTGAGAGCTCATCCGGTTGACAATATTTAACCAAGTAGAGCGGCTCACATTTACCAAGAAGAAAAGTATCGCAGGAAGGCCAAGTTGCCTCAAAAGGTCATGTCATGGGAGCTCGGATTGCGCCTAAGTAATGGATGAGTGATTGATTTGATAGGTGGAACGAGGCGTTCAAGAAAACACAAGATAAACCATGAGTTCCTCATGGTCAGGTCGATGATAAAAGTGAGGAGCAAGAATGAGCTCTACATATGACATCGAGCCTGGAATTCCTAGTGATGCCATGGCTCGATTTTGTTGGAAGATGGCTCGATGAGCCCATGCAAGTAAATGTCTAGTTTGAAGCATTCGAGTGCTAGTAAGTGCAAGCCATGTCAACCTTAGCATGATGTTGCAGAGATAAGCTAAGTTAACGTTTATGCATAGCTCGGCCAATGGAAAAGTCGATAGATGGAACTTTGTTCTGTAGAGCTCACTCAGGAAATATTTAATGCAACACAGAGCTCGTGAGAAGGTTAAGGAGCTCGGTTCATTGATATCGGGTTCGTAGATGCGGGTGGAATCTCATTATAAATGCATGGCCACGCATTAAGCCGCTGATGGCATATTTCCAAGGTGGTGAAGGTATGTATGGAGCTCGTGAACAAACTCATGCATGCGGTCTCGGCACTTAGATGACATACCGAGCTCGGTGCGGTTACAAGAAGAGCTCGATCAATGCAAAAGAGCTCGGTCGCGTTGATGAAAGGCTTGGACATGGTAACTCGAAAGGTGATCGAGCCACACGGTGAAGTCAAAATAAAGAATGGCTTAGTTGAAACTCGCAAGCAGCGAACAAGCTTGAGAATGATGGCGAGTTGGGAAAATAGGCTCAGCTCGGTGTTGAGTTCATGATTTGCGAGCTAGTGGCCAAGTCCTTGGGGTTGTCAAACCATCGGGTGGCGAGTTGCTCACGTGATGGAGTTGAGCTCATTGAAGCTCGCCGAGCTAAGTACACATGCCATAGGCATGGATCGAGAGCTCGTTCACTCGAGCTAAAGCCCGGGTCATGCAAAGAGAGGGATCCGGAATAATCTCCCCATGCTTGCTCGAGTTACGTTTAAACAAAGGGATATAGTTATAACTCGCCCACCATTAGTTGCAATGACGAGGCCATCATCGCAATCTACATGGAAGGAGCTCGCTAAATGGGCCGCTTTACCAAGATCAGGGAGTTGGTTGAATTCGAGTCGTCGGGAGATGGGCCATACTATGTAAATCACCAACGAATCCAACGAAAGGTTAACCGAATCAAGGTAAAGACAGGAGGTCATTTAATGCGCTTAATGCGATGTAAGATTGGAAAACTCATGGGAGAGCTCGGAGACTAGTTGCAGCGAGTGAGTGTCGAGCTCGGGCGACATAGAGGCAAGCTCTTGGAATCGAGTCATGTATTGCATGATTATAAACCCCTCGGCGTCGAGATAGCTCGGTGAGCCATGTACTAATTTCTCGCATTGTTGGATGAGCTCGACTTGTCATTATAAATAAAGAATAGAGCAAGTCGTCATTTCAGAGCGAGCCCACAGGTGAGGAGGCAACTCTAGTAGGATTTTGAGCTTAGGTTGATCGTGTCGAAGCTAAGAGGAAGACATTACTTTCCATGTAGGCGAATAACTATTGCCATGACAACTTGGTTTTGGAAAGCGACGGGAAAAGGGCTTGACACAGGCTAGTAACACAACTCGGTTGGGAAGTGATTAAGCTCGGTTAAATGTTGAGATTGGTGTACATGTGTGCACGAGTTGAGGCCGAGTTGTATGAGTTTGGAGGAACTTGAAATCGATCGACAAGCTTTGAGGAGAACCGAGCTATGTGGGCCAAATTACATTGGGCGAATTCAGGGAAGGTAGCTTGTGGAACGGCGAGCTGACAAGGAATAGGAGGAGCTTGATGGAGAGCTCGTTTTGGGAGCTCGACATGGCGATAAGCATTGAAAGTGCAAGGAGCCATGTTGCAGGACCGAGCCAGTCAAGAGACGTTTAATGCAAGGGACTCGGTGGACTCATGAAGTCGGGACAATGCGATGGAAAGAGGAGCTCGAGCCCAACTCGGTGAGTTGGCTCGGCAAGCCAACCACCAAGTTGGGTTATTTTTTGACTCATTCACATGGACCTCCCACTTTCTTCAAGTCAAACCAGTCAAACGAGAGGGTCCCACATTATTTTTTAATTAATTTAATATTTTTATTTAAATATTTTATTAATAATATTTATTATTATTATTATTAAAATATTTTATTTAAATATTCTTTTAATTAATTAAGGAGAACTAGGTCAACCAAGCATTAATGGCACATGATGGAAGCTTCTCAAAGTGGTTCAACCAACTGTAATAAATATATCATGTGCCTTCAATTTAGGAATGTAATTATGACCTTTCCTCTTCTCTCTCACATATTCTTCTATAAATGTAAGTTGGAGGCTCATTCCAAAGGGTTCCACAGTCGAGACGAGTTGGACAGTTAGACTTCTTAGGCAAGTGTAAATTTTTCAAGAATCCTCTCTCTTCTGCAAGTTGTCTTTGTATGTTGAGGGAACTTTCAAGCCTCTTTTCCAAGACTGTAATGGCAACCATTGCCTCTTCTGAATGTATGATGCATTGTGCACGTTATTGAAGCAATAAAGGTGTGTGTTCTGTGACTAATCTCGGTCCTTTCATCCTTCTATACTTCTTTGTGTCTTTTCTCATGCTTGCAGTACAATGTGCAAGTTCACGTTTCTATTGCAGGTTCTTGGAGTTTTGTGTTTATCAAGTGGTGGAGTATTGCATGCAATTGAGTTGTGGTGTTTGTTCACCCTTCTCAAGTTCATCCTTCTTCATTGGAAGACTGATAACTTGTTTGTCTAATCGAGTTTAACAAAGGGAACGTGTGCTTCCTAGTCTGTGGTATTATGTACCCTCTCTAAGTTGCAGTAGGTGAAGTTGACTTGTGGTGCACACACCCTCTTCAAATTAACCCTTCCGAGTCTGACAACACCCTTTATTTGGTGCATCACCATCCCTAGTATAGTTTCATTTTTGCAAATCTCTTTCCCTAAAACCCATGAAAATGTTAGCATAGGACTAGATAGCCATTTTATTACACTAGGAGTAGTACAACACTTAGTTTAGGAAGAGGAAGCCGGCCTTCTCCGGAGGTTCACCTCGAGCCCAAGTCCCACAGCTTGAGAGGTGATCCCATGTGTCCCAATCACATCGAACGTCTTGTTCACATTCTGGCCATTCGGAGGGTGCAGTGATTTGGCGACAACAAGAAGTAGGCAATGGACCAATGACATCACTATACACCAACTAAAGCTTGTCTCTTGCTCTATATGTTCCTCCTTTCTCAAAACTATCCCTATGTTGTTTCCCGTACATCTCTCATACACATGTAATCTGCATAGCTTTTGGTAAGTCCATAAACTTGTTGGAATATGTTGTAATGTCCCTTTTGGACTCAAATTTGAGGAATTCAGATTTCTCCAAAACCCTAATGGAACATTGCCGGAATTTATGACAGCCACTAGTATAAATCCAATTTTTACGACATCAATTTGATTTGGTGCAAAACTTAGGGCAACGACTGTTTTAGGTTCCCAAAATCCTAAGGCGACCTAGGTAAAATGCAGATTTTAGTATTTCCCACATGAATATTTAGAAAAACATCAACAACATGAAACCCTTGATGAATTCATGCAAAATAAATGCTTCAACAATAAAATATAGACTGTTGGAATTAATTATTGCTCAAAAACAACTGAAACTTCAAAATCTATATCTTCAGAAATACTTAGAGATAAAATGCAAATTATAGCTCAAAATGACCACAAAAATGGTAGCTATCAGACAACATTAAGATCGGATTATTCCAACCACAAAACCCCTTGAAATGTTGTCTTGAAATCTCCAAATGGGTTGTTAAAGTTGGAAATGAATGTGGTAGCCCCAAAAGAGCCTGCCCTAGCTGGAATTTGTGCCCTAGCACGAATAGAGACCCTTGCCGTTCTAAATTTCTGAATTTTAAGCTCACTTGTGACTCCTAGATGAAGCCACCAATGCAACAAATGAGGGTTTTCGTCCCCAATAGGATCCAATGAGGGTTTTCGTCCTCAAAGGCTGAAAATGAGAGCTCAATGCTCCAATTTCCAAAGAGAAGTATCAAAATTACCAGATGATCCTTACAATGAGCCCCAACATTTGCCTTTATAGCCTTTTCTTTCTTTTTCCTTGTGGAGCGCACCATATGGGACCCTTTATTTCTTTTTAACATTTACTTTTCCCTTTTTAGTTCTCCTTTTGGGTCACTCCACTTGGGCATTTAAAAATAATTAATTAAATGCACTTTTCCCTCTTTTTAATTTTTTAAAGGCGACTCGAAATAATAAAAAAATAGGCTTAGGGTCTTTTTTTAGGCTAAGGGTCTTCTTTCGCTTTAGTATTTAAAAATACATTTTATTTTTAATAATAATATTATTAAGTTGCCCATAAATAGAGAGTTATCTAGGCTCAACTTAAAAATATTATTAAGTATTTCTAATTTAGAAAAGGGGACATTACAGTCCTCCCTCCCCAAATTTGCTTGTCCTCAAGCAAGGCTGGCCTGCAAATACCAAGGTGCTCAAGTATCACCATACCAAGGTGATGAATCAAACTGAAATGCCCATGTAATCTAGATCCTGTACCTGTTAAGTGGGATAACTCCTGCCAATCAATACAACTCCCAACTCCATTCTCCACAATGATTATGAATGACCCTTGCATCGTAGGAGACAATCCGACAATCATGAGTGGATGCAATTCATTCTCACAATGCTCTTCCTCTATTTGACATTGCATGAAAATATTCCCCGAGCCCACACAAGACCCATAGCTGCCATATAAACTTACCATTGTGCTTTTGTTGCACACCTTGGTTCTTCCCATGTGATGGAGAATCTGGGACACTCATTTGAGCTTCGTGATCCAACTTGCAAGATCCTATGGCTTCCTTAGAGGGGTTGCAATGAACACCTTCCCAAGTAGAGTTCAGAAATACATTGTGTGAGGGCTGGAAATAAGTCAAGACAGTCATAACTCACTTAAGATTTTACCCAACTGGGTACCCTATTGGCTGTGATGATGATTCCCTTCAGCCGAGCCCTTTCTCCCACTTCTTCCATCCCAAAAGCTCCCCTAAAGTGTGCCCACTGGCAGCTGTTCATGACTGATAACAACTGCCCCAACAACATGTCTATGGTGTAATAGTAGTAGAATTGGTTTCCTCTTGCACAACTTAAAGGTGTAAAGGCTGGAAACTGCCCCGTATTAGCTAAAAATACTATAACAGAGGTAACGAACTGGAAATTCCTCCATCTTCTGGGTGTGGTAGCCACGCTTGGAACTCCATTCACTCTACCTTGAAGTATTGCCTCTTTCCCTTTATCCTTGAATTCCAACACAAGATATAAGCAATGCATGCCAACACTTATGCTCACCTCTTTTGGATTGCTGTCATAATGATTACCTTGGCCTCCAAAAGATGCTTCCATGCTGCCCCAAACTAATCTCTTCAAAATTTGGTTCAGATCAGAACTTATGAGTGCTGGTACGTAAGTGTAACAATCATACCTTGCCCTGAATTTCTTCCCAAACAATACCAAATATGTTGGGACGTTGGCCTTAATTGATCTCAATGAGTGAACCCTCTTATACACAATATTAAATGAAAAGAATGTCTTCAAACCTGCCCATCTATTGTTGTCCAAAGAAGATATGCACAGTCCAACACATGAAATTGGGGAGAACATCCTATCATGGCTGTAGCATTGCATGTCATTACTCAAAATTGGGATTGTGGTGGCCGGAAACCATCTTGTACCCGATGCAAACACCTCATCAATTACCATGGGTGGGAAATGCATCTCCCTTGTGATTAACAACTCTTTTATAGCTGCCACTAGAATGTGGGGAGAGCTGGAAATGTAGGTAACAACACTCCTAAAATTGGAGGTAGTTCTCATAATGATCCATGGATCATAGCTCTTGTTACCCAAATTCATACCAACTATGTTAAATTGGTAAACACATAACCAAAAGATCCCCTTTTACCCATGTCTCACTATTGGTTGGGAAAATTGAATCTTGAAACAAGCAACAATTCAGGGGACAACAGTCCCTCCTCTTTATGGGAGAGGTTCCCTTATTCCACACACAAGCAAGGAAACTACTTATTTACAAATTTACAAGCTATCAATATTAGATGAGGATTTTGATGTTGGAACTTCTTGAAGAGTATTCATATTTAATGATTTGCAATACAGAAGAAAGAGGATATGGAAGAAACAATGATTTCAAGAATGTATGATGGCTACACTTTCAGATATATAGATGACAGAGTAATATCCTACTTATGTATGCATGAAATTTCAAGAAACATGTGAATCCATTTATATCTGAATACAAGACATATATGCAATAGACACAAAGTTCTAAGCACAACATCAACTAGAAGAACTCAAAGTTTCATACTCAAATATATCAAATCCACATTTACACGGCAAAGAATAGAAATAGAAGAAAACACAGGAAAAGGAGAGAAAGAACTTATTCTGTATTGATTCTTGACAGTTTTGTATTTACTTACATTCCAAATATCAAAATCGAAATCCCCATTACAAAGAAAAGAAGTCTCCTTATATAGCCGCTCCAGCAGTTACAAAAAGAAAAATCTTCGGTTTTCTTTCTTTTAACTAAAAGTATTCAACCTTAAGTTGGCTTGATAACAAATTACATCTTTTGAAATAGTACCAACTTTTGAGAATATAAGAAAAATTAAAAGAAAGACTCAAGTACTAGCTGAAGGAACATCTGAAGAGGAGGCAACTACAGTCTTTTTCTTCAATATCTGATTTCTAAATCTTACCAATGTTCCAGCTATTTCCATGCCTCGCGGAATAGTGGTGTTGGTAATGGCGTTTGTCCAGAAGTTTAAGCAACCTTCCATTTCTTCCCAAAAGTCTCCATTTTGTGAAAAACCTTTAATTGCTTCAATGATTATGGTCCGTAGTGCACATATTTCCTTCACCTTTTCTTTGGTTATAATATCAGACTTGAACAATATTTCTTTGATGAGGTTTTTGAATTCTATCTTGATATCTTGCAATGTGTTTCTACTGACAGAGTCTTCCTTGAAAAACTGGCAGCGAAGGTCTCTGAATTCATCTTGCACACAAGCCTTGAAAGCTTCACCCTTTTGGAACATATTCTTCAACTCATCAATTGCCTCTTCCAGGACCTTTATCTTCCAGTCCACACTATGCACCCACTTCTTGGAAAGATTGTTCTTTGAATCATCAAATACTTTACTTGCAATGAGGGTTTGTTCATCAGTTGTACTTATTTGTCTGAGATCTTGTATACAATCTACCCATAGTTTGAGCTCTTTTTCGAAGACCAGCGATGACTGGGGTGAATCTTTGTTGAATTGAGAAAACATTATCATATACTTTATATGCTTCATCCATAAAATTTAGACCTGAAATTAGCATATCATCCACCATTGCTTCCATTGTTTTTCCATAGGTAACATGCTTATGGATATCCTTGATAGTTTGAACTTCATCACTAGTCAAAACAACAGGTGGTGGAATTGAGGCTAGTGGGGTTGGATCAAGCACTTTGTCTTTTGCCAATAGAGACCGAATGAAATTTGAAAGGATTTGAATTTTCTCCTCCAATTGTTCTGTGTTTGCTTACCCTTCTCAACCCTTTCAATCACTTTTGATATTGTCTCCTTTAGGTTATGAACCTCACTCTCAGGAGTGGATTCACCCAATGGTATCCTTGTTAGTTCCAAATCATTCAAAGCCAAATCTTCCTCTAATTTTTCCATTCTTGGTTTGGCAACTTCCAAAAATTGTTGTCCTCTAGAATCAAATACCAACCTTGAGGTGGTTTTAGCTTTCTTTGCGGAAGGAGCAGGAGTTGTTCCAAAAGAGCAGCCACAACATCAAATTTTGGAGCAACAATTTGAGATGAAGGCTTTCTTTTCTTACTGTCAATAAATGGTTGGACCCAAGTAAAAGAAGTACTAGAAGGAGGAGGAACAAGAGGCCCTAATGCAAGTGTGCTCATTGAACCCAAAGTATGTGCAGCTGACACTTCCAATACAAATGTTCCAATACTAGAAACAGGTATTTCCTTAGCAAGGGTCTCTGTGACAGGTGGCTCCAAAATAACCATTGTCTCAGTTTCTGATGTGAGATCTTCTTGTTTGCCATCTCCTTCTTCTTTTTCTATGTTGCTTCCTTCAAGACTTCTTTCTTCATGTTCTTTTGCTTCTTCCTCATCATCTCCACAGAGATCAACAATTTTCTCAATGTTTGTACTGCTTCAGATTGCTTTGGAGAAGGCAACTGCTTACTTTCTTCCTCGATTACCTCTTCTGTGTTCTCAATTTTTTTAGCTTTCCCCTTCTTAATATACACCAAGGTTGAAGACTCAAGAGGGGAGGGAGTTGATTGTGTATGAGCTTCAGTACATATTGCTGTAGTGTTTTCTCTATGAGGAGTGGATGCTCCTTGAGAAGAGGATCTTGATCTTCCTACTCTATAGACCTTCATTTTCTTATCAAACCAAATTTTAGTCCTGACTAAGATTGGATTTATGATCTCTTGTAAGTTATCCCTTTCTTTCTTGAACCAATCAATGGTTTCAAGAGGAGTGTGCTTGATAGATTTGTCAAATTCAAGAGATTGTAGGTCTTGTAAATTCCAAAATCCTTGATTTGTTGCAAGGATAGCCTACCATAGTATCTTCTTCTTACTTCATAGTCATTTGAACAATCAGCCCAATAGTCTTCTTGTGTCATGGAGGTGATAGAAGGACATCCTGAAATTATCTGAAATAAAACCTTTGATATCAAAGTAGGATCTTTTCGAAAAGTGTAGAGATTAAAAGCAACAATGGTCCTCTCAATGTTCTGTGCATCCAGAGTAGTTCTGTAGGTGTAGTTACCCAAAGTAATTGGGAACTGAATGCCAACTATTTTCTTGTCCTTGCAAGTTCTATGCAGCTTGTCAAGTTGTCTGCAAATTTCAACCAGGGCAATCTTATCACTGCAAAACATTGGAAGTTTAAGAGGTAATCCCTCGAAGCCTGCTAGCCTGATGTAAGAAAACTTCTTGAATTGAATGAAGTAGCTACCATAAACAAAAATTAGTTGCTTGGCCTCATCAGAGAACCTCTCAGTTGTGTTGCCTTCCAACAATTGACAATATACATGGTGAAGGCATCATTAACTCTTCTAAAATGATGATTGCTATTCTTCAAAGTCAACTGGGGGTAGTATTCATATATTGGAGCACTCTTTTTATCCTCATTAGGAGAAAGACCCAACCATGCTCTGTATGCTACAATGGTGTACATCAAATAAGAAGTCATATGAAAGTTTTAGTATGCCTGCCTTACATATAGATATCTCATTCGAAAAGAGTCGGCGGAGTGCATTAAATGAAGAATTCAATGTATTGCGGGAAACATGAATGTTTGGGACACAAGACGCCAACTTTAACCTTTAGAATGCGGATATGGTGGAGAAATTGAGCACAAAAGGCCCATGGAACATTTGGGACACCAAGAGCCAAAATCTCCGCAATATAAAGAAGACTAGCCCAAAGATGCGGTAAAGGCGGATTTTTGCAGGCTAGTCGTGATGCACTTGGGACTAGGGAAAGCCGACATCTCCGGAATACATTAATACTTAGCACAAATTGGGTAGATTGGACAAAAGGTGCACAAAGGGTCCTTGGGACTTTGGGAAAGGAGTTCTCCGGTGAGTCGAAACGTCCACACAACAAAGGGAGACCCGTTTAATGGAGAATCGAGAGAACATGAAGCTGAAGGAACATGGGACACGCGGGACATAAAAACCCGAAATACCCACAGACAAAGAAAAAGTCCCAAACTCGAAAATTTGAAAGAAAATGACTAACTGTTGAAGACAATTTCTTTCCTTCATGCTTCACAAAGGCAAACAAAGAGCTTGAAAGAGAAGACTTACCTAAAAATTTAAAATTTTGTTGAAAATGTACACATTTTCAGGTAAGTGACATGATTACCCTTTTTGAACCTTCCTTTCAACAAGCATCTTGTTGTCCCAACGATTGTGATCTTCTCCTTAACCTTGCCTTCAAGTTTAGAAATTGGCTCCACGGAGTGACTTATGAATTGTGAGTATTGGTCCTTCACCACTTTTCTAGAATTCACAATATGCAAGTTTCTTTCTATCCTAATGCATAGGATGGTGAACTTACCAGCAATAATGATCATCATTTTCCTCAAGTTGAAAGCTCCCACAATGCTTAATAGGAGTATGGAATCATGGCTGCCAAGCTGAGTTCCCTTACTCAAAATCAAGAGTGTAAATGTTGAGACCCACCTAGCAAATATCTCATTTATGACAAAAGGTGGATATGCATTTTCCTTGTAGTACAATACTCCTTAATGGCCGTGTTACCATATTTTCCATGATTGGCTAAAAATAGCAATTGGCTAAAAATAGCAACCCCATGCGCCAAAGGAAGAACAAGGGAGAAGTGCATGGAAGGGTTTAAAATAGAAGATTCTATTTTTAGGAGTTTTGGATAAAATTAGAAGAGCATGCTGCTGTTCTATTTTTAAGAAGTTGATGCTAAAAATAGGTGCATGGAGGAATTAAAAATAAAAGAAAGAGAGAGCTGTTGTTCCAAAAATAGAACTTGTGCTAAAGATGGAAGGCTTTTCTATTGATTAGTCAAGCTGTTGGTTACTTTGCTTTGCTTTGTATGGTGCGAGTCCCATTGACCTATTTTTGTGGTCACTTGTTGGGCATTTAATACAATTATCTTATCTAATTGTTATGGTGCCAAAAATAGAAGGATAAAATTAATTAAAAGCAGCAGTCAGTTCCTACATGTGGCGCCAAAGAGGAGAGGTTTTTTATTAAATCTAATGCATGCAACAATCTACGGGGATCTGTGGCGCCAAAAGGAAGGAAAGAGGAAATTTAATTAATTAAATCATGCATCGCCACCCATGCACCACAAGAGGACAAGGAATAAATAAAATTAAAAAAACATGCGAGACAAGCTATTTTTGGAACGTAACAGCCTATGTAGGCTGATTTCTATTGTAAAAATCATATGAGACACACTTGGGTTGATTTGCTCTGGCAATTCTAGCCTTGTACTTGCACCTTTGAATAAAAAGCTCCATTTTGCCCTCTCATATCGCTGTTTTCTGATTTTTCATTGTGTTTGATAGGAATATTGTGTTGCTTTAGTGTGGAATTTACTCCCTCTACCGTTGTCTTTTCTCTAAACCCTTGAATTTATTATGCAAAATAGCTTAGAGTTGTGCAAGTGTGTGGAAGAGCAAGTGGAGTTGGATATCGATTCATGAGAGAAGTAAGCAAGAAGATGAATTGTAGGAGCAAGGTGTGTGAGAACAGAGCAAAGCAAGTATAGAGGGGAAGTGTTTACATTGTTTACTTTCCTTCATCTTATTGTAATCTGTATCTTTTGAATTGGCCAATACATATAAGTGGGAAGAAAGAGCAATTGCCCTTCCGATTGGTTTTCCCTCAAATTGGGGTTTCAGATAAAAATTTGGTTGTCTTGTTGGTTTAATTTCTTTCCCTTCTTTACTGCAAATAATTCTAAGCACAAAGAGCTTTTCACTAACTTCAAACAATCTGTCATTTTCAAAATTGAAAGTAGAACAATAAATTTTTGTGGTCTTGTAAATTTCCAAAGCTAGAGGTTTATAGATCATTTTGGTATCAGAGTTGATAAGTATCTAGGACTGTGGTATTCGTTCTTGTGATTTGTATGATAGTGACAAGGTCTAAAGGTGAAGAAGTTTTACCTTGCGATCAGACATATCTACGAAGAAGTGGAAACAAGAATTCGAGATCAAATGGAGGAAGAGAACTTGGTCCGTAGAATTGAGATGTTAGAGACCATGATGGATAGGTTGTATAGACACCAACAAGAACTCTCAGATCTGCAAAAGATGGCTTTAGTCAAGCAAGATTCCATGGACTCAGTGGTTCGAGCTTTGGCGAAAAGTTTGGCATAGGAAAGAGCCACGATGAGGAAGAAGATATGGAAGAGCGTGAAGAAGAAACTCAGTTGTAAAGAGAAGGTAAAATCTGATCATGCTCCTTTTAAAGTTGAAACTAAGGTTGAAATTAAGAGCTTTGAAGGACAAGTAGATGCGAGTTATTAGATAAATGGTTAAAACAATTGGAAGTTTACTTTAGTGTGCATAATGTCATGGAGGCACAAAGGATTACCTTTGCACGTCTCAAAATGGAAGGTCATGCTCTGGTTTGGTGGGAAACCCATCTAGCCACTTGTGAAGAAGAAACGTCCTATTGTCAGTACTTGGGAGGGTTTTAAAGAATTGCTTAGAGCTAACTTTTATCCTATTGGCCATAAGATTGACCAGATGATTAAATGGCAAGTATTTTAGACAAGGCAGTGGTCAAAGTGTGTAGGATTATACTACGGAGTTTTGGAGACAAGCCATGTTGCTTAATATGGACTTGGAGGATGAGGATATTTTGACCAAGTATTTGGGAGGACTTCACACTCACCTTGAAGGAAGGTCATCTCCATGAAGCCCAAGGATCTCAATGAAGCATGTGTGCAAGCATACTACATATATTGATGATGAAAAGAAGCAAGGAGAAGCGGAGTCAAAGACAAAGCAATCAACAAATCAGCCAAAGAAAGAGCAGGGACAAACAAGTAACAAAGGTAAATGGAAGGGAAAGGTAAACAAACTGCCACTACTTTGAATACTTGTAAAGATCCCAAGAATTTTTGTAAGAATTGTGATATCAATGGTCATATTGATGCTACATGTTGGAAGTTACATCGGAGTTACATCCAAAGAACCGAACCAAGGATTCAAAGAAATCCATGACAGTTGTAAAGACAGATGGGGAGGTGGAAATAGAGGATGATTGATGTAGACGAGAGGCTTGGATGCACGACCACCAACATGAACAACCAAGAACAAGAGAAGAAGAGATGAGTAAGCTATTCTAGATCAAAATCCAAATCAAGAGAACTAAGGTAAATGCTTTGGTTGATATTGGTTCTCAATCTAATTTGATTTCTGATGCGGTTGTAAAGAAGCTTGGTCTTGAAACTTATGAGCATCCACATCCATATCCTTTGGGATGGGTGAAGAAGGGTGTAGAGATTCGGAGTAACAAGAAGATGTAGGTTCAAGTTTGGGATAAATTCTCAGTATATAGATGTATTGGAAGTTGATGTAATTCCACTTGATGCATTTGATGTTGTTTTGGGAGTCCTTACTTGTATATCAGGGATGCCATATTCACGAGAAGGGAGAACCGATATAGATGGGTCAAGGATGGAATCGATTCAACATCGGGCACACCAGCGTAAGACAAAAATTGCTATGGTAAGTGCTAACCAAGCAAAAAGACTTATTCAGGAAAATCATAATCAGTTTTGTTTACTTTTATTAAAGGATAAACAAGATGGGGTGGAAATTTCAGATGTTTCTAACCAAGGGATGAAGGATTTGGATAGTATTATTTAGTCTTTTCTAGGAAGTATTTTAGACTCCAGTGGGTTACCACCAAAACGGGAGGTAGAGCATGAGATTCAATTATTGCGGAGTCCCTC
This sequence comes from Taxus wallichiana var. yunnanensis, assembly GCA_018340775.1. NCBI lineage: Eukaryota > Viridiplantae > Streptophyta > Pinopsida > Cupressales > Taxaceae > Taxus > Taxus wallichiana. The sequence continues at coordinate 459,474,540 of CM031243.1, forward strand.
TACCAAACATCGGGTTGTATAGGCAATCCTTGTTGGAGAGTACAGAGGTAAAGAAACAACTCAGGAGCTATTAGACCAAGGGTAATATGCCAAGCACCTCACCATGCGGTTCGCCTATTGTGATGGTGCCGAAGAAGGATGGTTCTTGGAGAATGTGCATCGACTACCGTGCTTTGAACAAGATCACCATAAAGAACAGATATCCACTCCCACACATAGATGACCTCTTGGACCAAGCTTAACATGCAAAGTTCTTCACGAAGTTGGATCTCAAGTCGGGTTATCACCAAGTTAGGATGAAGGAGGAGGATATATGGAAGATTGCCTTCAAAACAAAACAGGGTTTGTATGAGTGGTTAGTACTTCCATTTGGTTTATGTAATGCACCTGCTACATTTATGAGATTGATGAATGATGTATTGGGAATTCATAGATTCATGTGTCATTGTATATCTAGATGATATTATGATTTTTAGTGCCACATGGGAGGAACATCTAACACATTTGCAACAAGTCTTGCAAGTTCTCGAGAGAAACAACTGTTATGTAATATGAAGAAGTGTGAATTTGCCAAACAGTCACTTGTCTATCTTGGGCACGTGGTTGGAGGAGGAGAGCTATGAGTGGATCCGAAGAAGGTGGAAGCCATCACCAATTGGCCAACACCAATGGGAGCCACAGAGACTAGAAGTTTTGTGGGAGCAATACAATACATGAGGAAGTTCATTAGGGCTTCTCTGCTATTTGACACACCTCTACACACATGGCCACAAAGAGTAAGGGTTTTGACTAGGGTAAGGAACAAGATAAGGCTTTTGAGTTGTTGAAATACAAAGATTAGTCATGCTCAGTACTTGCTCTTCCTAATTTGCAGCAACCCTTTGAAGTAGAGACAAATGCCAGTGATTATGTTATGGGAGCAAGTGTTGTTATAGGAGGTAAGCCAATATGTTATCATTCAGAAACTTTCACTTCAGTAGTTAGAGGATATTTTGTTTATGATAAAGAAATGTATGCACTAGTTCAGGAGTAATAAAGAAATGGAAACATTATTTGTTGGGAAAAGAAACTATTGTGCACACTGACCACAAACCTCTCAGTATTTGCAAGCACAGTCTAAATTGCAGCAGGAAAGGCACTACAAGTGGATGGGGTTCCTTTAGCAGTTCCATTTGGTGATCAAGTATAAGAAAGGTAGCACAAATTTTGGTGGCAGACATGTTGTCTAGGCCACCCACACAAGAGAAAATCTCTTGTTTGGCCACTATCTCTCAGATTGAGCCCTTCACGAAGGAAGCTTACGGGGAGGCATATGCTCAAGACAAAGATTTTGGGGTGACATATCAGCTAGTTTAGTCTCAAGGGGCTGAAAAGGATGGGTATTGAAGATTGTTATCTCAAAGATGGGCTGCTCTACCGATGGGGAAGCTTTGTGTGCCAAAGGAAGAAAAGACTTCTATTGATGAGGGAAGCACATACCTCGAAAGTAGCGGGACATTTTGGTGTTGGTAAAACCATAGCCCACTTGCAAAGGTACGTGTATTGGCCCAATATGCAAGAAGAAGTATCTAAATTCATAAGAGGATGTAAACTTTGTTGTACAAAGCAAGCCTAAAATAGGAAGGAAGGTTTGTATATGCCTTTACCGGTCCCTACTCATCCTTGGGAAGATATTTCTATGGATTTTGTAGGAGGACTACCTATGTCTAAACATGGCCATGATTATATATATATGTTGTTGATAGATTAGTAAGATGTGTGTTCTTATGGCATGTAAAAAGACAATAAAAGCATATGAGGCAGCTGAACTTTTCTTTGCTAATGTATGGGTGCATTTTGGTTTGCCAAAGTCTATTGTTTTGATAGAGATTCCTAGGTTCTTGGGGAAGTTTTGGACTACTTTGTGGGACAAGATGGACACCAAGTTATAGAGAGGAGCACGACCTTCCATCCACAGACAGATGGGAAAATAGAGGTGGTGAACAGGACTTTGGTGCAGTTGATTAGAGGATATAATAGCAAATATCCACGGACTTGGGATGAGTCCTTAGCCTACATTCAACATTCCTACAACCAAGTAATACACACATCCACTATGAAGTCACCATTTGAAGCATGCTTGGGATATCTACCTATGAATCCACTGGACATACAGTTGGGAAGCAGGAAGAAGGGGAGATACATGATTCAGAGGTGACTAGAGCAGCAAAATTCATTGAGAGGATCCAGCAAATCCATCTCAAGGTGAAAGAACAATTAGAGAAATCTCAAGCCAAGTATAAGGCTAGACACGATCAACATCGGAGGGAACACAAACTTCATGTTGGAGACAAAGTTTGGCTTTACTTGAGCAAGGAGAGATTACAAGGCCAAGCAAGGAAACTCAAGCCACTACGGTATGGACCATTCACTATATTGGAGCAGGTTGGAGAAAATGCCTTCAGGCTTGATTTGCCACCATTCATGCGGATGTACTCAGTAGTAAATTGTGAGAACTTGCACCTATATGAGCCATCCATGCTTGATGAAGAAGAAGGATGTAGTTGCTTACCTTCCATAGAAGATTGCGTCTTGGACTCACGAGGTGAATTGGAGGAGGACGTAGTGCTGCAACAGAAGATCAGAGAGACAAGGAGAGGTCCACAAGAGTCTTGGCTAGGTTGGACTAAAAGGGAAGACACCAAGGCAGGCCGGTGGTACTCGAAGGAGCAAGTGAGGGAATTGTTTCCTCATCTACTCCCCCACTAAGCTTTTGTGGGACCAAAAGCCTCTTGAGCAGGGGAGGTGTGATCCATAGGGATTTGAAAAGAACACCACTTCATCAAAAAACAACCAGTACCAGAAGGAAAATTTAGAAAAATGGAAAGCAGTCTATAAAGTTATAGAACCCCCTCTTTGCAGAGAGGCGGTTGCGTAACCCCCCTGCATGGATTGTAGAATGACTTGTAACCACTAATGGTTACGTGTAACTTGCCGGTTTGCACAGACACGGCGGTCTGTCACTAATGGATGGAAAAATAAAAAAAGCCACGAATAGTCGCGGATTTGGAGCGTCGGACTGTGTCTCTTCCTCTGTACGACCCTTCTCATTCTCCAGTGCATGGGAGGACATGAGAAGCAACTATAAATACATGGAGAGCAAGTGGAGTTGGATATCGATTCATGAGAGAAGTAAGCAAGAAGAATTTAGTGTTGGAGTTGAATTGTAGGAGCAAGGTGTGTGAGAACAAAGCAAGCAAGTATAGAGGAAGTGTTTACATTGTTTACTTTCCTTCATCTTATTGTAATCTGTATCTTTTTGAATTGGCCAATACATATAAGTGGGAAGAAAGAGCAATTGCCCTTCCGACTGGTTTTCCCTCAAATTGGGGTTTCAGGATAAAAATCTGGTTGTCTTGTTGGTTTAATTTCTTTCCCTTCGCTGCAAATAATTCTAAGCACAAAGAGCTTTTCACTAACTTATAATCCTTACTTGTTTTTGGCAGCTCTTTTTGTGGAAATCCACTCAGCTGGAATGGCCCTCGTTGCTGTCCAAAAAGTGCAGTCCTAGGCTGCCCCTTTGCAACTGTTTGGAAAGCACCACCGGATGTGGGGTGACATGTCTTTTGACCTTGCATATGTCCCATGAGCTGCAACCACTGCACTTCTATGATCTGGCTAGTACTCACCCCATATTTCTTTTCAATGCAAGGAATGCTATTCTTATTCAATGTACTACCTTGAAGATGTTTATCAAAAACTTCAGCTCCATGCCACATTTTAGAAACATTCTTTTTGTTGTCCTCCGAGTGTTTACCTTCTTTTGCCAAATGAGTATTTGTTGGGATGTCTTTAGAATGCTCACCTCCTTGGGCTGAAGTAGGAGCCTTTGCCTTCACACTATTGCTCATGTCAAGTACCTTCCCATAGCTGTCTTGAAAATCCATCTCATATGGCAATGGCTCAATCTTTGGAATGCTCGAGAAGATGGATAGGGGCTTCTTGGAAAAGATCCTCTTTCCATTTGGTACCTTTCATCTTATCCTCATTGTTAGAGTAATTCTCATGATGATCAAAACATTGTAAGGACATAGTATGAGGGTGATACAATAAATCCTTGCTATGGAGATAATCAAATTGCTTACCATTAGTTGCTGATATGAAAATTCCAGCAAACTGAAAATAATCATTTGTACCCGGTGAGGTACCTTTCTCATGTGCATGTCTTCCCACAAAGTCTTCTTGGAACTCCACCTCATAAACCTCATGATTTGAAGGGAAAATTGCTGCTATTTTTTCTTTTTTGCCACCTTCATATATTGCTTCTTCTCTAAATTTTTATAGGTGTTGTTTTTCTTGAGCGGCTATCAACTTAGCTTCCCTAGCTCTTCTTAGCCATTCATCACACCTTTGTTGGGTCTTCATTACATCCTTTGCACTTGAAAATCTGAATTCTTTTTCTCTTTAACCCCAACATTTTGTTCATTCGATTCCATACCTTTTCCTTTGGAGGACTCTTCCTCTTCAACTTGCAAGGTGGACTCCTCTATGGGTTGTTCCTTCTCAATCTCCAACAACTCTGATTGCTCTTTTTCCTCATGCTCCACCATCAAAATGTCTTCCTTAGCAACTTCTTGAGGTTTTGATTCTTTCTCTTCTTCTTGCAGCCTTCTTTTTAACTGCTCTAATTGTATCACCACCGTTGGAATGAGATCTAACTTTTCTTCCCTTTGTAAGAACTTCGCTTGGAAAAATATTGGTAGATTAGTTGTTGTCCTCATGATTCACAAAGATGGGAAGATCGAAGCTCTAATACCACTGTAATGTCCCTTTTGGGTTCAAATTTGAGGAATTTGGATTTTCCCCAAAACTACGATAGAACATTATCAAAATTTATGACCACGTGTAGAAATCTGAATTTTTATGACAGTAATTTGATTTGATGCAAAAATTACAGCAATAACATGTTTTAGGTCCCTAAACCCTAGGCAACGTAGCTAAAATTTGGATTTAGTATTTCACACGGAGATCTTCATAAATACATCAACAACATGAAACCCTTGATGAATTCATGCAAAATAAATGCTTCAACAACAAAATATAGACTACTGGAATTAATTATTGTTCAAAAATAACTAAAACTTCAAAAATTCATATCTTCAGAAATACTTGGAGATAAAATGCAAATGATAGCTCAAAATGACCACAAAAATGGCAACTATCAAACAAAATTAAGATCAGATTTTTCCAACCACAAAAACCCCTTGAAATGTTGTCTCGAAATCTCCAAATGGGTCACCTAAGATGGAAATGAATGTGGCAGCCCCAAAAGAGCATGCCCTAGCTGGAATTTGTGCCCTAGCACGGATGGAAACCCTTTCCGTTTTGAAATTCTGAATTTTAAGCTCACTTGTGACTCCGGATGAAGCCACCAATGCAACAAATGAGGGTTTTCATCCCCAAGTGTTGTGACTATTGAGGGTTTTCGTCCCCAATAGGATCCAATGAGGGTTTTTGTCCTCAAAGGCTGAAAATGAGAGCTCAATGCTCCAATTTCAAAAGAGAAGTATCAAATTCACCAAATGATCCTTACAATGAGCCCCAACATTTGCCTTTATAGCCTTTTCTTTCTTTTTTTCCTTGTGGAGCGCACCATATGGGACCCTTTATTTCTTTTTAACATTTACTTTTCCCCTTTTTAGTTCTCCTTTTGGGTTGCTCCACTTGGGCATTTAAAAATAATTAATTAAATGCACTTTTCCCTCTTTTAGCCGACTAAAAATAATGAAAATAGGCTAAGGGTCTTCTTTCTGCTTTAGTATTTAAAAATACATTTTATTTTTAATAATAATATTATTAAGTTGCCCATAAATAGAGAGTTATCTGGGCTCAACTTAATATTATTAAGTATTTTCAATTTAAAAAAGGGGACTTTACATATGTGGAAGGAGAAAGAACAGAGAGATTAAAATGTACTGCAAAAGAATGAATGAGGAGAAACTAGAATGCACACATTATTCATTGTGTGTCCATCAATTTATTATGTGCGAGATGGTTACAAAATGGTTGAAGTGGTTACAACCGTTTATTAGTTAACACTTAACTAATATTAACATAATGCTAATTTATAAGCCTTATATTCTAATACCCCCTCTTAAGGCTTACACTATAGAACATATTGATAGAAGATTAAAGTAACAAAACCAAAGAAGACACACATTCTTCAGAAGCTTTTCCCTTTGAAAATAGTGTTTTGACTAGGTAGAACTCCATCACGCTTTTGCCTTCTTGACCCTCGTAAAGATGTAGTTCCCGAGCTGAATTGAAAAGTTCTCGGATTGCACCTCCTTGAACTCATGAATTATAGAATATCCCCAATTATTAGACTGACCATCCATCTTGAACTACTCCCACGGTGCTCCATCAAGTTGTCTCATTATCCTCGTAAGGGTAAATTCCCGAGATCCACAGACTTTTGAACTATCTGGGCAGCCATCCATGTCGAGTTTTACCTACATTGGATCCCTTATTGTCTTCAAAGTGTGGGGCTTCTTTTAAAATACGTATTCTCTATTAGTGAGTTTTCCCTTGTATTTAGAAGGTAGATTGTTTAATAAAGTAGATTTGGCATCTTCGTCATGACATATTTGTCTTCTCTTGTAGTATTAAATTATGTTGTTTGTTTGATGAGAGGTCTTAGATTGTATACGAGGCTAGAGATGGTGACTTTGCTATCCATTTGTCACTCTAAATTTAATTTCTGAACCACAATTTAATGCAACAAAATGAAAGTGATAGTCTTCGATTGGAGCATGTCCCGATAATAGACTTAAAAATGGACTTTTCCTTCGTTTTCCTTAGTGACGACTAGTTATCTGCGTTTTACTCGTTCTTTTGCCTCTTTGTGATTGGGTTTTTTGTCCTTTTGCGACTATATTTAGCCATAGATTTTCATGATTCATGATTCACATATGTATTTTGCCCGTTTTCACTTTATTTTATGCCCTTTTGAACCATAAATATGATTGTGCTTATGCCTTTTCGGGCGTTTGAAATGCAATTTGTACATATGCCTTTGAAACCCTTCAAAAATTGTTTTTGATTGTGGTATTACTGGTGGAAATGGGATGGGCAAATTTACTTGCTTTAAAATGGTGGATGCCTTTTAGGACTGCTGTTCAGGCCCTTTTTCAGCCCAAGATGCTTCGAATGAAAATGGTAGATTTTGTGCTTTTCATGACCATTGTTCTGTGTTTTTACAGCCCTAGATGCACATTTTGTGCTTTTCATGATCAATTTTCTAATTATGGCTTGGAGTGATTCGATTAGGTGATAGGTGAATGACAAAGCAAAAAGGAACTTCTATCTTCTCCTTCATTAAGGTCGGTCTTCTTGAGAGCTACAATGGAGATAAAGAAATACTCTTTCCCTTTTTATGAGGTCGGTCTTCTTAAGTGAAGATTAAAAGTGCACTTCCCCCTTCATTAAGAGGTTGGTCATGAAGATTGATCTTCTAATTCATCCTTGGCACCAAAGAAGGGTACTTAAGGAGGTTTGAATGGAGGAGGGGATCATTATCATTCATCATTTGACATTTACTTGGATTTGGAGCTAGTGTAGCTTCTCTTCTTGCCATTGAAGGACGAAACCCCTTCCTTGGTTACCTATTGAGGACGAAAACCTTCAATAGGATCACACTTGGGGACGGAAACCCTCTTGTGTGCATTGGTGGCTTCATTTGGGAGTCACAAGTGGACTTCATTGGCAAATTTTTGGAACAAAAGGTGTTTATTTGTGCATAGGGCACTTCTACTCCAGCTAGGGCACTTTCAAGGGTGTTGGCACCCTTCCTCCACTTGATCTACTCACTTAGGAAGTTCAAGATCACTTACGAAAGGGTTTTGTGGTTGGAAAATTATGATTTCACTTTTATTTGATAGCTGGTCTCTCGAGATCATTTTGAGCATTTGTTTGTGTTGAAACTCCAAGTATTGATGGAGTTATGAATTTTGAAGTTTCAGTTGTGTTTGCACTTGAATTAAAATTATAAAATATATATTTGCTCCAGATTTCATCTTGTTGGACTTATGAAGTGTTTGGGATATTTCTATAGTCTATATTACATGAGAATATTGTCTTGAAAAGCCCATACAGTTTGCTGCCCTAGGAAATAGAAAATCAGGTTCATCACTAGGGCTAAGTGGTGATATTGTTGGCTGCCATATGAATTCCTTTGCTGTCATAAATATTCAGATTTCTCTTTGTTGCTAATGCCATTTTCAGTTTGTTCCTCTAAGGTTAAAGTGATTGACCGGTGGCTGTAATAAAAATCAGAAGTTGTCATTTGGGTTTGAGCCAAAACCCTTATTTTCAGTTTCAGCCCTAGAAAGGGACATTACATAATCTCTAAGGGAGAGGTGTATGCCTCAAACTCTCTTCTTCATTTCATACTCTTTACTTTATAGCTATACTTATGTAGACACCGAAAAACTACTAAAAATAAGAAATGAAGGGTTCGAATTGAATCGAAAGATTAACCCGGATGGAGGTGACATGAATCCATCTTGGAAGTGGAAACGAACAAGTAGAAGTTGACAAATTGTTGAATCCTGGTTGAAGTTGTCATTATTCTAGTAGTGCCAATTGTTGGGATCATACACCTATCTCGTGGATTAGAATTTGAAACCTCAATATTTGTGGAAAGCTCATCAAGCAAACTAGTTTAGGTGCTCTCCATAAATGCCTTAGAAAACTATACGAGGCTCAGCGCAAAAAATTTTAGGGTCCCAATTCCGTCTTGAAGGGCCCAAAAATGCAAAATACGAAATGTATCAAAACTGAAAAATAGCTTTCCGCATCCATTGTTGACTGCATACTCTAATTTGCATGTGCTTTTAGTAGTTAATTCGACCCACAACCTCATGCCATCGGTAGCTTTGCTTGCTTTTTATCCACTTCCATTATTGTTGTAACAAAGTTTGTTGCCATTTGGACATGTGTTTATTCCAATTGTTTTGGTTATTTTCCTCGTATAAGTATATGAGGTCATTGTAATAACCCTTTTGAGGTTTTTATCAAATTCTATAAATGCAAATTTGAAACTGAAAATTGTAGCGGATTGTGGATAAAAACTGGTGTCCCTAGATTTCACCCTGAAATTTGAGACTACCCCATGTAAAAAAATTTCGTACTTTTAAAATAATGGGTCGTTTTGTGTGTTAATTGCCAGAAAGTGTTTGTATTGTGTCAAGATATTCCCAGAGAGTTATATTAGCCAATTTCGCCAAATACCCAGATGCCGAAATCGTTATATTCTATCGTTGGGGTTTACCTACGAGGAAATTTTTATTTAATTATTCTGAGCTCCGTTTGAGGCAAATTGTGCTCGGTTTAACCTGTTGTGGTCTTACATGTCAATATTCCCATATACTAGTAGGGTTTTAACCAGGAATGAATCATGGGCTTTATCTGTGACTTCTGGCAACGTTTTGCGTTTTTGGTGTTTTCCCATTTTGTTTTCTGTGAAATTTCTCTAGGTCAATTCCTTTGCGGTTTAGTCGATTTCTTGCACGGAGTATTTGTAGATCATCTATGGACGTTATGCCAGAAGGAATTTGCCACAAGAGGTTTGGTTCTCTCTGAAAAGATGAAGTCATGCATGAAAAAACTTCTTCTGGGCAGGTCGCATTTTTGGGAAAAGAAGGTTTTAAGTTCTGATGGGATTTTTAAAGTAGCGGGGAGGTGGGAATTTTGTACACTGCTTAGCGAGGGTACTTTTTCCCATGGGGCAAAGCCACTAAGTCATAATGGGATTATTAGAGGCAACAGCGGGGAAATTTCTTTGCCTTGCGAGGTGAAAATTTCCATTGTGAAATTAAAAAAATCACTTAAGGCATTGATGGGAATTTCTTACTGCCTTGAGGTAAAAAAATCCCATTATGAAAGTCAAACTTGACTTAAGTGGATCATGGGATTTTGGAGCTGCGGTGCAGGGTGAATAATCTCATTAGAAATTGACTTTTAAAAATAGAATTCACCCTTGCCAAAAAGTGCGACCCACCTTGGGTGAATAATAATGCATTTAATAATATTTATTAATGCTTATTCACCCAATTTTGGTGCCCAAGCAAGAGAAAAAGTCAACGCATGATGAAAGGATAAAGAAAATTAGAAATTGAATTCTAAAATTAAATAAATATAATTTATTTAATGTAGCCCCCTTTCATGTCAAAAGTGCGACCCATATTAAGGAGAGAATACTTTTTAAAGTATTAGTTAATGGAATTAATTCCTATTCTGGTGCATGAAGTCAAAGCACCTTTGTGAAGTCAATGTGGATTGGAAGTAGAAAGCTAAAATTAAATAAATTTAATTTATTTAATGGCAGCCATGAGCATGCACAAAATAGGCGCGCCCCAATTGAAGAGAAAAATATGTTAATTAATTAATAAATTGCTAGGAATAAGAGATGACAATTATTAATTATAGAATAGTGGAAGTTATATAAGAAGGGGTTGCCATAATGATGAATTAATTAATTTTTAGCAAGAAGCTGCAGCCCAGACAATTTTGGCGCCCAATTAAGGAGGAATTTTGCACAAAAGGTGTTTTCATGCTTAGGAAAGCTTCAAAGTTTGGCGCCTAGGTTTGAAGAATCTTGAATTAAGTCGATTAATTATGCTGCAGTGATACAGTGCTCGAGTGAAGTTGACAAAATTCATGCTTGCTTTGCATGCAAACAAAATATCAAATATTGGGGAAAGCAGAATTGATATATGCAGATTTTTATAATTAAAATCAAGTGTTCATGTTTGATTGCCATCTTTATGCGAATTAATTGCGAGGAATTCATTACAGTGCTTTTATAAGAGAAAGGGAGCTTAAATCAATGTCGATACATTGAATATATCCTCGAATCGAAGAAATCTCCAGATCTGCACCGGTTGTAAAGAATTCCGGTGAATAAAGAGAAAAAGAATTTGCTCAGACAAAGACAGATACGGCCATGGCAAAGCGGGATGAAAAAGAAAGCTCAACAGAGCCATGCATTACTTCCAGTTTACGAGACATCGGAGATACAGATCTAGGTCTAGAACCTCTTTCTGAATTGATTGATAGATCCAGAGCTGGAAAGACTTCTCTCATGCGTGCGGTCAAAAGCAGTGGAATCATTCGAGCTGCAGCATTTCCATTCACAACCCAGTTGTCCAGAATTCATCATGGAGTGTGCTAGGTCTTACCACCCATTATCTAGATCAGTTCGAGATGCTGTGGGGAAGACAATAATCCGGCTAGATGCACAGTTCATCAATTATTGTCTAAAGATTCCAGCACGACAGGTGGTGACTACTATTAACATACAAGATGCCGGAAGTAGATGGAAAAAACATAAAGTTGACTGTGTGGGCATCATGAATAGTAGATACATGAAGAAGCCCAGATCTCCATCCAAGTTCCGAGAACTCTTCCACGATCCAATCTGGTACAAGAGGTGGATGACATTACCAAATTGTTATGCAGGATAAATGGCGAAGCTAACACTCACAACTTCCGCACATGGATGTATGCTTTCATCAGGACCATTGAAATCAACAAAGCAAGATTAATAATCAATTGGTCAGAAATCATTAGTGACAACATCGGTGAGCAACTCAGGAATGTGAGGCATACTTACAGCTTCAAAATGACTTCGTATTTGGTATATGCAGCAGCTTCATAGGGTGTCTTCTCTAAGCTGGATAGACATGGTGTGCTTTCCAAGGATCCTATTTTTGAGTGCTATCCATAGCTTACTGTGCCCACATGCCATAAAGATTACAAGGTGGTCAACGATGGATTCTTCTACGGATTCATTTGCAGGCTGGACGGCGACCTAAAGGCTAACAGGGTAAGCAAGGAAGCTTGGGAAGCTGTGTCCAAGATTGGCAGTATCTTCATCCAGTTTGCGGACTTTACATACCTCAGGGTCACGGCTTTTCAGGAGAACTAGTTAAGTTGCCCAGATATCCGAGTGATAGATTGGTCATCATGGAACTGAGCAGACAACTAGTGGAGATGCATGACCTACAGACAAAACGGCACAAGTCTACAGGCTTCTTCCCGATCACAATGGGCTATTACAGCTGCCAGAGTATTCATAAAGCCCGAGGAATTGAAGCGAGAGATGTTCTCGAGTACGAGCAAGAGTTCTTCTCAGCATGGCTGAACTTTGATCCATTTGGAGTGGCAAGGAAAACAATCTCCCAGGAGTACGCACATGTGCCTTCATTGGAAGATTTATGGATGAAGTGCAGAAGCGAGTACGAAGTTAGAAAGAAAGATTTCAACAGGTTATCAGCGCGGTAAGTGTTTGACTTTGGATTAGCACGGATACTGCGGATCTTAAAGATGATGGGCCTGTGTTACTTGACGCATACCATTGGATGGGAGGAGATAGAGTTGTACTTCAGGAGAGCATGGGGAGCTGCCATATGATCGAGGAAAGGTCTGCCGCCATCCTGGTCAATACTTCAAACCGGTTCTTTAACGAAAGGATATTGCCATGATGAAGCATTGATGAATCGAGTCACGAAGCGACTTCGGCTGGAGATTCCTTCAAAAGGAAGCACGAAGGAGAGAAACAGAAGGCACGAAAAGATAAAAGTGCACGAGAAGGTCTCATTGAAGAGAAGATCACTTCTACTGCTATGGTGTTAGTTCCGACTTTTCTAGCATCAAGTACTTCACCGACTGTTGCACCTCAGCAAGATACTGCCATTCCTCCGTTGAATCCGGCAACATTCATCTTTTCTCCTCAGCCACTCCGTTCAGCACCTCTTCCTGAAGAAACTTGAGTTACAGATGACAAAATTTGAGAGAGCTTTGTCTTTGGACAATTCAGAGGATGGTAGCCACAACACTGTAGCGGTTTCAGATGGAGAGGAATCAGAGCGCGAGATGGTGGTACACTCGGCTAACTTCTCATTCTTCGAGAAGTAATTTCTCAGAATGGTTGGCTTCACAATTGGTTCCAGAGGCTAGAGAGGAAATCAACTTGGAGGAACACGACTTGCAGCTACTCCTGAATCTAGGCGGAAAAGACAGAAAACCTAAAGTTGCTAAGGTAACTTCAAGGTTGATCATTGAGGAGTCGGGGCAGAAGTTCGCTGAGATGTCAGTTCCAGCAGAAGGGAAGAAGGAGGATGAGCTCACGGCAGAAGATATAACAGTGACCAGAGTACCCATAGGTCAAGCCACCACAAAAGGATTGAAGCAAGATACGCAGACATTGATAGATGCTTTATTCCTTAGGCTTGACAAAGAAAAGGCAGAGAAAGTTGAACTTCAGAAGCAGGTATCTTAGTTGTGCGAGATTATTGCCAAGGTTGCCAAATCTTCCACTCAGCCAATTTCAGCACAAAAGTAGGTGAATGATCATCTGATGCAGGAGGTGGAAGATGCAAGTAACCAGGTTAAAGCTATCGACGAATGGAAGAGTCTAATCATTCGCCAGGCTTCTGTACAACTTGGAGAGGTGCCAGCCCGTCTAAAGGTTATGAAAGATTCATCGAGATCAATTGAAGCAATTGGTGACAAGCATGATAGATATGAACACGATTTGAGAGTAACCTAAGTACTTTGGTTAAAATAAATAGACTGCCGAGAGAGGTGTTGATTGCGGAACGAATTGTGCTCGACGGATCAGTTGAGAAGGGGAAGCAACTTGAGTTTGCAGTATCTTTCCGTTTGGAGATTTGCAGAATTATCTTGAAGTTCGGCCTAGCTTGGAGGATGTGGAAGCGTGCATTAGGGTATTGAGCGAAGGTTTGCTGCGGTCAGACAGAAAAGGATGTTGTGGCTAAGACGGATGAGAAGTTGTTGAATTACACTTTCGACAAGTATATTCAGTATCAAAACAAAAAGATGTAGATGTTACAAGTGGCGAATCTTTCTTCTATTTTCCACTTTCACGGATGTAATTGTAAAACTTTAAAGTTATTGGTTTTGAAACCATTACTTAAGTTATGTGGAGCGATTCTATTAGTTAAGTGACAAATGTGTATAAGTTTGACTATGGATCTGGATGCATGTCTTGGAGAGGAATTAGAGGAGGATGATTGTCGGATGTTATCTTTACTTTTTTCTATGTTCCGGTTTAGTTGAGTTTCCCATTTGTATTTTCCCTTCTACATTCTATAAGTAGAGGAAGAACCTTTGGGTTAAGGAGGAGAATTTGTAAGCAATATTCTTGTGTTCGAGACTTTGTCTTTGAAACCCTTGATAGCTATTTGAAGCAAAGGAATACAAAGGAGCGATTTACGGAGAACTTTGTGTCAAGGTGCATTTTGCTTCTAGCTTTTATCTCATATCTATTTATAAAGCTGTTTTATTTTAGATCTAGATCGAAAGTTTGTCTTTGCTTATAATTCTGTGTGTGTTAATATCTATTGGTCACAATACATGTGCATGCAATCAACTCTATAATCTATTGATTGGGTTGCACATCTTCCCTCTTTCTTTCTGTTTTTATTAGTTTTCTTCTTCATTATATATTTCCTTTCTTTAACATCTGCGCTACTTTATGCAAAACTATACTGACTATGGTTTATGAGCTGCATGGTTAAAGTAAAACCCCTAAATAGATACTAGCATATTTTATTGACAAATCTTACACAGAGCCTCATCGGTAAATGAGGGAGATTTATCTCATGATTGCCTATGTTTTCAGCTTTTTCAAAAAATCTAGCCAACAAAACCAAGCGACTTATTCTAGCTCAAAAAGATGCCAAAAATACCATGAAACACACCCAAACAACTCGCCAATATTTTTATATGATTTTTAGAAACCAATACAATCAACACAAACTGAAAAACACACTACTGGAAATGAAATGAACATTAGAAATTGCAGCCACAAATTAATTATGAAATATAGATATAGAAGTCTCCAAAAATCATGCAATTCAAGATTCCAGCCTTTAAAATTATGGCAAATAAGATTACAAAACCAGATTTGTCCAATTCCTTGCCAATGTCCTCAAACCCTACTCTAGGTAGGTCGCTCCACTCTAGAAAAATAGTATCATTGTTGGAAATGCCAAAAAGGTCTTCAAATCAGCGTCATTCTTCAATGCAAAATGGTGATGAAGGGTTTTGTCCTTCACCCAACTCTAATGAAGGGTTTTCATCCTTCAAGAGACCTCACATGAGGGTTTTCGTCTCCAAGTGGTAGACTAAGGAGCAACAAGCTCTCTTCGCCAAAGTATAGAGAAAATACGCCAAGCTAAGTGCAAATGAACTCCCTCTTCTCCTTTTATATCTTTCCTTTGGCGCCAAAACATAATTAGGCAAGGCCGACTTGTATAGAACAAAAGAACACTAAAGAAGACATTATATTATTAGATAAAATATATTATATTATGCTCAAGGGCCTTCTCCTTGTTTTCCTCTTCTTTTCCATGGAGAAGGGATGGCAAGAAGACCAATTTCCAGCTCTTAAGTGGGAAAAAGGACATTACAGTCCTCCCTCCCCAAGATTGCTTGTCCCCAAGCAATTGCAAACTCATCACATTCGCTGCCCCAACTGTTTCTTCTTCCCTTTGAAAGTTTTCATCTCCCAATGGTGAAGGTGGCCTCCTAGACAAGGCATCCGCAACCACATTTTGCTTCCCTTTCACATACTCAATATCAAAATCAAATGCTTGGAGTCTACTTACCCATCTTTGTTGCCGGTCATTCAATTCCTTTTGATGGAGAAAGAATCTCAAACTATTGTGGTCGGTTTTGACTACAAATCTCCACAAATCAAATATTGCCTAAACTTGGTTAAGGCATGCATGATGGCAAGCATTTCTTTATCATAAATGGAAAGCTTCTTCTCATATTCCTTCAATTTCCTACTTTCAAAAGCAATAGGGTGCTGATTTTGCATCAAAATTGCACCTATACCTTCACCGGAAGCATCACATGCAAGCTCAAATGGCTTAGAAAAATCTGGAACAGCGAGAACTGGACAAGAACACATTACCTTTTTCAGCTCTTCAAAGGCTACATGGGCTGATTTTGACCAGCTGAAAGCATCCTTCTTTGTTAGAGAAGTCAAAGGAGCTGCAATTTGTGAGAATCCCTTCACAAACTTCCTGTAGTATGAGCATAATCCCAAGAATCCTTTCAAATGTGTAATGCTGGTTGGTGTAGGCCAATTCAAGATTGCTTGGATCTTATTTTGATCTACATGAACTCCATGTGCATTGATAACATGCCCCAAGTACAAAATCTCATGCATACCAAACTCACACTTAGACTTTTTGCATATAAAGACTGCTGCTCCAAAATTTCCAGCACTATGTCCAAGTGTTGTAGGTGCTCTTCCCAAGATTTACTATAAATCAAAATATCATCAAAGAACACAAGCACAAATTTCCTTAATTGCTTACCAAAGATGTGGTTCATGCATGATTGAAATGTGGCCGGAGCATTGGTCAAACCAAATGGCATGACAAGGAATTCAAAGTGCCCAAAGTGACATCTAAAAGCGGTCTTGTGCACATCTTCTCTAACTCTTATTTGGCGGTACCGGACACATCCAATACTAAAATTTTCCTCCGTAATTTCTATTTCATTAATGTATGTATTAGGAATAGGATGTTAAGTATAATTAGTAGTAGCGTCCGATAGAAGATAACGGCGCTGCCGGTATGACGCCGCCAATAATGTATAGTATGGTAATAGTCAAAAGTACAATAGGAATGTTGTGGTAAAAAGTAAATATTTGTCGTAAGTGGTCCAAAGTAATGTTAAAATGTCAAAATTAAGGTGAGTAGAGAAGTAGGGTCTACGGGATTAGGAATTAGAAATATTATATTGGTAATAAGGACAAGGAGTGAGGTCATAAATATTTTGTGTATTTGTAAAAAGTCTAAAAATGTGGAACCCATGTGAAATGATAAAGTTTCTTATCTTAAAAGATAAGCTTACATGTACTGAGATAAGAGTTAAGGTATGGAATATGATTCGTCGAGAATAGATTTCTTATCCTATCGTAGAGATAAAATGGATAAGCCGGAAGTTCTATAAATAAAGAGGCCACCCCCTCATTTAGCATAGAAGGAAGTAGTGAGAAATATTATGCGAGTAAGTGTGCCATCATTTTGAAGGTGTGCTTAAAGAAGCCATTAAGAGGTGTAATTGTGAAGTTTCTCCCATAGTTATTGTTGGAAGGCAAATGAAGTCGTAACACTTGAAGTACTTCATGGGTGAGATTGTAACAATTTCATGTTGATATTATAATTTACACTTATATTTGATTTATCATTCCTTCTTATCGTAGTCTATGGTATTCTTGTGTTATGTTTGTTGTGTTTTCAGATTACATCCACCAAACTAAAGGTTGTGTATTAGTAAATAATCATAGCACGAGGAGTTCTCGGTGGAGAATTATCATAGTGGCGGATTGGTGATGACATTTTGGTTCTGTTGTCGGGACACATTCCTCTTTGGTGGATTTTACGGAGAGATATTCCCACATAGAAAACATTTAGAGGGTAACCTTGTTCTTACTTGCATAGTGGTTACCATGGTAAAGTCACTTTTTACCGTAAATAGTATTTACCACAAGTAAAGTCACTTTTTATCGTGAATAGTATTTATCGTAGTAACTTCACTTTTATCGTGAATAGTGTTTACCACAAGTAAAGTCATTTTTACCGTAGTAAGTCAAGTTTTACCATAGTTTACCGTGGTCATTTCTATTTTCTTGTAGAAAGGTTTAAAGTCATTTTCTATTATAGTGATTTCAATTATTTGTGCACATAAGTCTTGTTGATTGTACTTGTGGGTTGGTATTTCTTGTGGTTATTTTTGAAAATGGGGAAGATTCTGTTTTTTCAGCCTAATCTAATGAAGATGCTTTCTCTTTCATTCAAGAGTTTAAACAATCTTGTATTTGTAAAGGCCTTATAAGAAGGGAATAATGGACTGAATTTTTCCTACCTTTTTGGATGGTTCGGCCCTTACGTGGTTTGAAACACTAGGTGATAATGTGAAAAACTCATGGGATTTATTAAGCGAAAGTTTTCTTGAAGAATTTGGTGAACAATAGAAATATGCGAGATCTTATGATCGATATCACAAAACTATCCCAAGGAGAGAAGGAGAAGATAAGGGATTATCATGCTCGTGTTCTAGAGCTAAGGAGGAAGCTCGATGCCCAGATCGGAAGGAAGGATTAGCGGATGGGTTGATGAATGGCATGGATAATCTCCATGTAAGCACTTCATTCTTGGGATGAAACTAGAGATCGACAACGAGTGAAGTATGACCGCCCATCTACCATTGAAGCAAGCAAAGGAGTTGCGAGAAGGCGAAGAAAGCATGAAAGAGGAGCCCAAAGAAATTGTTGCTAAAGTAGAGTCTACATCAAGCACCTTTGGTCAGAATCCACAACCACTTTCGGTGAGCACAAATCTTTCTCTAGTATATCTCTGAGTATGAAGATCCGCTCGGGAAGATGGGGGCGATTAATTATTAATCTTCTTCAAGAAAATGAATTTAGTTCTCGGGGAGGAGATAGAGGTCAAAAAGAAATATTTCGAAGTTGTATGTTATGATTGTTATAAAAAGGGTCATTATAAGTATAATTGTCCAGATAGAGCTTCTACATCCTCAGGTAAAGAGATAATGATAATGGAAAAACACTGTGAATTCTTTTGATGTAGTAGATAAGAGCATAAATAATGAAGTAGATGTGTTTGTAAAAAGAAAGAAAGAAAAAGATAACCAAGATGGAAATGATCCTAAGAAGATGAAAGGAGAAACTAGTAAGAAACATAGGAGAAGAAAGTTGGGTGTGCGGGGTTTTCGATTTCACGGGAGCAAGGACCATACTCCATCTTAGAAGATCTGTCAAAAGGCTGCAAATATTATATCGAAGTCAACTTAACGGCTATGTCTTACGAGAAGAGGTGGGAGGCTGCGAAGTGGACTCAATGCTCGACGAAGTAAGGAGGTTGAAGTACCTGTTTTAAAGGCAGAGGCGGATCCTTATGTTCCACAAGCTAAGGTATTATGTAATGGTATTTCAATTCATGATGTCTTATTTGATGGAGGTGCTGCAATTAATGTAATGACCGAGTTTGTAATAAATATGTTGGGTTTAAAATTGATCGCCCCTCAACACTTATGTTAAGGTTATTAAATAAAGGGAAAAACTAAACCAAAAGGTGTTGTTTCAAATGTGGCAATATCTCATTATGGGTGTTGTATGTGTGGTAGACTTTCGGGTGATAAAAAATGGTACTGTTGTTGGGAAGGCCATGGCTAAGGAGAGTTCATGCAAGAAACTATTGGAATGAAGGCTTCATAACACTTGGACGTGGCAGAGAGAGGATAAAGATAAACGTGATCCCTCGGCATCATAAGGCAGAACCTGTAGATTCAAGTGATGAAACTGATGATTGGACATCCTTTGATTACTCTAGTACCGGTGAAGTGGACACGAGAAGATGAAGAAAGTGAGGTTGATGTTTCGGTCGTGGATATCCTTCTAGTCACACCGACTCATGAACCCATAAAATTATCGAAGAAGAAATTGTTGATCGTCTCTCAACAAATAAAGATTGGTGATCTTTGTGATGGAGAGTGAGAAAGAATCCTATCTCTAGCTCTTTTGAAGGTACATACATCTATTCACTTTTGATTACAAGGAACTCCGTCAGTGAGTTGGGTAGAACATTCTATTAAGTTGGTAGATGGTCTTAAGCACATAAAGTAAATGCCATATAAAATGAATCCTAATTTTTCCAAGACTGTAAAAGAAGAAATAGATAAGTTGTTTGATGCGGGATTCATATTTCTTTGTGGAGAATTGAGAATGGGTTTTTACCATTGTGATCTCAATAAAAAGAATGGGAAACTACGCGTTTGTGTTGGTTATAGGAAGCTCAACAAGGCAACAAAGAAGGATCATTACCCTCTTCTATTCTCGGATCGATCTTGGGGCCAGAAGTAGATGGATATAGCAGATCTACCAAGTTTGTGTAGCGGAGAAAGATCACCAAGACCACGTTCACCACTCATTGGGAACGTTTGCTTATAGAGTTATGCCTTTTGGGTTGTGTAATACTCGCAAGCGTTCAACGCTTAATGAATAGGGTGTTTGAACCCTACATTGGGAACTTCATCGAGTATTTACGGATGATTTTGTATCTATGGGAGCAAGATGGACCACTGCATCGGATGGAGACAAGTATTTCAAAGGTTAGATGAAGCACAAGCCTCACTAAACCCTACAAAGTGTGTCTTTGGATGTTCTAAAGGCGTTTTGTTAGGGCATGTTGTATCCAGAGATGGTATTAGCACTGATCTTGATAAAGTTTCAAAAATCAAAGAGTTACCATTTCTATGACTAGAAGTAAGTTGAGATCATTTTTAGGCCATGTGAGTTACTATAGAAGGTTCATCAAGAATTTCTCAAAATTGCATGACCACTAACCCTTGATTCTTGAAGAAGGATGTTACTTATGGACCAGGAAATAAGGCACATGAAGTTTTGAACAATGAAGGAAGCCCCGATGTCTTCCCCTGTTTTAAAGAATTGATTGGAGCAAGCCATTCATTGTGTATCTTGATGCTTTGGATGCAAGCGACTAGGAAGTACTACGAGCCAAAAAGATGAAAATGGGAATGATCATCCAGTTTACTTTGGGGAGCAGACAAATGAGCGAGTCTTTGAGGTAAATTATCTTTAAATGAAAAAAAAGGCTCTAGCTATCATTTTCTTTGTAAAAAGTTTAGAAATTACTTGCTTTAGGGCAAAAATTTATAGTCAGTATGTGAGATCATCGGGCTCTAAAATATATTGTAAATAAGCCTAACCCATCGGGAGGATAGAAGATGGATAATTTTGCTACAAGAAGTTGAATTTGATATTATAGATAGGTCCGAAAAAAACATGTCAATGCGAGATGCACTCTCTCGAGCCTATGATGGTTTAGGTTCATCTTGTGATGATGATGATTTCTTAGATGCGGCGATAGTTATCCCTTGACACAATCCCTAGTGAATACATAGATATTTGAAATTATTTGAATGAATTCAAGTTCCCTGATGGTGCCAATACAAAGACTAAGAGGAAGATTACTCAAGCCGATCGTCCATATTCTATTTTGCATGGAGTATTATTTCGAATAGGACGATAGAAGCAGATCAAGAGGCGGTTGGACGTGATCGAGGAAGGAGCGATAGAAGAATTCCACAATGGTGCATGTGGAGGACACTTATTCGGGCAACTTACAACAAGAAGGATCTTGGATGCGGGTTATCACTAGCCCACTCTTTTTAGAGATTACTATAATTATTGTAAGACATGTGATATTTGTCAAACACATGGTAACCGTAAGACTTCATCACTCCATTATGCTATATTCTTGCACTTGGTCCCTTTGAAAAGTGGGGAATAGACATTGTAGGTCCATTTCCAACTACCCCACGCCAAAATAAGTATATTGTAGTTTTACGCATTATTTAACCAAATGGGTTGAAGCTAGGCCATTGAAAACAACTTCTATGGAGGAAGTGGCAAGGTTCATATATGAACGCATTGTTACTGGATTTGGTTGCCCATTAGAAATTGTAACAAATCAAGGAAGCCACTTCATTAATGAGGTGGTAGAAGTCCTAGTCAACAAGTTTTCTATTAAGCACGGGAAGACAACAACATACAAGCCAAAACACAAATGGACGGGTGGAGCGAACAAATTTTGGGTTGTTTCAAATTCTAGCAAAAGATGCGGCCTTGCAGGTACATAAGTGGGATAAAAGGATTCATGTAGCATTGTGAGCATATAGGGCAACATCAAAGTCAACAACATGATACTCCCCATTTCGGTTGGCTTATGACATTGATCCAGTTCTTCCTATTGAGTTTGATATTTCCTTTGTGAGAGTTACGAAAAATGAAAGGATGAATGAAAGTGATTGAAGAAAAGAAAGGTTGGTACATCTTCATTTCTTTAGAGGAAATGAGGGAAATAGTGAAGGATACAAGTTATAAGAAGAAAATGAAGCGGAAGAAATACTTTGATCAAAAGATCCGTTGGCCTTCATTTCATGTGAATAACTTGGTTCTAGTATATGATTCCGAGATAGAAAAAAAAGAAGGCAGAAAAATTTCTTTTAAAATGGATGGGACCCTACAAAATAGCGATTGTGCATGAAAATGGTACATATCGATTTGGAGGAATTGGATGGCACTCCCATTGCGAAATGGGTCAACCACGACAAGTTAAAGATTTTCCAAGCACAGGAATAGTCTACTCAGGGACGGAGTAGAAGTTAGGAAGGGGAGATGTTGACACTAAAATTTTCCTCTGTAATTTCTATTTTATTAATGTATGTATTAGGAATAGGATGTTAAATATAATTAGTAGTAGCGTCGATAGAAGATAAGGCGTGCCGTGATACGCCACCGCAATAATAATGTATGCAGTAATAATTAAAAAGTACAATAGGAATGTTGTGGTAAAAATAAATATTTGTTGTAAGTGGTCCTAGGTAATGTTAAAATGTCAAAGTTATGGTGAGTAGAGAAGTAGGGTCTACATGATTAGGAATTAGAAATATTATATTGGTAATAAGAACAAAGGAGTGAGGTCATAAATATTGTGTATTTGTAAAAGTCTAAAAATATGGAACCCATGTAAAATGATAAGGTTTATCTTATCTTAAAAGATAAGCTTACATGTACGAGATAAGAGTTAAGGTATGGAATATGATTCGTCGAGTAGATTTCTTAGCCTATCTTAGAGATAAGATGGATAAGCCTGGAAGTTCTATAAATAGAGAGGCCACCCCTTTCATTTAGCATAGAAGGAAGTAGTGAGAAATATTGTATGAGTAAGTGTGCCATCATTTTGAAGGTGTGTTAAAGAAACCATTAAGAGGTGTAATTGTGAAGTTTCTCCCATAGTTATTGTTGGAAGGCAAGTGAAGTCAAGAACACTTGAAGTACCTCATGGGTGAGATTGTAACAATTTCATGTTGATATTATAATTTACACTTATATTTGATTTATTATCATTCCTTCTTATCATAGTCTATGGTATTCTTGTGTTGTGTTTGTTGTATTTCCAGATTCCATCCACCAAACTAAAAGTTGTGTATTAGTAAATAATCATAGACGAGGAGTTTCCGGTAAAGAATTATTATATTGCAGATTGGTGATGACATACCTCAAATCTATTTTGGAGAAATAGAGTGCTCCATGCAATTCATCTATAAGTTCATCAATCCTTGGGATGGGGTACTTGTTCTTAATTGTCTTCTTGTTGAGCACACGGTAATCAACACACATTCTTAGAGTGCCATCCTTCTTCTTGACCAACACTAACGGAAGAAGCATAAGGGCTGGAACTAGGCCTTATCAACCCCATATCCAACAATGTTTTGATTGTTTTCTCAATTTCTTCCTTGTAAATATGTGGGTGGCGGTAGGGAGTTGTTATGACCGGTTTGGTACCGGTTCAACTCAATAACATGTTGGAATCCCCTATCCGGTGGCAGCCCATGAGGTAACTCATTAAAAACTTTAGCATGCCTATCAAGTATGGGCTGAATATCCTCATGAAAAGTAGATTGAATGGAAGTAGAAGAGTTAGCTCTTACCAAGCAATGGGCTGCCCAAGCAACCTGCCCCTTTTTGAAGGTTCTTTCCATGCTTTTCGCTGTCACAACTTGTGGAATTCCTCCTTTCATACCATGCAATACTACCTCTTTGTCATCCACCTTAAATTTCAGCTCCATGCTTTGATAATTTTGAGAAAATTCTCCTAAAGAATGAAGCCATTGCACACCCAAAACCAAATCAGATTCACCAATGCTAATAATATAGAAATCATCCCTTACCATGTGTCCTCCCAAGGTGAGTGTGAGCTGAGATATCTTCTTTGTGCAAGGAAGTATGAAACCATCTGCAACCGTCACATTAAAGCCCTTGAAATTTTCAACCTTCAACTTCAATTTCTTCACCAAATTTTCATCAATGAAATTATGTGTAGCTCCACTATCAATCAAAACCGTTACCTTTTGGCCATGAAGATCACCCCTTACACGAAATGGGTGATACCTAGGTGCTCGAATAATGTAGCAAGAGTGCCTTCAAGTTTCTTAATGCCTTCTTCTACCATGACATCATTTTGCTTGGCTTCATCAACAATATCATCATCATCACAATCTGAAATTACTTCAATATAATGAACCTTACCTTTACCCAAGCAACAGTGTCTTGGAGTCCATGGATCCTTGCATGAAAAGCACAAGTTCTTCCTTCGTAGCTCATTTTTTGCTTCCTTTTCAAGGCTGGTTTTATGCAGATCCGTATGAACATGAGGCACTTTTGGTAGAGGTTTCTTTGGCTGGTCCAAAGAGATGCTCTTGGGCTGCTTAGGGCTTGTTCCCCTCTCCAATTGGCCTTAGAAACACTGCTGGTTGCTGCTGATTTTGGGGCAGCACCTTCCAAATCTAGAGCCTTCTTTATTGCCTCTTGTAGAGACAATGGGTCAAATGCACGAACTAACCCCTTAGGGGCTCAATCAAACCCTCTACGAAAAGCACAATAAGCCTTCTTTCCGCCACATCCGTAACCATTACGGAAAGCCTCTGAAAATCAGCCACATATTCCTCCATGGTACCCTCTTGTTTTAATTGGGCAAGCTCCGAAAGGTATCTCGGATCCATTCTATCAAACCTATCAATGAGCCTTTGACAAAACTCATCATAGGCATGAATTTCACCATGCCCTTGAGTCACAAGTCCATGAAACCACCACTCATGGGCAATGCCCTCAAGATGTAGAGTAGCAAATTTAATGGCATCTTCTTCTAACATAGGCTTCAATGACAAATAAGTATTCAACTTTTGAATCCATGCCCTAGCGGTACCTTTTGAAGATCCATCAAATGTAGAAAAAGATAACTTACCCAAAGCACTTTGTACCTCTCTATGTGGCATGGCATGCCTAGGCTCGGGCCTAGATCTTCCTCTATCCAAACCCATGAACTCGGCAAGGGAAATAACATCACGGATCTCTCTAGACAAAGCCATATACTCCTCATAGCTCGCTGCAATATTTCTTCTACCCATGGATCTTGGCTCTTCTCCCGGTATGGCTTCCTCTCTAGGGATGAAAGTGGGCTTCCAACTCGATCCTCGGGATGAATCATTAGGTCGCTTGGCATTGTTTGCCCCACTCGAACTCCCTTCACCATTTTGAACCCTTGGTTCAATGATTCTTTGGAGGGAAAGTGCTAAGAAGTCCATAGTGTCTGCAAGTCTCTCTTGGCCGACAATTAATTTGTCAACCTTAGCTTCTTGGGAGTCACGACCAGCCATCTTTCCTTCTTTTTCCAAACCCTAGGCCTTTTGAAGATCAAGCTCTGATACCACTGTAATAACCCTTTTGAGGGTTTTATCAAATATTATAAATGCAAATCTGAAACTGAAAATTGCAGCAGACTGTAGATAAAAACCAGCGACTTATACTAGCTCAAAAAGATGCCAAAAATACCATGAAACACACCCAAACAGCTCGCCAATATTTTTATATGATTTTTAGAAGCCAATACAATCAACACAAACTGAAAACACACTGCTGGAAATGAAATGAACACTGGAAATTGCAGCCACAAATTAATTATGAAATATAGATATAGAAGTCTCCAAAAATCATGCAATTCAAGATTCCGGCCTTTAAAATTATGGCAAATAAGATTACAAAACCAGATTTGTCCAATTCCTTGCCAATGTCTTCAAACCCTACCCTTTCAGGTAGGTCACTCCACCCTAGAAAAATAGTATCACTGCTGGAAATGCCAAAAAGGTCTTCAAATCAGCTTCCTTCTTCAATGCAAAATGGTGATGAAGGGTTTTCGTCCTTCACCCAAGTCTAATGAAGGGTTTTCGTCCTTCAAGAGACCTCACATGAGGGTTTTCGTCCCCAAGTGGTAGACTAAGGAGCAACAAGCTCTCTTCACCAAAGTATAGAGAAAATACGCCAAGCTAGAGTGCAAATGAACTCCCTCTTCTCCTTTTATATCTTCCTTTGGCGCCAAAACATAATTAGGCAAGGCCGACCTGTATAGAACAAAAGAACACTAAAGAAAACATTATATTATTAGATAAAATATATTATATTGTGCTCAAGGGTCTTCTCCTTGTTTTCCTCTTCTTTGCCATGGAGAAGGGATGGCAAGAAGACCAATTTCCAGCTCTTAAGTGGGAAAAAGGGACATTACAGTCACAAGAAAAATAACAATTGTTTATACATCTATCTTGGAATTCAATTGAGTTAGAAGTTGCCTTTCTTTGGCCATTTCATATTTTTGAAATCTTAGTTTTCTATAATTATTACTGTCATGTAACTTCAACTATACTATTGTCATGTTTATTGGGTTGCTTTTCTGTACAATTTGTAGGCTAAGAAATCGGCAAAGGAAGGCTTACAATGGGGTATGTGTGTTGAAAATGGATTTTTAATTTTTCTGATAATTAAGTTTGAGCATAGAAATTCCAATCTTGAAATTTCTTGGTTTGAAATTATAAGAAGTTTATTCTTAGTCTGATTTTAAAGATGGATGACATACTCACCCAAAATTCTTTGTTTCACAGAGCCCTTGGAGGGATTTATACGGGGAGTTGAGTATGGGATAGAGAGAGTTCGTGGAAAACGTGATTGGGTACATACCTACTTATCTTCTCCACTTCAGTTCCTACACACTTTCTGTTACAAGCATATTGTATATGTGAGACCTGTCTGTATGGGGAAATCAAGCTTTTGTCAAGGACACGCATAATGTTGATATGATGTATTTTGTCACAATATCATGTTTCATAATGATGGTGACCAGAATTATCTACATACAAATTCTAACTTAGAAACTGGTTGATGGGGAAACAATATGAAAAATCTGGCTATTTGTATATCATATGTCTTAACTAAATGATGGATTTTTTAGGTTCATTTTTAGATCTTAGTGGATCGATATGGTTGTTCACATAAGAATACAAAACACAATGGGAAGATAATTATGCAGACATCTATTTCTATAATTCTATAACATCAGAATATTGCAGGCCCAGGGCTGTTGTCATACAAATTTTCCTCATGCTTAACTCACATCAACCAACCTATGTCCTTCATTACATTGCATACATTCTATACAAGTACTCCTATTTAATAGCTACTCGGTTGAAACTACATGGTGGCTATGTAACTTACATAAGTATGACATGATTATTATTTAACATTAGGGCTGGTTGTGGTTTTATTTTATTCTTGAATTTCATGTTTGGTACTGTCTAACTTCTAGCCCAAGGCTCCAATTTACTCTAATCTGAGGTCAATGAAAGGTGAGCCTGAATACAATTTGAGAAACTTAGAAGTAGCTGAAAAAGTCTTGTAAGCTATCAATTTCTTAGATAAAAAGAATGTATAGCAGATAAGGAAATAAAGGGAGAGAAGATACGAAGAGATAACCCACTCAGATAGCCAAGGTATCAGCCACATCTCAAAGATGACAATCACAGTAATTTCCAAGATGCGTCTTAATGGAGTTTATCACACAAGATTTGAAGGTTGTCTTAGATGCTATTATTGTGAACATCTCTCTTTGTACATTAATATCAACAGCCTATATTCTTTTATCCTAGCTTCTATGTCACAAGGTTCTCCGAATTTTATTGAAAAAGTTTGAATTTTGCGAAACTTTATTCTCGTCGAACATGAAATCGAACTTTATCCATTATTTTTGCATTGGAAGTTTTTGACACGATTTTGCATTATTTTACAAATGTGTGTATATATACATATACCAACTGAAAGTAGTGTACAAAAACTCTCTCCACTCTGTCCATCTAACATATTTATGCATTTTTTCCGAAAAATGAAAGTGCTGGAAAATAATTGTTCGAACTTAAAGACATTTTTTTCTCAAACTTTATCCTTGTCGAATATAAACGTGAGCTTAGCCTAGCTTTATCATATCTACTTGCAAAATTGTCTTTTATTCTGTTTGTCTAAAATAAACTATATGCTTGTTCTAGATTTTTATTTAGCTCAAGTGATTTATTCAATGTAAAAGAGAGGCTAATAACCAGACCTAGTTAATGCAAGAAACGATGAGTGTGTTCTGGATTATGCTTTTGCAAAATCAATCACACGCATAACCAAATGACATCTCTGCATGGATCCACCTAGTACTGCAGCTCTGCGGCTGCCTACACAATTGAGTTTGACATCTACACTTCCTAGAGTTGATTCTCCTTCACTGCCATCTTTACAAGATCTGCACCATCCTAACCACGAAGTATCATGCACTACTCAGATGGTTAGGCACATGACCCTCTTGTGAAGATATTGTTTTGGAGAATATAACTGTCCTACAACAGATTCACTTGTGAGCAAGTCTATCTATCCAACTACAATCCGATATTCTTCTCCGGCTCAATTGAAAATCCATCAAATCGAGAATGAACTCCATATTGTTCACCTTCTTCCTCAGTTGACATTGGGTCCTGATCCTAAGCAAACTTCCCCACAACTCCAAGTTACTTAGTTTTAATGTTGACATCTTATCCTCTTCAATACCTACCATAGGTTCAATTTTTAAGCTTGGATTACGCCCATCAACTTCTCACCTAGTGACTTTTCTGATTGAGTTTAGTGCTAAAGATCAAATCTTTGTACAATGACAAAATTATCTTTGCAATATTGATATTTTGTTCCAAACTGATTTAACAATTTCTGGAGCTTGAATCTTCATACGAGGATCCTTCAGGGGCTACATCGTCACCATTTGTAGTATGCATGCATTTCTTACTCAACTAAGCTTTTTTATGGTTCACCTTGACAGTTATGAAGTGGTTCTGATCATCTATTGAAACTTGGGAAAATTTTCTGTAAGGAGGAGATAACCAGGCAACCACATGGGATAGTGTACTTCATTAAATATAATCATATGGACAAGTGTGTACTTTATTAAATATAGTCACATTGGTTAGAGTATTTAAATCTTCTACATAGTCACATGAACCTATAGTTTGTTCTTAAATGTTGTACATAATTCGATGTACATCTTTATTATTGTAGAAGCTTTTACTTTTGTTCTCTTAGATGTTTCCTTGTAATGTTCCTATATGGACATATTTTACCCTCGAACGGAATAGCGACAAATCCCAATCAAAATAGCAGATTATAGAAGATATACAAAAATTTTAAAGTGCAGATCTGAATTTATTAGGAAAAATGCAACTTGGTATAGGAATGAAAACCCTTCAAAACTGAAGTAAAACCACTGAATTCTTCAACCAAACAAATCAGCAAATTTTAATATGCAAGATCAATGAGAAAAATACCAGATTCGGTCAATTGAAGGCTGAAATTTATTTAATAAAAATCTGCAGATGATAGTCCTCAGACACAACTGAAAAATAGAAATTCCTTGGCCCAAAATTTATGCAAAGTGGCTGATTTTATCTCCAAAAATTTGATTAATAAACTGCAAATCAGATCTGATCAGAATCAGCTCCAAATCACTCCAAACTGCTCACAATATGGGTCACTCCACTATGAAAGAGATGGAAATTAAAGGTAGAACTCAGCTACAATGTTCTCCCTTCAAACCCTAGCTCAAATTTGCAAATCTTGTCTTCAAATACTGCTAGAAAAACACAAATATATCTTTGAACACCAATGGAAGCTCCTGAATAGAACTCCCTCTCAAAAGAAAGAAGAGTTTTCGTTCTTCTCTCTAAGCTTAAAGAGGGTTTTCGTCCTCTAAAGCTAACTTCAAAGGGTTTTCGTCCTTTGGAGTTGTTATGTAAAGCTTACAAGCTCACACCAAAATTCAGAATTTGTCAAAATGCAAAAGATATCTTTCCCTGCAAGTCGACTTGCTTTTATAACAATTTTTGGCCTTTTTGCCACCCACAACCACCAATCAAATTTCTTTGGCTGCATTTAATATTTTCTTTTACTTTTTTTCGATAAGAACTGCAATATAAAAACACCGAATAATAAAAATATCGAAACTAAAATTCATTCGGGATATTTTATTCACTGATAAATATTACATTATATAAGAAGATGATCTCCTTTATCCAAGGAGTCAACATCAATCACCAATCCCCTATATCTCTCAACCACTGCTAGAATCTCTCACCTATCCCACATATCTCTCTATCATCTCATATCCCTATTCTAATGGTGAGACTCATGTACATACAAATATGATATTAATATCACAATATTAATATCTCACACTCACCTAACTATTACAACTATATTATTAATATGAGTTCTATAAACTCATTATTAATAATATTACAATATATTAATAATGTTACACAATATATTTGTAACATTCACTCCCCTATTGTTAACATTATTAATTCCCAATATACACTCCCCTAATGTTGACATGGTACAATATAACTCTTTTTTTGCAACGTGTTGCACGGGCTTGCCTCATAATCTTAATTAATAAAGAATCAAATAAAGCATGTAAACTTCCAATGGCCGATTTGTCTTCTGCACATGACCACAACTATGCGAAGGAATGCATCCCGCATTTACTCCATGAAAAGAACGCACTCGGCATTCCACTGGTGGATCATCTTCATAAAGAAGGAAGGCAGTCAGAGGACCGCTACATCAGTAAAAGTTTATCTACCTTTTACATTTGTGGTTTTCTGGATCTACCACCAACCCTTTCCAAATCTATGAGTGTTACAATAAACTTAGAGACATACTCTACAATGTTTTCTTCTAGGAGGTTACATATAGGAATTTCTCACACATTACAATTGAACAAGAATGTGACATCTGTTCTTATTTTCACACAGTGGAAAATAAACACACAACTTCGATTCACAAATTAAGCTAGACCTAAACACATGAAAAGAAATACTTTTTAGAGGAATGACTCTTACTATGACTCAAAGAACAACACAATTAACAAAGGGTTTATAAAAACACACATACCAAATGACTCTATTAAAAAAATTTAACATACGGTACAATCCTATAGAATAAGACAATATCTAATGAAGACCTATAAACAAACTTATAAAAACTATTTGGACCTTCATGAATATGAGCCTACGTGGAGGTTTGTTGACTCACGTGTCTAGGAGATAGAGAGACTTCACCCAGCATGTATGTGAGCTCTAGACACAAATACACTAAAAATATTTTAAAAGTAATGATAATTAACATATACCGAACCCAACATTTTCAAAGAACAAGATAATAGATACATTACAGGTCGTATCATGGGAATAATATCTTCGCTGAAAACTGGAGGACGTGATATTTGTACGCTGCACAGTGGACCGATTCAGGAAGATTGGATCTAGAAAATGGAGCTTGAGGTGGCTGGGAGACCGTATCTCTGATTTCAAGATCAGGATCTTGCAAAGACACAAATTGAATGACAAGATTTCACAGATCCAAAGGACATTCCAGGTTCCATATATATGCTATCATGGGCAAATTGAATGCATGAAAATCAGATATTTTTCAAGTATACATCCGACAATTCACAATCAGGAAATACATGAAACAATTTACTATCACGAATGTAGATTAGGATTCTTATCTTGAGCCTGATGCACGTATGTACTAGTGGTAAAAGATTTTGTACAGGAATGTGTAGAGAAGTTCACTGTTCCACAACCTAGATCATAGGGTACGTGATTTTTGACGCAGATAATGATATGGACCCGTCGAACTGTGGATATATACCAGAACGATGAACCGTAGTTCAAGACTCCAAACCCACGATCCGCTATTATCAATGTCTTCACAAAAACATGAGCAACAATAGCAAGCTATTTTAAAAAATGGTTGAACCCAAAGAGAATAGAGATGAAGACCACAAATACTTATTCTCGTTGATCACGCCTCAGAAATAGATGCACTATATGATACACATGTAACAACAATTTCTTTACTGGACTCTCATGGCTAATGAACCTGAGACCTTCGTATAACTCGGGAAACAAAGTACATTGCCCTCTAGAAAATTATTTCTCCATTGAAAGAATGTAACGCTTTGATACCACCGATAATCTTCTAATATAAAAACACCGAATAATAAAAATATCGAAACTAAAATTCATTCTAGGATGTTTTATTCACGGATAAATATTACATTATATAAGAAGATGATCTCTTATATCCAAGGAGTCAACATCAATCACCAATATCTCTCAACCACCTTCTGCTAGAATCTCTCACCTATCCCACATATCTCTCTATCATCTCATATCCCTATTCTAATGGTGAGATTAACTCACGTACATACAAATATGATATTAATATCACAATATTAATATCTCACACTCACCTAACTATTACAACTATATTATTAATATGAGTTCTATAAACTCATTATTAATAATATTACAATTTATTAATAATGTTACACAATATATTTGTAACATTTTCCTCCTCCATATGGGTCGCATTTTCCTTAGGGAAAATAAAATAAATAAAGTGACTCCTTTTTTTCTAATTTTATTTTATCACTTTATCTTTTCTTTCTTTTTCTTTTTTCACTTTGTCATTAATAAAGTGCTTATAATAATATTTTAAGATGCACTTTATGATTAATTTATTATGACAAGTTTCCCTTTTATTCATCCCTTAGCCGTCGGGAAACAAAATTGGGCTAAGGGTCTTCGACTTGTTATGTTAGAGAAAGGGACATTTCATTCATTTTGTTTAGAAGCTTCTTTGTATATCATTGTACAATAAATTGTATAACATATGTATAATTAGAAGTTAATCTCTTTGGCTTATTGTTTGTTCATATATGTTGTACATATCTCGATGTACATCTTTAGTAATCTTAAAAGCTTGTTGTTTCTTCTTGTAGAAGCTTCCTTTTGTTTAGAAGCTTCTTTGTATATCATTCAAACATACGACATAGTATAGTTGCCATTACTCTCTTTTTGCTGGATGTTATTTTCATAAATGTGCTGATATCATCAATGAAGGAATGTTACAAACGCCTTGACAAACTTCATACTAATTTTTGTGAGATATGATTGGCTACAAAATGCTAATTGGAAATCAACCATTGTGGAAGTGAACAACGGTTCCACCTCAAGATTGTGCGCTTCTCAATAGCTCTCAAAACAAGCAATATTATGCTAGTAAGAATTCAAATATGCAAAACATGATAGTGCTAAATCGGTATTAATCTATTCTTCAAACATTAACAAATGATGAGGAAATAGAAGATTAAAGATGCATGCATGAGATAACTTATAAGATTAACATCTACTAAAACTCAATGTTAGGGAGGACACGTCCCTAAATTTTGGAGACATCTCGACATTTTGGGACTTGAAAGGGGTGTCCACAATATTTTTTCATGTTAAAAACTAACTTAAAAAATTATGATGCGACTTTAGTTTAAAACAGACCCCCTAGCCCCGCCCTTGCCTTCCCCCTCTCCCTCCTACCCGCCCACCCAATTTCTTTTTTTGCCAAAATATTAAACCCTAATCTTGAAAGTTCCCTTAAAAACATCAAGTTTGAAACCTAATCTATATTGAATAAAATTGAATATTTAAATATCAATTTCTATACACACATAATAGTAGACCTCTATTGTTGCCCCATCATCCCCAAAATATGGGAATTTTGGACCCCTCATTCCCAAGACTTGGGTAACTATGCTAAAAATAGTTTGAATTCACGAAAGAAAGACTAATGTAGATGGATCGTTACTCACTAAGCCGGACTTACTAATCTAAGAGTGAGTCGAAGCATCTATGACTAAGAAATGAACTACAAGCTAAACTAACAAGCAAGAATATTATAGAATTTTCCATGTGGTCTCCCCAGATTTCACCCTGAAATCTAAGACCACCCGATGTTAAAAAAATTCGTTCTTTTAAAATAATGGGTCGTTTTGTGTTTTTATTGCCAGAAGATACGTGTATTGCGTTTAGATATTCCCAGTGAATCATAGGAGCCAATTTTGACAAATACTCATATGCCAAAAATTGTTTTATCCCTTCAATAAGTTTTGTCTGCAAGGGAAATTTTTATTTAATTATTTAGAACCCCGTTTGAAGTGAATTGTGCTCCGATTTAGCCTTGTTGAAATTTTGGATGGCAATATTCACATATACCAGTAGGGTTTTCACTAGGAATGGATCCTAGGCTTTGTCTGTGACTTCTGGAAATGTTTTTCATTTTTATTATTTTTTGCATGTTTTTCTCTGTGAAATTCCCCTAGGTCAATTCTTCGCCAGTACAGTCTGTTTTCTTGCCTGGAGTATCTGGAGATCATCTACGGCTGCCATGCCAGAAGGAATTTGCCACAGGAAGTCAGGTTCTTTTAAAAAGACGAAGTCGTGCACCAAAAGGCCTCTTTTGGGCAAGTCGCATTTTTGGGAATGGAAGGTTTTAAGTTGCAGTGGGATTTTTGGTAGCAGCAGGCAGGTGAGAATTTTGTACTTGCTTGGCATGGTAATTTTTCCCATGAAAACAAAGTCACTTAAGTCATGATGGGAAAATTAGAGGCAACAGGCAGGCGAGAATTTCTTACCTTCCTTGCAGGGTGAAAATTCTCATTATGAAATAAAAGAAAATCACTTAAGGCATTGATGGGAATTTCTTACGTGTCTTGCAGGTAAAAATCCCATTATGGAAGTCAAAACAGCGTAAGTGGATCATGAAATTTTTGAGAGTGTAGTGCAAGGTGAATAATCTCATTAGAAATTGACTTTTAAAAATAGAAATCAGCCATGTCAAAAAAGTGCGACCCCTTTTGGAATAGAAGAATAACTTTAATTGCATTTATTAATTGTTTCTATTCCTAATTTTGGCGCCCAAGCATGAGGAAAAGTCAACGCATGATGAGAGGATAAAGGAGATTGGAAATAGAAGGTTAAAATTAAATAAATTTAATTTATTTAATGCAGCCCTATAACATGCAAAAAAGTGCGACCCATCTAGAGGAGAAATAATACTTTTTGAAGTATTAATTGATGGATTTAATTCCTAATTTTGGCGCATGAGGTCAAAGCATGGTGTGAAGTCAAGGAGAACTGAAGGAAGGAGGCTAAAAATAAATTAAATTAATTTAATGGCAGCCATGAGCATGCAAATTTGGGCGCCCAAGTTGGAGGAATAAACATGTTTGTTTATTAATTAATTGCGTAAGGAATAGCATGGACAATTATTAGAAATAGAATGTTGAGGGTTATATAAGCATGGGCTGCCATAAGTGAAGGTGTAATTAATTCTTTTTGCAAAGGATTGCAGCCCAGACAGTTTTGGTGCCCAAGGAAGGAGGATTTTTGCATTGAAGTTTATTTTCCACTGCTGGGAAGCTTCAAAGTTTGGCGCCTAGGGTTGGAAGAGCTTGATTTAAGCCTTGTTAATTATCTACATGTTGGTATGGGTGCCCAGGTGAAGTTACAAATATTTATGCTTGCTTTGCATGCAAGCAAAGCCTCAAATTTTAGGGCAGCGGGCTTTATATGCAGATTTTTATGATAAAAATCAAGTATTAATGCTCGTAATCCGTCTTTGTCGAATTAATTGCGGTATTTATTACAGGTGCTTATATAAGAGAAAGGGAGCTTAAATCAATGTCAATACATTGAATATATCTTTCGAATATGAAAAATTCCCGATCTGCACCAATTATAAAGAATTCGGCGAATAAAAAGAAATAATGTTTCTCGAGACAGAGATTTTCTGGCCATGGCGAAACATGATGAAAGAAAAGGATCAACAGAATCATGCATAGCTTCTAGATCCTTGAAGATCCATAATTGCAAAGGCTTCATCCTCTTGTTCCTAATGTAGCCCATGTAGAAGTGCATGAAAAATTCCTTCCAGGATCTTGTGCATGTGCTCCCAATCTTCCAATTGAAGCCTTCATTGAATTTGCATTCGCCCGAAGTGCTTTCCAGAATTTTTAAGTTCTCATTGTAATTAAAAATAAAAATGATGAGTTATTTACGACAAGCATTGCACTATTGCATGTACTGGAGAAGAACTGCAAAAGCTTCAAGGAAATGAGGGAAGACAAGGCAAAGGCAAGGCAACACCCGCAAGCAAAATTCCAGATCGGCCGCTTCGAGATCCAAATTTGCTTTAGATCCAGTTTGGTGAGAATCAAGGGCAAAAGAATCAAGCTGCATGCAAAATATGAAAAAGAGACAAGACTGCAGCTTTCCTTTTTCTTCTTCTTTCTCTTATTTTCTCCGACAAAGTAATTGAGCGATCAATTAAATTATAAAACTTAAGTGATTGGTTTAAAAGTTATTACTTGAAGAAGTCAACTACTTGGAAATAGGTGGCAGACATGCAAAATATAAGGTTCTATCTTCAGTTGCAAATCATGCATGTTATGCAAAGAGGAATTCGAGAGAGATTGCAGTTGTTTCCTTTCCGACTTCTACATGTGCCAGTTCACTAAAGGCTTCTTATTTGTAATTTCCCCTCTACATGCTATAAGTAGAGGAAGAACCTACGAGTTAAAATCATCGAATTTGTAAGCAACATTCTTGTATTCAGATTTTGTCTTTGAAACCCTTGATAGATATTTGAAGCAAAAGAATAGAAAGGAGCAGACTTTTGGAGAACTTTGTGTCACGATGCATTTTGTTTCGACTTTTGTCTTAGATCTACTTATAAACTTTGTGTTATTCTAAATTTAGATCCGAAAATTTGTCTTTGCTTATAATTCGTGTGTTAATATCTATTGGTTACATCTATGTGCATGGAATCAACTTTGTAATCTATTGATTGGGTTGCACATCTTCCCTCTTTCTTTCTGTGTTTTATTATTTTCTTCTTCATTAGATATTTCATTTCTTTAAACAATTGCTTACATCTTTTGCAAAACTATACATCTATGGTTCATGAGCTGCATTGTTAAAGTAAAACCCTAAAATAGATACTAGCATATTTAATTGAAAAATCTTACAGGAGCCTCACCGGTAAATGAGGGAGATTTATCTCATGATTGGCTAGGTTTTTAGCTATGCGAGAAAATCTAGCCAACATCATGATTGAGGATATTAATTATTCACCGAATAATTACTAATTTGGGAAAAAAAAAAAACCAAAGTAGGAAAAATAATAAACGGCCTAGTACTAATGATGCCAAAGATAGATTTAGAAATCGCCAAAAACCACCAAGAAATTGCTAGAAATCGCGATACAAGTCTTGAACCATATATTTTTGCAAAAATTGCAAAGAGAGAAATTCAATTTATTGGCGATTTTGTTGAGTAATCATTGGCATTACTTGGCAAAAAGCGCCGATTTTTTGACATCGACTCGCCATTAACAAGAGAAAGGCCCAAGCTTTAATAAAAACTCTTAATGGAAAAAAATCACATTTTTCATGCTTATTTTTGCAGCATTTAAGCGTGTTTTTCTCATGATTAGTTTGGAAATTTTTGCCCCTTTTTGAATCTATGGGGACAGTTGATATCTGTAGACACCCTAAAAATACATACCTATTTCTAGTCATTCCTAATTATCCCTATCCTTTGCATAATATGCCAAATTAGCTCTATAATGCATTCTAGATCATTATCCTTTCATATTCCATTAGAAGTCACCCACATCCCTTTAGAATTAATTTAATTAATTCTATCATGCTTAAAGCATACACTTATATCCCTTGGCTAATTTAATTAGCTATTTAAATAAATAAATAGCTAATTATACACTCATCTCCACTTCACCATCCAACTCACTTGAAGTTGAACTAGCTCACTCCACTCATCTCCACTTCACCATCCAACTCACTCAAGTTGAACTAGCTCACTCCACTCAAGTTTTAGAACCCTACAAAGATGGAAGCAACAATATTCACGTACAACCACCTTCTTGAATAAAATCAAAAGCCAACCAAATATTCATTGCCCTTAAATGAATATTCAAACCATCCAAGCTGCACAGACCAAATCAACTTGTTAATTCAGGAAAATGCATTCATTTCCCTGCAACTCATTCAAACCTTGATTTACAATCCATGGCTATGAGACTCTATCATTCACAACTCATCCTAGGAAGCTTTAAGCATTTGCAGCAAAAATCTGTTCATTTGCCATTTGAATTTGCATACTAAAAGGCTGTCCACGTGATCACTCATTTGCTCGTAGCATTCCTCTTCCATTTGGAAACAAGATTGGAGCATCCACAATCAAATTATCTAAAGAGATCCAACAAGTGTAGTAACACTTTAGCTATCTCATCTGAGGTTGCAAGAAAACTCGAAGGAAGGTTTGCATCTTTGTTTATTTGCTCATTTTTTCATTGTTTTCACTTTTCCTTGTACACACATACGTTTGAATGAGCTGTCATATTTTTAAGATAACAAAATTCTTTTTGCTACAATGCTCAATGCAATAGGCTTCGAACAATGAAAAATGCTTTAGTAGATGCTATACAGCTTTGCAGCAAATAGTAGAAGGCTGTCTTTCCTTTAAGGTGTTCACATCATTCATTGATATAGTCAAAAGCTGTGTTAATCAGGAAGCAAGCTGCAGATTGGCTAGCATTCCGCCTTTTTATTATTGCCGTTAATCCCAATAATCGATTTTACACTTTTTCTACTATGTAATTCATTCAATCTTTCAAGAGTACAACATACATAATGATTTAGTATATTTTGGTGCGTGGAGGACTATGTCACTATAGTCTATGATTGTAATATATACTTTGTACTCTTTTTTGGTCAAAATTAATAGAAAATATACTTATGCATTCTCTACATTCATTTCTCATGTCAACTAATAATGTCTGTGTTATGCAAGTTTATTTTATGAATTAAAATGCTTTCTAAAGTAGTGATTAAGTTGCTGAGTAATGCCAACTAATTGCCAAGAAACTCCCAAGTCTAGAGTAACAAGTCAAAATTTGGGCTGCTGAGTAATGTCTAAGTACAAGTTTCTGAGCTATGGATGCAAGTATGTACACCAACAATTACAGTCTAGAATAGAGCCAAAACATGGGCTAAGAGCCATTGCTAAGAATTGGAATGGTCTGAGAAACCATTAATAGGTGGTCCTTGTCATTAACGAGGTCTTTTGATGACATTGTAATGGTCTTAACACCTGAAAAAGGGGTTGATAATTTTCTTTGATATTGAACCTTTTAAAAGTTATAATACTTATTTCTTCCAGCCTGTGGAAATCATGCAAGTGCAACAAAGAGAAAATTCTGTTATATATGCATGAAGATATAAAAGAACCATAACAGATTACCTCCATCACAGAGATATTTGACACTAGAATGATAAAGTATCACAGTTAAACTTTATACTTGATATAGAATATTGCAGGTGTTACATTACACATTGATGCAAATGGACTCGAAAATCAACATTTTCTGCTTTTGCTGAAAGCAAGAACTATTAAACCGAGTGCAATGGGACTGACACACCAACCATCCACAAGCATTGATTTTCATAAATGCCACCCTTGGGCTGGGCCAAGATATGACACATGAATAACTACGATTAGAGAAAATCGTACTCATTTTTCAGCACATAACATGCAACAAAAGACTTGAGATAACGCCAGATTCACGTTGGTCCAAAATAGACAACTCATAGAACACCATATTCAAATCACCATACATCAAAGATAGTGTGAAGTCATAGTGGAATGGATTGAGATGAAAGCAACAGTGCTAACATTTTTTCCCTGAGGACTATATCTGATGTGTATCACAACTTAAGAAATTTGAAACAAGTATGTTTTGGGGATTACAGACAGAATATTCCTAAATTAGTGCTTGAACAGGGCGAAAACTATTTTAGAAGTCAAGTCTTTGCAAGGCTTGAAACCCACTAGTAAGGATGTAGGGACTTTGGAGGATCTACTTGTGTATAAAACCTTTTGGTGTAAGAAAGTACGACAATTTCTGAAGCTGTTCAAATTGAAAGTTTGTTTCAAGAAGTAAAACTACCTGCTTATCATAATTCTCCGAACTTCTATGATTTCATCATCTGAACTAACTCATTCTCATCTTAGAAGACCATTCTAGGGACTGTTGCAAGTCTGCAACTTGGTTATTAGTGCTTTTGTACAAGAAGTCTATAACAGTAGATAAACTGAATCGGATACATCTTTTTCCAATGCGCTTAATGTTTGTTTCATGTTTATGCTTTGGAACACTATCGTAGAAGGTTAAAGGGAGCTTGGGAGTACACTGTTTGTTTGAGTATATTTGAATATTATGATCATTTTATAGAATTTTTCATTGTGTTTGTATATCATCCCACTAACTTAACAATTTACTCAACGGCCTAATCCCTTGTGGGAGAAATATGCGCCTCTTAACATTTTTCATGAAAATACCCTCTAAAAAATTGGTGAACCTAGAACTTCGTTAAATTTTGAGGTGGTGTTCATCATGAAGATTCAACAGTGATGTTATTATGACATATCACCAGCTCATGCAAATATCTAAGTTAAGGATCCTCCTGTATGATTCGTGGTAGAAGGAATTTATTAGACTTCAAAATTCCCATTTCTTGAGCAGTGTGGATTTGCTCACGTCAGCATTACTACATCAAACTCATGTACTGGCTATTTTGGAATGATTTTGAGGTTCCAAAAGGCTGTGATTGACACAACCTAAGGGGCAGAAGTTTTATTCATGCCACAAAATTCTTATTATTTTTTTGTTTTTTGTGCATTCAATTCAACTTATGCATGAATAAGTAGAGCATCGTCTACAATTTTGAAGATATTTTATGAATGGATGAATGCTCTTGGATAGGAAAGTATACAAATGATTGATTTATTGAATCATATCGGCTCATTAATTATCTAGCCTGCCAAAACTAGATAGCTTTTCTAATGTGTAAATATTTTGCAATTGATGACCTTCAAGATAGGAGCTTTAAAACTGAGGATTTAGGGAATGTAGAGGATATTTGTTGGAAAAGAATTCTAATATTTGTGAAATTTCTTGTGTGTTTCCTTCCGCATCTCCTTTTGTGAATTTCTTAATAGCAAATCAGATAATGTGTCGTATTTTTGTTTTCTGCACCAGAAAAATGCATTGATTGGAGGTGCGCTGACCGGAGCACTTGCTACAATTGGCGATGACCATGTTAGTAGGGACAAAATAATGACAAATGCCATTATGGGGGAGCTATAGCTACTGCTTCTGAGTTCATCAGGTATCTCACATAGAGTCGTGGTCGATAATATTTAATGTATCTAAATACAATGAAGTGCTTTAAAAGAGCCGTTTCATTGTGTGCCTTTGAGCACTATACCTTCTAGTATATATTTTGGGTGCAGTGGGTTGGACATGTGCAATACTCGTGAAAATGTCAATATCTTGTTCAAGAAATAGCGAGGGTGAGGACCATCTTCTCGAGAGATTTTAATAGACCTTTTATGGTATTCGTTTAAATAATTTAGAGGTTTGCTCAAATGAAGACTAATATTTACTCTCCATTTTGTTTGTTTTTAATCTTACCCTAATCATACTTAATCAGATAAGCAGGCAGGCTACATTGGGCTACTCTTTCTCGTGATGAATAGGATAAAAACATGTAAACCAGTGAAGCATGGCGTTATATTGAATATGAAGAGCCAAGAAATTTCCTTGAAAGAAATCATGGTTAATGGTAATATTTGGCAAGATAGTATAAAGTTCTGTTCTCCATTACTTAAAAATACAGATGGCAAATAATTTAAAGATTCAAAAAGGATTAAGTAAATAATCAGATGCTTCATATGTATGGTAGAAGAGAGACCTTAGAAAAACAAGTGTAAGTGGGTAACATGCAAAAATATCCAGTTTGTGTTGCACTTGTAATTCACAAATCAAAGAGAACGAGTAACAAGAAGGTTTTCATGTTGCAAATTTTTTTGAAGTTTTACTTGTTAGAAAGGCTAGAAATGGAAATTTAATATTTTTATGCTCCTTATTTGACATGCATAGGCATACGTGCAAGGTTATTTCAAACAATGCAGTGAGGTTAGAAATAAAAATTCAATATTTTTATGCTTTTTTTGACACATAGGCATACATGCAAGGTTACTTCAAACAACGCCTTTTGTAGGAGACCCAACTTGAGCATTCCTGGGACATACCAAGGATGTTTCCTATCCATAGAAAATATAATCAAAGATGTGCCTAGTTAGTATCCCATGTTTGGGGATGTCAATGAATGTTTCTTAGATGTCTACATGCCCCCAAATCATGGGAAATGCAGGCGGCACATCCCTTTGTTTCAGACATGCAAACAGACCCATTGCCCTATGCAACCATGAGTTGTCAAATGAAATAACTCAATAGATTAACTCCGTTGTTTTATGTTTTATCTCATTTTTCTCTTGCAAATTCTTATTTGAAATGTACTTCTCATCAATCCTATTAAGTCGTAATGGTTATTAGTGGATGCATGTGCACACACACATGCAAACATGCACACATACACATGCAATAATATAATTTTGTTGTTACAAATGCAAGAAGAATATAAACAATGTGCCTACTTAGCACCCCATGTTTTGGGGATGTTAGAGAATACTCTTAGGTGTTGACATGCCTTGAACTCATGGGAGATGTAGGTGATGCA
This sequence comes from Taxus wallichiana var. yunnanensis, assembly GCA_018340775.1. Lineage (NCBI taxonomy): Eukaryota > Viridiplantae > Streptophyta > Pinopsida > Cupressales > Taxaceae > Taxus > Taxus wallichiana. The sequence continues at coordinate 459,517,142 of CM031243.1, forward strand.
TCCCTTTCTTTGAGTGACCCAAACAAACTCATCAACCTACTCATTAGTCATGATTTGTCGAGAGAAAGACCTCAATAACTTGTGTTTTATGTTTTATCTCATTTTTGTCTTAAAGGTCTTATTTGAAATGTATTCTCTTCTTTTGCAGATCTAATAACTCGTTATGTTATTATTGGATATTAATATATTATAGTCACCGAAGATTAAGCACATGTTGGGAGCATACAGTAACATTAAGAACCATTTCATACGATGCTCAAAAATATATTTGGATGCTTTCATCTATGCCATGTTAAATTAATCTTAATGATGCCCATACAAGTTGTGCTTAATGTTTAATGCCCATAATGTTTCTCCTTTACCCATTTGACATACTACTATAAAGTAAATAGTTACAACAACAATGAACCATAGCTGGGTTTTTTTTTTGTTACTATGCTATTTTATTTGTCCCGGGACTTTGCATTCATGTTCTTGGAAGTTAGGTGATAGACATTGCAATTGGGTGATTCACGTTTGATTTTAAGATTTCATATACTCTTTGTGATGGTTTTTGTAACAATGAATATGCATGATGGTTGTTTGAATAAGGACTGTTATATGTGCATCCTAAGTTTGTGTTAAAATAGTCTAGCCCCATACATATTAACACTTGTATGGTTTACCAAATGTATTCGCGTGATACAGACTGTATACTATGTCGAGGACGATGAGGAATGGCCAAGTATTGTGAATCTTTGTGAATGTATGCGTGTCTTTGCTATTAGAAAAATATCTCTTGCTTTGTCAATGAATCTCTTAACTATAATGGTAGTAAGGAAGCAATAAGTTGGATGGTCTATGGGTCAAGACTTCCTTTTGTGCGAAAAATTATGAAGTGTTAAATTTTTTAAGTAAACGGTTTGTGAGCCTCCTTGATCATTCCAAGTGGCAAGATCTCGTGAACGCTGGCTGAGAAAAGAATTGAAACTTGGCTGAAAGTCAACCGCAAGTCTTCCTTTCCAAACTCCTCGATTGTGCCATGTTGCAGAATAAATTTAGGTTAATTCATCATTAGTAAACTTGTAAATTTAAAGTAATTAAATTTTATTACTTTTAACTTACTTAGTTGTCATTTAGTTGTCACATCCCTAGATTAGTGGGGGCTATCCTATTGATAGTTTATTGTTCCTAGATGTTCCTAGACGTGATTAGTTAGGGGCAATATGTTATTTCTACATATTTGCCATAGTAGATTTGATCCACTTCCCATGGATGTTATTGTTGTTCAATGTCTATAAACATTGCAACTTCTTCATTTGTTTAATGAATGAAGGGTTTCCAGATATTGCATTCTTAACATTTGGTATCAGAGTTGGTTGGTCCTAGTTTTTGTGAGGGTCCCTGAATCGCTAAGGAGGAAAGAGAAAGAGCTTGCAGAAGGATTTAGAGCACCAGAGGAAGTCGATCTGCATTGGAGAGCCATAGAGCCTCTAAGCCCATTCCTAGCCTGCGTTCCAAGCATCCTCACATCCCTTGATAGTTTTGCACAGTGTTGCAGATTTATTTCTGATTTAATAATATGCAAATTAAAAAAATAAAATAAAAGCATTTTTCCCATAAGGGGTTTTGTCACTAATTTTGGTGACTACTTGGGCTACAATTAGAGCTCTTCATCGAGCCACAAATGATCTTTGTTTGACCGAGTTGGAGCCCCGTCATCAAGTCAGAAAGAGTTGAAGCCTTGTTTCTTGGATTCAAATTGAGCTGCTCAATATTTGAGGCCGAGTTACATTTGAGAGCGTGCAAAGGCATTGAAACCGAGCTCTAAGCCTTGTATTGCATGCATTGGCGAGTTGACCGAGTTTTGAGAGGCGAGCTCACTACCGCCCAAGAGCCCCTGCAGACCGAGTTGAGCATCCCACAAGGACGAGTTGGGCGTGAAAATTGGAGAGCAAGACATTTAAATTGATTTACAGGAGAGTTGATAGAGCTAGTTCGTTGCATTGGCGAGCCGGGCGTTTATTCATTACATCTAAAGAGAGTTGGGTGCATTGATCGGGGTCGATTTGCATTGGCAAGACATTGTAAAATGTTGATTGGACGGGTTGTGCCATTGAACCGAGTCCCAAGTAGAGCGGCCATCACCTAATCCTCAACCCCTGTGCATCCAAACAAAGACCGACCAAACTCCTCCGTCCAAATTGACCTTTGCTGTAACTCTGCTCCAAACGTCTCCAAGTTGCCATTGCCATCGACAAGCAAATGCTCTTGCGGTCCGCTAAGGCGTCGATCCATCAAGACGTCCAATTGACCACACACATCGTGAAGCACAAATGATGACTAAACCAAAAAAATAGAGGCGTCCAAAGTGCCGAACAACCCGGCAGATAAAAACAACAACGAATAAAAATACAGAGGCGTTTAAGCGCACAATAGGAGCTCCATAACTTCCAAGGCTTCCCCTACTTCCAAATGGTCGAGCTCTCCAAATCGACCCGCACAAAGCGAGTCATGAGCAAAGCCAAAACAATGACCAAACAAAAAATGTTGTAAACCCCTGTAATAAGAAAAACAACAATACGATTTCAATGAAACCTAAACTAGCAATCGATAAACGCGAAGTGTACGATGAAAACGCATAAAGGGGATACATCGAAAAGATGATCTTTGTAGAATGAAACAAAGAAAAGGAACAAGGTCAATCAAGAAGGGTTAGAGGGAGGAGAAGTTGTAGGTCAAGAGAAATCGTTTGGGAAAACAATGTTAAACTCTGTTTTTCTATAACCACATCCTATTTTTGTCAATCGTTACAAGGAAAAAGGGGTGTGGTGTGCAAGGAAACAAGGCAACATATTTTAGAGATATGTTAGAAGGTAAGGAGTATTCAATCAATATTATCAATGTCAATAGGTGTCTATAATTTTAGTGCTTCTATTTTTAGGTATTAAAATGACTATCATGCTGTCAAATTTTATTTGCTCCACATTATCATCTGCATGCCACTTGCATTTTGCACATGAGTGGAATTTTTAGTTAAAGGGGTCAAATAAAAAATGGGGAAATTCCAACAGGATGCAAGTTTGAAACACAATCTTAATGGGGACATATAGAGGGGTCGCTTAGTTAACACCGTTAACTTATCTTTCACTTCTAGGTGCTAACAAATGACCCTTACACAACTGAAAGAAGTGGAAAATTAAAAGAAAAATGGGGGACTTGAATGTGGGAATTCAATATAAACATGTCCCACACTTATTACATAGCTCAAATTGTTCCTTACCAAAATATATTTGCTATCTATGCTCATTTTATCTTCTTGACATCATTCACATTGTGTACATGAGTGCAATTTGCGTTTAAAAGGGCTAAAGAAGAGGAAAACTTTAATAGATTCTAGGTTTGAAACCCGACCAAAATGTTGGCTTGTTGTACCACTATGTGTACCCCCTTTTCACTTTTAAGCTCGATCGATTACAGAAAATCAAGTGATGCAAATCGAGGATAATTGAACCCCTATAACATGTAGGAATATGATTGCTAAGTAGAATTTATCTTCCAATTGTAAAATATAAAATTAGAATCCATACATTTTCTTTCATTCTTTACTGTAATCTGCTCATTGTATGACCTCATGATATACATATTTGTTTGTTAATTTCTCATTTTATTGCAAGTTTATTTAGTAAAAACTACTTGGGAATGATTTTAGTGATTATGGTTTTTTTAGTAGATTTTAGTGACTAGCATTGTGTCGTGGTTTAGATTTCCCGTTCTAGTGGCTATTGCATCTAGTAGAATAATCGGGGCAACTTTATGACGCTCTATTTGCTATCTATGCTATGCTTTATCGTTAAGCTTGCATTATTCAAGCGAATGTGACTTATGCTTATGAGCCAAAATATAAAATGGGGTAAATCCAATTGGTTCCACATTGGAAACACAACCGCAATGTTGGTTTATTGTAGCACTTTTTTATAGTTTTAAGCTCAAGTAATTAAATGAAAACAAGCAATGTGTGAACAAGGATGGCAAAACATTCCTCACACCATTTATGTTAACTGTATAATTTCACCAAAAGACCGCCCTACTGAAACATGAAACAATATAATCCATGATCAATTAGTTGTATGGTTATTTTTTAAAGAACATGGGTGTCAACACGATTTATTGTGGCACTCGTCCAAGAAGAAGGTGTGATGCATGGAGGAGGCTCGAGTAATCAGATATATATGTCTACTCCTTTGTTGCAGCTCGCTCCTCAATTTTATATCACAGCTCTAGAATTTGAAATATTTGGACCTATTTTCTTACAACTTCTACCACACAATTCCCCTACGGTTGACAAGCTCCACAATGAGGATAAAAATAATTCCAAAAGTGCTAAGTTTCAGTTGTAACAGAGCATAAGATATAAAAAGCATCACAGTGCTAATGCATTACAAACCCTTAAGATATTTTAAAAAATAGTTGTAAGATTTCATTTTGAAAAAAAGGTGTCGAAGTTCATCACACATAACATTAATCTAAATCTTTACGAACAATTCAATATTTTCAAAAATTCTATGAAAGTAAAGAAGGGTGAAGAGAATTTACTAGCATGTCGCCATCAAAATGTTGAGGCTGGACCATTCTGGCAATTCTAAAAACGTCTTTCTCAATGGTCTTTTGAAGGCCTTGGATGACGAACTTGAGCACTTGGCATACTCCGCCTTCCATGGCTTCATAGGATTCGTCATTGTATTAACTGGGGTTTATGCAATATTTAGACGGTTGATGGTGTGATACTGAACTTCACGAGAAATAGCTTTCTCTGAGGGCTAAACATATGACTCTATGCAAAAAAATGGAAAAATACCAGATGGGAACAAAAATATAATTCCAAAAACTGCAAAAATGCCACATTTTAATATTATTTGAACATATATTTTTTTGTTATTCACTAAATTGTAAGAAGTAAAAAATATTCAACTAGAACCCAATCAAATTTTAGAATTTGTTTTGAAGGGAAAAATTGATTCACACACACACACACACACATACGTCCTCTAGCGATACTTGTGCTAATGGACACGCCCACACACAATGAAATGAAGGAGATTTCACACACACACACCCAGAATGGATGAAGGGAGGAGTTTTGTAGGGAGAGGGCAAAGCACTTGGGATGCTTGTCTATTTGGAGAAGAGAATAGGGAGCCCATGAAGATCTCACCCCTCTGGAAGAATGAGGAACCTGTGCTTGATATCCTGAAGGCCATCATTGAAAGAGCCAAACAAAGATTTTGATTTTCTATTGTGGGTAGATTCACATGGCTATGACTGAATATTGATGCGGTAAGAGAATGGAGCAGGTGAAAATGGTGTTATAAAGTTGATGTCAAGCATTGGAGGGTGAAGTTTTATTTTTGTTTCCCTTGAGCTAGAAATGCAGAAAGTTTTCAACCAAGGACCTTGGTTTTTTTGGTAGTGTTGCCTTCGCTTTCCACCGGTGGGAGCTTGATATTCCCCCTTATTTCAATTTACATACTCTCTCGGTTTGATTCGCTTGGGTCTCCGTTGGAATTTCACGGGAACCTAAGGTCTTTTTGGGGATTGCCAGATCGATGGGTCTTCTTATTATTGTTGATCCTGCTACCAAATCTAGATCGAGATTCGTGTTTTCCAGGTTACGTATCAATATTCTAGTTGGTGTCAAAGTTCCAAAGCGATTTTTTTACATTCCCCTTTGGCGAATGGTAACAAACTATTGAGGTGGAGCATTCCAAGATTTTTGCAGTAAATGTAGAATGGCTAGATATGAAATTAGGGAGTGTTGTGGACCTATTGAACCGCTAGTGAAATTCAATTACCTCCAAAAAGATGATGAGCTGGAAGACTCTCTGGAGAGGAGGACGTGAAGGAGGACTTAGAAAGGGAGGAATAGGAATTCGAGATGGGTGAGTCACATGTGAAGCATAAGAAGAATGGACGAAGGGTTGTCAAGAAAGGTCTTCCCTCTTTGTGTTCGTGGAGGATTGATTTGATGTTATTGTGGGTTATGACCTGGAATAGGTGGAGTCTCGCACTGGTGTTGGAGGGGGCGATGTAGTGTTGATGGGCCGTGCCGGTGGTGGATCCGTCTTATACCGGTTTCCTGGGCGGGAGGCTAGGAAATTTGAAATTCAAAATGCCAAGAATATTAATGATACGTTGGTGGGTGCAGTTGGGCGGTCTCTGCCTTCGAGCCACCGCTAGACTATGGGTCGATTGACGTGGACAAGGGGAGGCTTGAGGTATGACTTGGGCCCTTAAAATTTAATTCTTTGGCTTCCTCCCCTCTCATGGATTCAAACGTGGGTTGGATGAAGGTACACCACAAACATCATTATAATACGTGTGGATGATCTTGTAAATGTCAGGTGGAGAGTCTGAGTTTGGCTCGTTTTAAGTCTCCTTGACTTGTTCTCAGGCTTGGCTTTCCATCTATCTTTTGTTTTTTTGTTTTGATCGCTATTTACGGTCTCTCATTCCTTCGTTGTGTGCCTCTCACAATGTATTCCCTTTTTCGCCCACAGGAGCCTATCTAATTTTTTTACCTAATCAAATAAAAAAATGTACATCCTCTAGCTTAAAACTAATTCATATACACATTCATATTCATATGTTTTAAAGTATAAAAACTATAACTAATTCATATACTTCCTCGACCTTGAAACTAAGTCATATTTAAGTATTCATTCATATGAAATTGTAGCAATATATATGAGCATTAAGCGTTGCTTTGTATTTCTGAATGCGGTAGACACGAAAGAACCGACATTGTACCACCTGCAAGAATGTCAAACCTTTGTATCACAAACACTTGCTACAATTAACCCTCCTCACATTTTTGGTTTCCACATTCAAACATGATGGTGGCGGGACAAGGTATTATTGTTGTTGATGCCGAACCCCATCCATAATTTGAAGATACAGTGCGATTTGAATTCGAAAGGGATGTGGTGGAAGAAGGAAATATGGAAAAGGGAAGAAAATTGGGATGCGCATAGTTGTGTTACTTAAGGTATCTCGATTTGTCGATTATATGGAGGAAGACAGAGGTGAACATAAGTCAAAATTAGTACGAAGGGTGGTGTTGTAATTTGTGGAAATGTTATAGAGGAGTAACTATTTATGATTATTATTGAAAGGAAGTTACCTAGAATGTGAGTAAAGAGAATGGGAAAATTTTGCAAGAAATGTAGTTTCATGAACAAAATTTTTATGCAAAGAAGGAAAACCAATACGGGCACCAAGAATTATTTTTTATGATGGGGATGTGAAGGAGGATCGAAAGTGGGAGACGAGGAAGAGGTTGTATGCTATGATCTTTGCTAGATCTATAGGTGGGTAGTTAGAACACACATATATGTAATGGTAATTCACATGTGTGTCTCGGGCCGGGACAATTTAGAGACAGAGATGTTGAGCATACGTGGTGTGCAAGGGTCACAATTTCATACACATCCGACATTAGGGTTTCTCTCTAGCTATAAGGGTAATGATTAAGAGTTCGGTCATCAATAGTCCCAATGGTTTCATCTATCAACATACATTGGAATTAAGGATTGCAATTGGATGTTGTTCAATCTATTGGATAAGATAAAGAAAGCGAATGAAAATTTTGAAATAAGGTGGTAAATAAATACATACATGTCCCACATCAATTTGATGGGTGAAATTGTTGTTACCAAAACAATATTTGTTATATGTGCTTCACATTATTGTCTTCATTTTACTTGCATCATTCATATGAGTGAAAGTTAGGCTTAAAGACTTAAAATAGAAAATGTGGGAAATCTATTAAGTTACTTGTTCAAAATCAAACAGAATGCTTGCTCTTTGGTTGCCCCTTTCAATTTTAAGTAAGTTCTCACTCTAAAAGGAAAACCAAAGTCCAAGAGGAAATTCTTGGAGAGTTGGGCTTCTTTGAAGCATCTATAAACTCTCTTAGACTATTGGCTCACCTACACCTTGGGGATATATTTTACTTTCTCGAGAGCCTTGACACATAATTCTGAAGGATAGTCAACAACACAAACTATTCGTGGACCAACTCCTAGTTGACCACTTGAATGATTGATGTTTGCCCAGCTGATAAGATTTTAATGTTTTTTTGAGTGAAGACTATGGAGCAATGATTTTTGAGGCACCTCTATTCTAGTATCTACAAGGTTTATCTTTCAAAAGCTCCTTTTGTGGCACACTTCCTCTTTATTATCTATACAACCTGCACTTTTATCTGCCACTTGAGAAATGCTCTCTCTCTTCTCAATCCTTATGTGAATCAAGTTTTTCCAACTTTTCAACTAAATGTTGCTCATCTCTCTCTACTTTTGAGTTTGGCTCACTACCAATCATCAAGTTCTTTCCAAGATTGAACAGATAATTCATCTTCATCAGCTGGATCCTTCTGAAAAAAGAAGAAAGAAGTCATGTTTAGCTTAAGGAAGTTTGATATAAACACCAAAAGATTTTAAAACAAATCTTGTACGCCTAAAACTGTTCAAAACAAAGAGGCATCAAGTGATAGTTAGAACGACTCAAAATGCCAGTGAACAAGTATAAGAAAACAAACAATGTCATCACAGTAGTTCTCGGATTGAATGCAAACTAGAAACACTTATAAAATCACTCTACTTTGAAAAATTCCTAAAATCGTTTAGGTTACTTTATGGGATTATTTATGTCATAATGACCTTGGACACATAAAATAATTCTTATACATTGCACTAATGAATCCACATTACATAGTAAATTGAGAATGTGGAAGGAAGTGCATTTTGACAATCTATTACAAATATATTAGTGTAATGGTTTAATTACTCGGCTCATTGCATCCTTTATTAGCATCTCTACCCTGTTTTATTCTAGAAAGTTGATTAAGTCTTAGAAGTTTTCTTCAGTTGGGACATACTGTCCTATAAGGCCAAATGGACTGCAGACATAGAATAAAAGAAAGTTAAATTATTTATTATTTTCATTATCACATATACTAAGAATGAAAAAGACGCTGTCATATTTAGAAAAATGAACTGAAATAACATTTGTCCGTCCCAATATTAAATTTCAATGTGCAAGAAACAATATTTAGATTCTCCAGAATTTAATTTTTAATTTTTTTTTTGAAATATCTGAAAATTGGAGAAAAAAGCCCATTAAATTAGACAAACATTGAGGTATAATCGTGGACGAATTTACCTAATGAATAAAACGGATTCGGCAGTGGAGACATGGGCACTGTTCGACTGTTTTTCTATGACGTATATTCTCAGTGTGCCAATTGAAGCATTTTCGATGTTTTGAAGATGGATTTGGTGTCTTTCAGCGTGGACCTGTCCATGACGAGCAATGCGCACAGACAACTCACTGGTGCCAGGGTGCTCTCCGCCTTCGTTAACAATGGACGGTTCATGGAAGAAATGTTGCGTTCCATTGGGATCATAGACAGTTCATGGACGCGGTGGAGCGGCTCGTCAAAATGCTCAACTAGAAGAATCTCCACAAACAACACATTCGAAAAGTCGCTGCAGAGAGTGTTTACAACCTGGTGAAAAAGAATCACAATTCAGTGTGGGTGGCATGGATCCCTGAGGATCTTGAGTTCGCCACTTCGTCGCTCTACAACGCCAAACAGAAGGAGGTCGAAAGGTGCTACGATTACTCGGGTTTCAGTCTAATTGGGCTGCGCATCCTGAAAAACCTTACCAAAGACCATGACAACTGTGCTAAGATCAGAAGCAACAAAGACCTTCTTCCCAAAATCACATAGGTAGATGCCAATTTCTCTAAGGCCCAGATTAGGACGATGAAACTCTCCCTGCAACTGCTCAAAATGATGGTCAGTAGTAAAGGCATCACAGGGAAGGAGTTGAGGAAAGATATACTGAAAATATGTTCATAGAGAGTAATCTGAGAGACATTCTTATGTTCACGGGATTACATCACCTGCGCCTCTAAATCTTGGCCATTGAATTGCTTTCAAAATAGTCTCGTACCAGTTGTATCGTTCCCAAAAAAATAAAAAATAAATGTGAAACATAGAGACCTACTCCCAAATAATCTAGGGAGTTGCGTAACGTGCTTCCCATACCCAAAACCACTCTGGCGCCTGACAAACCGCAGTTCATGTTACTGTAGAGGCGTACATGGTGCCCACTGCCCAAGCGAGAATTCCAGAGAAAATGAATCGTTAGATCGAATTAAAATATATTATGTATGCAATCTAAGCTGCTCATGTTTTATCAGCTGTCAGAGGCAGGCGGGTTTGACTCCATTGTAGAAACGCCTTCGGCGTTATAACCTTTTCTCTAAGTAGCAACACGTGGCTTCTCCACAAGGTGACAAGTCACATTTAAAAAAAAGGTTAGCTTTGTTTTTGGTTGTTTAAATAACTTTTCCTCCATTTCTATTTGTAAGCGCTATAAGCATTTAGGTGGTTAGCACCACAATTTTGGGGAAGGGAGGTTAAGAGGTCAACCGTGCACCCCCACAAACCATTCTTTTTGCTTTTAAAACTTTTGGTGGCAATTTTGGAGGAACCTACTAAAGTTAGTAGGAAAAATCACAACTAAACCTACTCGATGTAAGTGAAGCCCACACTAAATTTAGCGATAAATACCTAAATGGGCGGGAAAAATAAAATAAAAGACTCTTGAGTGATCCGAAATCTCATTTTGAGACACTTTTGTAAAGGCAAAGAGGCCAAAGAGCCTCAAAACAAAAAAATGCCTCACGAGAGTTCTTTATTGCACAAAAAAACAACCTTCGATTAAAGCGCCATGACTCTCATTACAGAAAGCGAAAAATTATGATTTTTTTTTTTGTAAAATTCTAGATTCCGATACAGAACTGATAAAGCTAGTTTAGGGAGATTGTGGTGGACATATTTTGCAAAAAAATTAAGGTGTAAAAAGATATAAAAATTGTGACTTTTTACTCGAGAATGTATCCAAAAGGAAAATTTTCCACAGAAGAAGAGACGGAATTGTAAACGCACTAGAATTATATAGTTCCAAAATTATTTTCATTCTCATGGAGCTAGTTGTCTTCGCTTTTCACTTAGAATTTAGGGGGAAAAGATGAAAGACTTGTAAATTCTTCATTGATCGCTCAACAATGGTATTCCTTGCGGATTAGAGCAAAGTGAATGGAGGGTAGTTTTTCGTGCTAGTGTCAATTTTGAGCCGCAAGCCAATTGGTAGAGGTTTTATTAAAGCAAGAGCCAACCTAGCAGAGGTTTTCAAAATGTTCAGAACTACTCATTTATTTTTCAAGCACATGTGCCAACCCAAAAGAGGTTCTAGACATCCAGAGACAGTTCCGAGCCTATTCCATCTCTTGCACATTGTTCAGATGACATCCATAGAGACCATAGTGAATTAAGGGGGGAATGATAAAGGTATTTCATTCACCTTATAATAGGTTTCATTGTAGCATGTGTGTGCTAATAAATGTTTATCTCATGTAAACATATTTTGTAATTGTTTTTCCTAGGTTCAGAGTTATTTTTCTTTCCTATTCACCTGAGACCATGATGAATTAAGGGGGGGAATGTTAGGAATAAACTTAGGTTAATTCATCATTAATAAAGTTAAAGTAATTAAATTTTATTACTTTAACTTAGTTGTTAGTTAGTTGTCACTTAGTTGTCACATCCCTAGATTAGTGGGGGCTATCGTATTGATATTTTATTGTTCAGGATGCCATTAGTTAGGGCAATATGCTTTATTTTTGCATATTTTCCATAGTTAGTAGATTAGATCCACTTGTCGTGGATGTTGTTATTGTTGTTCAATGTCTATAAACATTGCAACTTCATTTGTTTAATGAATGAAGGGTTTCCAAATATTGCATTCTTAACATCCCTAAAGACTTTAGAGGTCAATGAAGGGTTGGTGGAAGCTCCCCAAAGTTTTTTGCTTTGGGACTCCTAGATTGTGATGAGTGTCACAATCAAAGTGCCTTCGAAATCCCATGGAGAAATCATAAAGAAGTGGCAAGGCCGGGGAGTTGAAAAAAATAAACTCGCTAGGATTTTTCCATGTGGGGTCTTGGAATTGAAGCAAGTGATGAGATTGGGGCATGCGTCCATATCTTGCACTTCCATAGAGTCATCACTTAAAACGGCTTCCAAGGGAAGTCAATGATAATGAAACCACTATGATTCTAGAGGTTGTCACACGTCACAATCAAGTGTGTGCAAAAAAATTAACTTGAGTACATTTAACTACTCCCTCTCCTAGATCTCTCCACATGTCTTAATCTCGTTCTCACTTTTGTCGTAGGATTTTTAATATCATTTTGAGCTTAGAATCCTTACAACTTGATTCTACGAATGAGAAATACTTGTATACATTTAGAGAATTTGGGGAAAAGCTCTTTTAAGGTGGTATGATAGGTTATTGCGAGACATTTGTTGGGAGAGCTAAATCGTGATGCACGTATTGAGGAAAAGAGGAAATCTCGTATTTGAAAGTAGGGTTTAGATATGAAAGTTGCAATCATGGTTAGTGTGATTACTTTTATCGAAAAATATTCCTCGTTTGACTTTTAAAAGAAGGTTTTGTGTTATGTTTATATTTTGTATACAATACTTTGATCACGTTGGATGTTATATCTTTGTGGTTAACATTAAACCTTATGTGCATGCTATCTTGGTCTTGACATAGTTTAAGAGAACCAATGGACTCTAGAAGAGGTGCTCAATTGTATATATGATCTTTTAAATTATGATAGTCTTGAATGATTATGACTTAACTATTGAAAAGTTTATGAGTGTGCAAGACAATCCTCTCCTTAATAAATTTTGTTGTTCACTCGACATTAAACTATGTTATGGATAAATTGTCGAAAGGTGTTTTGATTATTGTTATGTGTGTTCAAAGAAAGGTTGAAAAAGCTATGGAATGGGGTAAGAACACTCAAGAACCCCAAAGCTTTGTGCAAAACCGATCAATGGACCATCAGATAAGAAGTAAACAAGGATTCCTACTTTGCATGCATTAGTTTGAAGCAAACAAACAAACTTAACAAATATAATTACCCTTTATTCTTGAAAGCTTAAATAAGTGAGCCTAATAAGGATCTAAGCAATCAGTTTGTGCTTAAGAGAATGGGATCTCACCATTAATGGCTTCAAGGCCAATGGTTCTTCCCATTTACTCCATGGTGTGTGGTGTGATGCAAAGGATAAAGCAAATAGCTCAATAAGATGAAATAAAACTCCTAATCCTAGCAATAATACTATAGTTTATGTTAGAGGGAAGAAGTGTTCTTGAAAATGAGAGGGGGTAGTGGGCTATTTATAGTTTTCCATTTGGGAAAGTGGGGGAATTTTGGTGCATGTGGGACTAAAGGATAAGACAAAAAGTTAATTAGGGAGTCAAAGTAAGATTTGACTAGGTTTAATCATGGTTAGGACTAGTTAAACTAGGTTAGGCTAGTTAATCATGTTTAGAGAGGAATTAGGGTTTTGAGAGAGTTTTGATATGTCTAATCAATCCAATGAAATGGATTGATAGTCTAGAAAGCGAGTAGAAGTAGTCTAGAAGGGAATGGGAAGATGGTTTAGCCAATAAAGGACTATAATAGTCTGCTTAATTGGTTTATAAGAGGAATACGAACAAAAGAGTGTCGTAAGAGGGGTGTTAGATAGGTCTAACCGATCGTATGTGTCAATTTGCAAGTAGGAGAATAGTTAGTGCAATATTAGGAATGACAATGCTTTGATCAAACTACAGTGTCTACATTATGAATCATTATTAAATTATTTGTAGGATTGTTATAAACTAAATTTCAAATCTCATTATGTTATTGCATCTAAAGCTATTCATGGGATATGCTTGTAGAAGGTTAAAGCTAGAGTAATGAAGTAATATAAGTTAAAGTAAATGGATATGATTTATGGTTAAGTTATTATGCTTAGGGAATTTTATAATAAGCATTCAATTTCTTAACTTGTTTTGATCAATGGTTGAATTGCTCATCTTGAAGGCTTATGGTCTTGTTAGCAAAAGAGGGGCATGGACAAATTTACTCGAGATATTTATACTCCATGGTTTCCATCCTTACTTGTATAAGGTTAAATTACTTGTTTAAGGGTAAATTTATGTTATTCAATTGTATGTTGCAATTATTAAAGGGAAATTAAAAACTTTTAGGTTAGATTTTATGGGATGTTAGATATTTCCAAGCAACCTTGAACGTTGAGATAGATCCCACATATCCAACCTTCGAGTGTTGAATATTAAGTTGTTATTATCATGCCCTCTTAGAATTTGCCTATAATTTGCTTTAAGGGAAATCCTTTCCCTATGAAGGTTAGGGGATTAATGTCCCTCTTTCTTGAAAACATGTCAATGTACCTATTTGTGATATTGTGTTATAGAGGCAGAGACAAGGACTACTTTCGCCATGTTGGTTCATAGTATTGTGTTATTACAATAAAGAAAATAAAGTCATCGTCTTACATGGAAATATAGTTTCGCTCACATTATGAAGGTCAAGAAATAAATTTCTCTTTTTGAAAACATGTTAATTCATCTATTTGTGATATTATGTTATGGAGGAGAGACAATGACCACTTTTTAACATGTTGGTCCATATTCTTACTTGATTCTATTGTGTTATTTCAATAAAGAAAATAAATTCCTTATATTACATGGAAAGATAATTGCCCTTACATTGTGAAATTCCTTTATAATCAATAATGGTTTTAGACCCATAACTTTCAAGTCCCGTGCATTTTAACTTCTTGCTTTGTACCATTCGAATTTGTTTCTAACATTGCATCTATGGAGAAAATTTTCATATTACCTATAAATGTGTGTTTGAGAGCATCCAACCGAGGGATATGTTAGTTTGATTGATCATTTCATGTTTTGTCTTTTTGTCGAGATACATCCTAGGGATATGTTAATTTAGTATCGAAAAATACACTTCTTGTGATATCCAAAAGATAAATGTCTCGAGCCTTGATTCACTTTATATTGAGGAAATTAGCATGAACTTCTCTATTTCCCGCAATCAGATGTATAGATTGAACCAATTGTAGGATTGGTTCAATTTTGCATGCAATTATGAGATCGAACGAACCCATACTCACTTTATATAGACATAGTTAATGTGATCATGGCCCAATTGGCCTCTAGTCACATTTGAGATTGAACCAATTGCGTAGTTGGTTCAACTTGGTACGTAATTGTGTCCAAGTGAACCCAAAATCAGTTTAAATTTTCATAATTGACATGGCAGGGCTTATTTGGCCTCCAATTACATTGGAGATTGAATTAATTATGTTATTGATTCAATTTGACACGCACTGGGGCAAATGGAGCCCCAAAACACTTTATATTGTCCCAACTAGTGTGATCGGTTGACCCTAATTACATTTTAGATTGAAACAATTGTGTATTTAGTTTAATTTGATATGTGATTTGGGTCATTTGATCCCTAGATCACTTTATGTTGTTGCAATTGACATAACATGTCTTGGTTGGTGCTAATTGCATTTGGGATTGAACCAATTACATGATTGGTTTAATTTAGTACATATTGGGGCCAATCAAGCCTCGAATTACTCACAAGACCCTTCTATACAACTACATTTGTCGATGCGGTTGTACCCCCTCTTAGGTTGCACCACGTCAACATTATCATTTTCATTATAATCAAGATCATAATTATTATGATTCTCTTCAATTAACACATCCTCTATTATAGATAAATTTGAATAATTATAATAGAACTAGGGGATATCCTTATATAACGTCTTAAGAGTTTATAAAACAAACATAACTAAAATCCATTATATATATATGTTCGTATGAACCGTGTCAATAAGGTGAAAAATACAAGATCATCAATTACAACTATACAAATGGATATGAAAAACATTGTAATTTTCTTGGGAACTAATATATCTTCACCATCACGATTAGTATTTATATACAAAAGTTAGAGAATTGTGAATTGATTTATAAGTACTAGTTAATATGTAGTCACACCCATCAATATATTGGGATTACTATTAGCAAGGTCAATGATGCAAGATTTTCAATCACAACTACGTAGAAAGATACGTAAATTTTATGCATTACATTTGCATTAATAGATCTTTGCCATCATGATCAATCTTTATATGTATGAATTAGAGAATGATGAGCTGATATATACATATTGTCAATGTGTAGTCACTTCCATCTGTATATTGGGATCATTCAAGGTCAAAGATACAAGGTTCTCAATTACAACTACTAGATGAATAAAAAAATCTTGTACTTTGCATATACATTGATACATTCTTTACTATCACGATCAATCTTTATATGCAAGAATATTTGAATGCTAAATTGATTTATACATATGGGTCAATTTGTAGTCAATTCCAAGAGTATATTAGGATCATTTTCAATAAGGTCACTAATGTAAGATTCTCAATTACGATCACATAGACATATATGAAAAACATTGTACTTTGAAGATGTAGTGATAGAGTTTTGCCATCGTGATCAATATTTATGTGTAGGAATAAAAAATTATGAATTGATTTATATGTACATCACAATGTGTAGTCACCTCCATTAGTTTATTGAAATCACTATCAACAAGGTCATTGATGCAATATTCTCCATTATGATTGCATATATACATACAATGAATATTGTATTTGTAGGTGCATTCTTACAATATCTTCACTATCACGATCAATCTTTATTTGTAGGAATCGGATAATGATGAGTTGATTTAAATGTATTGGTCAATGTATAGTCACTTTCATCAATATTTTAGCACCGCAATTGGTAAAGTCACTAATGCAAGATTCTCAATTAGGATTACACACATAGATTTGGAAAACATTGTACTTTACAACTACACTTATGTACCTTCTGTGCAAGTTTCAATGAAACCTTCTATATTTAAACCATTCAAAAGTTGGAAATTTAAACACTCATGCCTTATTCAATTGTCACTTATACTTTTCTTATACATAATTTTTGTTTTTGGCACCGATCATGCCCCCTCCAAAACAAATTTTGTAGTAATGAAAAGTAAGGGCGGAAATAAATAAAAGGAAGTACCCATGAAATAAGAGACTGAAAGGTCATGTTATGATGATCCCTATCCTCATGAGATGGTTGATGCCTATGAAGGAAACAAGGAGGGTCATGAAGCAAAGGATGAATAAGAGGATGACAATTAGACGAGGACAAGGTCCAATGTCCAAGAAGAAGAGATGGTAAAACATTTTCCACTAATCGTGAACGATTACAACTCAACATATAAGTTTGTAAAGGAGGATGACAGAGAGTCCCATAAATAGTGCACTCTTAGGAGGATGATAATTTGTTTGAGCACTTGAGCTATAAAAATAATGATAACAAAATATGCTTGTTGTTAATTGTACATACTTTAACATCTACCTAGTTTGGGGGTTTGAATTTAGATATTATAATTTAGGAGTAGTTATGACAATGATAGCTATTAGTATTAGTTTTTGTTAATCATATCTATCAAAAAATCAACTTCTATTTTAGCACATTTTATTTTGTCAATTCTAGTGAACTTGCCATTATTTTGTAATTTAAAAAATTGTATTAAATAAATAAAAATCGGTGGTACCCTAAATTTTATCTAAGGCACTTGGAAATGTCAATAATTACATTAGAAAATTTGACCAATAACACTTATTTGACTCCTTTTTAATACATGCCCATCTTTCCACACAATCTTAAGTCCATTAGGTCACACTCATTCACCTAATTTCACATTTAGGATCACTTCTAGTTTATATAAGAACTTATTTTCCTACATTGATGTTTCTCCGTATTTAGTTTACTAGCATTGTGCCTTCAAACTCAATTTTGTAGACACATAGTCAATTTTATTTATGAAAATGGCCAACCTCCACTGGACCATACCTACCATTCCAACAATCGGTGTTTCTAATTGGATGTCTTTGTAGGTTGACCTCAATGTGAATTCTAAGTTGGTGTTCATCAAGAAATCACAAAAGACTCAATTATAAGTAAATTCCCTAGAGGTTCTACACACCACATCACAACCATGGATATCATTAATCAAAATCCTTCATACGATCCTAAATCTTCCAAGAACAACCCTAAATCAATCCATGATCCAAATATGAAGTAAAAATGTTAGAGTTACATGTTGTCGAGTGTCTTATGCCAATTAAAATCGCATTTTAAATCACATCCTCAAATCATAGTTGCATATCATAAAGGACTATGATAGAACTACATGTGTTTTGATCCCTCATAGTATTAGTACATAGTGAAGTAATCACATGAATTGGGGCATGTTGAGGTATCTCAAGCCCATTAATTCAAAGGGAATTCTATTTTATTTTTTCAATGTTTTGTTAGGATTTGGAGAAAAAAGAGCCCAATTTTATATTGTCACATCACAACACATTCATAGATTCAAATCATAGAAGCTAAGATAAATGTAAACATGTACCGATTTTTTTAAGGTCGATCAAACTAATACAAGTCATACTTGTAACCCTTTAAAGGTTTTGTATGCAGACTAGGTGGACCCTTTCGAAATCTTGAAACAAACCAATAGGCCCTTTTAGCCATGTGGCGACCATGTGCCTATAAATCCAACCTAGGTACATTTCTTTGTTAAATTAACAATACATGTTGATGACTATCTCTTGAGCCCTTTTCAAGTGTCAATGATCACTTTGCACTTGTCAAATTTATAGAAACATGCTATATTGTTCCATTACACATCATTTTGTACATTTTACTATTTCTTAGACTGTCTCTATTTATCCATTTGTTTATTCAGGATCATATTAGGATTGTTTTATTTATATTCTAAAATACACACTTAAGGTTAGTTATTTTATGCTTAGGTGTAAACCACTTAAAACATTTTGGTGAACCCATATATTGATCATATACCAACCCCTAGGTACTATTTAGTCATATTAGGCTTTCATTTGTTCTCCTTTTAGGATATGGATTTTGTGAGATTTTTATATTCTTAGATCTTCCAAAACTTTGTGGTTGAGTTGATCATTAGTCTAACATTTCTTTGTGTTTCATTACTTACATTTTATGCCACTTAAGAGAGTTATATCTCTTTCACCTATTAGATGAAGTACTAGGTTGGTGGTGTAATTATTCCTCATATTAAAATTCATTTGATTTAATCTTGTATTTGTTTTTAAAAGAAAATGGTGAACATTAATGAATTCTACACTGCTTCTTTTATTGGTACAAACATGGATCTTTGTAAAAGCAAATGATGATCATGCTTGTGCTAAAATTAATTGTTTTACTTGCCAATTTCACATAACCCTAAATTGTTATCAACCTTATAGAAAAAGTCATGGAACATATCACATGATATCATACAAAAATAGATAGATTACTACACACTAATAGGAAATAGAAGGAAAACATTACTAAGGAAACCACACTTTGATTGAACAAATAATGAACCCTCACTAATTTTATCCCCCTTCTAGAGGCACATATCCTATCTTAGGTGTTCAAAACAATGTTACTATTACACATGGGTGTACACCTAATAGTCCTATTATGGTGATGTTTACACCCTAATTAAGTTAATGTTATGGGAAGTGCACAATAATAAATAAGATGAAAGAGTTTGTAACAGGATATTATTCCAATCTAATCAATTTACAATTAACCATTCATAACTAGAATAATGCATCAATACTTTCAACAATTGATAAATGATAAAATGATAGCTCAAATGCCAAAAGGAGATGAAGACATATTTGTATAGTCCAAAACAGAGAAGATCTAGATGTGCAAATAGGTAGAAAAGACATATGACTTGAGCGAGAAGTAAATTGTAAAGGTCATATTTTTACTAAGAAGGTAGTTATATGGTTGTTATGGGATAAAAATATAAATAGGATTGGCCTTTTCCATTGTGAGGGTTGTCTCTTTTCTCTCTAAAGACATCTTGTTGAAACTTCGTGTGTATGTTTTTAGTCTTCTTGAACAAAAGAATGTAAACAAGTGGAATAAGAATAATCTTGTGGTGTTGGTGCTCTCCAATCGTTAAATTGTGATTTTTGTTTATGGTTGAATGATGACATTTTTACCTCCATATATCTCGTGTGTAGACACCAAATTTGTGTCTTACGACACCTTGTGCCCCACATCTCATTTCGTAACCTAACCTCACCACCTAAACCTTGCACAATTATTTATTACTTACCTTATAATTAATAAATCCACATTTTCAAACCTGCCACCTCATTTCGCCACCTCATCATGACCTAGCCCTAACCCTAAACTAACCTAATTAAGACCTATAACTTGGTCTACATCCACACCCATGACTAATTACCCCTCACCCGCACCAAAACCAACCTAATAATGACTTGACCAAGCCCACAACTAATCTCTCGGGAGAAAAGGAGGGAAAGTTGGCTATTTTACTAAAAATAGCCCACTTTGACTTAACCAACATTGGTTCCTACTCGACCGTTGTCGGTTAGGTAACCGCCATCGGTTCCCTATAAATGACCTCCCCCAACCAAAAATAAAGGATCTGGAACTCATTTGGAAAAAGGATCCGGAAATTCATTGGCAAGAGAGAGACAAGTGAAGACAAGTAGAAGAGGTTGCAGAGAAGAGCATCGAGCCGAAGACTGCAACTGAGCCACTGGATTGTTGTCACCCCCATTCAAGCATTGGAAAAGACTGAGGATAGCTTCATTAGCTCATTTTCCAATACCAGATCATCCCAACTGAGCCTTACTGTCACTACCACATTCCTTGGACCTGAATCTTCATCAAGAATGAGTAAGTAGTGTCTTGTATGTTTCTAAGCACCATTTCCTGAGTCTTTTGATTGATAGTAATTATAAGCTCACTCCTAGATCTACCACCTGCCAGCACCCTGCACTTAACCTTCATCCATACAGCCTTGTATTTCCCAGAAGACAGTCTTATCACTCTCTGAGTCTTCCCCGTCATCTCACTATTCCCCTCAGCCATCCACCAGTCTTAAAAACCCCACAATCACCCTGCAACCAACCTCTATCCAGAAGTGCCTAGATTACCGACCCTACCGGTGTCGGTTATCCCCTACCGGCAGCGGTTCTCTAACCGCGGTCGGTTATCCGATGGCATCGGGTCATCGTGACTTATACTCAAAACCTTCCTCTCACCTATTTGTTTCCTAACAACCTCAGATCTAGTCTGGTTTATCCCTGTAACTCGAGCTGAACGTATCAATGACCATTGACCAAACAAACAACGTGATGTTTTGTTATTGGTAGTTTAGTCTCTATTGCTTTGTAACGAGGTACCTAAATCGTGATTTTGCAATAGTTTCTTTATTATCATTTGTGTTAATTCGTATTAAAAGGGGAACTGACCACCTTCGAAAGGAAGTCTAATATTTCCTAGGCCCAAGGCAGTTCCCTCATTTATTGTCTAACTAAAATCTGGTGGTCTTGTATTCTTACTTGCAGGTAGTCCTTCCTAGACAAAAAGGAGTTCTTCGCAATCGATCTGATCTCTTTCTACGGTACGCGCACACCCTCCCAACATTCAACAGGTATTCCTCCTAGCCCTAACCCTTATCTGTTTCTCAAGAGAATGAAAGGATAGAAGTAACTCTATTCCAGAACGGAAACATTCTATGTGAAACATTTTGGCACGCCCGGTGGGACCCATTTCGGGTTTCTTTCTTTCTTGCTTGCTTTCATATAGGGAGCATACTTGTTGTTTGTTTCTACTAAATATTCACAAGATATTTTGTTCTTTTGGTAAAAGAATTTGTCTTGCTTTCACATCTTTGCATTAGTGAAAGTCATCTTCTTTGCTTCATCGAATATCATTTTCGATTTGGGTTTAAAACACGTGCATCACATTCTTGCTTGTTGTTTTCAATTCTAGTGAACATAGATTAAGTAATAGGTCGTACACGTGGGGGTGATATCCATGGTATTGACAAGAAATTAATCTTACTTTCACTGCACAACACATACCAAATCACATCATAATTAACACAACAGCTCAAACATCCCCCTTTTCCACGGTATTCCTCCGCCCGATTGAGGTAACCTTATAAGCCAAAACAAACTTGACATCTCCCTTAGGTCTTTTGTTTAGGATTGACATCATCTTGCGTCTAAGGCATAAGCCCACAATAATTAAAACTAATCCTAGGGTTAGTCTCTTGATTTGCTTGTGCATCTTGCTTGTTTTAGTTTTGTTTCTCTGTCATACACTGTTTCAGTGATCACTTCAGAACAGTTTGGTAGGCATACTAAGCATTGTTAACCCCAAATCAGCAACTTCTTACAGCTTCTTACACTGGTCCTATTCTACCGACATCGGTTAACTTACCGACGCCGGCTATAGTCTGACCGACATCGGTTACCTGACCGATATCGGTTACTGTCTTTCACAGTTCCCAAAACCAGCAACCTACCAATTCCAACCTTTTGTGGCTGTTTCTGATCCTGATAGATTGAAACCCTACTGTGTGTACTCTTGTCCATGGTTGTTATCACTCGGAAACAAGCCACAGCCATGGTTTCACATGCATGCATTCCGTGCCTTTTCTGAATCACCCCCTTCACATCCTATGGGGAATCCTATGGACACCAGCGAGGTTCCCAAAATCCTTGTAGGAGATAAGGAATTTGTGAAATTTTTTAGACGCTAATCCTAGCAGCACAAGTACTATTTGTCTCATGCCCCTGACCATACACCCAACAATCAACTCCTTGTTGGTATGCCTATTAGTATAGCTGCTCACTTAGCTCCTTCCCCACCTGATAACTCTGCCTTGCCTTCTTCATCCTTAGCCCCGTCTCCCAACTCAGTGGCTTCGGGGGTTCATACGGCATAGATTGGCTTTCCTTTGGTTAATCTGGGGCCCAACATATCATTACCACCGACTGCTCCTACCTCGTCTCTCTTGCAGACTGCTCCTTTCATAACTTGCTCTCTACCACCTATCCACACAAGCTTTCCTTCTCAAGCTCCGCCCACCTTTTCATTTCCACACACGTATCCGGTGACTTCAACATCTTATATAGGACATCCCTATTCGGTCGCCTCAACATATTTGTCCTCAATACCTTATCAACATTTAACCCCACCATTGTCTAGTGGTGGCCCTTGGCCCAATCCTCCTCCGTTTATGACAACCGCACCATCATCTCATCCAACCACTGATTTAATCAAACAAATGATGGACAAGATGTAAAATCTAGAGGCTTCTGTTTCAGGAAGCCGTAGCACCCTGACATACGAGCAAGTTTGTCGGGAGCCTATTCATCCTTCTGTCCCCCTTCATTCATATCCTCCTCAATGGGAATTACCAAAATTTACTCGTTTTAATAGTAAGGAGGATCCTCAACAACACTTGCGATCATTTAGACATGCCTGCTATCTGATTGCTCATGATGATGCCTTACTACTCCACACCTTTCCCATGTCCTTATCAGGACCCACCTTGGAGTGGTACAGTGCTTTAACCCAAAGACTCAATCTTCTCTTTTAACCAATTAGCCCAATCTTTCTTGGATCATTTCTCCATTAACATTGCCAAGAAAGTATCTATCACCGACCTCTATGCCATCCGACAATTTGAAGACGAATCTATCGCAGATTTCATTGGACGATGGCGGGGCCTTATCAACCAACTTACTTATGCCTTGCCTCAGGCCGAACTTATCAAACTCTTTACGCGGGCTTGCACTAAGCACATTTCTCCTACCCTCCAAATTCAAACTTTCCGCACATTTGATGAGGCCTTTACTATGGCTCGGAAACTAGAAATTCGAGCCTTAGAGGAAGAGAAATTACGGTTGCGTAACAAAAACCCTAATTTCTGAACCCAAGACTCCACCAACAAACCCAACACCACCAATTCTCACGCATCGACTGCTTCGAAATCAAAATGAGTTGTACACGCGGTGATGGTCAAATCCCAAGCACCGTCTAATACCCTCCAAAACCACCTATAAGTATAAAGCCGAGCCCATCAATTACACTCCCTTGGGAGAAACTTATGGTGTCATTTTGGAAAAATTGCTCAAAGTGGGAGCTATCACCTTACCTCCTGTTAAACCTCACTTCGGGTTTGATTCCACCCGTTATACCTTCTTGGTACAAAGAAAATGACTTCTGTAACTTCCACCGCGTGAAGGGACACAGTCACGAAAAAAATGTAAGATGTTGAAAAACATAGTGCAGGAAATGGTTGATGCAGGGGATATAACCCTCGATAATCCTAACGCCCCTACTAACCAAAATTTGAAAATCTTCAACAAACCATTCCCAAACCACTCATCTAATGGTAACATAAACCAAGATATCTTAACCGAGGAGAGTGTTCATGAAATTCATGCGGTCTTCGACTCCCAACCAAAAGCTTCTATCGAGGAAATTCTGAATCAAGCCTCTTCACTAACGCAGGGACCCGAACCCCCTTCACCACCATCAAGACAAGACGAAATCCTTGCCATTCCTTTACCCATAAAGGAATTAACCGCCCAGAGTTCTCTTCTCATAGATGAGCCTTCTTACACCACATCCCTGCAAGACTATGAGCGGATGTTATCTAACTTATCTATTTCCCAAACATCTCCTTCTACCACTCTTGTTGTACAAGAGGAAGGCTCGCCACTGTTTCTATCATCTTTAGAAGAGAAACCTCTCGAACCAACATCACCAAATTTGTTAATCATGACGGATCCTCTCAAACATGCCCTCCTACTTATTAGTTCTTCATCGCCTAAATCTTTTTTCAAATGACCGGTTGACCTCTTAACGCCCATTGATACATTGCCTCATTTACCCCCGTATCACACCCCAAGGATGGACCGGAATCACAACCCACCTCTCTTCCATACAAAAGTTCCTATTCACACGTGAGTATTGTCACCCCTCAGAAGATAGACGAGTCCTATGGGAGCGTTTGAGTACACCATGCTCTACTCAAATGCAGATGACCGATCCAGACACCTCTACCATATACCCGAGGTGTTTACAAAAGCTCAAAATGCCTATGTCCTTATCTTCACCCCCCTCATCCCTACCGAACACCTCATCCACCTCTACTAACCTAACCAAACCTTTCCCTACGCTTGGGACTTTACCAATACCCAGCCTAACACACCCACCTAAACGGTTAGATTTATCCAAAAATAAAGCCATCCATCCACCTAAGAGACAAACCCGATCCCCTCAAGTCCAATCTATGCCTCTGTCACAACTAAAACCCTCGTCGTCACACCTACCTTCTATATTGGGACCTCACCCCTCCACCTTGCCTCAATACATCATACCTCCTGCATTTTCTTTAAAACAACCTGCACCTTCTACACCCATGCAGAGATCCATGGGTGTATCAACATCGTCACCCCAAGTATCCTGTCCACCTATCAACCCTAAACAAACTCCATCATCAAAGGATTTGTTTGCTGTCACTCCTCTTTCCCCGTGGTTGTTTCCTGCCACCACGTCATCTGTGGCCTCATCATCTAACCAACTAAACATAACTTCTGCGCGAAAAAGCCAAGTTTAGTTAAATCCAATTATAAAAACCATTTGTCTAAACCACCACCCATACGAATCAACCATACCCAATCATTACCGAAACCTACCCAGTCAATAGCCTCATCTTCCTCTGAATTTGACCCGCTCAAAGGGTCTTACGCCAAAATCCTTGATATGTTGGTGGAGAATGCGACCATTTCCCTACCCCCACTTAGACCCTATGATCCATCTAAGCCTCGACCTATAGGTTATGATGAGTCTAAAATCTGCGCTTACCATCACACACCAGGACATGATGTAGAGGGATGCAAAGCTTTGAAAGCCATCCTTCGTCAATCACCTATCTCGGATAGACAGCCTAAGAAAGACAACTTACGAAGGGAGAAACCTTTAGCTTCAATCCCCTCTCCTATACCACCTGTCCCCGCCTCACCAAGATCTATCATTATTACAACCCCACCTCTCGAAGACAATGACTTATCCCTACCATCTTCCTCCTCTCATGTTCACGAGATCAACATGATTAGTGTTGCTACTCGAGGGCAGAAAAACAATGGGAAAGCTAAAGAAAGCACACCTGCGGCCTCTCTTTCTCCGTCCACCATCCCGATTGCACCACCACCTAAAGTGGTTATTCGTGGACCTGCCTACCCTATCTCTGATGGAGTTTCCCACCGAACCATGATCAAACAACTTCACCAATCACCTGTAAAAATGACACTGTATGATCTCATTCAAACCTCTGAATCTCATCGCCAAGCTCTCGTTGAAATCCTTCAAGGGATAGAGGTCTTACCTAACGAAACCTTTCCCGTTACCGCCATCTTAACACCCAACCACGTTGCTTCTCTCACCAAACAATCTACCACTTCTGTCTCTGCATACGGTAAATCGCCGCATCGGTTTCTCGAAGATGAAATTGTTGACTTTGGTGCAGAAGATCCTGACCCGCTCTTTTCATCTCAGCTTACGTCCGGGACATCTGGGTACAGCGTGTTATGATTGACGGAGGTGCTAGCCTAAACATCATCTCTTCCAAAGCCTTCCAACAAATGAATATCCCTTCTAGTTGCATGTGTGTCAACCCCACCATGTTGCGTTCATTCAATGATGCTATTACTTCTACCTTAGGCACTGTGATCCTTAACATTCATGTAGGGCCACGTATTTTTACCGAACTCTTCTATGTCCTTGAGGGAGAATTCCAATACAACATGTTGTTAGGCCGCCCTTAGATCTGGGCTATGGGATGCGTTCCCTCCACCTTACATAGATGCATAAAATTTGAGTATGAGGGGAAGTCCTACACCGTAAAAGCTGACCCTCCCCCCTTCAAAACCTGCAATATGTTATATCACCCTAATGATGTGCTTGTACCAGTCAAGACACCCATTCATCCAACCCAACCATCTATTTCAACCACACCTCAACCATCCACCTCAACCGCACCTACACCTTCAACCAATGAAACCGCCGCCGCAAATACCGCTTCCTTCCCGCGGACAACATCCCGACCTCAGATCCCTTAGTAGATGTTTTTCAACGCCTTATGCTGGGGGAGTATCACCTATATAACGTTAGCACTTTCCATACCCCACAGGAGTACGGACAGTTACATGCGCATCCTACCTACGACCGTCGTGTGGGGGAAGTAATCTCCTACGGACCACCTAATTGCCGCACCAACCTAACGTATGGGGGTGTTGACGCATCCTCCGTTACCCCTGAACCTCCCCTTGGTGTGGTTCCCTTCCAATCCGATTTTTAATACCTGACAAATCGTCGTTTCGCCCTCACCTTCTTGACTCGCTGTGCTTGGAAAGGTTTTGGTTTTGGTCTTTATGAACAAGGCCGACATACAATCATTCCGTGACTACACGCAAACACAAAGATCACCGTGGTCTTGGATTCTCTAAAACACTTACACCAAAGAAACCTCATGTCAGTTGTATCCGAGAAGATGATGATGTCACCCCTTCCAAACCATCATCACCCATTTTGCCATCATCACCCACAGAGTCGATAGACCCTGAATCTATCCCTCCTAACTTTTTTTTTTCATAAACGCTATCTTCCTGGGTCCTCTCACTTATCAACGCGATAATGAAGACCCATCTTCTCTTCCCCTTCTGTATCCAGACATGATCGAAGAGGACTCGCCTTTAATTAATGTTGTTGAGTGCCAAGATGACGACTCCATCCTCACTTACCTTGGTGCGGATGACTCTTATATTCAACGCGCCTTACCATCTAAAACTCAAACCATGTTGAATGAGTCGACTATAGAAATCAACATCCACACAGAGGACGATCCTCACATTGTGAAGATCGGACAATCTCTTAACGCATCAGAACAAACGGCCTTCACTACCTTCCTCCGTGCCCGCAACCAAGCTTTCGCTTGGTCCTACGCTGACATGCCAGGAATTGATCCTGACATTGTTGTCCATAACATTACCCTGAAACCCGATTCCAAACCAGTTAAACAAAAACTAAGAAAAATGCATCCACGCATTGCCCTCTTGGTCAAAGAAGAGCTTCAATGACTCCTTTCCGTTTCCTTCATCTTACCTATTGACTATCCTCAATGGATTTCTAACATCGTACTGTAGTTACTAAAGAAACGGGGGGACTTCGGATATGTACGGATTTTCGGGACCTTAACCTCGCTTGCTCGAAGGATGAGTTCCCCTACCAAGTATTGATCAACTTGTTGATCTCACTTTGCGGCCATGAGATGCTTTCTCATGAATGGCTTCTCGGGATATAATCAAATTTTGGTAGCCCCGACCGATCAACATAAAACCGCCTTCATAACTCCTTGGGAACCTTCTCGCTATCGTGTCATGCCATTCGGCCTTAAGAATCTTTGGTGCGACCTATCAATGGGCTATGACTTACATTTTTCATGACATTATGCACACTATCCTTGAGGATTATGTCGATGATCTTCTTGGGAAATCTAAACATCGCAGTTGAACATCTCGATGTTTTAACCATTATTTTCGATCACTGCATTACAATATCTTTGTGTTCGTCTTCAACCAAAGAAATGTGTCTTTGGTGTCCTTTCGGGAAAACTCCTTGGTTTTATTGTCTCTTTACGTGGCATCGAGGTCGATGCAGCTAAAGTCAAAGCTATCCTAGAAATGCCCCCACCTACTAACCTTAAACAATTGCGTAGTTTGCAGGGCAAACTCTAATCTATCCGATGTTTCATCTCACAACTCTTGGATCGATGTCAACCTTTCCATCATCTCCTTAAAAAGGAAATTGTCTTTCAATGGAGAAAAGAGTGCCACTAGGCCTTTGAGGCTCTTAAAGCCTATCTCTTGCAGCCACCGTGCTTATCCCACCTCAAGATGATCACCCTTTCTACCTTTACCTTTCCGCCACCGACCATGTTGTAGGAGCCATGCTCGCACATCGTGACTCCGAGCATTGAGAACAAGCCGTTTATTACATAAGCCGTACTCTTGTGGATTATGAGACTAGGTATACACATGTAGAAAAGTTGTGCTTAGCCCTATCATTCGTGGCCACCAAACTCCGACATTACCTCCTGAATCACAAAACTTTTGTCATCACCAACGCGGACCCCATCCATTATATGTACGCCAAACCTCATCTAAACCAACGCATCACCCGATGGCTTATGCTCCTTGCCGACCTCGACCTTGAATTTGTACACCAAAAATCAATCAAAGGACAAACTATCGCCGACCAACTCACGGAAGCCCCTTTACCTGGGGAGCAGTTTACTAATTTTACTTTCCCTGATGAACTCATTGCCACTCTTTCACTCAGTGAGGAGTCGTATTCAATGACCCTCTTCTTTGATGGATCCAAATGCCAGCACGGTGGAGGGGCCGGCGTTGTTCTCATTCCTCTGGATGCTGAACCTATGCCTCTTTCATTCTCGGCTTGATTTCCCCTGCACTAATAATACAGTGGAATACGAGGCCCTTGTTTTGGGTCTCCAGGTTGTGTTACACTTAGGTGTAAAATCTATTAACATTTTCGGTGACTCTCAATTGGTAGTCAATCAAGTTATGGGCATCTACCAATGTAAAAATGAGTAAGCTCGCAAAAGTACAAACATTATGTGGATTCACTTTTGACCTTATTTACTCATTATTCTATCCAAACCATTCCCCGCTCAACTAACAAATTTGCGGATACTATGGCTTGCTTAGCCTCGCAAATTCCTACCTCACCAACCGAATCTGACATATTTGTCTTGGTTCAACAACTCTTTGCCCCATTTACTCGCTCTCGGATGTTTGTATGGTAAATAATGTGTCTGCTGACTCGCAGGATACTTGGTATCACCAACTTCACGACTACCTTAAAACCTCTGTTCTCCCACCTGACCTTACTAGTAATAGAAAACGTGCTTTTCTTAAAAGTATTTCTCGTTATGTCGTCATGGGGGGACTCCTCTTTAAACGTGGCTTTGATGGCATCCTCCTTTGATGTCTAACCGGCGCGGAGGTTACCTATACCATCCAACAAGTCCATGATGGTATTTGTGGTGGACATTTTAGTGGCCTTGCCATGGCCAAACGGATCCTTCACCTAGGCTATTATTGGCCTACTCTTAATAACGATTGCTATGAATATGTTAAGTGTTGTGTTATGTGTCAACAACATGCCAACCTTCAACATACTCCTAGCCATCCGCTACAGGTCGCACGAGATCTTTGGCCTTTCTCACAATGGGGTTTAGACCTTATTGGTGAGATTCACCCGCCCTCTTCGCAACGTCACCATTGGATAATCACAACAACCGAATATTACACTAAATGGGTGGAGGCCATTCCACTCATTTCAACCAAAAAAGAAAAAATTGTAGAGTTCATCAACCATCACATTATCTATCGTTTTGGTGTTCCTCATCGCCTGATAACAGATAATGGAAAATCTTTCAAAAATAAGTTGCTACAAGACCTTTGTGACAACTTTGGTATCAAACTTAGCTTCTCATCACCTTACTATCCACAAGCAAATGGTTAGGCCGAATCTTCTAGCAAAACCCTGACCAAAATTCTCATGAAAGTCGTTAACGATTTTGGAAAAAATTAGCCTGATCACATCCCCTTTGCCCTTTGGGCTTATCGTACCAGCATTCGTACCTCCACTAATGCCACCCCATTTTCTTTGGTATATGGTACTGAGGTTGTCTTACCTCTCGAAATACAAATACCCTCCCTAAGAATATCTCTTCAGGATATTCTCACCAATGATGATTTCCGCCAAGAGCGATTAGCCCAATTGGAGCTTCTTGACGAGCGTCGTCTTACAGCTCTTGACCACCTTCAAATCTATCAAAAGCACATCAAGCGTGCTTATGATAAGCGACTTCATGAGCGTACCTTTAAGGTTGGTGATCTTGTCCTCAAAGAGAATCAACATGTAACCAAACTCGAAAAGAGCAACGCGAAAATTTGCTCCAAATTGGATTGGGCCTTACATTATCACTCACACTTACGGATCGAGGCACTTATCACTCAAATGCCAAAGAGGAGATGAAGACATATTTGTATAGTCCAAAACAGAGAAGATCTAGATGTGCAAATAGGTAGAAAAGACATATGACTTGAGCGAGAAGTAAATTGTAAAGGTCATATTTTTACTAAGAAGGTAGTTATATGGTTGTTATGGGATAAAAGTATAAATAGGGTTGGCCTTTTCCATTGTGAGGGTTGTCTCTTTTCTCTCTAAAGACATCTTGTTGAAACTTCGTGTGTATGTTTTTAGTCTTCATGAATAAAAGAATGTAAGCAAGTGGAATAAGAATCATCTTGTGGTGTTGGTGCTCTCCAATCATGAAATCGTGCTTTGTTATTTATGGTTGAATGATGTCATTTATACCTCCATCTATCTATGTTGTAGGTGATACTATGATTTGTAGGCTTTGTATTGCATATATGTGTAGGTGGAATTTGTGCCATACACAAACAATCTAGAAATGGTGAAGAATTTGTGCTTCTAGGTGATTTTTATCTTCTCCGCATATATTTCTTATATTTTTTTCCTTATGTAAGAAAGAGGGTGCCACTACTTTGTATTTATCTTGCATTCTTCAAACATTCTTATATGTTTAGTTTGTTGTGAATTTATCCCTTCCATCTCCTTTCATTATATGATTTTATAAAATTGAAATTCTTTGATGTCAATTAAGGAACTCGGAAATTGAGTAGGTGTAAACTTGTACATAGGAAATATATACGGTCAAAACATGGAGTTGTACGGTCTTGACTAGAAGTATGCAATCTTGACACACTCCATGGTGAAATCTGTAACACATAGTGTAGTCAATGTCTATGATAGTGTAGACACTAAATCACGCACTTTGGGTACATTTCTAGGTCTTAATCACATACCACTATTCATATGATTCCTAAGCGAGAAAAGTACTAATCGACCAATGTCTTTTGCCTCTTTTCTTGTCTCTAATTTTCTTATTGGTCTTACACACATTATTTCCCAGTCTGACCTTCGACTCTTTAATTTTTCTAAGTCTGGACACCAGCGCCTAGTCATAACGCTAACTCACAAGCACCCATGTCCCCTCTGGGCACCCCCGACCTCTTTGTATCTTACCCGCATCTTTTGGGTCCTTTTTAGTTGTTAGGCATCTATATTTCTTACTAGTCGGCCTTTTAGTGGTTAATTACAAAATTCAAGCAAGGGAATCATATAAATATAAAGCTATGTGATCATAATAAAGGACCAAACACTAAACATCTATTACTATCACCTAAGGTTGCATCCAAAGGCATTACAAGAGAATCAAAGAATCCATCCGGGATTCACACAAGGGACAAGGGACTGCATTCTTCTTCATACACTGCATAGGAGGGGAAGTTTATTTTTCAATGCACGAATCTATCTACATTTTCTACATCTAGCTATTGCTTGCTATCAAGATCAACTTACATAAGAGCCACCTAGGGCACGATTCTACACATACTCACCGAACTACATGGATTCTGAAATGTAGTGCAATGCCCAGATCGTAAGTTCACTCATTCGGGTGACCGTCGGGGTCAATCCGACTCCCCATTTACATCTTTTTATTTTTAGGATTTAATGTGTTTTGGGGTTTTTAGGTGCTCTTTCTTCTTGTAGGTTTCAGGAAACTAACGGTGAGGTACAACGACATACAAGAGACAACCAACAAACATCATGTGACCTGTGAAACCGAGTTTCTAAGGTTTTGAGCGATCCACAGCACCCGAGAGAAGGTCCCTACCCACCAGTGCATCTAACCCATTCCAGTGCCCTAGTCTCGACATTTCTAGTGCTCACACAATTTTAAGGCTCGGTCGCAACCATTTTCTTACTTGTTTCATTAGTTTTCTAGCTCAACACACCTCGACATTATCATGAATCGAGTTAACTAACTTACCTCTCCCTGCAACTAGGGTTTCATATTTTTCTAGCTTACTTTCTTGGGTCAAATATGTGTTTTATTGCATATCTATTTTAGCGTTGTTAATTATAATTTAGCATTTATTTTCCAATATTTTTTACCTCGAGATAGAAATTGAACTATAAATCAAAGTTTAGATAATAATTTTAACTTTTGTGACATTAAACTTGGATAAAGTAATACATTATATGAAAAACATGGATATAATACACTTGTTCATTTTATGGAGGGAAGATCTCTTGTTCTTGTTGTCTTATGGAGATTTGGAATTATTGTTGGGATGTTGAAGGTTTGGGATCTTCACCCCTAGTTGTGTTAAATGAGAAACTAGAGTGTTGAGTACATACAACCTAAACACCGAGAGAAAGGAGAGGAACCAAAGTACCCCACCAAGAGAGAAGACTATTGTATCGGGATTTTGAGTCATGATATCTTCCTTTTGAAACATGTAAGTGAAGAGGAATGATATCCCACGAATAACTTAGTCGCTTCGAAACCTTCCTTAACCCCGCGGTCCACACCATTATAGATGGATATAAGTCCAATTTTATAATTTTTATAATCTGTTGAGTAATATAAAACCTCATAGCTAAAAGGAATGGATATACCTTGTAATCATCATGTGTTGTATTTCAAACATAGTGTATAGATTCTAGAATATCATAGAGGAGAAGAAGGCCCATGCCCCCTAAACTTTGTTCACACAACCGTGAATGAGGAATGTAAAGGAGAAGGAATGAAGTACTCATGCCATTGTATCTTGTTATAAAATGAGTAATCTTTGTCTAAAACTATATAATAAATATATGAATTAGTGATATAATATGAAATTATCATTTTTTTTTTAGAAACTACCCGATGTATTTGTAATGTCAATAAAACTTAATTCACAATGTTAGAGCTGATGAACTACTTAAATTTTTCCCTTTAGACCTTAGAGAAGTTACTTGTTCTTATACCCACACCTCCAAAACTATACAATTCCTTGAGAATTCACCTCTTCACACTAAACCAACCAAACCAACATGTTCTTACACCTTTACCCATGCCATTTTTAACTTTTGAAATGAACCAAAACTATCAAAGGATTGAATGACTTATCTTCTAGCCAATCTGCTTTCCTAGGCTTCTTAAGCCAATGCATCTATTATGTTTGTGGTTGAAGATAAATATAAGTGCTCCATACAAAAATAAATCATTTCCTATCTCCATCCATCACCCTTAAAGTGTGTGCCAAGTTTCAAGCTTCATTCTTATTCCGGATGCCTTTTCCACTCTTTATTCTTCTTGTATTTGTTTGCTCTCTTCTAACCCTAAAACCTCAATCTTCTTGCAATAACGTCCAATTTTCTCACTCCCCTAACAAATTAATGCATTTTTGTATACCCATTTGGTTCTTATTTCAATGTACAAAGTTTCTTAATGATTGTTCTCACCAAGTTTCTTCTTCCTTTCAAAGCTCGGTCAAAGACTAGGTCTTAAGGGCTTAATACAAGTTGGTGGGATTCCTAGTAAGGATTACAAACACTCAGAATTTGCTTGAAGGTTAAAACACTTTTTCCTACAGGACCCTCTCCACATGCTTCCTTTCAATTTTGGAATCTTAACTCGCCATATTCCACATGTGCTCTCAATTTTTTTCCCAAATGCTAGGTCTTAATCTCTCTTTCCGCATCTATGACCGAATTGAGATGAAAATTTATAACTGGAGTCCTTTTGTTGGTTTGATTCCCCTTACATGTGAATGCATATACCTTAAGGTTAATTTCTACAAAGTTTCCAACCATCTTTCTTCAATCTACTCCTCCATTCTTACTCTCTAGTTTGGCTCTTTGCTTTACAGATAATCATCTACAAGTTTCTCTTGAGATCAGTAACACTTTTCTTAGATTTGGGAGCATCTAAAGAAACTAAATATTGATGGAACTTCCTTTCTTATCCCAATAATATGCTAAATTTCTAAGTGGACATCTTGAATTCACTATGAAAACATTTTTATTCTTCCATCTACAACTAGACCCTAGCCTCCCAACGGTCACATACAAATTATGACCTTTAATCTGTCATATTTTTCTAATTTTTTGAGTTGATTCCAAGATTCCCACTTATCAAAATTCATCAAAAATTCCTTCCTAAAAATTCTTTAGGTATTGGCTCTTGTCTTAACTTTATACTCCTCCAAATCATGTTTGCATACAAAACCCTAGGTCACTCATACTTCATACTAACTCGTAGGTGAATCTGTTATTAATATATTGCCATCAACATCATTTCAAGACTTAATATTTTGGAATTACCTCTATAATACTCTATTAAGGCTATCTTGAAATTTTGAGGCACTATCTCTTTGTATAAATCGAGGAATAATTAATTTCTTCTAAACCCTAATGAAGGTTCTTCATAAACCCGAGAAGGGGTTATTTGATCTCCAATGAAAAATGATTTGTCTTCAAGCTTTGAAATATTTCTCAATGACTTATCTAGAATCTCTCCATGTTTATGGCCTATCTGTAACATTCAATATACCTCTAAGTTTCAAAGATGACTTCAATTATCACTTTCTCGCCTCAAAGAACATGGTTATCTTAGTTTAGAGCAATTTTCATATCACCTTTTTGGAAAACCTTAGTTTTCATTAATGATTTATGGGATCACTCTCAATTCCTTTTTTTTAGCATAAAACTCATAGTGAGATACATAAATCTCCATTATGATTCAACTTGTCAAAATAAAGCTTAAATAAATAGTGTCGGTCGTAATACAATCTGATCATTCCCTTATCCTTACGTGCAAATAATGAAACTCTTCCTACAAATAATGGGATCACAAAAAAAAATTGTTTCCTCTTATATTTCCTTTAGACAACATGCTCAGGTTCTTCAAACAACATTATACACAAAATATACACATAATCATGAAAATATTACCACAAAGTGTGTGCACACAAAATTTCACCTCTAAACTTCCTTGAAACTTTTCTTCCTTGAATGATCATTAAAATGATGATCTGAAGTGGTTACAAAAAGGATATATATATATATATATATATATATATATATATATATATATGATTCCACATGCTTTTCTAGCTGATGCTTGGCTCCTAAAACCTCAAAATTACATATTTCGCATTTATTACATCATTAATATCCTCATATTTGGTCCAAGATATTTTAACCTAAGAACTAAGATAAAATTGCAACTTGAATTATTCTTTAGACCCTAATAGGACCTCTCACCACCTCACACAAGTTTGATTGCTCCATATCATTGTCAAACACCAATACAAACAAAATGACTTCAAATTTCAAATTTTTACTTTTGGAGGGAAATGGTCTAACTTTATTTTTGAAGGGATTAACACACACACACACACAACTCTAAATGACCCATTATAACTTCTTAACACTTATCAACATACTAGGAAAACCAAAATTTCATAATACCATCCCTATATACAAGTTGAGAGTTGATGCTCTTGTAACATACTCCCAAGGGGAAAAGAGAAATTTCCCCACTCTTGTGCTTTCTCTTCTTGTTCTCCTTTTTCTTCCTTTTTTCCAATTGAAGATGACCTCCTAAAAATGTTCCATGGCTGAATATCAACTCTACTGTACCTTTATCAATTGCTCTTTATCTTCCTTAGACTATTTTTTCCTTGAAATGTTCAAATTCTTGATCAACATGGGGTTCTTAGGACTGTATACTTCATTTTCCATCTTGGTCTTCAATCCATATGCTTGAATTAGGCTCAAATATTCCTTGCTTAGTTGTCCTTTCACTTTCTCAACTAGCTCATACTTGTCTTCATCTTGTTTTTTCTCCTTGTTAGCTTCTTGGTCTTCATCTCCTTGTTTATCTGCAAATCCTTCTTCTTTTTCATCTTCCTTGCTCTTTTCCTCTTGCACATTATCTTCATTTTTCCATATATCTTCTATATTTTCCATGCCTTTCTTTGGGTGATCTACACATTCATTCATCACTCTTGTACCTGCACATTCAAAACTTAGAGCAATATTAGATTAAAAAACAAGAGGCTTGCATGCCTCATCTTCCTTCTTCATAACCTGATTTTCCTCATCTTCTCTTTTGTCTTCTTCACACAAATTCTTCACTCTACTTTCCTTTCTCTCTCTTTCCTCATTACCTCTATCATCTTCATCATCTAATTCTTCATCCACTAGACCTTCTTGTTGGTCTACAAGCACTTCACTGTGCACTTTCTTTCTCTCTCTTTCACTATTTCAACTTTCTCATTCTTAACCTTCTCTTATCTTGAGGTCATCTCAATCTCTTCACAAACTTGGTTTTATTCTTCTCTCACCTCTTCATCTTCTTGTTCTTGTTCTGCAGCCTCTTCTTTTCAATTGTAATCATCTCAACCAAACTATTTTTCTTTTCTTCAACATGTAAACTAAACAAGTTTTCAATAGCTTGTAATTCTTCAAGCACAAAATCATTCATTCCCATATTATCTTCATCATAACTAGGACTATCAAGCCTAAATTTATCTTCCTCTTATGTGTTTTCAAACAAGAAAATATCATTTTGCATGTAATCTTGTTCACATACCTCATGTTCAAGCTGACATGTTGTTGCCTTATCTTCATTTTCCTCTTCATACTCATTCATTTCATCAAGTAATTCACCTTCCTCGCATCCCCACTCATCCTCTACTTCTATGGATTCTTCTTCATCTACATCTTCTTCTTCTTCCATGCTCAATATCCATTCCTCAACCTTGGCTACATCTTCCTTAAGCTTTCTCGGCTCTTTCTCAAACCACATATCAAACTTTCTAGCTTCCTCTTTCCTCTTAGATTTTTCTCTCTTCTTTCTTTCCTTCTCATATATTTCCTTCTTATGGCTTAACAACACCACTAAATCTCTCATCAACTCCTCTTTATCCATCATCTTCATTGTCTTCCCAACAACTGTTACACACACACTTCACAAGAAACTTCACACTTCTTTTTTAGAATATTCAAAAACAATTTATTCCTCTAACTCCTACTCGATACCACTATGATGTAGTCATAATGTCAATCAAACTTAATTCACAATGTTAGAGTTGATGCACTACTTAAATTCTTCCCTTTATACCCCGAAAAACTATTTGTTCTTATACCCAAACCTCTAAAAATATACAATTCCTTGAGCATTCACCTCTTCACACTAAACCAACCAAACCAACATGTTCTTACACCTTTACCCATGCCATTGTTTTACTTTTGAAATAATCCAAAACTATCAAAGGATTGAATGACTTACCTTCTAGCCAATCTACTTCTCCTAGGCTTCTTGAGCTAATGCATATGTTATGTTTGTGGTTGAAGATAAATATTAGTGCTCCATACAAAAAAACCATTTGCTATCTCCATCCATCACCCTTAAAGTGTG
The DNA here is from genome assembly GCA_018340775.1 of Taxus wallichiana var. yunnanensis. Taxonomy (NCBI): domain Eukaryota; kingdom Viridiplantae; phylum Streptophyta; class Pinopsida; order Cupressales; family Taxaceae; genus Taxus; species Taxus wallichiana. Next base: position 459,555,515 of record CM031243.1, read on the forward strand.
TGCAGATTTTCAAGCTTCAATTCTTATGTTAGATGCTTTTTCCACTCTTTATTCTTCTTGTATTTGTTTGCTTTCTTCTAGCCCTAAAAACTCAATCTTCTTGTAATAACGTCCAACTTTCTCACTCCCCTAAAAAACTAATACCTTTTTGGTATACACATTTGGTTCTTATTTCACTATATAGAGTTTCTTAATGACTTTTCTCACCAAGTTTCTTCTTCCTTTCAAAGCTCAGTCTAAAGACTAGGTCTTAAGGGCTTATTACAAGTTGGTGGGATTCTTGGCAATGATTAAAAACACTCATAATTTTATTGAAGGTTAAAACACTTTTAAAGTCCTTCAAGACCCTCTCCACATGATTCCTTTCAAAGTTGGAATCTTAACTCACCATATTTCTCTTGTGCTCTCAAAATTTGCTCCAAATGCTAGGTCTTAATCTCTCTTTCCAGATCTGTGATTGAATTGATATGAAAATTTATAACTGGAGTCCTTTTGTTAGTTTTATTCCCTCTACTTGTAAATGCATATACCTTAAGGTTAATTTATACAAATTTTCCAACCCTCTTTCTTCAATTTACTCCTCCATTCTTACTCTCTAGTTTGGTTCTTGGCTTTTAGATAATCATCTACGAGGTTGTTCTTGAGATCGTAACACTTTTCTTAGATTTGGGAGCATCTAAATAACCTGCATATTGATGGGAATTCCTTTCTTATCCCAAAAATATGCTAACTTTCTAAGTGGACATATTGAATTCACTATGAAAACATTTTTATTCTTTCATCTACAACTAGACCCTAGCCTCCCAACAGTCACATACATGTTATGACCTTAACTATCACGTTTTTCTCATTTTCTCGAGTTGATTCCAAAACTCCCACTCATCAAAATTCATCAAAAATTCTTCCTAAAACTTCATGAAGGTCTTGGATCTTGTCTTAACTTTTCATCTCCTTCAAATCACGTTTGCATTCAAAACCCTAGGTCACTCATATTTCATACTAACTGCGCAGTGAATCATTATTAATATCTTGTCATAAGCATCCTTTCAAGACTTAATATTCTATAATTACCTCTATAATACTCTATTAATGTTATCTTGAAAGTTTGAGGAACTATCTCTTTATAGAAATCAAGGAATAATTAATTTCTTCTAAACCTTAATGAGGGTTCTTCATAAATCCGAGAAGGGGTTATTTGATCTCCAATGAAAAATGATTTGTCTTCAAGCTTTGAAATATTTCTCAATGACTTATCTAGACTCTCTCCATGTTTATGAATGATCAATAACATTCAATATACCTCTAATTTTCAAAGATGACTTCAATTATCGTTGTCCTTCCTCCGTGAACAGGGGTTATCTCAGTTTAGAGCAATTTTCATAAACCATAGACCTTCACCTTCTTAGAAAACCTTAGTAGTCATGAATGAGTTCTGGGATCACTCTCAATTCCTTCTTTGTTAGCATACAAATTCATAGTGATATACCTAAATCTCCATTATGATTCAACTTGTCCAAATAAAGCTTAAATAAACTGTGGCAGTCTTAATACAATCTGATCATTCCCTTATCCATACATGAAAATAATTAAAATCTTCCTACAAACAATGGGAAAAAAATAAATTGTTTCCTCTTTGATTTCCTTTAGAAAACATTCTTTGATTCTTCAAACAACATTATACACAAAATATAATGATTCATGAAAATATTACCACAAATTGTGTGCATGCAGAATTTCACCTCTAAACTTCCTTGGAACTTTTCTTCCCTTGAATTATCATTCAAATGACGATATGAAGTGGTTACAAAAAGGATATATATGATTCCACATGCTTTTCTAACTGACTTGTGGCTCCTATAGCCTTCAAATTACATATTTGGCATTTATTACATCATTAATATCCTCATCTTTGGTCTAAGAGCTTGTAACCTAAGAACTAAGATAAAATTACAACTTGAATTATTCTTTAGACCCTAACAAGACCTCTCACCACCTCACACAAGTTTGATTGTTCCGTATCATTGTCAAACACCGATACAAACAAAATGCCTCCAAATTTAATTTTTTTACTTTTGGAGGGAAATGTCTAACTTGAATTTTGAAGGACTTAACATAAAAAAACCTTTAAATGACCCATAAGAACTTATTAACACTTATCAACCTTCTAGGAAAACCAAAATTTCATAATATCATCCCTATATTAAAGTTGAGAGTTGATGGTCCTCCATCACAACCCTTGTCGAAGAACATATATTGTTGTTAGGACCATACTACGTCTTGATTGAATGGTATGGTTTTGAATTGCTTTGAATTTTTCCACTTTCTAGTATATGTGCATTTTTTTATAATAGAAACCCTATAAAACATATGCATGTGTCCTATAATATATTTATAGATGTAGAATATATCCTGATGAATGTCCTTTCTTTTGAGGAAAGTATCATAAATCATTTGAGCACACGAGATAAAAATAATTGATGTGTGATAAGTTTGATAATATACATAGGATCACATAAAAGGATGGAATGGTGGATACCATTGGGAACATGTAATTATAAATTTATGGTGCATGGTAGAAACCATGGTGTGTAGAGAAAAAAACATGTAACACATAACAAGAAATAATACATGTGTATAGAAGTAATAATAATTGTGTAAAAAAGTGCCAATTACGTCATAAACTAGAGTAACAATAGTATAAAAGTGTAGTAAAAATCAATCATGTCATAAACCGAGTAGAAATATGATATAAATAAAATCATGATAGTAGTAAGTATCAAACATGTCATAAACCGGAGTAACAATAATATATGTGTATAGAAATGGAAACAATAGTGTAAAGACAAGTGATCAATAATATAGAAAAATTAAAGCATAGTCGTATGGAGGCATAGAGCTATAAACATGGGACACCCACGATGTCACAAGAAAATCACAATAGAAAGAAATGTAGGTCACATATGGAGAAACAAGTGCATGCACACAAGATAGACATAGATCCAAAATCACGAGGCACCCATGATGTCATAATACAATAAAAAAACTTAGGTCATATAGAGGGAAACAAATGCATACACACAACATAGGCATAGATCCACAAACAAGGGGCACCCATGGTGTCACAAGACAATCAAGATACTTAGTTTGTATAGATTAAGAAATCATAGAATTGTAATCAAGAAAAGAAAGAGGAAATCATAAACAAGGATTCAAATAATGCAAGTATCCAACAAGAAATTTTATATATATATATATATATATGACTAGTGAAAATGACGTATCAAGAAATTATATAAAATGGTGATAGTCAAAGCATAGAAACAAGATAGGTTAGCATTATAAAAGAGACATGTTAATCATGTTATCTCAAAAGATAACGTAAATACTATGTATATAAACAAGCATGACAAAGAAGTGTAAAGTATCAGAATGAAAAAACGCACTTGTATAGTGTCGTAGATGCCCCCAAAGCGTAGTGTCACTGGTAAGGAACCAAACCAACATCTTTTATCACTTGTCATTTCGTGTGTGTCATGCATCACACTCAATATACCTCATGAACACATGTGTGTAAAGATTATATGGAAAATATATGTTATTCATCAAACCAACGTGAAAAAAACATATATAAAATAGAAATCAAACCAATCAAACCATAAACATGTCCTAATTTTGTATTTTTGTAAATATATGAATGTTTTTATATTATGTGATTATTTTTTTTTTTTTAAAAGAACTATGTCATATTAAGGGGATAGTACTAAAGCTTATCTATCATCAAGGAGATCATATGTGTCGGGGTCAAATTTGATAATGTTTGATGGGGTAAGATCCAAAGTATGTAATGTGTCATAAGTAAAAATAGTATTGTTAGGGTCCACATTGATTGATCCATGTTCCCAATATTTTCCATGGATGTAAGGTGTGCTAGTATAAGTATCGGGATGTGGTCAACTTACTAGAGTCAATTATATCAAATGAGTGTGAGCAATTCAATTGAGTTTCATGAGCATAAAATGATAGTACCATTATATTTTATCATATTGATGTTATAATTGAAAGCTTGAACTAATTGATTAGTGTCATGTCTAGATACATAGTGATAGTCATAAAAGATCTTACTTGATTGTTGAGATAATTTTTTATAGAGCGTTGCAATTGAGAGAGTAAATTAAGTAGCTCAAGATAAACCAAGATAGATAGTAACTCTTGTGGGGTATCAATATGTATCATTATAGTGATAGAAATAAATTTAGGAACAGGATATAGTGTATTAATAACATTCGCAATGGGTCATAACCATCTACAATGGATGTGTCATGGCTAGTTGGAGTAGGAGAGATAAAGTTTCAAATGTAGCGAGTTTTAAGGCGATAATATATATGACTAGTAGAAATAAAAATATAATGGAACATGAATTCATGTTCATCGAGGGATTGATATTCAATTTGTGCAAGTTTTCATCAAGTAAGTGTTATATTATAAACTTCATTATTCATGGAATAATCATCAACATTGTCTTATAACATTGAATTAATCAATAGATCATGAGTATCAAATGGAGCGAGTAGTAGTAGGATCTAGCCCCATTTATTTTTAATAAATTGTGGTTTATGAGTGGTAGTGTCAGATTTGTGATTGGATCCTCCTCCAACTAGGTGGGAAATTTATTCATAGGTATGTTTGTTGAGGATGAGTAATAATGGGTATGGAGAAGTAGAGGTGTCAAAATTGTAATTTTTGAAAGGATTTGGGCCAAGAACAATGGTATACTAACTTCCATCATGTATGAAATTGAGAATTGATGAAAAATACATGGAACACATTGCATAACATGAATCCAAGGGTGACCCAAAAGAATATTATAATGTAAATCCATGTCCATGATGTGAAACAAATCGTGGTAACGTTATGTGACCAACCAAGAGATCAAGAGTAATATTTCCTAATGTATATTTTGTAATGTTATAAAACCCCTCATAGTCGTAGTAGTTGTTTCAATTCTATACATATAAATTCTATCTTTTAAGTAAATAACTAGGACAAATGTTGAGACTGGAGCCAATATTATCAATCAAGACACACTTTATGAGGAATCCTTGAATTTGTGTCGTAATAAGAATAGGTGAGAAGGGGCCCTCATTAAGTGGATGCGGGATATCAAATGAACTAAATTTGAATTACTTATCCATAGATTTTATCTGTTTCCATAATAGATGCAAAAGCAACATATTGAGTAGTGGGAGACAAGGTAACCCATTGTAAAGTCTCACATAAGACGTCCTTACAAATAATTACTTTATGCAATATTGTTAGAAGAAATATATTAGTGGGGGTATTATTTAATTAATATAATATATCAAACCATTTAGAAGTATCACTAGAATTAGTAGAGGGAGTGATATGTGGTGGGGGAAAGGGTGTATTTCCCCCAGCTAGTTGGATAGTGTAATGTATTATGACAACATTAACTAAATAATAGCCATGGGTGAAGAATGAAAGTGGGCCGGATGTTTTTGAGTAGAAGCAATATCTTCAACTTGTATATCAATAGAAGTAGGATCCTCACCCATCATGAACCAAGTAGAACCATCATAGAGACCCACTCTTCTAGATGGGGTATGGGAAGGGGCCCGGTTAAAGTGATGGTATCCCATACCAAAATGAGGGAGTGAAATCTTAAGATTAAAATGGAGATAATAGAAGATCTAAGGAAGAGACATGATGAAACACAAGAAAATAACTCAGAATATCCAAGAGAAGAATAAATAACCTTGGAGCAACAAGGGTTTGAGCAATATATGAAAATTTTGGGTTCACAAATGTTTACACCTTAAATAATTTAATGTTGTGGGAAGTACACAACAATAAGTAGGATGAAAGGTTTATAACATGAGATTATTATAATCTAATCAATTTATAATTAACCATTCATAACCATAATAATGCATTAATACTTGCAATAATTGATAACTAATAAATGATATCTCAAATGCACATGAGGAGATAAATACTTAGTTGTACAAGCCATAATAGAGAATATTCATATGTGCGAGATAGGTGGAAAAAACATATCAAAACTAAAAATGCTCGATATCAATTATTGAACTGGAAATTGAGTTGGTGTGGGAAAAAGGAAATCTTTACGGTCCACACCTAGAGTTGTGTGGTCTATATTGGAAGTGTCTAATCTTTGACCTTTTGATAGTGGGGGTTTTGCAACTTCTTATGTTCTTCACTTTCCTAGAAACGTCCTTCATTGTATGTATCTCTTTCTCACAAACCTTGGGATGACTTATAATTAGCTACAATAAAGTGAAAGCCCTATAAACATGTAATACCCTTCATCAAAGCATTAACAAACCAAAATGAGAAATCTTATGTGTGGTGAGGTTGACTTACCCTTGGCGATCGACTTGGTTAAACTAATATAAGTATTTCACTATACACCCTTGTGCAAGATCAAGCCTCATGTAGTTCTCTTATGTTGTTGTGCAAGTTTGTGTGTGATCTAATCCAACCCCCTCTATGTCCCCTCATGTCTCTTGAATGATAGCAAGCTAACTATAGATATATAATGTACCCAATGTGGTAGTAATGTGATGTGGGGTGCTTCATCTTCATGACTCGACCATTGACAATGTTTGGAGTGACTTTACTCTTGCTAAGACATGGCTCTAAGACCTTTGCATGCTTAGAAATGGAGGAATCTAGAATATTTGACATAGTTGAGTGCTTAAAACTTATAATAAGGTTTGTTTAATTATTGTGCAACTAACTTATGTAGATTTTGGAGATCCTTGAGTGTTTTTGGAATGATATTTGTAATAGGATCTTATAAGAGTGTCAAGTGAGTTATTTTCAATAGGAGCTTGTAAGAGTGTTGGGAGGTTATATTTACTTCCTTATATAGCCTTCCGTGGGTGAAATATTATGATAAGGTTGACCTTAGGAAGATGAAACAATATAATAAAGATATTTAAATTGAAAATAGAATTAGAGAATATGAAAGGTTGGATTGGATTTCATATTCTACAAAAATTATACAGTCGAGGACAAAAATATTTTGATACGATATAAAATTTGTAGCATGTTTTTATTAGGGGTAAATAGTTTTGAAGGGACTATACCCTATTACAAAAAGTGCTCAAAAGCCAGATAGAGCAGAAAAAAAAGTCCATAGTTTTGAAGGGACTATACCCTATTACAAAAAGGATCCATAGCCAGATAATGCAGTAAATACATCAAGTTTGGATCAGCATCCAGAATATACATGAATGTCCAACTATAGTTATCGAGAAACTATACAAAAGGATCAAAACAGTGACAAAACTGCAACAAAGTAGCATGAAAACAACATCTTGACAAGCATCAAAACAAAAACCCGAAGTAAGGACAATCCTCTTCACTTGTCTACTTTGTCAATATTTGTCCTTACCTTCTGCAGAGAGGTGAAGAGTTCTAGGGCAGTGACATGGGAGGGATCCTTCTTATCCAGTTGTGAGAGAATCAAGTCTCATATTGGTCCCGACTCCCAAATGGCAAAGCAGGAATGTCACTGAGCACACATACACTTTTGACATGCTGCTCCATAAAGTTGTAGATAGCCTTAAGCATATAAATGGTGTAGTCATGCCTTCCTTTTACATTTCCCAGTCTGTTATCTAGTGAGTTAAGCTTCTTGTAAATTTCAAGAATCTAATCATTATCCTGCATTCAGGGTCATTGTGCATCTTCCTTTTGCCTTCTCTCTTACAGACCTACTTGAGCTCTTCTTTCAAAACCCCAACCTCCTTTTCTAGTTTGACAATTATATTGAGAAGGACTTCCTCCCTTTCTAGTAGCGAAGCACCAGTTGGATTGCTAATATGAAGCAGATTTTTAGCAGACTCAATTTATTTGCTGCTACGAAGGATTCTTTGGGAGGGGAAGGGATGATTAAGAGGGTAAAGTGGGTTTTTGGTTCTGATTTTCCTTCGACAGAAGCAGTGGTGGGGGAAGTGGAGTTAGGGTAGGGGGTAGGGGCAATGGGAATTGAATGATGTTGGGAAAGGAAATGGTGGTGAAGCAACAGAATGAGGCCTTGGTGAAGGGGGTGGCACGAGTGTGGTTTTGAAACTCAAGAACAGAGTGTTCTAGGAGTTTAAAATATAATGTAGAAATCTAACATGAAAATTCCTTCTAAAATGATTTAGGAAAACCAAATGTTTGAGAGGAACCATCACATATCTGCCTTCTAAAGTGACATACCTAAAAATCATCCTTGCAATTTCGTCGAAGGGCTCTGGAATGGAGGTCACTTTTATGCCTGCCATAACAAACTCGAGATTTTCTCCATCTGCTAGGAATTTCTTGGCTTTGATTTTCTTGTCTACCCTCTTATTGAAGAATCTAGCACCTTCTAGACTAAGCCCCGTGACCTCAACAATAAGCTCTTTAGTGATTTTAATGTTGATCTCCCCATATTCTACCATTCTTTTCTTCCACCCAGTCGTGAATTGAAGAGAAATTTCTTGATCATGACCCTACTTTTTTCAATGAGGTTTGAGACCCCACCCATTTACAGATAAGTCCATAGGGTCACATCATCCTTCCAAGCCGGGTCGTAGGTGGGTTCAGTTTGGCATGGAGCTCCACCCATTTTGTCATTGTTGTTTCTTTGTTTCCCAATGGCAATGCTTCTCCCCAAAACCGCTTCTTGATAATGCCTTTGCATACCCAGAAAGTGTGTGAAGGATGAGTGATATTATTAGCCATGCGTAAGGAGATAATCACTCTCAAAACAAAAAGGACTTCTTAATGATGGTTTTTGATTTCATATTTATCCTTGATGATGTCATTGTGTACCTGTTAGGGAGAATTTCATCACTAAACCAAGTTTGCATGTTATTACTAACTCCATAGTTAGCAAGACTATCTCGCCACTTTGTTGCCTTCACGATAGGAGTGGATGATTTGGCAGTTTGTAAAGGATTTAAAAATCTCAATAGATTCATAAATGAAATCCCTAATGGTCCAACTAGGGGGTTGTGCTTGATTTAAAATATTTATTATGTTCAAAGAGTCCCCTTCAATTATAATATTGGAAATATTGCAATCTCTTACAAGTTTGATCCCCCATAATGCTGCTAGGGCTTCAGAATAATAGTTTGTTTGGTGGCCCATTTTACTAAAATGCAACAACAAGCAGGTAGCCTCTCTGTGATCCCTGATCACCCCACCTCCTCCTGATGCCCCTGGGTTTCCTTTAGATGCTCCATCAAAATTCAACTTGTACCATAAGTTGGGTGGCTGAATCCAATGAACTAATGATTTGTCAATGCTATTTTGATCATTCCTATGTGTATTGCCAGTATCAATCTTCCAAGCAACAAGTATATGTTCTTCTTCCTTGGGGTATGGTATATTTTTGGAGGCCTAAACCTTTCAATGTTATCTTTGATAAGCAATAACAATTTCCTTAAAGATCTTGTTGCATACTTGTCTATTGTTTCTGAAGATTATTCCATTCCTAGTTTTCCACAATCTCCAAATGGTATGAGGCAGGACCAAATTCCATAATCTTCTTATCATGCAAATGTTTATATGGTGGATCCCATTGCTCCCAAGCTTGTAAGAAGGTATTAGGAAGGGTCCAATGCAGATTAAAATTGGAAAAGATGAGACTCCAAACCTTTGAGGCATATTCACAATGCAAAAGTAGATGTTTGATGTCTTCACCTCTTTTTTACACATGCAACACATGTTAGGCATAATGAAACCCTTTTTAATTAGGTTATCATTAGTGAGGATATTTCCTTTTAATACAAGCCACAGAAATAAATTAACTTTTGGGGTTAACTCAGGCATCCAAATTTTACTCCAGTTTATATCACTTTGAATATTTTCAAAAATACATTGTAGCCCGATTTGATAGTATAGTCCCCATCAAAAGAGTCAACCCATATAAGCTCATCCTTGGTATCCTTTTGATTAAGAGGGATGAGTGTAAGTTGTTGTTGTAGAGAGGAGACAACAAGTTGTAAATTTTCCTTATCCACTTTGAGTTGCTTCCAAGTTCTCTTGTTTCCATCCAACTCAATGTAATCTTTTACTTTATTCCCATATTTCTCACTTAGACTATCTTTGATGGAGCCAAATTTATCACTCATCCTAAAATCAATCCAGTTGTCTTGCCAAAAATGTATATCTTGACCATTTCCTACTTTCCATCTACAACCTTTTGCAAGGATGTGTCTAATTTGAAGCAAGTTGTTCCAGAAGAATGGATCCATTGGGAAGTTGCTTTTCAAAAAGAAAAGAATTCATATTGTGTTGAGCCAAGTACTTTATCCTAATGAGTCCAAGGTTTTTTTTTTTTAGTAGTCTCCAACCAAGTTTGGAAATTAAAGCAACATTCATCTTCCTGATATCCTTTATACCCAGGCCACCAATATTTTTGGGTATACAAACCTGATCCCAAGCAACTAAATGGTACTTGAATCTTTCTTCAATTCCATGCCATAGAAAATGCTTTTGAATTCTTTCAATGTTGTCAACAATTATTGTTGGGATGTTGTACATAGACATTATATATATGGGCAAGTTTTGTAGTGTGCTTTTGATTAACAAGCATTTTTGGCACTAGAGAGAACAACACCTTTCCACCCAACCAATTTTTTTGAAATCTATCTAACAAGGAATTCCAAACAACATTAGATACTTTATTAGTGCCCAAAGGTAAGCCTAGATAGGTAGTGGGTAAAGAGCTGATTTTACACCCCAAAATGAGTGCAATTATTTTCTGTCTATCTGAAAGGAGTATTGAAAAAATACATCGAGCTTTTGTCAAAGTTAACTTTCTAGCTAGAAGTTGCTTCATAGAATCTGAGAATAGTATTTATAGATTTATCTTCAAGAATAGAAGCCATCAATAGAAAAATTGTGTCATTAGCAAATTGCTAATGTGAAGCTATATGGTTAGTGGAAGTAGGTTTGAACCCTTTTAGCATTCCAATATTCACAGCCTTAGTTATGGATCTACTAAGGCTGTCAGCCATTATTATAAAAATTAAGGGGGATATGGGATCCCCTTGTCTTATACCCCTACTATTTGCAAAGAATCCCACCGGAGTACCATTAACAACAACTGAAAATCTAGAAGTGGCGATGCAGGCCTGAATGATTTTTCTAAATTTACTCTGAAAACAAAATTTTGACAAGACCTTATCTAAAAAATTCCAAGACACTCTATCAAAGGCCTTATGCATGTCCAATTTTATTTCCATACCTACATTTTTACTTTTATCCATGGAGTGAATGGTGAAGACACCAAAATTGGGTCACACGCTCCCCGACCCTTCATTAAATAATCAACTTGAACACACTCACCTAACCATGGCCCCGTGTACTCCACACTAATATTAATTTTATTAATTTAATTAAATTAGTCCATGACCTCACAATATTTAATATTTAATTATCCTAATTAACATAATTCCTACCCCACCACCTCACCTATACACTTCACCTAGCCACCTCACCCTAAGCCTATTCTTAGTATGTTTCCATAACTAACAAATACCTAACTAAACCCTAAAAGTCAAAGCCTACATCCCCTCTAATCACATTCCTACATAAGAAAAGGTAACTCCCACTCTTTTCCGGATGAATAGAGAGATCTGGCAGAAATCATTGTCATGATCTCCCATTTTTAGTAAACCTAGGGAATCCCCCCTAACCAACGTCGGTAAACCCCCGAACCGATGCCGGTTGACCGGAACCATCGTCGGTCACCTTTTATTCCCTTTGGTAACGTTATTTCGAGGTTGGAACTTTTCTAAGAGTAAAGAGAGGAGACCAGAGCTACATATAAGCAAAATAAACATCCTTTTATGCATCCAGACATCCAGAGCCATCACCAGCATCAATCAGAGAGCCATTGTATTCATAGGAGCACTCCGGGAAGGCACCACTACAGGACCATACACATATTCTCCGATCAACCACCTCCACCACTCAGCCATCAGATCCTTAACATAGTAAGTATGGCCCTAACCAACATGATTTATTTCAGTTAGTAATCTTTATTACTCCTATTATTAATCTATTCTTTGCATGCTTATTGCTTCATCACCCATTTTATTCTTTCACCCATATCACCAAATCACCTATTCTCACCTATTGTATACTTCTGAGCATACCTAAGATCTCTATAGACCTCCCCATTCACTTGCCCAAACCTTGTTTAACCCCAGATCACCTCTGTCATTTAACTTATTTGGAGTTTCTTTTACCTTTACTATACCGATGTCGGTTATCCACAACCATCGTTAGTTCTACTCGAACCAAAATCGGTCACATTTAGACAACGTCGATCTCTATGTTCTACCTAAATAGGAAGAGGGATGCTCTTTCACTAATGCAATGTAAAATTTAGGTAAGACATCACTTGATCCTACAATCTGTCATACAATCTTCAAAGTTTGCGGATGTTTTTCCTCTATCAACCAAAAAATATATAATTGTTGATCTCTCTTGAGATTCATGGCCCATATTCTTGACACACCAATCAACAATGTTTTTACATCTATAAATTTAGCACCATCCTTGAACTTTAACTCTTCTCTTGCAAGTTCTCTTTTCACACATGCTCCTGCACCATCATGCTCTCCTTTTCCATGCCCTACCTCAGTAAAACTCTAGATATGTTGTACATTTGTTTCTTTGTGCATCCTTCTTAGCCAATAAAACATCTGTATATTCTTGAATTGTGATGTGCAATTGTCGACCAAATGTAATGTTGATCGAAACTAATGTTCCTCTCATTCAAGTTCGCATAAAACACCTAGAAACACCCTTGTACATATTCTGTAGAATGTGTCCAATCATCACTGATGTAGAAATGATACTCTCTTAATATTTTTCGATCTTTCTTAGTGCTTTCAGGAGAGTGCATGAATGTTATATGCACGAAAATAGAAACTTGCACTGAGTTATAATATTGAGACTGAACCTCCATTTGTGGCTGCAATGTGTAATTCTCTGCGAAGTCAACTACTGAAACAATAGTACCAAGTGGGAATGTGTCCTTGCTTAACTTGAATTGTTCATCCAACCATCAAGCTCTATGTGTGTGCCTTGCATACTCATAAAAATTTCCTCTCTGAATTTGACCATATATTATGATACAGTAATTGTTTTCTAACAACCTCACACCTCTTAGATTATTTTCCATCTTTTAATTGATATGCCATCGATTTATATTTGGTGAAATCAACCAATTCTTTTCCTATTGAATATGTACTCTCCTCATGGATACAAATTTTCAGATTTGGCAAGCCACTGCATACATTGCACGTTCCATCCAAACATGCTTTGTTATAAAAAAATGTCTTGTTGACTTTTCAAAAATATTGTCAGAATAAATTCCTTGGATATTTTTTTTTGGGACATTTATTCCACACTCCTACAACATGATGTCAAGATGCAAAACACGACGTATTTGACAAAAACATCATAATGCATTGAAAATTCAACATGATGCCTACAACAAGTGGTATGTGAGTGATTGATTTTCACATAAAAGGGTTTTCTCATTTCAAAGAATCTTTGGTTAATGTTAATTTGTGGATTTTCATTCTTAAACTTAGAGAACAATTTGTTTGAGTCATATCTAAGAAATGTTTTGCACACGATTCACAATTACGATAACCTATTCTTCTTTTTATTGTATCTCTTCTATTAGGTGACACTCTTGTGTTCTCATTCCAAAATTTTACAATTAATTCTTTTAGAATATCAGATGTATTCTTGTCTTTTCGTAGAAGTCGCTAGAGAAAGCCCAATAGTTAGTGTTATTGACTAACTCAAGACAATTACGTCTCTATATTGCTTTCATTAGTGTTTTTCTGTTTAGCTTCAAAACACTTGCTTATTTTTCTAATCAAGTGTTTATTAACTATTTTATCACTTAATATACAATTAGTAAGTGCACACCGTGTAGCATTACTATCTTTGGTGCATCTTTTGCCACCTACAGTTTGGTATGCTTTATGTATGTTTTCAACAATTGATGCATTTTAATCAACAACATTAGATGTTCTTAACCCTAGGGTCTTCATTATAGGTCTCATCTTAATTAATTTTATCGATGAAATAAATAATTGACATCTTTATGTGTCATTTAAATTCTCAAAGTAATTATCCCAAATTCCACTACTTCTTCTCGCATTTCTTTCAGACATTTTGTTAGGCATTGGTTTTATAATGTTTTCATCAATTTTAATTAAGTGAATTGGTTTTCTTCGCAAAATGGAAGGAGGTGTTCTTAGAGGTGAAGATTTGTTTACAAGGTTACTTTCTTCATTCAATGTTTTCATACAAATTTTGAGGTTAACATTTGGATTCTCAGGTAAGGGTTCAACAATTGGATTCATATCAATTTCTTCATCCATACCAACATTATCATTCAATTCAATATCATTATTCATTGCAAAATTATTATTCATTGCAAAATCATTATTCTCTACATTTTCATTATGTATTTCATCTCCATTTTCTAATACACTAGCTACATTTGATATAGCGGATGTACCTTGCCTGCTCAAATTTTTGCATTCTCTTCAATTTCTTTATTCTTTTCTCTTCCAATTACTCCAGTTGTCTTGTTCTTGACTTTCCTCTTGTCCTTAGCTTGACATTTATCACCCATGATTAGAAAAATCAACTAGTGGGGTAGGGGACAAAATGGACTACTAAAAATCAGTGCAAGAATATAGAGAAAATTGTAGACAAAACAAAATGTTGTGAGAATTCCGTGAAAGAGATGAAAGGGACGTTGGGGGCCACAATATATAAACAAAGAAAAATGCGTACGCATTTTTGTATTTTCTCTTTTCCAAGCCATGCCTCAAGGCTTGGGATCCGGTTTGGATCCCCAAGCTTGAGGCATGGACCTGTACAAACACAACAAACGTGTTTTTGCAAGAAAATGTAAAAATGCAACTTCCTTTATGATAAATCAAAATAAAACAATTGATCCATTTTAAAAAAATTATACCATGACGTAGAGAAAAGTTTCTTCTTTCTAAAAATATATTTTTTCAAATTTTATGACTAATATAAGGTTTCCATATTATTTATTTTCTAACTATGTCTTTTTATGGCTATTTTTTGAAGTGTAAATATGTCTATCTTTTATTGTGTAT
This sequence comes from Taxus wallichiana var. yunnanensis, assembly GCA_018340775.1. Taxonomy (NCBI): domain Eukaryota; kingdom Viridiplantae; phylum Streptophyta; class Pinopsida; order Cupressales; family Taxaceae; genus Taxus; species Taxus wallichiana. The sequence continues at coordinate 459,570,703 of CM031243.1, forward strand.
CTTTTTTTTGGGTGATCGAAATTTAAAAAAAAACTATACTAGCCCAAACCAGGCATAATTTTATACATATTAAAAAAAACTAATTTTCGATATTTTTTGAGGTAGTTAGGGGGCACGGTCGGAGCTTCGTTATTTTTCAAAACATAAAATTTCTGTACTAGAAAAATCATAAATAAAAAAATATTCGCTAAAAAAATCTTTAAAAAAATGGAGCCCAAACTAGATGCTCCTAGCTATTTTTCTACCAAAGGGTTTTCAAAAATACTAAATGGTGCTCAAAAAATGGTGGGGGCACAAAAGTCACTCTATTATGTTTTTTAACAAAAACATGAACATCTATTGGTATTTTAGTTGTTTGACCTACTTAAACTTATCCATTTTCAATAAAATTTAGTAGCTTAGAAACTAGACTCAAAATTCTACGATTCATGTTTCTACAACATCTTCCAATTTTGAGTGTAACTATTTCAAAAAACTCGTACAAGTTGAATTTTTTTTTTTCGGAAAAATGAGTCCACTTAAGACCCCCTTTTGGCCCCCAACTTGGTGCACTTACCCATGTATGAGTCTTGCTTGTTTTCCTCTTTTAGGAATGATATTCAAATTTGGCATGAAAGACTTGGTCATGTAAATTTCAAAAGTTTGTATGATATGTCTAGACTAAATCTTGTTGTTGGTCTTCCTAAGATAAAATCAGAACATGAAACTTGTGAAAGTTTGCCTACGTGGTAAGCAACATGCTCAACCATTTCACAAACATCATGATCCAAATTCTTCTCAATTATTAGAACTAATTCATAGTGATGTAAGAGGTCCACTTGAGGTTCCTTCTCTCAATGGTGCTTTGTATGTTGTTTGTTTTATTGATGATTACTCTAGAATGACTTGGTCTTATTTCATTAAGAAGAAGTCTGATGTCTTATCTAAATTTCAAGAATTTAAAGCTCTAGTTGAAAATGCTTCTAATATGAAAATTAAGAGAATTAGGACTGATAATGGAGGTGAATATGTCAGCAAAAAGTTTGATGAGTTTTGTGTGTCATGTGGGATTCAAAGAGAATTGACCACTCCCTATTCCCCTCAACAAAATGACATTGTTGAAAGAAAGAATATGACTGTCTTAGAAATGGCTAGGACTATGATTCATGCATCTAATGTGCCTAAGTTCTTATGGGCTGAAGATATGAACATTGTTGTCTATATTCTTAATAGAGTACCTACTAAAGCCCTTCACCAAACTACTCCTCATGAGGTATGGACAAAGAAAAACCAGATATTTCTCACTTAAGAATATTTGGTAGTCCTGCTTCTATCTTCATTCCAAAAAAAAAAAAGGAAGAAGCTTGATCCAACCTATTTCTCTTGTATTTTTTTGGCTATGGCTGTAGAACTAAAGGATTGAGAGTTTATGATCCATTCAAGCATGACATTGTTGAAAACAGAAATGTTTAAGTCTTAGAGAAAACCTTCTCTGATGTTTCTCATGAACCCTCCTCTACTGCTCTAGAAATAGATCCTGATAATCCTCCTACTAACATTATGGAAATTTTTTTCAAAAGGATGATTATCCTAATCTAGATATGATGGAGATTGAGGGGGAGTCATCCCAAAATATCTTGCAACCTAAGATTCCTAAATGGGATAAAAATCTTCTTTGAAAACTCTTAGCCTGATAATCTTAGAAAACTAACTAGAAGTCAACATACTTATCATGCCTTGATGACCCTCTATGAGGTAGAACCACAATCTTTTGAAGAAGCATCTCATGATGATAGATGGCTTCAAGCTATGAAGGATGAATACAATGCTTTAATAAAAATGACACTTGGGAATTAGTCCCTCCTCTTTCTAGGAGAAGCATTGTAGGATCTAGGTGGTTGTTCAATTTTTTTTATATCGTGAACGATTTTCACCGGAGCTATGAACCGGAGGGTTAAGGGACCCCACCCTTACAACAATCAAGATATTACAATTAACCTTAACAATCTACGGACTACGAGCCACTACGAGAGAACACACGACTGGGCGAATCACAAGCCTCAAACACCCGACAAAACGCGAGCCATCCACAAGTACCATCTAGAAAAACACAAGCCGCCACCAAAAACCACGAGCCATGGAATCACATCGGATAAACACGAGCCACCTTTCTTGCACACACCACTGATGGAACACGAGCCACCACCAACGAACCAACCATGCTTGATCTAGCAAATCACAAGTCGTTGCATAAGCACACACCACCATAGGTGAAACACGAGCCACCACACACCACCAAGTGTATGTCTTCTTGATCCAAAAATCCTTTTGTGAAATCTATCTTGCCAGCCGCACCACCTGGGACATTACCACCCCAAATGAGGATCATGCCATAGTGGGATTTGAACTTGGGTGGAGCCGGAAACAACCATCCGACTTGACCGCTCCACCTGCACTCCCATCGGCGGTGGTTGTTCAAAATTAAATATAACTCTCTAAGAGAGATTGTGAGTTCAATTCAAGGCCGGTAGCTTGTGGTTTCACTTAGAAACCAGGTATTGACTATGTTGAGACTTTTTCTCTTGTTGCTAAGATGAGCACTGTAAGAGTTCTTCTTGCATTAACTGCCCAATATGGTTGGGAGATTCATCAAATGGATGTTAATTTTTTTAAATGGTGACTTAAAAGAAGAAATCTATATGAGTCGGCCTAAAGGATTTGAAGTACTGGAAAGGAATTTTATGTATGTAAGCTTAAAAGTCTTTGTATGGTCTTAAGCAAGCTCCTAGAGCTTGGTATGCTAAAATTAACAATTTCTTTCAAGATCTTGGTTTTTCTAACGATGCTCTGATAATGATTTATTTGTCAAGTTTGATAACAATCATATTATCATTATTGTTCTCTATGTTGATGATCTTTTGATCACTAGAAATGATAGAAATTTAATTGTTAGAATCAAAGAAAGGTTAAAACAATGTTTGAAAATGGCTGATTTAGGATTATTAAATCATTTTCTTGGCATGATTATATTTCAAGATCATAAGTCTATTATTGCATCTCAATCTCAATATGTTGTGAATTTTCTTATAAGATTTAACATGATTGATTGTAAGCCTATTGCCATTCCTATTGAAGTTAGTGTTAAGTTAGACCCTAAACCAACTTGTGCTAAATTAGATCCTACTCTGTATAGGCAGCTAGTTGGTAGTCTGATTTATTTGACTATTACTAGACCTGATATTTCTTATGTAGTAGGAGTAGTTTCAAGATTTATACAAGAACCTTATGAAGATAATTGGAAAATGGCAACAAGGATTTTGAGATATATTAAAGGAACGATCAATTATGGTATTTTTATTCTTCTAATGATGAACAATTATTTTTAGTTCTTTGTGATTCTGATCATGTTGGTGATGTTGTAGATATAAAGTATACTTCTGGATATCTTTTCAAGTTGGGTGCAGGTGCCATCACTTGGAGTAGAAAGAAACAACCAATAGTGTCTATATCTTCTACTGAGGTAGAGTATAGAAGTGCTATGGAAGCTGCCAAAGAAGTTATGTGGCTGAAAATATTGTTGGATGAGCTACACATGGGCGTCAAAGGGAGTAATACTCTTCTATGTGATAGTCAGAGTTGCATTGCTCTTACAAAGAATCCAATTCAACATCAAAGGACAAAGCATATTGAAGTTCATATGCACTTCATTAGAGAGAAAGTCCTGAATGGTGATATTGATCTCAAGTTCTGTTCAACTGAAGATCAAGTTACAAATATCTTCACAAAACCGTTGTGTTCTGTCAAGTTTTGCAAATTTCATGCCTTGTTGGGCCTATCAAAGTTTCCCTTGAGGGGGAGTGTGCATGACAATGCCACCTCTTAATGGCCTGTTGAAAACTTCCAATACTTCCTTCAATTTGTAATAAGTAAATGTGTCACATTTTGTGAAGTTACTTGTAAATCCCAATGAAGCTTCAGTTATGGGTATGCCTTAGTTTATAAAAGGCTCCATAGTTTGATGTAAGTCTTCATATGTAAAGCACTGGTCTTAAGAATTTCTGTATGGGAAGATTTACGGATTTCCCTTGTTTGCATGCTAGCCTGAATCACTATTGTTGATTCAAGGATCGTAAATCCTTTTGTATAAAAAGTTAAATTTGGCATATTTGATTTTGTTTTCCCACTTAACATTAAGGGAGAGTGTTGGGGTAATAATTTCAAGTGGGATCTTCCACTACAGTACACCCCAACATTAAATTAAAAGTTTGTTCATCAAATTTTATTGTGAAGGTCTTTCACATTTAAGAGTGAAGTGGCCTGACTGATTCACCCATCCACATTGATGTGGGTAATCCCTCTCGGGATTGGCTATCAACAATGTTTATATTTTATATAGTCTAGTATTAAATACTGCTAGCAAAATGTAACACACACTACTAGAATGTAAGACATGCTAGATGATCATCAGATGATCCGATCAAGAGAAATAGCTCTTGTAGATGTTGTAAAAGACCAAGAATTGGAAGTGGAAGCGCTGGGTTGAACTCATGTAATTCTTAATATAGACAATGCTTTACCATTGGATTTTTTTCTTCGGGTATCTCCACTTAAATCGACATTGTCTGCTCTCTGCTCTTGTTTTTATTTGCTTTCAAGCCCTAGCTCGTTAAGCTTTGTTATTCACTATCTATTTCAAGATATGTATGTGTCTAAATCAGTTGCATATCATAATCTATAATCTTCAGCGTTAATGGTGGATCTATGAACCATGGATTACACTTCCCCTGCTAAATCTAACACTTTTATCACCCTATCGACGCTCAAGAGGGCATCGTCCATCCTAACTAACTTTTCTTCTACCCATACAAAACAAAATTGTCTACTATATTTGAAATAGTTTCACTCGTGCTACACCACATCTAAGAGGGGAAAATGTAGACACCTAATTTCCTCCACACAATTTTAATACTAAAATTACAGTAATTGTCTTTTCTCGTCATCATGTTAAAATTAGTGATTTTTTGCTAAATACCTTATATATATTTTTTTGATTAATAAAGCGGGTTGAAGGGACCCGTTCCCTATTCAAAAACTGAGGCCAAAACCTTAGGAAAACAAAATGACTTTATTAGCCAGAAACAAACAACGACTACAGTTGCTTTCCAACTTACAAATGCATCTAGAAAAGCTAACCATACAGAAAGATTGTCCCAAAATTACTTCCCACCATGCGATGGAAAATAATCTTCGATGCTGCCCATTCATCCCTTTTTATTTTTCCTTTTCTTTACTTCATGCCACTTTCCAAGGTCAGACGCAATAACCAGTGCCAGATCACTAGAATTCTCCATAGCCATCACATTTTTTGACACCGAATCCCGGTCTGATTCTGAATTTTTGGATGTATGCCCCCTTTTTATTCCACCTACTACCAAGTGGTTTCCCTGCATTCCCTTCTCTGAGTCATCCTGCTCTGAAGCCATTTTGCCACCTGTGTTAGGAGTGCTCATATTATCTTTAAAATTCGAGGTGGATACCAAATCCAGATTTACAAAACCCCTGACCACTAGATGAAGATGATCCATTCTTTTTTACAGATTTTTGATTCTTATTGAAAGGGAAAGAATCTTGTAAATGACCCGTTTTTCTGCATATTCTACATCGAAATGCAGTATTCTCATAGTCTAAGACCTGTGAATGCTAAAAATTACCAAATTTAAGATTAATTCGGTCAGGTATTCCTTTGCTCAAATCAATTTCCACGCACATTCAGCATACAAACACATACCCGAATGTGTTCTATCTAAATCCTCTTTAATAAACTTACCCAGAGCATTTTTGATATCTTCCAGGGCATACCACAGATGCAAGGGGAGATTAGGCAGCCTGACCCAAACCGACGTTTTGGCCACCAAATAAGTATTCAAATCGAAATCTGGAAACCATGGAGTTAAAAATAGACCCGCATGTCCCCAGAACCAAGGACCACCTGTCAAACAACGTTGATAATCTTTAGATTCCCTAAAATGGACAACAAAAATCCCTTGGAATAGAGAGAGATTTCACATTTATTGGTCCAATTTTGAAGACCCACTGATATAATGTAGAGGAGGAAGGCCAAAAGCCATTAAACCTACCAATCACTGCATCCGAGATAAGTTTTTGAAATATTCCTCAACTTCTGGGTTCTCGATGGTTAACGAAGGAACATCCTTGGCCAAATCGACCAGGTAAGTCTGAGTGCATGTTGCTTGTCTTCCTAGGAACTATCCTCCTCTGTTAGCCAGTGCTTTTTTGAAAGAGGTAGATTTATGGGGCTAAGCCGAGCCACCATTACCGAAGCCCAACCCCAATCTTCCTGCTACAGTCATTTCCCAACCCATTTGTCCCGGATGAAGGCACATTTTTATTTAGAACCCTAGGATTAGGGCACGGATTCGCATCAGATTTATCTCGGACACTATGTACCGCCCTCCTCTACCATCCCGAAAACCATCCAACCCCAGGCCGAGCCCAATCGGATCCCCTTTCAAAGCACTGCGGATCCTCCTATTTCCTCCCAGTGGCCTCTCCATTGTTCGCGTCCTTCACATTTTTTCGATCCATTTTTGTAAAAAATATAGTCCTGGTTTCTCTAACAGATTCGCTTGGTCCCCCAAAATCCTTCTAACCGTAAAATTTAATCGAAGAGGTTGGGTTTGAACCTGGGTTATTGGCTCTACAAGCTAAGCACCCCACTAGTTCACCAGAGGATCATCCCCAACCCCCAAGGTGACATGCAAATGCCCCACTCCACATGTCACTGGTAAATCAGGATATGAAATCCTAGAAATTTGGGTTTGAACTTGGGTTGTTGGCTCTATATGCCAAGTGCCCCACCAATTCACCACAGGGTCATCCCAAAACTTAATTGAAGAGGCTGGGTTTGAACTTGGGTTGTTGGCTCTACATGCTAAGTGCCCCACCAGTTTGCCACAGGATCATCCCCAACCCCCAAGGTGACATGCAAATGCCCCACTCCACATGTTGCAGTAAATCAGATATGAAATCCGGGGTTGGGTTTGAACCTGGGTTATTGGCTCTATAGGCTAAGTGCCCCACCAGTTCACCACATAAAATTTAATCAAAGAGGTTAGGTTTAAACCTAGGTTGTTGGCTTTACAAGCTAAGTGCCCCACCATTTCACCACAAGATCATCCCTAACCCCCAAGGTGACATGCAAATGCGCCACTCCACATGCCACGGGTAAATCAAGATATGAAATCACGGGGTGGGTTTAAACCTAGGTTGCTTGCTCTATAGGCTAAGTGCCCCACCAAATCACCACATAGGTCATCCCATTAAATACCTTATATTCACTATTCACTATCCTCTCGATTAATTAACAATATATCATTAATTAATTAATCTCCTTCCCCATCTACGAATGCTCATTTACATTGCTTTTAGTTAAAATTCCCCTTTAATTGATTAATTACCCATTATTAATTAATTTCCCTTGCATAATATTGTATTTAATTAATAAACCCTCTTATTAATTAAATCCCCCTCTCAAACCCCTCAAATTCTACTAATTTCCCTCCAAATCATCTCCAAATGGATTCTATAAGCTAAACATGGCCTATTAATTAATCCTAATTGATTAATTAAACCTTCCCTAACTCCCATGGGTCATTAATTCCTAATTAATCTCTTCTAATCATGTTTATCCACTCCTAATTCTACATCTCCTTTATCCCACATTCACTAGGATGTATGTTTCTCCCAAATTGGAAAGCTATATAAGAAACCTAGTACCTTCCTACCAATCTACACCTTTACAATCTTATACACCTTGTACTCATACTCAAGAGAGCATTTCTATTATAGGAAGGCTTGCCAAATTGAGAAACCCCTTACTTACTAAAGTTAATAAGAGAAGATTCAAACATGTCATTTAGGCCATTTTGAGGAGATCTCTTCCCTTTAGTAGCATCCTTGATCGTGTATAGCTTACGTTCAACTTAGAAGGAAATATATACATATCAAAAGCACATCCAATTTCGAAAGGAGGTTTGCATTCTTTGTTTTTAACATTTTGTGCAAGTTTTTGGTTCTTTTCATGCTTTATCTTGATGTATTTGATTAGATAATTAAGCTAGGATTTACTTGGTGTTAAATCCTTTATTAGATTAGCTTAGGTTCTTTAGCATGCATATAATAGTGTTATCACTTATAATATTTTCCACGTCGACCTTCTATTTGCAAAAAGTTAAGGGATTCGTGAAACAAAAATGTCCAAAAATCTTGTTCTCTTTTCACATTACCTTTCATAAATTAGCCTTTTGTTTTCTCTTCTTTTAATAATCATTTTCTCTCTATAGGATAGGTTTTTCACTCCTTAATGTTATGCTTATACCATTAATTAACGAGATATAAGATGGCTTTCAACACCTTTGGTAATGATAAATGAATATTTAGAGGGAGTTTCTAACAATAAAACCTTCTCCTCTTCCCTCTATCGAGTAAATTATGTATGAATAGTTTGATCAACTCAAAATTTTAAGGATCTTATGCTAAATATATATGAATAGCCATCTATTAAAAATAAATGGGGATGGGTAGGGTCTAATCCCTAAAAATGTTGCAATACTATTCCACTCAAGTGTCATTAAAACAATATGCCACCACAATTCCGGTCCAATAAATTTTTGTCTAGGATTCATGAATAAAAACAACATGTCTTCCCAAATTAAGTGGGATTGTAAGTTATTTAATAATTAGAATTTTTAAGGCTTACGAAACCAATCGTGCATAAGGTTGTATTTTAACCCATAAACATGTCAAGTGAAAAAAAAACTACCATACATTACAATTCAAGTCATCCAAATGTGAACTTACAAGGAGGGGTGTGCACTTCCTTCACTACTCTATGTGGTTGTCACCACTACATGTATATCAAGTATTTATAACCAATACTTGAATAGCAAGGTGCATAATGACTTGACATAGCGTATGAAGAAATAAATGTTCCAAATAATATAAATATACTAAGATTAAAAGTATGGTCATACCAAAATAAAATGCTAATCAAACATAGCCAATAGACACTTAAATACATAAGAGTAGGACAATGACGCTACATGTGAGTTTGTGTGGTTCTCCAAATGGTTTTGTTTTGTAAGTGTATACCTCAATCTTTTCCTTTTCCCATATTATTCCATCCCTCTCTATGTAATCTATGTGAGGGAAAATCCCTATCTTATATCCCCTCAACCCAACACAAGCAAGATAGTTTGAGTTAGGATATAATAGTGGAAGAAATTCTACATATATATGTCATGTTGAAAATCGTAAAACATATTATTTTCGCCTTTATATGTTTTGATGCCCACAATTCGTTATTTATATTTTCCTTGGATTCTAAGTTTGCACATGTGATGTCTTTATTTATTTTTATTTTACAAACTCTTGAGACGTTGTTTGTATGTTGATGCATACTACATGAGGATAAAGAGAAATATTTTTTTAATGATTTATAATTGTGGGTGCTCTTTGTATGACACTTCAGGTTGTTCATGCACATATTATGTGCAAATAAATATTTCAAGGCAAATTTCACTTGATTTATACTTAGAATGCCTCCTTCCAAATGTTACAAACAATAATAAACAAATAACTAAAAACTTTTTCCATCTATACCTCGGGTTTGAGTTGTGTTTCAAGAAATCACATCTTCTTTGAAGTGCCTCTTTTTCTACATACAAATGTTCACTCAATTAAGAAAATCTATTAAAAATTTTCCTATATTTTATTCTCCTTTATCTAATATTTCCATAACATTTTGAAAATATAAATTTTGTTGAGAAATGAGAAAGATATAGATATATTTTTCAAATTCAAAGCATAGCTTTACAATCAAAAAAAAAAAAAAAATCTAAGGGTCCACAATATTCGTTTCTCTAATACTAAATGAATAATTTGGTTCACGTTAAAACAATGAAGTTAAATAATTAATTCTTCAAAAGGGATGTACATATATATATATAGACCTTATGAGCTCCTAAAACCGAGGTGGTAAGAATTTTAATAAGAATCTATCTCTTAAGGATAATCTACACGTGAGTTACAAGTCACCTACAACTTCAATCACACTCATACATTTTCTCGCTAATAGTATTTCCTATATCTATGTAATACTAACATTGACTATTTCCAACAATCTAGATGTATATATATCCATTGGTGGGAAATAAGATTGCACTCAACGAGTCTTTGAAGAACTTTATGAGGGGGTTGAGATAGACGCATAAATTGTCTTATTTTAGGACTAGAAAGGAAAAGCTTATTGGCATCATTCTTATCATTAATAATCTTATCCTTTAATAGTTTTTGACTTTGAAATTTATCTCTGGAGGATGTGGGAGGTTGTTACCATATTTTAATGTATTTATAGCTTAATTATATGATATATATCTTTGAAATTTTGAAAATATTGAAATAATATGGAATCTCTCAAGGATGATGGAACCAAGATTTGAATGACCATTTATCGTATTTTATTATCATTCACATTACGTGATAATTGGGAAAGCGTAGTCTTGTATCGAAGTATATAGTCACCGATAACTTCTTTATGTCCTTATTTAAGTTGTGTAATGGGATTAGAAGTTTGAGTTATGCAATTGGAGTAGAAAATACATTTGACTAATTTTGATTGAAAAATGAGTTGAAATTTTGTCAACTAAATGCTTTAAGGTGTGTTTTAAACCCTTAAAAAGGGTGTAAAAATAGGTTAAAACATAGATTTTAAGGATCATTGGGAAAAGTTTGGTTAACAATCTATAATTACTAGCATAATCTAGGCATGCAACATAGACGTTTTGAAATGTTTTTCGAGATCACTCTTACCATAAAATATTGTAAGTTAGGTGCCACAAACGATGTAGGTAGGGTTCAATTAAGGGTCTTTAGGGCCAATATGTTATGTAATATGTCAAGAAAACTTGTCATGTGGTTGGATCTACTATATCCTTGTTGTATTTGGGCTAATTTTTCTTATATATCCAAAAATATTTGTGTACATACATCATGGGTAGGATTTGTGGGAACATGTAAAATAATATGTATACCATTGTTATGAGAAAGGGTGTGCACTAAAGGTTTGAAAGCAGGTTTGGGCCTACAAAGCACAAAGGAAGTTGTAGATTGTATAGGAATACCTATAGAAATATAAGGCTTAGGTTGTGGTGCCACTGTAGACACTAAAATTTGGTAACTTATCCTTTTGCAATGCCAAGTTTAGATATGTTCCCTTGTTAAGAAAAATGCTCACATTCGAGAATATGACCAAGTATATGTCGATCTTTCGTGACTTTCTCATCTTTACACTTGGCTCTGTCATATATATAAGAAATATTAATTAATTAAAGTAGTAAAGTATCCATGTGGAGCATGAAGACATTATGGATAGGATCAAATAATGGTGGCATTGGGATGGAGAAGGAACAACACAATTCAGGTTAGTTCGAAGCGAAAATGTAAAGCAACAAGTTAGAACCTGGAACAAAGAGGTATTTGGCAATATTTTTGAACAGAAGAAAGAGCTAAAATAGCAGCTTGAAGAACTTGAGTGAGAATCTCCACCAAAGGTATGAATTATGAAGATCAACAGCTTGAAAAGAACTTACTTTTTGATTTACATAACATCAATAATAGAGAGGAAACCTTTTGGAGAATGAAATCTTGGGCTCTATGGCTGAAAGTGGTGATAGAAACACCAATTTTTTCACATGACCACCCTAAAGCACAGGGCCTACAACAAAATCACTGAGGTATCCAAAGGAAATGACACTATCACCAAGGATCAAAATGACATAAAAGTAAAAGCTCTCAAATTTTATGAGAATTTGCTGACGGAAAGTAATATTTGTAATGAAGAAGCAACTTCTTTCCTTCTAGATGCCATCCCAAGTAACAATATTTCTGATGAGAGATTCAAAAGCCTTACAAAATCTATAACCATTGAGGAGCTGAAGAAGGTAGTTTTTGCACTTGAAGGAGACAAGGCACCAAGACTGATGGTTTTTACGTAAATTTCTTTCAAAAATGCTAGGATATATGCTCAGAAGATCTGCTAAAAGTTGTAAATGAATTTTATAGAATAAGAAATATGATAAAGGAGCTGAATAATACTCATATTGTGCTAGCCCCAAATAATTTGGATGCTAAAGACTTCAAGGATTTCCGGCCTATCATCCTGGTAAATGTTGTTTACAAATTTTTACCAAGATTCTTGCTACTAGATTACAACCTTTGCTAGCTAATCTAATATCTAAACAACAAAGTGGCTTTATAAAAGGAAGGATTATTCAGGATGGGGTAAGCATGGTTCATGAAACCATTTGTTTCACCGTTTTATTTACCTTTTCAAAATGACGAAATAGATAAGGGTAAGGGCCAAGGAGGAATACATGTTTAATGTTGGTCGGTTGATGGTTGTTGCGCGTGTTCTGACTTCTTGATCCACAACTGAATGTGAGAGCTTCCTTTTGGCTAGGAGGAACTACCTGTAATAGAAAACAAGACCACAAAAATATAGTTAAATGATATATGACAGTGGACTACCTAGCGTATGCTAGTTCCGGGAAGTGTGATACTTCCTAGATGGCGGTTGTCAATCCAATGTTTAAAACAAGTTAATGCGAGAAATAAACAAGGTCCTATTGTAGTTGATATGATTTAGGTATCTCATTCAAATACAATAAGCAAATCCAATCACAACAGGCTAGGCTATAGTTGGATCTAAGAGGTGAGGGGTCTGTCAAGGTTCTGGGATTGTTCAAGGTCAGATTTGGGTTATTTAGGTCAATTGGTAGGGTGGTTGTTGGGTTTGTTCTTGGTCAAGGTGTAAAACATAGAGACCGACATCGACTAAATGTGACCGATGCCGGTTTAGGTAGAACCAATGATGGTTGTGGATAACCGGCGTCGGTATGGTCGGGGTAAAAGAAACTCAAATAAGTTAAATGGCAGAGGTGATCTGGGGTTAAACAAGGTTTGGGCGAGTGAATGGGGAGGTCTGTAGAGATCTTAGGTATGCTCAAAAGTATACAACAGGTGAGAATAGGTGATTTGGTGATATGGGTGAAAGAATATTTGGGTTTACAAGAAAATGGGTGATGAAGCAATAAGCATGCAAAGAATAGATTAATAACAGGAGTAATAAAGATTACTAACTGAAATAAATCATGTTGGTTAGGGCCATACTTATTGTGTTAAGGATTTGATGGCTGAGTGGTGGAGGTGGTTGATCGGAGAATACGTGTATGGTCTTGTAGTGGTGCTTTCTCGGAGTGCTCCGTGAATACAATGGCTCTCTGATTGATGTTGGTGATGGCTCTGGATGTTTGGATGCGTAAAAGGATGCTTGTTTTGCTTGCATGCAGCTCTTGATCTCCTTTCTTTTCTCTCTAAAAATGTGTCAACCTCAAAATAAGGTTACCAAAGGGAATAAAAGGTGGACAATGATGGTTCAGGTTAATCGGTGTCGGTTCAGGGGTGACCAGCGTCGGTTAGGGTGGGATTCCCTAGGTTTACTAAAAATGGGAGATCATGGCAATGATTTCCGCTAGATCTCTCTATTCATCAGGCAAGAGTGGGAGTTACCTTTTCTTATGCGGGAATGTGGTTAGAGGGGATGTAGGCTTTGATTTTTAGGGTTTAGTTAGGTCTTAGTTAGTTATGGCAACATACTAAGAATAGACTTAGGGTGAGGTGGCTAGGTGAGGTGTATAGGTGAGGTGGTGGGGTGGGAATTATCTTAATTAGGATAAATAAATAATAAATATTGTGAGGTCATGGACTAATTTAATTAAATTAAATTATATTAGTGTGGGGTGTAAGGGGCCATGTGTTAGGTTGATTATTTAACAAAGGGTCAAGGAGTGTGTGACCCAATTTTGTGGTGTATATTTTCCCCTTTTTGTTACGTAGCTTGTATTGGTAAGCAACGCTGAAAAAAAAAGATGTGGTTGCCCCATGTGTGTGTAAAGGTGATCCCCCTCAAACCAGGAATTAATGAGGCAGAAGGCAAAATTGGTGAGTGGTTTGATAAAAGGTGAATGTGATGAAGAGGAAGGTGGACAACGGGCGTAAGGGTGTAAAGGTCCAATCGGGTAATCTAGGTAATGGGTCAAGGTCAAAGGTAGTAATAGTCAAATGTACGCACACGTATTAAGCTGAAGCACGGTTCCGGGTTGAGAGCATGTAAACTCTACATTGTCTAAGGTCGATAGGTTTATCCAAACAAGGTTGAGGTGATTCCGGTATCCAAGGTATAGGATATGGTGTGGAAGCACCGCATGCAGTCGGTGTAGGAACGTTTAGGTATGTTAGGTGCACCAAAGGTTGGGTCAGGATAAATAGTCACGCTGCAAGAGGCAAGGTAAGGTCATTAGGTCAAACAAACATGGGTAACAATGTCGTAAGGTATAGCGAGCACATGAGTTCACAGGTCACTAACAATGTTCGGGTCCAAGTAGCTAGGTCACGGCATGGGTAGGGCTAAGAGGATGGGTAAAATAACAAGTCCCAAAATGTAATTAAGGACAAGTATAGGTAAGGTAGGCATGGAGGTTGGTTGCAATAAGGGTGGGTAAGGTCAAATGACAGTTGGGTTGGGTAAGTGGGGACAACAATGGGGAATGGGCACAAATATGACATGTAACCGATGTCGGTCATACATAACCGGGACGGTCGAGGTAAGCCGATCACGGTTTATGGGGCAAATGACCAATGCCGGTCTTGGTATAACCAACCATAGTGAGCTAGGGCACATGACCGATGTCGGTTTAGTTATAACCGGTGTCGGTCAGGTCGACGTGGGTATATAAAAAGAAAAATCTATATAATATGGATTCATTTGTACATTTTGGCTTTTGTGAAAATGATAGAGTGTTGAACAAGTTGTGGCTTTGTTGGGAGAAAAGACAAGGGACGATATCCTATTGAGGTGGAGGGATCCAGGTTGGTTAGAGGAGCCAGGTAGATGAGTTCATGAGCACAGGTAGATCGATTGTGATTGGGTGGAGAGGAGGATTGGATTTGGTGAGTGGACATGGCAGAGGTGAGAGAGGGATCAAGGGGGGAGGGATATGGAGGATATCTAGCAGGGTGATATCTGATAGCCGTATGTACCTCATGTTGTATAGTCATTTATTTTTTATATATACCAGCCTGCGTGCCGAAGAGAGTGAGGATGTATACGAGAGTTGATTGATTTTGGTCATATACCGGCTTGCGTGCCGAAGATGGTGAGGATGTACTTGAGGGTTTTTGAGATTTTTGGATTCATTTGTATTGGTGTACATATGTATGTATACACAGACATCATGATTTATAGATGATGATATTTATACTATGGATGGTGTACTTGTTTTAATTTTCATTATTATTTGTGCATGTGATGGAAACTAGGTGAAGTAAGTATGATGGAGTCAGGGTCTTGCAGGCATGGATTAAGTCAAATCATAGGCATGGATGGAGCTAGGTCATAGGCATGGATTGAGTCAGATTGACTTAGGTATGATTAAGTTTAGGTTGGTTGAGTGTTTAATTCATTAATGTGTGTAATTAATGATGATGTGAGTCATGTTAAGATGTTTTGTAGTAAAATGCATGATAATGGTAAATAAATGGTAGACATAATGAATGTAGGAGTGATGATGGTAAAGATGTGAAGTAATTGTTGTTTGTTTGGTTTAATTTCCAATTATTGATATAAAAATGAAACTAACTAGGTAGAATGTGAATAGGAAAGGGGGAGAGGGATTTGGTTAGGGTAGAGAGTGGTCAAGCTAACCTCCAAGGGCCCCATGCCCTCAGAGTGCTTCCTACATAGTCTTGGTGAAAAGGGACCTCAGGTTGATGTAGTTCTCCCATAAGCTAGGGAAGATTAGGGTGAAATAGTGGAATGGTCGGATAGGTATTAGGCATGGGTGATGTAGGTCATAGGCATGATTGAGTTTAGGTTGTAGGTATGGTTGATTGATTTTTAAATACATGCTTGAGGATCTGGTCTTGTATAGGATAATCAATAGGTAATGAGGAATGACAAATGGTAAGAAGTGGTAAAAGAGTTACTTAATTGATAAGAACCCTAATGAGTCGATCATACCTTAGATGGGCTTATGAATGTAAGACCCTACAGGCCTTGCATAATGGATTGTTTTAAGGGTGAAGAAAAGTCACAAGATCACAAAATGTCACATTTATGGCAAGTCCCTTGAGTAACGAGGAATTTAGGTGGAAAAGACAAGGAGGTGAGAATGAGAGGTTTAGCGTAACTTAGTGTACGACGACATGTATTTTGGAACAAGAAACCCAAAATCCAAAATAGGCAAGTCCATGATGAAAATTTCATATTTTTCTTGATTTGTTTGTTTTTAATAGACTGATCGATGTGGGAAGTCTATATGGGATGAATATATTATCTCCTTGAGGTCTTTGTGAAGTTGATCAATGCGGGAAGCTTCTGAATATTTATTACATTTTTGTAATGACCGTATACATAGTTGTCCTTCGAGGGAGTAGTCTATTGATAGTGGTAGAATATGGAGAAGAGATGTCCCTTTTGAGGGAGTCATATTTTTGCTGGAAGTTTGACTCAAGGAGTTGTATCCCTTTTTTTTAGATGTTTAAGTCATGGACAAGATTATAGAGGATGATTAGGTTCGGTTTTAGAAGACAAGATCGTAGTACAAAAGATTAACTAGGAAAGAGGTGGTTTGAGTGATGAATGACCATGGGATTCCATCTTGAAGAAGACAAAAATTATCCATGAGAATCATGCTATGAGCAGAGCCGTGGTACTCATATTGAAGACAAGGCTAAAAGGTGATGGGTAATCACATGATTCTTGTTTAATTGTGGATCCTCAAAATGGGTAATAATGGAAGGTGAACAACGCAAGGGATGAGTGACCAATTGATAGAAAGTGATATAGGACTTGATATCAACAATAAAATGGTTGAAGATGCAAGGCATTAAGGGGCTCAAGTTCGGGTTTACCTTCGAGTGAAGACAAACAATAAGCACTTGATCCATAAGCATGGGTGACTATATAGGGTCCAAGACAATTAGGAGTAAATTTTCCCTTTTACTTTTCTCCTCTTTGGTTACATGTTGATTTTCCTTCAGGACGAGGTCATCAACTTGAAAGGTTCATTCATGAACATGTTTTTCATAGGCACATTTGATACGTTTTTGGTAGATTTGGAGATGGTCCAGGGCGTTGAGACGATGTTCATCTAATAATTCAAGTTGTGCCAAACGATCCTGGCGAAAGTCATTGTTGTTGAGCATGTCTTGTAGTGAGATGCGAGAGGGATGGAATCTGGACTTTGAGAGGTAAGACAACCTCAGTACCATAGACAGAGAAAAGGGGGTGGTAGCAATCGAAGTGTGAATACTAGTGTGGTAAGCCCACAAGGCGAAAGGAATGTGCGTATGCCAATCCTTCCCAGTATCATTGACCACCTTCATAAGAATTTTGTTCAAGGTTTTATTGGTTGATTTGGCTTGACCATTGGTTTGCAGGGTAATAAGGTGATGAGAAACTAAGTTGGATGCCAAAATCATCGCATAGTTTGCGTAGGGTTTTGTTTTTGAATTGTTTTCCGTTATCCGTGATAATACGGTGAGGGACACCAAAGCGACAGATGATGTGATGGTTGATGAATTCACATATTTTCTCGACTTTGGTGGAAATGAGGGGAATGGCTTCTACCCATTTAGTGTAATATTCAGTAGTGGTTATGATCCATTGGTAGCATTGTGAAGAATGGGGGTTGATCTCACCGACAAGATCCAAACCCCATTAAGAGAGAAAGGCAAAGGTCTCGCGTGACCTGTAAGGCATGACTAGGGTGTGATGGAGATTAGGATGTTCTTGGAATTTTACAAAACATTTGACATAAATTAACTGTGATCACGGTTTAGGGTCACAAGTAATATCCTAGAAAAGAATGTGTTTAGCAATAACAAGACCACTAAAGTGGCCTCCACAAATCCCATCGTGGACTTCCTTAATGGTGTAAGGAATTTTAGAATTGGTAAGGCATCGCAAGAGAATGCTTTCAAAACTACGTTTGTACAGAATACCACCCATGATAACATAATGTGAGACACTTTTGAGGAAGGCACGTTGTTTATTACAAGTGAGATCGGCGGGTAAAATGGAGAGGGAAAGATAGTATATGTATTGCTTATACCAAAGGTCACTCGAGTCAGGAGCAGTGGTTCCGATAGAGTAAACTTCACGAGGAAAATAAGAGGGTGATTGTAGTCTTTGTATGGTGACAAATATTTTAGAGTCAGTGGGCAAAGCAGGTATCTGAGAAGCCAAGCAGGCCATGGTATCTGTAAATTTATTGGTAGAACATGGGGTGGTTTGAAGGGCGTAATGGTCGAAGGTGGTCAAAAGTATGTCCACATGATGCTTATACTTTTGAAGTATCTCATTATGACACTGGTATATACCATTGACTTAGTTTATAACCAACTGAGAATCACCAAAGATGTTGATTGACTTAACATCTAAGGCATAAGTAAGCTGGAGGCCCAATCAAGTGCTTTATATTCAACAATGTTGTTTGTATAATCAAAATCGAGTTTAAAAGACAAAGGCATAGGTTCACCATGAGTGAGAATGAGGATAACACCAACCCCACCCCCATGCCGACATTTTGAGGGGGATTGGTGTAGTTGTTTTAGCATTGTAGGATGTGTGGCCCCGTCGAAAATGGGATAGGTAGGACCGCGAATGATGACTTTGGGTGAATCAGACGGTATATTGGGTACGGGGTTGGTTGATGGGCGGCTTACTTTCTCCTTGCTCTTATCTTTATGAGCATGGGTGAAAATGTTGATCATGTTAATCTGAGGGTAGTTAGATGGAGAGGGTGTGTCATGGAAAGTATAGCGGTAAGAGGGACAAAACCCTAGTGGTGGGTATGAACCTTATGAGATGAGTAGGGCACATCGGCATTTGGGTGGTGGTTTGGCCAACTCTCTTATGCAAACCATGTTAATTTCAAATCTCGGGGATGGATCTAAGAGTTACGGGGTGGAGATTTTGGTCGTTGAGTAGGTAATGAGGGAAGATTTGTGGAAATGGTGAAGGTGAAATGGGGTCCTCGTCAAGAAGATCATCATCGTCAAATTTTTCTTCCGGAGGACATAATTGGATAAGGGCAATTTTCAAAGCCTTACAGTTCTCCACATCGTGTCTGGCACACACGATGGTAGGTGCAAATTTTGCTTTCATCAAACTCTTTTGGTTTGGGTTTGAGTGGGTCGTAAGGCCTAAGAGGTGGTAATGATGACAAAAGTTTCAAGGAGGTTGGTTAGGATTTTGGCGTAGGACCCTGCTAATGGATCACAATGGGAGGTGAATGTGGGTTTGGGTACAGATGTGGCTAACTATGTAGGAAGAGTCTTTGCAAGAAGGGGAGTAGGTTGAGCTACTAGTTTTGTGTGTGGTGTGGTCTTAGGTGTTGGTCGTATCTACTTAGGTAGGGGCCATGGTAGATGAACTAGTAATAGAAGGTGTGGTTGGTTTAACTACCTTATTGGAGGGTAGCAAATTTTAGCTTTAAGTTGCACCTTTTTAGGTAAAGGTGATATGAGCACACGAGATGTAGGGGAAAAACGAAGGTGGAAGAGGGTGGGTTACCCATGGGGAGTAAGCGAGGTGCTACTGGAGGTAGGTGGTGTGGGTTGGGCGGGAGGCATAAGTGAAAGAGAAGGAAGTGTCATGGGTAGTGAAGAAGTTATTGATGGTATTGGAGGTATGGGTGGTAAAAAAGTTACATGTGAGGGTGAGAGGTTGTGTGGGGCGCTTGGGTATATTAGAGATTTGTGATGGGAAAATAAGTTGTTGCATTCTTGGTTTAGGTGGATGAGGGTTTCTTGGCTAGAGTGAAGGGTGAGGTCCTAGGATGAATGGAAGGGTGAAGGTGATAAGGTATGGTTGGTGAGGTTGGGGTATGAGATATAGGAGATTAGATCTTCTCGTTTAGGGGTAGGGTTAAGTTTGGTGTTAGTTTTGGAAGACATAGCTAAATCTAATTTGATGGGTGGATGAGTAAGGCTAGTTGTTGGTATGACCCCTAAGGTAGTGATAGGTTTAGGAAAGGAAGATGATGTAGGCGTGGGTTTGGGTGTAGATGCATGTTGGGTTATGGGTAGAGGTGTGAGTTGATCCATGAGTGGTGTCGTGGGAGATTTTTGCAATAGTTATGGTTGTGTTCGATTTGGTCGGTCAAAACACTTTTGGATAGATAGTAGAGGTGTGATGAGTGATTTGCATTTTTGTTGAAACAGAAGTAGAAGACACCCCCAAAGTAAGGCTCTATGACATAATCAGGTGATCAACCAAGTGTAAGAATGGTATCTTGTTGTAAGTGGAGCTGACGTGGACCGAGTGGCAATCCCCATAAAATGTGTTTGAGATACCGGGAAATGGCTAGCCTCGGACTCTGTGGGTAAGAGAGCACCGAAAGTAGATCAATGTGATCTTGAAGGTTTGATGGTGGATGGTTGTCTACAGGAGGTGGTACTTCTATAGTATCCTCCATGGGTAGAGGAGAGGACGGACCATCTAAAGTGGACTCTCCTTGCATTGGTGTAGGCGGTGAACTTGCATCTTCTATGAGTAGGAGAGGTGCCATTAACAAGCTGCCAAAATTTTGAGGGGTCAAAGGTGGTGTGCTGATTATAGGCTCTTTCATGGGTGAATGAGAAGATGAAGGGGATTCCTCTATGGGTAGAGGAGTAGATGAAATAGGTTCTGGTGCAGGTATGGGAGTGCGGGCTAAGATTTCATCTATGGAAGGAATATGAGGTAATTGGGAAGCAACTGGTGCGTCATTGAAAATAGCGTGGACCTCACGGATAATGTTATCATTGTTTGAGGTATCACCCACTTGGTTTGGAAGATGGGGCATGATTAGGGAATGGCTTCTTGAAGATGTGTAGGCTTTGGTTAGCGGGTGCATTTGGGATATCCAAGACTAAGTCTCCATTGTCTATCATTTCTTGAATGATATTTTTGAAGGTAATGCAGTTATTGTCATTGTGACCTTTGACCCGATGATAGTTGCAAAAGTCGTGTTCCTTATACCACGCAGGCATGGGTCGCTCAGGGTCAAAACCAAGTATGTGGTTTTATGGGTGGAAGGGTAATGGCACCTACCTTAACAAGCTTTTCCAAAACGGAAGAATAAGATTCTCCTAGGGAAGTGTACTTTCGTTGTTCTCGTCTAAACTGGAAAGCTTGGACAAGAGAAAGATTAGAAGGGGGTTTGGCTGGGTTTGATTGATGAGGGGACCAACTTTGAGAACTATGGCATTAGCAGACCCTTTGGGCTTTGAATATTTGTTTTGAGGTTTGAAGACGAAGAAGTATCATTTGATTTGAACACGATGTTCTTGTTACAAAGTTGAATCTTCTTTTCTTTGATAGCATGAATTTCCAATTTCCATGCCATGGTGAATGCCTCGTCAAAAGTGTGAAAAGTTTACACCTATAGGGTTGGTGAGATGTGTCTAGCACATGCCCAAGTAAATAGTTCTATAAGCTCGGTTTGAGGCAATTGGAATGTGAGCTGGTTAATGAGGCTGCGCCAGCGAGTGAAAAAGTCAGCGATAGACTCGTCATCATATTGTTATGTGGAATAGAGATCAATCATGGTAACCTTCTTAACAACGTTGATGGAGAAGTCATCTAGGAAGGCTTGGGCTACTTGAATGAATGAGTAAATGGAGTGTCTTGTTAGTCCACTGTACTAGTCTAATGAAGATCTGTCAG
Source organism: Taxus wallichiana var. yunnanensis (assembly GCA_018340775.1). NCBI lineage: Eukaryota > Viridiplantae > Streptophyta > Pinopsida > Cupressales > Taxaceae > Taxus > Taxus wallichiana. The sequence continues at coordinate 459,592,532 of CM031243.1, forward strand.
GGACATTGGGAAAGTCCTCAAAAGTAAAGCGTCATCATGGGCAATCAAGTAACACCCATGTTTAAAGGACCACAAATGTTGTTACGGATCTTATTTTCTATTAAAGCGGTTGAATTTTGGCATCTCCCAATGTATGGGGTATATTCGAATGGAATGGATGGTGAATAGGCTCATTACAAATTTCATCATAGGTGAGGGAATTGCGTGAGCCGGAAACTAATGCTTCTAGTGTTTGCATCTTTTCCATCATCAACTTGATGAGGTCATTGGTAGGTTATGATGGGGGACACCTCCTGTGGCATAAGGAGGTGGATATTAAACTTGATAGGGAGGTTGAGAATAAGGAACCGACATGGAAGGCACATATCTAGAATGGGTGATAGATGAGATAGGGGGTTGTTGATAGTAGGTGTATGTAGGTGGGATGGTTTTCGTGACTCTGGTAGTGATTGGGGGCAATGTTTGTGGGATGGAGAGGATGATATTTTGGAATGGAGTAGGGTCACCGATACCACAGGTGGTTATGTTGTAATGGGTATTTATGAGATAATGGGTGTGGATTGTGCTATGGTCTGGGTGGTGGATGAGGGGACAACAAATACGACAGGTGAGGGAAACTACCGATGCGGCGGTCATGGCGGGTATGGGTCCTAGATGTGAAACTACCAGGGGTAAAGTAGGTGAGGGTAATGCAGCATTAGGAATAAGGGTAGGAGAGATTGATACCAGCATGTCATATATCAATTGACTAGAGGAGTCTCGGGTGGAAGAGTGGGAAAGGTAGAACTATAAGGCCACGGGATTCTGATCAAGGAGTCGTGTAAACTCCTCGTCACCTGTAGCAATGGTGGTAGGTAAGGTTGGATCCATGGGTGATAGGATGGAAGGCAGTGAAGGAATAGGTGGGAGTGGTTGACGACTAGCGTGGAATATGAGGGCGTTAGTTTGGCTGTGAGTCAGCACCATGTGAACAAGTGCTAACTGGTAAGAATGTATTCTATAAATGACATAGAAAATAGTAAAATTAGAGAATAATTTGATCTAGGAGGTGAATTTGGTACATGTCTAGATTTTGAAAAATTAAATATAGGCAACCGACAATGGTCAAAGTTGATGGTGATGTCAAGTTGATGACCGGTGATGGTTGAGACAACATTGATGATGGGAAACCGGGATCGGCTGGTGGGATGACCGTCTCAAAAATGAAGTGGGTGATGGTTAGGACTTAGTGACAACATGTGATGATGGTTTTCAATAAGGGAGAAACCGATACCGGCTCAAAACATAAGGAAGAAACCGGTCTCTAGGTAAAAAAATGAAGTGGGAATGTTGGGTTTGTCTTGATGATGGTGAACGAATGTCATGTATGTGAAATTAGAAATAAATAAAGAAAATATCAATAATGGAGAAATATGATGATGCGAGAGGGCTGAGAAAAAGAACATAAGTAGTAATGAAAGAAAAATGTTCTAGGTAAAGTAACTAGAAAGCCAGTGATTTTCTTATGCCAACACGGTTAGGGTTTAGAACGCGATGGTACAAAGAAGGATGTGAACTGCGAGATGATGACTCGACAAAGGGTCAGGACACGTTGGACCGAATATTAAAGACGTGATATGTGAAATTAGAAATTAAAAAAAAGAAAATTGGTTTTGTGAATTAAATTAAGTGAAGAATCAAACCTCGAATCGTGTTGAGAATGAGAAGATGAGGCCATAGCACACTAAAAACATTTGAAAGTTAGAATACTCCAACTATGATGGTGGAGTGTGCAGGAAGAAGAAAAATGGGGAATCGTAAGAGTCTCACACCTCAAAACACAAGAAGAAGAAACTACTAAAAAGTACGTGATCCTACATAAGTGATATTATTTTCTTATGTTTATTTAGCTTATGCTATTTAGGTAATTTGTATAGGTCTCAAATGGTATGTATTTAGAACATATTAAAAAAATGAGTGAAAATGACATTTTTTGGTTAGGAAGGGTCCTACAAAGAAGGATATCTAAAAGGAGAGGTTTGGAAAAAATAGGGGTATGTTATGGCGGGGGGGTATTATCAATTGAATAAGTAGAGGTAAAACATAGAATTAAGGGCCATCCTTAAGATGATGACTGTTACAAACTTTTACTAACAAATCCCCGGGTGGTGGGGAGTACTCACAACCAGATCGTGTGATCATTGTGAGATGTTCCCAGTAAGATGTTGTTTAAGAAAGATGTGTATATTTGATTTTGTGCAAGTTTTGCATGGAATGAATGTGAGTCACAAAGGTGGGTGGATGAATGGACTTGTAGACCTCTAATTCCACTTGACACACATCAAGTTCCATGAGCATTACAATTTGCGGGGTCTCGAGATCAAATGACAACATCACGAATTTGACCAAGTCTTTGAGTTAGTGCAACAAGGTACATACATATATGTACATGTCATGTTTTAGATTTATAAATTATTAAATGGTTAACTCTTAATGTATTTATAAATATATTGAACAATTTCACTTTGTGATACATAGGCACGTTTTTGCAGTTATTGCGATGGAATTTAACGAAGAGGGAACATACTACTTCTTTCTCGTTGTGTAGAGGTGAAATTGTTTGACTTCCCACAGTCATTGATGGTGAAGACCTTGAGTATCCCATTGGGTCAATGGTAGTCACTAGAACTTGGCTTCAATGATATCTTATCTAAAAATCAAATATTTGGTTGTTTGAAGACTATGAAGTACATAGGAAGATACTTCACTATTCACATTTGATTCTTGCAACAAATATTAAACTGATCAAATATCGAGGTCGGCCATCAAAAAAAAATATGTGGAAGGTTCGTGAATCAGATCATGAAGAAATTCTTGCTACTGTCAAGAATAGAGTTGATCCTTACGGTTCATTGGATTGAATGTGCAAAGGTATGTTATTCATGAATTTAATTTGAATATTCACTTAAATGATTTTGTTTAAATTTTGTATGATTTAAAATTCTATTTAATTGCTTACTAACATGTTTATGTAGGTTAGTGGTGCCAAAAAAGCTTCCACCTTCACGTGGTTAGCACTATTAGTAGAGAATTTATTATTCTCGAAGCCAAGTGAAGCTAAGAGAAATTAAATATTAGAAAGGAACAAAAACAAAAATTCTCATTTCACCACCTATATTATATGAACCACCTATATTATTAAGGTGATTGGAAATGAACAACCTTACACTAACTTAGAGGCTTTCGTAGAAGTCCCCAATGTGGAGGTCTTGGATTTGACGAGACGTCTCTAGGTATCGTGGAGTCGAGAAATCACCCATTGAAGATATGACGTGTTTGGGCTTGAGGCTCTTAAGAGACTACGCTCGGACATAGTAGCCCGAAAGCACGGGGAGCATAGGGAACCAAAACAAATCCTCCACTAGCATTCACCAGGCCACCGTGACATTTTGGTGCACTTGGTTTGGTCCCACGAGCTTCGGTTTGTAAACTACACGAGTGTCGCTGACCCTACACTTTGAATTAGGATCGAACTATTTCACGCGTTTGCAAACAATATCAAATCGAGAGAACCGGATGGAGGTGGAGAAAACCACGAGAGGATTTGATAGAGGGATTCAACTTGGAGGTCTCAGATTTGACGAGATGTCTCTAGGTACCACGGAGTCTAAGAAATCACCCATCGAAGATATGGCGTGTTTGGGCCTCAGGGCTCTTATGGGACTACACCGGACGAGGTAGCACTGAAAGCACGGGGAGTGTAGGGAACCAAAATGAAGCCTTCACTAGCAATCACTGGCAACTTCGACATGTTGGAATAGTTGGTTCGGTCCCACGAGATTCTGTTTGCAAACTACAACGTATGGCAGCCCTACTGGCTGACTCGATCTGCACTATTTATTATGTTTGCAAACAACTGCAAAATGAGAGAACCAGATAGAGATGGAGAAAACCGTAAGAGGATTTCATAGAGGGCCCTAGTGTGGAGGTCTCGGATCGGCGACGAGACATCTCTAGGTGCCAAGGAGTCCGAGAAATCACCGTTGAATATATGGTTTGTTTTGGCCCTAGGGATCTTAAGGGACTACACCCGGACGAGGTAGCCCGAAAGCATGGGGAGCATAGGGAACCAAAACAAAGCCTCCACTAGCATTCACCTTGACACCCCGACATGTTAGTGCAGTTGGTTTGGTCCCATGAGCTTCCATTTGTAAACTACTGACCTCTAACATTCGTACACCGACTCAGACTACACTATTTCGCATGTTTACAAACAATAGGACAATGCGAGAACCGGATGGATATGGATAAAACCGTGAGAGGCTTTCGTAGAGGGATTTAACATGGAGGTCGTATATTTGACGAGACATCTCTAGGTGCCACAGAGTTCGAGAAATCACCCGTCGAAGATATAGCATGTTTTGGCCTCATGGCTCTCAAGGGACTACGCCCGGACGAGATAGCCCGAAATCACAGGGAGTGTAGGGAACCAAAACAAAGCCTCAACTAGCATTCACCTGGCCACCCCGATGTGTTGGTGTAGTTAGTTTGGTCCCACAAGCTACCGTTTGTAAAATATCTCTAGCGATCGTGACACCGACTTGGACTCCAATATTTTGTGCCTTTTCAAACAATAAGATAGCGAGAGAACCGAATGAAGATGGATAAAACCATGAGAGTATTTCGTAGAGGGATTTAACATGGAGGTCTTGGATCTAACGAGACATCTCTAGGTACCACGGAGTCCTAGAAACCACCCATCGAAGATATAGCGTGTTTTGGCCTCAGGGCTCTTAAGGGACTACGCCAGGCACGAGGTAGCCGAAAGCACGAGCGTACGGAACCAAAACAAAGCCTCTCTTAGCATTCACATGTCCACCCTGACATGTTGGAGCAAAATACAACCTCTAGCATTCATACACTGACTCGAGACTCCAAAGTATTTCATGCTTTTGCAAATAATAGGACAACGAGAGAATCGAATGGAGATGGAGAAAACCATGAGAGGATTTCATAGAGGGATTCAACGTGGAGGTCTCAGATTTGATGAGACGTCTCTAGGTGCCACGGAGTCTGAGAAATCACCCGTCAAAGATATGGCGTGTTTTGGCCTAGGGATCTTAAGGGACATAGTGGCATCTTCACCTAAATGTTTTTCTTCACAATGTTCATTGTCATCTAAAGTTGAAGACTGAAAATTTACATGGCCTTGGCTTCTTTTTGGCACAAACAACCTTTTGTAATGTAAAAAAAAAATCATGTTCTTCATTCTGTATTTGATTGAAGATATTCATTCTTTCAAAATGAACAGTTGGAACATTGGTGGTCTACCCAATAAAACTAATTTCATAGTCTACATAGTTGCATCCTATGGAAAAATCATTGAACATTGGTGGTTTCCTCCACCCGTGCTTTTGGGCTACCTCATCCGGGCGTAGTCCCTTAAGAGCCCTAAGGCCAAAACACGCCATATCTTCAACGGGTGATTTCTCGGACTCCGTGGCACCTAGAGATGTCTTGTCAGATCCGAGACCTCCATGTTGGGTCCCTCTATGAAATCATATCACGGTTTTCTCCATCTCCATTTAGTTCTCTCGTTGTCCTATTGTTTGCAAAGGCACGAAATCTGGAGTCGTAGATCAATGTACGGATGCTAGATGTTGTCAGGGACCAAACCAACTATTTCAACACATCAAGGTGGCTAGGTGAATGCATTTGGAGGCTTTGCATTGGTTCCCTATGCTCCCGTGCTTTCGGAGTTACCTTGTCTCGGGCGTAGTCCCTTAAGAGCCCCGAGGCCAAAACACGCCATATCTTTGTGGGTGATTTATCGGACTCTGTGGCACCTAGAGATGTCTCGTCGATTCAGAGACCTCCATGTCGGGGCCCTCTACAAAATCATCTTGTAGTTTTCTCCATCTCCATCTAGTTCTCTCGTTGTCTATTATTTACAAACGCAAGAAATAGTGACTAAGTCGGTGTAGGGCTACCATACGTTGTAGTTTACAAAGGAAATCTCGTGGGACTGAACCAACTATGCCAACATGTCGGGGTGGCCAGGTGATTACTAGTGGAGGATTATTTTTGGTTCCCTACACTCCTCGTGCTTTGTGCTACCTCATCCGAGTGTAGTCCCTTAAGAGCCCCGAGGCCCAAACACGCTATATCTTCGATGGGTGATTTCTCAGACTCCATGGCACCTAGATACATCTCGTCAGATCCAAGACCTCCATGTTGAATCCCTCAATGAAATCCTCTCGTGGTTTTCTCCATCTCCATCTAGTTCTCGCGTTGTCCTTATTTGCAAATGCGCGAAATAGTGCAATCTGAAATCAGTGTATGGCGCTAGAGGTCAGTAGTTTGCAAATGGAAGCTCGTTGGACCAAACCAACTACGCCAACACATCGGGGTGGCAAGGTGAAAACTAGAGGAGGATTTTTTTGGTTCCCAAGCTCCTTGTGCTTTCAAGCTACCTCGTCGAGCGTAGTCCCTTAAGAGCCCCGAGGCCAAAACACGCCATATCTTCACGGGAGATTTCTCGGACTCGCGGGACCTAGAGACATCTCATTAGATCCGAGACCTCCATGCTAAGGCCCTCTAAAAATCCTCTCGTGGTTTTCTCCATCTCCATCCGGTTCTCTTGTTGTCTTTATTGTTTTGCAAACACGCGAAATAATGTAGTACGAGTCAATGTAGGGCTATCAGAGGTTGTAGTTTGCAAAGGGAATCTCGTGGGACCAAAAAAACTATGCCAACATGTCAGGGTGGCTAGGTGAACACTATTAGAGGCTTTGTTTTGGTTCCCTACACTCCCCGTGCTTTCGGGCTACCTCGTTCGGCGTAGTCCCTTAAGAGCCCTAAAACCTAAACATGCCATATCTTTGATGGGGGATTTCTTAGACTCCATGGCACCTAGAGACGTCTCGTTAGATCCGAGACCTCCATGTTGAGGCCCTCTACAAAATATTCTTGTGGTTTTCTCCATCTCCATCTAGTTCTCTCGTTGTGTTATTGTTTACAAATGCGTGAAATAGTGTAGTCTAAGTCGCCAGTGTGCGGGCATTGCAGACATTGTCGTTTGCAAACCAAAGTGCATGGGACCAAACCAACTACACCAACATGTCAAGGTGGCCGGTGAACACTAGTGGAGGATTATTTTTTGTTCCCTACCCTCCCCATGCTTTCAAAGCTACCTCGTGCAGGTGTACTCGCTTAAGAGCCCTAAGGACAAAACACGCCATATCTTCGATGGGAGATTTCTCGAGACTTCGTCGCACCTAGAGACCTCTTGTTAGATATGAGATCTCCATGCTAGGGCCCTCTACGAAATCCTCTCATAGTTTTTTCCATCTCCATCCGGTTCTCTCGTTGTCTTTGTGTATGCAAACGCATACGAAATAGTGTAGTCTAAGTCGGTATAGAGGTGTCCGAGAGGTCTGTAGTTTGCAAACAAAAGCTCATGGGACCAAAAAAACTACATCAACATGTCGGGGTGGCTATTTGAATGCTATTAGAGGCATTTTGGTTCCCTACGCTCCACGTGCTTTTGGGTTACCTCGTCAGGGCGTAGTCCCTTAAGAGCCCTAAGGCCAAAACATGCCATATCTTTGTGGTGATTTCTCGAGACTCCATGGCACCTAGAGAGATCTTGTCGGTTCTAATACCTCCACATCGGGGCCCTCTACAAAAAGCCTCTAACATTTTTATCCATCTCCATCTGGTTCTCTCGTTGTCTATTTATTGTTTACAAACGCGTGAAATAGTGCGATGAGTCGGTGTAGAATTTTGTCGGACATTGTAGTTTGCAAATGAAAGCTCGTGGGACCAAACCAACTATGCCAACACGTTGGGTTGGCCAGGTGAATGCTAGTGGAGGATTCATTTTGGCTCCCTACGCTCCCTATGCTTTTGGGCTACCTCGTCCGGGCATAGTCCCTTAAGAGCCCTGAGGCCCAAACACGCCATATATTCGACGGATGATTTCTTAGACTCCGTGGCACCTAAAGACATCTGTTAAATCTGAGACCTCCATGTTGAATCCCTCTATGAAATTATCTCGTGGTTTTCTCCATCTCCATTTGTTTCTTGTGTTGTCTTATTGTTTGCAAACATGTGAAATAGTGCGGTCTTAGTCGAGTGTAATACATTTGCCGGAAGGCGTAGTTTGCAAACGAAAGATCGTGGGATCTGAACAAAATGTGCCAACACATTGAGGTGGCAAGGTGAATGCTAGTGGAGGCTTCGTTTTGGTTACCTATGCTCCTGTACTTTCGGCCCACCATCGTCCGAGCGTAGTCCTTAAGATCCCTAAGGCCAAAACACGCCATATCTTCGACGGGTGATTTCTCGGACTCCGTGGCACCTAAGGATGTTTCGTCGAGATCCAAGACCTCCGTGCTAGCACCCTCTACAAAATTATCTCATAGTTTTCTCCATCTCCATCTGGTTCTCTCATTGTGCTATTGTTTGCAAACACGTGAAATAGTGTAGTCTAAGTCAATATAGGGTTGCCAGAGGCTGTAGTTTTCAAACGAAACTCATGGGACCAAACCAACTATGCCAACATGTCGGGGTGGCTAGGTGAATGCTAGTGGAGGATTTTTTTGGTTCCCTACGCTCCCCATGCTTTCGGGCTACCTCGTCCGGGTGTAGTCCCTTAAGAGCCCTGAGGCCCAAACACGCCATATCTTGATGGGGGATTTTTTTGAACTCTGTGACACCTAGAGATGTCTCATCATATCTGAGACCTCCACATTGAGTCCCTCTACAAAATCCTCTTGCGGTTTTCTCCATCTCCATCCGGTTCTCTCGCTGTGCTATTGTTTGTAAACACGTGAAATAGTGCAGTCTAAGTCAGTGTAGGGCTGCCAGACGTTGTAGTTTGCAAACAGAAGCTCGTGGGACTAAACCAACTATGCCAACATGTCAGGGTGGCCTAGTGAACACTAGTGGAGGATTTTTTTGGTTCCCTACGCTCCCGTGCTTTCGGGCTACCTCGTTCGGGCGTAGTCCCTTAAGAGCCCTGAGGCCCAAACATGCCATATCTTCAACGGGTGATTTCTCGAACTCCGTGGCACCTAGAGACATCTCGTCAGATCTGATACCTCCATGTTGGGGCCCTCTACGAAATCCTCTCGTGGTTTTCTCCATCCCCATCCCATTCTCTTGTTGTCTTATTGTTTGGAAATGCAAAATAGTGCGATCGAGTCACTTTGTAGGGTTGTCGAGATCTTTTGTAGTTTGCAAACGGAAGTTCATGGGACCAAACCAACTATGCCAACACATTGAGGTGGCCTGGTGAACGCTAGTGGAGGCTTTGTTTTGGTTCCCTACGCCCCATGCTTTTGGGCTACCTCATCCGGGCATAATCGCTTAAGAGCCCCTGAATGAATAGATTGGCTTAAGAATGAATTTGATAGGGGTATGTCTAAGAACACACAGGAGTTGTCAATCACCTAGTAAATATTTCTTATTTAGTTACGGATGGGATTTAGGTGGCCTATGGCTTAGTGACCTTCCATTCATTGATAATTTATGCTATGATAAACCCATGGATTCTTTCAAAAGTGCCTTCAAAAGGATAGGGGTAGTCATTAAGCCTAGTGAAGGGTGTGATGTGATTTCCAAATAACTTGAAATGCCTACAGATTTAAAGGTAATAACACTAATCGGACAGGATTAGACAATCAAGAATCATTGAGTGTCTAAATCAGAATGTCATTGCATCTGGAGACATTCTCAAGCATTGGAGTAATGTATATGGAGAGACATTCTCAAAATATCAACAGATGAAAGGCATCAAATTGTGATGACTCTCAAGTGTTTTAATAGGGAGAAGACTACGAAGCATAGAAGAATGTAGTAAGTGCATGATAAGATAGGAACCAGTATAAAGAGACCATGAGCAAGAAGAAGCACAAGTAAGGTAAATACACATATACACATTGATAAATTGAATGAATAATTACTCAGATTAGGTAACTCTTTATATACATACATTATATAAATATTGATTTCCAAATTTTGATGCATATTATACATTGAAAATGCTAGTACATGTACATCACCAATAAATGAAAAAATAATCCATAATGTCTTAAATATTGTCAAGTGCACATCATATTAGTTTCATGCGAAAATAATCTCAGAAATGTAAGGTCTCATACAAAATTATCAAGTTCCAAATAGTATTTTAATGTGCATAATAAATACAAAAATTCCCAAATAGGTCATATACCATCAAGTTCAAATGCCATATAGGCTACATATGATGTCATGCACATAGGCATACAAAAACAATGTCATGTAAGACATATATATTTCCTACTCATCAAAATCTATCCCTCTCTTGGCCTTGCTCGAAGAAGGCCCTCCCTTAGACGAAGATGAAGATCCATGAGATGACTTTGGATCGTCTGAGCCCATGCTTGAGTCCTCTTCCACTTTGAATACTACTCGCTTTGTAAATGCAAACAATGTTTTTGTCAAAACTTAATTTATATATGTTTTCAACATGTATTTAAGGCCATGATAGAATGAAAGTATTTACATAAATACACAAACTTACCGCAAGTTTTTGATCACGCCGAATTTGCATCTCGGGCTCGGATGAGTCATCGGGAGCTCTGCAGTGACGAATGGGGGGTACGAAGATGACGAGATGGAGAAGTCTGTGCCCTCAAAGTCAAAATGGAAGGGGTTGAAGTTCCCTACATACACGTAAGATCAAAAAATCTAACATCATAATTAGTGAAAATAGAACTAAGTACATGTATGTATACATAATGAAAATATTTTAACTAATTTTATCAATATAGAACTATTGTTTTTACCCATCACCTTTGTGAATCAAATGAGCAAGGCTACTACTATCATGAGTAACTCCTGAATATACACAATGAAGGATATTATTAACATAATTTAATAATTCTACAATGAAAGACATTATTAACACGTAATTTAACATAATATGAATTACACAAGAAATTTAACAAAATTTATGTGTTGTTTGAATACCTCAATGAGTTGCTGCGTAGATGAAATCACAATGGCAACACCTTTATCTACTTGTCGCAGAGATGGTGGGGTGTCTAGTGAAGTCAACATCTTTATCAAACATGTATATCACGTGAGTTAGATGGACATACAAGAACATACATATATTTGACTTCAAAACTTATACACACACACACACACACACACACACACACACACACACACACACACACACACATGTATGTGAAAATTTTACATAATTAACATTCTAAATTACCTCTGTGAATGTATGTGTATGCATGGTGCTCACTGCCTGTGGTTGGGATGAAGATGCGCCTCTCGTGTGCTGTAATATCAATGCATATACATGTACAAATACGATTATTTCAAAAATTTAACATATATAAGTAAATTAAGTACTCCAAAATTTTTATAACACACATAACAAAACATAAAAAATTTACCTGCAAAGGTGACGCCGATGAATGTAATCCAAATTTCTCACTCAAAAGGACATCTAACATAGTGACATTATCATGTTCACCGCTAGCACCAGATGCACCAAAATCAATACGCATGAAAGTATCATCCTCCTCAAGACCCAAACATATGCTACCACATGACGAGAAAAGATGTGGCCTCATGTTAGTACTCCCTAAGGGAATACTCTATGTACCTCTGTGAGCATCGGCTCAAATTTCCCTCGTATGTCAAACAAGGGTCACAGATAGCCCCTGAAGTGCGTGGAGTGTATCAATCTCTATTGTCTCCTTCATTGCTTGAGGGACAATCTCAGGGTGAGGGGCTTACGTGTGGGGAATCTACTCTGCTTTGAATAGGTGCACATTATGCACCGGTTGTTTCTGTACATATCCTTTTCCTTGGCCCTAGAAATCTCAGAAATCAAAATAATTTGGGATCTCGTTGAGGATAAACTCACAATAGAGTTTCCTCAAAAAGTATAAAGGCACCTCGGTGTTATTACAAGGTGGAAAATCAAACACCATCCACCATCACTTCCAAAAATTATTTTTAATCAAATTATTATTGCACCAATGGATGGGAAATCATTTACATGACAACGGAACATGAAAATTAGTGCGGGGGTCCGTGAATAAGGTGCATATGAGGTCTTTTGAAATTTCTTTTTTCTTTACATCCACATATGACAATTTGTTGGAATAATAAACCCTACAACCCTCTTTGTAAGTTGTCCAATGATTAATTTTCCCCATTGCCATGTCAATTTGAACAAGTAATGCCTCCAATGTGTTTACAAGAGAGACGTGGTGGGGGTTTGTAGATTGTGAATCCCTCATTGTTTTGATTAAATCCTCAATTTCAATTTTGTTTTCAACTATGTCGACTGCTAAATCTTCTTGACTACCCAAGGGATGTTGAGTAATTATGGGAGTTTCGGGAGGGTTAACGGGAATAACAGGGTTTAGTTGTGGTTGATTCCCTCGACCTCTAAGCGCATAATAATAAAAATATGTATTCATTTCAAATTTTAATCTATAATTATCATATTTCAATGTAATTTTGAGAAAATAATTGTGCTTACCTCTTCTCCGTGGTGCCATCGTCAATCAGAAAATCCGGTGATCCGAAAGCGATCCTTTGAGCTTGAGATCCAGTTGAATGAAAAAACGTGAGGGCACGATTAAGCTCTAAAACTCACATTTGAGGGAGATAAAATGATAGAGGCTCGAGCCTCTTTTTTTCTTTATAGTAGGCATAACGCGTATGCGTTATAACATGTACGCGTTATGCTTGGTAAATCCCAAAAACGACAATTGAAAATGCGATCGCCTTATAATAGAACGCGTACGTATTTTCTTTTACGGATTCTTATCGATTTTGGCCCCTACCTTCGTGCACTTACCCACATAAAACCATCAAAGATATACAATCCATTTTTCTGAATGCCAGAAGCAATAACATTACTAAATTTATCTTTTACATACCACTTATCTTGTAGAAAAATAAATTTATAGTTTTCTTTGGTTAGTTGAGAGCAAGACAAAATATTCTTTTCAATTGAGGAACATACAAGACATTCCTAATTACACCATTTGATAGCTTAACATTGCCACAACCTTCAGATCTAATGATTGATTTATCTCCTAGATAGATGTTCTCTTCACATTTAACTACATCTGAGAGGATGCCAGGAGTACAAGTCATGTGCCTAGAGGCACCACTGTCAAGAATCCATTCATTGTCATTTGAAGTTGAAAGGGAAGTATACAAGGAAATGGACTTTTTAGCCATATTTGCATGATTTTTCTTCTAATTTTTCTTAAGATTATTAGGCTTGTTGTTCTTAGCATTCTTAGCTGATTTGTTAATCTTTACTCTACAATCAGACTCTTTATGCCCAAATTTTCCACACTTATTACAAGTTCCATTAAATTTGACTTTAAAGTTCTGATTGCTCTTAGCAAAATTAGTCTTAGGATTTGATTTAAATCTAGATATGATATTGGATTTCTGATTTGGATTGACATTAATCCTATTATGAGAAGACTTATGATTCTATGAGAACAGAGCTTGAGAAGTAGTCTCTTTTGAATCAAAGTTCTTCATGACTCTCTCTTCTTGAATCAATAAAGAAGACGAAGTGTCTAGATCAGAATATAATTCTCATGTTGATACTTAGAATTAAGAACTAAGATGTAGTTTCTGAACTTTTCATGAATATTGATCTGAATGATGAAGTACAAAATTTTATCTTGAAATAATTCACGATTCTGACCATCTAATTATGCGGGAGCATAACTTGTGGAGACCATAACTTTTGATCCGATCGTTGGATCATCTTGAAATTTTACATGGTGGTAGACATACATTAGGATTATGCTAGGGTCAACTTTGAGTGCAAAGTTGTGGCCCTTTCGGCACATTTTTGGGGTTGGATTCCTTCATGTAGTGGCCTAAAATTGGCTCTAAATGTTTTTTCGTTTTAGACTAAGTCTTAGAAGTTTAATAACTTTTGTTGTGCTTATTAGAATAATTCAAAATTTCATGTGAGCCTTAATTTATGAAGGCATATTTGGCACGCAAATTTTGGGGCCCATCCGAGTTGTTTTTCTAGTAGGTAATTTTTGGCATTTTAGGGTTTTAGAGTAGACGTGAAATAAAAGGAGGATTGTAATGATGTAAAAGATTAGTGTGGATTCTAGAATGAGAAGAAATATATTTTGAAACTTCTAGTTTTTATTTGCAAAGATGTTTATGTGTGTTTTGGAGGTATTTCAACCTCTTGCAGTTGGATTCACATCATCTAATTGAAATTTGGATTCACATCATCTTAATTTTAGCTAAATAATTCACAATTTTCTCATCCCCCTTCATGGGAGTTGTGAACAGCTCTAAAACTAGTTTAATTATCTTAGACAACCTACTACCTTCATGCATGGCTTCTAATTGCTTCCATGCATCTGTAGGCGAGTCCATATGACCTATATGCATTAAGAATTCATCTCTAATGCTTTGCAATATGATGGATAGAGCTTCTGAGATCTCTTAGAGAAGGAGCTAAGGTTTTCAGGGGTATCTTGTCTCCTTGTGGAAAATTTTTCTATACCAGTCACAAGATCCCAAAGCTTCCTAGCCATAAAACATGCTTTTAAACACACTTTCAAATGCTATAATTTGTTCCATTTAGAAAGTTGAGACTTATCCATCGAAAACTAGCATAACTAGCCATTTTTAATGTTCAGATGACAATGGACACAAAAATAGCTCAAAAACAAATTAAAGAGGCCAAACAGAGACAAACAAAAACTACAAATCTTTTAATTTTCTGTACGAATGTAAACATCTCAAAATTAATCAACAATTAGCTTGAATTGGTCGAATTTAAGATCAATTTGATAGAGCTCAATCGAGGTCTAATTTGGAATCCATGCAAGACAAATAACTTTAGAAAATCATGAGAACACAAACTTGAAAAACCACGGACTAAGGAATTTTTTTAAACGTGAAACAAAAGAAATTTGAAAACCGCGGGATAAAGCAAAATTGATATTCGTAGAACAACAAAAAAATTGAAAGTCGTGGTACCAAGGAAATGAAATATGACACTATGAAGAGGTAAATACACGTGTAGCTTTTCAATTAGCTCACACTTTCGCAATCAAACAAGTCAAAAGACTAATTAATAGAGAAAATAGATTGGAAAATCATACACATGTGTCGTTAATTTATTGGTTCACTATTTCACACTCCGACACGATGCGAAATCAAATTCTTAGTCAAACGAGGCCACTTGTTGAAAGTTTAATGGATAAATAAAAGACACTTGGTGGCTTTTCACCAAACTTTAAATAGATAGCATTGAGTAGGCTTAAAGTCCCCAAAAAAACCAAACTTAAAATAAAGTTCGGGTCTGAAAAAGGTAAAAGAGGTGTCACAATCTAAGTGGCTAAGCCAAAGAAAATATTGATATCATGACACTTGTAATATACGTGTCAAAAAGCAATTGGTTTGCGCTTCACAAATATGTCAAAGACTAAGCCAAAAAAGGAAGATGCACGGATCCTTTTAAATGGCTCACACTTCGTAAATCTAACAAAACTGACAAATGTGAAAAAGAGATGTACGTGTCCAAATGTTATTAGTTTGCACTTTGCAGTGTAACCAAAATGGCTAAAGCAAACTGAGGACATGTGGAGCCTTTTAAATGGCTCATATTTTGCAAGACTTATACACATTTGAAAAATGTGAAAAGATATGTGGGGCAATTTTATAGGCTTACCCTTTGCATATGACAAAAGCAAGATGAAAGCAAGCGAGAATGTGAAATACATAACTATTTGGAGCAATCTTATTAAATCATATTTTGCAAAGATAGAGACAAGCTAAAAAAGGTTTGACAACGTGAAATATTAAGTGACTTAGAGCTTCCCTATTGGATCGTATTTTGCAAATAATCAGAGGATAGCTAATCCAAGTCTGACAATGTGGAGACACGCGTAAAGCCCTTATTAGATCGTGCTTCGTGGTCGACAATCGAGATAAACAATAAAAATGACACCACGAAGCAAGATGGAGCCTTCTAATTGGCTCGGGCTTCACAAAGACAGAAATTTCTATTTAGAAGACTGACAACACAAAGCTAGTTGGAGCAAAATGATTGGCTCAAGCTTTGCAGTCAAAAGAACTTCGTAGAAATAAAAAAATTCAAATAAGGACTGATAGAGCAAAGCCAAATGGCACTAGAAGATTGGATCGTACTTCGCAAAGATAGAAAGGTGTCAGATTGAAGCCACTTGGCACTTTAAGAGTGGATATGGCTTCACAAAATGTGAAAAAAAGGACATCAAAGCTATTTGGAGCAATTTTATTGGTCCAAGCTTTGCAAAACCGATAGGATCTAAATAAAAATGACAAAACAAAGCTAGATGGCGCAAAATTATTGGCCCAAGATTTGCAAAGACAAAACTAGCAAAAAAATTACTACTAGAATGGACTTAGAAGCCCCAAAAAAATTGGATCTAAATAAATCTTTCGGATCCAAAGTCAAAAATGACTCTAACGGCTATAAATGGCGTGAAAACCTAAAATAAGCTCACAGATTGACAATGATTAAAGCGTAAACATCTCGAAACAAGATTTAGAAGTAAATATCTAAGCATACAAAAGCTCAAACACGATCTAAACAACCATTTAGCCCATATTTCACCAATATTTCAAATAGTATTTGGGCGGGAATTGGAATTTTAAACTGGTTTGCTTGAAGATGATTGCAGAACTTTTAAGGGTCTCGTAGATCCATAAATACACTTCAAGCTTCTTCACCTCTTCAAGTTAAACACTTCTAGATCGATCCTACACATGCACAATCACCAAGCTTTGATACCATGTTAGATTTAGTAGGGGAAATGTAATCCATAGATCACAGATCCACCATTAAAGCCGAAGATTATAGATTATGATATGCAATCGATTTAGACATAGACATAGCTTGAAATAGATAGTGAATAACAGAGCTTAATGAGCTAGAGCTTGAAAGCAAATAAAAATAAGAGCAAAGACATATAACACCATATTTAAGTGGAGAAACACGAAGGAAAAACTCCATTGGTAAAGCATTGTCTTTATTAAGAATTACATGAGTTCAACCCAACACTTCCACTTCAAGTTATTGGTCTTTACAACATCTGCAGAGTTATTTCTCTCAAGATCAGATCATACAATGATCATCTAGTGTGTTTTACATTCGATAGTGTGTCTTACATTCTCTTTGCTAGCAATCTTTAGTATTGGACTTTACAAAATGTAAATGTTGTTGATAGCCAATCTCGAGAGGGATCACCCACATCAATGTGGGTGGATGAATCGGTTAGGCTGCTTCACTCTTCAATGTGAATGACCTTCACAATAAATTTTGATGAACAAAATTTTAATTCAATGTTAGGGCATATTGCAATGGCGATTCCACTTGAAATTATCACCCCAACAAGAAGAGGGTGATTCGACGCTTGAAAAGAAGAGAAAAAGGACCATTGTGGAAGAAAAACCATTGTGGTGGTAGGAAGGCCATTACGGTGATTGAAACCATTACGAAAATGGCTATATAAGGGGAGGAGTGAAAACAAGTCATTTTCACTCTCACTTTTAGTAGAAAAGAGCTCTCAATGATCGTGGTGAGTAGAAATGATGGAACCATAGTTATTTATAGTATTTGAGAAACTTCGGGAGTACTAGAATAGGCACCAATATGAGGAAAAGGTAGGTGATGTTGTGTGTTTAATTTTTGGTTATTTGCATTTTGAATTTTGCATGCATTAAATGCCCTAAAAATAAGGGTGAGTGATGCCGCAGAGAAATTGACCTAGGTCAATTTAAGCAACATGCACTACATAGTAGTGACATCAGAAAGCAATTGTTGTGACCTTACCATGAGATCGGTGATGTCGCTACAAGTTGTAGTGACCTCGCTTTGAATAAGAGACCTCGCTGACAACTTGTAACGATGTCACATCTAATAATGGCATTACACTATACATTAGTGACCTTTCCCAACATCAAAGGCCTCCCTCCGTAGTGATTACCTCGCCACTTTGAATTGTAATTATCCTTTTTGACAATTTTAGAATTTTTACAAAATGGACTTAGTCTAATACTTGACTTTCGTATTTTATAGTAGTGATTAAGCATGATTTAGTTTTGCAAGCATCGATCTCACACCCTTCAAGTACTACATAATTTTCACCTACATGATTGGTCTTTGTTGGATTATTTGGGTCTCATATATGTTACCCGAAGCCAACACTCTAAGCGAGACAAGTCGTTCGATAACATTGATAGAGAGATGACCCTTTGATACGGGTATCTTTCAGCTCTCGATAGAGGAGATCACCATGACCGTAGAGGATGTCCATTGGATACTATAGATCCTAATTACCATGGCTCCCTTGTACTATGATACTACAACCATATAGTATGAGATGCTTAGAGTGATAGGACGATCGACTGCTAGATGAAGGCATACCAACATAGTGTTGGTCGAGATCTATGACAGAGATATGATTGAGGATCTTCCCCTAGTATTGATGGATCTTGTCAATGGCATCTTTCTACGTGACAAGAGTGGGCGTTCTATGCAAGACGTTACATGGGTGTCATAAAATACATGATGGAGCATGACCAGAGTATTCGCTTGAGGGTATCATGTTTTGGGTCATCTTTACATGGATTTGCACTTGGTTTTCCACCAAGAGGGACAAAACATAGGCCACATGACACTTCTACAAATATGGGCCTAGAAGAATATAGCGTTGGGTTGACCATTTTTTCCTTTCGAGACTTTAGAGGATGATGACCCACGGGAACTAGAATGGATATGTTCGGTAGGGTTCACTAGGATTACAGATATTTTCTCATATGTAGGAGGTATTTTGATGAGATAGTGCCCACAAACATTACATGGAGGCCTTACTTGGCCATGTGATATTGTATAGAGACCTACGCAAAGTTGGTATATGTGCACACAAAGTGCTACTTAGTGGGTCATTGCGACTTTATCATAGAGTGTGACAGACCAGAAAAAGTTATGAGGCAATTTGGCTATACTCAATGAGTTCATAGAGCACCACGCATGTTTACACACATGACTAGAGAGATCAGTTTGTGGGGGCCTACCATAGATGCGCTCTACAATTGCAGTAAAGAGATTGGGCCAACTTGGCATGCAGTTTGGTAAATGAGGAGATTCGTTGGGGATCCTCGGACTACAGTGAAAGTCTTGGGTGTGGTACCATAATTTTTCCTAGTGAGACTGATTATACAAAGACATGGGTGATAAATGTGGTAAAGGTAGTTGTCTTTAGTGTGGCGGCGACGACATCCCTATACAACAAAAGGCACCTAGGGGTGAGACATCTAAAGCTTGTAGGTTATCGGGGTTTTCGATAGAGAAGTAGATGACAAGCAATAAAGTAGATATGCCACAACTAGGAGAGATCTATCGGCTTTAGGTGTGGGGTGTGCAGGTCCTTCCACCTACTATTACATGGCACATGGCCATAACTATGGGTACTACTATCAAGGGACCTTCCAGAGAGGCAGTCAGAGGTCAAGGAAGTGGTTGCGAGTAAGAGTGGGGGAGACAGAGGGGGTGATATAATAGTTCTAATAGTTTCTAGCATAGGGGAGGGCCATCTCGTATAGTGTATATTCCCTCACGAGTAGCCCCTGTAGTGACTACGAGAGATATCAACCCAAGAGGTGAGATATTTGGATTAGTTGGCCAAGTATTGTGCATGGATAAAGATGTAGAGATAACATGTTTGATGCGAAGTTGGCTTGGCTAACATTAGCATTAACACCTGCCGTAAAGTGGGATACTACTATGTTAACGATACACCACACATAGTGAGAGAGGCAACCTCGGATCGAGTGTGATACTGATGCATAAAAAGAGGGCAGTCTCATATCGAGCACGATACAACACGTTATGAGAGGGATGTTACTTGATTAGTGGAGTAGTGCCTACATAGAGAGATACAACTCGTGCATCGACTAGAGGCGAGTATCATGGATATGCTAGATTGCATTACACGGCCTACAAGGAGAGGTGATATATTACATGAATTTATATGATCTAGTTGTTCTAGCATACCAAAGAGTTGTGAGTTAATTATAACAGCTTAACAATGAGTGATGTCGAGAGTTGACTTTTTTGCTATCTAGGATTGTTTTTGACTAATCCATGATGAGATGTATCATACGGTTTTGAGACCATAATTGTAAACTCGAGTAACATTTAACATCCCCATATATATAGAGATGAGTTTTGGGTTTTGTCTATGTGTATGCCTCGAGTTGGATTTTGATATTTTGTTTGTAGTTCATGATAAATGTATAATATTGTTTTAATGTGATGGCTAGAGAGATGATTGTAGATGGGTGTATGATTATATTAGGTGTGATGAATATACGATAATGCAATATCATATTTTTGTTACTTCCTAGATATACTCGATATACTCTATCTACATTTTTTATTTTGTGTTTGAGATGTGTAGATTAGCCATTTCATTTTTTATTACGTCACCTACCTATCATGCCACTTTGGTAGAGCGAGAGGAAAGGAATGGGTGGGTTAGAGGAAGTTTTAGTTGGAATGGGGAGTGAATCATATGTTGTGAGATGGTTAGATGTGATGAATAATGGAAATATTGTAGCGTAACAAGCGTAAGGTCATAGATTGGAAATACCTTTATATTTTTGGTAAGAATACAAATAAAAGGTAAAATTACATAAAAAGCCATAATAACAATATTTGTGTGATGTTAAGGGACTAACTCAAACTAAGATACATAAGCAATACAATACTAGAAAGCAAGAAAACAAACAACTAACAAATAAAAAGTACAAGCAAACACACTCAAATAAGGAACATTAAAGACAATTGTACTAATGTTTTTGTTATCGATTTGGTACCCAATCGTTTGAGTTATAAGACAAGGGTTAAGATGATGCCCTAAGTGATGATAGATACAACAAAAAAATGGGGGACATCGAAGTCATGAAAAAAACAAATAGGCACTATGAAACTTCCCTGAGCAACGATATATGACGGGAAGAAATACATAACAAGAAAGGAAGCTTGTTGATGAAAGAAGATGATCTCGCATGTCATGTGCTAGAAATAGCAAGTGCCAAAGTAGGATTTTTTTGTGGTATATTTTTCAAAAAAATAGTGTTTTTTTACTGTGTTAGAAACTATTTTTGTGTTTTTAGATTCTATGAATGTTTTTGGATTTTCTAGGTTTTTCGCATGTTTTTAGATTTTGTAGGTTTTCCAAAATTATGTACAAAATAACAATACATCTAGATTCCCCAAATGAGAGGTATGAATGTACAAGGGTGAATTCCGTGTATATATACAAGAATAATACAAGTTGGATCAAGGCTAAGAGGGGTGGGTTCAACAAGATTATGATCTCAAACTATTAAAAAGATAGGAAGGAGTGATCATGTCCCCAAGTGTGAGGTTCTTGTGAACAACGAGAATCCTCCTATGAGGTTGGAAACCGGTTTTACCAAAGGACCTGCCCAAAGTGCCCCAATTGCATGGTTTTCACATTTGAACAAATTTATTTATCTTTACTATTTTTAATTTTTTGATTTTTGATTTAATTTTGGAATGCCTCTTAGCTTAGGTGTAGAAATGTTTGAGATGCATGACAATCATGGAATCCCAAAGCTTTGAACCATCGAAATGAGTGATATTATAATCCCATGTACCATAATTATCCACCACAATGTATGGCCCTAACCAGTTAGGCTTAAATTTTCCTTTCTTTTCGTTCCTTAGTAGTGTTGAATTGATTTTCCTTAAGATCTCCAACATCAAATTCACGAGATATTATGCATTTTTGTAACTATTACGAGACTTGATTTCGATACACTTTGAGTTGATCTAAGGCATGGAGGATTTTTAATCAAGCATCTTGAGCTCGCCAATATATCCACTCTTTTATCCTCTTCAATATCTATATATTCTTTCAGTGGATATTCGCAAAGAATGAATATTGATCTCTAAGGGAATAATAACTTAAATGCCAAAGACAAGGGAGCATGGGGTTACACCTATAGGCATGTGAATAGAAGTACAGTAAGCCCATAAGGCATGATGAATCTGGAGGTGTCAATTATCACCTATTTTACTGACCATATTTTCCATAATGTGAGCAAACATTTTGTTATTGGCCTCAACTCTCCCATTGCCCTGAACATAATAAGGGGTAGACCATTTTTCATGATCTTAAAGCGTCGAGCAAGGGTCTTCAATTTTTATTAGTAAAATATTTACCATTGTCTAGAGACAATAGTAGAAGGGATTCCATAGTGAAAAATGATGTGGTTCATGATAAAATTGGATATCTGAGCACCGAAACATAGGTGAGAGGAACAACCTCCACCCATTTGGTAAAGTATTTAGTTGCGGTGATGATATGTTTATGGCCATCATATGAAGTAGGTGTAAGATTCCCTATAAGATCGAGCCCCCATTTATAAAATGGCCATGATGTAGTGATGGGTCAGTAATTATTGAGATGGGGCATGGATCAAGTTGTTATGTTTTTGACATAAGACACATTTAATTACATACCGACAACAATATGTTTCCATGGTAGGCCAATAATAACCTACATTTATAAGTTTCTTTTCTATGACATTGCCACTAGTATGAGCACCACAAATGCCTTTGTGTACTTTTTTTTTATTATTTGGATAGCCTCTTTTGAATTAAGACATGGTTAAAAAGTTCCATCATATCCTAGATGATGAGAGTGCCCCAAGAAGGGTATAACATGTTTTTTTGGATAAGGGTTTGTTTTTGTGAGTGGTAAATGTCAGGTGGGAAGGTACCATCATGTAAGTAATTATAGATATCCACATACCAAGGGAAAAGGGACCAACAACTTCACATACCAAACATGATTATGGCATGTCATAAGTGGAACCGTTAAGTGTACCACAATAAAATGAACTTTTTGTTATCCTGTGGTAGGCCTAAGAGTGAATTGATCATATCCATGACATTTGTAGATTTATTCGGACTCTTGGAATTTTTTGAAAAGAGATTTAAATAAAATATTCTTTGAGGCCGCTCCACCATACACTTATAAGGGATAAGCTTCTCATCTTTTACATTGTACTCATCATTAACTTATTTAATAATGAGTTGAGAATTGCCAATGACTGAACTTGGGTAATGTTCCATTTGATGGTGATTTTGAGACCAATAATAAGGGCCTCATATTCAACAATATTATTGGTATAAGGAAAGCAACCCGTAAAGATGTTGGAATCATATCTCCTTTAGGGGTAATCAGGATAACACTCACTCTTGAACCATACAAATTTAAAGGACCCATCAAAGTATGTCTTCCATGTAGTAGATTCTTCAACAAATTAGACATAAACATCATGTAAGTTGAGACTGATTGGTTTTATGTCCGATAAGGAGCTTATGCAAGTTGATCAACTAGGACTTGTCCTTGACCACTTTCTAATTTACATACTCAATGTCAAACTTCATTGAGTAATATGATCCAATTGACCATCCTCCCAAAGAAAAGCGAGGCTTAGATAAGAGATACTTAAGTGGGTCAACTTTGGATATGAGCTTGGTTTTGTTATTAAGTAGGTAATGGCGAAGTTTTTGGAAAGAAAAAATGATGGCTAAACATGCCTTCTCAATTTGTGGGTAATTCAACTCATAAGATATTAAGGTGCGGCTAAGATAATATATATATATATATATATATATATATATATATATATATATATATATTTATTGAGCATCATATTGTGCTAAGAGTGTGCCTATAGTAAATTGGGTAGAAGAAATTAAAACATCACAGGAGTTCACCTAAGGTAGGTGGTATTGAAACAAGTAGATTAGCCAAGTATTGCTTTAATAGTGTAAATGCTTATTGGAAATTATAACCCCATTGGAATTAATACCATTTTTAAGAAGATGAGTGAAGGAATGACACTTATCTACGAGTTGGGAAATGAATAATGACTTGTATTTTACCTTGCAAGTTGTGAAGCTACTTAAGGTTTTTTAGAGGAGGCATCTCAATAATGGTAGTAACTTATGTTAGATCCACTTCAATTTCTCTTCTAAAAAAATGAAACATAATAATTTACCCAATATGACATTGAACACACTCTTCTTTAGTTTCAATCTGCCCTTGTAATCCTGAAGTCGCTCAAAAATACGACAAAGGATTATCGGGTTTTGTGTTCTAGTTATGGACTTTCCAAGTATATCATGCACATAATCCTCTACTATATCATGCAACATATCATGAAATATAATAGTCATATCACACTGTTGCCATGTAGCACTTGCATTCTTAAGACCGAAAGACATGACTGGATAATAGAAATTACCCCAAAGAGTAGTAAATGCAGTCTTATGATGGTCCTCTTTAGATATTTTTATTTTGTTAGAGCTAGATAATCCATCCACGAGGGATAACATTTCATGACATGTGGTAGAATTTATAATCATGTTGATATTAGGAAGAGGAAAATCATCCTTGGGACATTCCTTATTTATATCCCTAAAATTTGTGTAGATCCTGATTCCTACTAGTTTCTTGCAAACATGCACGATATTAGAGATCCATTCTAAATAGTCAATAGGTCTATAAAAATCCTACTGCCAATAATTTTTCAAGCTCTTCTTTAACCAAGAGAGCTACATGTGGATGTATCTTACGTAATTTTTTTTATGGACTTAGTTGATTCATGAACAACTAGATTGTGCACAACCAAAGAAGGATATAAACCTAGTATGTTCGTATAATACCAAACAAATACATCAAAAAATTCTCTAAGAAGCATACTAAATGTCTTGTGTTCTTGTGGAGTAAGAGAAGCTCCCAACTTGATAATCTTAGGTTATTCGGTGTACCAATGTTAACGTCGCTAGTCTCTTTAACTAATAACTTGGAACCATCTTCCATACACATAGGATAGGGAGGAGATTGATCTCTTCCTCTATTGGTGTCTCAATGATATTTTCACCAATAAAATGATCACTTATATAATCCATTTTTATTTTTCATATTGTTTTTCCACAAGTGCCTCAAAGAGGTTTTCACTATGGGACTTGGATTTTCTATTTTTGGGATTTTTGGAAGATATTTTGGCCTCTTTTTATTTTTTTTGATAATAGAACTCAACCTCCTCCTTGAAATACACATATGCATCGAGGTTAATGGAGAATCCTTTCTTATGATTCCCTGATAGGACCATCACCACGTAACCCCATTAACTCTTCTATTATCTCCTCATTCTGAATTAAATCGATCAATATGTGTTGTTGTTGGTCCCAATCAATAAGGGATGGGTGTATAAGATCTAGTTCAATAGTGGAGGGGATAGGGCTAAAATGACATTATCAGAAAATAGGTTAGTAGAGGAAAGGTCATCATAGAGACTACAAGGGAACCCTAGTTTGGTGTCATAATAAGAAGAATTATCTTCATGTTCATAAGAGGTGGCATCAACTTATATAGGTGGTGCCCCATAAGGATCAATACCAACGCTATATCTATCCATATTTTCATGGGCGAAATAGGTTACCACACACCCTATGTAACCCTTTATATCCCATGACATACACCATTTTGTTGGGGATACCATATTTTTGGATTGATAGCAAGATACCATCTTCTCATTAGGTGACTGGGATGTGTATGTGTTATCCAAATGTTCATCTGCCAAGAGGTCACTAGGGATGAAATTTTCGAGGGTGCAAGGCTCTTGAATTATTTACAAGCCAAAGTTTGGGCCCACCATGTGTTTTTCATGGTAGGAGCGGGTTGGGCACAAGGAGTACATATTGGAGGTCATACTCTCCACAACCAGTATGAAGGATTTTTAATTTGGATTCCCATGTGGAAAAAGAGGATGTGGAGGTAGAAGCATAATTTGTATGAGGTTGAATTGCATCAGGATTAACATGAGAGGAAAGGGCCTCTGAATCAAGTTCAATAGCCAATTTTGTAGAGGGATATTCATAAGCTTTTTGGTAGTGGCCAGACAATTCTCTACAATAGGAAAAGGGCTGTGGGTCACCAGGAATTGTGATCTCTTTTCATTAATAATACAATTTGATACATTGATGAAACATGGAGGGAATGGCCTGAATGACATGGATCCATGGGCAAATGAGGAGTATATTATAGGGGATTTCTAATTAAATGACATGGAATCTCATGTCGTGCGTGACAGGCCCAAATTCCATAGGTAAAGTGATTATTCCAGTTGAATATCATTATGCATTATCATAAGCATTAATGGTGATCATATTGTGCTCCAGTTCTACATCTGCATGTCCTAGTTGTTTAAAAAGCTTCAAAGTACATATGTTTAGACCAGATCCATTTTCCACAAGCACCCTTTTAACTTTTTTATGGGTAATGATCACTTCTATATATAAGGGTAAATTGTGTGTATAACTATCTAGAGGAATCACGTTTTGGTTAAAAATAATTTACGCTGATGGGGATATCTGTACAACCAAGGCTTGGAAGCATGAAGTGTCAATTTCTTTGGGAATTCTTGACTCCTGGAGGGTCTTATAGAGGATTTCCTTATGAACAATAGATATCTTAAGAAGATCCAGGATAAAAATCGCAATGGTTGTCTTCTCAAGTTGTTATAAGAGATCATAATTACTATCCAAGGGAGTAAACAGAGGGCATCACAGGACAACAAGATGAGTGTGTGTATCATTGTAACAACACACTCTTGAGATTTGATCTTGATGGTAACAACATGGCTTGAGATGGTATGAATATAGCCAATAAGAGAATCGAATGGATGGGATGTCTTAAGCAACAACATGGTTGGTACTTTTACCCTAAGAGGGTTGACCTCGATCCGGCTTTGTTTCTACTTTTTATATCTTGGGAAGGGTTCCTTATAGATTCCCAACTAATTATTACATGATTTTGGGTCTTGTGCATCAAGCTCAATATCTCCTTGATCTAGGAGATCTTGAATGTAGTTCTTTAATTTCATACATCGATATGTTTCATGACCTTTAACATGAGGATACCCATAATATTCATGGTATTTGTACCACGATGGTTTAGGTGAATCATCCTCGAAAGGTATGATGTTAGGGATTTTGATTGTATTGGTCGAATCAAGTTGTTTAAGGATTGATGTCAGGGACTCAGTGAGCAAAGTGTATTCCCTGCATTTTATTTTTGGTTTAAGTGTATCACACGTGATGTTTAATTATGGGTTGTTCTAGACCACTTGTTCATTTTTGAATTAGTAATTCCATCACCTACATTTTTTGTTTTTATTGAAAAAATTATTTTTCTCATAGATTTCGAGTCATAATCTCTGTAAAATTGTTTTAAGACCCCTTTTACTAACAAGGCCTTCAATTTGACTACCTTTTTCAATGAACTCTTCAAAGGTACATACATAATGCATTTGCAAATGGAAGGCAATTTTAGGATACAAGTTTGGCACAAAAATACTCATGACTTGTTTCTTAGGGATTGAATAAGGGAAGCGGTTAGCTAACCCCCACCAACGCTGTATTGTAGGAAAACAATTAATTTCTCATTTTTGTGTTGTTTGGCATTTCACAAGTCTAACATTGTGATATCTCTCTCCATATTGAATGAGAAATGTTGAACAATTTTTTTGGATAAGTCCGTAAAAGTGGAGATAGACCCTTTCGGGAGATGGAGAAACCATTCAAGTGCTTGGCCCCAAGACTCTATGGAAACAAGTGAATAAGATAATTATCACTATAAGAAACTTCTTGACATGCCATAAAGAAGTCCTTTACATGATCTCTAGGGTCACCCTTGCCATGATATTTATCAAATTTTAGGCAATCAAAACTAGGTGGAAAGGGAGTATGCAACATCTCTCGATCAAAGGGGTAGGTTCATAATTATTCAAACCGATACTTCTTATTGTGTCTAGTGTTTTTTTCCTATAAACCAACGAGTGCATATTTAATAGACTTCCATTCCTAGTCAAATATTTTTCCATGTGACGACATGGTGAGTAAATGAGTACGGTTTTATTTGGAGGCTTCACCACTATAGTTTTTCATATAATGTGTCGTGTATGTCACTTTAGGTTTGTTTATGTGAGTGGTGTGTGGGTTGCGATTGGAAGTTTTTATGTTGAGATATATCATTAAAAATAGGCTTAGATTCACTAAGCTTACCCTTGAAGGTAGATTTTCTTGGGAACTTGTTAGTAGATTGATCAGAGATGGTAACACCATATTTTAGTTTTCCCAAAGAAAGTAACTTGATCTCACGGGTTTTCATAGTATGACATAAATGATCAAAAGAGTGAAAAGATTCAAAGAGCACACATTCTTGCAAATGAGGTAATAGGATTTGGATAAAAAGATCTTGCAATTCAGATTCAACTAAGACATTGTTCATTTTAGAAATATTAGTCTTATAACGCAACACATAGTCACTAAGATGTTCATTAGTTCCTTGCCTCATTTTGGTCATTTGTGCATATGATATCTTCATTCCAATATTCATAGAAAAGTGAGCCAAAACAAGAATTTTTGAGAAGTAAAAGATCGAATGGAGTGTAAAGGGAAATCGTAAAACCGTCACAAGGTATAGTCCTATAAGATCCTAGGAAATAACTTGGTCAATAGTGTGTCATCAAAATTATAATCCAAGCATGCAACATGAAATGATTAAAGGTTCTCTTGGGGATCTCCATGGACATCAAAGAGAGGAAACTTAGGTGAGGTAAAATTGGAAGGAAGTGGATAAGAAGAAACCTTGGGTGCAAGAGGACTATGAAGAAGAAGCAAATAATTAAGAGATAAAGAAGAAGAGGAATATACCTATTGTAATTAACGAATTTGAGCTTGTAAATCATGATACAAAGACTCTAAGGCATGGGTGCCTAAAGAAGTGCTAGGTTGGATATGGGAAATGATAGGGGAAGAAAAGTGAGTAGTGGGTGTGGAAATAGGCATATGAATGGTGGATATCCCCACAGTGGTGGGGAAGAAGGTGGAATAGAAGAGGTGATAACAATAGAGAGCTCTAAGGTACAAACCATACTAACATGAGAAGAATTGTCATGGGAATGTTGAGATGTTAATAAATCATCAAGGACATGTGGTACATGAGTGGGATTATCACATAATGTAGAACAGAAAGTGGTGAGAGCATTGAGTTGTGCTTGATCCACATTAGTGTCTTCATCATAAGATTGTTCACTATCAGAAGTTTATATGTCATGGAGGGGGATATGATGGGAATTGAAGAGAGGATTATCATGTGTAGTTTCATTCATCTTGTTGGAATTATTACAAGTTTGTGGGAGGAGATCAGTATGTTGTGGGAGACCAAAGAAACCACTATGGGTAATGGGCATGAAAGATAGATTGATAATGGACATGTAAGGGTCAAGTTCGTGAAATGACTTAGATAAATTTAAATATTTATCAGAGAACCAAGATCAAATGAATATAACTATAACAAGTAATATCTATCAAGCAAGACACAAGAAAATATAAACAATGGTGATATAAAAGTGACTTAGCTTGTATTCAAATATTTGGGATGATTCTATGTTGGAAACTAATTGGAATAGGTTGGATTTTGATTGAGTAAAATTTACTTGGAAAACTATGATCTGAAACTTCTTTGGACATGACCAATTAGATGAGGACAAGACCACCTAAGCGCTAGTGTTTGAGTTGGGTGCTAGTGTCCTAGTAATAACTCTAGATCTGATCTTTTCAGGGTCTAATGATATTTGTTTCCTTTCACTCTTTATCAAATCCACTTCATTGTAGAGTTGTTGTGGTGCACATGAACTTGCAAAACAAACCCTAGCTACATGCACAAGTCTCAAACAAATATTAAATGAAACAAATAATGCATATGCTTTAGTTGGACTGACCTCGAAGTCACCCCAATGTGATTTTCATTGAGCGTTGCACTACATTTCAGACTCTATGTAGTTCTAATGTGTATGTGATTGAATTGTGTCCCTTGAAACTAGGTTTCCCTTGCAGTCCTTGAATGTTTCTTTTTCCCAAGTAGTAGATAGTAAGTAATAACCCAAAGTTGTCCACCCCTAATAATATTGAGTAAGTCATGTATATATATGATTCCCTTGTTTTAATTTTGTCATTAACAACTAAAAGGTCGACCCAAAGTGATGGGTAGTAATTTAGAAAAGATAAAAATGATGTGGCATTTCAAATTTGAGAAAATGAGGGAAAGGGACATAAGTGCCCGGAGGGGACAAGAACACAGGTGCTCATGTCCCTAATGGGAGGTACTATCTGGGATGCTTGGAGGATATAACAAAAATATAGAGTTGGGTCACATGTTGTCCAATGTCTAAAAGTAAAGTAACCATTCGAGAAAAGTAAATGATAAGAGTATCAAAAGGATAAAGCAATGTAAAAGAAAAATAAGTGTTGTTAATGTCTAGTTTTCTTACTTAGGAATCATGCATATAATGACATACTTAGAGGCGTGATGTAAATAGAAAGTGCGTGATTTGGTGACTGGTTTACAACTCAAGATTCATGTCACATTCTATTAATATTAATGAATTTATTCACTTTACATATTTTCTAATACATAATGGTTCTCATAATTCAATATATGATGTTAAAATTAATTTTTTCTTAATATAAAATACAAAAATATCATGAAATACAATACATCACAACTACATAATGACACAATTGCCAACTTTCACCAAAGATCCATCATGATGTCAAAATGTGTCATGAGAGAAAGAGTATCATCGAATGACTTTACCTCTAACCACAAGCCTTAAAGATCCACAGACAACTCCCACAAAGTGAGAGTGGCCCTACCATTCGCAAGAAGGAATATGTGAGAAATAAATAAGGTAAGAGAGAATACCATGTGTAGTGTAATCACCTAAAAGTGGTAGACCTATAAATAGGGTAGGAATATAACATCCTAGAAATAATAGTAGTAATGAATATTCTTTTGGCCAAAAGACTTAGGATAATTGTAGGTACACATTTATGATTAAATATGACAATGTATTAAGGCATGCAGTAATCTTACTCGACTAATCATGAGGGAATACCTTGATTCTATCCATAGTCCACCCTTAACCCCTAGCACTTTTCATATGTGAAAACCTGCATTAGGAAATCTAACCCATCTATATAGACCACTCCCTAGTCTATATACACATCTCTATCTCCAAAAACAAGTAACTCAAGTAAACTAGATCTAGGACACAAACAATAATAGACTTCCTGAATGTCCCATACCACCCATTTACATTATCATTATAAGGATCCTAATCCTAATTTGTAATTCCAAAAATAGTATAATTCATATAAGTCTCAAGAAATCACAACCCTCTTATATGTCCCATACCACCTAAAGGTGTTCTTATTGCAAATATCCTAAACCTAGTTTTCCAACATGAGCAAAGAGCTATAATTACTCGTAAATAGTTTCAAGATTACATGGTTTCAAGATTTATATGTTTCAAATTTTGGTAATACTTCATGTAAGGTTAAAATTGATGAACAATCATAGTTTCAATTTTTACCCCTTTCACATATAATATAAGTTAAAAATGTACCATTTATCTATACATGTTACCATCCTTATTTAACTCATAAAAACCTCATGAAAATTTTATAAATCATTTTACAACATTTACGGTCCATCTTGTTTCCCATACATTATGTAACGGTTATAAGTTAACAAAATGCTCAATTTCTTCTAGTGTAAGCTGTTATAAGTTTTCATATCATGGTTATAATACCATATTTTACGTTAACATCTTATCATAGGTTCACTTCATACTTATAGTTTAACGTCTTATTTTATATGATAAACCCTCATAAAATAATATAAATATGCTTGCAAGTTATCTTCCTTTATTATCCCCTAGGTATACACCTCCTAGATTCTTATGATCTAAGATCTTTATATTAATCCTTTATAGTTTTATATGGTTCTTTAGTTTATAAGATCTAATTTTTTTGTATTACCTCGTAAAAAAAAAAATTGAAAGTCATAGGTTCATTACCTTTAATAATTTATTATTTATATCCTAAGATAGTTATTAAACCCCTTAAAATTGCATGATTACATTCACCTTCACAAGTTTGGTTTTAAACAACATTAGGGATTTAATACTCATTATTTTAATAAATGGTATGTAGTAGGAGATGGAGTTGATTGTGTGACCCCTCTCCCAAAAATATTTTCCCAATACTATTCAACCAAGCCCATGGATCTGCAGCCGAGGCACAAGTTGAGTTGGAATTTATTTCATGTTTATTATTCGGTGGGGGCTTGAATCAATTGTATTTAAAATTATATGGGTGAAGGGTCGTGTGAGTCAAATTTAGGAAATATAGCCATGAATTCAAAAGCCTTACCACTATGCCACTACACACAAATAAAATAAATTTACATTTTCTACTACAAAATCGGTAAATGGGGAAAACCTAAGTTTTTGTGATTCGGTTCCTGAATTATTTCTCCTTCCTCATCCTTTGCCTCTCTACACATTGATTCTTCTATTATTCATGCACACTCTTTTTCTTCTCTCCTCTCTAGATTCCTTGTGTTTTATGTATGTCTATTTTATCTCTCCAATTTGTAAATGTTTGTTAGGTGCAATTTTGGGAAGAATGCAAGAAAGAGAACATGAAGAAAAGAAATAGAGGATAAAAATCTTATTATCAAAGGGGTAAAAGAATATGGAAAAATTGAAAACATATTCATTTTGACAAGTGAATTTAGAAGAGACAAACTACAATGGCAAGGGCGATCATGCAAGTAAGGAGAATTAGAAAGGTAGAAAGGTCTAAACCTATCAAAGTTGTCACGAGGATATTGGAAGACAAGTACCAAATTTTGAGTAAGAAGAGACTCATGAGGGGTTCAAATTTATTTTTAGATGATGACTTAACTCTAATACCATTAAATAATAAAAGGAAAGAATTAACTAAAGTAAGAGAAACAAGAGATGAAGGAAAAATAACATGGTTGTACAATGGAAAAGTTGTATTAGCAAGATAATGTCACAATACACTTCACAATAGGATGTCAATAGGAGAACAACGAAAATGATGTGAACGAGGAATGACTTAGGCCAATCATGGATGTAAAGTTGTGGGGACCATGCTTCAAGTTTTTAACACCAATGTAGTTAGGACTCGGGGTCCTCCCATGTATTGTTGAAATTTGCTTGTTGGAATTGTAGATTTTATCCTTGGAGAAGAGGACTCGGGTTGGGGCATGTAGTAGAAAGAAGAGACATAATTTTCCTCACGAAACTCATGAACATGATGGTTTTAAGAATACGTATTTTAAAGGTTATAGGAAGTTTTCATTTTGGAATGAGGTAGCTTACAATAGGAAGGGTCTTAGAGGTATAATGGTTTTAGTTAGAGAAGTGGAGGGAATAAATATCTAGTTAGTAAGAGAGGGCACAAAGAAACAATTCATTTGGTTTAGAATATCAGAAAATGGGAGTAACATTAGAATAACATCATGTTACTTTGCACCTCAGGTCTCAAAAATATACAAAATAGGTGGGCCGAGATGGGAAAGATCCTTATGCGGCTCTAATAAAGATATTTCAGAGTTTTCCCAAAAAGATGAAGTTCTTCTTTTAGGTGATTTCAATGTGAGGACTGCAAATGAGCAAGCTAACACTTGGAGTAGTAAGGAGAACCATAAGCTATTATGGCTCATGGAAGAAGATAATCAGTAGTGGGAAAGATGTTCGAAGACAACAAGTACATTAATAATTTTAACAAAGAATTATTAACTCATTTGTGGCATGTTTGATTTGATTATGTGCAATGGCATGGAAATATGGCATAAATCTAGTAATTTTACTTGTAAAAATTATAATGGGGAAAGTGTTGTCAATTATGAAATTTACTCAAAAATTTTAATCAATAGGATAAGATAAGTGGATATTGATGATTCTATCAGGGACCTAAAGTCAGATCATAATCTAATTTCCATGGTGGTAGCTTGAGCAAGCAATAATTAGATCACAAGGAAAGAACAAGCTCAACAACATCTTCCATAAAAAGGAAGGATTCTTGTAACACAAGAAAATTGTGATATCTTCAAAGTGGCGTTGAGCCACTTAATGCAAGAGGGGAAAACAAGATCACAAGGCCTTAAAAGTTATGAGTTAACAAACATAATTAAGAGGGCCCTTGCAAGTTGTAAAAGAACAAAAATTAAAAAGCAAACAAACTATTTTCTGGTAAATAGATGATTTGATGAGGATTGTAAAGTGGCAAGGAGAGATACTATAGAAATAGGCAGAGAAAATTTGAACACAAGGTTGTACAAACATATCATAAAAAAGGTGATTTCATGGCCATAAGGAGGGAAGATCTTATATACTTAGGGAAACATAACCCAAAAGTATTTTGGAAGGAACTTCAATCAAAGAAAAACATACAGAAAACAATAATATCATAGCCAATCAATGGTTTGAGTTTGCAAAATAACTTTATGAGTAGGATTCAGAAGTTGAAGGCCCCCTTTGGTCAACAAGAAAACAAAAAAATTTATTGTGTAAAAAGTTGAGGAGGGTATTATGAAATTGGGGTTGGAAAATCCAAAGACTTGGATGAGTTTCAGGAAGAATATTTAAAATGGGGAAAACATTTCTCTCTCCTCACATTGTCGACATATTCAACAACATCATTCAAGTAGGGTTTTCCTAGAGATTAGACTACTAGTCTTGCGATACCTCTTTTTAAAAGTGGAGATGTTAGCAATCCTTTTAACTATAGAACCATCATGATCAACCCATTGTTTGCAAAAAAAATTGGTAGCATGGTGGAATGCATAATCAACAAGTGGGCAGAAGAAAAAGATAAGAGAGAAAAAGGGAAAGCAAGGTCCAGGCCTAAATATTCAACAATAGATTATGGTATCACTTTGAGGTACATCGTTGAAAAGGTTTGGAATGATAAAGAGGAAGTTTACTGTTGTTTTGTTGACTTCAAGAAGGATTTTGACACATTTCTTAAGAAAAAGTTATGGGATAGAATGAAGGAGCTTGGTATCCTAGTGCATCATAGAGTAGTTGTTCATAGGATTTACAAAAATGTGCAAGTCAAAATTAGAAATCTAAGCGGCATCTCATAAATTTTTATGAGTGATATTGGGGTTAAACAAGGATGGTCATTATCATCTACTTTATTTGGCCTATATATTGACAAAATTGAGGAATGACTAAATTTGCAGAGTGAAGATGGTGTTCACCTCTAGGAGAGTATGTTGTAAGACTTCTCCTTTATGTTGATGACCTTATCTTGATTGCTAGGTCTGCTCAAGGACTACAAAATCATTTATGTGTGCTTGAGCACTTTTGCAAAGAAGTGGGGATGCAAGTCAACACCAATAAGACCAATACCATGATCTTCTCCAATAGAAAGAAAAGAACTCAATATGATTTCTATTTCGATGGAAGCATTTTAGAGGAAGTAATGAGTATAAATATCTTGGTTTTGACTTTAATAACAAGCTCAGTTGGGAGATTTGTAGCAAAAAGAGAACTTTAGGGGGTGGAGAGTTTTTATGCTTTCCAAAACAAATGTAGAGAGGCATAATTATGGGATTAGAAAACTATGCAAACTTTGTTTGGTATTTTAGCAACCCCAATGGTGCTTTATGGATGTGAGAGTTGGGCTAGACACCTTTCAAACTCAAGGTGAAAACAATTTGAAAGGATTAAGAAAAGCATGTTTACTAGCAAGTTTAAAGTAAATATCTCGGTCCCATATGAGATTCTTCTAGCTGAAATGGGTGGTGTACCTCTAGAATCTATTGTTATGGTTCATCTCATAACATATTTAAAAAGGGCTGAGAAAATGGATGGTATTATATGGCCTAAGGTATTCCTCAATGAGTTTTTGGAGAAAATAAAGAAGTCGTGGATGAATCAAAACAACAAATGGCTTGGGAACATTTACTTGAATGTGTGTCCCAATGATAGCTAAGAGATAAAGACTTTTGTTATAAATAAATTCTATAAAGTTATGCGGGGAAAACAATTAGGGAGAAAGAAGATGTACTATATAGAGGAATTTAACTCTACATGTGATCATCAACAAAAGGATTTCATATGGGCTAATATCCCGTGGAAAACAAAGATCTTCATAGCTCAATTGAGGACTAATTCACATTGTCTTTGGTGTGAAATAGACAGATGGAAAATACCTAAAGAGGTATGGGAAGAGAGAGTATGTGTCTTCTTCGCACATCGTCAGTACAACAGAGTTAGAGAAACATTTCATGTTGGAGTGTAATGCTTACAATGACATTAGGACCCAATTTTCTAGTATGGTGGTTGATGCATCCTTACCTGGATATTTTTCAGCGAGAATATGGTTGAAAAAATAGGGGAGCTGATTATCAAACTCACCAATAGGAGATCCGAATGCCAGAAAGATCTTTAGTAAGATCTGTTGTCCCATAGGTTGTTTTTGGTAGCCTCGTGGATGTTAAAAGTTCTTCTTCTTCTTCTTCTTGTTTTATAAATTTTTTCTCTAAATTTGTTCACCACTTCTTTATTCATAGCTCATGCATTCTCCATTTTGGATTGATTGTTTTTATTTTATATATTTACTCGAACTCGTATTTCCTTAGTTGATCAACTAATTAAATCTTCTAATGCTAATTCTTTAGATTTGCATATATAATTTAAACAACAATTAATTGAAATCAGCACATGAAAATGGAGAATTCAGAAATTGAGACACAAGGTAAATAGAATGGATTAATTTCTATTGAATATTAGGGAATTTTATACAATTTCTTGCTCCTATAATCATGGAGTCAAGTCTCGTCACATTCTCCCCATGTCTCTCCTCTATTCCCTAGTCTTACTCCCACACCCCTATCTATGAGTTGTGTATGACAAATAATTGTGATCACTCATGTATTATTTAAATATTAAATAATATGAATATCCAAACCACATGTTCACATTATGAACACTAATTTCCTATTATTCACCCCCTTAGTGTGAACATGGGTGAGTTATGTCTAGTACCTTCTCATGTTCTACAAAACGATGGTTTTCAAAGAGTACCACCAACTCAAAACATGTTTTCAAGTGGAACCATTAACCACTTTGTATGTGTTTTTCAAAGAGATCCACAAACTCACAAATTGGTTTTCTAGTGGATCCACCAACCACTCCATAGTAGCATACATGTTTCCCCACTCACATTTTACAAAAGGGAACAATATATAGGAAAATATGTTCCTAACTATGAACAAGAATTATCTTTTTGTTCTTATTTACTACCACACATGCTAAAAGCAAACACACTATGAAAGCAGAAAAATAAATGATCACCATTACAATGAAGCAATCTCTTTTTTGGTGACTAACAAGAGATGTTTATTTTTCCTCCATCCTCCTTTTCTCCAGCCTCCATGAGTCACTACTCAGTATAGGTAGTCATCTTCATCTTCCTTTTCAAGTTTGTATTCTTCTTCGGTGTTTTCCTCATCAGTTGCATTGGCCTCGTCCATCTTGATTTTACGTGATATAAGATCCTTGGCACAAACAATATAGAAAGATGATTAGTGTCCCTTTTTCTTGCACTATAACATTCTAATTATTTTTTGTTCCGTGAAAGAATTAATATTCTTTTCTTTATATAAAGGGCGTTTCTTCCTCAATGTATTCTTTTATCCTCGGCTAATGGTGTAGAGATCATACCTTTAAGTGATTGAGAAGGCATTTGGCCAAGAGTAAAAACTACATTATTGTATTTTGGAGGTAAGCTATTCAATAAAATAGCTTTTGCATCTTCATCATCCACTTGAGCACTTACTTTTGTCAATTGTCTCAGAAGAGATCTTAGTTCATTAATGTGACTTGACATAGTTGCACCCTCATTCATTTTCAACTTAAATAACTGTAATTTGAGTGTGAATTTAGCATTCACAACCTTAGCTCCAAATGTTTGACTTAGCAAATCCCATATATCCTTAGAATTTTTTTCTAAGTCAATATAATGTAACTCAGTGTCTGATAAAGCAAGCCCAATAATGGATTTTGTTTTTTCATCCCTAGTTTTCCATTCAAGTAATTTTGTAGCATCTGTTGGTTTTGTTTCTTTTCCATTTACAATCCCCCAGATATTTTTGTTCATTAGTTGCATTTGTATTTTCACCTTCCATGTGTGAAAATTTAATCCATTGAATTTATCTAAAGGGATTTCCATAATAGGTGTTGAAAATGCACCCTTAAAGCAATATTCAATTTTTTTAAAGAAAATTAATAAAGTATATCAGAGAGAGAATGTTAGAAAACACTCACTGTTATTTTTACACATAGGTTGGCGGTGACCAAAGTGAATCATTGGTGGCATGGAATCAAATTCATGGGAAACCCGATCGATTCACTAGTGATTTAAAAGAAGATTTGAAGGTGATCCATAGATCCTCAGTAAAACAATAGGAGAAATCATCGGTGATCAGCAGAATTGATAGTGATTAGATTAGAATCAATGGCAATCAAAAGAATCGATGGTGATCCCTCTCATCACGAACCCGAATTCAAAAAATGGTGATGAAGCTTTAAAACTCTCATATCTACATCCTAGAGGCCATGGTTTTGTCCTATGCAACGACTCTCATATCTCATCCTAGCCCACTTTGATACCAGATGATGTTAATTCTCTATATTCACATATATAATTTAAATAACAATTAATTTAAATCAGCACATAAAATTGGAGAATTTAGAAAATGAGACACAAAGTAAATAGAATGGAGTAATTTCTATTGAATATTGGAGGGAATTTTATACAATTTATTTCTCCTATAATCATGGAGTCAAGTCTCATCACATTATCCCCATATCTCTCCTCTATTCCCTAGTCTTACTCCCACACCCCTATCTATGAGTTGTGCATGACAACTAATTGTGCACACTTATGTATTATTTAAATATTAAATAATACTAATATTCAAACCATATGTTCACACTATGAACACTAATTTCCTAACATCTTCATTTCCCTTAAAAATATGTCATTCACATTTAGTTTTGAATTGGATTATGTGGCCAAAAATAGTCTGTAAATTTGATTTAAGGTCTTCATGCAATGCTATGTGGGAAATCGGGGTTAGTGAATGTCTTATAACGATGGTGAATTTATTTTCATGGCGGTGGATTGGGTTTCACGATGGTAGATTGGTGATCCTGAGCTCAACTATCTTAATGAGCTTCTCTCACTTTGTAAACCTTAGCTCATTATCCCACATTGGCGGTGGGTTACGAGCTTCATTTGTTTATAAGTTATTACATGTGTTGCTTAAGTTGTCACTCTTTTGGCTTTTGTCAAGTTGTACGTAGTGGATAGTTTGGTGAGATACTTGTGTTGCACATGGAAGAGCTAATTTTAATGCGACTCGGTTGACGAGTGATGTGCTTTGGTGCCTAACAATGCTAAGTTGTAATGTGAGTTGGTGCAATTTCATCTCAATTATGTTTGAATGGAATGCAAGTTGCAATGTGAGTGGTTAATTCCAATGCAATGCTAAGTAGATCAAATTTCAATATATCTTGGTACTATGATTTAAACAAGTGCCAATGTAATACAAGGTAATGTGGATAAGTTTCAAATAAAATCGGTTATAATATGAACTTTATGGAATGCAAGATAGTGTAATTTGATGTAGTTTGATGCAAATTTGTGCTTGGTTAGCGTGTGCAAGTTTTAACCCATTTATTAAACTTGGTATTTAATCCCACATGTGATGTGTTAAAATGATACAAAGTGTATATAATCATGCATGATTCCATAGTAAAGTAGATAGTGAAATTTGATGTGGCTTGATGCAAGTGTGTCCTTGGGTGGATCGTTGATAGCTCAATGAGGTCAACCCATTTATTAATCTTGGGATTTAATCCCACATGTGATGTGTTAAAATGATACAAAGTGTATATAATCATGCATGATTCCATAGTAAAGTAGATAGTGAAATTTGATGTGGCTTGATGCAAGTGTGTCCTTGGTTGGATCGTTGATAGCTCAATGAGGTCAACCCATTTATTAATCTTGGGATTTAATCCACATGTGATGTGTTAAAATGATACAAAATTTATATAAGCATGTGCTTTCAAAGTAAAGTAGGAAGTCATGACTATATGCCACGCTACCTTAAGCCAACTCGGGATGGTAGGTGAATGAGCATAGGGCTTCCTCAAAAATTCAACCTAAATCAAGAGGAAATTATGAGGTTAGGGTGGAGAAATAAGGTATAGGAGGTACAAGGTGAAATGCGGGAAATATGACATAGATATGCATAAGGCCATTTAAAACTAACAAACTAAGTTACCCCCATAACAACACCCTTTTTTACTGAACCCCATAGTAACCTTCTTTTTTCTTTATAGCGTAATCATTATAAACGTTCTAAAAAATGACGCAACATAAGACATAATTCAATGACACAATGGTGTAATGCAAGTGAACCATTGTCATAAAGCAACAAGGTGTTGCTTAATAAGCTTGTAATGCAACATTGTGTTCCTCACCATAGTGAGAGCAAATAACCTCTTTTCATTGTTGTAATGCGACCAACGAACTCGCTACCTCACATGAGGTGACATTGAATTGGTAAACTAGTCAATCAGAAACCAATGAATATACTTATAGTTTTAACACCATTTTTCATGCATTGTAATACACATGGTAAATCTCTTTATACATACCCATTTGATCCATCATTCTGCCTCTCCCGATGATACCCTTTCTCAAGTTTGAGAACACATGCACACATGCATACAAGAGTACCTAGTGCATTATCCATTTCTAATAATCAAATCAATTGAAATGAACTATAAAAACATATATAAATAGTAATCCTAAAACTGAAATATAGATCCACAATATCATGTCTTTGCTAATCAATCAACTAATAATAATTGTTTTACTCTCAAAACATGTCATAATGATAATTAAATCAAATCAAAGCAATATAAAGTGTTGTATCAATGTGGCTTCAACCACCTAGTCATATGAAAAGTCTCCAAAATAGTAAAATCATGAACATAGGATGTGATAATAATAAAATGTAAGTCCCTTTCTAGTGTTTTCCCCCAAAGTCATACAATTGTATAAAAACGTCAAGGCATGATTCATTGGATATTTAAAATTTATTGATTTTTTTAATATAGAAAACCTTTCTTGCAGTTGAAATAAACCACTTTTTACAGATGATCTTTATACGTATAGTTTGAAAATATTTGTTAAATCCCCATTTTTAACAAGTGGAGTACCCATCTTTTAAAAAATACAAAAATTTCATTTCATATAAAGATGTTTATTTGTGTTACTTAATATTGTTTGTGTGTGGTACATTATTGTTAGAATTTAATTGTGTAGTGTGAAACAAATTAGTAACATAATTATAATTGATTTTTCAATTGTTATTTAGAGTTGTATAAGTAGTTTCAAGATATATTGAATGACAACTATGAAGTCAAGAAAGGAGGTTTAAAAGACCAAGAAATAAAACATACATATCTTGTAAAGTATCAACTATTATATTACTAAGAGGTGTAATATTTATATTTATGCTTTTTGCATACTAAATCTACCAACCAGTGTGAGTATAATATAGGTGGTACAAGACCATAGCAACATAGATATGTTTTATACCAAAAAGTAAGTGAACTAGATCTGGAGCTTGCACTCATGTGATTCCATTGTATCTTCCTCGTGGGGATACATCCTTTGAGAGAATGGTTTGCATGAATGGAACCAAAGAACAAACCTATGTTGCTCAAAAAATTATTAATGAAGTTATATGAATTTGTTGCAACCCTTCTAATATGTGTCAAAATTTATGTTGACAGTTTTTGCTCTTGCGCAAAAATGGGCAGCTTAAAACTTCATTTCAGATGAAAGGCATTGATGTAATGGACCTTACTAAGGGGAAGACATATAGTTTCTTACAGGGTTTATAGATCAAAAATTACAGTTGTACGCTGATTTTGTATCTCTATTTCCACTATCGAAAGATAAAACCTTTGCATTACTTTAAAAAAATTGATAGTTGTAATGTGTTCATTGTGTTGTTTTAACACACTTCTTTGAGCAAAGCAAAATGCAACTATGTGTGTTGTTGTAGAATGCAACACCTCACATATGTTGTCATTCCATGTTCACTGTCATTAAATTTGCACAAAAGCTCAAGAAGAACTCAAGTAAAGCCTTGATAATGTCGGAAACAACTGTAGACATGAGGAGTTAGACTCAAAACAAAAAACATAGTTGTTGTTTACATGGCTGAAGGTACATTATAAGTTACAGGTACATTAATTCTTATTATTTCTTTATGTTTGAATGAGATTAATTATGTTTTGAGTTGTTTAGTTCATTCCACAATTATCATTTACAATAATCAAATGCAAAAGGAAATAGACAACTCAATTACAAAATTTAATTTCATTTATTCATAAAGAGATACAATTTTAGTTTTCCCACACAAGTCGTGGGATGTAACTTATGATTATTGAAGTAAAAGATACATGTACACAAAGCTAAAAGAAAAGGAATATAGAAGAAACCCATCATTTCCTTTTGGGTCTTCTCTTGGTCTTCATCTAGTTGTAACTTCCTTCACCTTCATCTTCTTCTGCATCATCTTCCATTGCATCATGGTACCTGAAAATAGAAAAAGAAAAGACATCAGTTTTGAGCTCAGGGTTCAATCTGTATACATGTGCTTATAGTTTTATGCAAATGAATCATTTGAAATCAACAAGCATAAGGTACATCAAAGCTG
The DNA here is from genome assembly GCA_018340775.1 of Taxus wallichiana var. yunnanensis. NCBI lineage: Eukaryota > Viridiplantae > Streptophyta > Pinopsida > Cupressales > Taxaceae > Taxus > Taxus wallichiana. Next base: position 459,635,389 of record CM031243.1, read on the forward strand.
ATACACATTGAGAAAGTACTATGATGCAGGAGCACATGAAATTCATAGAAGTTATGACAGACAAAAGAGGAAAAGAGAAAGAAAAGTTACTATGGAATACAAGAGAGGCTGCAAGCCTTATTTTTCTAACAATTTTATTTAAGATGGTTATAGGTACAATAATGAAAAATTCATTACAACCAACAAAGTGTTGCATATAAGTAACTAATTTTAGTTTCAGGTTAAAGACTTGTGATTATTTAGATTATAGGTACAGTGCTCAAATTGAGAGGAATTAATTCAGACTTGTCAATGAAAATCAAGCAAAACTGGACCAGTTGAATCAAATTCATCATGCAGAATAGGTAGAACATAATACAAGAATGGAAATATTTATTCTGAACCAAAATTGTGAAAATGTTAGCTTTCAGATGAAGTCCTTTTAGTATTATAAGTTAAAGATCAGTTCAGCTTTTAGAATACATCTTTTCTAAGCACCATCAAAATAACTCCAAGTTGGGGATTATTAAGAGATGAAGGTGGCTGAATAGAGAGAGTTACAAATATGCTACAAGACAGATGAAAAGCATAGTGTTACAATGTTGAATGGATACAATTGATTAATCTACAAGTACATGTTTTCAGCAAATGAAGGATAAGAAGAAATTAAAACTTCATAATGCAACAGTCATCCAGTGGAAAAATAGCTTCCGGAAGAGATTTCCTTGGTTACAACATTTTAGAATGCCATCAACTCTCATAACACGTATTGCAGCCATGGCAGAGGAACAAGATGAAAAAACAATTATAAAAATTTTGTGGCATGGTATAGTAGAGCATTTTCACTATATTATTGAAAGAATCTCACAACAGAATGAAGATTTACTATATACAAAATGAAATAGTCACAGTCATCAACTTTCAGAATTATGATTAAAGCCTCAACTCCATAAGAGATTGCATATACAATTGACAAAGGATTGTAGCTTTTCAGAAGAGTTCATATTTTCAAAGAAATATTCAACACCAGAAATTACAACCATTAGTTACCAAATGAAATCTTTGTAAATTTTGTTGTTTGGAGCATGGATATTCAACAACAAATAAAACAACAAGTACCTAGCTCAAGATGTATGGAAACCAAGAGGAATGGCAAACAGAGCTTCAAATCAGGGTAGATTATTTTACCCATGACCCAAAAAATAAAAAATGATTCATTTTTTGAGCAAAATAAATGAGCTTCCATACGGCCATTAAAGAATGAACAAATAAGCTAAGAAATATGAATACCCAAAACCTAAAATATGTAGATCTGGAGTTTTAAGGCAGGAAAATGTGGCCCAGGAAAGTAGCTCTAGAACAGAGAAGAATTGAAAACCAATATGTTGTAGCTCAAATATAACAAGTACTAACTCATATCTTCATATTTTCGAGCTCAAAAGGAAACAAAGCAAATCAAAAGCTATTGAATTGAGAAAAATTGTGATATAAATTTATGCAAAAGACATACCCAGCTCGAAGAATACATGCATCACAACTAGCTCACACTCTATGTGACCAAGTTGAATCAACAATAAAGCCCAAGCTGCAGAAAATGATTTCAAAAGCAAAATATGCCATGAAATATGGTACGGTCGGGGTTCTCAGGCACAATGCCAATAATGTGGCATCAGAAAGAAAAGGGCTTTAGAGTAAACAGAATGATATTTCAAAGCTGGAAATGATAGATATAAACACCAAAAGCAAAGCATACCTTCCATGCAAAATACCCATTTAAGCCAGGTGAGTTCATAGCTCGAAAATACATAACAATGGAAGATTTACAAGATAAGAAAATAATGAAACACCAATAGCTTCCAAATATTAAGAATGGCCATGAAAGAGTTAAATAAATTGGAATCTCATGAGCTCTTACCTTTTATTCATAGCAAGCCTCGGTAGAAAATGGAAATCTCAAAATCTCCAAGTATCCACAAAACCACGTTGGAAAATCGTAGAGACACAAATCATTGCCTAGAAATATTAGACAGCGAGCTCAAAGTCTACGCTAATGGCGGCCAAGTCTGTTTTTAGAGCTCAAAGACTTGACAAACCCCAAATGAAGTCTTCAATAATCCATAGAGAATCTAGATATTCAAGCTTATAACTCACATAAGACAAATTTGTAGAGATAATCGAGCTTAAAGAACACATTAATGGCGGTCAATAAAAAATTGTCAGGGCTTCACCGCATGAAAGAGAAATGAAAAATGAAAATGAGATAGGGTTTGAGTTGTTTTAGCTCACTAAACTAACCATGAAGCAACCCAACTCATTTATGAGTTAGGAGATCAACGATCCAGATCAGAAAGTACAACAATCAATGATGTAAAGTGCTAACTCACAACCCAACCACTAGGTCACCATGGTTTAGAAGATCAATATTCACTACCAACTTCCAATACAAACCCCAGGATAACCACAGTTAGTAGAACTCAACCATGGTTATCAAATAGTGCATGTGTCAAGATTTGGAGGAACCCTAACCAAGGTGAGGTTAAGTTTGACCTCTGACATAATGATAAGGTTCGAATCATCATAGAGGGGGATTCCGCAATAATGTTTTATTGACTATAGGCTGCACCTGAAAATCAACAAATAGTCATTTCATCGACCGTGTGTGCATGGTGACTTCAAAAAAGGGGCCCGAAACCATGTGATCAAAAGTGGTCGAATATCTAAACCTTATTATTACATCGACCTTAGATAAGGTCTTAAACAATGATGTGTATGCCATTATCACTACCAAAGGAGACCAATGATGGTAAGTGAAGTAAGGTCAAGGAGTTTTTTTACCTTTAACTTTCAAAAATATATATACCTTAATCTTGCCAAAGAAATCTCGTACAAGGAACAAGTTGAAATCAAAGGAAGGCATTATACACATGTGGTCCCCATCAGTGGATATGGATCTTTTTGCTAAGTATGAAATCAAGAGTATTTTTACTTGCACATGAGTATCTTTTTACATGTCATTGCCAGAGGACAAAACAAAGAAGAAGATAAAATTTGCAAGTTGGTGAATATGCAAGTATCACATTAGTGATTAAGTATGATTGTTTAATCACCGTGTCTACAGGATAAAGATGAAAGTTTTGCATGCACATTGGATAAGACTTGCACTTCAACCAAGGGCTAAAATTAGATAATGTATTCACCCAAATTTTTTTATTGTAATAGAAATAGAGCAATCAACTGCACTTTGACTAAAGTGTATTTTTGAATTAAAGGCTATTTTTGCCTCATTGTAAACAACATGTTTATTTTATCCCTTTATTTATTCATGATAAAGGCTAAAATTAGCATGCATGGGAGAGTTTAGATTGCAACCTATTTTTAGGAGGGTTGGGTGAATAATTTTTGTTATATATTGTGTGCATTGACAAATAACAAGGAGGAATTTTGGATGTAGGAGTGCCAAAGCAATTTTTGCAGTTTTTCCCTTGAATGAGAACCAATTATTGCCTTTCCAATTATTTTGGTGGTGTGTATATTTCTATTAAATCTTGTGAATTTTAATTCCTTGAATTAATTATCTTACCTTACTATAAATTTGGTGTTTTCTACATAATCTTAGTGTGCATGTTAGTTGTTGTGTTGTTGTGATTTATCCCTCAACACATAAGTGTTTTGCCTTAGGATTTAGCTGAAACCCATTGGTTCATGCTCCTTTAATTTGTTCTCAGTATATTGTGCATGTACTCAGTCAAAGCCCTCAATAATTTTTGTGTATCACCCCATTTCATTTCAATTTTAGCCATATTTTTACCCTTAAAACCTCAAAAAAATAGTTTAGGATACATCAATAAGGAACCGGCCTTGTAATCCCGAGAGACTCGCCTCAACATAGGGATACCCATAGCCTTGAGGTGTTTCCATTGTATCTGCAGAAGTGAGGGAAGAGCAAGATTAGAACACCTATTGTTATCCCTCAATCAAGGTGCACTTCCGGAAGATAACAATTTATTCTTAATATAGCATACATTTTTAGGTTTTGAAATGTTTTCTTTTAGTATTAGTAGTAAACACTTTTGACCTGGAGCTATGAACAAGCACCTTTATGAGATTTTGAACTTAGGAGGGGCTGAATATAGCTAACCCATTTTACCAACTCACTTACACTTCATTGGCATTCTAAAGTATTTTCTATTTTTGTTGTGTTTACAATACTTTTGGTTATATTGATTCAACACTTATATTATTAAAAATATAATAATGTAAACACTTACATATCTATTTAACACTTATTTAAAACAATGTTTATGTCCGTTCTAGGGGTAGTGAATACATTTACAAGTGTTTTGTCTTCTAAATCTTGAGCAACGATGAAGATTCAATATTATAAATATTTCTTTAGTATTTTCGCTTTGCACAGAAATCTTGGAGCAATTTTTTTATTGGTCATAAGTCGAAGTTAATGTCACCTATATTTTGATTTATCAATGAATAGCCGAATAGAGCTCAAATCGAGCCTCACCAAACCTTAAAAGCACTCATCTCAAGACAAATGTGTTTTTGTGCAATAAATAAGAAATTACGTTGACATCTAACCAATGGGTACAAAAGGGTTCGTTAATGGGGCCCTTAGCTAGATTGTTTTCATCGCCTACCATCCATATTCGAATCACGACATGTTGTTCTTTATAGTTATTGACTTTTAAAAGTAGTGTGGGCTAGAATGAGACCCTTACAATCATACACATTTGTCGATACCCCTTGTAACACATGGAAATTGTCAACAAATGCCACTCAAAATGGCGTGGCCTATTTAAATACATAAAAATCCCACTTGGTATGACATTAGATAAGGTAACAACAAATATTGGGAATAATGAATGTCGGGGATTAATATTCACTATAATCTCCCTAGTGAGCTCATTAGTATGCTTGCACGTCGTCTAAATCAACATTTACATTCAAGGTGTACAATTACATTTCCAATATTTTGTGAGTATCTGCAAGAGAAAATGAAGAGGACACTTGCACTCAAAAACACGTCCTCCCCATCTCTAAAACACGTAACTATATGAATATATCGAGATTGTCTTCTATTAGGCATTTAAAGAATTTTTTTACATCCTTCCATTCACATTGATCGTCATCCAACCTCATTGTAGGAACACGAACACATCCCCACACTACCAAAAATGTTTTGCACCACTTACAACATAACAATATATTTTCATAGAAATATTACATTTACATCACATCCAACATTTCTTACACCTCAAATACAATTACTAATCATAATTATTTAGGAAAATTTCTCTCACCTTGAAATTATATATATATATATGAAATTATATATATATATATAATATTTTGACTTTTATGTTTACACATTTCATCAGTAACTTAGAGTCGATATACATCGTATACCTACCCACCTAAGTATGTTATTCTATAGTAATGTTTAGATATTAAGTTGGCCCATATCTCGAAAAAAAAGGAATTACAAACTCTTTCATAATTTTCTTCCATAATTGGTGGGACTTCACATCAACATAAAGTTCCTCGACTCAAAATATGCTCCAAACAGATAACCATGAAAGTGCCGCATATCAACCCCTTAAAATAGGCCTTTTTATCAATGACTAAAAATTACAACACCTTTATCCACTTAATAAAAACGTGTTTAAGCTCTTCTCAAGGTTTTTTCACTCTTTCATCTCCACTCACTTCACTTTCTTGGTTTTGGCCTTCTCACCTTCTTGGCTTTTCCTTGACTTAGACAATCCACTAACTTTGTTTGACTCCTTTCTTTCTTAGTCTTTCATAGGTGTATTACAATCCTCTTTACAATGATCTTGTCAACCTAGAACACTTTTTAGTTCACCTTTCAATTTTCTACCTTCACACCCCAAATCCTCTTCTTAAGCTCTTTACTAGCATGCACATGACTATTTCAATTTACTTTGTTAAATGTATTTCTCAAAGACCTACTCACCTACTCGGGGTTACAAAATTCTCCAACAATTATCCCGACATGTTAGATTTTCAATTCCCTTTTAATCTTATTCCCGTAAGTCATCACAACCTCTAACTTCTCGACTATCATGGGATCATCCATTGAATTGTGTATATAACTCTTTGTTCTCTCATCAAAACTCTAGTATTCTAAATTCTTCGAGGACCATGAGTCTTTATTCTTCCAACATTATCTTCATTCAATCTACTCTAAAACTCTTTAGCATTTAAAAGAACAACTTTTGGTGGTTTACTAAATTGACTTCTCTTGATTTCTCAAGATTGGGCTCGATCAAAGTCATAATGGAATTTTCATTGTTTTCACAAGAAATCTTCCCTCATGAGGTCTCAGTGTTTTCCATTCACCTTAAAAATAACAAAAAACTCTTTGTCAAGTTTTAGACAAAAGATTTTAGAATTATTTTGGATCTGTATACTAGTTCTCCTAGTCTTTAGACCCTATAACAGGGTATGCACTGTTAGATGACATTATTTTTTATTTTTGACACATCTAAATTCTATCATTCACTTTGAATTTTCTTGGGCATCTCTACCCCATACACAATCATATTTCCCCAAAAATTTAGCCTTTTACGAAGGTTAATGGCCGAGTTTTTCTAGTTTTCATCTTTCCTACAAACCCTAGGAAGGGTATAACCCGAAAGGGTGTCAATTAAGAAATTTAAGCATAATTATTCTTATCCAGTCACCTAAATCACCTTTTAATGCATGTATTATCTTGTTACTCTATAAAATTTTGTTTTGATTGTAGTCACTTTTCTAATGACTTAATATCCCAGGCACACCGAACTATCACCCAACCTAACTAGGTGCTCACCGAGGCGCATGCAGTGTCGAGCCCCTCCTTTATATGAGATTTGCAAGAATGTTTATCAACATTAGAGGAATAATGCACAGATATAATCTGTATGCATTCTAAGACAGAAACAAGGAAACTAGATCTAAGCACAAATGCACCATAATATAGATGAGAACATCACAATAACATGGGGATTAGATTTGAACCATGAGCATCATCAAGAACATAAGGGTTTGGATCCATAAACATAAAAGAAAACATACAAATCAAGATCCATGACTCAGACATTTAGAACATTCCCATTGTATTAATTCCTCAATATTACAGTAGCCAAATACATTAAAGAATCCATGAATGGAGCTAATACAACAACAAGAGTCCCCATATATTCTCTACAATAGCTTCATTACAAGAGATTACACCCATGCTTCCCTTAGCTCTCACTCTCCACACACACATACATTCTTTTTTTCTTTCTATGACACACACCCTTCTTGCCATGTAAAACAATACATAAGAAGGAATTGGAAGGAATCTCCTCTAACTGCTTCATCATTACCCAAGAACATGCCAAATGTCATCATGTCTTTCCCTAATCAAGTATCCTCAGCATGCAAGTGCTAGCTAATCCATAACTGATTCTACTTTACAGCTCCTAATCCTATCATGATAACCATACCTTGGAATATCCTTTCCTTGAGCTGCAAGTCTTTCATATTTTACCTTTATCCATTCCCGCTTTTGGTCACCTTTCCACGTGTTCCCCAAATGTGACTTTAACCAAGGCCCAAAAGTGACTAAGTTCTAAACCTTCCTTGCTAAAGGTGCGAGCCTTCGCGCCTTCCCAAAAGTACTTTAGCGTGAACCTTCACGCCCGCTTCCGCACGCCACAACCTGTCGTGCCTCATGTACTTAGTTACTTTAAGGGATCAACATCACCCCATACTAATGTGATTTCTACCCATGACAATCCTTCACCCTCCCGAACATAATTTCAATGACAAAAAAATCTACTAAGGTAAAAAGGAATATCTCACGCCACCACTGCCTATAAGACCAAATGGAGTAACTCGGGGAATTCTGTTTCTATTTCCTCCTTCAACTTTTTCCATGCCTCTAGCTTTGTCAAAGCCTTCCCGGCACTTCCCTATGATGTTGGGTACTTGATCCGATGTGATTTCTTCCACCTTCTCCTTCAAATCATTAATAACCACCATCGGCTCTGCACAAAGACCCTCGAACTCATCCATACGTTCGGTAATGGAGTCCTGAGTTCACCAATCCGAACTCTAACTTCTCGTGCTTGATCTTTATCTTATCCTTTTGTGTGGTAGTGTCGACAATCAATCGTGCACACTTAGAATTATTAGTTATGACCTTCTCCTGTAAGGCCTTGAGGGGTGGCTTCCTCATACGTTACTTACATGTCAATGATGGGCTAGCACTTTCGTCATTTGCCGAAACCCCTATCTAATAGTATATTTGCTTCCTTGAGTTGGGTGAGCAAGTCCTCCAACTCAGTGATCCGGGCTTCTACATCAATCTTTTTTTTTCTTTTTCCTTAGCAAGTTCTTCATCGGTAAGCCCCATGCCATCCTTAATTTGGGCAAGTAACATCCCCACAAGGTCCTCTAGATACTCCATTTCATCACCATATTTTGTCCTGGCCTGGCTTACGGTGCAAACATTACCCAAAAATAATCTTAACCAAGGCACCCATTCTATCATACGCCTCCTTGGTTCGTGCATGTCCCTTTAACCCTTGGTGCAATCTCTCTATTTCCTTCTCCTTCCCTTTCTTATCCATAACCAAGGTTTGAACAGTAGCCCCTGCATCCAAGTTACATCGTACCACCTCCGAAGACATCTTTTATAGTGTGTTGCATGCATGCTCATTGGTGAGGTGGCTTGGATCTACCACCTTGTATGTCTCTCCTTCCTTCTTCTTAGATGAATGGTCTCGATCGCGTTATCATTGACCTCGAACTCAGGCTCCTCTGCATGGCAATGCAAGTTCCAGCTTATCATCTTCCTAGTTCTTGTCATGCCCCTACTTTGATCAAAAAGATCCCATGCATGTATCTTCTCCATGGGAGGGTACCTTGAAATATTACGTGCAACACCTTTATAGGATCATCCATGAAGTCCATATGTGGGGACATAGGCATCCACTTCTTCCTTATAGCCTTGTACTTTGTTTGTTGCTTCCTTGACCTTGGAATGAATCCTTTATCCTCCTTTATGAAAAAGGAGTCTCCTTTATTTTCTTCCTTCAGTTTGGTGGGATGTGTAGGAGAAGACCATCGTGCTAGAATCTCCTCAGTTTCCTCCATAGAATAAGCCTTCTCCTTGGTGCACGCATCAACTACCGCTTTGGTGTCTGTCTCGCCCTTCTCTTCTCTTCTACCTCAATCTTAGCCTCGAGTTCCTCCCTAAAGGTTGTGGTATCTTCTTCGAGCCTATTTCGACAACCTCATGTACCTTTTGTTTCTTCTTCTTTGAATCCTCTCCTTTAGGTAACTCACCTTCCTCGCGCTCTACTTGTGAGTCCTCAATCTTTGCTTGGTTGTGGCATACTTGCGCCCCCACTGCTACCTCAACATGTATAGTATTTTCTCTTTCGAGAAGTGTCTAACTTCCCTTCACCCTCTTCTTCTTCTACTACTACTTCTTCATCTTCCCTGGACAACTTTTATCGGTGGGATTTGCGCTTCTGTGGCCTTAGAAAGGTAGTGTCTCTAATTTCCACCTCAACTCCCTCCTACATCTTGGTGTGCAAATGTAGAAATACCCAGTGGATGTAGCCCTTGATAATAATATTGATTTGTGGGTGCAGATCCAGAAAGTCAGTCTCCAAGGTCTCTACATGTGTTGGCCTCGAGTTATATCTGAAGGTTACATGCAGGGTGTGCACATCAGCGTCAACTTTTTCTGTGTTGAAGGTTAAATGTTGCATGTCCTTCAACCGGTTGATGGTGCACTTCATGTATTTAGCAGTGAATGCAAATGGAAGTTTGCACCATACCCCTAATTCTCCTTTGGCCATCATGAACCATGCCAAACAGAAGTGTTGCGTAACAATGAACTACACCTGGTCCCCAATAATATGTGGTAGTTCATATAAGATGCATGATTCATTTTCAAAAGATTTGGAAAACCTCTCATACCACTTGTTCATCCGCACCTGTAGGTGTTCGAGATGGACCCGTCACAAGTGAATTGCTTAAACTATATAGTAGGAGATGGGTGCATTTGGTGGGTAAACCCACATGTTCCCTTCTGGTCCATCTGGGACACCAATTTCCCATAATATAATTAATAACAATATGGACCCCAAGTTATTTTTGCTCCTAAGTCATTCTACACTCACGCCTCCTCAATGATACTATCCGTAATAAATTGTGCAAAATTGTAGTGTGCTCGCTTAGAAACTTTGTAGGCAACATACAAAAACCTTTTGTTAATGTTCATCCATCTCTCTGATGCTCCCAATTTGTAACTAATGAGTTGGGAAGCAAATGTCAAGTCGGAGTTTGGAAGATCCACAATAACTTGAGCCCTTCCCCCTTCTCATAGTTTAATTGTTTTTCTAACTCTTCCACTTTCATAGTGGCACCCAAATTGAGGGCCATATCCTCACCAACGTTTCGTAGGCCCGTTACCCTATGGATTAAATTTCCCATGAGTCTCATCCTCCTCCCCACAAAGTAGAAGAAGTCTTCATGCACTCGTGACATCAACCATCTAAAAAGTGGTGTGGGTTTAGCAAAAATGACAGCTCCCAAATCTGTAAAACCCCAGTCTTCTATAACTCCTTCTTCATTGAATCATCTACCCTAGGGTTTCCTTATTCATCTAACCTTGAGATCTCCTTGTACAGATCCTTCTGCATCAATTTGTCATGTTCGGTGGTTTTGTGGTTGAACTCACTAATTTTGCATATGTATAACTTTGAGCTCCACTTCTCTACCTTAATAACCCTGGAGGGTACTGCATTTCTGAATAAAATTCCACGGGTTCTTCCTTTTCCACCACTGGTTTCTTATTTTTACCCTTCTTTGGTGCCATCTCTATTTTTCTTCCCGTGCCCTAGGTGCTTCTAACTTTTCCTGTCCGTCCGAACTTGACAACTTCAATCGCTTCTCTTTCATGCAACCCCTTTCTAATATCTGTCTTCTTCCCCTCTTGCTACACTACAAGATCACACCACAACTCACACAACTCCATTGGTTCGTGACAAGTACCTCGCTTTCTTCTCAAAACCCTCGTCACACTTCAAGCTCGGGAGCACAAAAATTTTCTAAGGAAAATTAGTTGAAATGACTACCTTTACCCTCTATTTATACTTTTTCATAACCTCAATGTCCTTGACCCACGTGTTTTTAAAGTCACTTTTTAATAAAGTACTTTTATCACTTAAGTCAAATTCGTGACTTCCCTTCGCATGCTACAATCGTAATATTCTGGTGTGCCGACACTACTTTACTGCCACAGACTTCCTTCATGTGCCTCACCGTGTCAAAGTACATAACCTCTGCATTGTCCACCAAGTAGTCCTTGATACCGCCGCCTACCTCATGTTACATTGCACAATCGTTTCTTCTCTTCTATGTGGTCTTTACTCAACTCAGCTTTTTCTCCAAGACACCTTTATTATGGCACAAATTCAAACACCTTTTCACTGCACAAGCACACATTTGAACACCTCCTCTACACAAATCGGTCTTCTTCCTTTCGCTAGTCATCCAAAATGAGTCTTCCAATAGTCCATCTTCCTTAGAAATGCGCCAATGTTTTTCAAATTTAGATGTCAATCCACCCCACACTAAAAGTATGTGCGGTCCTCTACGCATGAAATCACTTCAAATGTATTTAGCTATCGACGTGCCAATGCGCACAAAACACATAATGAGAGGACAAGTAAATTGACGATGAAAGGAAACACATAAAAAGAAAATGCATTAAGGGAAATTCTACGCTAATTGGCAATTGCCTTATTTACAAACACATCGAAGACTTATTTATAGTAGGGCTTCAACCTACTCCCGTTAAAGAAATTGGGAAACCTTGTGCCATCCATTGCTTATAACTGACAAGTGCCTAAATCAAGTATATAAGTGATATTATATGGTCCCAACCAATGTACTTTAAACTTCCTAGGATGGCATAAAATTTTTGAATCATACAAGAGAACCATCTACCCAACTTCCAAAGATCTTATTTTTGGCGTGTCTATCATGCCACACCTTCCGTCCGGCTTTTCCATTCTCTCGGCTCCATTGTGATATGGTACGTCTCTCATCCAACTACATCAACTTGTCAATATGTTCCTCAAGTACTTGTTCACCAACCAAACCTTTTGTGCTCGTAATACGCAAAGAGGGAAACATGAACTTAATAGGTAATACAACCTCCGTCTTGAACACCAACCGAAAAGGTGTTGCTTTGTTCAACCTTTTGTAGGTTGTTCGATATGACCATAACACAATGATACTTTTTCATCCCAATCCTTTCTCCTAACATCACAAATCTTGGTCAACATGTGACTCAAAATTTTATTAAAGGCTTCGTTGTCCCATTAGCTTTTGGGTGGTAAGGGGTAGTGTTATCACCGAGTCACAACACCCTCCAATTTGCACAAGTGTGTGTGCTTGAGCTCACGATGTGACTAGGTAACATGGGTACTATCTCCAAGTTGTGGGACTTGTTACTTGAGATAGACCTCCAAAGAAAGATGGCTCTTCTTCCTAATCCTAGTGCAAACTAACTCTACGGAAATGAAGCTACTAACTATCTCTATCCTACAATTTCCAAGGGACTAGGGAGAGAGAAATAACATGCAAATGAAGGAAAACTACACTACATAGGTGATGCACCAAAAGAAGGGTATGAGAACAATCCCCAATGTGTGAAAATGGAAGCAAAATGCAGATTAGAGAGGGTGATAACAATTCTCCACAGTCTAATAATAGCACTAACAACACATTTCCATGCAAACACAATAACAATGAATCCCTACAAGATCATACAATAGATGCAATATATTTTCAATGAGATTGAAAAGGCAAGAAAATGCAAACAAACACAAAGCAAGGGAAGATACATCCACAAACTTACATTTATTGCTTCATTGATATGCATGCATTCAAGCTATTACAAAATAAAGGCCTGGATCACCATGCAAGGAGTCCACTACAAGGGCCTACAACACATTGGCTTCACAAAACCAAAATGGCAGAGTTTTGTTACTAAAATTATCCTTCCTTAACAATGAGCCCAACACTCCAATTTATAGAATTTTGAGAGGAGAGATAGAGAGGATGCAATTCCCAAAATTCCCTTTCCAACTCGATTGCAAGTCATGATAAATGAGTGTGGTTGGTGATTTTGGACCTGAAAAAGCAATCTCAAGGTGTCCCATAACTTGTAGTAGTGAAAGAATGATTGCCCATGCTCATTAAATGTTTTTCCAACCACTTTTCAACAACAACAAAAAAGTCGTTTTCCTTTAAAAACACATCAAAACTTCATCAATTTCTAGATTTCTTGATTTTTTTCATCAGACTCAGAGCCACGATTCCAATGAGATAAATTTTGTGAAAATATGTTGAAAATTGCTCAAGTTATGACCTTCTTGAGTGATCGCAACCATTTTGAGTTTCACAGGTTTAATTGTTACTTCCACGAGACTGTGCATTTAATCTCTAGAGTTGTGGATGTTCACTCTCACTATTCACTAACCTAACCTCACTAAAAATAATAAATCTAGTTTTTGTGGCATATAGGATGTTGAGACCTTTCCAAAAAGTCTAATTTTGTCAAAATCGGAGCTCCGGGTCAAAAGTTATGCCCATTTTAAGATCATGGTCAGGGTGTTCCACATGAGCTCTCACAATCCGCATTAAACCATTTTCCCTTTGCATTGCAGGTATTGTGGGGAAATAAGGCACTTGGGTACAAGGGCCGCTTGGGCCTCCAAATTCTATTTTATCCGCGCTATACTTTGCCTCCTTTGTTGTGTGGAAATTTCACCTCCGCGGGAACTCATGTCTCTATGGCACTTGTGTCGTTCGAGCTCTTAACTTCCCCTTATCCGCAATACTTTGAACCCACTTCAATTCCTTTACAAATTGGGTAAATCAGATTTTAGGGAACTTGTGGGCCAAATGGAACCTGGACCGCTCGAGCCGTCGAGACCCGATTTACCCGCAAATCATTATTTTTAGCATTTGGACCCAAGTCAAGGGTGATGAACCCTAGTTTTGTCCACAACCATTCCACCCCGACCCCAAATTTCAAACACTGTAATACATTAAAATAGGCCTTTTCCCCATTTCTCTAAATTTTTAGCAAATTTTCGCTAACTCCTTAGATTTTTCTTGAATAGGGAAGTTAGAGAAAAATAAAGGGGTGCCTCCAAAATCTAATTTTTGTTTTCACCATTTCTACTGTTCAAGTTTAAAGAAATTGTGTAAGTTATAGAATTTACCTTGAGGGTAAATTCGGCTAACAAGTAGTTTTTGATGGGCCACCATGATTTCGCCAACAAGATTCTAATTGTCTCATTGAGGAAATGATTATCCATATCACTCGTTAAACTCAGCGGGCATCCATACCAACTAATTATATTCTCCCACAAGAACCTAGCTGCAATAGTTACGGTCAGCGATCCTTTGTAGGCACAACTTTTTCCCATCTCATAAGATAGTCTCGTGCAAGTTATAATATAGTGTGAACCTATCTTGTGCACCGGTGGGGAAATAGGGCCCACGAAGTCAATTACCCACTTCTCAAATGGTTCCGTACTAGAAATAGGCCTTAATGGCATTTCATCATGATGCCCAAGCTTCCCAAGGCATTGGAAATGGTCACAACCCTTGGCATACTCCGCACAATCCTTATATAAGGTCTCCCACCATAAACTAACCATCAGAACCTTGCGCATGGTGGCTCTCCCAGCATAGTGTCCACCTATAATACCACCATGAGCCTCCTCCATAATAGCTTTACGCTCATGTTCAAGTACACACCAATGCAAAACTTCATCTCGACCTAGTTTATACAAGTCCCCACTAATCAACATGTAGGGCGCGATGTGAATGGCAAGTTGTTTCTTCTCTATGCTCTTCATTTCTTCGAGTGCCACACCCATTCGTAAAAAGATAGAAATGTCCTTCAAATTAGAGGGTGTGCACTGCAGCCTGAATAACTGAGCATCTGACATTGTATCCTTAATGTTCCACCCGTCCTCACCTAAATTAACCCTCAACAAATGATCAGGTCCTAAGTTACTTTTCCCTGGTTTCACCACAACTGTAAATTCAAATTCCTAAAACAATAATACCCAACAACATATGCACCCTTGTAAGATGGGCTTGTTCACCAAATATTTCAAGGCCATATGGTCTATGTAGAAAATAAAAGGCATTTCCAACAAATACTGCCTAAATTTGTGTAGTGTGTAGATCATCGATAATGCCTCGCGCTCCATGGTGGTATAATTATGTTTTGTTGGAGTTAGCTTCCTACTAGTAAAACACAAGGGATGGTCAATAATCCCTTCTCCAAGTTGTGCTAAGACTGCTCTAATTGTCATACCCGATGCATCAACATGCACATGAAAAGGTTTATCCCAAGAGGGAAAGCGTAAAATGGGCGTCTTTGGTAAGCTTCTCCTTGATGTGTCAAATTCCATCTCTGCGCCTCATCCCAATGAAATCTCCCTTTATGCTTCAATAACTCCTCTAATGACATGAAAATTCGGGAATAGCCATTAATGAATTTCATGTAGTACCTTATATGCCCTAGAAATTCACGCACTGCGCTTTGATTGATGGGTTCCTCCAAGCCAAAAATTGCAGCAACCTTGGCAGGATCCACCAATAGACCCTCTTTGCAAATGATATGACCAAGTAGTGTGCCAAAAGGAGTGGCAAAGATACATTTCTTAATATTTAGAGAGATGCTCAACTGCCTGCACCTCTCAAACATTAGCCTCAGGTTGTCACAATGATCCTTTACTAATCCATAAACCATCCAATCATCCGGTAGACTTGGAGAAATTTATGAATGAAGTCCTAAAACACCTGAACCACAATACCTGAAAACATAGTAGGTGCGTTATTCAGGTCCCAAAGGCATGACTGTATAAGAAAAACTTCCCATTCAATGGTGAGAGTTGTCTTTTCCTGGTCTTCCTTGGCAATTCAAACCTGGTGATATCCCGAAAATCCATATGTAAATGAATAGATCTTGTGCCTGGCTACTCCTTCCAGGATCTCCTCAGTGAATGAGGTTGGGAAAGGATCAATGACACACACAACATTTAAGTCTTTATAGTCAACACAAATCCTTATCCTTTCATCCTTTTTATCACCGATTACCATCGGACTCACCCACATGATTCTTCAATGGCCTCTATGATACCGGATGTTATCATCTTATCAATCTCCTCCTTAACCTTCATGCGTAGATTCAGGTTCATTCTATAAGGCCTCTTCCTGATTGGTCATGCCCTTCCTTTAATTTGATCCACATCTCTCCTAGAGAGTGATGAACCCCATTTAACTCATTGTACCCATGTGGAAACAAGTCATGAAAATTTCGCAACAGTTCAATTATTTTTACACTTCTTGATTTGTCTAGTAATCCCCAATAATAACTTACTTGGGTTTCACTTTGGTACCAATGTTGATCTTCTTCATTTTCAAGGGCTCATGGTAGGCACATGCCTTCTCATCTGTAATGTCTAAGACTTCGCGCATACCTTCTGTATGCTCAACATCTAAGTTCTCCACTTCCTCATCATTAATCGGGTGTTAAGTTCTCCACTTCTCCAGGACTTCGTGCATACCTTTTGTATAATCAACATCTAAGTATACCAATTTTCCTTTTTCCTTCTCTAGGTAGCGCGCTCAAACTGCACTTCATCTAGTTCCTCTTCTTCAAGGCGCACCCCATATTAGGTTCTCCTAACAATTCTAACACAATGTCCTCCACCTTGGCACTATCTCCCAATGTAAGGCATTTGATCACCTGCAAGGCCTCATTTACTGATGGTTTAGAAGATAAGTACTCAAAGGTCGAATAATACCCATTGTTAACTCTTGTCAATTTCTTGTTTGTCTCCACAACTCGAATAAACATACCATGCACATGCACAACCCTGCAAGGTGGAATAGAACTTGTGCACCCACAAGGAAGGGGGAAAGGCTTCCGGGCCTTCCCTCCAGGTCCTCTCACACTCCTAAACATGGCACAAGGTGGACCCCTTCCCATCATAGTCATGTATCCCAATAGGTGCATTACTTCTCATAAATCTAATGGAGAATGTGACCCTTACCTCATGCCACTCCATAAGATTATCATGATGTGTCATCCACCAACACACAACTATCCCACGCAAGGTATAAACAAGCATATTCCTCTCGCTCTATCTCACATGTCCAATGTACCTCCATCACGTGAAAAAAGGTATCAAGGTTACCTTCACCAGTATATCTCGGTAATTTCCTTCCTCCCAGGCACATGGTCGAACGCGCCCGACTACTTGAGTCACATTACCCTTTAGCTCTCTCCCAATCAACTCATATGTGTCATGCGCCCGACTACTTGAGTCACATTACCCTTGCTCTCTTCTTCCACTCAACTCATATGTGTCATGCGCCCAAGCTGTCACAAGAAACACTAGTGTATCACTCATAGACTATGCATCATCCCATTAAATGACCCCTTCCTTTGATGGCTAAACAAACTCTGGGTCCCTGATGGTGTGCACATATATCTTGTTTAAGTCTTCTTCACCCAATGGTTCCACATAAGGTGCAGACCATCCATCAGTCAGTGGAATGATCACGTGCTCCTCCTTGTTCTCAAAATTGATGTAGCCTTTATTGAAATGCAGGTCAACATTGTTTTGCATAACACTAAGGGCACCCAAGTAACGTTGGGAAGCTATCTACCTCGGTAAGTGCCAAGACTTCAAAATCCCTAGTGAACTTGACTCCCTGGATAGTTATGGAAGCGTTCTTCAAAACTCCAAGGGGAGTGGCCTTAGTCTTATTTTCCATGTATAACACATTTGAAGATGGCTGCAATGGTGGTCTCCCCATCTAATTCCATGCATCTAGAGTGAGGACATTAACTTTTGCACATGTGTTAATCAAAATATTACTCAAGAGCCATCCATCCACTACCACATTTAATGTGATCTCCTTGTCATAGTCCGACTATGAGGGGGTAAGTTAGCATGCAGGATCTACCTCTCGCGCCCACCTCAAAGACGTGGTAATTTTTTCTCTCAACCACTCTCATAGTAGGGAAATGATGTTCTCCTACACAACATCTTACACACCTCCTTGATATCATCTACGTCACTCTAAGGAGTTTTAGCGTTCTTCACTTGCTCCAACTTTTGTGACTGCTCCTTCAAACATTGAATCTCTCCTTACAGACTCCTAATCACCTCAGTAGTCTTGTTGTATATATCTCCCCGGGAAAATATAGTCAAAGACAAAGTGTTGACATGCGAAAATTCGCGCCAAGGCACAGTGGGGTGCACAACACAAAGTGTCGACATGCTAAAATTTGCACCCAAGGCGCATTGGGGGCGCACAAAGACAAAGTGTCGACATGCGAAAATTCACGCCAAGGCGCAGCTAAGAGGCGAAAAAGACAAAGTGTTGACATGTAAAAATTCGCGCCAAGGCGCAGTGGGGTGCACAAAGACAAAGTGTCAACATGTGAAAATTCGCGCCCAAAGCGCGGCGGGGGTGCACAACACAAAGTGTCGACATGCAAAAATTCACTCCCAGGCGCAGTGGGGTGCAGCGGCAAAGACAAAGTGTCGACATGCGTAAAATTCGCGCCAAGGCACGGGTTGGGAGTGCACAGCACAAAGTGTCGACATGTGAAAATTCACGCGCAAGGCGCAGTAGGGGGCGTAAAGCACAAAACATCAACACCACATTTTGGAACCTATGGTGCACTTAAGAGTATGTTGACATGAGGATGGATGCGCCGAGGCGCATCTTCAGGAGGCGCAACATTTTGAGCGTTGACACCTCGACAGAAAGCAAACCCTGACACAAATATTCAAATGGCCATAACTTTTCACAGGGAGCTCGGATTCACGCAAGGTTGGAATTTTCAGAAATCTTACGAGGTCCTCTGTCCAACTATGACTGGATATCTTTAATTGGGTGAGAAAAAGTTCTTCAAAAATGCAAAATACAATTCACCATTTTTGGGTTTCCTAGGGTTCTCACCTACCGCCATAATGAAATAAATTAAATGCAACCTAGAGGTGGTTGGGGTAGATTTGGAATTCCTCTCTTTTCCCTCTCTCATTCTTCCTATAAATTGTAAGGAGGGGCTTCTTTCTAAAGGTTGGACATTCTTGTTTTGCCCCTCCCTTCTTCTCTTTGGCAGGTGAATTTGTGGAGTTCAAACCTCCCATCTAAAATTGTAATGCAACTTTGCCTCTTGGCATTTTGTAGTGTATTGTATCAATTTTTGGAGCAAATAATGCATGTCTGTGGATGATTCTCAACCCTCTCTGTGTTCATTTGCATCCTCCTGATCTTTCACTACAAAAATTGGTTATCTGTGCATGATCTTGTATTGCATTTTTATGGTTTGTGTTTATTGGCAAGACAGGTGTTCTTCATTCCTCGGTGCATCACCTTTGTTAGTTTAGGTTTATTTTTATGCATCTTCTTACCCTATCTCCTTGGCAAGTTAGATTAGGTTTTTGAGTAAATCCTCTGCATTTTTATGTGTGCATCTAAACAGAGGAATAGGAACCGGCCTTCATCCAGGAGAGCTTTTTCCAATTCGCAAGGTCCACACTTGGGAAAAGTTCCATGTTATGCAATCACACCGAGAGTCTCAACCCATCGAGTTGCGAAACTCGGGGTGCTTTGTGATTCACCATCAACAAGTCTCTTGATACACCTCTTTATGGTAGGGAGGATCTGGGTACTTCCCATGCAGTACCTCCTCTCTTGTAATAAGCAAGCCTCTGTTTTGGCTTTTCCTCGCGTGTGCAAAAGCCTCGGTGCGAGTTACCAAAATAGGCTCCAAATTTGTATTAGACATCACCATAGGGATGTACAAAGAACTCAACACACTTTACACTCACCATCCCCGCACCCTTATCATGCTTCTTCTGATTCGAACCATGTGACTATACAAATCTGGGAACTCTTCATACTTATGCTTCTTCCCACACCATGAGCATTGCAAAAAGTCTGGGCATTCACACTTATAATGTTTTGTAGATCCATAGTTGAAACAAGTTCCATGGGGAAGTCTCCTCTTCCTCCATCACGACCATTATGACCTCTAAACCCTTCGCGAAAGCCTCTTCCTCTACCATCCGTGCATCCTTCATAGTTATGACCCTCATCCTTGGAACCACTCACAATGTTGGTCTGTCACACACCAATATCAATGGCATCATGGATCTGGTCTATTAATCTACAATCCTTAGTATCATGGGTGGTAGATGTACAAATATTACAATAATAAGACATGTTCTTATGGAGCGCACGCTATAGCAATGGGCATCTACTTGGATCATGCTCCCCATGACAAATCTCACAGTCCAACGTCGTGGCACGCACCAACTTCCGAGGGCAACCTGTCCTTTGTATGTCCTTATAATTCACATTCCATACACCAAAGTCCAATGTGAGTCTCATGTTTGAATTTGTAGATAACTTCTCAATTTGCTTCACCATGGAAGCAATCTGAGCCTCCAAAAAGGGACTCACTCCAGTGTGAACACACCGACGGCCTCAGTGCACAAAACAACCTCCAAGGCCTCGTGTGGATCCGTGAAAGTCTTATGTGAAAGCACTATCTAAAAGGCGTTATCAGGCCCCTAACGAACCACTAAGCATGTTGTGATGGATGAATGTCATAAGACAACTTGGATAAGAGAGTCATGAAATGTGTGTCATACTCCCATACACTCTCTGCCATATCTTGTTGGATCTCCTTCAACGCGCTGATGCTCTTCTGCTCAAACTCAGGAATGTGAAACTCTACAAGGAAGGCATCATGTAATGCAGTATAATCCACCACCGTATGATGTGGGTTATACTTTCGGTACCAGCTATGCGCACGCCCATGCAACGTCGTTGTAAACTAGCTTGCCTTCCACTCTGGGGCAGTGATCCCCTTTGCGCGCTATAGTAATTC
The DNA here is from genome assembly GCA_018340775.1 of Taxus wallichiana var. yunnanensis. NCBI lineage: Eukaryota > Viridiplantae > Streptophyta > Pinopsida > Cupressales > Taxaceae > Taxus > Taxus wallichiana. The sequence continues at coordinate 459,656,399 of CM031243.1, forward strand.
ACACTTATGAACATGCTTTGTAACATCCTCAACACCCTTGTAATCCAAAGAAGTGGAGCGACATCTCATAGAACATGTGTTGTTGGGGTTGTGGTCCTTATCCACTAGGTCCAAAACCCTGATTTCCTCTGGTGTTTCCCCCACCAGATCCATTAGATCCACTCACTCCTGAACTCCCAGATCCACTAGATCCTCCTCCTATAGTAGGTACATGACCTGAAGTGGTGTTACTTTGTGTTCCTACCAGTTGAGCTAAATTGAGCTCCAATAGTTTGTGAAATAGAACTACTCCTGACATAATGCCCACGTTTTATGTGCCCACACCTTGTTGAAACGACACGCCAAATAGGATACCGCCAAATATAGGAAATGTCTACGCGGTAATATAACTCAAAGAAAAATGATATCCACTCGATGCTTCTTTCCTACCAACTCCAACACTAACTAGACTAGCGATACCTTTCTCAGAACTTGGAAAACTAAGCGCAAGGGTTTGGTTGTCAGGTGGGTCTAGATGTGCACCTATGACCCTTATCCTTCCTTCATCTAACGAGCTCTCATCAGAAGGCGAGGGGGTGCTTCTCTCATGCTTGCCAAGATGGGGTAGATAGACTGCACACGTTCCATGTCCTCGCGTGAACCTCAAATATTTCCTCCAACGCCGCCTCTATAGATCCATCGCTATTGCAATCTCATGTTGTCTAGCCAACTCCCTTTCCCGAGCTTCATTATACTTGAGCCACCTCTCCTCTCTCTCCATTTCCTCTGTAGGATCCATCATCTCCTTCCACACCCGCTTTCGCGCCCACACGCGTAGTAGTGGGAGTTTAGCTAGCCATAGGAAATGCTTCTAAACTCGAGTCACGATCAAGATCTTGATGGCTAAAGGTAAAACATGTAAGAAAGATCCTCTGGGTTCTTGTAAGAACTCGAACTCAACCTCAGGCAAGAATAAGTGGAGATTGCATACTCCAACATGTAACTAGTCAACACACCTCTCCACCAATGATCAACAACACGAGTCCAAACCAGATCAACATCATGAAGCCTCTGATAATCTTCTTGAGTCCACACATGAGGTCGATAGAACCAACTTCTCCTCAGTGCATACGCTGATAACCACTCATACAGCTCCACCGGAAAACAACAAAAGAAAGTTTCATAGAGCTCATGATATAGATGTTCCTCTACCCATTTACGTGCATCAAACTCAGGTCCAGTGTTGAATCTATGAGAAAACTCATCCTCCGTGTTTTTAAGCCAAGTTTCCACGTTGTCCAAGGTTAGGCATTTTGTTATCCCTCATTATTCTTCAGAATAACTTAAAAAAGGTCCTAACAACGGAACCAAAATGTAGTCACTTTTTCTAATCACTTAATATCTCAGGCACACCGACCTATCACCCAACCTAACTAGGTGCTCACCTGAGGCACACGTAGGCACCGAGCCCCTCCTTTATATGAGCTTTGCAAGAGTTTTATCAACATTAGAGGAACAATGCATGATATAACTACATGCATTCTAAGACAGAAACAAGGAAAAGTAGATCGACGCACAAATGCACCATAATATAGATGAGAACATCACAATAACATGGGGAATCAAATTTGAACCATGAGCATCATCAAAAACATAAGGGTTTGGATCCATAAACATAAAAGAAAACATACAGATCAAGATCCATGACTCAGACGTTTAGAACATTCCCATTGTATTGATTCCTCAATATTACAGAGCTAAATAAATTAAAGAATACATGTATGGAGCTAATACTGATAACATAGTCTCCATATATTCTCTACAATAGCTTCATTACAGAGATTACACCCATGATTCCCTTAGCTCTCACTCTCCACACGCACATACATTCTTTTTTTTTCTTGTGACACATCCCCTTCTTGCCATGCAAAATAATACATAAGAAGGAACTGGAAGGAATCTCCTCTAACCGCTTCATCATTACCCAAGAACATGCCAAATGTCATCATGTCTTTCCCTAATCAAGTATCCTCAACATGCAAGTGCCAGCTAATCCATAACTAATTCTACTTTAAAGCTCCTAATCCTATCATGATAACCGTATCTTGGAATATCCTTTCCTTGAGTTGTAAGTCTTTCATATTTTACCTTTATCCATTCCCACTTCTGGTCACCTTTCCACGTGTTCCCCAAATGTGAATTTTACCAAGGCACAAAAGTGACTAAGTTCCGAACCTTCCCTACCCGGGCGTGAGCCTTAGTGCCTTCCCAAAAGTACTTACGTGCGAGCCTTCACGCCCGCCTTCGCGCACCACAACCCATCACGCCTTAGGTACTTAGTTACTTTAAGGGCTCGACATTGATTGACAATATCCTCGCAAAGTGGTTAATCCATTCATTATCAATAAAGAAATGTCAAATTCCAACTTACATAATCTACTTTAAGATGTTTTTCTTTTCCACTCCTTGTCTTCAATACCACAAGAACTCCTTGTCACCATTGTTAAAAGAGATTATCTATCATTACTAGTATTCTAACCTTCACAAAGGAACAAAAAATTAATACATTCTCAAGGATTTTTGAAAGAATCTATATCACTATTTTTACTAGCCTATACAACTTTCAAGTCAAGACCCTAATAAACCTTATACTCATTTAGTTCAACCATAATGATTCATTTAAGCCTCATACGTGAATCATATAACCAAATAACACTTATAGAATGCAAGAAGAAAGTTATAAACTATATCACAACCCGCCTTTACAATAAATTCAACTCTTATTTACAAGAAACCTGATTTACATGCTTCTCTCGATCATAACTTTAGGTTCCCCCCGCCTCCTAGGCTTCTTCTCACGAAGTTCCTTCCTTGAATCTCCTTCCAAGACTCTAACTAACTATCTTCCATTCAAATTCCTCCAATTTATCAAGTGATAAGGTAGTTATGGGTTAACTCAAGGTCATCCTGCCATGGTTCAAGCTGACTAAAAGGTCATGACAACTTAACACAAGGTAAATACACCTTCCTTACCCCTCATAAGGTCTTAAACGACCTTTTACAACAATAATAAGTCTTTATACTTTATAATAGACCCTTCCATATAAGCTTAGAAATTAAAATTTGCCAAGACTCCAATTTGGAGGAAAGTACATTAGAGGTGAAAAATACTCATGGAGGCTTCGAGTAAACTATGGATCACCCTAGTACACAACTAACATGCCTACTAAGACTCCTTCGTAATCCAAAATATAGATGAAAACCAAAATTTGACTATAAACAAGATGATGCTCTTGCATCACGCATGTCCAATACTTTGCACCTATCTGGAAGAAAAAATGAAGATATGCATTTCCACTCAAAACCGCCCTCCCCATCTCTAAAACACGTAATTATATGAATGTATCGAGATTGCTTTCTTTTAGGCATTAATTTTATTTTTGTATCCTTCCATTCACATTGACCCTCATCCAACCTCATTGTAGGAATAGAAACACATCGTAACACTATCAAAAATGTTTTGTATCACTTACAACATAAGAATACATTTTCATAGAAACATTACATTTACATCCCATCCAACATTTCTTACACCTCAAATACAATTGCTAATCATAATTATTACGCCAAAAGGCGTGTTCTCTCGGGAGAAAGCCCGACCCTCTCGATACCCAACAAGACATCAACGTCTGCGATTGTTTGGTCGACGATGTCCGGATTGTTTTCTTCCCTACACATGGCACGCGTTCAATCTCTTTGTTTTTTGCTTTATTGTGTCGAGTTTTCCCAAGGAAATGGCAATTTCTGTAGCGGCCCAAGTTTCGATCCAAAGATGTTAATTCTGGCCAGTAGCAACATTCAAATCATCTTCAACCATGGAGGAGGTGGCGGATCATAGATTTTTTATCACAGTTGTTATCCAGAATAGCAGACAGGATTCCCGGGATAATGCGGGATTAATCTGGTTCACCGATGGAAGTCGAAGCGTCGGAAGACGAAAGTTGTGTGCGGTTGATAAGTATCCACAAACCGGCAGAAATGGAGGCCAACTGCAGTAGAAAGACTATCAGCGTGCATGTAATCATCACTATTGCAAGAAAAAAAAAAATTAAAAACAGCTTTTTCTTACACGGAATGCAATGGATCTCCGCTTTCTCTGAAAGGATTCTAAGACAGAGAGCCTCAAATGCCTGCCTCCGCCGCCTTCGAATTCTAGCCAACGCATACATCAAACGAATATGGGAAACAACCACCGTCCAATCTACGGTTACAAACAAATAGCTTGGAAAAGCTCGGCTTCTATTGTATAATTTTGGATGATGGAATGTAAGAGATATTGTTTTCGCATTGTTTGTATGGCCAAGGTTGCAAATGAGTGGTTGAACTTTAATGGTGGCGCCAGCTTAGCATAACTGGTCCTATATATGGAGAGTACGTTTCTTTCAGTTTTTACTTCATTTTCCACAACATTTAAGGCCTGTTAAGGTTAGAGGGTGAAAAGTTTAAAATTTAACCTATTTTTAATTGTATTGTAAGTGTGAAATGGATACATTATAGGTAGAGAAGCATAAATTATAGGTAGAAAAACATAAAGTTGGATATATGGAGGGTACTTTTCCTTCATTTTTTACTTTATTTTCCACAACATTTAAGACCTCATAAGCATATATACCATCCATATTGCATTTTACCATGGTTCGAACTGTATTCGCTTTCCCGTTTGCCGCTACGAAATGTCTCCAAAAGAGTCTCAAAACCCTAGCGGTGGTTCAAAATTCAAATGCAAGAGTTGGTGGCGCTACCGGTGGGCGCACTTCTGGCGAAGAGCCACCTGGGGCGGTGGGCAGAGGTTCACTTTTCAATATCCCTTGCAATTTCGTAGCGCCGGAGTACCACACCGTGGGAGCAACTCCGACGAAGGCAATACGGCACCGATGCCGAACAATAATGAAGAGGGCAATAATAATGGTGGGATCAGTCAATGTCAAAGGCAAGGCATGAGAACTTAGATTGATGGTGTGTAAGGTAGCTCAGTATTTCCTTGACGAAATTTTATATCATCGCCAGTTACATATTCTTTGTAATTACATGTTCGGAATTTTTTATGGTAAGTAATGAGTTGCTTTTTCTTATTATGTTTGTTTAAACCTGGGGTTACAAATTCTTTGTAGTTGCATTTTATAATGTATATGTAAGTTGTTGCAAACATTATGAATTTTATCATTCATTTTCTTCTATAAAGGATGATGAAGAAAATTGAATTCATTTCTTGGTTTTTTAATGGTCTAGTTGGTTTTGGGTATTTTATGATCAACTTTGGTTTTGTGCAGAATTTTGGTTCTGTAATGGGCCTGTGGTGCAGCTTGTGAGAACAGAGGTAGGATTGTTTTTAAGTTTTAGTTTGATATGGCGCTTGTAGGGGAGTTAGGCGGTTCGTTTTATGAAACTCTTGGTGTTAATAAGGATTGTTCTAAGGCTCAAATACGAAGTGCTTACAAAAAATTGGCAAGGGTGAGTAGATATTGTGGATAACGTATAAATTGCGACGAGTGCTTTGAAAATAATAGCAATTAAACATAGCCCAAAAAATCACCTTTAGCCTGAAATGGCTCTGGATCAATCAGTCCCCGATCGCAGAGAAGGAATGGACCATATGGAAGTCGACCTTTCATAGAGAAGAGTTGGTGGGAAAGAGGTGTCCAACCCGGCCAGTTTACATTTGCCAGCGCACTCCTGCCCCATGTCAAAATACAAACTCTGAAACAGGGCATGGAGAAATTTCAGGGGTTAAATTTGACGGGCACCTTTTCCTGTGAAACATTTTTTAGGTGATGCTAAATTTCAAATATTTCCCTCCAAAAATACAAAATAGTGTTATTTTTATATATGGTCACTGCAAACAGGCCATAAACCGTTTTTTATTTAAAATAAATCATGTTTTGTAATATTTTATTATTATTTATTTATTCTATATGTATATCATTATTACTAGTGGTTTGTTTTATAGTTTTTTAATAAATATTTATTTATTCAATATATATATTATAGCGTTTTTATTAATGATGTTCTATATATTTTTTAAATTCTTTATTTATTCAATATATATATATATATTTGTATATATTTATATAAGAACATAAATAATGTTTTGTATATTGTATTTTGAATTTTTTTGTTAACGATACATTTTTCATGTTTTTATTAAGCTCGACTTATTACACTGAAAGGAATTTTCACGGGCGGAAGCCTCCTCCACCTCTGAAAATTGACAGAGACATGAACGATTACAATTTATTTGGTTGACGAAGCACTGACATTTATCGATCGTACACGTGGTGCGCAGTGATTGGAGACTACCTATCACATGTCAGATGACCAACACTGTTGTTAGGCCCTCACCATTATGCTATTCCAACGCCGACTTCGTATCTTTGAGATTGAATGTGTCAACTAGTGTACAAGAAGAATGGTTGTCGAGGAGCTCCAGATCGTCATATGACAGACAATCGTCTATCTTGTGCCAAGATCGATGTCAGAATATTCACCAAGGAGCCATTCTCCAGCTCTAAATTCCTTGTGTTGGGATCCCTCACGTGAAAAATTGAATCCATCTCTAAAGAAGAAGAAAGGTTTTCGTCGTCTTCTATGTCGCAGGTTTGAATCTCGTCATCGTGAGGGTTTGGCATGGACATATCAATAGATTCTAAGGTGAAATCCGAGAAGAGCACGCAAGAGTCGATCCACGCTTCGTCGTCCATGGCGAGGAAAGTGCGTTGGACGGGGATTACACCCTAGTCGTTTAAGGCCATAATATCTTCCAATTCCTTGTCAGTGTACTAGACAAGGCTCGATTCTACCTTGTGGGCCAGTATAGTGGATTAAAATCCATGGTAATTACTAATTATGGAATAAGATGAATTGATATTTTACGTTGAAATACATATTCACCGGGGAAAGTCCCTCCCGACAAGTGATGACCATCGATGATCATTCGCAGCTAGTCGAAGAATATGTATACTCCTCCACCATACACTTGGCACACATTTCCACAAAAATGTGGCGTAGTAATCTTTTTCATTGTCCACGTCAACCCAGGATTTAGCAGTGACAAGCGGGTGAGCCCAAAACTGTTGTGGAGGTTCATGGTCCTTCTGATCCGACTTGTCCCTGCCCTTGGATGATGTGGCGGCCTAATCCGATGACCTGATCTGATGATTTGAAATAAAGTTCTTCTATTATTATGCAAGGAAAATGATAGGTCTGAAAAGGTTGCTTAGGATGCGTCGCTCTCCATGTTCTGCTTTGGGTTTTGAAGAGCACCTAACCGGGGTGGTTGGTTTGTTTAACATGGGTCTATTTTTCCCATTCAACTTTTATTTATCTATTAAATACATGGAGAAAAAATAGAAGATACAATACTTTTGAAGCTATACCATTCATATCATATCTTTTCAACCGCAATGTTATCAATCTAAGGAATATCTATATCGAATGCCCTAAAAACAAATCGAAAATGTCTACTAACTCTGCAAAACCGTAGTTTTCCTCCATTAAACTTGTCATATTAAGAAAATATTGATAATGGCGTACAACATTAGGATAAATCTAAAATATATATATAACTTGGAAATCATAAAATTTCATTATGTCGAAAGGCGTTTGCACATGCGGAATGCTCCAACCCTTCTAACAACTCGATGGGACATGGGCGTGAGAGATGAATTGGTCGACGAAGCGCACACTCACATATGCCCTTCACGTGGTAGCCAATGGTTTAACAGTTAAATCTTTTTCAAAATAAGAAACAAATCATTTTTTCGCATGTACCGCTAGAGAATTTGGAATAGGCCAATGGTTTGACAATTAAATATTTTCTGAAATAAGAAATAAATCAATTTTTCACATGTACCTGCTAGAAAATAGTTTTGCTAAATTCATCGGTTGGGGGTTTTGAAGCATAAGTGGAGGAAACCATGGGCTCTACGTCTAACCATTCCTCAACTAACTGTGGTGATGAGGACAATAACTCTTGTGGCGACATGAAGTCCACAAACACAATCCTTTGAGCGGGTGTATTCATTTGAACAGGTCCCAGCGATTGCACTTTGGGAATGAACTCGAGCTTCCCGACCCCATGCCTGGAAATCTCATGCTTTTCTAGGCAACGAAAGGGGCGATGAACCTGGAAAAAAATATTAATTTAAGGAAAGAGAATCAAGAGTGAGCAACAAAACAAATTACCTGAACACTGTCGCATCGAGATGGATCGAGAGGCATCAACGAGCAGAAGAAGTAGTGTGTCCTCAATGGAACGGTAATGGATGAGAATGATGTGAATTTTAAAGGCGAGGATGTGTAGAACGAAGCTCATGCTCTTTACGACACACTCCCCCTCTAGCCCATCTGTGCTCAAGATGTCATCACCCTGAAGAATTTCAAGATGGATTTCTAATAAACTCCTTTTGGGTAGTTGTCGGACATGGTTTTTAGAACCTACTCAAAAAATTTCAATCCGTGGTGACCATAAAAACCAAGTTTGTCATCCATGGAGGCCTAAACTGTAGCATTCGATGCAAAAAAGAGGGTGAGCAAAAGGAGGAGTAAAAGCATCAGAGTACTGTAAAGAATTAAAAAACCAAAAAATAAAGAAATCGTGTATTTGCTTGCAATCGCAAGTAATGATAGCAATCGATGACGAGTTGGAAAACCACAATCTTCAATTGTTGAAACCCGTTTACTCTCTTTTTGCCAGATCAATTTCTCAAAACACTCGCAGTGATGACTCATAATAGGTTGATTATGGATCTTTTGCAACACAAAATTTTTCTCTACGTCAACCAAAAAGTCATGCTTTGCACAAATTTGTGGATTAAAACATGTCTTGTTGATGGTCTTCTGAGTAGGTGTATTCATTTGAACAGGTCCTGGTGATTCCAATTTGGGAATGAACTCAAACTTCCCCTCTGACCCCATGCTTAGAAATCTCATGCTTTTCAGACGAAGAAAGGGGCGATCAACCTGCAAAAAAAATTAATTTAAGGAAAGAGAATCAAGAGCGACAAACAAAGAAAATTACTTGAGCATTGTCGCATCCCAAGGCATGTTTACTTGTGAGCTTTAGGGTCCAATTTCTAAACATCCTAAAACACCTCAAACCCAAGCATGCACAATTGAAGAAAGAGTAAAGAAGAAGATGTTTGAGGTGGAGTGGCGAAGCGGTTTGAAAGGTGTCTGCAAGCTGCATAAGCAATGTGTCGTTAATGGAGGGGTGGTGGCCAAGAGTGATGTGAGTTTTAAAGGCAAGGGAGTGCAGAATGGAGCTCATGCTCTTTACGATGTGCTCCCCCTCTGGCCCGTCTGTGCTCACGATACCGTCTCCCTAATGAAAGTCGAAGATAGATATATAATAAACTCCTTTTCGGTAGTTACAAACATGGACTTCAGAATGTACTCATATTTTTGGGATCCGTGGTGACCACAAAAAAAAATCCATCCATGGAGGCCCAAACTGTATGGTGCAATGTAGAGAAGAAGGCGAGCAAAAAGGAGGAGTAAAATCATCAGAATGATGTAAAGAAGAAAAACAAACCAGAAAACAAAGAAATCATGTACTTTCCTAGCACCTACGATAATGATAGCAATTGATGACGATTTGGACAACCTCAAGCTTCGATTGTTGAAACCCCTTTACTCTCCTGTTGCCAGATCATTTACTCAGTACACCGAGAAAACTAACTCATAATAAGTTGATTCTTTGCGTCAACCACAAATTCGTGCTTTGCGCAAATTTTTTGTTTAAAACATTTTTTGTTAATGTTGTTGTTAGCTCTATCTTCGACTTTGTTTACAACAAATCATTCCATCCACCTGGTTCGTCTTTACTTGCCGTCCACAAATTTAATTGATACATGGTGCTTTATTGTCTGCTTCAATTTCCATTTCCCCTCACCATTATTTCTCTTTCGGCGTTAACATCGCACGTGCGATTGCTAGTTTAGAAAATTGCTGGTATATAACAAAACATGTTAAAAATAGAACTTTTTAACTTTTATGTCGGCACATTTCACCGCCTCACAATATGTAACTTAGAGTCGATACACATCGTATATACGGTCATAAAAAATGGTGGGACTTCACATCTATGTATGTTATTCTATAATAAATGTTTTTGATATTAATACCCACCTATCTATGTTCTAGATGTGTTATTCTATAGTAAATGTTTTAGATAATACCCACCTATCTATGTATGTTATTCTACAGTAAATGTTTTAGATATTAACTTGGCCCATATCTCGACAAAAGGATTACGAACTCTTTCATAATTTTCTGCCATAATAATTGGTGGGACTTCACATCAACATAAAGTTCCAAACTAGATAACCACGAACTTGAAAGGGCCGCGCAGTCCGCCCCTTAAAATACGCTTTTTTATCAACGGCTGAAAATTACAACGTACTCTTTTGAAACATTCTGAGCCATCGATTCCCTCCGTACCAAATAAATAATATCCTGACGTCGTCCTGAAAAAGCGGCCCAGCGGTTCGCAGTTTCCACGCGTTCGCGACGGTGGAATTAAACTTCTATAATTGCGAAAGAGAAAGAGGACACGGCCCACATGCAAGAAGACACGTGGCTGCATGCTCACCACGGAATAGTCTTTCCTCGGTCAGAGCCTTACTGTCAAGTGGCGGTGTGGCACTAGGACTCTCTAAGTTTTCTCTTTATATTCTCGGAGTTTTTCCCTGTTTAGGGCATACAAATATTTGTGGGTGTTTGTGTGGTGTATGAAGTGTTATTGCAGGTGTTTTTGTTGGCGCTGGTGATCGAGAAATCATGTCTTGCTGTGGAGGAAAGTGTGGGTGCGGAGCCAACTGTGGGTGTGGCAGTGGATGCAACGGGTTGGTTTTTTCTTCGTTATTGTTCTTTGTTGGGTTTAATGTTTTTCCAAGCATTCATTCATGTTAGATCTTTGATTTTGAAACATTTTTGACAGGTGCAAGAAGTATCCAGAAATTGTGGATACACCAGAGCTGTCCACGGCTGGTTCTGCTGAAGTTGGGTACGTCTCTGTTAAATCTGCTATTTTTTAAAACATTTTTTCCTCTCAGAAATATGCATGGTTGGTATTTTTTGGACCACGGGGTGATTAGGTTGGTAGGACTCTAGCTCTTCTGAAAGAGTAAATATTTCGTTTATGTTTTAATTCTGCTCTGAGATAAGCTTATTCAAATAGAATTAAATGATGTCGTTAGTAAGATTAAGAATTGGGTTGTTTCTGGATTAATTTTCACAGTACTATGAAGTGGTAGGAAAGGCACTGTTTTAACAATTCCTGTAGTAAGTTTGATGTTTTGATTTCAAATTTCCTTGACCTGGAACACTTCTACTTTACTTGATGTTTTGATTTCAAATTTGTTTTTAGGGCTGTAGCGGAATTGTTAGAATTGACCCACGCTATCTACTTTACTCTCACATCAAAGTTTGATCCCCAGTTGAAGGACCTTTATAAATCTAACCTATGGTTGCCTATTCACTCTCTCTTTTAAAAGATTCCTTTTTATCATTGAAGTTTCTTTGTCTCTGCTTTTTTTTTTTCTTTAATTCAGGTTGAAACGCGTAGCAGGGCCAGATCTTCAAGAAGTAATGACGAAAAAAAAAAAGGGAATATTGTTTTTTTATTAAATATTTATGAATTAAATTTTTAATGATGTCCACTAGATCAAAGAGTCATGGAAGCACAGCTGCATCTTTAAAATATACTCAAACCAGTAGTCTTGTTATGCTGTTATTTTCATGTTGTTTTTGTATTCTATAAGTTTATCATCATAAGCTGTACATTTTATATGTTAAAGTGCCATTTCATCTATAGCACCTCTGCACTACAAAAAAGATAAGGTTTTTTCTCCTAATCCCCTTGGGGATGGTAAATTTTGGTTTTATGTGGAAGATGATATGATCTAAACTTCAATTATTCAACTAACATCCTTGTTTCGCCCTTGACAGAGACTGAGATAGTCTTCATCATGTTCCTAGGAGGAATCAAATTCTTTCCTCTAATCTCCCATCCTTTCTTACCACAAAAGATTTTATTTCCTTATCTTACTACACTCTTTCAAGTTGATGCCCCATTTACTCATTCCTTTGTTTTGCGTCATACAAGTTTTCTTCCTATATCCTAATTTTTCCTCCACATATTTTGGGCTGCCCTTTTTCATATAGCTTAATCATAAGACATATCCATATTTAGGCCAGTAAAATTTCGTATGTATGGGACTCCTCTATTGACTTTGAGGGTGATATTGATGCATGTTGAATGCTTTTATGTTGAATTTATTAGACTTTTGAGGGTGTATTGTTGCTTGTCAATGATTTTAACATAGGTTATGTAGTCATTGACCGTGAGAAAAAAATCTCTTAGGTACTAATGAGGGAGAAATTTATTTTTAAAAAATTATAGAAGTTGATTATATTAAACAATATATATTTTTAAATAAAATTAATTATAGTGTACCAGGGTTATTTTTAAGGAGGGAAAATGAGGGAATATTTGAAAATAGGTCAGTAGTGGACATGGGTGGAGATCACACAATATATTATAGTTGTCACTATGCCATGGAAAAGTTGTTGCAGTATTATTTAGTAGTAATTCTATTTTGATATAATAAAAATATAGATTTGTTGAAAATATCATGACATGTAAGTTGTACAACAATTATCATTGATGTGTAAGTATTGGTTTTCACTATAATTCTCTTATTTCAATTCTATTTCAAATATGAGTCTCTAATTCGACATTCTAAAGAACAAATATAAATTTAAGAAAAAACTCTTAGATGTTTCTCCAAAATTTACAATTGTATATAATGTTGAAAAAATGAAGTTATACAAATCATCTTCAAGTTGAGAGTTTGGACTATTTTAACAAACTTATATGTGCAGGAAAGAGGAGCAAGTGGCAGGAGTAGCTGAGGGTGGAGATGCTCCAAGTGCATGTAACTGCAATCCTTGCTCTTGCAATCCATGCAATTGCAAGTGATTTACATAGTAACATGTGGGCTTTACATAACATTTACTACTATGATAGGAGTTGGAAACATTTCAATCTGTCTCTTCTTAGTTAGATATAGCAAGCTGAGGGTGGAGATGCTCCAAGTGCATATAACTGTAATCCTTGCACTTGCAATCCATGTAATTGCAAGTGATTGAGATAGTAACATGTTGGCTTTACATAACATTTACTACTATGATAGGAGTTGGAAACATTTCAATGTGTCTCTTCTTAGTTAGATATGGCATTGGGACAATAATGTGTACATATAAATAGATGTAATGGTATTATAGTAAGAGATGGTGTAGTGTTGAGTTATATGTACCTGTAATTTTTGTCAGAATCAATAAATATAACTTTATAACATTTTGTCTTTTCATTCTATTTTGATATAATAAAAATGTAGATTTGTTGAAAATATCGTGACATGTAAGTTGTACAACAATCATCATTGATGTGGAAGTATTGGTTTTCACTATACTTTTCTTATTTCAATTCTATTTCAAATATGAGTCTCTAATAGATTTTCTCCAAAATTTACAATTGTATATAATGTTGAAAAAATGAAGTTATACAAATCATCTTCAAGTTGAGAGTTTGGACTATTTTAACAAACTTATATGTGCAGGAAAGAGGAGCAAGTGGCAGGAGTAGCTGAGGGTGGAGATGCTCCAAGTGCATGTAACTGCAATCCTTGCTCTTGCAATCCATGCTATTGCAAGTGATTGACATAGTAACATGTGGGCTTTACATAACATTTACTACTATGATAGGAGTTGGAAACATTTCAATGTGTCTCTTCTTAGTTAGATATGGCATTGGGACAATAACGTGTCCATATAAATAGATGTAATGGTATTATAGTAAGAGATAGTGTAGTGTTGAGTTATATGTACCTGTAATTTTTGTCAGAATCAATAAATATAACTTTATAACATTTTGTTTTTTCATTTTCAAGTCTTCGACACCTTTGTATGAACTTTGTTGCTGTCAATCAATTCAATTTAAATTTTTGTTAATAAACTTTTATAAACCCTCGTCTTTAACAAACAAATAATATTAGTAACTTACAATCACAAGATGTAAAGAAATTTAGTAATATATTTTTACAAATTATTCTTCCAATTTTCACAACATTTATATTATTTTGTTTCAGACATATGATTAGTTGCAGGATAAATATGTTTTTTAAGCTTCATACATATTTTTTTGCTTCCTAATAAATGCATTTAGAGTTACCATTACATCTAGAGTTACATTATTTTGCTTTGTACATATTATGTTGCTTCCTAATAAGTTGAATTGCTACCGTATTCTACACAGGGAATGTGAAAAATGGATTGTAATCAATTTTCCATTTTCTATGTGGAGGTATTTATCACAAGGGTAGCAAGAGCTATTCTCATTCAATTTCAAGAGGCTGCAGCCATTGTCTTGCAAGGTTATATTAGTGACTATTTTTCCATCTTCTTTTCAAAAGTTTTATAATTAGTAATTGCATGTGTACAATCAAATGTGAATGGTGAATGGTATGGTTTTTTTGATTTTGACCAATTGGGATATCTCCATCTATTGGGCAAGAGTATTCTTCACTGAATATATTGATTTAGTTCTCCAATGTGGGTGTTCCAAATGTGGATTGTATACCCTAAGACTTGTCAGCAACTGTCATTTTTGAGCAATTAATCTTTTTAATAGTTTATAAGGTCAAAAATGCAAATACATGTCATAACCTTGTAAACTCCTTTTTCTTGTCTATCAATCTCCAACTAATGTAATTTATGTTTTTGACAAAACTGCACAAATTAACATTTTACAAGAAAACATTCATACATAGTAAGACAAATAGTCCATCACACAAGTCGAGATCTATCAATTGACCATAAATTACAATTATTGACCTCAATTAAAGGCACATTATTAACTCTCTATTGAGGTGAAGAAACTTCATATTCACGAGTACGCATCTAGAAAGTATGATAGAGGTGAGAAATGGAGAATGAATTTATTGTGTAGGAGTAGTCCATGACATGATTTTCACATATTACATTCAAAAAAATCAAACTTCACTAAACTAAATATATAGAAAATAAAAAGTTTATTCATTCATTCTATTAAATTAATCAATAAAATGACTATGTAATTTGAAGGCATTGTCTACATTCCAACAATTGTCATTACAAAAGTTAATGAAATAGAATCTATGCCAAAACTCGAGAAAGCAAAGAAAAGTGAGACAAATTAGTAACATCTTGAAAATTAAGCAATAATTTAAAATTACCATAATCATTCTATATTAGTGTGCTATGTAAACACTAATATAACTACTAGAATTACTAAAATCATTCTATAATGGTGTGCTATGTAAACATGCAAAATAACCACTAATTTCATCAACAATTAAATAATGTCTAAAATAGAATAGAGTGGGGTGAGCCGCCTTGGATCGAACGAGAAGTGAATAGTAGCCTTAACAGTCAAATGTTTCTCTAGTTCATACTCTCAAAAACCAGTTCACACATCTTCTTTTCTATACTTTTAACTTTCAAGTGCAAGAAAAAGAAAAGACATTCAAAGAAACAAGCCATTTCTCCTCTCGTGACAGAATTACGAAAAAAACGAAGTATTTCACCTCTTTTTGTATGCATTCTTAATGCAAAAAAAAACTAGCATTGAAATCAAACATGTTAACCTCAATTTCATGGCGGTATACTCTAGTTTCACGCTTGTTATCAGTTTGGTACAATAAGTTACTCAGCTCAATTCTAAATTATTCTCTATAAATATGATCAGTTCAATAATAGCTTGTGGAAGCTATATGCAATGATTTTATAAAACCCTAGTCAGATCACAAAAGTTTTAGATTTATCCTTGTTTGTGTTTATACTATCATTCTTTTTGAAAAGAATCCCTTGGAAAAAACTGCAGTATATGGATGATGACGCCCGGTAATCATCTCTTCTAGTGACAATATAAATATATAATATAGGCATGCCCTTATTCATTTGCTCCTATACCCTGATTTGAAATGGCATCTCCATACTCATACCCGGACCCTAGTGTCTCCAGGTAAATATAGCCTTTCCAATTACTTGTAATGTTAGGAAGGGAAAGAGGTCACCAAGAGTGCCAAGGATGCAATTCCATAGAAGGGGTAGAAGTTTTCAGCTCTTCCTTTGAGAATTTGGGAAGTTTTTTGGCCAAACGGAAGTTTGTTAAGTTAATTTTTTGAGAAATGTTTTGCCCAAGGAAATTGCTGCTCACAACTAGAACTTTTATGTTTCATAGGACCATTTTGTTGTAGATATGGTTCCAACTCTTTTAGCACTTGGAATTAAAAAGCTAGCATTATATTCTCGGTATGGAAAGATAAACACAGGTAACCATACCCAACCATACGAACCAAAACTAAAAAAACAAGCGGGAATGAATCACACCGTAACACCTATTATATCTTGTAAGCTCCCGAGAAATGACCAAAAACAAAAAAACTAATAGCCCAAAAATAATGGTAACCCACCTCAACGAGACCATTGTATGGCAAGCACCCTACATTACACCAACGTATAAAAGCATCAACCCACTTAAATTCCCACATCACTATTGCCCATAAATAACCCATTTATCCAAATTAAATTCAACAAAAATAGAATACAAAGCGAGCATAAAAAATAGTGAATTGTGAACTCACATCGCTTGCATAATCCCCATCGTAATCAAAGTCCGCAAAATCCATGTCATCGTCATCATAATACTCATAGCCATAGTGCCCTACGATTTGACCATTTTGGAGTTAAATTTGTATCTAGAACAAACAAAACCCCGCTTCCTTCTAAATCCATGGAACTACGAAAATGGCCCCACTTCTCTGTGCTTGTTTATAGGACCCAAACCGAGGTAGCGATTATAGGATAACATATGAACAAATATATATTACCGTAGTAATGATGTTCTGTCTGTGCAAAAACATTGGAAACATTCACGCCCCTTGTTCGATTCCTCTCCAATGAATCCTCTCTTAGCTGAGTTAATGAGAGTATTTCCTCCAAGTAAATTTATAGCTTTTCAACGGAAAAAGCGAGTCAACATGCAACTGTCGCTGTGAACGAAGCGATTTAGAATGCAACTGCCGCGGTTTCCATGGAATCGCTAAAAACAGGAAAAATAGGTAAAACACCTATCAAATTTAACCTAATTTCTATGTGGTGGCATTTATTAGAAGAGTAGCAAGAACTATTCTCATGCCTCATTTTGGTGTTGTCCTTACACGTGTTCTCACAACCACGGGAGTTGGATGTCAACTTCAAGAGGTTGCCGCCACTCCCTAACAAGTCTATTTTAGTGATTGTTTTTCCATTTCTTTTAAAAAAGTTTAATAATTACGTCGAAAGACATTCATACACTAGCAGCAAGCAGTAGCTGTAATGGAGTGCTTAAATTTTATTCTTGACATTAAATTTGATGTTCATTTAATCGTCATCCGATAATTCATTCATAAATTTGACTTTTATTGGACTGTCATGTAAATTCTTTTTTTTGGAAGTCAATAAAAATATTAATATCATTGCCATGTGGTAACATTTGGGTCTTTTTTCTCGAATAGATATTTTTGAGGGGGACACAATTGTGTAGCTAAATGATTCCATTTACCACAAATCAACATGAAATTGATAGAAAATTCAATAAAGTTGTTGATTAAAGAGACATGTAAAAACCAATCCTAAAATTCTTGAAATTGATATCTATTAGTGTATTGCATATAGATACATTTATTACAATATACTTATTATATTTATTTTTAATTGTTACTTTTTTGGCATACTTATATTACCCTTGCATGGTTAGATAGGTGCCTCGTGATTGATATCTTTTGGAAAATTTTAGATAGATTTATTTAAGATATTTGTACAGGTCTAACTATCATGTAGAATTGCTTCCAAATATTATGCCTTACTACTCTAAAAAATATATGATTTTTTGGGGTGAATCTTAAACATATTTGGATAAATTTTTAAAAATTTATTCCATTAAAGAAAAAGTATATGAATTTTGATAATGACCCCTTTTTTTTTATTAAGGGTAAATAGTTTTTTGAAAGGGACTATACCCTTATACAAGAAGGCTCAAAAAGCCAGATGTGAACAAATAAGGCCCAAAGAATAAGAACAAGAACAAAAGTATGAAACAACATGCCTGAGAATAAAACCCAAAAACAACAACAAATTAACATAAAACCAGCGATTTCTGACAACCAAATAGTTGTTGCCCGACAAAGAAAGTGAAGCATTAATGAGCAATGAGTAAAGACTTTGGAAAACTAGCAAGGCGGAGAAGCGGTATTCTTGGAGAACAGTTTTTTCTTTTTATGCATCGTTATCTAGCCTGTAGAAGCCTCCGCAATTAGAGGATTGAATAAAGGAGGTGTATTTTCCTTATCCTCCATAGATCCAACTGGGACAACGGATTCATTATCTTCTTTTGTATTTTCCTTTCTGTCACCAACTGAATGAGATTCTTTGGCGCATTCAACAACTAGAATTTCCGAAAGAGGGGTTTCGAGACAAAAACATCTTCAGTATCTGTATTTGACTCCTCTTTGGCTTCGAAAATCAGGTGTTTAGGAGGGCATTTTTCCACTAGTTGTTTTTTCCATTTTTTCTCTTTTCCATTCCGCAAACATCGTAGCAGTGTGTTTTTTCCATTTTTTCTCTTTTCCATTTCGCAAACATCAGCAGTGTGTCCGATAGCAAAACACTTTCTGCACCTAAAGGGCAAGCCTTCATAATCTAATGATTGTGTCTAAGTTCTATTTTGGACTATAAGCTCTATATTAGCAGGGATATTTTTGGATGTGTCAAGCTCAACAAGGATTCTAGCGAAGGTTGTGTGCATGAAATCAGTGGTTTGGGGGTCAATGAAAAGGGTATGACCCAAAGTATTTCCAATAGCGGTTAGATAATGACCCTTCCTCTCTTTCTAACGTAATGATTAATTGTTTGTGGGAGTAGCAGTTTTGGGATGAATGATTGTTGGCCTACCTCTTCCTAGAAGCTTCATAATCAGGGACAATTGTTTCTAAATACTTATCTATCCTTGGTAGAATATGTGCCCCTCTTCAATGTATTGTGTAATTGTTTCAACAACTTAAAAAATCCTTATCCTCACCCTTATTTTTAGTATTGCCGAAGGCAAATTATCCTATAGTCGTCATGTTTGTTTCACCAATAATTTATACTTGTGCTTTTCAACCAATTAGAGATTGTTATTATTTTTATAAACAAATAAACACTTCTCACATTAATAATAAATATTAATAAACTTGCACATTTTTAACAAAATAATTACAAAATTTCATTTATCTTCAATTTGATTGGCCTACAAATTGAGATGTTATTGTAGCCTTCAACAATTTCAAGAAAAAGATGATGTCATAATATTTATTACAATTTATTTAAAGACTCTTGCATGGTGAAAATTAATCAATATTAAAATTGTCGTAGCACATGCACAATTCTTATCATAATCTTCATAGTAGAACATGAATTTAACCCTATTTAATGCAATTACGAATCTCTTTTAAACGCTCCAATTTGGCATTAATCTAAATTTGTATTTCTCCACATTGACGAACAAGCTGGAATTTCCGTCCTAAAATCATAGTCAACTATCGAAGCAGACGCAGATGAGGCCACATTAGGGCCATTATAATGCAATCGGTGTAATTTAGATGAAATTTGAGAGCTTGAAGAAATTAACGATAAAAGATGCTTCGGGAAAATGGGCACAATATTTTAACGAAACCCCCGCATTAACAAAATTGACATAATTTTTAAATCAATAGATTATTGTTGACTTACTTGATCTGTGTAAAATTGTGAAAATGGGCAGTAAATTTGGGAATTCAGAGGGCCAGCTGTTTGCCATTGCCAAATTTCGCACAATGCTTGGTTAACGCGCTAACGCCAATGCTTTGTTGCAATTCACTTAAGTTTGACGTCGGGTTAATATTGCTTTGGTCATTAGGAATTTTGCAATGCCTTATTTATTTGTCTATTTTGGGGATATAATGATTGATTTAAGAATAAATTTCCGGATATCCTTGACTATTCTGGAGACTGCAATTCACTGAGAAAGCCTTTTCAAAGGTTTAGCAAATGCACTCTCATATCCATGACATGGAATTCAAGTTTCTCACATGTAAACTTCTATGGGATACTCTTATACATATGCATGGCAAGTGCAAATTTTTAGTGTATGCACGTGAAGTGTTTGACAAATGATTGAATGAGACATCATCTCAGGGAATGCCTTTACCAAAGACATGGGTTTGCTCATGAGACATTAACATTGTTTCACCAAATGCAAGCAATAGCTTATATCAACCCGATCGGTTCACCTTTTCCAACATACTACCATCATGTACATTGTCATTTTAAGTGGGGCAATAATTAGCAACATTCTTTGCTCTTGTTTAAATGGGAAAGAAATTTATAATTTTGTAATTGTTATAAGAAGACTCTCTTCTAAATTTTAGATTTTGAAAACTTAAAGAGGATGTCCCCTATTTTTAAAAATGTTTTTTTGATGTTATTTTATAAACAAATATTATCATTACTAAAATCATTGAATTCTAATATAGAAAATATTTAAAACACATTAAATATTGTTTGAATTCCTAAATTTTATTGAAAAAGTTAAAATATTTAGATTATAATTTAATATTAAATTTTATTTAACTATTTTTTTAGCTCAACAAAATTTGAGAATTTTAGGGTCGGCTTGAAACCCCTATCCCTCTGCTTATTTTTTGGAAATTAGAGGAATCATTACATATTACATTTTTAGCACAGTCTCTACTAGCCTCGGTGAATTTAGCTTGGGTGAGGATGGGACCACCAGGTGCACAAGTTTCACACCGCCTCCATTTAGCTGAAGCCTAGGTTTCATACCACCTCCGTACAGTTGGTGTACACTTCATACCGCCTTCTTACGGTGATGCATACTCGGGGACGTTGGTCGGACTACGCCAAAGCAACACCTACTCCTTCGGCACTCGGGGGTGGGCTATTCCTCATACAACGGACTTGTCAATGGGAGTTGAACCTTGGAACTCCTCTTAGTAAAAGCCCGACTTTACCAATCAGCCAAGACCCCAATGACCTATCCCTCTACTAGTGTTCCGTCCTCGAGACTTAAAAAATGTGATTTTTTAAATTAACAAAGTTGTCGAGACTCCTTACAAATTTACCTAAATGCCTAATTATACGGACTCATTACAAATTTACCTAAAGTCCTAATTATATGTGCCAACTAGTGTGTATCCTTTGCCATCCGATTTAAACTCAAATAATTAACGTGGTATTTACTTAGACAAGATAATTGAATTAACTACATAATGATAAAAAAATGGAAGAAATAACCCGTAATTGACGTAACCAACATTACTAATAATATATAGTTTTGGTTACTTTCTTGGTGAGGCTACGCACATATTTGAAAGCTCGAAGCCTCCATCAATCAATGTAAAAACCATTATGAATAACCTGTAAATTTGTGTTTCCTTTTCCCTCGTTGCATGTGAGAAGAGGGGTTCGCTTTGGTGAAGATTTTTTTCTCATTTGCAAAACTCAATCTACCTTTCATGCACCATATTTTTAAACCGTAAGGAGGCTTGAAAGTTCGTGGTCTTCTTGGATTTGTGATTCATGTGCAGATGAATATGACCACCCATTTGCATTCTTGATGCACACAATTTAAGGATGTTTACACAATATTTTTATTTGGTCATATCTTATTTCCCAACACACGGTAGCAATTTATGTGAGAGTTGTCCTAACCTTTTAACACAAGTCATCTTTCTTTGCCATTGTACTCTATCAAATTAGTTTGCTAGAGGTGTCTTTTATGAAGAGAGCTTTGTTGGAAAACGTCAAATTCTGGAAGGTTCTTTTCGGAGACACAATTCCGGCAGGTGATTTTATCGGTGATGATTTTCTAACACTCTAACTTTATGAAACTATTTTATGGCACATCCGTTTCCCATCTCTATGTGGACCCTGTTTCTTCTTGTTATTGTACACTAATTTTTCCATACCGAGAATATTCCTATAGATGGTTTTTGTGATAGTTACCACGGGAAAGTTGCAGATTCCGACATAAATGAGATTAATTTTTAAAATGTCGAATGTGATTTTTTTCTCAATTGTATATAGCTGGATTGTTTCTTGTAGGATTAGACATGTAGTAGCTTTCAAAGGCACATGGATGATAATAAGAATTTAGATCTTTTTAATTGCGTTGTTTTACTCAATTTACAATATTTAGATGAGGCCATTCTTCCACTAGACATGAACTTAAATGTTTGACCAAAAATTGTAATGTAGATGTTATATATACTAGCAATTGTACTAAGAGGTACAATAGATATGCCGATAGGGTGATAACAAAAGCTAGTCTGGCGTGATGGCACTTTGTCACACTCAAGATGAAAGACTTTATTGAAGTTCGTTTCCAACAAATATAATTGAAAATATGTTCCAAAACTTTATTTATGGTACAAAGGCTACAATGTCATAAAAAAAGAGGAAAACTAAGGAGAAGGCATACAAACATGCCATGTAGAAAGGGGAGGAAAAATGTAAACAAATTTTGTAGGTAAAAAAATGAATTAAATTTATAAACAATTGCACGTTGCATTTTTAAAATCAAGATTCATGATCATTTCTCTAGAAAGCACACACAAATAATGTAGCTGTACAAACAAAGTAATCAAAATAATTTTATGGTATGGAATTGATTAAGATGGGCAACATAATGTTGGTAAAGAACATACACAAATTCATCTTTTTTGTGAGGTTGAATAATAAGTAAAAATTTATGCCCAGTTGCTTCACAAACACGAGTGTTGACCAAATTAATAAAGGGAAAGTGACGAGAATAGCCACATTCTATAACAACACAACACAAAGAAAACGAGCGTTACCATTCTCAACCTTTTTGTAACTCATAAGATGGAAAAGGATATAGATAGTTCAATAAAGGCCTTACACCAAATGCATACACCATACAAAGTATCGTATAACAACGAGATCTCACCTATAAAACTAAAATGAATTATATATTTAAAACCTATTGGCTAGTGAACTACAAATTCAACAAATAAGAACATGTTATACTCGTGTTACAGTTATGCTCCAACAAGATTAGCGTGAATTAATATATATTGGAAACTCTAAATAATAAGACATCCGTCGTGTAAAGATGTAAAGATTGAAACAATATAGATTTCAAGAATGAATTACAGTGTTAATGTTGTTATCTTGACAACCTAGTTATTAAAGTTTCAATCTCCATCATGAGATGTTGCTCATAGTGATTTTGAATCAAGCATTAGATAAAAATTGTTTGATCAATACCAACATATCTTCCAGATTGTGGTGATTAGTGACACTCACAAACAAGAGAATCCAACGTTATTGCATTCAAATAGTATCAAAACAAATAAATATTCATAGTAATATTTATTGGAAATAAATTACAAACCTTCTTGGATATTTCATTCAACAACATCAATGATTTGCATCTTGCAAGCAAATGACTACAATATGTCACATCATGATTTGTTGATCGTGACATAAGAAACTAAAAGTTTTGTGTTTTGCTTGTGTAAAAGAAGATGAAATCGAAGTTGTGTTTTCCTCAATGCATTTAAATAGTTTTGACTTTCCGGTTGTGATGCCGTCATGGTTTGGTTTGGAATATTTAATCCGAAATCTCTAAAAAGGAGCATATGGAAGATCAACCTACATAAATTTTATGCAAGCAACATACACTTGGGAAGAAACAAAGTAAGATGCCAAGACAAAATTCTCACCAAATTGAATTCACCCAACAAGAACGGAATATCATCAAACTTTCGTAAAGCTTTTTCCAAATGATCATAAGTAATGGCCCACCATCAAACTTCCCCAAATATTTTTCCAAATGAAAAACAATAGGCCTTTCCATGGTTAGAAAAGCAAAATGTCAATTTAAATATTAGATTTACATTGTATATTCAAGAAATAATTATAATATTTATCTATATCCGTTAAAATCAAATCTAGGTTGGTTAATGTAAGAGAGAAAGGTGAAATTCACATCTTCCAATTTGCTTTCAAAAATACTGAATAAAACATCATTCAACCTTAAATATATGATGAAGCATTACGCAACATATGAAATATTGCAAAGTTTTGAAATAGGATGTGGAAACTGTAGTGTTCACCATATTGACCATATATTAGAAATCCAAACGTAGCAATATTTTCTAGCATTCTTCCAGCATATACAATATTGCAGAGTTTTGAAACAAAATATGGAGATCCATTAAAATAAGTGATAGAGAAGATTTTCTTGTTGCATGAAGAAAGTGATTGAAAAGAATTGTCACATGCAACAATAAATATAATTACAAAATATAAAGATGTATTTGCATGGACCTATAAGGAGTTAAAAGTAGTGCGAAAATGATTGTGTTCACCATATTGACCATATAGAATAAATCCTTGGTATACAACCCATGTGTATGAAGAAATAAATAAAAATACCAATAGAGTATGTGTATGTCGAGATTCTGTAGTATAAATGATACAACTTGATACAATCATGCATGGAAGACAAAAACTTAGTTATAAGCATTCTTCAGAGAGTGGCTACCGAACAACGAAGTTAGAAGTCTCAATACCAATTTACAAAAAGACCAAACAACTTGACTAGTCACTAAATCAGCACACATCTGCATGATC
Organism: Taxus wallichiana var. yunnanensis; assembly: GCA_018340775.1. Lineage (NCBI taxonomy): Eukaryota > Viridiplantae > Streptophyta > Pinopsida > Cupressales > Taxaceae > Taxus > Taxus wallichiana. The sequence continues at coordinate 459,681,215 of CM031243.1, forward strand.
AACTTCCCTAAACATCAACAGTTATTTTATTAAATAAAGACAATTATTATCCGCGCACACCTAATTAACGCACCAAAATAGGCGGTTACAACCGATTCCATTTTTTGGAGAACAAGATTTTGAAAACTCTTAGTGGTTTGGATTGACAATCGTTGTACATCATGACCATAATAAAATAACTAAATATTTAATATTTATCTTTTTGGGTGATGCAAGTTTGCAAAATCCCCTTGGATGCACTGCATCATTTGCCGATCTCTAGTAAAGACAGGAAACACCATCTCTAATCAATAAAATATCTGATAATGAAACTATAGATTAACACAATAAAATGTAACATAATTAGTAGAAAACAAAGATCCAATGAAATTGCAAGTTTTAGAAAGGATGAGGGGCATGATAACTCGACCAACTCAAACAACAATAGGTAAAAATATTTAAGAAAAATAAAACAAGAAAATAAATGCCTCCTAAAAGACATGCAGACAAATCTAACTTCCTTAAAAAAATTGCTGCTAATTGTTACATAAGGGTGTAATAAACCTAAAGGGATTTCAAATAAAAAATGGTGTATAAATTGACAACAGAGTGAGACCTAGTGTGCTGTGACTATTTAGTATTAGCTTAAAAAACTAAGTTGAGAACACAAAATAAAGTTAATGGTGAAGAAAAACCCCTTTCTTCATAGTTCATGCCAAACCAACAGTAATAACTAAGTCCCTCATACTGAATCAACTGTGAGTAGATGTAGTTGAAACTTCCCCTAAGTCAAAACCCTCTACAGCCATTTCAGTTACTACCTTATCCAATCAAGTTGCAGCCCATATTAAAAATTTAGTATTGCATAATTTGTTTGGAGAGGTTTCTCCTAGGAATTGTAGTTGACATGCCTGAGAGTCTTGAACACGTATCATGATTATTCATATACATAGAGTGAATATCTATACCTCCGAGGAGTAATATCGACATTTCCTAGAAGAACACACTATTTAAATACATATCATATCAAGCCCTCACTAAAGCATAGAAGACATTTTAAACTAAACAACGAGGCCTTATCTAACAATAAGATCCATATGAACCCATATACAAAAAATACTACCATGCAATAGGAGTGTTCTGTCTAAGCACATAACATACCAAAATCATGAACTTGAGCACAAGACAACCAATCAAGGGTTTGATCAGGTTCAAAATATAGTACAAGTTTGGATAAAATATTGATTCTCTGAATTTTTTCTTAGTTTCTATTCCCTAATATTTATGGATTTCAATACCAAGGTGCCAACATTTACAGAATATGTTAGTGGATTTCTGCCAAATAAATTTTTAACTAAGTTTATCGTGGGATTTTAATTAAATATATATATGCTCTACACGATGAAATCCAAGATAAATTTTTAATAAACTCTTTGTATTTTAGTTTTTAAAATAAATCCTCATTTTTTTATAATCATCTTTTATCTTTAATTTCTCAATGAACAATTTGAAAGTCCAAAAAGAAAAACGTTAAAATCCAAAAGCTCCATGCAAAAATTAAAGTGGATGTGCAAAACAGATTAATAAGCCCTCAATTCTTTGAAAAATCTCTAGTTATGCAAGCCCGTAATGTAAAACCCCAAATTTATGATTCTATTACAGCCCTAAACATTTAAGCCCTATGAAAGAACAAACACAGGTGAGTTGCAGGAAATTTCTATACACCCTTGCTTCTTCATACACTACTAACCCCTTTAAAGTGATTTAAAATCTTACATAACAAATGTATAAAATGTTCAAGTTACGCAAAAAAATCAATTGCTTCTTAAGAAATAAAAGGTAAAAAAACAAATCACTGACCTGTATCTGTCTCTGACTGTGTTATGTACAAATGTCATCTCTTTCTAATAATTAATAACCAAATTTATATGAAACTCAAATTTAATTCCATTTTTAAATTCAAGTATCTTAATTTAAATATTAATAGGCACATTAACAATTGTGACATATTTTCAATCTTACTAATCACATTATAATCCCTTTAATCTAATTAATAGTATTTAAATCAATATTTATATCGTAATAAGAGAGATGTTACTTCTTGATAATATAACATATGCGGAATTTTATTGTATGCTCACAAAGTATTCAATAGAATGACTAGCCCAAATGTCTTCTCGTGGAACATGATAATAGAAGCTTAAAGAAAACATGGGATTCTTGAAGAGGGATTGACATTTCTTTACCAAATGCAATGAAAAAAAGTCTAATCCAATCACTTCGCCCTTGCCATCATTCTTTCGGCTTGTGCCAAATTGGGACAACAAAATGTGGTGTCATAGAATTTCATCAGATAGACTCCCTCCCCAAACATCTAAGGCATAAAAATTTATTGTAGAAAAATACACCTTCTTTTATGACATGTCAAGGGAGAATGTTATGCATCTAGAATATAAATCAATATAAGGAGCCTATAGGATCTTATGCTTGTACTACATTGTTCGCTCCTCCCCATCCCACAACCTTAAAACAATTTAAGATAACATATATTTCACTACAAATTGCAACTCCAACAAGCTTAACATTGTTATCCTCTCGACATAGTTTGCTGACTCATGTGCGATTGCTAGTGTAGACACAAAAATTTGGTTCGTTAGCCCCTCATCTCACGTTCACTTGTCCCTTCATTGTCATTGTGCACACTTGAACCCATGTCCATATTAAAAGTCCCATTTTCCCTCCTAAATCACATTTATTCCCATTAATTTCTATTTTCCTATCTTAATTCTATCCCATCCCATCATTATTTCATCTCTCTTTATCAACCCTAATTACATTTAATCATCCCTAAAACATGTTTATTACCTTAATCACATCCCATTTATCCTTTCTAGACTCACCACCTACCCTCATTTAATATTTCCAACCATCCAACCACTATTTCTCATCCCTATGCATCCCAACTCACCTAATCAACTTCTAGCCCTAATCTAACCCTAATGGGGCCTCATCCCTCGAGTTGTGCATCATCCCCATAAGCCAAATCAACGGTTCTCCATAGTCGATGGAAACTGCACTGCCAGTGTCGACGACACTATAAATACATAACGCCCTCCTCAAAGAGGATGAAAATTTGGAGATCCGACTTCTAGTGAACTTTTACGAGTTTCTTGTCTTGTTGCATGAGTTGCCATTAACCTCTTGAAGTCATCTTGGAGCCTTTATCAATCATCTTGGAAAATTTGGATCTTGGATATTGTTTGAAGCCATATCTTGATCCATCACTTCTTCACCAACCATTTACGAGCACATTCGTCATTTTGGAGATGTGCGACCACACCACCACCCTTGTTTCCTTCTCATACTTCATTTGTCATCCATCAACCCTCATCAAACCCTAATTCATCCTTGGTCATCATTTATTCTTCCATGGTCTTCGTCGACCGATTTGCATCAATCATTTTCTGAATTATGACCTCTTTGCTATAAGTTTCTCGGTTTTAACACCCATATCTTGCGATATTTTTGTTATTCATATCAGCACCCTAGGATATCACTTCTTATTCTGATCGTAAATCGACTCCCTGCAGTCGCCATCGATCCCCCTTTTCCCTAATCATATTTACCTCTAATCAGGGTCGAATTAAGGGTTATGAGCGCCTTAGAAGTAATACAATTAATGCCTTCTATAAATAAATGAAATATATAGTAGAAAAAATAATTTAATGTGACCAAATATTGTATTACTTGATATGTTATACCTCTACCATTCGAGGAAAACATCCTAATAATTTTTTGTAGCTAGTGGACACACTAAAATTAGGTCACACTCCCCTTTAGTCCCTCAACGAATAAGCACCCTTCATCACATTCACCTAGCCATGACCCCTTTCACCCCACTAATATTAATTTAATTAATTAAATTAATTCATTATCCTCACTATATTTATTATTTAAATATCTTAATTTAAATAGTATCCACACATACTGATTCACTTAGACATCTCACCAAGCCAACTCACCTAAGACCTATTCTTAGTAAGTTACCATAACTAACTAAGACTTACCCAAACCCTAAAAATCAATGCCTACATTCCCTCTAACCACATTCTCGCATGCTCACAAGAAGCTCCTAGTCTAATCCACGGGTTAACGACACAAGATCTGAGAAAATCAAGAGGATCTCCCTAGTTTAGTAAACCTAGGAAATCCCGCCTTGACCCGACTCCAGTTAATCAGGAACCTCCGTCAGTTACCCTTTTAACCCCAAAACAACCTTATTCTCAAGGTTGGAAGTTGGAAGCGAGGAGGTTGGCGAGCATTAACATGTCTCGGAGAGATAACACATCTTCAAAGAGTGAATTCCGGTGAGAACCCGCATGCGAACTCTATTTCACAAAACAAACATAATAGAAAGGGCACTCCTAGGATCACATTTTTCTTAGTGTTTCGTTTGGCTTGCGTTTTGAGGTGGGAGATCACGTTCTTCACTTTTTGTTCATCCTTGCACACTCCTCATCATAGCTGGTGTATTAAAGGCTTCACCTAAGTGTGCTGGGCCATATCACCATCATTCTCAAGTGCAGTGCGATTTCACACCATATTTTAATTCACAACCACTTTTCTTTCATCCTTTGTTTAAATTTCACAGTAATCGCCGTAATCGAGTTACCTCGACCGCCATCGGTTATACCCAACCGACGTCGGTTCCAGGTCCTTTTTCTAACCTACTCAAAAGGACATTTTTATTCATTTTCTTCCACTTTTCATAGTCCCTGTCACTACCATCATACCCATTGACGTTGTAAACACCATCAGATTTGGCATACCTGTCAGATTTCACCTTTGCCTTATTTTTCACTCACTTGTCCATTTTCTCGGTGATTGGGAGTGGTAACCCTGACCGGCGTCATTTTTGCCCTAATTGGCATCGGTTAGCCTGTTTCACATTCCAGCCACCATTTGGTACCTAATCCACTTTTTTCACCAAATTCACTGTTCGCTTATTCTCTATGTGATTTACTGAAAGCAGTCCTACGATCGATCTTGGGTCACATGGTGTCGACTCGAAGACAAAAAGCAAGCACACTCGTATTTCACGCCGATTTTCAACCACTCCCACGTGTCCTTCACCACATTCCATTTTATCACCAACCATGGATCCCATCCAACCTATTACTATCGCTACGGAGATGAGGCATTTGCACGACTCCTTGACCAAAACCCCTGTTGCCTTGCGGTTTCACCTTTCCCACTTGTCCACTCAAGATGCCTTGGGTCGGTTGATATATGACATGCCCGTATCTATCCCCGACTCTCGCTCCCACTCCTGTATTGGCCCCATCGGCTCTGTCTTTGCCCGCATCTACCTTACCCCCGGTCATTTTGCAGCTAGGTCCTATACCCACTATAACCTGCTAATGTCTGCTAGCTCCGTGGCACCAGCATTACATCCACCATACCGCTGACAACTACTCCAAACAAACCTCATCCGCCCCTAATGTCTCACACATACCCGTAGCTCTATTACCACCTCGAATGTCGGTGACCCCTACCCCATTTCGAACGTGGTCCTTTCCATTCCACAATCTTTATCCCTATTTCCACTAGGGTTACCATGACCCTTCCACCCCATATACATACTATCAACAACCTCCGTTTCATCCATTATACACACCGGATACGTACCCCCTGTTTCACTACCTTCTTCTCAATCAACCTACATGGCAGCCCCATACACTAGAGTGCTATCCCTGTTATATGCTTAAAACCAACCCTCTCATGCTACATGTTGCACCCAATCACCGCAACCCACCAACAACCTAATTAAATTGATGTTGGACAAGATGCAGAACATTGGAGGCATCGGTTTCAGCTCCTGCAACACTCTCACCTACGACGAGATTTGTAATGAGCCCATTCACCCATCCATTCCTATCTGCTCATACCCGTGCATTGGGAAATGCCTAAATTCAATCATTTTAATAGCAAAGAAGACCTGCAACAACATTTGTGGTCATTCAAACACGGGTGTTATCTGATCACTCATGATGATGCCTTGCTCTTGAGAACCTTTCCCATGTCCCTCATTGGACTTGCATTAGATTGGTATAGTGGGTTACCTAGACACTCTATATTCTCATTCAATCAGGTAGCCCAAGCCTTCTTGGATCATTTCTCTATCAATATCGTTAAGAAGGTTACCATGACCGATCTATACTCCACACGTCAGTATGAGGACGAATCTATCATAGATTTTGTCACTTGCTGGTGTAGCTTGATCAACCAACTTACCTTCCAACTGCACAAACAAAACTCATCGAGCTCTTCACATGGGCTTGTGCTAGGCATATCTCACTGACCTTGCAGGTCCAAACCTTTCGAACATTCGATGAAGCATTCACTATGGCACGAAAGTTAGAGATTCGGGCCATCGAAGAGAAGAAAATCCAATTACGCAATAAGAATTTGACATTCAAGTCAAATGATACCTCTTCTTCTTCTAAACCACACACCAATTATTCAAAAGCTAAGGGCACCGCTAATGCGGTCGTACTCAAGGTGGCCCGACTCATTCGTCACAAACTACGCTACCCCCTCATCTAATCTCTCACCTGTCTAGACTTTTCAATTCAAATGAGAGCAGCAGAAATATACCCCAATTGGGGAACCTTACTCTTCTGTCTTAGAAAAGCTCATCAAAGCCGGAGCCATCACCCTTCCACCTATAAAACCACACACTGGTTTTGACCCTGCTCGCCCCATGCCCGCATGGTATAAAGAACACGACTTCTGTAATTATCATCGAGTAAAGGGTCATAGTGACAACAATCGCATCACTTTCAAAAATATTGTCTAAGAAATGCTCGAGAAAAGTAAGTTAAATGTGGATAATCCTAATGCACCCGCCAACCAAAACTTGCACATCTTCAAGAAACCATTTCCCAACCATGCCCCTTCTTAAATCCGATCAAACTGGTGAGACCTCAACTCACGATATCCATACCTCGTGAGGTTCACGCTATCTTTAATGACGTACATGTCATCTCCCAATTACCCCATATTCCTTCCATAGAGGAGATCCTAGCCGAAATCCTCCTTCCATGTTGGAACCAACCTCCCCTGTTCCTTCACCAATAGAGGAACACCTTTCATCTCCTTCATCACCTATGGAGGAGTCTTCCGCTAACATTGAGACCATCTCACCCTTGGCTTCACCACTTAGAGAACCTTTACCCACAGTACCTCCTCCACCCATAGAGGAGCACCCATTACCTCCTCCACCCATAGAGGAGCACCCATTACCTCCTCCACCCACATAGGAGCACCTATCCATTCCTCCACTTATAGAGGAGCTCCCATCATCTCCTCCACCCATCATAGACCCAATTGAGATACCTTTGCCTCTTGGCGAGCATTCTCCATTAGCTACCCAAAATCCTACTGACCTACTTTCGGCTCTCTTACCCATGGAAGCTGAAGCTAGCCAATTCCCGTCTCTAAGACACATTTTACGGGAATTACCATTAGGTCCTCACCAACTCCACCTATAGACGTGTCATTCTCATGTTTGGCTGATCACTTAGATTATGTGGATAGAGCCTTACTATGGGGCGTCTTTTGCTTCATATCTCAACACGGATGCAAAGATCACTTCTTGCGATACCTCCACTATCTACCCAAAATATTTGACCAATCGAACCAAACATAACCACCCCATCGCAACCCCTTCCATGACACCTGTTATAGCTCAAACCACACCCTTACCCATAACCCGACCTACATCTAAACCCAAATCCACACATACAACATCTTCCTCAACTAAACCTATTACCACTTTAGGGGTCACCCGACCACCAGCCTTACTCATCCACCTATTAAACTGGATTTAGCTACATCCTCCAAAGTCAACACCACACCTACTCCGACACCCAAACAGAAGCACCAAACCCATATAACTCATACCTCGGCCACACCAATCACACTCCGCACTTGTCTGTCTGTCTTAGGACCTCAACTGCCCAACATGGTCAAGCAACCTCCACCCACCAATAAACCAAAAACACAACAGCCCATTCCTTCCTCACAAACCTCTAACCTACCCAGACGCCCAACCCGACTTACACCTACACCTGCAGCCTCTTTACCACCCATACCTCCAATACCCTCAGCTATTGCTTCACTACCCACTACACTTCAGTCGCTATCTCTCACACCTCAAGCACGACCCACGTCATCTACCTTCACAAAACCCCTATTATCCCCATGGGTAACTCACCCTCTTCCTCCATCTGCTTTTCCTTCTAGACCTCGTACACCCACATCACCTTTACCCAAGAAGGTGCAACCCAAAAACAAAACTCCACTACCCCACAATAAGGTAGTCAAAACAACCACACACCCTCCTACCTGTCCATCTACTATACCCCTACCTAAACAAACATGACCGATACCTAAAACTACACCAAAGCACCTAAACCTCTTCCAAAAACCATTCCTCGACAATCAACCATGCCTACACCCAAACCCACGTTCACTTCTCATTGCGATCCACTAGCAGGGTCCTATGCCAAAATTTTAACCAACCTCCTTGATACTTTTGTCATCACATTACCGCCACTCAGACCTTACGACCCCCTCAAACCCAAGCCAAAAGGGTTTGACGATACTAAATTTTGCATACCATCGTGTGTCAGGGCATGATGTGGAGAACTGTAAGGCCTTGAAAATTGTCCTTATCAATTGTGTCCACTAGAAACCAACTTTGATGACGATGACCTTCTCGACAAGGATCCTACTTCACCGACACCCATTCCCACACTGCCCACTCAACAACCACAACCTCCACCCTCATAGCTCCTAGAGCCACCCCCAAGATTTGAAATTAACATGGTTCGCATTAGAGAACTTGCCACGCCACCACCCAAATGTCATTGCGCCCAACTCACCTCACAAGGTTTTTCTCCTCTAGTAGGTTTTTTCCTATCGTGTCATTATACCACTCATCCTACACCTTCTCCATTTTCCAAATCCCCTCAAATCAACATGATACATGTCACTACACGTGCGCAGAAGGGTAAAGAAAAGGAAACTGACCCACCAACCAATCCTATACCCAACATACCATCTACACCCATACCTAAAATAACTATCCGTGGCCCCATGTACCCCATTTCTAATGGCGTCACACATCGCACCATGCTCAAATAATTACACCAATCTCCCTCAAAATGTCCCTATATGACCTCATTCAAACCTCTAGAATACCATTGTCAAGCTCTCATGGAGGTTCTTCAATCTATTGAGGTTTTACCCAATGACCCTACACCCGTAGCCTCCATTATCACACCCCATCATGTAGCCTCTCTCACCAAATTACCATCTTCATCTTCACCCCACCTTGTTCACCAAGTGGCCTCCCTTAGCTTCTCAGAGGAAGAGATCACACCACACCAAAACGATGACCAGACTCCAACCCTCTTTTTCTCTATCCACATCAACGACATACATGTACACCGTGTGATGATTGATGGGGCGCTAGCATTAACATCATTTCATCCCATGCATTCGCTCAAATGCACATACTTGACAATTACATGCATAAACATCCGGTCACGTTATGTTCATTCAATAACGCTATCACCTCTACACTAGGCATTGTCATCCTCCATGTTTGTGTGGGTCCCGCACTGCATTCCATAATTGTTTTATGTTTTAGAGGGGGCATTCAATATATTTTGTTGCTTGGCCAGACCTTGGATCCGTGTCATGGGTTGTGTTCCTTCCACTTTACATCGTTGTGTAAAGTTTGAACACGAAGGACACACTTATACCATTCCAGCTGACCCATCACCTTTCAAAACATGCAATGTGCTTTACCGACCCAATGATGTGCTCATACCTATCAAGTCGTCTACCTCCGTGACCACTATCACTTCACCTACACCTCCACCTACCAAGATAACACCCTTCTACCACACATACCTCCTCCATTCCTACCACTACCATAAGCTCCACGGTTGACCCATCACTTCCCAATTCGTTAATTCCACCTCCGCATCAACCTCGACACATTATCCATACAGCCTACCTACATACCAACCACCGATCCTTGGAAGGTTTTTTTCAATGCCTCACTCTGGGAGTATCGCTATATAGTGTTAACACATTCCTTACTCCATAGGAGTATAAAAGTCTTCACCAACACCCTCATTACAATTGCCGCATATGAGAACGCCTCATTTATAGTCCTCCTCATCTTCGTACTAGTCTCACCTATGGGGGACTTGATACTACCACTTACACACCTGAACCACCATCACAAACCCGCCCATTTTCACTGACTTCCAATCACTTACCAATCACCATTTTTCCCACACCTTCTTGCACCGATGTGTGTGGAAGGGTTTTGGTTTTAGATTTTATGAGCAAGGCCGCCATACCGTTATTCCATGTACCACCCGCAAACATAACGACCGTAGTGGTATCGGCTTCCCAAACCACCTACCAAATAGGCCCACATTGAACTCATTAAGGACACTAGCTCTTCTCCACCTTCTTCACCCGCTCCACCTTCATCACCATCCTCACCGACGAAGTCAATGGATCCTGAATCTATCCCTCCTAACTTTATTTTTTTCATAAACACCATTTCCTTGGGGCCTCTGACTTATCAACGTGAGGGTGAGGCCCCTTCCACTCTTCCCTTCTGTATCCTGAAATGATTGACGATGACACACCTATAATTAACTTTGTTCAATGTCGGGATGATGAATCCATACTCACCTAACTGGTGCAAAAGACTCATATATTCGCATTGGTCGTTACCTTTTGAGACAAACATGTTGAATGAATCGACTATCGAGATCAACATTCATACTGGGACAACCCACACATCCTAAAGATCGGACAATCTTTAGATCTTCAACAGAAAGCCATCACTTATTTTCTCGGAGAGCATAACCATGCTTTCTCTTGGTCTTACCAGGACATGAATGGTATTGACCCCACCATAGTGGTCCACAATATCAGAAACCGTTCGATGTCAAACCCATCAAACAAAAGCTAAGGAAAATGCCGCCATCAATGGATCATCACTACTACCGAATACTACAAAGAAAAAAATAGGTGGAAGCCATACCACTCATCACACACGAAAGCCGAGAAAATATGTGAGTTCATTAACCACCACATCATTTGTCGCTTTGGTGTTCCTCATCACCTCATCATTGAAAATGGAAAACAATTCAAAAACAAAACATTGCAAAAAATTTGCAAAGCATTTGGCATTCAAAGCTTAGTTTCTCATCACCTTATTACCCACAACTAATGGCCACAGACGAATCCACTAATTAAACCCTCAACAAAATTTTCATGAAAGTGGTTGATGATACGGGAATGATTGGCATACACACATTCCTTTTGCCTCGTGGGCATACCCCACTAGCATTCACACTTCCCCTGCGGCCACACCATTTTCTCTGGTCTACAGATCATGAGGCTATTCTTCCTCTCAAATTCTAGATCCCCTCACTCCGCATTTCTCTCCATGACATGCTCATGATGATGTGACTTTCGTCAAGGGGACCATTTAGTACAACTAGAGTTATTAGACAAACGTTGTCTTAATGCTTTGGATCACCTTCAAGTTTACCAACAACGTATCAAACGTGCACTATGAAAAATGTGTTCATGAGCGAACCTTCCAAGTCGGTGACCTTGTTCTGAAAGAAAATCAACACGTAACCAAAGCAAAAAAAAGTAAATGGGGAAAAATTACTCCTAATTGGCTTGGACCATACATTGTGACCCATACTTACGGATCAGGTGCTTATCATTTATCTTCACTCGATGGTAAACCCAAACCTAAGCCCCTTAACGCCTTGCATCTTTAACCATTCTATTGTTGACTTGTTGTCTGCCTCACCTTTTGTCTCTTTCAATGCTCATCCCTTGAGTGCATTATTCACTTGATATACCTCACCAACAATTCAACAAGAATCATGTGAGTACCCGTCACTTGTTATCTTCTCTTGAATTTGTGTATCATGGTGTTGCACATAGCATGATTCTCATGGATACTTTTTGTTTACCCTTAGATGAGATCCCATGGTTGTTTCACCTTTCTTTTTGAACAAGAGTCCTATCGTTCACCTTGGTCTTGTCTATGCCTTTTGTAAAGACCTCACATGGGACCAAACTCCTTGAGTCAAACTTCTATTAAAAAGATGACTCCCTCAAAAGGACATCTTCCTCTCAAAAAATTGATGCTATAAATGACATTGCTCCTCGAAGGACAACTATCTAAAGCTCTTAAAAGAGAGAGAGAGAGCAGCCGAAGCTTCACCGCATCAATCGGACTTCACGAAGACCTCAAGGAGTTCAATTTTATTTATCCCATATAGACTTCCGCATCGATCATTCTATCAAAACAAAAAACTTTTTAGTCATGGACTTGCCCATTGCGACCTAGGACCTCTTGCCCAAAGGGCCCATTACTTATACTCTATATAAAATTAACTACCTTTCACCCTTCTAACCATTCCCACTCTCATGTCCTCATTGCCTCAAGGGACATCTTAGAATTTAGACATTGGGTGATCTGTGACTACTTTTCATCATAGAGCAGTCCAATCGTGCAATGTCTTTAGGGTCTTATGTTCATCACCCTCTCTAATGTATGATCTCGCTCGGTATGATCCTACCCAATCAGTGGATTTATTGTCCCCTGCTATCTTTTAACCATATTTGTTTACATTTTGATTATCTTATACGGGACTTGGTCCTTGACACTTACTTTTGGGGTGATCTTCTTCTTCCACCACAATCACCCCCACCTACATCATTTTACCTATAATCTACCCACACCTAATGATATAAACCCACAACATGCCCAAAAACCTACCAACTTATTTTCACACCTCCTCATTTTTCCCTAGCTTATGGGAGAACTACATTGGCTTGAGGTCCCTTTTCACCGGGACTATACGGGTAACACTCCAAAGGCATGGGGCCCTCTGGAGGTTAGCTCGACCACTCTCTACCCTAAAAATACATCTTCCATGTTCCCCACCATTTACACCACATCTCACTTAGTTTTCCTTTTATATATAAAATTGGAAATTAAGCCACATACATAACAAGTTGCTTCATATTTTATACATTTATTACACCTACCATTTCTCTATCATCACTATGCATAAATTATACCACATCTCACACATGACCTATAGTATCATTCATTACAAAAATAATGAATCACAACTTCACCTTACTTTCAACCATGACCATGCCTAACCAAACCTAACTCATCCATGCCATTAACCTAACACGACCATGCCTAACCAAACCTAACTCATCCATGCCTATAACCTGACTCAATCCATGCCTAACCAAACTTAACTCAACCATGCCTACCAACCCGACTCGATCCATGCCTAACCAACTTAACTCATCCATGCCTATAATCGACTCAATCTATGCCTAACCAACCTAACTCAATCCATGCCTAAACTCACCTAATTTCCATCCATATCAAAACACCAAACCCATATCTCATCTAATACAAACAAAAATCCATATCTCATCTACCACAAGCCATAAATCAATATCTCATAAACACATCAAAAATCACAAAATACCATGTATATCATCATATAAATCAATATGTGTATCTCAATATACATGCCTATCTCACCATGTCCATCATCTCACAATGTCAAAAGGCGATGAACAATACAAAATGTCATCATCGCACGGAGTTGGTCTCATATATACAAAAAAGAATGAATCAATACAAAATCTCTTCGGCACGTAGGCCAGTATAAGTATAAAAAAACTATTATACATCAAAAACAAGGTGACCACATATCAGGCATCTCACCGGATGTCCTCCATCTCTTGTGTCACCTATACCCTCGGCCTCCTGTGTCCCTTCTGGCACCTCACCTAGAGCTGGTCGCCATGCATTGGTGGCCTCTCCCTGATTGGGCCTCGGAGCTCACTGACCTCATGTACTCTCCACACTATGAGTTGGGATCTCATCCTCTCACTGGGCACCTTTCTTATGTTGTGTACTGCATAGGATATGAAATCTATCCCCGCCGCCATAAGCTGGTCATGATAAAGATCTCGCCTCACCTAGGGCATCCCATAACCTAGATGCATACATGGTCGTCACGTGGTGGTCCCATAGGTCTCGGCCCCGTATACTCGCCCTATAGCAACCTACCTCGCGCTTACTACCGTGAACGGGACCTACTCCCAAAGGTGCCTTTGGTGGTGCCCCATACCCCTGTGACCGTAAGGCCCCAATATGTGTTTGTAAGGCTGCCACCGACCATGACCCATCCCCATCTCCTCCATCTCCTCCATCTCCCATCATTCATCAGGCTCGTAAATGGCCACCTATATGTGTAGCTCTACTACCTCTATCTCTGAACCTCCAATTAGATATGTATATCGTAGTATACCCAAATGGGTAATCAATGTAGCTACCTGCCCCTGTAGGGCATCTCTTTACACTGTAATGGTAGCTAGGCAGCTACCCCGGTCTAGGTGGTGTGGCTTGTAACTGAGCCACCCACCACCGCATGTACCTATCTCTGTTCATCCAATGTCATCTATCCACTGATCCACTGGCTGCTCCTCCTCCCTTGTGGGCACTGTAGGCTATGGTAGAGGTAAGGGCCTCTCCACGTCATCTCTCTGATACTGTGGGAAGGGTAGAGGAATGTCCTATAAGAGCTCGAACGCCGTCGACTACTATGTCTACCGGGATCATCTCATCCTCCCGACACGGTAACCTCAGTATCCACCTCTCTAGCTCGGAGCTCAGCTAGCTCGTCATACATATGCCTATATGAGGGGAATCCCACATATGGCCTTGATATAATGTCCACTCCAGATAATTCCTCTCTAGTAACTACCGAAAATGGGCCACATCATGTGTCAACCTATCCGATCACTACTCTCCTATCACTAGCACCCATCTCCCGTATCCCACCCACACAAATTTAGGTGTGAATGCATCTACTTGGGGCATCCCTATAGGTCGCACACACACTATGTGCTCGTATTCCTAGCGAGTGTAGTATAAATGTACAACACAAGCTAAACTCCGCATAAACCGCCTATATGCCCAAAATCAGTATAAATACACCAAGAATCTTTGGTGCCCAAGAAAAGAATGTCTCATGCACCATCATATCATGGAGTACCCCATCGCTGATCGGGAAAGTGTCCACCCTTTGCATCGGCAAAGGCATATCATCACACCGCTGCCTCCATCAACTGAACCACTAGCCTCATCTCATCCAGATGGGCTAGGTACATCTCTCCATAGCTCAAATTGGCATTATGGAATCTTAGATCATCCGCCCTCACCAAAAATGTCCCCAATCATCTGCTTTGAGGCCTTAAAGGAGATAGTGTAAACTGGGCACCTAATATGGGTAACCGCAAAACTGGAACACGTCCTCGGGGTGATAGTCATCTCACCGCCGTTGGCGGGTGGAACGTGTTAGTCGCGGGATCCCATCTATCAATGAGTGTGACCATCAAGTGGGCTGCCGAAAAACATGTCTGTAGTGACAAACCCCACTCAAGTCCATTGCCTCCACATGTGCAGCTCCTCTAACGGGGTCATTGCGGCTGCAATGTCACCACATAGAGAGGGAACCCTCGTCCCACATATGTAATTACGATCTCCCCGTAACCAATCCAAGAACGACATTAATCCACATGTACCATGACCATATTCACCACTTGTCATTATCCTCCACCCTATTTTCACCCTACCCATCTCAACTACCTAGCCCACATCACTTTTGCACCCTTGTGCCTAAAATCCTGACCGCTACCGGTTCATTCTAATTATTCGGTCACCTTAAACCGGAATTAGTCACCTATTTGGTGACCGATACCGCGATTAACCCTTACCGACCACACGGTCACCCTTAACCAACATCGGTCACATGTTTGGTGACCGATACCGGTTCCACCTAACCGACACCGGCCACACTTGACCGACACCGGTCATTGTCGTGGAAAACTCGTGTCTTCCCAAAACCCCCTTTTTCTAAAACCCTCCCCCTACCCCTTTTACCCCACCTACAATGACCTAAACTACCCCTGGACCTCTACCCACCCCACCTATACAATTTACTACCCTCCCCCTTCCTCTTTTTCCCGTTATTCCCCCCATACCCAAATTTAATTTTTGCCCACCCACAAAAAACAAAAAACCGACAAACCAACATTTTTATATACCAACCTCTAATCTATCCACACAATAATGTAGCGTAGGGAACTTACCTCTTCGTAGCGCTCTCCGTCTCGGTGGCATGTCCGGCCGCATTATACCGGTGGCCCGCTTGATCTCTCTCGGTCTCCGCCATCACTAAATAGCTACTCACAACCTCCAACCAATAAAATCTTGTCGATCCTGTGGACCCACTGCTCACCAACCAAACCCTCGTCAAATCAAACTCGCCACTCACTGTTCCATTTCCTTGAACACCTTTTCTCTCTTTTTTTGTTTTCTCACTTCGCAAATACTAAATGAATAATAAAAAACACGGATTTTTTTATTTTTATAACCAACCCGACCTAATTGACGTCCGTTACCCTCGACCAACATCACGCTTGTTCTACCTAACCGTCGCATTTCGGTTTCCCGATACCAACATTGGTTATCCATAACTAGCATAGGTCACCCTCACCTACACATTGCCTTCCCTTTTTCTGCTTTTACCCCACCCTTCACCCTGCTCCTTTATCCAACCCCACCTTTACCCAACCCATTTACCTTACCTTTCCTGACCACATCATTTCCTACCTCCCTTTGTCCTCCTTTGGGGACTCATTATTTTACCCTTACCTTGGCCTTACCCGTGTCATGACTTAGATATTTGGACTGGACCATCGCTAGTGACCTTTGACCTCATGTGTTCACTATACCTTGTGGCACTTTGTTACTGTGTTGATTGATCCGATGACCTTACCTAGCCTATTGGTGTAACCATTTATCCGACCCTACCTTTGGTGCACTCGAGATCATACCTAAACATTCCTACCCCTAACCTACGTTGTGTTTCGACCATATCCTATACCTTGGATACCGAATGCACTTCAACCTTGTTTTGATAAACCTATCGACCTTAGACGATGTAGAGTTTTCTTGCTCTTTAACTCCAAGAGTGTGCTACGGTTTATTCACTTGCATGTGTTTGAATGTTCTTACCTTTGACCTGCACTCCATTACCTACATTTCCCGAGTAGACCTTTAACCCTTCCTCCCCATGCCCACCGCCTTTTCCTCCCAATTACCTTTTTATGAAACCACTCACCGATTCGACTTCGGCCTCGCAGTTCCTCGGTTTGAGGGGGATCACCTTCACCCACACATGGGGCAACCACATCTTATTTTTGTGAGCGCCACTTACCAATACAAGATACACAACAAAAAGGGGCAAAATGTAGACACTAACATTAGGTCACACTCCCCTTTGGTCCTCGACGAATAAACACCCTTCATCACATTCACCTAGCCATGACCCCTTTCACCCCATTAATATTAATTTAATTAAATTAATTCATTATCATCACTATAGTTATTATTTAAATATATTAATTTAAATAATATCCACACATACAGTTCACTTAAACACCTCACCAAGCCAACTCAACCTAAGACCTATTCTTAGTAAGTTGCCATAACTAACTAAGACTTACCCAAACCCTAAAAATCAATGCCTACATTCCCTCTAACCACATTCCCACATGCTCACAAGAAGCTCCCAATCTAATCCACGGGTTAACGACATGAGATTTGAGGAAATCAAGAGGATCTCCCTAGTTTAGTAAACCTAGGAAATCCTGCCTTGACCGACGCCGGTTACCCCTAACCGTCACCGGTTAATCCGAAACCACCGTTGGTTACCCTTTTAACCCCAAAACAACCTTATTCTCAAGGTTGGAAGTTGGAAGTAGAAGGTTGGCAAGCATTAACATGTCTCAAAGAGATAACACATCTTCAGAGAGTGAATTCCAGTGAGAACCCACATACAAGGAAGGAGATCAAGCATTTTCTCTTACACAGCCATCCTAGCCATGATCTAATCTAACCAAGTAGAGAGGAATGTACATGCAACCCATGCAAAAGATTTTATTCAGGTGGTGATCACTGCAGACCTTCAAAACCCTCATCAAGCACCTCCATCCCTCACTCACAGCATTCGGGACGTAATCCAAGTATGTATAACGTCATACTTTTCGGTTTATTTCATTTCATCATCATTTTATCATTTATTGTTTACTATCCACCTATTGACCTTCTCCAACATTTCCACCTCCATATACCCATTAAAGCCTTGCCAAAGCCTACTACCCCCTATCACCCAATACCTCATCCGACTCAACCAAAGTCCTTTGTGCAATCACAAAGGAGACCCAAAGCTTGTTCTGTGGCATTTCCATATTTCCACAGTGGCACCGGTTACACCTGACCACCGTCGGTTACCCTTAACCGACATCGGTCTCTGTATTTTCCCATATAACCCAGAATAGAGACCTACCCACCAAATTTCATCTCACCCTCATCCACCTGTGATCTACCCGAGACCTCTATCAAACCTGCAAAACCCAGAACCAATCATTTGACCTTTGGATTCTATTCTAGCTTAGCCTGTTAGATTAGATCTATTTCTTATTGTGTTTTAAGTGAGATACCTAAATCATTTCAAATTACAATAGGATTTACTTTGTTTACAACATTAAATTGTTTAAAACAGTGGACTGATAGCCATCTAGGAAGTATCACACTTCTTGGATCTAGCATACGCTAGGCAGTTCACTGCCCATATTGTTTAATTCCTTCTGGTGGTCTTTCTTTGCATTACAGGTAGTTCCTCCTAGCCAAAAGGAATCTCTCACGATCAACTGTGGATTCGGAAGTCATACACGCACAATAACCCATCAACCAACATTTGAACAGGTATTCCTCCTATGCCCATTACCCTATCTGTTTTGTCAACACTTCAAAGAAACGATCTAAGAATCAAGTGAAACAACTAGTACTATCTAAATCCATAACTAATTCTCTAACATATAGTATATTATAATCCTCATCTTCTCATATATTTCCAACTATTTATTCCCATGTTCTCTACATATTTCACCTTTTGATCTCTCCTCCAAAAAACATCCAAGACTTTAAAAAATTACAAAATATGAATAATACATAAGTATGCATTAAATTTAAGAATAACACACCAATGAAACTTGCATAAATATTTAAGGCCTCCTGAATATCATATTCTTAATACAATTACATAATTTTAATTTTATTTTGAATGAAGTGAATGTAAATTTGGTACAGAGTTTACAACACAGTAATAATCTTCTCACGTTAATTTCATAGTGCAAATATCATACAAATATATAAGAGAGATTATTCCTATTTTCTAGGAGATTCTAGTACCTATAATATCTCCCAAATAATCTCTCTAACAATATCAACCTCCCAACAACCCTATATTCGTAGTATTGTTGTAACTTACAACAATACATCTAACAAATATAATATTATAACTACTAACCCAAATATATATTTTCTCACACATGTAAGCACTAACATGATATTTTCCTAACATTCCCCCCTTAGTGCAAACATGGAAGAAAGCACATATGAAAAAATGGAAACAAAATCATATGCCTCCACATACTTTTAGGTCTGCATCTTTTGGCTTGGATCTTGTTGTTTGGATCTTGTTGCACATGACTAATCCACTTCACCATAGTGAATCCCATACCGATGATCACACTTCCACCGATTCACCTACATACACGAACTCAACAGTTCCCGCTTTCACTTCTAGTGAATGCTCTTTCACCGACTCGATCGATGTTAGAAGTATGACAATTGAAGAATCTTAGCAGTTAGAGGATCACTCTAGTTCAACTGCCCTCCTATACAACTATTCTCAATATTTGCAATGAAAATTCTCCTCATTTCAATCATAACATGGGAAGGAAACCATACACTATTTTATTCTCGCACACCCATACAATGAAAAGAGATGCCACCATACCAAAATGTGGCCCCATCGTTGGTGTTTGACGAGAGGCGTTGATCATCCTCCTTCCTTTTTGTTGCCTCTCGACCTCTAGTATGAAGCTTCTAACTCATTCGAATCCAATCAATAAGCTCAATTACAATTCAAACGTCGGTTTCAACTCAAAATGCGTCCATGAAGCAATTCTTTTTCTTTATTTTTACAATATTTTGGCTCTCGACTTGACTTGAAAGTGACAAAAAAATATGCACTTTATAACTATATTGATGGGGACATATTTACTAAATAATGAAAGACTTGTAAAGAGTATAAAATTTAAAAACTAAATAAACATGACTTCATAAACTCCATCTTTGAACTAGACATTGATGGTGATAAAAATAATGACTCTTTTAAACATAAACTCATTTAAGAGGATACAATAATTTTTTGACAACTAAGCAATTTATAAACTTGATACATATCCTATTGAATTGATTACAAAGGCATAAATTAATTGAAATACTAAAAACTATACATAACATATGAATTGAGAAAATAGTGACAAGGCTACCCTAAAACAATTACTATAACCAAACATAAAACAAGAAAAACCTAAAACAATTTTAGACTATTTGGAACCATACTCTTAAATGAAAGAGTACAAAACAAATACATGACTATGTAAGAACAAAAATTGAAACAATGACTATAAAAACATTAACCACCATATAAGACCTATGAGGACATGACATGAATGACACATATAAGATTTTGGCGCATGTAGAGAAGACATGGTCAAATCAATCTTATAAGGAAGAAAACCATGGAATGGTTATTAAATGCAATGGTGGTCGAACAAATAGCTAATGAAATAGACAATTCTTCTTCCTAGGTTCATTAGGGCATCCAAATAGCCAATGGTGATTATATGAATCAAATCTTTGATTCACAATAGGAAGAAACAAATGCGTCTCTCTTAACTTTCCTTGGCACACCGTTTTGGCCAAAGCTTAAGAATGAATGCTTGAAGGAGATGTCACAGACATGGAGCCATTTGATAATTGTGAAAATATAAGTGTTGACCAAACATGCAAGGTTTAGAAATATAATAAAACCACTTTAAGTCCGAGTGTCAAGAGTGATCCAAATGTGAAAGCATATTTGATCAAAATATAAGGTTGGATGAAGCCGATGGAGATATCCTTAGACTTGAGCCTATCGTGGATCCATCTCAATGCATGCATGTACCGCTGAAATTGGTTGCCTCTTTTCTATGCACGGGATGAGGTGAATATCTACCACTTGGAATGATTTCTCTATCACTACCAAAACTCTTGCAAAGCTAAATAACTAGACTAACACCACATAGTCTATTAAAAAGATATGAATTAACAATAGTAACATCAAGATATTAGATTATTGAATGCTTAAGAAAACTAACATGATATCAATCAATCTAAGTTAAAACATGCCTACTTAATGTGAATTGCTAATTAAAATGGACCTATGAAGACCACTAACAAATCAAATTGGGTTGTTGCTACTTCAAAATGGTGAAAGGACCTCTCTAACAATGGCTACAAGGCCATATTAGATATTCCTTTACTAACCAAGCATGAAGATTGGATGCAAAGATTGAGAAAGCTAATCCATCAATGGAAGTAAGGCTCTTGATCATATGTCTTATATGATTAATACTATTCAAAGTATGGTGTAAAGTATGAAGGTAAGAGCTTGGTCCTTTTTATATCTTTCTATTGTTAGAGAACCTTGCATCTTGATGCATGTGGGACTAAATGATAAATTAGATTAAGGCTTGTTAATCATGGTTAGTGAAATTAACAAGTGATTAGCATGTGAAATGCCTTAATTAACCTATTAGGAATAATTAAGAGGCTAGGATAAGATTTTGAAGCCTTTTGAGATGTATTAGAGGGAAATGGGGTGATTTTGAATGGTTAGAAGAGGGGAGTTAACCAATAAGAGGGTTTATTGATCAAATACAAGGGTAAATAGGCCTAATTAGCTAATAATCGCTAATTGTTTGCTCGAGAAGAGGATAATAACTAACGATGTGTCATCAATTGGCATCTAAAATGTGATAGAGGTTAGTTAATCAACAAAGTGTTGTTAATTAACCAAAATAGAGGGAAACATTAGTTAATTAGCGGAAATCACTAATCATGTAAGAATGAGGGTAATTAGTGCACTTTTAGCAATAAAACTGCGTAAGTGGATTTTAGGTGTCTACATTTTCCCCTGTTTGAGGTGAAGTAAGTGATGTCACTTCAAACATAGTAGACAAGCATAAACAAGTAAATTTTGAAGAAAAATTAGTAGAATTAAGGATGCCCCCTTGAGTGTTGATGGGGTGATAGAAGAAGTCAATTGACGATTGAAATTTTGAAGGAAACAAATAGAAGAAATAGGGTAGGGATAAAAATGATTTTTATTGCCCCAGGTGTTTTGGAAGAAAAATGAATAGTGATAAGACATGATAATGAAGAATATAGGAATAGATTTTGCATCCAATTGTTCAATAAACAACTCTGTTTCATCATGTTTCTCATGATCTACATCATCGACCCTTATATGTAACAAAAGTGTAAAATAACATGAAAAGCTATAATACTAACATTTGTTCATTTCTAAAAATGCATAACTCCATGCAACATACATAATGCAATGTAATACGAGAAAGTAAACCATCTAACCTAACAGAGAAACAAGTACAATCACACATACCGAAACAAAAACACTCAATATGGTTGCACCAATGTTTTTGTTATCAAGTTTCATTCTCGAATGTTCGTGTTTTAACGAAAAGAGTAAAAAAATGGTGCCATAAGCAAGATTATATGTTAGAGGAATAACGAAGGACACACGTAGTCCCATGAAAAACATTCGTGCACTATGATACGTGAAGTCTCTTGGAGAACTCGTTGATGCACAGGAGTACAAACATAGTAAGAAAACTAGCTTTATTAATGGAGGTAGATCAAAATGATCCACGAGTCATTTGAGATAAGAACAAGCAAGAACCTAAGAAAGATGTTTTGTAGGAAAAAATTTGATGTTCGAGGACAATGCATTTGATACAGGATTCACTGCATGCATGTCATTTACCAATTTTTGGAAAAATTTTAATTTTACAATTTTTTTGGATTTTAATGATTTTACGAATTTTGTTTGGGTTTTTAAATGATTTTCAACAATTTGTTTGGGTTTTTAGCGTTATATTGTTTTTGAGTTTTTTACAAAACATATATGAATGTTTTGAATTTTTTGACTAGCATATTTGAATGTTTGGGGTTTTCAAAAGTTTTATGAATGTTTTTGTGATTTTCTAAAAGTTTTCTTGAAGCTATGTGTAAGAAAACCAAGAAATGTGGATTCCCTAGTGTTATATGGGATGTACAAGGGTATAATGCCACATGCATGTGCAAAAAGTGAAGATGCAAAGTTGCCCCAACATTAAATGGGAATATACAAAGGCAAACTCTTCACACACAAAAATTGGATCAAAGCCAATATGGATAGGTTCAACATGATGATGAACCTAAACCAATGATGTGGTAGGAAGGAGAGAACATGCCCCCAGTATAAGTTGGCCAACAAACACATGATAGAAAGAAGTAGAAGATTATTTTAGTGAAAAAGGGAAATTTTTCTCTCAAACATGGCAAAAAGACAATCTTATACACATGGACGTTTCGAATGAAGTATAAGAATAAAAATGTTATGAAAGAATATAGAAAATATAGCTAGAAGATAAGTGATGAAAAGTGATTAGCCAAAGGCACAAATCATGAGAAAAGATATGGACTAAAGAAAGAGTCTGAAAAAGGTCCAAAAAAGACACTTGGTAACATACTAATCCTGTTTTCTCATTGAGATCCACTGTGTGCACATGGAAATTAATTAATTATTGGAGGGAAGATTTGATAGACAAAAGTGAAGACACCATAACCAATGCATAGGAATGACTTATTTTCAAAGTGTATTTGTGAATGGATGGTGGAAGGAGAGCCGTACATTTATCCGTTTCCATCTAGGTGTCCATAGCCCCAATGGAGATGTATTTGATTCTAATTGCAACATTGGTCTACTACCAATGACGTTTATAGCCACGGTAGAGATACTGGAAATACCTTTAGAGAGAGTTATATATTAATTTGTTTTTGGTTGAGTATGGAGCTAAATTACTCATGTTTTAGCATGCAAATAGAACTTGCTAGAAGTTGATAGTAACCGACATTGGTTAGTGTGACTAGAATTGGTCGGGGTAAGTTGGGAACTGGCGATGGTTGGGCAAAGATCCAAGAATCGGTTACCTGTGCGACGAGTTTTTAATTAACTCTCGGGATTTATTTCTATTTTTAGCATTGGAATAGATTTAATGAATGTAATTGCATGGCTAAGTGCCCTAAAGTCTTAAATGACTATTTAAAGCATAAAGCTAGGGTTTAGAGAATGAGAGGATTGATCATAATTACAAGATAATTATGTGAGAGAGAATTCTTTGTGAAGAATCAAAAGCTTAAAGGAAGAAAGTACTGAACATCTGAGAAGTGTAGAAGATTGTAAATCTTCATTGTATATCTTGTCAAAGCTTTGGATAATAGATTGGCTTGTTTCTTGGTGGACGTAGCCCACACTGGGTGAACCACGTTAAATCTGGTGTTGATTTATGTCTCTTGTTTTGTATAATTCTTCTGGTAGAATATCCACTTTTATTTGCATGTATGCTTAGATCTGATATATTATCTGTACAACCGGTGTGCTAACCCCAACAACTAGTATCAGAGCTTTGTTTGAGGGTTTTTGTGTGTTGACAAATTTACTCACAGAGGGTTTTCTGATTGAGTGGGAGCTACAACAATGATAGAAGATAATAAATACAAGGTAGAGAAGTTTGATGGCTGAAATTATCAATTATGGAAGATGCAGATTGAGGATTATCTGTATCAGAGAGATTTGTACTTACCATTGGATGAGAAGTCTAGACCTACGAAGATGACTGATGAAGAATGGAAGATTCTTGATAAAGGCTTTGGGATCTATAAGATTGAGCCTGGCAACATCCGTGGCTTCCAATATTACAAAAGAGGCTTCTACGGTAGACTTAATGAAATCTCTTGCTAATTTATATGAAAAACCTAGTGCTTCAAATAAAGTTTATTTGATGAAGAAACTTTTTAGTTCTAAGATGCATGAAGGTGAATCTGCCTCTAGTCATTTGAATGATTTCGATCTATTGTAAATCAGTTAAAATCGGTTTCAATACCATTTGATGATGAAGTAAAAGAACTTTTATTCTTATGTTCTTTTGCCTGATAGTTGGGACAACTTGGTAATGGCTGTTAGTAATACAACATCTGCTAATAATATTTTGAAGTTTGATGATGTGGTTAGTATAATCTTGAATGAAGAAATTCATAGAAAAGTACAGAGGAAACATCATCTGGAAATGCTTTGAATGTAGAAAGCAAGGGGTAGGTAGAAGGAGAGATCCAAGAGTAAGAGTAATGGGAAATCAAAGTCAAGGGATAACAGATCTAAATCCAGAAGTAAGGGAATTACTTGTTGGAAATGTGGAAAGAAAGGACATGCAAAGAAAGATTGTTGGTCAAAGAATAAAGAGAACCAACAACTAGATAAAGGTAAAGAGGTGAATCTTGTTGCATCAGAGGTAATGCAAGATGCTCTTATTCTTTCTTTAGATAGTAGAATTGAATCATGGGTTTTAGATTCAGAGCTTCTTTCCATGCAACCCCTAATAAGGGTTATTTCAGAAATTATGTCCAGTGGCAATTTTGGGCATGTCTATTTGGGTGATGATGAACCTTGCAGTATTACTGGTAAAGGGGAAGTTCATCTAAAATTGTAGAATGGAAATACATGGGTATTGAAAGATGTGAGGCATGTGCCAAGCCTCAGGAGGAATCTTATTTCTGCAGGAAACTAGGTGAATCTGGTTGCATGGTTACTTTTACAGGAGACTCTAGAAAGTCACCAAGGGTGCTTTTGTTGTGGCAAGAGGTAAGAAGGTAGGAACATTATATTTATCTACCTATATTATTGATTCTTTTTCGCATTATCTACTTCAGATTTAGATGCATGCATGTGGCATAATCGGTTGGGTCATATGAGTCAAAAAGGAATGCAAATCTTAAAGGCTAAGGGTAAGTTATCAGATTTGAAAGATTTAGATCTTGATTTCTGTGAGCATTGTATCTTTGGAAAGCAAAAGAGAGTGAGATTTCTCAAAGTTGGGGCAACTAAGAAGGAGCAGAAATTGGAGCTTGTACACTCAGATGTGTGGGGACCAGCTGTAGCTTCTCATGGTGGATCCTAGTATTATGTTACTTTCATTGATGATGCTACAAGAAAGGTATGGGTTTATTGTATTAAACATAAATATGATGTTTTTGAAACTTTTAAAAGATGGAAAGCCCTTGTTGAGAATGAATCAAATTCTAAGTTAAAGTGCCTTAGATCTAAAAATGGTGGTGAATACTGTAGCAAGGCTTTCAATGATTATTGTTCAGTGAATGGGATACATAGAGAAAGAACGGTTCCAAGAACACCACAGAGAATGGTGTTACAGAGAGAATGAACATGACAATCATGGAACATGCTAGAAGTATGAGGATACATTCTAGATTGCCCTTGCAATTTTGGGTAGAAGTAGTTGATACAACGGTTTATTTGATTAACCGTGGCCCTTCAAGTTCACTAGATGGAGGAATACCAGAGGAAGCATGGACCGAAAAGAGGTAGATCTTTCTTTTCTTAAAGTTTTTGGTTCATAAGCTTTTGTGCATGTTGATAGAGAAAATAGAAAAAAGTTGGATGCAAAATCCAAGAGGTGCACTTTCATTGGTTATGGATCTGGTGATTTTGGTTTTCATTTTTGGGATTTAGAGAATTCTAAAATTGTTAGGAGTCATGATGTTGAATGGAATGAAAAGAGAATGTACAAGGATCAAATTTTGGTACCCAAGGATGAGAAAATTGAGAAGTTTATTGATGAAAATGAACTCTCAGGTTTTAAAGAAACACCTTTAGAAATACACAATAATCATGGTCGGTTAGGCCCTGACCGACATCAGTCAGATGAACCACCGATGGTTACAGAGGATCGAACTGGCATCAGTTAGTTGAACCGACATCGGTTAGAGGTGACCGACATCGATCACTGTCAGAAGTTGATACTAATGTCCAGGAGGTCCAGATTGAGCCTCCAGTACCCCAAACTCCTGTGAGAAGGTCACAAAGGGTAAGTAAACTTCCATAAATATTTTCACCTTCTCTATTTTATCTATTATTGACTGATAGTGGTGAACCAGAAAGCTTTGAAGAAGCAATGCAGGATAAAACTCACGTCTAAGTGGGAGCATGACATGGATGAGGAGATGAACTCTTTGGAATGGAACCAAACTTGGGATTTGGTTAAATTGCAATAATAGAAAGAGAACATTGTAGAACAAGTGGGTTTATAGATTAAGGAAGAAGAGGGTGGACAGAAAAGGTACAAGGCAAGGCTTGTAGTAAAGGGATTTACACAAAAGGCAGGTATTGACTTTGGTGAAATATTTTCTCCTGTTGTTAAGATGACTTCTATTCGTACTGTATTGAGTTTAGTTAGAGAAGATTTGCATTTAGAGCAACTAGATGTGAAGATGGATTTCCTTCATGGTGATTTGGATGAAGAGATTTATATGCAAAGCAAGCCGCTTGGGTATGAAGTCAAGGGTAAGGAGAAATTAGTGTGCAGGTTGAAAAAGAGCCTATATGGGCTCAAACAAGCTCCAAGGAAATGGTACATGAGGTTTGATAGTTTTATGCATGAGCATGGTTACTTGAGATGTGAATCTGACCATTGTGTTTATTTCAAGAAGCTTGAAAATGGGAGCTATATTATTTTTTCTGTATGTGGATGATATGCTTATTGTAGGATCTAGTATGTAGGACATTGGTGAGCTTAAGAGAAAGCTAGCTCACATGTTTGCAATGAAGGATTTGGGAGCTACAAAAAGAATCCTTGGCATGCAAATACATAGAGACAGGAAAATAAGAAATTGTATTTATCTCAGGAGGATTATATCTACAAGGTGTTAGAAAGGTTCAACATGCAGAATGCAAAACCTGTTAGCACACCTATGGCTGGACACTTCAAATTGAGTAAAGATCAGTGTCCTTCATCACAAGAGGAGGTCAAATACATGACACGAGTGCCATATGCTTCAAAGAGTTGGAAGTCTCATGTATGCTATGGTTTGTACAAGACCAAACATTGCACAGAAGTGGGAGTTGTGAGTAGATATATGGCTAATCCAGGTAAAGAGCATTGGAAAGCAGTCCAATGGATACTCAAGTATTTGAAAGGGACATCTAGCATGTAGTTATGCTATGGAGGTTCAGATATTTCATTACGTGGCTATGTTGATTCGGATATGGCTAGAGATCTGGATGGTAGGAGGAGCACTACTGGATATATTTTCATAGTAGGTGGAATGACAGTTAGCTGGATTTCAAGATTGTAGAAGGTTGTGGCTTTGTCTACTATAGAGGCAGAGTATGTTGCAGCTACAAAGGCTATGAGGAGATGATATGGATGAGTAGGTTCATGGAAGAGTTGGGAAAGGAGAAAAGTAATGTAAACTGTTCAATGATAGTCAAAGTGTAATTCATTTGGCAAAGAACTCAACATTTCATTCGAGAACGAAACACATTCAGTTGAGATATCACTTCATACGGAAGGTATTGGAGGATGGACAGTTGAATCTGGAAAATATTCATACAAGCAAGAACCTGCGGATATGCTAACGAAGCCATTAGCAAAGGAGAAGTTGGAGCTACACTCCACTTTCTATTGGTCTTTGAGTTTGAAACTTGAAGAGGAAGAAACAAAGCTTAGGAGGATCCAAGAATGGCGCTGTACATGTATAGTGTGTAGTAATTAATCTCCAAGTGGGAGATTGTTGAGTATGGAGCTAAATTACTCATGTTTTAGCAACATGTAAATAGAACTTGTTGGAAGTCGACAAGAATCGCATCGGTTAGAGTGTGACCGACATCAATCAGGGCAAGTTGGAACCGTGACGGTTGGGTAACAGAACGCATCGGTTACCTGTGTGACGAGTTTTTAATTAACTCTCGGGATTTATTTCTATTTTTAGCATTGGAATAGATTTAATGAATGTAATTGCATGGCTAAGTGCCCTAAAGTCTTAAATGACTATTTAAAGCATAAAGCTAGGGTTTAGAATGAGAGGATTGATCATAATTACAAGATAATTATGTGAGAGAGAATTCTTTGTGAAGAATCAAAAAGCTTAAAGGAAGAAAGTATTGAACATTTGAGAAGTGTAGAAGATTGTAAATATTCATTGTATATCTTGTCAAAGCTTTGGATAATAGATTGGCTTGTTTCTTGGTGGATGTAGCCCACACTGGGTGAACCACATTAAATTGGTGTTGATTTACGTCTCTTATTTTGTATAATTTTTCCGGTAGAATATTTCTTTTATTTGCATGTATGCTTAGATCCGATATATTGTATCGTACAATTGGTGTGCTAACCCTAACACTCTACGAGGTCAATCATTCTTTAGTTTACTAAGGTGATGAAAGACCAAGGTCAAACAAACACCATAGAGATAAATGTCAAAAATGTGGGCGAATAAGCTAACCAAAATATTATCAAAGGGATGAAAATGGTAGATTTCTTGCAGAAGAATGGGAAGAAAGAACATCTATGTGTATGCAATACACTGATTGTAATGTCGATCTTTGATTTTTAATGTTTTATAATTTTTTTGTGGTTGTTTTGAAATTGGGACCAACAATGTCACTTGGTGTGATAAGACCAACAACAATGTTTATGATTTCTTGATAAGGAAGACTTGATAAGGAAGACTAGGCATGTTTTCTTATCAAGAGTCATATTAACTCGATCTTGCTTATCGTGAACATTATGAGTTTAAATACTGATCTTAGTTTGATAAAGAAAAAGTCTTATTTTCGGAATGATGAACACTTATTTTTCCAATAGACACAAACCAACAAAATGCATACAATAAACAAGCACAGATAGCTAGATCTATAATGGAAGACCAAATGAAAGCAAAAGAGACAAGAAAGGATCTAAGATCGATCACAGATGTGTTTTATTGCTCTGTGGATTGATACAGTTCATTACAAAGTAGCCAAAAGGTAGAAACGTATTACAATTTTAATGGAAGGCTTGAACCCCACAAATCCTTTTGCTAGAAGGAGAAGGGAGCCTACAAAACAAAGAATGTCCAACCCTTTACAATGAATCCTGCCCCCATATTTATAGATTCGATCAAGAGAGAAGAAAGAGAGAGAGAAGTGGGAAAAGTAGGTCAAAAGCTCAACCACTATTGTTAATGCTTCTGATAAAATATGCCCCCAAATCCATCTTTACTGCATCAATCCTTGGTTTGGTCTTGAAGGAAGAGGAAATGGTGAAAAATCAAATCTGATCTGGTTGTTGAGGCAAGAAGATCCTGCATTGAAAGCCTCAAAGATGTTTCTCCATTTTTCTTCACCTAACCTCCTCAAAATTAAAGTTTTAGACCTCCATGGCATGGGTGAGGCCGAGATCTTTCCAATGGTGTCAGATTACAATATTTGAGCCCTGAGTCGAAAGATATGCCCCTTCAAAGTTTGTATCGAGTCCATACAAATGGGTGGGAAAACAATTTGAAAAATGGGTCCCCTTTTTATATGGGACACGTGGCAGCCAGATTAGAACAAAAATGGGCTTACGGGTCCGCAATTTATCTTTTTTCCCTTTTTGCAAAAAATGCAAAACTCAAAAACTCCCGCAGCCCCAAAGCTCCGCCTGGACACGTGGCTCCTTTTGGTTGGTTGGGAAATGCGCTTCCATCTTTATCTTTGTGCCTTTTTTGAACAAAAGGAAAATTTTCACTTTTCCTCCGACTCCCCACTTTGGTTTTGACTCGGGCCCAAATGCTGACTTTTTCCTTTGGGTGGAGTGGGCCATTTTGTAACTTTTACCCTTTTGAGATAACAAGGGGCAAAGAACCAACTTTTTTCCCCGATGGCCCACTTTCCCCGGGACACGCATCAGTCTGGCACTCATTTGGAAACCTTTTCTCTATTAACCCTTGAATCAACGCCATTAAGACACTTGGCAGCCTCGCCTCCACCGGCCTAGCTCATGCATTGACTATTCAACTAACTCTGCCCCTCTTGATATAACACGTGGAGGCACCACGCTTGCTTGAAAACCCAACCCAAAGTTTTCCTTTAGAGGAGCATCGAGTTGAACACTTGTGGCCTCCACTGATCTGTGGACTTTTCAATGGTCCCTCTTACTTTTAGACTTTGGGCTACGTGGCGAGCTCGCGCTCATTTGGGTCTCCACCTTGGGACCAACTCTTGGAGATGCGCCACACTGACACTTGGCATTCTCCACTTACACTTTTATACTTAGCCAATTTTGAAGCCCACCTTGTCCCTTTTGACTCTATTTGACCATTTTCTACGTGGAGGGCTGGCATGCAAGTTTGAGTCTCCACCCTAGGCTTCCTTTCTGAATTTGTGCCAAGTCGACACCTAACACCTTCTTTTTAGTTGAAGACTTTTCAATGCCCCAAATTTTTGGGGTTTTGGACATGCGTGGAAGCCTCTGGCTGCAAGTTTGGGCTTCCCCCTTTTGGATTCACCTTGGAGAAGCGCCGTTAGGACACGTGGTCTCTTCCACTACCTCCTCCATACTTAGTCATTTTTGGACCTTTTCCTGAACCATTTTGAGCCCGAGGACTTCGGATCTTTGCCATTTCTTCCCCTTCTTGTTTTGGTGGTTCTCTCGTGGCATCATTCCCTTCTTTGTCTCGACCCCTACTATCCATAGTTGAGTCTAACGTAACTTGAAGAATGGATTTAAGACATGGAAATGGCCCGACAGAGTCATTTCTTTTGCACAGTGGTCCTTTTTCTCTCTGGCCTCCGCCACTCCATGTTGAGTCCTTCTGTGACCAATTTGCAAGATTTGAATGAGTTTTCTCAGTTCCTTCTATATGTGGGGTCATGGACTGATCCAATATTTGGCACGGGGTGAAATATGGATAACAATTTGGTGACTCACAGGGTATCTTCCTGCTAGATGAAAAGACCAATTGCCTTGTCATATCCATTGGGCATGGAGTCGAGAAAGATGGTCTGATACTAATTCTACCTCTGATTCATGAGCCCTGCTTGCACTCTCAATTTTCATAAGAAATCTCAAAATGAAGGTTTTTGAGAGTAGAAAATTGTTTTAACCCAGGGCTTCATCTGTCTCTCCGAATGGACTGCATAAGAGCCACAAAACAACACCACAACTATATACAAAATTTGAAATCATACATGCTCCAAATGGAACATGCAGAGTGTGCAAAGCACTTAGGAGAAAAGCAATCTACACTACAACAAGACAATGTGCATAAGCACTTAGAGGAAAGAGAAACTAAACTAATATGTACAGGGTGAGAACTTTCCTTTTAGTAGCAGTGCTTAAGATAGATCCCATTCACTGGAATCTGCAACTCTTCACCCTCCAATGTAGACAATTGGAAAGCATTGCTACTTTTTGCATCTTGTGATCATATAGGGGCCACTCCAGATGGCATCAAATTTGGAATGCCTTCCTGGTTTTTCTCGATCTGCATCCCATTTCAAAACCAGGTCTCCTTCCTGGAAGGTCCTTGCTTTTTTCCTTCTTGTCAAAGCATTTCTTGATTGAAGCCTGATTCTTCTCTATTACTTGGAGAGCATGCTCTCTGGTTTCTTCTAATTCTATCAGCTCCACATACCTGGCCTCCATTGGTTCAAATTCAGACATCTCTAGTTGCTTCACGAGCTCCAATGCTGGCAACTCAAGTGATATAGGCAAACACTACCTCTTTCCCATAGACAAGCTTGAATGGAGAGCTACCTGTAGATCTCTTCTTTGGCATTGTTATTCTATCAGCCCATAAGGCCATTTTGAGCTTTTGTGTGCTAGGTCCTCTCGATTCTCATCAAGAGTTCTTTGATGATCTTTAGCAGTTCTTGTTTGTGGACTCACCCGCCATTACCCTCGAGGGTAATAGTTTGATGAAGTGCTCAAATAAGTCCCATTCTTAACAGCCCATCCTGTGATCTTGGAACCTATGAATGCTAATGCATTATCTGATATGATGGTGGCTGGCACTCCAAATCTGGTCACTATCCCTTCATAGAAATCTAGGATACTAGACTCATTGGCTTCCTTGAGTGCCACTGCCTGGTCCACTTGGTGAAATAATCTGTCACTGTCATAATCCATTTGTGGCCTTGGCTTGAATTTGGATTGATGACTCCAATGAAGTCCAATCCCCATTGCATGAAAGGTTGGTCGACTGAGATTGGGTGCAATGGAAGTGTTGCTAGCCTTTCTTGCCTTTGAAGAATGCACAATTCTTGCACCTCTTGATCCATGTGTAGCAAGTCACTAAACACTGGGCCAATAATATCCTCGCTTTCATGATTTTGAGTGTTGTCACTCTTGGAGAAAAATGGCCTCCAACTGCTTCAACATGGAATTCTTGTAGCACTCTCTCCACTGATCTATCCCAATGCATCTCAACAGAATGCCATTGATGTCTCTTTGAACAAGACACCATCAATAAGAACATATGGGATGGCCTAGTAACCTGAAATGTCTCTTTTTTCTTTACTCATCCCATGAGGACACATGCCTATTTGAAGGAAGTGCACCATGTCTTGGGTCCAACAAGGAGTAGGTACATCATCTCTCCCTTCTTCTTGATCATCTTGTAGAACAAGAACAACCTCCTTTTCACTGTTTGTTTCATCTTGTTGACCTGAGGCTAGTTGTTCACACAACCCCTTCCCATGGACCAGCTTGGTGACCTTGATCTCAATGTCATATTCCATGACATGAGTGATCCATCCTGCATGTTTTTCATTCAGGTCCTTGCTGAGAAGGAATTCTTTAACTCCCGCATGGGAGACCAATAGTTGGATTTTGTTGTTTGAAACCAAATGCTTAAACTTCTTCAATCCTCTGATCACCACTAAGACCTGCTTCTCAATGAAGGAGTACCTCACCTCATAATCTTCCAGACTCTGGTGAAGAAAGCAATTGGTTGTTTTGTACTTTCTTTGTTCTGTTGAACCAAGATTGCAGAAAATTGTGTCACTGCCACCAAAGGCATACAATATGAAGTCTTTGAAAAATATGGATTCACAAGAGTGGGGCTTGTGATATGGCTTCTTTGATAGCCTCAAAACTTGCTTTTCCTTTCAGCTGTCCACCTGAATGCTAAGCTCTTCTTCAACATCAACGTTATTGGCTTAACAAGGGCAACAAAGTTTGGAACAAACCTATGGACAAAATTGATTTTTCCCAAGAAGCTTGAAGAGCCTTCTTGTGACTTGGCAATGGCAATGCTCTTATTGCTTGAACTCTCTCTCCGGGTCAATTCCAATCCTTCCTTTGATACAATATGGCCTAGAAGCTTGCCTTCATGGGCCAAGAATATGCATTTTTTGGGGTTCAATGACACCCCAAAACTCCTGCATCTTTGGAACACCTGCCTTAGATGGAAAAGATGATCTGCTACATTTTTGGAAAACATTGTAATGTCATCCAGATAGATCAACACTATTTTGTTGATCATCCCTTAAATGCCATATCCATTGCCCTTTGAAAAGTGGCTCTTCGCATTGGATAATCCAAATGGCATTTTTCGTAGGCATAGGTGCCCCATTTGGTGGTGAAAGTTGTTTTGAATTGATCATCTTCTTTCACCATGATCTGGTTGTACCCCGAGTAGCCATCTAGGAGGGAGAACCTTTTCGACCCTAGACACTACTTGCAAGATCTGCTCCATTGAAGGGAGTGGGTAGTGATCTTTGAGGGAGGCTCTATTCAAATCTCTAAAGTCAACACACAACCTGATTTCTCCATTTTTCTTTCTGACTGGGACCAGATTTGCAACCCAACTTGAGTGTTTGATTGGAAATATGATACTTGCCTCTATCAGCCTTGTTCAACTCTTTCTTCATCGAGGCTCAATATGTGGGTTGACTGGTCTCTGCTTCTACCTGATGGGATGAGTAGCTGGATCTAGTTCGATTGTGTGTTGTGCTAGTTTTGGATTGAACCCTCTTAGGTCTTCATAACTCCAAGAAAACACATCTGGAAATTCTTGGCAAAGTTGTATGAATTCATACCTTTCTTGCTTGGTGGCCACTTTTGCCAATTTGAAGTGTTTTGTCTTCTCCAACTGGGATTGACTCTGAATCTTCTCCTTTGATCTGCATGTTAGCCTTCTCCTTTCTAAACTGATCATTAGGATTGAAAATAGATTCCAGTGTCACTAAGCCTTTGGGAAGTTTGTTTGTATGTAGCTGTACTATCTGATTCCCATATTATGCTGCTCTAGTCTGCTTTGGTTTCTAGCTGAGAATTCAACTTCTTCTTACAAAAATTTAATGATCTGTTGATCATTCTCAAACACCTACCAACATGTATTATTATCCGCACTATGCTGGCCTCACAACCACATGGATATGTGGTTTTTTTGTCTCTTTTGATGTTGTCAACCACATCAAATGTTGCTCCAACTGCTGCAAGTCTATCAACACTTCATTCTCCTTCCTGGGTATGGACACAATGTGAAGGCCTCAAAATCCTCCATGAGATCCCATACCCTACTCTTGTAGTTCTTGAGCAGGTCATTTTTGACAACATTAAGTCCTCTGACTTGATTGGCAAACCAGTTCACTATCACCAAACACTTGCAAGTTCTTGATTCCTAGCTTCCTTGCCCAATGAAGACCTTGGACTAAAGCCTCATATTCAATAGTGTTATTTGAGCAAGAAAACTAGAATCTAAAGGCTGAATAATATTTCATACCTTTGGGGGACACAATCATGGCTCCTCCTCCAGCCTCCTTGTCTACTCCTTGAGCCATCAAAGAACAATTGCCATACCTCATTGTCATCCTTGTATTCTGGCTTAATTAGGTCAAGAAGAGGATGATTCTCTTCATGTAGATAGTAGACACCTAGCTCAGATTCTTCCATCTCCTTATAGGGGTCAAAAGCATGAATTTTGTTGGCCCACTCATCGAGAGTCAAGTCTGGGATACATCCCACCTTGGTATTTGCTTCACAAGTGCTTAGAGGTCTTCTTGATCAAAAGATGAGCAATTGGCATTGATTGGGCTAGGCACATAGGATTCAATATGATAATCAAGCAATAGGTTCAGATCTGATTGTGGCCTTCACCCCATACCTTGTCCTAAAGAGCATATGTGACCAATCAGCAGACAGGTAGCCTCCAATTTTGGCAGTGAAGTCCCTAGACAGACACAAAGCAAAATGTGGTGGCAAATCTATGATTGACACATTTTACAAAATAGTCACATTAGGGCAAGCATGTAGAGTGAGACTCAGATCCTTGATGATTCCCATAGTGGTCACTGTTGTCCCATCTAATTGGACTACTCCTCTAGAGATGACTTCATATTGGAGACCCAATTGATCAACTATTTGTTTGGGCATCACAGTAACTACTAGCCCCATAATCAATCATACAATTGTGCACCAATTTGTCTCCAATAATCAATGAGACATAGAATGGAGGAGGTCTTAGGTTCTTACCTTGTTGTTCTCCATGGTTCCTCCCAAGTTGAACTGCATTGGCAAGCACTCTCTCTTGTTGGTTAGGGGGTGATTTGAACTTGACCAATTTTGCATGGTAGTCTGCAACAGATCCCTCTACCCTGGAATGGCCAGTGACTCCCATAGTGAAATGTTCACACTTGTCCTTTTCATTTGCTCAATAATATTGAATGAGCTATCTTTTTGCTGCCCCTTCCTGACACATTTCTTTCTTGCACATGGGTTGTTACAACCGGTGCCTGACTGGGATTTGGAAGGTGGCTTGGATTGGTTTGCATGTTGGGAGTTATACTTGGAGCACCAAGACCTTGTGGAGTGATGGAAGGTTGAGGGTCACCTGAGTTCAAGTGGTTGGCCCTCTCCAATACTTCTCTTTTGGACCATGTATTGGCAGCCACACTTTGAGAAGGGAACTGATTCATCCCACATAAGTCTTCAGCCTACCAATTGACAAGCATAGTCTCTCCTGGAGGTCCACCTTGTTGAGCTCCTTGTTGCTGATCTCCTCTTGGCTAGGTTCTTGTGGCACCATACTGGTTTGCACCATCAAGGCCTGATTTAGAGCACCATTAAAGCACATTGATTGGTTATGTGGTTGATTACATGGAAAACACCAATCATATTCTTGTGCCATATTGTTTTTGTGTGTAGAACCAATGCCCTTGATGTTGAAGTTGTGTTTGGATCATATGACCTAAAAGGTCTAGTAGCTTGGGGTTGTCCTTGGTTCTGGCTCTGATTTATAGTCTGAGGTGGTGGCCTATTTTGCTGATACTGGGGTCTAGCTTGATATTGAGCCTGGGGCTGAGCTTGAGGCTGATATGGCCTGGAACTCTGAGCTTGTTGTCTTTTGATGGTTACTAGCTCATTCCCTAGGTTTGAAGTTGTTTCATGACTTCCTAAAGTTCCTTAGAGGTGTTAGATGATGAAGTGGAAGCTTCAACTGAGCTTTGACTCTCTGGGGGTGGGTATAGGAGCTAATGTAGGCATTTGGCTAGCATCTGGGTTTCCTAACTCAGGTATAGAGGCATGGATGGCCTAGGAGTGATTTTACCAGCTTGAATCAAATGGTTCTCAGCCCCTATGGAAAGGCTATAGGTTATTGGTAATGTAGTGCCCCCCATTGATGAATCATCAAAGAAATATCAGAATTTAAAGCCCTAAGAAAGTATAAGAAGGCACCTTCATTAGTGGGCTTTTACTATGTTGGAATCCTATCCCAGGTCCGCTGGAATCTGAGGTTGAAGTTTGTCAGCTACTCATTTGGGGCTCTCTTGATTGTTGTTAGTTCTCCAACAAAGACAAGTTATCACCTTTCTCTCCAAACTGGTTATGAAGAGTTGTGCATAGCTGATTCCAATTTGGATAGAGCCTGCCTCAAGACTCGAACCATTGTGAAGCTTTCCCTTTGAGTGAAGAGGTGAGAAACTTGACTGCAATGTCCATCTCATGGATCTCATGGATTATATAGACATTTGCAATATCTTGGACATGATCACCAGGAGAAGTTTGATTTTCCCCAAGTGAAATATGGGATGCTCTTTAATGCTGCAATTAGAACCGGATTTTTTTGTGCATTCAAGGTGAGTGGACTACTTGCAAAGTGAAGTTAACATAAGGATTTGGCTGAGCCATTCGATTGGTCTCGAGAGCACCCCTCTTGATTGAATGAATGGCCTCCAGAGGAGGTGTTGATAAGGCTCTGCTTGGTGGGAGATAGAGACCTCTGAACTCTTCTTCTTCCTCTCTCTCTCTCTCTGGGGATAAGTCTAGATAGAGTAAAAATATCCCTCTTCTCTAGTTCTTGACCGTGTTTGTATTCTTCTCATGAACTTTCAACTTGGACTAATAAAACCAGTAGATTTGTTTCTTTTGGAGTCCAGATGTACAATTTTAAGGCTTCTTAAAGCTAGAATCACAACAAGTGTACATCAATTCCTACTGTAATAAGATGGAGACTTCTTAGTCCCACCGGCATGCCAAAATTATTAGTGTGAAATCACAACACCCCCAAATGAGTTCTATAGGTCTACTTTTCTAAGGCAAAGTCATTTGGTGTGATTGCATAACATTGAACTTTTCCCAAGGTGTGGGACCTTGCAAAAATGGAAAATCTCTCCAGATTAAAGGTTGGTTCCTTATTCCTCTGTTTAGGTGCATATGTGAGGATTTGCAGAGGATCTATCTCTATACCTAATCTAAAACTTTCCAAGGAGACATGGATAAAAGAGTATAAGAAATAAGAAATAACTAAACTACTAGGTGATGCACCAAAGGAATGATGAACACTTATTTTTCTAATAGACACAAACAAAAAAAATGCATACAATAAACAAGCACAAGATAGCTAGATCTGTAATGGAAGACCAAATGAAAGCAAAAGAGACAAGAAAGGATCTAAGATCGATCACAGATGTGTTTTATTGCTCTGTGGATTGATACAGTTCATTACAAAGTAGCCAAAAGGTAGAAATGTATTACAATTTTAATGGAAGGCCTGAACCCCACAAATCCCTTTGCTAGAAGGAGAAGGGAGCCTACAAAACAAAGAATGTCCAACCCTTTACAATGAATCTACCCCCATATTTATAGATTTGATCAGAGAGAAGAAGAGAGAGAGAGAAGAAGGGAAAAGTAGGTCAAAGCTCAACCACTTATTGTTAATGCTTTTGATAAAATCTGCCCCCAAATCCATCTTTACTGCATCAATCCTTGGTTTGGTGCACCTTGAAGGAAGAGGAAAATGAAAACAAGATCAAATCTGATCTAGTTGTTGAGGCAAGAAGATCCTGCATTGAAATCCCAAAGACATTTCCTCCATTTTCCTTCACCTAACCTCCTCAAAATAAATTTTCAGACCTCCATGGCATGGGCGAGGCCGAGATCTTTCCAATGGTGTCAGATTCACAATATTTGAGCCCTGAGTCAAAAGATATGCCCCTTCAAAGTTTGTATTATCGAGTCCATACAAATGGGTGGGAAAAAATTTGAAAAATGGGTCCCCTTTTGATATGGGACACGTGGCAGCCTAGATTAGAACAAAAATCAGGCTTACGGGTCCACAATTTATCTTTTTCCCTTTTTTGCAAAAAAAAAAATGCAAAACTCAAAAACTCCCGCAGCCCCAAAGCTCCGCCTGGACACGTGGCTCCTTTTGGTTGGTTGGGAAATGCTTCCATCTTTATCTTTGTGCCTTTTGAATGAAAGGAAAATTTTCACTTTTCCTCCGACTCCCCACTTTGGCTTTGACTTGGGCCCAAATGCTGACTTTTTTTTCCTGGGTGGAGTTGTGGGCCATTTTGCAACTTTTACCCTTTTGAGATAACAAGGGGCAAAGAACCAACTTTTCCCCGATGGCCCACTTTCCCGGGACACGCGCAGTCTGGCACTCATTTGGAAACCTTTTCTCTATTCAACCCTTGAATCAGTGCCATTAAGACACTTGGCAGCCTCCGCCGCCTGGCTCATGCATTGACTATTCAACTAACTCTACCCCTTTGAATAACACGTGGAGGCACCACGCTTGCTTGAAAACCCAACCCAAAGTTTTCCTTTGGAGGAGCATCGAGTTGACACTTGTTGGCCTCCACTGATCTGTGGATTTTCAATGGTCCCTCTTACTTTTAGACTTTGGGCTACGTGGTGAGCTCGTGCTCATTTGGGTCTCACCTTGGGACC
The DNA here is from genome assembly GCA_018340775.1 of Taxus wallichiana var. yunnanensis. Classification (NCBI taxonomy): domain Eukaryota; kingdom Viridiplantae; phylum Streptophyta; class Pinopsida; order Cupressales; family Taxaceae; genus Taxus; species Taxus wallichiana. The sequence continues at coordinate 459,721,643 of CM031243.1, forward strand.
AACTCTTGGAGATGTGCCACACTGACACTTGGCATTCTCCACTTACACTTTTATACTTAGCCAATTTTGAAGCCCCCTTGTCCACCTTTTGACTCTGTTTGACCATTTTCTACGTGGAGGGTCTGGCACAAGTTTGAGTCTCCGCCCTAGGCTTCCTTTTGGATTTTGTGCCAGTTCGACACTGACACCTTCTTTTAGTTGAAGACTTTTCAACGCCCCACAATTTTTTGGGGTTTTGGGATGTGGAAGCCTAGCGCTGCAAGTTTGGGCTTCCCTTTTGGATTCACCTTTGGAGAAGCGCCATTAGGACATGTGGTCTCTTCCACTGCCTCCTCCATACTTAGTCATTTTTGGACCTTTTCCTGAACCATTTTGAGCCCGAGGACTTTGGATCTTCACCATTTATCCAATATTTGGCACTGATGAAGGTGATATTGTAATTGAGGAATCATTATATAAAAATAATGACTCGAGTAATGAGAAGATAGGCCATGGATCAATACTAGACCCAGGCATTGCATCACACAATGAAGAATGTGAAGATAAAAGAATAAGAGGAGGATCAAGTTTGATGATCCTAGGGTCTTCCTCTATTTCATGATAAAAGGAATCAACCTCTTCCCCATAATATGTGAATGTATCGAGGTCTAAAGATAATTCTTTCTCACAACCTTCTAGAGGAATATCTTCATGTACCCCTATAAATTCTCCAATCACTTCTTCATTCTGAAATGAATCGATCGGTGTGGGTTGTTGGTTGACCGTAGGAGGTTGATTGGAAGAAAGATATCCAATAGGTGTGGAATATCTATAAGATGTTTGATGAGGGGAATATTTGACCCAAAGGAATTGAATAGTGTGTTGAAAATATATCTTAGCACATCGTTTCTTTTGAATGGTTTGACATGGACGAAAACATTGATCTTTAGAAGATTGATGAATATAGAATAAGGCATGATCAAAATGACTCAGGGGCCAAAGAGGGATTGGATTCTAATGTAAAGAAAAGGATGAGTTGAGAGAAGAAGTAGATTTTTATTAGGATGTCTCACGAGTGGAAGAAGACGATATTGGTTAACCTAGAAGATGGCATAAGCGAAGGTAAACACATAGGATTATTCCAAAAGTCCATAGATTGCAACGTAGGAGTCAAATTGGATGGTTGATTAGAAGGAATTTGAGCCACATGAATCTTCAAAGGAGGAAGACATCATTGAGGTAATTGATAAATGAGGCCCTATGAAGAAATGGAGGACCATGACTTAAGAGTCAAATTAGAGGAATAGTTCAGATTAGAATCTTTAGAAGACCGAGGGGAATCAGAAGAATAGGTTGGATTAGAATCTTCATAATATCGAGAGGAATCATAAGAATTAGAATCATACCATCAAATATGATATGAAGGTGGGAAAAAGGTAACCGAACTGGTTCTCTAGCGTGAATATCCAAATGAGGACTAGTCATGATGGGAATGCCGAAACCTAGGTTCCCTATTGTTGTAAGTATGAGGAACCATGCGATAATCAATCATGGTTGGCATTATTGAGTACAAATTCCTAGACCTATATGGTGATTGAAATCCTTCATGGTGAAGAAATTTCTATGTCAATTCAAGCATATAATGGCAACCAACTAGACATTTTGTAAATATAGCCCTAGGACAAACCAAACAACGTAAAGACGTCAAATCATCACAAAGAATGTCAAATAATAAATGGTAATGAATCCAAATAATCAATATGAAAAAGGACATAACATAATGAAGAATGAAACACTAATCACAATATTATATAACAAGAAGTATCTAGGACAAAACGATTAAGTACAAGACTATAATCCAATCACAAGAATAGTTTACTCCCTACGTTTTCCAAGATAGGTTTAGAGAAAATAGTGACAACACAATATCACCACTTAGGTCAAGTTTAAAATAAAAAATACCTAAATACTAAGAAAGTGTTGATGCGATCTCCCAACAAGGTATACTAAAACCAGTTTTAGACACAAACAAAGTCCAAGTCTTTGAAAATGGAAGTTACAAATGTGAGCAACGTAACAACACTATTTGGACACATTAATCAAGATTTGCAATAAAAGAAATATTTTACTATCAAAATGATGTTATCACGATGTGAACAACGTAACACCAACACTCTCAAAAAATCAAGGCAATGTTAGGATAAAAACTAAGCCTAAGTATATCAAGAAATTGCTATGTATGTGAGTTAGCAGTAACAATACAATTTAGAGACTTAGATTAAGTTTTGAATGGAAACAATACATAAGTATCACAATTGTATGGCTATAATGCGGATAAGTAGGAAGTGTAATAACTCAAAGGAATTCAATGACGAGACAACCTAGCTACAATATGATATATCGATTATGGTTATCAAGATGATGGCTACAAGATATAAAGATGTTCCAACAAACTTTCAATGTTTATTATCCTATCTCAAGCAAGGAAGAATGTAAACAGGTGAAAAAGTGGTGGACACAATCAATCAATAACACTATGTAGGTATGTTTTCTTTTGTCCCAAATGGGAAACAAGAACATAAGGGAGTAGGCCCAGTGGTGATGAAAAGTACTTGGTGTAACTTTGGCAGAGTTTCGCCTTGTTTTAGGAAAGTGAAAAACTAAGACAAAGTAACACTTCATAAATTTCATGATGAAATAACACGCGGTTTCAACTTTAATGGACTCTCCCCTTGTTCGAATAACAAGGTTTTGAATCCAAAAATTTGTTACATTGTGAGAGCTCTTTGGAACACTATGGATGATATATCAAGCTGGTTCCAAGACACAATATTCCTATTAGTTCACTCTGTAGGTGTCACAAACTATCTTTGCGAGCACGGTTTGCCAAGAAAGTCACACTGACTAAATCTTGGAGTATCCCAAATTTACTTTACCCCCTTCAATACAATGAGAAATAAATTACGTTCAATTTTATCTCATTGGGGTCACGTGAAGATAATTTTGATGCTAATCTCTCCAAGGTGTACTAGTCAATTGGGTAGTGGAGCACTTTCTTGTTTCATCCACAAGGTTCCCTCTTATGTGGACTACTTTGGGTTCCTAGGAGCATCCTTATGGGTTATATGGCTTATGCCAAGGCACTTCTCCCAGTTTAAAGTAGATGAGTCATAGCTCTTAACCGAAACCTGTAAATACAATGTGATGAATAGAGGTGGTGTATTTTTTATCTTTGATTTAAGAAATTTGGTTTAGACCACCATTGGCAACCTACAACACATGTGTAGTTAGAGTTTTGTTTAGATTCTCCTTTCTTTGGAAATCATTAGGTTCTACACACAAATGATTATTAGTTATCCAAAAGATCTACAATATCATAAAATAGGATTAAATGTTGTTTTTGGTTCTCAAGATCATCCAAGGACACAAGAGAAGAGCATACACAACAAACAACCCAACTAGATAACAATGAAATATTTTTAAATCAAATAACCACCATAATGCTTTGTATAAAGTTCATTCCCAATTAATCCAAGTGATTTTTAGTGAATGAAAACTAAAGTTGCTTTTGATTCTCAAGATCACACAATGGTGCAAGAGAAGAGCATACACAAGATTTAGCTTAAGTTGTTTATCAAATGAAAATATTTTAAATCAAAAGATCATACAAATGCCATATGAAAATTTCATTCCCTTAATCGTAAAAAATGAATAATGAAATTTCCCATTTACTATAATGTTAGCAAAAGAAGGTTTAAAGATGCTTTTGATTCTCAAGATCACACAATGGTACAAGAGAAGAACATACACAAACTTTATCCCAAACTCATACAAAACATGGAAACAAAATCATTCATCAAAACTTAAGAAAATTTGTTATAAATCATTTAGAAATGTTAAAATCCTGCAAGAAAACAGTTAGGAAAACCTACAAACAACAAAAAACACTAAATATTAGAATTTAAAACCTTGAAAACAATGCTAAATTTAAAAAATCACGGCAGGGCACCCCTTTCAACAACAACAAAACCATGGCATCACTAGCACGTCCTTGACACCACCAGTGTAGCCTTTAACACAGTAGTGCACCTCGATAGAAAAAAACACGAGAAAAATTAACACTAGCACATCTAGAGATATGCCCACATGCACATCAGTAACACTAAAGTGAGCCTAAGACATAAAGCAAAAAGAATAGTGTAATAGAGGAACATCAAGAGAAGTAGCAGTGTGACCCTAATAACACCAAAGCAGTGACCTTTGTGACACCACCACATCCTTTGCAACAACAATGTGGCTATGAGTAACACTAGCGCACACCTTCCTGTAGGTAGTCGAAACATGGGTTTTGACAAGAAAAATCTCAAAAGCTCAAAACTTTAGCAATCTGATCCAAATTTGATAGCACTTCACCTCTTTTGATCCTGCAAAGAACATAAAAACAAAGCAATTACAACTAATCTAGCTAAGAAACTTCACCTCCTTTGATCCAAATGTGCACTGCCAAAACTCTTGCAAAGCTAAATAACTAGACTAACACCACATAGTCTATTAACAAAGCTACGAATTAACAATAGTAACATCAAGATCTTAGCTTATTGGAATGCTTAAGGAAACTAACATGATATCAATCAATCTAAGTTAAAACATGCCTACTTAGTGTGAATTGCTAATTAAAATGGACCTATGAAGACCACTAACAAATCAAATTGGGTTGTTGCTACTTCAAAATGGTGAAAGGATCTCTCTAACAATGGCTACAAGGCCATATTAGATATTCCTTTACTAACCAAGCATGAAGATTGGATGCAAAGATTGAGCAAGATAATCCATCAATGGAAGTAAGGCTCTTGATCATATGTCTTATATGATTAATACTATTCAAAGTATGGTGTAAAGTATGAAGGTAGGAGCTTGGTCCTTTTTATAGATTTCTATTGTTAGAGAAGCTTGCATCTTGGTGCATGTGGGACTAAAAGGATAAAGTAGATTAAGGCTTGTTAATCATGATTAGTGAAATTAACAAGTGATTAACATGTGAGGTGCCTTAATTGACCAATTAGGATCAATTAAGAGGCTAGGATAAGATTTTGAAGCCTTTTGAGATGTCTTGGAGGGAAAAGGGGTGATTTTGAATGGTTGGAAGAGGGGTATTAACCAATAATAGGGTTTATTGATCAAATACAAGGGTAAATAGGCCTAATTAGCTAATAATCACTAATTATTTGCTCGGAAGAGGATTATAACTAATGATGTGTTGTCAATTGGCATCCGAGAATGTGATAGAGGTTAGTTAATCAACAAAGTGTCGTTAATTAACCAAAATAGAGGGAAACATTAGTTAATTAGTAGAAATCACTAATTATAATAGAAATGGTAAGAATGAGGGTAATTAGTGCACTTTTAGCAATAAAACTGCGTAAGTAGATTTTAGGTGTCTATAGAAGACAAAATGTATACTAAACACACAATGTGTAAAATAAGATGCAAGCATGTATTGTAAACACACAAGAAGAAAATGTAGAAAACAAAAATTGGGTTGTAAACATGGCACACCACTCATGATGACACAAGAAAATCAAGGCCAAAGTGGATGCAAGCATGCACACAAGACAAAGAACAAAACCCGTAAACAAGAGCATATAAAGAAAAAGCAATGAAAAACAATGAAATAGATAACCATAGAAAGCAGGCAGGTACCCTACATAACAAATGTCTCACATGAAGCATCCGTTAGTATGTTAGAAAGATAAAAATTATTTCAAAGCGTGTATAAGTTGATAAAGTAGTGTGCTATGAACAAAAATTAAACAATAGCATAGTAGATGAACGTGGATGACCGTAGAGCCCTTTTGGGACTGGTACTAGGTACTACACCAAATATCCATCTTTGTGGTGTAATATATATGTATAATCTATGATCACAAATAGAAAGGAAAGTGAATGTGCATGTGTGTATGGTAAAGATAATGACATACAAGATATTTATTGAGCATGTGTAATAAAGTGAACATGTAAAAACATAAGCAAAGGTAAATGCAACCAAGATATGCAGTATGGTGTGGATGAGACATAATGGAATGCAGTGTGAATGATATGAACAATGTTCCCTTGAGTGGATGTGTATGCATGGAATGAGGTTCATATATGTATGCCCCCTCAACATTTAAGAATGAACCGTAAACAAGATTGCGTCATCGAGAAATGGTTTGAATGTGCGTATGAAAAATATGTGATTGTCAAAGAACAAAGTCTAGAGTGCATGGGTGAATGATGTGTGTGTGATGAGGTCCATTTGATATGTATACCCTCAACAGTTGAGTATGGAGCATGGAACTCAAGTGCGTCATAGGGTAGTGACCGCAACATGTGAAAGTAGATGGAGAAAATATATATCGTGAATGTATAGAGTAGGTGATGTGTGTATAACATGTGTTGTGTAAGGTGTGTAATGAATAATATGTAGTGTGTGTTGTGTGTGAGGTTCATGTGTATAAGATGCCCTCAACATTAAAGTGTGAACCAAAGAAAAAGAGTGAGTCATTAGGGAATGGTGATGTGAGTGTGTGTGAAGATGTATATGTCGATGTGAAAGTCTAGATGTGAAGTGATGAGAATACAAGATGCTTGTTAAATGATAGGGGTGAAATAGGTGTGATCCTCAAGTGTGTGATGAGAAAATAGATCAAGTAATGTCATCTAAGAGGTCATCATTGTCACGATCAAAACCAAACGGTGAAACATATGAGACTTGATAAGAGATAGTGTCAGGTTGGTTGAGAAAGGATATGTTGAGCCATAAATTATACATGCTCATAACGTATTCCGATCAATAAACGAAGGTAATGGAAACCCATGTGCATACCAACGAGTGAGATTAGGTGAATATCCAAAGAATGAGTTATTGCAAATGAAAACTTGACCAAATGTCATGGGAAATGATATAGCAGTATGACCAGAGTCTAACGTACCCCCAATGTAATCAAGCCAAGATTTTCCAAGTGTGAGTGAAGAATGAGGAGCACACACAAGAAATATTGTGAGATAAAATACTTGAAGACCATAAGCAATGACAATGTGAAAAAACCCATGGTAGAGATGATGATCATGAGGCGGAGGAAAGATGTCGTCAACTATAAACCCTAGCCGAGCCAACCCATCATGTGTGCATATAGTATCTGAAAAAGTAGGGTCAAATGGAATGTGTTCCCAATATGAATCATTCATGAAAAATGTGCATGTAAATGGAGGTTGTACTAATGAAGATGATGCATGAGAAGGTGTAGTAGGTGGAATAATGTTCGATGGTGGGACAAGCCCTTGATAAATAAGTATAACAAAGTAGTAGTAGTAGGAGGAGGCAATATTGTGGATGAGACGGTATCTAGCATGAAAATAACACCTTCAAGTGGTGGTAAATGATTCGAGTATCCATGGGTTGTGGTTCATTAGTAGTATTAGTGCTTGGAGTAGGAAGTGTAGTATTTGGATCATGGTCATAATATTTGTATGGATGACGGTCATGAGGAATGATATACTCTATGCCCTCATGTATAAACTTAACACAATGGTGTACTGTAGAGGGAACCACTTGCATGGCATGCAGCCATGGCCTTCCAAGTAAATAATTAAATGAAACTGGGAAGTCAATGACAAAGAAAATTGTGTTAAGAGTTTTGGTCTAACCATAATAGGTAGAGTAATGTGACCTAAGCATGGATGAACAGATCCATCATATGCACGAAGAGAAAGACATGATGGACTAACATTAGCAGTCGAAAGACCAATACTTTTCAAGGAATGACATAGGACAAATATTGAGTTCAGATCCATTATCGATTAAAGTACACTTGACACCCACATTATAAATGCGAATCATGATATGCAAGGGTGGATCATTGTAAAAAATAGTAAGATCAACATTAGGATTAGACGGGAAAGAAATATGCTTGAGAAAATGCATCAACAAATGTTTGATATACTGAATCTAGATGCATATTATCGTAAATGTGAGTGGTAACAAGGAGAGTTTGAATTTATCTCTTAATTCAAGATTGATAAGCAAGAAGTCATTAATTGAGATACTCATGATGATAAGACCCTAGAAAGATGAGAAATAAAGGTCCTAGAAGCATGTAGATCGAGTTTGGGTTCACCAAAATGATTAAGCTAAATGTGAAATATATTCCTAATCTAATGTTATTATAGTAGTAAAATAAATATGCAATTAAGTACATAAATTACACCCAAGAAACTAAGCAATAAATTATGAAACCCTAATTGCAAGGAGGAGAAAGATGTACTTTAATGATCCGTAATTAATTCTAAATTGTACCTAAGTGTCTTGATGACAAGGTGAAAAGAGTAGTAGGAGCATCGTACAAAGACTCAAAAATGTAGATTTGGAGAGATAGGCTAGAATGGGGCACCTAGAGAGGGATAGGGGTGCCCATGGGCACCCTAGGGATATTTTTGGGTGCTTATGTTTGTGGAATAACTTAGGAAACCTCTTATGGGTGGTTGTAAGGTATTCACAGCTGGTCTCCTTTTTTGCTATGAGGTTGCATAATGATCACCGAGGTTGCTGGAAACTTGCAATGAAATATGAACCTACAAAACCCTCAAATAGAAATCAAATACTAAAAAATAAAGATGCAGAATGAGGGGTTGGATTGTCCTCGGTTGTCGAATGGTGATCTTACTATCGAGCATTGCACTACATATTAGACCCAATGTAGTTCTATGTATGTGTGTGTAGAATTGTGCCCTAGGTGGCTCTTGTGCATGTCACACTTGATAGTGAGCAAGTAAGATAAATTTAAAGAAATGTAATAGATGTGTGCATGGAATATAATGAACTTTCCTCCTATGAAGTGTATGTAGAATAAAAATCCCTTGTGTCACTTGTGATTTTTCCATATGGATGCAATGGATCTCTTAGATGCGATAAGAAACCAATGATATCCGTCCAAGTTCTTTGTAGATTTAGAATTATGTTAACTTATTTTTTGAATATGAAACAGAACCAATAGAATATCCCCAAGTAATTCTTGACAATTGTTATCCAATAAGATTAATCCATCGTTTAGCTACTTTATTTACTTGTCATATTTAGTCGAATGCGAGCCAATAATACGTTCCACGTTCTTTTTCGCATGTCATATTTTTTTCTTAGAGTCATGTTAGTATGCAAACAATGAACCATTACGAAGGTTCTACGTATGTATGGTTTAATACACAGCTTCACTATTAATTGGTCTTGTATGTTGTACTATGAAGTGGGAACTAATAACAAAGCACCATGTATATAACTATTTATTTTCATAGTGTCGAACTTAGATGTATTTTGCTAATTAAATATAACCACATGTCTTTTCACTTTTCTTTTAAAACCGTCCGAACATGAAACTATTTATGTTTGGGTTAATTCCATGATATGGGATCCGTAATGTGGAATTGTTGAGAAAACCACAAAATCATGCCACGTGTCCATGAACTAGCTTTAATTGTGTTTAAAAATTTAATTAAACTTGTTTAACCCTAGACACATATTTGAAAGTTATTTCTAGTTCATTAATAGAAAACATGTCTATAACCCGATTTAGCTTGCTAAATTAAATAGATTATTATGTGAAGCATATATATCTTTCAGTAACTCGACATATTTTATATGATAAGAATGATAGAAAAACATATCGACTTCCACACTTTGATAATTTGTCATGGATTATTAGAATTTTTCCTAGGAGAAAAGTTGCATTTCATTTCGTATCGAGATAATTATCGTCATTAGAGACAATCCACTGTCGCTTTGTGAGATGATGATATATTATTTTTTCGAGTAGTAAAAGATTATGGTGATTTTCTCACAAGGATAAAATTGTGTATATACACAGAATGAGGAGAAAAATCAAATGTAAATGGAATGGATTCACCAAATGACATGGATTATAATGAACTGGAGCACCAAAATCAACACTTGGGCAGGGAAGTAACTTATTTATTTGAGAAATTAGAAACAATGAAAATTAAATTTTCGGTTTATGATTGATAAATTTAATAAATCGATAAAAGTAATAAATCTGAAAAGAAAATAAGAAAGAGAAAATACTCTTCTTCGATGATGATTCTATTTATAATAAACAAATGAATCCTCTTATTCTTCTAGTTCTTCTAATTCTTTTGATAATAAGCAAGAAAGTTCAAGCAAGAACTCTAAAGACATACAAAAATTTGCTAGAACAAAAATTTGCTAGAAAAATAAAATTGCTTGAGTATGCAGGGAAGTAGGAACATGGGAACAAGTTGAAACTTGGCTATCTAGTTTAGAGAGATATTTTAAATTACGTAAAACTAATAAGTTAATTAGAACACAAATATGTTTATCAATTGAAAAATGCTACCTTTAATTGGTGGGAAGATACATTAAGATCTGAAAAACTTAAATCTCATAAGGTCTCGTGGAGTAAATTTAAAAGTTGTTTAAGAAGAAGTATCTGTCTAAATATTTCTTACAATAGAGGCAAAATGAATTCTTTGATCTAAAACAATGTTTTAAGACTGTGAATGGGTATAAACAAGCCTTTGAGAGCTTAAATAGAATTGTTCCTTTTATTTTCGGGAATGTAAAGAGTTGTTAGATTTATAAATGGTCTAAGAGAAGAATATAAGGCTATAGTATTTGGTGTGGAAAAATGACTTTAGTAGATGAGGATGATCAAATTATAGAACAATATGAAAAATATAAGACTACGTTCATCAAAATAAATAAGACTATAAGAAAAAGAATTATAATTTTCATTTTAAGGATAGAAAAATGCCATTTAGTGAAATCTGTTATGTAAAAATAATCGTGGTCGAAATCAACAAAAGAAACAAGAGTATGTCAAAACTAAAACGAGAGGAAATTAAATGTTGGAATTGTGGAGATAACCATTATGCTAGGGTTGTGCTAAGAACAAGAAAATTTGGGATAAAAATAAAGATTAGAAAGTTGATGATAAACCAAAGGAAGGGAATAAAAATATGAAAGTTTGTGCTCTTTGTTGATACATGTACATATATATAAGCAAGTGTCTCGATTGAAGTAAAAGAGTTTATTAAAAATGCAGCCCTTGTTTTCTTGATTGATTAAGTAGTAGTCATAGTTTTATATCTCCTAACTTAGTTGAAAAATTGAATTTGTTTTCCATAAAAATTGAACCCGTAGCTATAGAAATGGCTGATGGAAGAATAATAAGGAAAACAAGATCTTTAGTAGAAGATATAGATTTTCAAATAGGTAATATTGTATCTAGTGAATATTTTCATATGCTAAACTTAGGTCAAGTATGATGCCATTTTAGGGATGACCTAGTTAGAAAATAATCATGCTCTTATTAATTATGAAAATAAACAAGTGTGTATTCAAGACCAATATGTAAATACTCATATTTTGCAAGGAACTAAAAGACAACTAACTTTAAAAACTATTTCGTTGTTCAATAAAAAAGAAGTCTTATTACCCAAAATGATAATCTTAAAGTAGATATAGATGTTCATCCAAAGTAGTCCAAGAATTTATGGATGTCTTTCCTTCGATATTAAAGAGTTGCCACCTAGAATATCCGTAGAACATGCTATTCGACCTTATTCCTAGAGCTAAACCAGATTAAAAGCACCTTATAGACAATATATGCCTCGAATTAGTTGAACTTAAGATATAATTGATTGAATTATCAAAGCAAGGAAAAATTAGACCTAGTTTTCTCCTGGGGTGCACCATTATTGTTTGTTAAGAAGAAAGATGGTACTATGAGACTGTATTGATTATAGACAATTGAATAAGCTAACTATTAAGAAAAATACCTTTTCCTAGAATTGATGATTTGTTAGATCAATTGAATGATGCTAAATGTTTTTCTAAGATTGATTTATGTTTTGGATATCACTCGATTTACAATAAAGGACATTGATATTATAAGAGACTACTTTTAGAACTAGATATGGTCATTATGAATTTATTGTTATGCCTTTTAGATTAACCAATGCTCACCACATTTATGACCTTGATGAATGATGTTTTTATATCTTTTTGGATGTATTTGTGATTATATTTCTAGATGATATTTTTATCGATTCCAAAAATGAAGAAGAACATGAGAAGCATGTTAGGCTAGTGTTTGAAACTTTAAGAAAGCATCAATTGTATGGTAAGCTAAGTAAATGTGGACTCTTTAAAACTGGAAGTCTTCTATGTAGGTCATATTATCTCTAAAAAAGGATTTACACCAAAACCTTATAAAGTAAAAGCAATACAAAATTGGGATACCCCAAATATGTCTAAGAAATTAGAAGTTTTCTTGGGTTGTCTGTTTTTATAGAAGATATATTAAGAACTATTCTAAAATAGCCACTCCTCTCACATACTTAAAAAAGTAGAGTAACTCATATCATTGACCTAAGGAATGTGAAGCTATTTTTAATAAGTTGAGAGAATCCTTAACCAAAGTGAACTTATGTTATGTATTCCTGATTTTTCTAAACCTTTCTATGTTGGTACTAATGCTTGTGATTTGGTATTAGTTGTGTAATAATACAATATGGTAGAGTTGTATGTTTTGGGTCTAGGAAATGATAGGAAATAAGAGATAAAATATGCAGAATAATCCCTTACAGAATCGAAACAAGTAGAAACTAATATGCGTAAAATATTACGAGATCTCAAATAAAAGTGCAGAATAAATAACACAACATAGAAAGACAATATTTAACGTGGTTCACCCAATTTGGGCTACGTCCACCAAGAATCACTTGCTCAGATTTTATTACAAGCCTCCACTCTCTCAATACAATACCTAGATCCATTTGGAGCTATGCTCAACAAACTCTATAGAATTCACACCCAAATTCAAAGCACATCTGCAATGAATTTGCTTGTATATGTATCATATGCATAAGACCATATAAATAGACAATTTCTTAAGCAGTTTGATACAAAACCATGGGCAAAAACCATGGGTATAAAAATAATGGGTAATCTAAAAATCATGGGCCCAAAAACAGCCCATAACGGTTACTCCATTACCCATGGGTTAATAAACCACCCATGAAAATTTACTTGGGGCTTTGCCCCCGAACCTCTGACCCGCTCACCAAATGAGCAGGACCACCATAAAAATACTCTCGAGTGTAACACATGAAGGTGTACCACACTCTAACATGAAAATAGGATCCACAAACATAACAATCTCCCACTTGAGAATGATTTCCACGAGCAAGCTTCTCAACCCTTCACCTGTCATCCGCAAAGGCCAACCAAAGATAAACATAGCTTTAGTTTATCCTTGTGACCACCTTGGTCATCATGTCTCGCAGGATTCTCGATTGGTATGAATCTTCTCCACCTTCAACTTATCTTCCTCCAAAGTCATGTCCTGATGAAGTGATATCTCAACTGTATATGCTTCATCCCGGAGTGGAAAGAAAAGTTCTTAGCTATGTGTATAGCACTTGAATATCACTATGTAGCTTACATTCCTCCCGCTATGCCCCAACACCTCAAGAAATTGTCAGAACCAAATCATCTCTTTGCTTGCCTTTTATGGCAGCAACATACTCAACCTCCATGGTTGATAAAGCCACCAACTTATGTAGTTGTGAAATCCACTTCATTGTCCCACCTACAAGGTGTAAATATAACTGTCATGCTCCCTACCGTCTACATCTCCACCATGTCCAATCTACATAACCACGTAAAGTGGTGTCCGATCCACTATAGCACAAAACTATCCCCATGGTCCTCTCAAATACCGAAGGATCCAATTTACTATTTTCCAACTCTTTACCCGGATCACTCATAAACTTACTCACAACTCCTACTACATGGGCAATATTAGGCCTAGTGCATACCATAGCATACATCAAACCGCCAACCACCGATGAGTAAGGTACCTTGGACATACGATTTCTTTCCCGCTTTATTTTGGGACATTGCTCCTTTGATAACTTAAAATGGCTTGCCAAAGGAGTCCCAACCGATTTAGCATCCTTCATGTTAAACCTATCTAATACCTTCTTAATGTACTCTTCCCAGAGATAAAGTCAACTTCCATTCCTTCCTATCCCGAGTTATCCTCATACCAAGGATTTGTCTGGAAGCCCCCAAATCTTTCATATCAAAGGATTCACTTAGTCAAGCTTTCTTGAGTACTTTTATTTCGCATGTTTTTACCGCAACCAACATGTCATCAACATACAAACATAGGATAATATAACTTCTATCCTCAAATTTCTTTGTATACACGCAATGGTCGAATGACATCCGATATAACCTCGCTCCATCATGAAGCTATCAAACTTCTTATACCATTGATGTGGAGCTTGTTTTGTGCCATACAAGCTCTTCTTCGTTTGCAGACACCATCTCCTCTTTACCTTTGACTTCATATCCTTCCGGATGCCGCATATATAGCTCCTCCTCCAAATCACCATGGAGAAATGCGCTTTACATCTAACTCTGTTCTAAGTGCAAGTCTTCTCCGCCACTATTCCAAGAACAGTTCTAATAGAAGTTATTTTTACTATATGAGAAAAGATCTCATCAAAATCTATACCTTGTTTTCGTAAACCCCTTGACCACCAACCGGCCTTATATCTTTCTTTCCTCCTTCTCCATCTTTAACTCTATACACCCACTTGTTCTCGCAATGCTCTTTTTACCTTCCAGTAGCTTCACCAAATCCCAAGTTTGGTTCTCCATGAGAGACTTATGCTCCTCATCCATGGCTTGCTCCCACTTCTTACCGGCATCTACCCGCATTTCTTCATCTAAGCTCTCTGGCGCTCTCCACTATCAAAGTGAGTAATAAATAATAAAGAGAAGGAGAAAATGTTATGTTCTTTTCTTACCCTAGAATACCTCCTCACTATAGGAGTTTGGGGTTCCTGTTGAGTAGGTTCCTGAACTGATTCATGGGTCACTGTCCCATCCGGAAGATCCTCTACCACTGCATATTATTTCTTGGATTCTTCCCTATTTTCCTGCAACTGTTGCTTATACATGAATTTCTCATTAAAGACCACATCCCTAGACCGAATGATTTTCTTGTCCTTAATACTCCAACATTTAAATCCAAAGTCATCACCACCATAACCAATAAAAGTGCATTTTTCTGATTTAGCCTCTAGCTTGGTCCTATCATCCTTGTCAATATGAACAAAAACCTCACATCCAAAGACTCTAAGAAATGAGTAATCAATTTCTTACCGTACTAAGCCTCCTCAGGTATGCCTCCATCCAAGGCACTTGAGGGTCCTCTGTTTATTAAGTACACAGTTGTGCTCACCGCTTTCGCCTCAAAAATAAAGAGGTAGTCCCGCATGTATCCTCCTGCTCGCTAGTACATTTCCATTATTGTTCTGTTTCATCCTTTCGACACCCCATTCTCACGCGGGGTTCCTAGAACCATCTTTTACCTACGGATTTCATTCTTAGAACAATAATCATCAAATTCATTGCTACAATACTCCCCTCCATTATCTGACCTGAGACATTTTAACTTAAGACCTGTTTCATTCTCTACCAAGGATTTCCATTTAACAAAATTATCAAATACATCGATTTATTTCTAATACAATAAACCCAAACTTTCCTTGTTGCATCATCAATAAAAGTAACATAATAACTTGAACCCCAAGAGATGATACTGAAATGGACCCCACACATCGAATGTACCAGCTCTAACTTACTCTATTTCCTCATAGGTCCAACCTTGAGAAATCTTACTCACTTCTATTTCCCATATATGCAGCTTCTCACAGTAAATCCAAACATGTTTCGTATATCCAGAAAATTCTTCTTTATGATGTCCATGCCATTATGGCTCATATGACCGAGCCTATAGTGCTATAATGTTGTATCGCATCCAAGCCACAAGATTACACTCATTAGTACTATCAATGGATAAATACAAGGTTCCAACCTTCTTACCTCTTGCCACCACAAGAGCACCCTTGGTAACCTTGCAAGAGAGAACCCTTGGTAACCTTGAAAGAGTTAGTTGTAAATATCAAAGTATAACCATCACTTCCTAATTGCCCCGCCGATATCAAATTTATCCTTATGTAGGCACATGTCCGACATCCTTTAATAGCCATGTATTCCCATTCTCGCATCTTAACTCCGAACAAAACCTTTTTCAACTATACCGCAAGGCTCATCATCACCTAGAAAAACATGCCCAAAATCCCCTTGAACATAATCAACAAAATAATGACTATGTGGAGTAGCATGAAAGAAGTCCCCGAATCTAAAACCTAAGATTCAGTAATATTATGCAAAGAAAGAATCAAAGCATCCTAACATACATTACCCGATGCCACATTTGCCTCCTTGTTTTCTTCTTGTTGTTTCTTCTTGTCTCTGAAGCTCCCAATAGTCCTTCTTTACATCCCTAGACTTTCCACAATTCCAAAGATACAATCTTGCTCTTGGATTTTGACCTTGCCCGATCTTTCAATTTTCCACGGTTTCCTCTATTCTTCTATCTCCCTCTAGTTTCCATCATCAAAGCATTCCTTGAAGTAGAAGATTCCCCGGAGATTTTTCTTCACATTTCCTCACTTAGAATCACCCCTACAACATCCTCAAACTTCAACTTTGAGTTAGCTGGAACCAAGTTGCTTACCGCCATTACCAAGCTATTCCAACTTTCATGTAAAGAGCATAGAATTAATAAAGCCCTAACTTCTTCATCAAATTCTATCAGAATCAAGCTAGCATATTCACAACCATATTGAAATCATTTAAATGATCTACTACTAAACTATTCTCAGACATCTTCATATTAAACAACTTTTTCATTAAAAATATCTTGTTAGAGGCAGAGGGTTTTTCATACAATTTCCCTAATGCATCCATTAGATCTTTTGTAGTCTTTTCCTTTGAAACATTAAATAATACCAAAGATGCAAGACATAGCCGAATCGTTCCAAGTGCCTTCCGATCCAACAAATCCCATTTCACATCTGTCATACTCAAGGGTTTGTTCACCTTCTCAGAACAAGAGTATAAAGATCCTTCCGATAAAAGTAATCTTTCATCCGCATCTTCCAAAGACTCGAAATTCGCCCATTGAATTTATCAACCCTAGATCTTCCATCATCTGCCATAGCTCCCACTCAAGATAAAACTTTCCCGTGATTCAACACTTTAAGCAAACCAAAACCAGCTCGATACCAATTGATAGGAAATAAGAGATAAAATATGCGGAATAATCTCTTACGTAATCACAACAATAGAAACTAATATACATAAAATATTACAGATCTCAAATAAAAGTGCAAAATAAATAACACAACACGTAAAGATAATATTTAACATGGTTCACCCAATTTGGGCTACGCCCACCAAGTATCACTTACTTAGATTTTATTACAAGCCTCCACTCTCTCAATACAAAACCCATATCCATTTGGAGCTATGCTCAACAAAATCTACAGAATTCACACCCGAATTCAAAGAACATCTGCAATGCATTTTCTTATATCTGTATCATATGCATAAGACCATATAAATAGACAATTGCTTAAGTAGTTTGATACAAAACCGTGGGTATCAAAACAATGGGTACCAAAACCATGGGCCCAAAAACAGCCCATAATGGTTACCCATTACCCATGGGTTAATAAACCACCCATGAAAATTTTCTTCGGGGGCTTTGCCCCAAACCCCCTTAACCCACTCACCGGCGAGTGGGACCACCGTAAAAATACCCGAGTGTAACACATAGAAGGTGTACCACACTCTAACATGAAAATAGGCTCCACAAACATAACACGAAATTGTTTCCTATTGAAAATAATTATCCTACTCTTGATTTATAATTTTTAGGTATAATTCATGCTTTGAAAATTTGGAGACATTATTTATTAGGTCACAAATTTTTCTTGAAAATTGATCATAGAGGTCTGCAGTATGTTTTTACTCAGCGCTTATTGAATATGCGACAAAAATATGGGTAGAATTACTAAGTCAATATGATTTTGAAATACAATATGTCCCTAATAAAGAAAATTTGGTTGCTGATGATTTAAGTATAAAAATAATGCGCTCAAATTCTTTATCCTTATAGAGAAGTCAATTTGATCAAGAATAAAAGATGCATTGCCTAATGATAGCTATTTTTATGAATTGTATTTTGGTTTGAAAAATGGAACATCAAATGTGTATCTATTACATTGGCTTACTTATTATTTGTTTGGTGTGAAGGAATTGTTGTACTATAAAGGTAGATTCTGTAATACTAATCTCCATAGTTTAATATAACAAATTTTGAGATATTTTCATGACATTTCCATATCTGGACATCTTGGTTTTCAAAAGACTTACTTGTGAGTCAAAAATAATTATTTCTAGCCTAGGATGAAACAAGACATTAGGAAGTATGTACAATAGTGCATGACTTGTCAAAATTTTAAAATTGAACAATGTAGTAAACCTGGTCCATTGCAACCTTTGTCTATTTCTGATTGGAAATGGGAGTCAGTTAGTATGGATTTTACTATGGGTTTACCTAAGACCAAGAATGGACATAATGCTATTCTTGTTGTGGTTGATAGATTGAAAAAATGGCACATTTTCTACCAGCAAAAATCAAAACCTCTGATTTTAATATAGCTCATCTATTTTCTAAGGAAATCTTTCAATTGCATGGTCTTCCTAAATATTTAGTAAATGACTGAGATCCTAGATTTACTTCTTCTTTCTGGAGATCTTTGTTTTATGAATTGGGTACTAGTTTGAGATTTATTATTACTCATCATTCTGATTGTGATGGGAAAACGATAGGATAAAATAATTTTAAATATATGCTTAGAATGTATACATGTGAAAAACCTAGAAATTGGGAATAATATCTATATTTGATTGAGTTTGCTTACAATCAGGGTTATCACACTACAACCAAAATGACCCATTTTGAAGCTATGTATGGTAGGAATTATACTACTCCTATTTCATGGTCAAACCTTGAGCATAGATCTTGGTATGAAAATGATAATTTAAATTGAATGGAAGAAATTATAAATAAAGAAAAATAAAACATGAAAGTTTCCCTAGATAGGTATAAACATTGGGCTGATTTAAAAAGGTTTGTTAGAGATTTTGCAATAGGTGATCAAATATTTCTTAGAGTTAAACCTAAGAAAATTTATTTGAAATTGGGTAAATATGCTAAGTTAGCTCCTCACTATTGTGGACCTTTTGAAATTCTAGAAAGAATAGGAAATATTTCTTATAGACTTGCTTTACCTCCTGAATTGTCTAAAATTCATAATGTGTTTCATGTAAGCTTGTTAAAGAAATATGTGTATGATGTTAATCATGTTATTGATTGGAAAAATATATTTATTGAGCCTACATGTGAATTCAAAATTGAACCTAAAATAATTTTGGAAATAAGGACTAAGAATCTTAGAAATAGAGAAGTTAAAAAGGTTAAAGTAAAATGGATTTTCTGTAATGTTGAAAGTGCTACATGGGAAATAGAATATTTCTTGAAAGAGCAATATCCTAAATTGTTTAGCTAATGACTTGTGTTTTGTTCTGTGATTTTCATAATAGATTTGGCACTATTGAGGATAATAGCTGATTCAAGGGGGGAGAAATGTTATGTGACTAAATCCTAAAGCTTTAAAAAATAATTAAAGACTTATGGATTGTTAAAGATCAAGTTTGATTTAAGAAAAACATTGTAATAAGATATTGATGTAATGAATATCCCGAGAAATTGATTAAAGATTATTAATTTCTTTATGAAAGGGTGTGAAACCATTGTGATGGTTCATAATCACAATGAAGTCTTGTAAAAGACATGTGAATCATTCTGAAAGAGAAGGGAATGGTGCTTTGGTGATTCTAAGAAAGATAATATTGACAAAAAGTGTTTTTAAAGATTTTGTAAATTGAGTATGTGGAAGTAAATTCCAAGGATGACTAGGTACAAGCAGGCAGTGGGCAAGAGAGAGGGGCACCAACGGTGTCCTAACTAGGGGTAAAAAGTACAACCTTGGATGGTCCTAGCCAAGGAAAGGTGAACATACATGGGGTGTATAACACAGTCCTCTCATAGTGTGTCCATAGTATGGTGTCTATTTCATGTGTCTGTGCATTGGAATTTTGGTACTAGAATTCCTTCTTACCATATCAAATAAGTTGTCTCTGTAAAAGCTCTGTAAATACTTGAAAAATTTATGTAAACATTTGTATAAAGCTAATAGAAAGAAGTTAATTCTTCTGTTTTACTATGATAAATGAATAAATGAATATATTCTATATAATTGTTATGTATATCTTGAAAAATATGTGCCTCGTGTTATCATAAACAATGAATTGCATAAAAATTTAATTAAATACATAATTTTAGATATGTAAGTATGTTTTTAAAGATAATTTTTATAACTTAATCTAGAACAATAATGTATGTGTGTAATCAATCCTATTTAAAATATAGTCTTGTAATTTAAGGGTGTTTTCTGGTTGAATTATCTATTTTTTTCTTTCCGGTCATGTTTGATGTATTTCCTGTATGTTATGATGTGTACCCGAAATTTTCGCTACACACAAGTTAATATCGTGGTTTTAGGTCCACCCCAAAACCAAAGCAATATATAAGATTGTGAAGTTCGAACCAATAAAAATGATCCATGTAACTTCGCTTATGTCAAAGCATTTTATAGTTACATAAAGCTTTAACCAATTAGAAAGATCCATGTCCCTTCAAAATGTCAATATTTTGCTAAGATCCTTCTAAGCATTGCAAGGCACAAAAATGAGATCCCTCATGTTATTCGTGAATTTAGATTTATGTTAACTTGTTTCTAACCAATGTGAAACCTGAACTAATAAAATAGCTCCAAGTATTTTCGCATTTCGTGTTGTTAGTATTTTATTAGTCTTGAAAATTGTTAGCCAATGAAATTAAGACATCATTTCGCTACTTTATTTACTTTTCGAGTTAGTCGAATGCAGAAGAATACGTGCCCACATTCTTTAGCATGCCATCTTTCTTTTGTAGAAAGTTGTGTCACTATGTGAACATCGAACCATTAGGAAGGTTCCACATATGTATGGTTTAATACACTATTTCAATACTAATTGGTCTTCGGTCTTGTATGTTACACTATGAAGAGCGAACTAATAGCAAAAAACCACGATATATATCTTATTTATTTTTCGAGTGTATGATCTTAGATGTCTTTTGCTAATTAAATATAACCACTTGTCTTTTCCCTTTTCTTTCACAAACCGTATGGACTCAAACTATTTATTTTTGGGTTAATTTATGAGTTGGGATCCATAAGGTGGAATTGTTGAGTAAAACCATAGAATAATGCAATGTGTTTGTGAGATAGATTTAATTATGTTTAAAACTTTAATTAAAATTGTTTAAACCTAGCCACCGATTTGAAAGTTCTTTGCGCAGTTCATTAATCAAAAACATGTCTCAGAACTCCGATTTAGAAAATATATCTTTTGTAACTCGACATATTTTATCCGATAAGAATGATAGAAAAACATATCAGACTTCCGCACTTTTATATTTTGTCAAGAATTATTAGAATTTTTCCTAGGAGAAAAGTTACATTTCACAATCTACTTATCTAAGAAATTCTACCAAGTGGACCTATTGGTATTTCATCACCCAATAAGGAAGCCAACACAGTGTTCTGGTCATGTAATAAGTTTTTCACTATTAGTATAAAGGCTAAGCATATGACACCCTTATCATTGCGGTGCATGAAGTGTGGGGTAGGCCCCTATATTAGGCCATGTACCAATATTCATCACAAATTCATGCCTCACATAACTTCGTATATCAAGGAATCCATCCTTAAACACACCTAAAACCATCCATAGAGTGGCCATTTCTCTAGGTTCCCTTTGAGCCTCTTCCCTCTTCACATTATATAAATAAGCAAGATAAATTTTTTTTTACTACTTGACTTGTTTTCTTGTTTATTTCATGCCCATTGTTACTTGCTCCCAAGCTAAGAGAATGGAACAATCAACCACTTCTAATGAAATTTCCATCTTGACCAACCCCCACAACAAACATATGCACTCACTCTTGTTTCTTCTACACTTTGGTGACCTCATTCTGCCCTCCTATCCAAAAGATTCTATGGTTCCTCTTAGGTATTCCCATGTTAATACGAATCATATTGTCTACCATCACTCCATCCCTTCTAGACCAGCCACACCTCCTTCCGCTACTTCCTTAGGAGCACTTGGACCCCCCACTATCCCTCGTGGATGTTTGAAATTTCAAGAACTCCTTGATGCTAACCTAATCTCCATCGATGACTATCTAGTTCAAAAATCCACCAACCTCCTTATCGATGGACTCCCTCTTCAAAATTTTTGCATTTATCCAATTCAATCCGACTATTTTGAAGTCCTCATTTCCTAACTCGCCACCTTGTTCCCTAGGGCCATGAATGAGCTAGCATTAGTCCAAAACAAACATGTCCCTCACGAATCCTCTACCTTGGTTCCCAAAACCCATCACTAAACATAATTAGTGGTGTCTATCCCACCTAATCTACCACATATCAATACCACTACAAGAATCCCTATACCCTCAATGCATATTCCCTCTTCATCTACTGTTATCATAAACACTCTATTGGTGCTCAATTTAATCTCGCTCTGTTTATTCAAAATTTCTTAGTATGCATGGTTTGAAGTTTTTCTGTCTCCCCGTATGGATGCGTGAACACTTCTTTCTCCTTCATTTGGCTGCCATTGTCAGCCCTTTCCTTGGGTCGTGGATCACATTGAGTCAAGGTTTTACTTACAGTCTTCATCTTCGTGTGGAAATTTTTTGTTGTTAGGCATCTTCCACGAATGTGTTTCCTTTGTAAATCCTGTCCCAACATCTATGGATACGTGGGCATTTCTGATTGGATGAGGCCCGATGGGTATTTTTGGTGAAACTTGTCACTTCTGTTACATTTGTAAAAATTCCAAATTGGTCCCATGGCCCCGATAGTATATAATTGGCTATTCAACAATATGAAGCGACATGGAAAATTTATTACTTTGACCCCGAAGAAGGACACGTGGTGGTTTGAAAGGTCAAAGGAGGAGAGGTGGATCGTCGGAGGATTTTGAAGATTTTTGCCTTTTTGTGAAAAGGAGCAAATTTATAAAATGATCTATAACTCCACAGGGGAAAAATTAATGTCACATGTTTGAGTCAACATTGAAAATTCAAAGCAAGGAGGCGGGTCACTGGAGCACTTTGGAGTTTTTAAGCTCTGTTTTGAAATGAAGAAAAAGTATAAAAGTGAGTCGTGACTCCACTGGGGCCCACATCAAAATTTAGAAGTGGAGAGGCGGGTCGCCGGGGCATTTTGAGATTCTCAGGCCCACTTCAACTCAAATATTTTCCATGTGGAGGGCCTGCACTCATTTGAGGTTTTGTTTATGGTTCTTACTTTGGAGTGGGTCTAATGAGACACATGGAGGCTTCCATTGGCTCCTTTATACTTAGATTTTCAAGCGCACGATGTGATTTTCTTGGGCCCAGACATGTGGAGGGCCCGCACTCGTTTGGGGACCCGTACCTAATTTTACTTTTAAAAGAGTGCCAAGGATACACGTGGAGGTTTCTGTTAGATCTTCCCATACTTAGACTTTTTCAACCGCCAAAGTCTGTAACTTTGTCGGACCTTAGACATGTGGAAGGCGCGCACTTGTTTGGGAGTTCTTCTTTGAGCTTCATACCAAAAAAGCACCGAAGAGACACGTGGAAGATTCCACTGGCCCTGCCCATACTTAGACTTTTCAACACTTGATGGAACTTTCTGACCATGGGAACGTGGCACCTTTCGCTAGTTCTTAAAATTTTTCAACAACTTTTCCAGATGAGACACGTGGAGAGCCCACACTTGTTTGGGGTCTCCACTTTTGGGCACCATATCAAAAGTGTGTTGAAGAGACACGTGGAGGATTCCAATGGATCCTTTTATACTGAGACTTTTTCAATGGCCAAGGTAACTTTCTTGGTCCCAGGGCATGTGGAGAGCCTACACTCATTTGAGGTCCTACCTCTAGACTTCATCTTTGAATTTGCACCAAATAGACATGTGGAAGCTTCCGCTAGACCTTCCCATACTCTGAATTTTCAACAACCGATGCAATTCTCTAGGGTTATGAACACATGGAGGGCCCGCACTCATTTGGGAACCTACCTCTAGACTTCACCTTTGTAGTTGTGCCAAGGAGACACATGGATGTTTTGGCCGGCTCCTCTTGCACTTGGACAACTCGACTTAAGCATAGGTATATGGTATAATCCATGCAAGGACACTCATTTCGAGAGGCACAAATGTAGGTATCCATGTGAGGGAACTCATTTCTCAAGGTGTATTCTCAAAGGTGAAAAGGATTGCTTGTCAAATCAAGCCATATGGAGCCACCTGAGAATTATTAAAAAGGGGATTTCTTGCACAAAAAAATAAAAGAATGATTAAAAAGACTGTCAAAAGTTATGACATGGCATCCCAGTCATAGTTGAGGAACTGAGAAACGTGATCAGTTCATGATTTATCCACCTAGCAACAGAAAGTAAGATATTTTAAAGGGAATAAACATGATTAAACTAGTATGTTGTAAAGAGGAATATTCTCTTAAAGATTTAGACTTTTGGGGGAAAATTTGGGATGAGTGAGTGAGTAGAATTGTATAAATGCAATGAGAATACTCTTTCATAGGGGTTAAATTTTCTGAGAAAGTTTGAGAGAAAACCATTTTCCCAAGAGGCTATCTAAGAGACCAGTTTGTTTTCCTGTGTTTTTGGATTCAATCACGTCAAGGTGGTTGCAAGTGTACAACCATTGACAAGCTCTGAGATTGTTGAGGAAAATTTCCCCTACTGATGAATCTAATGAACCTTGAATGACTCTGTGTTGATCATGAGCATAATTGTGTTTGTTGTTATTTTAGAATGTTTTCAAATATTTTTTCTTGTTCCTGTTGCAATCTTATGTTAAAATCTCTAAGTAGCACAAGATCTCATCCATGTGTTAGAATTGTGAAAATTTTTAATTTCATTACGAGAAGAGCCTTCAATTGGTAATGAAATAAACATTTTAAATTCAATTTACTATCACTATGTTGATAAAGATTGTTTGTAAGCCTATGAGTGTATCTTAGGTGTGACGAACTAGGGATTTCTAACATTTAATTGAGTTTTTAACATGAGTCTTTGTGTTGAATTCTTGAAGAATGTGTGAAACCATGCATCTTTGGGCCTCAACTAATGCACCCCTTCTGGTTGAAGGAATATTTTGGCTATTCTAAAGCATTATGTTATGTGAGTTTTCTAATTTTTTTAAAGGCTCTAAAAGATCCGTACAATCGAATCTATCTTGCTAAACTTCCCACCAAAAAATTTCTCAAACGATGAATCCTACATGAACCACCCCCGTTTGTACTGTGTATCCACAAATGAATAAATTCCAGTGCAAAGTATGCAAGGACAACCAGGATTCATTTATTGTCTTTAGTAACCCGAACCTTGTCAAGAAAAATCTCCACTCTCTAGTGTGACAAATCGTGAGTGTTAGATTATGTTGTATTAATCATATTTTTGAAGGTTCTCATGAAAATTGTGTAAAGAAGGATCTCTTGATATCCTTCACTAACACGGGTTACTGCATCGGGTCCTCTCACCCCGGTTGAAGGCAAGACCTAAAGTAGTGAGGGTAGATCAAACGCTCAATAAGGTGTTATCCATTTCTCCAATGCCTCGAGTGACAAAGAGTCTCACGAATCCCCTCCTCGGCTACAAAATGACTCATATCATGCTTCGTGTGTCTCTAAGCATCCCGCCAGTTTTGTGATGCTTCTCATCCTCGCAAGAGAATCAATTTGGTTACAAACACCCAAATGACGCTATGTCCTGGGGACTATTTTTACAAATGCGTACACATATTGACCTCTGTAATGTTTCGCATGATTTAAGTACACATACATTGTTTAAATGTCATCCTTTGTTGAGATATGTAAGATTTGTGCAAGATTACATGTTCATTATGTAGTATTTCCAATTTCTAGTGGTTATTACACTAAATTTGCATGAATAGTGATAAGTTTGGGTAAAGGAAGGTCGGATCTATTAAGCTTTGCATAAATTAAGCATTGATAGACACTTGGCAAGTTATTTATATTGCATCTACACAACTAAATTTAAAATCCTTAATGGTGACTCGGTGTTGAATTGAAATTTTGATGATTACCGGTGCTTTAACTCCGTGTCAAGTGAAAATTTCAATCAATGCGTGAAAAGATGGGGGAAGAAGATCTCTTCACTAAGGACCCTACTAGAAAGTTACTTCTAGAACTGGGAAAAGTAAAATCGTAAGGAAAACAAGTTTGGAAAGTTATTGGAGATCAAGAATCAAGAATCAAAAAGGAGATATCGGTTCGAAGGGTGATCAATCTGTGGTTGAAGATTAACATAAGTCTTTAAGTGATTTTGAACCAGGTAATATTTATATAAATTTGACTTCTCTGATCGGGAGGGGCCATCATTTATGTCTAAAAGCATGCCTCTTAGTTTTCCCTTGTTTCTTCCAAGGTTGATAGGGTTTCACATGAAGTCGAGTCATTAGAGAATATCTATTTTCGAGTTATACCCGTGCTCCAAATACCCCTCATTCCCCTATCATTCTACTTCTCCTGTAAAATCACCTCCTTAAGGAAATATGGCCCAACCTCCACGTAGACCTCCTTTTATTATCAACACTTTTGGATCTATAGATTTCAAAGTTATGGATGGATATCCTAATACGGTGCCACAACATGTCGAAATAGGTTGGAAAAATTTCAACGTAATAATTCCATCATGGTGACCACCATTTAAAACTCTTTGTCAACATGATGGAAGATTTTGAAATTGAGTTTGAAGATGTGTATATAAATCTGTTTATTCATACTCTCAGGAGGAGGATGCATGTGATCGGTACAAGGTTTTACCAGATAATTCAATAGATTTATGGACCGAGATGAAAATGCCTTTAGATTGCAATATGGGGATAAGACATATTCCATGTTCCTTTATCTAAAATTTAAAATATAAAGAAAAATCCAAATGAGTTTGTCCAAGACTTCAATACTAGGTTTAATAAGACCTGAATAGGCTACTCGTAATCCTAAGGCCAAGTGATGTGTCCTGTTTGATAAAATATTATGATGCTTTTGATTTAAAGGCTGGTAATTACTTGAGAGATAAGAACTAGGAACATTGAGGCGGGATTTCACCATGGCCTTACAAATAGAAAATAACATCAAAGTAGTTGGAAAGCCTCCAAGAGAGAAGGTGTTAAGTTGATCAATCCCGAAAATCTCTCAAGCAAGCAAGGTTTGTGGATCTAGAAGAGGTTGTAAAACTTTGGCAATCGAGCAGCTTATTAAAGAGATACCCTATTATAAATCAATATTAAAATGACAAAGCATGTAAATAAATAGAATCTAGTGCTAGCATTTTGATTTGGGTGCCTCAGGTCGCTATCAGCATCAATTCATTTAAATATTAAACTATGCCAATAAAAAGAGT
The DNA here is from genome assembly GCA_018340775.1 of Taxus wallichiana var. yunnanensis. NCBI lineage: Eukaryota > Viridiplantae > Streptophyta > Pinopsida > Cupressales > Taxaceae > Taxus > Taxus wallichiana. The sequence continues at coordinate 459,749,227 of CM031243.1, forward strand.
TCGATTTGGGTCGGGAGTTTGGGTAAGGTTGGGTAGTTCGAGGGTCACTGCAGTAAATGGGTAGAGGGTCAGTCAAGGTTGGGTAGGGTTGTTGGGTAGTTTGGGTGAGTGGTAGGTTTCTGGTCTACACTGTGTTAGCAAGACACAGAGACCGATGATGGTTAGGTATGACCGATGCCAGTTAGGTGGGTCGACCGATGTTGGGTCAGACTATTCAGTCACCTATGAGAGGCAAAAGAGGGTCAAAAAGAGGTGTTTTGGGTTATTTTGGGTTCTTTCAGGTGGGAAGAGGGAGAGTTGAGAGTGGTGTTGGTGAGATTTAGGTGGGGAGTGGGCTCAGGGTCAGAGCAGAAGGGTTCTGGAGGGTGGTTTTGGGTGTGTTTTGGGTAGAAGGTTGGTGACAAGGTGACCGACGGTGGTCGAGGATTGACCGACGATGGTTATGGATGACCAGTGTTGGTCACTGGTTTTGGGTCTTGGCTTGGGAAGTAGTGATTGGGGTGCTCTCACATGATTAGTCGAGAGAGTTAATGGTGAGTGGAATGAAGTAGAAGAGGCGAGTCTGGGTATGGGTGTGGTCTGAATGAACAAGGTGGGGAGGTTAGGAGGGTAGTTTTACTTCTTAGAGGAGGAAGATAGAGAAACCAAAACACAAAATGTGAGTGGAGGACAAAGGAATCCACTTACCTGGAGTCTGATGCGTGCTGGAGTGTGGTAGACGTTGATGAAGGTGGTTGGTTGGTTGGAGAGCTCTTGTTTGAGCTCAGTCTAGTCAGGTCCTTCAATGGAAGTGTTCACAAAGCTCTCTTGTGAGTTCCTCCAATGGTGGTCCTTTCTGGGAGTTCCAAGGGCTTGGTTGCTCTCTCTCAGTTGCTTCTGAAGATGCCAAGAGTCCCATGCCAATCAACCAGGGTACCAATGATAATCGACAAGCCTAGAGGATCTCCAATAATCTCCCAATCAATGTCAAATGATTAACCAACCCTTTGGAAAGAGTCGGGATTGGGTATTTGTCAGGTGACCGATCACCGGTCCCACCTGACCGACATCGGTCAGACTGTAACCAACACCGGTTATGTCGGGGGCATTATTTTTGAAAAGTGGGGAATATGCCTTCCCCACTTGGTTGTGAGTGGTGGAGCACATGCGCCCTCCACCTTGAGAATGGGTAATAGGACAAGGGAGAGTCCTATGAGTGGAGTGGCCACTATTAGGGCTTTCTAGAAGGGTATGGGCAAGGTATGGGCAAGGTAGAGAGTGGAATGGTGAGGTGGAGGTGTAAGTGGGGTAGTGGAAGGGTGAGGTGGAGGGGCAAGTGGGCTAGTGGGCTGGTGAGTTGGTTGGGTGATGTGGCCAGCTTAGTGGCATGATGAGGTGGCCCTGATGAGTGGATAAAGGGAGGATTTAATTATTTGATATTAATTAAATCCTTGAATAGTGAATGGGGTTATTGTGATGTGTGGAAAAGAGGTGCGAGTGACCAAATTAGGGTTAAATTGATCACCCATGTAGGATGTGATTATTAGGTTATTTTGGAGGAAGATAATGAAATGTGACGTGTTTTTGGTGTCTACATTTTGCCCCTTTTTGTTGGGCAGCCTATAGTGGTAGGTGGCGTGACAAAAACAAAGGTTGGGTTTTTCCCCATGTGAATGTATGATGAGACGGTGGATGGTGGGTGCCCCAAATAGGGGCATGAGTGATCCCCCCCTCAAAGCGGGCACCGACGATGGAGAATAGAGAGAGTTGGTGGGTGATTTGAGAGAGTATGGTGAGAGGTGTGAAAGAGATGAGGTGAGTGGGTAAGGGTTTTGATGAAAGGGTAAGGTGGGTGAGTAGGTAGAGCATTCTAGCATTCACACATGGTGCCATAAAATGCAATGAGGTACAAGGGTTGCTCAACAAATAAAGGTACATCAGCTAAAGTCACAAGGGTCATCCAAACATGGGTTATTGAGGCTCGGTATCCAGGGTAAAGGATACGGTCCGAGAACTCAACTGGGTAAGATGCAGGAGTGCCTAGGGTGGCTCTGGTACATCCAAAGGTCAAGGTTTGTTTGGATAAGGGTCATGGCCATAGGTAAGGTAAGGTCATCAAGGCTGAGCAAAATAGGTACCACCATCACAAGATGCAACAAGTGAGGATGTGAAAAGATCCACATAATCAATGGGTGGGGTAGGTAGGTGTGGGTAGGGTAGTGTCAATCAAGCATATGCACACGCAGAGATTGTGACACAACACCAAGGTGAAGAGATTTCAAACTCTACATCATCCAAGGTCGATCGGGTTATCCAAACATGGGTTATTGAGGCCCGGTATCAGGGTAAAGGATACGGTTTGAGCACTCAACTGGGTAAGATGCAAGAGTGCCTAGGGTGGCTCAGTACATCCAAAAGGTCAAGGTTTGTTTGGGTAAAGGTCACGGCCGTAGGCGAGGTAAGGTTGGTAGGCTAACAACATGGTAACAACATCGCAAGGTAGAGTGAGTGTGGTAGGTCGATGGTCACCCCTAGGGGGTTGGTGTGGGTAAAAAGGTGAGGTCAAGGGTCGGGGTGGAGTTTTGGGTGAGGTGAAAAAGGTTGTGGGTGTGGGTGATTGGGTGAAAGTGGTGAAATGGGTAAAATGGTAACCGACGCGGTTATAGATAACCAATGGATATGGGTAAACCGACGCATTAAAGTGAGCTAGGGCATATGACCGATGCTAGGTTAGGTAAACCAATGTCGGTTAGGTCGGGTTTTCTATAAAAAGAAAAATTCCACATTTTTTGGGAATCATTTTCTCTCATGATTTAGGAGAAAATGACCCGAGAGAGAGAAAAAGTGGGAAAGCATCTAGATGGAATGGAGAGTGGAGTTGACATGTGTCGCATAGCGGGTGATTGGTAGTTGAGAGGTGGGGCCACGAGGTGTGATTTGAGTGATTTGGTTGGTTGGAGGTGAGGTCATTGATTGGTGATGGCAGAGGTGGGAGAAGGGTCGGGTGGACCACCGCGCAGTGGCCAGATGTGCCACCATGATGGTGGCAGCGTGATGAGGTAAGAACTCAATCCCACTCTTTGTTTTGTGAGTTAGATTAGGTGGGAGGGTAGGAACAAATTGGGTTTTTATTTTGGGGGAAAATGAGATTTGAATTTGTGGGAGGGTAAATTGGTCAAATGAGGGAAAGAGAGGGAGGGAATTAGGTGTATGAGGGGGTGGGGAGGGGTTTAGGTAGAAATGGGTGGGTAATGGAGAGAGAAAGGAGATTTTTGAGAGAGGGGGGTTTGGGGTCACGGGTTTTTCCATGACACAAGGATCGCGTCGGTCGTGGTTAACCGAATGTCGCATCCAAAGACAACTAGTATCGGTCACGAAGTGGGTGACCGATGCTGGTTAGGAGGTGACCGGGGTCGGTTAGAGATAATCGCACGCCAATGTCATGTCATAGGAAAAGAGGAGAGGCAAGACTCGGGTTGGGTGGTTTGGGGTGGGTGAGGGTAGAATAGGGTGTCGGGGTGAAAAACATAGTGTAGGTAGGGGGGGTAAAATGGGTATGGGTAGATGAGGAGGGGTAAGGTTGGGGATTGATAGATAGAAATGTGATTATGAGGGTAGGGTGGGTAGAAAGAGAGAGGTGGGATAGTGGGTAGAGGTGAGGGTGAGAGGAATTGTGGATATGATTAAGGTAGGTTAACTTGATGTGTTTGTTGGATGCAGGGGAGAGATCAATTATGGATGAGGGACAGGGTGCCCCGCTACTATTGAGCATGCGAGGCATGATGACTGATGAGGAGTGGTGGCATGTGGATGAGGTGGGCCTGATTGGGGTCCGGTGCTATCAAGCATGTAGTCTGATAGCCGAGTTTGATGGTCACCCTCATCGATCGATGGGATTCGATGACCAACATGTTCCACCTACCGATGGGTGAGATGACAGTCACCCTAGAGGATGTGTTCCAGATACTCCGACTACCGATATTGGGGACACAGGTGTACACGATCTCCTCCGAGGCCTCAGAGGAGTTGATGCTTGATAGTGTTTGAGAGGGGTTGGTGGCAGATGTGACATTTCACAGTGCAGTGATCAGTTATAGAGGGATGTACACAACCCATCCAGAGGAGACGAGGCTTCTGGTGTTATTGATGGAGGTAGTGTGTTGTTTCGCACTGCCAGATGTAGAGGGTGGGAGGTTCCCCGATCTGATGGGGGTACTTCATGACATAGTGATGGAGCGGACTTGCTTTTCTTGAGGCACCAAGCATTCCTGGTGTAGTTGTACAGAGAGTTGTGGGCGTACGGGTGCCTGCATGCAGATTTAGCCTTTACTACACATTTATCCTACACTACTGGGCGTATGAGCACATAGTTATTGTGCATCTAGTAGGTATGCCCGAGTAGATGCATTTTCAGGCGAGAGTGGTTTGGGTGGGCTACAGGTGATGGGTGCATGTGATGGAGAGAGTGATCGGAGAGGCCTACACATGATGTAGCCCATTTCAGGTGGTTGTTGGAGGGATTGTCTAGAGTGGACATCATTTGGAGACCATATGTGGGGTATCCTTCATTTAGATGGATGCATGATGAGTTGGATGGTCTTAGCTACTTAGGTGGATAGTAGGACACCGTGCCGGGGAGGATGAGATGATCCCGACTGATAGGGTAGGTGGTAGTTTGGGCTGCCACAGATATACCCCCACCATTCCCATAATACCGGAGAGATGATGTGGAGAGGCCATTGCCTCTACCACAACCGACTAGTGCCCATGGGGCTGGAGGAGCAGGTGGTAGACCAATGAAGATAGATGACGCTAGAGTGATTGATGGATACAGACAATGGTGGGTGGCTCAGCTATGAGTAGTACCACCAGGCCGGGGTAGCAAGATTTAGCCACCATCATGGTGCAAGAGAGATGCCCTATAAGGGTAGGTGGTGACCCTGATCACCCAATTGGGGATGGTATAGGGACAGCTTAGCTAGTTTAAGGTAGAGGTGGTAGAGTTGCATGCGCAGGTGGCTAGCCTACATACTCAGATGGCAGTAGGTGGAGATGGAGATGGGGATGGTGAGGATGGGTGGGTGGCCACCCTACAGGCATAGGTTTGGTTTACAGTGCTCAGTTAGATGCAACGGCATGGCAAAATAGATTGGGGCCTTACAGGCCCGAGACACATAGGCACAGAGGCTAGGGATGATGGCACCACCCACAGCACCGGGATAGGGTCCCAGTTCACAGGTAGGGGTGGGATAGGGTTTTAGATAGGCAAGCACACAGGTCGTGAGGCCGATGGGGCCACCACAAACAAGTACCTATAGCTAGATTACGGGAGGTGAGAGCTGAGGCTAGATACTATGAGGACCAGCTCACTGCAACAGGGATAGATTACCTCTCATATGCAGAGTACAAGGCACAACAGGCCTCGAGTGAGAGGACCCGATCACGCACCCATAGTGTGGAGAGCACAGGGGCCATAGAGCACCGAGACAGGGTCAGGGTGAGGCTACTAGTGCATGGAGGCCAGTCCTGGTGATGTACTAGACTCCAAGCACCAAGGGACCTAGACAGGAGCCCATAAGAGCCCATGAAGAGGGGATAGGAGAGACAGAGATGGAGGATATCAGGTGAGATGATGCCTGATATTCATCCCTTGAGGTGGATATTTTTGATTTTTTGATATATACGGCCATGTGCCAAAGAGAGATTTTGTATTTTGATACACACCGGCCTGTGTGCCGATGATGTGAGGATGTATATGAGTGATTTTGTATTTTTGATCATATACCGGCCTGCGTGCCAAAGATGGTGAGGCTGTATATGAGTGATTTTGAGAGATACACTTTATTGGATATCAATGTATATTGTATGGACACATTGATTTATATGATGAGATAGATGATTTGATGGTGATGTTTTTGATATTAATGGCATTTGATTGACATGTGGATTTATATGTGAGTTAGGCATGATTGAGGTTGTGTTAGGCATGATGGAGGAGTTTGGCATGGTGAGTCATAGCATTTGAGATAGGTTGAGTTAGGCATGATAGAGTGTGTCATAGGCATGATGAGTCAGGTTGTGTTAGGCATGATGGAGTCAGTCAAGTTGTGGGCATGATGGATGAGTTAGGTCATAGGCATGGTTGAGTCAGGTTGTGGTTAGGCATGATGGAGTCAGGTCATAGGCATGGTTGAGTTAGGTTGTGTTAGGCATGATGGAGTAGGTCATAGGCATGGTTGAGTTAGGTATGATGTTAAATAAATGATGATGGATGTATATGTTTTGGTTTGATTAAGTGGTATGTATGTGGTGATTGGATCATGTTGTTATGATGTATGATTATGGATGATAGATGATTAATGTGATGAGATGAATGTTGTGAAAGATGTATTAATTTCCATTTATTTGATGATAGATTGGAAACTAACTTAGAGTAGCATGTGACAGGAATAGTTAGCCAAGAGGCGAGAAGGGAATGATTGTGAGGGAGAAGAGGTGAAGAAGGTGATGGCGATGGTTGAGCTAACCTCCAAGGGCCCCATGCCCTCGAAGTGCTGCCTACATAGCCCTAGAAAAAGGGGCCTCAGACCAATGTAGTTCTCCCTTAGGCTAGGGAGAAGGAAAGAATGGGTGTAGATAGGGGTTAGTCGGGTAAGGGTAAATGGGTATGGGGTCATGGGTGTGGGTAAGGGTAAGGTGGGTACGGGTGATGGGTATGGTTAAGGAGTATGGTGTGGGCAAGTATGGGTCAAAGGGTCATGGGTCATGGGCCATGGTCATGGGTATGGGTAATGGATAGGTGGGGTCAAAAGGGTACGGGTCATGGGTATGGGTAATGGGTAAGATGGGTAAATGGGTCAATGGGTAAATGGGTAGGGGTATGGTCAAAGGTAAGTAGGTAAATGGGTATGGGTATGGGTAAGTAGGTAGGGTCAAAGGAAAGTGGGTATGGGTATGGGTAAATAAGTAGGGTCAAGGGGTAGTGATGGGTCAATGGTAAATAGGTAAGGTAGGGTAAATGGGTATGGGTCATGGGTCATGGGTAAATGGGTATGGGTATGGGTCATAGGTAGGGTAAGGGTATGGGTCGGTGGGGTAGGGTGAGGGGTAAGGGAAATGGGTATGGGTTAGGGTGAGTAGGTACGGGTAATGGGTGGGCATGGGTGGGGTAGGGTTAAAAGGGTATGGGTGGGTAAGGGTGAGTGGGTATAGTGTGAAATATAGATTGATAGGTGAAGGTATGTGTGAGTGGACGGAAGTAGGGGTTGTGGTTTGGAGGAGGTCAATAGTTCAGAAAGTGGGAAACTGTAACAAGGTTGGTGATGTGGATGAATTGGGATGGACCATCGAGGCGCAGACCAAGGGTAGGTGATGAGCCTCAAGTCCCTAAAAGACCTTGCAGGTTGGACTATGTTTGAAGGTGAAGCAATGTGTAGAATCATGACAGATCATATTCATGACATAGTCCCGTGGCAGGGAGAAATAATAGGATAAAGTGGGGAATGGGTAATATGGTGATAGGTTTGAAACTGTGAAGGGGGGATAAAACACCTTAGGTATAAGATGGTCGATGTCCCAGATAGGTGAGTCCATGGAAAAAAAGGGATGTGTTATGTTTGTAGGATAGACTGATCAATGTGGAAGTCTATGTGGGATGATTAGTTAATCTCCTTGAGGTCTTCGTGAAGCTGATCGATGTGGGAAGCTTCAAAATGAGCCTAGTCTCTTTTTTTTTAGCTAGGTAGGGTATGCTAGTGTGGTATAGCTGTCCTTCGAGGGAGCAATCTATTTATGATGACTAGATACAAATGGTAGATGTCCTTTTGAGGGATTCATCTTTATGTTTGGAAGTTTGACTCAAGGAGGGTGATCCCATTTTTGATAGGTAGTTACCAATTAAGCCATGGACAAGGCTATAGAGGAATACAGACTGTCGTATGCAAAAGGTGGGTTAATGGTGGAGGTAGAAGTAGGATTGTGTGAGGGGTATATGGGATGGTATATGACCATGGGATTCCATCCATGAGGGGATGAAAAGTATCCATGAGAATCATGCCATGAGTAGGCCGTGGTACTCATATTGAAGACAAAGCTGAAAAAGTGATGGATAGTCACATGATTCTTGTTTAATCGTAGGTAAGTGAAGTGGTGGTAAGAGGAGTAGGTGCCCACGGGATGAGCCAGGAATAGTTAATGGGTGAAAAGCACTTGGTTCAACAATAGAATGGTCAAAGATGCAAGATGTTAAGGGGCTTAGGTTGGGTTTACCATCGAGTGAAGATAAATGATAAGCACCTGATCCATAGGTATGAGTAATGATATAGGGTCCAAGCCAATTAGGAGAAAATTTACCCCATAGATGTTTCTCAGCTTTTGTGACATGTTGATTTTCCTTCAAGATGAGATCCCCGACTTGGAAGGTGCGTGGGTGGACGCGCTTGTCATAAGCACGTTTGATGCATTTTTGGTATATTTGGAGATGATCTAAAGCATTTAGGCATCGTTCATCTAACAACTCTAGTTGTGCCAAACGATCTTGGTGAAAGTCATCATTGGTGAGCATGTCCTTGAGTGATATATGAGAGAGATGGGATCTGGACTTCGAGAGGCAAGACAACCTGTACCGTAGACCAGAGAGAAAGGTGTAGTAGCAGTTGATGTGTGAATACTAGTGCGGTATGCCCATAGGGCAAAAGGAATGTGTGTATGCCAATCCTTCCCAGTATCATTGACTACCTTCATGAGGATTTTGTTTAGGGTTTTGTTGGTGGATTCAGCTTGGCCGTTGGTTTGTGGGTAGTAAGGTGAAGAGAAACTGAGTTGGATACCAAAGGTATCACAAAGTTTTGGAGGGTTTTGTTTTTGAATTGTTTTCCATTATCAGTGATAAGGTGATGAGGGACACCAAAGCAAAGATAATGTGATGGTTGATGAACTCACAAATCTTCTCAGCTTTGGTAGAGATGAGGGGAATGGCCTCCACCCATTTGGTGTAGTATTCCATAGCGGTTATGATCCATTGATGGCATTGAGAAGAATGAGGGTTGATTTCACCAATGAGATCGAGACCCCATTGAGAAAAGGGCCAAAGGTCCGTGTGACTTGTAAGGCATGACCTAGAGTGTGATGAAGGTTTGAGTGTTGTTGACACTTCACACATCGTTTGACATAATCACAACAATCGTGGTTGAGGGTAGGCCAGTAATAGCCAAGGTGAAGGATACATTTAGCAACAACGAGACCACTGATGTGGCCCCCACAGATGCCATCATGGATTTCCTTGATGGTATATGGTATTTCAGAACTAGTGAGGCATCGGAGAAGGATCCTGTTGAAGCCACGTTTGTAGAGGAGGCCTCCCATGATGACATACCAGAGACCTTTTGGAGGAAGGCGCATCGGCCATTGTGGGTAAGGTCGGGAGGAAGAATGGAAATGGAGAGATAGTCGAGTATTGTTGGTACTAGAGGTCTGATGGGTCGGTAGTGGGTTTCTCGATGAGGTTTATAACATGAGAGAGGTAGGAGGGTGATTGCAACCTTCACACAACAATGAATATTTGTGAATCGGTAGGTGATGAGGGTATTTGTGAGGCAAGGCAAGCCATGGTATCCACAAATTTGTTCGTAGAGCGGGGAATGGTTTGTAGTTTATAGTGGGTGAAGGTGGTTAACAAGAGGTCTACATGGTGTTTGTACCACTGTAATTCCTCATTGCGACATTGGTAGAGTCCATTGATCTGATTTACTACCAATTGAGAATCACCAAAGATATTAATGGATTTAACATCTAGGGTTTGGGTGGTTTGGAGACCGAGTATGAGGGCTTCGTATTCGGCGATGTTGTTAGTACACTCAAAATTGAGCTTGAATGAAAGTGGGATGGGTTCACTATCATGTGGGATGAGGATGATTCCAGCTCCACCCCCACATTGACATTTAGATCCATCAAAGAATAGGGTCATTTGATAGTGTAGAGGTTCCTCGATAGGTTCATCAAGGAAAGGGTAGCGATGGATTCATTGGGGAATTCAAAGTTACTAGGTTGGTGATCAGAGAGTGGGGCATCGCCAGTTGATTGGTGATAGCCTGACCCTTGATTGATTTTTGGTGGAGAAAGGTGATATCTAGATCAGCGAGTAGCATGAGCCATCGCGAAATGCATTGGTTTTGGAATGGTTTAGAGTACATGTAATGTAAGGGGTCGGTGTTGGTTATGATGAAGGTAGTGTGGTTAAGTAGGTAGTGGCGAAGTTTGGTTGCCTACAAAGACTAAAGCAAGACACAAATTTTTGCGGTGTGTGTATATCTAGTCTCATAATCCACAAGGGTATGCAGCTGATGTAATAGACCACTTGTTCCCTGTGTTGGTCATCTCGGTGAGTGAGCATGGCACCCAAGGAATGGTCGGTGGCAGAGATGTGGAATGGATATAGAGGTAAGACCGGAGGTTGGTCATCTTTAAGGCTTCAAAATCATTATGACATTCCGCGTTCCAAAGTGGAAGGTAGTGTCCTTTTAAGGAGGTGGTGGAAGGGTTCGAAATGATTTGATAGTTGAGAAATGAATCGATGGATAGATTGCAGTTTTCCGTAAAACTACAAGAAGTCGATGAGGTTGGTGGGTGGAGGCATCTCGAGGATGGCCTTGATTTTGGCAGGGTCAACTTCAATGCCTCACAAGGAAACAATGAAGCCCAAGGTTTACTCGACAGATGACGAAGACACACTTCTTAGGTTGAAGGCATATGTAATATTGGATGAGATGATCGAAGATGATCTTGAGGATGGGTAAATGTTCGGCGTGACTTTTGGATTTCCCAAGAGGTCATCGACATAGTCTTCTAAGATGTGATGCATGATGTCATGGAAGATATAGGTCATGTCTCATTGGTAGGTGGCGCCTACATTCTTCAGTCCAAGGGCATGACGTGATAGCAGAAGGTCCCCCAAGGGGTAATGAAGGTGGTTTTGTGTTGATCCTCGGGGGCAAGTAAGATTTGGTTATAGCCCGAGAACCCGTCCATGAGAGATAACATCTCGTGTCTGGTGGTGAGATCAACCAATTGGTCGATACTGGGTAGAGGAAAGTCATCTTTAGGACAAGCTAGGTTAAGGTCCCGGAAATCGAGTGTAGATGCGAGTCCCCCCGTTGCTTTGGTAATGGGTATGATGTTGGAAATCCACTGTGGGTAGTCGATTGGTAGAATGAAGGAATAGAAAGCAGGCACTAGAGCTCTTCTTTGATGAGAAGAGCAATGCGTGGGTGCATTTTACGTAACTTCTGCTTGACGGGTTTGGCATTAGGTAAGGTGATGATGTTGTGGACCATGATATTTGGGTCAATACTCGGGCATATCGGCATACGACCAAGCAAAAAGTGTTGCTATGATCATGGAGGAAAGATGTGTAGGCTTCTTGTTTAGCGGTGTCCAAAGATTGGCCTATCTTTAGAATGCGGGGATCATCCGAGGTGTGGATGTTGATGTCGATGGTAGCTTCGTTCAGCATGTTTTGGGTTTCAGATGGTAGTGTGCGGTGGAGATAGGAGTCTTCCGCACCCAGATAAGTGAGAATGGAATTTTCGTTTTGACATTGGATGACATGAATAGAGGGGGTGTCGTCATCGATCAAATCAGGATAGAGGATGGGAAAAGAAGAAGGGGTTTCGCCATCTCATTGAATGACGAAGAGGACCCAAAGAAATGGTATTTATGGAAAAAAAGGTAGGAGGAATAGACTCAGGGTCTATAGACTCGTGGGTGAAGTGGGTGAATTGGGCGAGGGTCGTGAGGTTGGGGTGTCTCCGTAATGAGGTCGATACGAGGTTGTTTGAGCATGGGCTCAACAAATCCTACCCCACTATGGTCCTTGTGTTTGTAGAGAGGTGCAAGGAATGACAGTGTGACGGCCTTGTTCGTAAAGGCCAAAGCTGAAACCCTTCCAAGCACAACGATGTAGGAAGGTATGGGAAAAATGACGGTTGGTTAATGAGGGAAGGGTGGTGGTGAATGGTAGGGTCGGAGTTGGTGGTTCAGGTGTGTAGGCTAGCATGAAATTTGAGTGTGTTTTCCGATTACATGTCAACACCATGTAGAGGTGTAGACCTTGTGTGGTACTTGTATTCTGCAGATAATATAGAAAGCAGCAGAGATGAAGAGAATGGGTATTATGGGGGTGTGTCAGGTGGATGTGCTAGTTAAGAACCAACATAGGCTAACCAACGCTGGTTATGTATGACTGATGCAGTTTGGGTTAACCATTGCCGGTTACTGTAAAAATAAGAATGTTTTATCAAACTGAGACAACAGAGGGAGTATTATCAAGAGGGAAGGCTCTGTGGACAATGTGGTGATAGAAACAGCAGTATCCGTAATGTTTCAGAGATGTTACACAAAAATAAATAGAGATGAAAGGTTTTTGAATAGGGTAGCCCAAAAGAACGGGTAGAGACCGACCTTGGTAGGGTATAACCGATACTGGGTAGGGGTTAACCAATGACAGCCTCTGACCGACATGGTTACTTATGAAATTGAAATATTAATGAAGAAAATAGGGTTGTGAGTTATAATTAGAGATGGAATCAGACCAGAATTCTGAGAATGATGAAAAACAGGTCCTAAGCACACTCAGAGGGAGTCAAAATACACCAACTATGATGGGGAGTGTGCAAAGGGGAAATAAGAAAATGAAGAACGAGTCCTTTCACCTCAAAACGCAAGACAAGTAGAAACACTAAGAAAAATGCGATCCTAAGAGTGCCTTTTTCTATTATATTTGTTCAGCTTACGCTATTTAAGGACTGACACATGAATTGTAGAACAAAGTTTTTGGTTAGGATGGCTTCCTAGGAATAAGGAAATCTAAAGGTGAGGTTTCAGGTTTGTTATGGTGGGGGCACGCTTTTCTCTCGAAGTATGACTCAAAGAGTAGTAAGGTCGGGAGTACACCGCCAATCCTCGATTAGTGTGATCATGATAGGCATTCCTAGGAAAGATGTTGTTTAAGAAATGTGTATATTTTGAAATTTGTGCACTGGGTAAGAGTAAGAGAGAGAGAGAGAGAGAGAGAGAGAGAGAAGACGTGCTTTCTACGATTTTTTCAACCATCAACTGGTAATGACCTCCAGCGTATAGGTTGCCCTCATTTAATGTGAGCTAAATGCAGAAAGTAGAATGAAAATGAAGTTGATTTTAAGCCCAAATCAAAATGTTGTATTCGATGACACAAGAAGATGAAGAGGAGAAGGAATGCTCTTTCACTAATGCGATAATTAACGAAAGAAAAGAAATGTTCATTTTAGAAACACCAAAAGATAGTTGCTTTTAGACAATATGAAGAGGAGAAGATTCCAGAGAAGAAACTTAAATGTGAGAACCTTTCAGAAAGGGAAACAAACAAGCAAATTTCACCTAGAAATGAAGAAATGCAAGGAACCCCGGATGTTTCCACGGGCGTGCCAAAATGTTTTGATCCTTTTTACGATAACCCGGGAGACTCGAAACAGGATAAGGGTTCAAGGTAGGTTTACTTGCTATTTGGTTTGGTTGAGATGCGCGCGTGTAGACTTCCGATCTTGGTCGATCGTGTGAACTCCTTTTTGGCTGGGAAGGACTACCCCTGCAATAAGAAAACAAGACCACCAGAAAGAGTTAAATAGCATGTGCGGTGGACTGCCTCCAAGCAACGTATGCTAGATCTAGGAAGTGTGGTACTCCCTAGAAGGCTGTCAATCCACTGTTTATAAATCAATATTAAAATGACAAAGCATGTAAATAAATAGAATCTAGTGCTAGCGTTCTGATTTGGGTGCCTCAGGTCGCTATCAGCGTCAATTCATTTAAACACTAAACTATGCCAATAAAAGAGCATTCGGATCGGGTTCTAGGTAGGTTGGGTAGTCTCGAGGGTCACGATGGTGGTCGTGAGTCAAGGTGAGGTAAGGTTGTTGGGTAGTTTGGGTGAGTGGTAGGCTTCTAGTCTGCATTGTGTTAACAGACACAAAGACCGAGGCTTGGTCGGTATGACCGATGCTAGTTGGGTCGACCAATGTTAGTCACCGTAGAGGCAACAAAGGGTCGAATAGAGGTGATTTGCACTTTTTTGGGTTCTTCAAGTGGGCAAAGGGAGTCGTGGGTGGTGTTGGTGAGATTTAGGTGAGGAGTGGGCTTAGGGTCGAGCAAAAGGGTTCTGGAGGGTGGTTTTGGGTGTGTTTGGGGTAGAAGGTTCAAAGCAAGACATGAGACCGATGGTGGTCGGGTCGACCGCCGATGGTTATGGATGACCGGTGCCGGTCACCTTTGGTTTTGGGTCCAGACTTGAGAGATAGGGGTTGGGGTGCTCTGTGTGATTAGTCAGAGAGTTGATGGTGAGCGGAATGAATTGGAGCAGAGTCCTGGGTGTGGGTGTGGTCTGAATGAATGAGGTGGGGAGGCTAGGAGGGTAGTTTGGCTTCTTGGAGGAGGAAGATAGAGAAAAAACACAAAATGTGGGTGGAGGACAAAGGAATCCACTTACCTAGAGTCTGATGCATGCTGGAGTGTGGTAGACATTGATGAAGGTGGTTGGTTGGTTGGAGAGCTCTTGTTCGAGCTCGGGCTTGGTCTAGGTCCTTCAATGGAGGTGTTCGCAAAGCTCTCTTGTGAGTTCCTCCAATGGTGGTCCTTTGCTGGGAGTTCCAAGGGCTTGGTTGCCTCTCTTAGATGCTTCTGAAGATGCCAAGAGTGCCAATGCCAATCAACCAGGGTGCCAATGATAATCGACAAGCCTAGAGGATCTCCAATAATCTCCCAACCATGAAAAAGTGACCAACCCTTTGGAAAGAGTGGATTGGGTATTTGTAGGCGACCGACGCCGGTCCCACCGACCGACATTGGTGAGAATATAACTGAAATTGGTTATGTCGGGGTGTTGTTTTTTGAAAAGTGGGGAATATGCCTTCCCCAATTGGTTGTGAGTGGCGACACATGTGCCCTCTACCTTGAGAATGGGTAATAGGACAAGGGAGAGTCCTATGAGTGGAGTGGCCACTATTAGGGCTTTCTAAAAGGGTATGGGCAAGGTATGGGCAAGGTAGAGAGTGGAATGGTGAGGTGGAGGTGCAAGTGGGGTAGTGGAAGGGTGAGGTGGAGGGGCAAGTGGGCTAGTGGGCTGGTGAGTTGGTTGGGTGATGTGGCCAGCTTAGTGGCATGATGAGGTGGCCCTGATGAGTGGATAAAGGGAGGATTTAATTATTTGATGTCAATTAAATCCTTGGGTGAGTGAATGAGGGTTATTGTGATGTGCGGAAAAGAGGTGCGAGTGACCGAATTAGGGTTAAATCGATTTCCCATGGTGAATGTGGTTATTAGGTTATTTTGGAGGAAGATAATGAAATGTGACGTGTTTTTGGTGTCTACAAAGTATTCATGTGTATTACGTCTTCCTTCTATTAATACTTTGAAATTGAAATGGTGCAAGCATTTGATCCGCCTAATAATGATTTTGAAT
Organism: Taxus wallichiana var. yunnanensis; assembly: GCA_018340775.1. NCBI lineage: Eukaryota > Viridiplantae > Streptophyta > Pinopsida > Cupressales > Taxaceae > Taxus > Taxus wallichiana. The sequence goes on from CM031243.1 coordinate 459,764,693, forward strand.
ACTTAAGGGCTTTGATGATTAAAAAGTTTGGAGTGATCCCTTTTGAAGAGGACATTAACTATTGATGAATGCAATATTTGCTTAGGAGAAAGAATATAACAGAAGTAAGGTTGTCAAAGGGGGAGGGCCACAAACAAATCCAAAAGTTCTAGTTCTTACCATTCTCCCAAAGGAAACCCCTAAGAAAGATACATCTGGAAAAGGCCTAATTACCCCAAATAAATCCTGTGCTCTTGCCCATGCCCAAATTCTCCGAAAACTCCTATACTGTCAGGATGAAACCGTGAATCTCCCTTCTATTACCGCCCTACCCAAATATGTTCCTTATGATATAGCTCAAATCTTGAGTCGATCAAGGTTAATTTTCCCATTGTTGAATTACTTAGAATTCCTGAGCATAGGAAAAGGGCATTTGAATATTTGGGATGTAAAGAAGAGAAAATTACCCAGGGAAAAAGTGTGAAAAATGTAGAGGTTCCTCTTATTATTACAGAATTAGAAATACCACAGGTATTGGAGGAACCGGGAGAATCACCTGAGGTGTATTTGGGAACTTTTCTCGGTTGAATCTCAACTTAATGTGGATCCATTTTTTACCACTTTTATTATTAAAGATAGGCTAGTACATAACTACATGTTTGATTTAGGAGCCTCATGTAATGTAATGCCTCTTGAGGTCATGAATGAGTTAAATATCAAGGTAACAATAGCTTATGGAAATGTACTCGTAATGGATTCAAGAGAAGTGCCAATAGTTGGGTATGTCAAGGGATTAGTAGTGCAGTTGGTAGCTTTTCCAGGAAAATGTTTAACCATGAATGTGGTTATTGTGGACTATCCTACCAAATGGGGGATGTTATTATCCATAAAGTGGGCAGCTAGTATGGGCGGAAACATACAAATGGACATGTCATACGCGAGCATACCAATTGAGGGGAACCTTGTGAAGTTGTATAGTGAGAAGAAAATGTTATATCTCATTGAGGAATCTAACAATGCTTCTTATGAAGTATTGTATGCAGATGACGATGTCAACAACTTGGTGGGTTATCATGTTTTTAAGGAGCATAAAATTGATGAGTGCAAGTATCTCGAGTAGATTGGTTCTCACTACACTCGATGTTTTATGGGGTTTTTTCTAGATCGGTAAAGGCACAAAAGATAAACCTCGGAATATATGGCTAGGTAGCAACTGGATAAAGAAGAAAAACAAACATATGTTTAGTTGTTAAAAAAGTATCAAGACTTCTTGGCTTGGTCATACTCAAAATGCCGTGCACTCAAAACATTTCCTTGATTGATTTCTAATCAAGGCATGCATCGTTGTAAAATGTATAGTCTTTTGTTCTTGTTCTGCTTTTGTGTTTTTCTTGTTTCGGTTTTTCCTGGTCCTTGGTGACTAGTTTTTGTTAGTTTCTTGGTTCATTCTTGGGGGAATTGGTTATTGTTTTTTTCTTTGCAATCTTGTTTCGACTCGCTTTCCCAATGGATTTTTGGCACATGGTCTCGTTGTTCTTGCAGAAATCGAAGGAGTACCCATCACCTGAGTCAGAGCTGATGTTGGTGCTCAATTTAATCTCACCCTATTTGTTCAAAATTTCTCACCCGCATGGTTTTAAGTTTTCTGTCTCCCTATATGGATGTGTGAACGCTTTCTCCTTCATTTTGTTTCCATTTTCAGTACTTTCCTTGGGTCATGGATCACATTGAGTCTGGGTTTTACTTACAGTCTTCATCTCTCGTGGGGAAAATTTTTGTTGTTAGGCATCTTCCATGACTGTGTATCCTTTGTAAATCCTATCCCAACATCCATGGATACGTGGTCCTTTCTGATTGGATGTGGCTCGACGGGTCTTTTGGTGAAACTTGTCACTTTTGTTACATTTGTAAAAATTCCAAATTGGTCCTGCGGCCCCGATAGTTTATAATTGGCTATTCAATAATATGAAGTGGCAAGGAAAATTTCTTACTTTGACCCCGAAGAAGGACATGTGGTGAGTTTGAAAGGTCAAAGGTGGAGAGGTGGATCGTCGAGGATTTTGAAGATTTTTTCCTTTTTGTGAAAAGGAGAAAAGTTATAAAATGATCCGCAACTCCGTAGGGGACAAATTAATGTCACATGTTTGAGTCAACATTGAAAATTCAAAGTGGGGAGGTGGGTCACCAGAGCACTTTGGATTTTTTAAGCTCTGATTTTGAAATGAAGAAAAAGTATAAAAGTGAGCAGCAACTCACTGGGGCCCACATCAAAAGTTAGAAGTAGAGAGGTAGGTTGCGGGAATTTTGAGATTCTTAGGCCCGCTTCAACTCAAATCTTTTCCACGTGGAGGGCCTATGCTCATTTGAGGATTCACCTCTAGGTCTTACCTTTGGAGTGGCACCAAGGAGACACGTGGAGGCTTCCCCTAGCTCCTCTTTATACTTAAGATTTTCAATTTCCCGATGTGAATTTCTTGGCCCCAAGACACATGGAGGGCCCACACATGTTTGGGGACCTACCCCTGATTTTACTTTTGAAAGAGTGCTAAGGAGACACGTGGAGGTTTCCATTGGATCTTCCCATACTTAGACTTTTTCAAGTGTCTGGTGCAACTTTGTCGGACCCTAGACACGTGGAAGGCCCACGCTTGTTTGGGAGTCCTTCTTTTGAGCTTCATACCAAAAAAGTGCCAAAGAGACACGTGGAAGATTGTCTTTGGCTTGCCCATACTTAGAATTTTCGTGAGCCCGATGCAAATTTCTCGAGACCATGGGAACGTGGCACCTTCCATTGGTTCTTAAACATTTTCAACACATTTTCCAAGTTGAGACACATGGAGAGCCCGTGCTTATTTGGGGTCTCCGCTTTTGGGTACCATATCAAAAGTGCACCGAAGAGACATGTGGAGGCTTCGCTGGCTCCTTTTTATACTGAGACTTTTCAATGGCCGAGGTAACTTTCTTGGGCCCAAGGCACATGGAGAGCCTGCACTCATTTGAGGTCCTACCTCTAGAATTCATCTTTGAAGTTACACTAAACAAACACGTGGAAGCTTCCACTGGGCCTTCTTCTACTTTGACTTTTCATCAACCAAAGGCAACTCTCTAGGGTTTTGAACATGTGGAGGTCTTGTGCTCATTTGGGAACCTACCCCAGGAATTCACCTTTGCAGTTGCGCTAAGGAGACACGAGGAGGTTTCGGCTCCTCTTGCACTTGGCCGACTCGGACTCATAGTGTAGGTATATGGTATAATCCATGTGAGGAAACTCATTTCTGAGAGGCACAATTGCAGGTATCCATGCGAGGGCACTCATTTCTTTAAGGTATATTCTCAAAGGTGAAAAGGATTGCTTGTCAGATCAATCCATATGGAGGCACCTAAGAATTATTAAAAATGGGATTTCTTGCACAAAAAAATAAAAGAATTATTAGACTTTCAAAAGTTATGACATGGCATCCCAGTCATAGTTGAGGAACTGAGAAACATGATCAGTTCATGATTTATCCACCAAGCAACAGTAAAGTAAGCTATTTTCAAGGGAATAAACATGATTAAACGGTATGTTGTAAAGAGGAATATTATCTTAAATATTTATAATTTTGGGGGAAACTTTGGGATGAGTTAGTGAGTGAAATTTTATAAATGCAATGAGAATAATCTTACATAGGGGGTTAAATTTTATGTGAAAGTTTGAGAAAAACTATTTTTTCGAGAGGTCATTTGAGAGAGTAGTTTGTTTTCCCGTGTTTTTGATTCAATCACGCCAAGGTGGTTCAGTAAGTGTAGAACCATTGACAAGCTCCAAGATTGTTGAGGAAAATTTCCCCTACTGATGAATCTAATGAACCTTGAATGACTTTGTGTTGATCATGAGCATAATTGTGTATGTTGTTATTTCAAAATGTTTTCAAATAATTTTTCTTGTTCCTATTGCAATCTTATATTAAAATCTCTCCGAGTAGCACAAGATCTCATCCATGTGTTAGTATTGTGGAATTTTCAATTTCATTATGAGAAGAGCCTTCATCCTGGTAATGAAATAAAAATTTAAAAATCACTTTACCGCCACTATGTTGATAATTTTTTTGTAAGCCTATGAGTGTATCTTAGGTGTGGCGAACAAGGGATTTCTAACATTTAATTGAGTCTTTAACACAATCCTTTGTGTTGAATTCTTGAATAATGTGTGAAACCATGCATCTCTCGGGCCTCCACCGATGCACACCTTCTGGTCAAGGAATATTTTAGCCGTTTCAAAGCATTCTATTATGCGAGTTTTCTAATTTTTGTAAAGGCTCTCAAAAAAATTTGTTACAATCGACTCTATCTTGCTTAAATTCCCACCAAAAATTTCTCAAATGATGAATCCTATATGAACCACCCTTGTTTGTACTTGTGTATCCACAAATGAATAAATACTAGCACCAAAGTATGCATGGACATCCGTGATTCAATTATTATCTTTAGTAACCCAAACCTTGTCCAGGAAACATCTCCACTCTCTAGTGTGACAACTCATGAGAGTTAGATTGTGTTGTATTGATCATATTTTCTCAAGGTTCTCATGAAAATTGTGCAAAGAAGGATCTCTTGATATCCTTCACCAACATGGGTTACAGAATGGGTCCTCTCACCTTGGTTGAAGGCACGACCTAAAGTAGTGAGGGTAGATCAAACCCTCAATAAGGTGATATCTATTTCTCCAATGCCTGAGTGATAAAGAGTCAGCTGTATCCCCTCCCGGCTACAAAACAACTCATATCATGATTCATCTGTCTCTAAGCATCCTACCAGTTTCATGATGTTGCTCAGCCCTCGCAAGAGAATCAATTTGGATACCAACACCCAAATGGTGCCATTACTGGGGAATATTTTTACAAATGCATACACATACCAACCCTGGTAATGTTTCTTGCATGATTTAAGTACAAATACATTTTTTAAACATCATCCTTTGTTGTCATCCGTAATATTTATGCAAGATTACATGTTCATTGTGTAGTATTTCCAATTTCTAGTGGTTATTGCACTAAATTTTCATCAATAATGATAAGTGTGGGTAAAGGAAGGTTGGATCTATTAAGCTTTGTAGAAAATAAGCTTTGATAGACACTGGCAAGTTACTTATAGTGCATATGCATAACTAAGGTGAAAATCCTTAGTGGTGACTCCATGTTGAATTGAAATTTTGATGATTACCGGTGCCTTAACTCCGTGTTAAGTGAAATTTTTCATCAATCTCTGCTAAAGTGGAGGAAGAAGATCTCTCTTCTCTAAGGACCCTACTAGTAAAATAAAATTCTTAAGGAAAATAAGTCTCGAAAAGTTTTTAGAGATCAAGAATAAAAAAGGAGTTATCAGTCCTGAAGGGTGATCAATTTGTGGTTAAAGATTACCATACGTCTTCAAGTGATTTTGAACCGGTAATATTTATATAAATTTGAGTTCTCCGACCGGGAGGGGCCATCATTTGTGTCTCGAAGAGTGTGCCTCTCAGTTTTCCCTTGTTTCTTCTAAGATTGATCGGGTTTTCCATGAAGTTGAGTCATTAGGGAATATCTATTTTGAGAGTTATACTCCTGTGCTCTAAAGAACCCTTGTTCCCTATCATTTTATTTCTCCTATAAAACCACCTCCTCAAGGAAATATGGCCTAAACTCCACCTAGACATCCTTTTGTTGTCAACACTTTTGGACCTATAGATTTCGAGGAGGTATGGATGGATATCCTACTATGGTGCCACAAGATGTCAAAAATAGGTTGCCAAAATTTCAAGGAAATAATGCCATCACTTGTGAACACCATTTAAAAATCTTTATCAACATGATGGAAGATTTTGAAATTGAGTTTGAAGACGTGTAATACAAAACTGGTTGTTCATACTCTTGAGGAGGATACACGTGATCGGTATAAGGCATTACGAGATAATTCAATAGATTTATGAACCGAGATGAAAAGTGCCTTTAGATTACAATATGGGGATAAGACAGATCCCTGGTTCCTTTTATCTCGAATTTTAAAATATAAAGAAAAATCTAAATGAGAGTCTGCTCCATGACTTCAATACTAGGTTCAATAAGACCTTGAATAGGCTACACTGTAATCCTAAGGCAGTGTGTGTCCTGTTTGATAACATATTATGATGCTTTTGATAAAAAGGCTACTTATTACTTGAGAGATAAGAACCTAGGAACATTGAGGCAGGATTTCACCATGGCCTTACAAATAGAAAATAACATCAAAGTAGTTGGAAAGCCTCCTAAGAGAGAAGGTGTTAAGTTGATCAATCCTAAAAATACTCATCAGAAAGGCAAGTTGTGGATCTCGGAAGAGGTTGTAAAAATTTTGGATGGAGCAGTTAAAGAGATATCCTATAAACTGGCCAAAGCATAAAAAGGGATAGGAAAAAGTTCCTAGGGTCGGCAGAAGCCACATGGTCAAGAGAGAGCATCCTAGAGGTGATCACATACTAGATGACAGAGGAAAAGGGATCATGTGATCAGAAAATAAACATCCTCAACCCAAGGAGAATAGATTGGTTCCCGATCCTTTGACTTCCAAGGTTGCTACTATGGAGGAGGCCAGTGTTATCGAGTGGTGTGATAGTTGTTTCTTACCACACTCCCCATGTGATGAAGATCAAGAAGTTGAGGAAGCTAATGATGAGGAGACATATGATGATGTGAGCATGATGGAATGCCTTGCAAACTCATGGCAGGGGGCAACCTCAACAGATTAATAAGTGCCAGAAATGTTGAACACTTTTAGGATTGTGTTCACCGGTATTACCTATTCCTCCTATTAATACTTTTGAAATTGATATGGTGTAAGCATTTGATCTTCCTAATCATGATTTTGGATACTTAAGGGATTTGATGATTAAAAAGTATGATGGAGGGATCCCTTCCGAAGAGGACAGAAACTGTTGATGAATGTAGTAGTTGCTCAGGAGAAAGAATATAACACCAAAAGTAAGGTTGTCAAAGGGGAGGGCCACAAACCAAGCCAAAATTTCCAGTTCTTACCAATCTCCCAAAAGAAACCCCTAAGAAAGATACATATGACAAATACCTAATTACCCCAAATAAAACTTGTGCTCTTACACATGCCCAAATTTTGAAAACTCCTATACTATTAGATGAAACTATGAATCTCCCTTCTAACACTGCCCTACCCAAATATGTTCCTTGTGACATAGCCAAAATCTTGAGTCAGATCAAGGTTATTGTTCCCATTGTTGAATTACTTAGAATTCTTGAGCATAGGAAAAGGGCATTTGAATATTTGGGATGTAAAGAAGAGAAAATTACCCAGGGCAAAAGTGTGAAAAATGTAGAGGTTCCTCCTATTATTATAAAATCAAAAATACCACAGGTATTGGAGGAACCGAGAGAATCACCTGAGGTGTATTTGGGAACTTCTCTGGTTGAATCTTAGCTTAATGTGGATCCATTTTTTACCACTTTGATTATTAAAGATAGGCTAGTACATAATTGCATGTTTGATTCAGGAGCCTCATGTAATGTAATGCCTCTTGAGGTCATGAATGAGTTAAATATCAAGGTAACAATAGCTTATGGGAAATGTCTTTGCTATGGATTTAAGAGAAGTACTAGTAGTTGGGTATGTCAAGGGATTAATAGTGTAGTTGGTAGCTTTTCCAAGAAAATGCTTAACCATGAATGTGGTTAATGTGAACTGTCCTACCAAATGGGGGATGTTATTATATGTAGAAAGTGGGCGAGATAGTAACAACTAGGTGTATAAGTGAGATAGTTGTTTATGCTTTTAAGTAAGGCAATATTGTTGTACTAATAGGCAAGAAATAAGATTTAGAACGTGTGGAGAGCATGTAGGGATGTAATTTTATCCTCCTCCAAATTTAGATGTTGTTGAGCTCTCTAAGGAGCTAAGAATAAGGTTTCTAGGGAGGCTAGTAAGAAAAAGGGAGCTATTCGATGGATTTCGTCATGATATATGGAGGATCAAGCTATAATAGAGCCAATCAATCAAAGAGGAAGACATGTGTTTATGTTGCAAAACAAAAATTTGTGTGAATTTTTTTAAATTATTATTTTTGAATGGATTGTATGTATGTTCCTCTTCTCAGGATGAAAAAATGAGATACATGAGTATTAGCATAAGAAGAGGACTAGTAGCAATAAGGCCTAAAACGGAGAGCAATAAGCATATTCAATAAGTAATTCATTAAATATGTGGAATGTATTTGGTATGTAGAACCTGGTTCCAGGCCTCACTAAGCTATATCCATTATACATGAGAATGCAAATATAGAGAAACTTGATAAATAACAGATATTATATGAGATTGGGTGTATATAATTTCATAGGGAGTATTGGTGATAAACATGAACCAAGGGAGCCATAATATATTTAGAAGTGTAGGTAACTTATCCCATATTGTCATCTCTTTTTGTTTAGAGAGAAGAGGGTTAATAAAGAATGCATAGAACTAACAATGTTGGCACGATCATTTATGCATACATCCTAAGAAGCTAAAAGTGATACTTAGAGACAAGGGATGATAGAGAAAGCATTAGAGATGGAGTGCTCTAGAAACATGTAGCATAGAGGTAAGTGTCCATGATCATGATAAAAGGAGAGTTTTTATATCTAGGAGAGTGTTTACTTAACCCTTGCATCATAAGAGCTTAATGTTATGATCAAATTGTACTGGATAGAGTTATGGATCAAACTACTAGAGAATTCCACAATTAGAAACAATGTGTAAAGAGAAACTAACATGCATAAAAGTCACGTGAGACATGCTAGTAGCCTCTATTCTTAGAGTAGATGATGACCCACTAGGCTCTTGCGTATAAAAGATAAACATATTAATATGTACATGTACACATGAAACACTATACATGAACATTAATGTGTATTTAATAATAAACATGTAATCAAATGAACTTTGAAATATAAGTAATTTCAAACATATGTCTATAACACGCCTAGTTGCAGTAGCTAGCATGTCGATGCCAAATGTGTCCATCACTTGACTCTTGCTATTTAAAAAATAAAAATATATTAGTTTTTACATGTATGTATGATGTAATCAAATACATATATATTAAAATCTCAAATGAAATAAAATTTTGTATATATATTATTTATTTGACATTTACCTGTGAAAGACCAGGATCATTTGCACCAGTTCTAAAAACATCTTCCATCATATCATCTATAAAAAAGAGATCTTGTGATCCAACAAATGATATCTCACTGCATAAAGGCATATGGAACCACATGATCTGCAAGTGGTGTGGTACACTAGAACTCGGTGCCTCCACCAACATCATTAGATGTAATTTGGATACTATCTTTGGGTCGTGAGTGTCGGTGAGCTCCTTAATACATGTAGTGTGTCAATATCCATAACTTCCTTCACTGTAGGAGGGATAACTGAAGGAAGTGGGGGTTTTTGGTATGGGGGTCCTAGGTTGACCAACACGTGCACTTGGTCTACTCTGTGTAGAGCCACCTCCTTGTCCGTAAAACTTAGAAAAGTAAAAATAATTTGGGACCTCATTAAGCACAAAATCGTAATACAATTTCTTCAAAAATAGAGAGGAACCTCATTGTTGTTGCATGGTGGATAATAAAAAACCATCCACCATCGGTTCCAAAAATTGTTCTTGATTCGGTCTTTGTGGTACCAATGGATTGGGAACCGTTTGCAAGTAGTCGTGGGGGGAATTGGTTCTTGGGCTAGTAAATAATGCACAAATGTAGTCTTTTGAATTTTTTTGTCTTTTACAGATGCATGGGATAATTTATCTTCATACCAATGCCTACAATCAGCTCTAAAGGTATTCCATCTATCTATTTGGTTAGTCAGTGCAAAGTCGAATTAACCAATCAATGTTTGTAGTGTGTTGGCTAAAGTCATGCGAGATGGATTTGTGGCATGATTTTGTCTTATTGTCTGAATAAGGTTCTCAATGGCAATTTTATTTTGTCGGATTCTTCTAACGATATCACCTTGTGTTCCTGTTGGTTCTGTGGGGATAGAAGGAGCCACAGGAGGTGGATGAATGTTCAGAGGAGGGTTTTGAGAAATATTTAGATAGTTTGGAGGAATATTTGGATGGTTTGGAGGATTACCACCTTGCTGTGTAACTAAAAAAACAAAGAAATTTTATACATATTTTTTTGAAAAACCCATGAAAATCACAAAAACCTAAAATGTAAGAAATTTGATCAAAATTGAGGGCTTACCTCTTCATCTTGGTGGCATTGTTGAAAATTTCACATTCCAAAAGTCCAAAGAGTAATTTCATCGGGGGTATTCAAAGCGCGAGTGCCAATAGTGGGGAGAAATCATGGTTTGCAGGGAAAAATGTGTGAAAATAGGGGGTCGCATGTCTACTATTTTTATCTCGAGAGGACTGGGATTGTGGTTTTATTTTTCAAGATTCCCGAGCACTGAAGAAAACAACCCGTGATTGTGGGTTTAAAAATCGCTATCGTGGTATGTGAATTTCATATTTTTATGTCCACTTTTTTATCCCCTAACTTACCGCACTTAACCATATCCATTCTTTGACTATGAAATCTAAACTATGATTTTTATCTCTAGGTAAAAGCCACCGTTAGGTTCAATTTGTTCAAATATAGAACCCGAACTCTACCGCATGGTTTTGGACATACACATTATGTACTAAAAATTTCAATTAGACCATCAACTTCATATGGAATAATATTACCTCTTGGTTGGATTTTCATGACATAATAACCATCAAAATCCTATATAAGAAAGTCAACCATGCCTCATTTAGGGCCTTAGTAGTATATTTTCTCCTCATGTTAAATAAAACACTAAAGGAAATTGTTTCTCCCTAAACTATGAAATAAATCAGGAAAATTCATTAGGGTATCACCCTTTATAGGCATAAAGTCTCTTCCTAGGTCCAAGAATCTCCATCTTCAGCTCCACAAGAAATAAAAGTGACACTTCCTAAGTATTTGAGAAATTACGAAACTCAAGCAAGGTATAGTCAAAGCATGTTTATTGAAGTTCTAATTACACCGTAATAATATATCACATGGTAGGAGAAAAATGTGTAGTATGATCACTCTTTAGAGTAGTGGTAACATCGGTGGTACACAGGGGGGTGGCCACAACCCACCTACCTTTATGTTGCAATAACTTCATCTTGCATTATGAGTGATTTAGAAAAGTTACATATCCATTCTAAATGAGAGTGAAGAAGACCGACATACATCGATATTAAATCATAGGAAAGAGGCTCACTCAAAGTTGTATATCTAGAAACCAAATAGGTCCAATACCGTATAGAAGCATCAAGATTGTATGGATCGTTTTGACCTTGTTATATGATTTAAACAGTAAAATTTTATGTGTCGGTTCAGAAATGAAGCACTTTCAGTCATAGATCAACCTATTTTTGCACTCAAATAACTCAAAATATTATAGCTCCCCATAAAACCAACTAAGTGTAATATATCCCGTGTTATTTATAGTTACTAGGTCAATAATGTCTTTGTAAAGCATTATTCCGATTTGGGAAATAAATTTTGCAAGTTAATTAAAATAAAATATCCATTTGTTGCATTATTTCATCATTTTTTTGTATGTTTTTTTATTAAGGATAAATAGTTTTGAAGGGACTATACCCTGTGTACAAAAAGGCTCAAGAAGCCAGATAGCAGAAGGAGAAAACTCAACCCAGAAAGGCTAAACACCTTAAACATGGAGGCTCAACAGCCAGATACAATAGTAGAAAGAGAACAAAATGATCAAACCAGATAGTGATCCGATGAAGAACATAAGGGCCAAAAAACAACAAAAAGGGATCCAAAACAGGGCATCCCAGCAAGAGAACAACATCTAAACCGCCAAAAAACAACATCAACATAGCAACAAAGCAGCACCAAGGCCCCGCATCACTTGACAACCTTGTCAATCTTGACCTTAATTTTTGGAGAGAGATGAAGAGCGTAATGGTTGTGGCCTGAGAAAGATCACTCATGTCTGCCTTAGCAAGTGCCAGGTCACGGGTCTCGTTGGAATCCCAAATATTTTAGGGATGCCGCTAAGGCTACATACACTCTTTACATGTTATTCCATAAAATTATACATACCTTTTAGAGCCGAGAGGGTGCAATCCTGATGCCCCTTGGCATTGCCTAGTCTAGTATCAAGTGAAAGAAGCTTTTTGTAAATCTCAGCAACAATATCCATGTCTTCAGGATTTTGCAACTTCCTCTTACCTTTTGTTTTTTCCATATTCCTTAGGGCATTTTTAGGTCTTTGATCTCCTCTTTGAGTTTACTAACTCTGGTAAGAAGGTCCACTTCCTTGGGATGATCCACGGAGTACTAATGTGCAATAAGTTCTCCGCAAGCTCCAAATCCTTATGACTACGTAAAACTCTCTGTGAAGAAGGCAGAGCAACCTTTACCTTCTTATCTTTCCTCTTCACTCGCTCAAGGTAGTAATGTCCGTTTTCATCGCAGGGAGAGGGTTAATCACAGGGGGAGAGGGAAGAGGGCGAGAGCCAGAGAAGCAATGGTGGTGAATGAGTAGGATTAGGCCTTGGTGAAGGGGAACAACCCTAGTGTGCTTCTGAACTTCAAGGACATAGACTTCTCCAAGGAGTTTAGCAAATAATGCAGGAAATTTATTGTAATATTCCTATGAAAATGATTAAGGAAAATCAAATGCTTCAAGGGAATGGTGACATATCTTCCCTCCAAAGAGACATACTTTACAATTATTCATGCAATCTCAAAGAAATGGTTCGGTATAGGAGCCACCTTTATGCATGCGCGACAAACTAGAGGTTCTCCCCTTGCCAAGGAATTTTTCACCTCCACCTCTCTGTCGACACGTTTGTTGAAGAACTTGGCACCTTCCATGCTTAGTCCAGTGACCTAGGCAATGAGCTCCTTAGAGATCTCGACCTTGACATCTCCATACTCAACCACGCAATTTCTCCACCCATTAGCAAACTTCACCGAAATGTCCGATCAAAACCCTTTATTTTTTCAATGAAATTTGAAATACCCCCCATTTGCAGATAATTCCAAAGAATAGTATCTATTTTCCAGGTTGGATCATGAATGGGCTCGGTTTTGCAAGGAGGTCCCCCATTTTGCCTATTTTTTCCCCGCACTGCACAATGGTATACAATTTTTGAAACTCATTCAACTCAGCACTACCTCTGCTTTTGGGGACCTCTGAAACATGTGGAATTTTAAGAGCATCATTAAACTTAACTTTGCAATTAATAAGCACCTCCTTCACATCAGCATTGTATCTATTAATAATTGTGTTTAAAATCATGCATATCTTTAGTGATGTCATCAAGTACTTTGGCAGGAAGGGGTTGCCACTTAGCCAAGTTTTCATTGTATTGTTGACCCCAATATTTGCTAAACAATCGGCCACTCTATTACCCTCACGGTAGGTTTGTATAATCTTATAGTTATCAAAACCATTGCATATTTCAATAGCTTCACTAATGAAGTTCTTGACGGACCATCTTGGAGATTGCTTTTGATTTAGTACATTAATAATGTTCAATGAATCCCCCTCAATTATAATATTGGAAATATTACAATCTCTAGCCAACCTTATTCTCCGAGTGTCTGCTAAAGATTCCAAGTAGTGATTTGTTTGCTTACCCATCTTACTAGAAAAAGCAGAAACAAAGCAGACCTCTGTGATCTCTAATCACCCTCAACCTCCCGAATCCCGGGATTACCTTTTGAAGCTCCATCAAAGTTCGGTTTGTCCCATGTGGTGGGAGGATGGATCCATCAGTATAGTAGATCTATCAATGTTATTGTTGTCCTTACATTTTTGGTATGTTAATTAGAAATAAATTAAGAATTTAAAATGGAATGAAATTTGAATTCATAAAAAGTAAAATCAGATATATATTTAACTGGAGGTAATAAAACTATTTTAAAACATATTATTTGTCTTTTTGGGAGATGATTTGTAAGATTACTATTTTTCTAGGGATAGTTGAGACATATTATGTGAAAGTATCTAAGATGTTTTTATGTATGTCCTTTACATTCACAAATAAAAATCATACAAGTGAAAAATCCCATAGGTAAAGGATAATAAGCCTTCTTATGTGGTTATGCATTATAAAGTAGAGTGTGTGAATTCATGACATGATAAGTTATAGGACACATTGTTCTAATTTTAATACCTTAGCATTTATACAATGAATGTTTTTCATAAGGTATCATCTATTAGATAAAGTGTATAAAGGTCTATGCATGTGCAAAAAGGTTAATGTGAAATTAGTAGAAGAAATTAATATCAAGATATATGATTTTTTGGATAACGTGACGTTTACCGTGCAAAGCTAGATGTAGGTACAATAGGTGTGTGAAATTTGACACTACTTGTAGGTGGAATACATATCGGTGGAGGATTGATAATATGAAAAGGATATTTTCCTCTAGTGGATTAATAGTTGAGAGAAATTGAAGGAAATTTTTTGTGATATTACTAATTTTTAGGATTTTCTTGGAGGTCTTTGTGAAATTTAGATGTGAATCGAACTTATTTAGGGACAACTCCATTAACTTCACCACATGATACAATTTTTAGAGTTTTCATATCAGATTAAGGTTGAATTGAATATCACTATTAGAAGAATGTAAGTAATCGTCGTTACTTCATATTTATTAGATGATAACTACATTATTAGTATTAGGACAAGAAATGGTCTCCATTGGATGTGTATTCTTGTTAACACTATATGGAAATTGAGAATGTTCAATGGGTTGGAAAATAATTCTAGAGCTATCCATAAAGAATATATGATACAAATATATTGAAGAATGACCCAATATATGAACCCTCAAAAGTGCGTAAAACTTAGAAGAGGTATACTACAAAGTATATCCTAGAGAAAATTTCATTAATAATTTTGAAGAAAAATGAGATAAAATTTGTGATGAAAGCTGTTACACAAAATATTATGTAACATTATTAAATGAAATGTAATATTATTAATAACGAGTTTATAGAACTCATATAGACAATATAGTTGTAATAGTTTTATTATTAGTGAGTTGTGAGAAAACTCACGTAACTATTTTAGTGTGAGAGATATCTTAGGTACAAGTTTGAGAGATTATAGGGATTGGAGAGAGATATGTGGGTTTTGAGGATTGATGTTCAATGCTTTTATTAAGGAGAACATCCTCCTATATAATGTAAAATCCATCTATGAAAATATATCTAAGATTATTTCTAAATTCAATACAATTATATTCGGTGTTTTTATATAATTTTACAATGTCAAATTTCAACAAAGTGGTCTCAAAGCAGTTATGAATCTATGAGAGCAAGTATAGGGGTTGTAGCATTGTGCTTCACCTCTGAGGATGATAAATATTATTTTGTGAGATTGTGTGTGGATAGATTCATTGACTCCACGTTTTTTTCATCAGCTTTTGCATATATTCTCCATATCTGATTTATGGCTACACTTACGAATCTTTGATGGTTGTGTAACCTTCCAAAGTTCCATTTCAGATCTGACAAGGAGACATTTTTTGGATAGTTGTGCGCATTACATCTCCAGTGAATTCTCTACCAGTGTGTAACACGTGTACATTAATTTATCTCATGTGATCAGACTCATCATAACAGAAGCATGGATTTGCATGTCATGCCAATAATTTTTCATGTATGCATGTTGTAACCCAGATCATCCATTCATTAAACATGGAGATCAACACCTGTGCAACATCTGTGTGTGTTTCTGCCAAGTTACAAGGTCGCTCTAGTTGCCATTATTTGTGGAATCTAGAAATCCACGTATTACTCCATTCATATATCAAAAGCATTGATGTGGAGTGGCCATCCAACACATGGATTCAATAATAGAAGCTTGTGTTTGTTAATGTGTCCAATCTGAATATTTTTGCATCATTTTACTTACTAGAATGACACCATTGTAAGAGATCAGTTTTTACATTTAAGAATTGTCCTGCATCGATCCCCTCTTACCGCAAATCTGGTCTCATTTCTGGAATAGTCTCCAACTATTTCAAGTATGTGCCATTGAAGCTCGCATGAAAATCTATCACAGCTAAATGGTGGACAATCACGCAACTAAATTTGGTAGTGTGATTTTATTTATTTTCACAATAGTTATTTTATAATTTCTTTAGGATTGCCTTTACAGAAATTTTGTGGTATGTTTGGTACTGAATCCAATATTTAATTGGATTAGAATATTAGTTTTTATAAGTGGTGTCATTTGTGTAAAGTTGAGTGGAGACAACACTTGTTGTGTCAGTGTCATAAAAGTAATGTGTGTTATTGTGGGTCTCAGTATTATCAAATTTTAAAATGTGTCATTAAAAGTCATTTTCATTTAAAAATTCATTTCCAGTTGAGTCGAAATGTCATGAAAGTTTGAAAAGTGTAGTAATTGTCATTACATTGTCAAAATCAAGTATTTTATTGTAGATTCCTTTTATCTTTTTCCGAATCAAAGTAATCATCAAATTTATGAGTCATTTTCAAAAGACATGTCAATGTAAAAATTCCAAATTTTTTTTTTTTTCCTCACAGATGTATTTTCGGTGTAACCCAATGTTCGGAAAATAAGTTGTTTCACATTATAGGGGAGAAAAAATAAACCCAATGTGGAAACTATTGAGTGTCCAAGTCAAATCCAGGTGAGTTAGCAACATGTTTCATGGAAGAAGGAGGCAACGGATGTTGGACTTAAAACACCGACCTCTCATCAATCACCAATGACGGTCAGTACATAAGACATGTGGTGGTAGTGTTTGCGTATGTGCATTTTATTTTATTTCAGATTTGCAACATGATTTTGAGTTCCTATTTGAATAAGTGAAATTTTCACATTGAGGGGGAACTAGAACTTGGTTTCAATGTTCAATTTTCCCTCTATTCAGTTTATATTCAGGAAGCAATGGTTCCTACATGATTCAGTGAAGGAAAGACATAGTGGACGATTTAAAGCACGAGGAAAAACAACATCATGATGTTGAGGTTATTAGTTGTCCTGTAAAACCATCCTTTGTTTTAGGTTGTTGGTTGTCCTATAAAACCATCGTTGTTGAGGTTGTTGGTTTTCCTACAAAACCATCTACATCATGAGCACACACATGGACGACAAGCTATAGAAGGAAGTGTGATTGTTATTTCTATAATGTCAACATTAGGGAGTGTATATTGGGAATTAATATTGTTAATAATAGGGGAGTGAATTTTACCAAAATATTGTGTAAAATCATTAAAGAAAATTTAATATTATTAATAATCAGTTTATAGAACTTATATTAACAATATACTTGTAATAGTTTCATTATTGGTGAGTTGTGAGAACAACTCATGTAACTATTTTAGTGTGAGAGATATCTTAGGGAAATTTTGAGAGATTACGAGTGGATTGGAGAGAGATATGTGGGTTATTGAGGATTGATGTTGACTCCTTATATTAAGGAGAACATCCTCCTATATAATGTAAACCCTATCTATGAAAATATATCCTGAATGATTTCAAAATTCAATATAATTATATTCGGTGTTTTTAAATATAATTGTGCATTGTTCAATAGAAACCATTAAAATTTCATAAATTTGATACCTAGGGTCTAAAAAATTTTGTATATGATTTTGTAAAGAATTACTCCAACATTTTCGTTTGAAAGTACATATAAATAAATTAAGTAATTATATACAATAGGATAAATACTAAAATATAGTAAAAAATAAAATAATGTGTTGAATTATGTTTTCTAATTTTTCATAGAGTGATAAGGATCTCAAATTAGGTCAATCCAACATTTCTAGTTCTTAAATTACGATTTCTATGGAGTTGAGATTTAAAAGCTGTCCAAGAAATAGCATCACATTCTAAAAATATTACATGTCACATGTTTCCTATTTGGAACTAGTAATATGGCTCTATTATATGGTCTCACTTTAGTCGGGGTCAATGTTTGTATATCTTTAGGATCTTCTTGGACATTTTATTTATTTGGAATATAAACACATGTACCTATAATGATCAATACCATAATCTCCTTCACTAGCACTAAAGTAAATTTTTATGTAAAAATAGTTTTGTGTGTGTCGAGTTAGAATTTCCTTAGTGGACAACTCCATTTATCTATTATGATGAATCACTACACTACATATAAAAATAAGGGGTTAAAACTACATGTAGTTCTCCTCATGTATGTAAACACGTGTGTAAATATAGATAGCCATCCCCTATGTTTTCTGTAATGCCCACTATTTCAAACACACAAGACAACATAGCAAAGTACAGGATAATTTATTTTGACTTGTTTGAAGTACAGAATGACACAACAGGTGGTCACAATGGCTACAACTAACTCTTCAAACATCTTGACACAACGATGACCACATAGACAACATGGAAACATCCAACACCCATCAAGGATAGTTCACTTTTCTCTTTGACAAGGCACCACAAAATAGCCCAACCACAATACACAAATCACGATTGAGTCCACCCCACAGTACAATCCTTTAAGGTTATGTATTTACTAAAAAACGTCTTTCAAGACCTGAATTTAGGATCTAGAAGATTCAAGTTTGATTCGAGAAAATTCTTCTTACAAAGGTGAACTTATTACTTTTATACTATTGACTAATTAGCTTGAGAATTTTTTTACGAATGAGGTTCATCTAAAGACTGGAAAAATTGGCTAAATTCATTTGATCAAAAGGGAAACCTTCCATCTCTCACAAGGTTGCTTATTCATACCCAAGCTACTGAATATTTATCCAGATCTCCATTACATAAGGTGACAAGAATAATCTCTAACTTAAGTGGAGTGCTAGTAAGGTTCAGAACTACAACCTCCTTATGCAAGGATCAACAATTAACCATGCTTAAGAGAAGATTACAATGTACTATGGCAAAGGTTAGAGTGATAAGGTCAATTTATTTCATCATCATGATCTCTTTAGTTATTAACCGGTCTTTTAATGAGGCTTAAAATTTCAACTGGATTTGGGCTAAAGATTCATTTAGCTATCTTTTAATTAAGTTTGACAAAGGATGCACATGGGGTTCCAAAAATGGAAGCATTAGAGTTAATGTGTTCTTTATCAAACTCCCCTACTAACTAAGATCTAACTATATCCCCAAAATCCAACAATGAAATTACTTTTAGAAATAATTAACGTTTCACAACAAAGAGGATAAAGTTTAATCCGTAGCTTAAGGTTAGTGAGGGTGGATTATTTTACACTGGTAGAAAACTCCTTTCTTTCCTATTAAAGACTCTTAATTCTATCAACAAAGCACAACTTCATTATTATATTATTTATTTATTCATCTATGTATTCGTTTTATTTTATTTTTGATTAAATTTAGAAAAAGGATTGTCAACCCACTAAAACATGCCTATAATAGCATTGATACAAATATCATGGAGAGTTATTAAACATGAAAGTTTTACAAATCTAAAGAAGGAATTACCGTTATTTACATGAGAAAACTAAACACGGTTATAACATTTCTATTCAACATGGCACACGAACCAAAGGTGTCAAAATATTCGATTGAACTTTGGCTAAGAACAAGAAGGTAACAAAATAGGTCAAGCCATGCTACAACATTTTCATGACTGAAATAATATCATAAATAAAATTCACATAACAAGATGATGATCGATTTTTATTCCTCACAAAGATAATTACATGTCTTGAGTACAAAAGGATAAGATAAATTTATTTCACAAATATTGAAAATACAAGGCAAGAGGCCTTGAAACTTCATTACAAGCACCATTGCAAGATTTACAACACAATAGACGTTCATACAAGGAACTTCATAAAACAAACCGATGAAACCTTTATAAATCTTTCCTTTTATCTACTCGAAAAATCCATCTGTACAAGTATTAACTTGAGTCAGTTCACGAGAACTGAGCATGATAAGGCTACACATTATAATAATAAGCTAGGATTTAACAATAACATAAAAGGAATGTTTTATTTCAAGAATGGATAAAAGCATAAACCACTAATAATTTTTATTTCACACGAGATAAAATTTTTCACCACCAACAAAGAAGGAAGTCAAATATTCCAGTTAAGAACAAAATTCAAGAGCATTGGGATTTCAATCATGTAATACTATAAATTATGTGATTGAAATATAATACTCGGTCCATCCATCACTAAAATATTTGAGAAGCCCAAAACATACTAGATACAATCATAGATGTGAAACAAAAAGGTAAATTAGTCCTTCCAGGAGGGAGGTTTCATTGGCCTAAAAGCTAGAGCAAAAAAATGAGTGTAAGGAGGGTAAACCATCACATGATCAAAGGAGTTGAAAACTGAAGTTCAACCCATGAAATAATTTCACTCATTAAAAAGAGACACCACAAGGCAATGATAAGAGAAGAAAGATAGCTGACAAAACCCGAGATAGGCATTACTTGACAACCAAATTACTTGATAAACAAAGTATGGGGTAGCGAAAGGCATCCTATTTTCAAGTCCATTTAAGATGAGGTTACCATTTAAACATCCTTCTAGGTTTCATAGCATAATGGGATTCGTAACCCCAAAAGAAACAATCCATAGTTATAGTCTAAACAAGAAGTTTACCACCTCTTCCTTACAAGATATTTTAAAAGTAATACAAGTTAACATAATCAAAGCCACTCTTCAAATGAATTTAAAAGAGTCACAAACAACCATTAATATTAGAAAAAAACCCATCATAATCGACAACTTATCTAAATAACATAAAGGGAAAGTAATCCCCAAATGTCATTAATAATTTTTAACACTTTTCCGATATAGGCCAAAAATGCATTTATATAATAAATTCCATTCGTTATCTCATGACAATCCTCATGACATATAACCTAAATAATGACTACAGTCATCCCAAACACAACTCAAATTCTAACCATCACGAGAGTTTGGTCATAAACTTATGACCATTACTAATACGTTCACTAACGATCCACATAAATAAACACAATTCCATCATGAATGAAAGATAACTACACTCATCTGAATAACCCAATACTTATAAAATAATCCAAGTGCAATACCTGAATCTAAAAGATTCAATATTCAACTTAATGGTTTCAACAAAGTATAAAACAAAACATTACTTTCAGACCTTTTTGTTGTTGAAACACCTAACCATGTTTGACGAGCTCATGGCTCCACATGAACACATCAAAGAAAGGAAAATCAATCATGCAACCAAACCTCTACATTCAGAGCCATCAAACCAATTCTATTTTTGTGAGAGAGCTTAGCAACATAGTGTTATCAAAATTCATTCTTTACACCCGTCTATGGGCATGGTACATTTAAGTATATATAATACAACCACTCAACTGGTAAAAAAGTTTTCATCCTTGGTAATGCAGGGAAAATTCACAGTTGAAGAGCTTTTCAAGATCACAAGGTTATCAATTTCCATAAGTTCAGTAAAGAAGAAGGTAATCATGCTTACCTATAAACTTATTGACAAGGTAGTCACATCTATAAGTTCTTTACACTTCAATGGTCTTTAAGAGAGATTACAATTTTTAACAGTCTTCAACTATGACATCCACAACAAGAGAAAACACAGCCAATAATAAAATAGATTCACACTCAAAAGAAAACAAGTTTCAACATCCTATATCCCCATCAGGCGTTATCATTTCTCGAGTTGCAAACAACCATTTCCTTCTTTTAGATTTCAGGGATCTATTTTAGCAAAAACATCGATGTATGCACAATCCTTGAATGGATTCACCCATTGAACCCATTCATTAACATTATTCACCATTTAGGTTAATAGGCATAAATCATAAAAAAATTCACGCAAGAACAATCCTTCCATAACTTCCTAGGAAAGTATTTCTAAAGTCTGGAGAATACCCAGTCGTATAACATTGTTCACATCCAACTAAATATAACAGAGTAAAAAAATGTAGTCTTCCCCTTTTACAAACCTATCATCCAAAAAAACAAGTGATTTAGAAGAAGGAAATAGAAGGGATAACCAAGCACACTCAAGGTAGTAAATAAACAACAACAAAATCCTTTTCTAAGCACCATTTTAGGGAGGAGAAACATTTGTTTCATGAAATTAAAAAAGTGAATTACATTCTTTTCCTAAGTCGCACACACATAACATAGCCATGAGATTGTTATGATAGGCAATATTTCCCTTTTTCTCTACTTGTTGGTCATCCATACTCCATTTACTTCCATGTTTGAGTACAAGTAAGGGAGTAAGTAAGTTAGCGAGCGGGAGGCTTTGAACCAACCAACGCATTTCCAACAAGTTTGATGCCCCTTAAAAAAAGGAACTAGCTCAAGCATAAAACCAGTAACAAAACAATCCATGCGACCACATTTCCTTTAGGATTTCATTTGGTAGAAGACAACCAATGCGTGTTCCTTCAACAAAAATATTTAAGGAATGGAAGGAGGCCACCAACTCCACCCACCCTTTGTCAGTTCAAAACCAAAATTTAAGCATAAGGAAATTCAAATCAACACCCAAACAACAATTAATTCCATTGGGGAAAAGCCACACAACTAGGACTAGGTCCTACCAAAAGGTGAGAGGTGGTACTTAAAAAGGTTAATTATAGCATAATAAATGGCCCCTTCAAAGCTTGCACCAAACATAACCCCCTACGCATTCACAAGATAACAATACGGAAGAAAGGAATCCAATTAACCCTATGCCTGCCAAAAGATTAAATTACATAAGATTGGCATGCTTTGGAGAAAGAAAAATCATATTTTCCTTTAATTTAAATGATATGAACAACACGTTTTAAGCAAACCTAATTGATAAAGGGGGAGGCAACTAGAGGTTGACGTTTGAAAGCGAACATGGATCAATGACCAACCATGGTGTCATGACGAGGTAATTCCCTTCTCAATAAGGAACAAAGTTTGGTCACGAGTGAACAAAATGATACAACAAAACGATAAAGAGATAATTAATATTAATATCAATTACAAATGACAATAAAATAAAATAATAATAATATAAAATAATGGCCGATCGACACATAACTTAATAATATCATTATTTTTTAAAATAATTTTACAACTTAAAAATAATTATAATTCATATTAATAATGACGGACAACCAAGCTTGACAATTCGAGAACATGATTTTCCTTTAATAGGAAACTCGTAATGGGCGTTGTGGGGGGCCTTAACTGAAACATCAACAACAAAAAAAAGTAGGCACAAAGAAGAGAGGAGAATGTAAATTATTGTTTACGATAAAGGGAAAAGCCAACTAATGATCAATGAAAGCATAACGGCATTCAATGATTTGTAATACGATCACGAGAGAATGAACAAGAGTAATGAGGAATGGGGCATTACACTCTCCTCCCCTTAAGAAAGCATCGTCCTCAATGTGACATGACATTGAAGGGAGGAAAGGTGGTAAGAAAATAAGAACAGATAAAGGTGAAAGTGCACCCTATGGTTAAAATTTCAGTTGTTAAAGCACAACCACGGGGTAGCCTTAGAACATTTTGGTAGAATTTTAACTTTCAAAGTTCTGTGAAGATTGACAGTTTTCTCTTACTTCATTATTTAATTAGACTCTTTCCATTTACATTATTCTTAGCTCAGGTTATTTTTAAAATCTCATTGTTGTAGAATTTTAGTTTATTCATTCTTGTGGGTTCCCAACATGAACTGCAATCACAACACCCTACCAGGTCATACACAACAATAAAGATTCACAAGCATACTTTTACATACTTTCATGTTTGTACCACATCACAAAAGCTTAACCAAATATAGAAGAGAATAGACTCGGTCCAAAAACATAGTACTTGGTCACACATCTATGACTACCATACCATACTCAAACACAAGTGTACTACAACAACCTAAAATTTCCACAATTCCACAGATGAAGATTCTACATAACTCAGAAAATAGATACATGTACAAAGAGTCAACAAGGGAATCAATGCCATATCCAAAACATCAAAAACATATCCAACTAACATGAGTAACACATACATCATAACACCACAACAAAAACATCATAACAACTCTGCATACCTCCTAAAGCATCAATCACACACACACACAAATCTCTTATGCCTCCCTCAAGTCTCTTATGCCTCCCTCAATCTCTTATGCCTCCCTCAAGTCTCTTATGCCTCCCTCAATCTCTTATGCCTCTTATGCCTCCCTCAAGTCTCTTATGCCTCCCTTAAAAAGTCCGGCTTCCCTATGGCCCTAAGCACATAGAGTCCAGACACCCCTAACCCAAGTGACATAATAAATCATGGTTCAACAACCTGCTAGTTATCTGTAACTCCTTGGGGCGTACCCCATACAATGAAGCGGGTCCATAGGTCCAACCATTCCATGGTGCATCCCATGACCCTATTCCACACATCATGACAATAGAACCAACACAACAATCCAATCAAAATGATAAGTGGCAAAGTACAAGCCTTGGAATAGAAATTAAAATATTAAAATTAAAAAAAGATCCAAAACAAACCAAATAAATGGCTAAATAGCCATAGTTAGTGTAAAAATATGAATGTTAGTACCACAAACCAAGGAAATGCCCAAAATACAAAACATGGCAATCAAGAAAACTGTTGGTCCTTGCAGAAATAAAATAAAAAGTTCAATTTATGAATAAAATACACATATAAGAATAACACATTATGATGACTATGTGGCCTTACTGCGGCCACCAAGGGCATACTCAATGAGTTTCTAGCACTCAGAACATTGAGCCTCAGCTCGTAAAATAACATATCAATAGTACAACTATCATCATCTCTATTGAATCATCCCACCACCACTTCAACAAGGCTAAACATAGTCATAGCTACAATTAGGTTGCATCCATACAACAATTATGAGGAGAGAGAGAGAAGTAGCATGGGTCATCATCTACTGAGCCTAGGGTCAGCTTGAGTTACTAGCCCATGGTACACATCCCCTCACTCCAAACATACACTCTTACCGATTTCCCTAGGGGTCGATTAGAGTAAGGTTCAAAACATAACATACAACTACATCACTAACACAATGGTAGTTCACACACATTAACCATAGGGTCTTACAAATGGTACCGATACATGGTGTATCACATACATTACATTCGTATTTTACAACACACCACATCACCACATGCTACACTCAAAGTGCAATCATTGTATGATAGGGATCATATACTCACCATATGTCCACAAATTTATGACATTAATCATTACATATCACATAAATTACATTTATGATGAACACAATCTCAACATACGGTCAACATCCATATAACATGGAAACACACACATTTCTATATGAGATGATAATGACATCATTGAGAGATCCAGTTCATTACAAACCAACCTTGTCGTACAACATATCAGCACACCCACACATCACAAATATCAAAAGGATCTAACACTCCGCAATCAACAATCACACTTCTTCCACACACACAACAAGACAATGCTTCACACTCAATTTCACATAGAATTCTTGAAAAGGAGAGAGAGAATACTCTCATCTCTAACACATCAACATGCCATCAGTTACACACTAAGTGACATACACAACATGTGCGCTAACAATGTAACAATTATGACATAGTTCACATCACGCTTAAATCACATTACTCTTCCAATATCCACCACCAACATGCAACACCATCCGGTAACACCATCACAAATCAAATCTATCCCGGAGGTTCAAAGAGCATAAACCTACACTCGATACCAAGTGTAATGCCCACTATTTCAGACACACAAGACAACATAGCAAAGTACAGGATAATATTTTTTTGACTTGTTTGAATACCGAACGAGACAACAGGTGGTCAAAATGGCTACAACTAACTCTTCAAACATCTTGACACAACGATGACCACATAGACAAACATGGAAACATCCAACACCCATCAAGGACAATTCACTTTTCTCTTTGACAAGGCACCACGAAACAACCCAACCATAATACACAGTCACAGTTGAGTACACCCCACGGTGTACAATCCTTTAAGACCCGACTTTACAATCTAAAAGATTCAAGTTTGATTCGAGAAAATTCTTCTTACAAAGGTGAACTTATTACTTTTATACTATTGACTAATTAGCTTGACAATAATTTTATAGAATGAGGTTCATCTAAAGACTTGAAAAATCCTGTATAAATTCGTTTGATCAATAGGGACTCCTTCCATCTCTCCACAAGATTGCTTATTCATATCCAAGCTTTTTGAATCTTGAACCGGACCTCCATTGCACAAGGCAACAAGTGTAAGCTCTAACCAAGTGGAGTGCCATTAGGGTTCGAAACTACAACCTATTGACTGTGAAAGGATCAACAATTAACCACACTTAAGAGAAGATTCCAATGTACTATGGCAAAGGTTAGAGTGATAAGGTCAATTTATTTCATCATCATGACATCTTTTAGTGCCGTAACCCATTATTTATCCATAAAGTCACCTTTCATAGTGTTAGTGTAGGTTATTATTTATCCTTTTATTTATTTATTAGGATAATTCTTACACTTGTGTTAGCCCTACACTTGTTGGGTTAGCTTGCTTAGGTGTACTAGTTGTGTGGAGTTAGCTTACTAGTTGTGTTGAGTTAGCTTCTCAATTATGTGAAGTTAGCTTACTAGTCTTTTGGAGTTAACTTAACTACCAGTATTAGTTAGTGGGAGTTCTTCACCACTGATTTAGGTAGTAGTTGCACTTCCTCCTCCTATATGTACATCTTTCTTATTGAATAATTAAATCCATTCTATTGTAATGTATTGAGCATTATGGATTATGATGGATTTCCATATATGGTATTTTAGCTCTTCTGCTTTGCAAATCTAATGTGGTGTGCTATTATCATCTGAGATCGTGGCTTGGAACAATATTCTTATCATTCCTTTCATGGTATCAGAGCCATAGATGATGTAGACATCCATCTGTAAGTTTTTCTTTGCAAGCAAGGGTTTATTATTTTCATGTATTTAGAATTTGTGAGCAATTTTCTGTAGCATGCATTTTTATGCAAAACAGAGTGCGCCATTGGATTTGGAAGGTGCCAAAACCCTATAATCGACTGTAAACTTGGCCATGTTTTGAGACAGTCAAATCTAGACATTTAAAAGGTTTTTTTGGCACATTTCTCAAAAAATCCATACAATTATGTACAAACATATTTTTTGGCTCAAAAATTATATCAGATTTCTGGGTTTTTGAGAAACTTTCTGGGTTTCTCTTTGTTTTTTTGATACAGGTGCGAGAAAAAGATATTTGCAGTCAAAGTTTGTATTCACAATTGTACTTTTTGGGTGCATTCTTTTATCCATTGGATATAAGCGTGTACCTTCCGGATGCATTCTTTTACCCTCTGGGTATTTCAGTTTTGGATGTAATCTTTTATCCACTGGATGCGATTTGTACCCTATGGGTGCATTCTTTTATCCATTGGATATAAGCGTGTACCTTCCGGATGCATTCTTTTACCCTCTAGGTATTTTGGTTTTGGATGCAGTCTTTTATCCATTGGACGCAGATCTGTACCCTCTGGGTGCATTCTTTTATCCATTGGATATAGCGTGTACCCTTTGGATGCAATGATTTACCCTCTGGACATTTTAGGTTTTGGGCACAGGATTTTATCCTTTGGTCGCAAGCATGTATTGTGTGGATGCACTCTTTTACCCTTTGGACATTTGGGTGTCACGTGTACCTTTTAAAAAGATCAGCATTAAAATATTATTTTAATAGCAAAACCTTGTAGAGCTCATAACTTTTGATCCGTAGCTCGGATTAAGGTGATTTTTTTTGAAATTGTGTATTTTTTCAAGATCTACGCATTGGTGAAATTTTTATACACATATTTCAAATGTAAAAGGTACTATTACTCATTGTAATATTTACATGCACTCAATTATAAAGTGCCAAATTCGGGAGGATGTTGTGATCACTTGTGGATGCATTTTCGGTTGAGTCGACTTCCTAAAATTTTGGGTATTACATTCTTATATCTATGGGTGTATACATTTATATCTCTCTTGTTTGTTGAGATATTTTAGATCTCTGTATTTTTGACATTTTTTTGGCATATTGATACTCTCTTGTGGGGAGATATTCTGATGGAGCCCAGGTGTTAGTTTTCGGTGTTCGAGTAGTTAATTTTAACAATTCATATAGATCTGTGGTGTCACTCTACCATTACGCGGTATGGGAGGGTGTGGTGTTGATACTGCTTCTTTGGGTTTCATGCCCTTGCCTTGTTACCTTGGCTTTTTCTTGGATCGTGGTACTCCTATTTATTTAGATCTCGTGTCCTTGCCTTGTTGCCTTGGTTTTCTTGGATCATGGCACACCTATTTGTAGTAGTTGATCAAATTATGTTTGGTGTTTTTTTTTCATTTTTGACATCACTCCATTAACAGTCTCCTTGCATGGAGCTATTATGGTGAAGCCTAGTGTCAGTTGTTTTTGAGTTCTATGATCGAGTAGTGGATTTAGACCATAGTGCACACCACACTTCTTCACATTGTACAAGTTTTGGAGTCGAGCTTCTGAGGATATCTTGCAGTAGGATTTTTCTCTCTACTTTGTTATTACTTGGTTTTAGGTACCTTGCGGTGTCTAATTTTCCTAGTTATTGTACGTGGGTACCTCATCAGGCCTTGTTGCAGGACCCACCTTCTTTTCCACCCACCTAAGCTATGCTTACGGGAGGGTGTTAGTGTAGGTTATTATTTATCCTTTTATTTATTTATTAGGATAATTCTTACACTTGTGTTAGCCCTACACTTGTTGGGTTAGCTTGCTTAGGTGTACTAGTTGTGTGGAGTTAGCTTACTAGTTGTGTTGAGTTAGCTTCTCAGTTATGTGAAGTTAGCTTACTAGTCTTTTGGAGTTAACTTAACTACCAGTATTAGTTAGTGGGAGTTCTTCACCACTGATTTAGGTAGTAGTTGCACTTCCCTCCTCATATATGTACATCTTTCTTATTGAATAATTAAAATCATTATATTGTAATGTATTGAGCATTATGGATTATGATGGATTTCCATATATGGTATTTTAGCTCTTTTGCTTTGCAAATCTAATGTGGTGTGCTATTATCATCTGAGATCATGGCTTAGAACAATATTCTTATCGTTCCTTTCGGGTTAGAGTGATAAGGTCAATTTATTTCATCATCATGATCTCTTTAGTTATTAACCGGTCTTTTAATGAGACTTAAAAGTTCAATTTGGATTTGGGAAAAGCTTCATTTAGGAATATCTTGATTAAGTTTGACAAAAAGATGCGAGATGGTGTTCCCAAAATGGAAGCATTAGAATTAATGTGTTCTTAATCAAAATCCCCTACTAAATAAGATCTAATTGAATCCCCGTAAGCCAACAATGAAATTACTTTTAGAAATAATTAACGTTTCACAAAAAGAAGATAATGTTTAATCTATAGCTTAAGGTTAGTGAGGGTGGATTCTTTTACCTTTGGTAGAAAAATCCTTTATTTCTATTAAAAACATTTAATTCTATCAACAAAGCACAACTTAATTATTATCTTATTTATTTATTCATCTATGTATTCGTTTTATTTTATTTTTGATTAACTTTAGAAAAAGGATTGTCAACCCACTAAAACATGCCTAGAATAACATTGATGCTAATACCATGGAGGGTTATTAAACATGAAATTTTTATGACTTGAAATAAGGAATTATTGTTATTTAACAAGAAAACTAAACACGGTTATAACATTTCTATTCAACAAGGAAAATGAACCAAAGGTGTTAAAATATTCGATTGAAATTTGGCTAAGAATAAAAGAAGGTAACAAGATAGGTCAATCCACACTACAAAATTTTCATTACTGAAATACAATCATAAAGAAAGTACACAACAAGGTGATGAATGAGTTTTATTCCTCACAAAGACAATTACATGTCTTGCTACAAAAGGATAAGACAACTTTATTTCACAAATACTAAAAATCCAAGGCAAGAGGCCTTCCAAACTTCATTACAAGTACCATTGCAAGATACAACACAATATACATTCGTACAAGGAACTTAATAAAATAAAGGCGATGAAACTATTAACAACAACACCCCTGAAAGGCCTTAGATTTGAGTGGGGCATTCGGTGTAGTTTGAGTAACATTAGATCATCTCTCAAGATGTGGGACTTGCAGGATTGAGATGATCCTCCAGAGAAGGTTGGTTCCTACTCCTAAACTATTTACCACAATCTACTCTAGTGCGGAGTAAACCATCTAATGCTAATCTAACTTTCCAAGGGACCAGGAGAGAGAGTGCTGAAAACAAATCCTACACTAAAGCGGTGATACACTAGAAAAGGAGGTTGCTGATCACAAATCCAGCTGCCTAAAATGGAGAGAGGTGAGCAATGGAGAGGATGGACAAGATGCATCACAGACAAAGATAAAGTTCACACAGAACACCACTTCAAACCCATTAAACACAGCTCCCAAAACCTATAATAGACATCAGAGATATGCACAGTATACCCTATAATGATGAGAGGCAAGAAGAGATAATAAAATAAGCAAAGGATGGACAAAATGCATCATGAAACAAATTTTATTTCTCCATGAGTTCACATAGTACATAATTAGTGGGTAAGAGGAAAGAAAATTCCATTACAAAGCAAAGAGAGGAGGCTTAAGCTCCACACTTAACCCTAGGGAAGAAGGAAAGAGGGGGCATGAGAGAAAAAATGACCAACCCCCTTACAAAATTGTTGATGCATACAATATATAGAAGAATGAGAGTAGGAGAGAGGGATAATTTGGATTCTTCTCCAACCACCCAAGAAATGCATTGAACTCATCTAGAATAATGATGGGTTCTATTGCAAAACCCATACCTCCATTCTATGTTCCTTGTTGGGAAAGAAAGGAAGCCCATACTTCATTATGGTGGTAGGTGAGGAGCTTTGTTAGCCTACAAAATGACAGGACTATATTTTTCATTTTAAGTTATGATCATTTGAAGGTCAGGGTCGGGCATTCCACGTGGAGTTCTCACAATACTTTAAAATATCTAAGCATTTAAAATTATTTGTGGGCTTCATAATTCATCTTTCATTGAATTGACCTTTCTTGATCTTTTCAAAGCTGCTTTGGTTTTGGAGTTTTGAGTCTATCCTTGCAAGATCCACATATAAGCCTTGCACATTCTTAAGATTTCCTACCTTTTAGGGCCACAGGAATGCGACGGTTGGACACTTGGCATCGTCCATGGCTCTGTATGCTTTCTTTGTGTTTTTCCTTTTCCTCCTATTTAGGAGAAACCATGTTGGACCCTAGACACATGGAGGGCTAGCGCTCATTTGGAAATATGCCATTGGATTTTACCTTTGAACTTGCGATGAAGAGAAATGTGGAGGCTTCACGGTGGCTCTTCCCATGTTTAGACTTTTCAATGACTGGTGTAACCTTTTCGGGATTTGACCATGTGGAGAGCTTGCACTCGTTTGGGTTCCTGCCTTTGGATTTTACCTTTGAAGTTGCACCTAAGAGACATGTGGAGGCTTACACTTTGGCTCCTTGCATGTTTAGAATTTTCAATGGTCGGTCAACTTTTTAGTGCTCGACCACGTGGAGAAACTGTGCTTAACTTTTTGTCGCACCTTTGTATTTGCATCGATAAGGCACGTGGAGGCTTCCGTTGGCTCCTCCCATGTTTAGACTTTTAGACGGCCGTTTCTACCTTTTCGAGCCCACGATCATGTGGAGGGCTTGTGCTCGTTTGGGGATCTACCTTTTAAGAATCATACCAAAAGTGCGCGAAGAGACACATGGAGGCTTCTGCTAGCCTTTTTTATACTTAGCTGATTTGGGCCTCGAGTGAACAAATTATATGCCTTTGAGATCCACGTGGGGGTCAAGTGCATCCCTAGGGTCTCCACTTTTGTTGCACCTTTTGAAAGTGTGCATTGAGATGACATGTGGCACCTTCCATGGCTCTGTTGCTTTTCTTCGAGTCAACTCACTCTAGGCTCAAATTTGACTTACCGCATTAGCTTTCTTCATTTTTAACTGTCCATTTCCCAACTTCCTAAAAATAGGAAGTCTCAAAACTTCAAGCCTTTCTCATTTTCCACTTGTGCTTTGATCTTCTTCAACATTTCCATTGGCCATTCATTTTCCCATCTACCATTGTCATTGCCAAGCCTACCTGTAACCTGATTTTTGGGATCGAATGTGAGCTCTGCGGTTGAACCAACCTTTCCATTTCTTCTATACAAGGTTTTGTCCAATTGATTTTTCCTGAGGGGAAAAATTAAAAAGCATAAATCTTTATCAATCTTTCCTTTTATCTACTCGCAAAATCCATCTACACAAGTATTAACTTGAGTCAGTTCACGAAAATTGAACATGATAAGGCTACATATTGCAATAGTAAGCTAGCATTTAACAATAACATGAAAGGAATGTTCTATTTCAAGAATGGATCAAAGCACAAACCACTAATAAAAATTCTTCACACAAGATAAAAATTTTCACCAACCAACAAGAAGGAAGTCAAATATTTGAGTTAAGAACAAAATTCAAGAGTATTTGGATTTCAATCATGTAATCCTATAGATTACGTGATTGAAATCTAATACTTGGTCCATCCATCACTAAAATCTTTGAGAAGCCTAAACATACTAGATGCAATCATAGAAGTGAAATAGAAAGGTAAATCGGTCCTTCAGGAGAGGAGGTTTCATTAGCCTAAAAGCTAGAGCAACCAAATGAGTGTAAGGAGGGTAAACCATCATGTGATCAAAGGAGTTAAAACTAAAGTTCAACCCACAAAATAATTTCTCTCATCGAAAAGAGACTCCACAAGGTAATGATAACAAAAGAAAGATAGCTGAAAAAACCCGAGATGGGCATTACTCGACAACCAAGTTACTTGATAAACAAAGTACGGGGAAGTAAAAGGCCTCCTATTTTCAAGTCCATTTAAGATGAGGTTACCATTTAAACATCCTTCCGAGTTTCATAGCATAATGGGATTTGTAACCCCAAAAAGAAATAATCCATAGTTACTGATCCAAACAAGAAGTTTACCACCTCTTCTTCTACAAGCTCTTTTAAAAGTAATACAAGTTAACATAATCAAAGCCACTCTTCAAATGCATTTAAAAGAGTCACAAACAGCCATTAATCTTAGCAACAAACCCCATCATAATTGACAACTTATTTAAATAACATAAAGGAAAGTAATCCCCAAATGTCATTAATAATTTTCAATAATTTTCCGACATAGGCTAGCAATGAATTTATATAATAAATTCCATTTGTAATCTCATGAAAATCCTCTGACGTATCACCAAATGTCATGAGTTAACAATCTGCGCCCCTATTTCAATAATGACTACAGTATTCCCAAACACATTCAAATTCTTACCATCACAGAGGTTTGGTCATAAACTTGTGACCATTACTAATACGTTCACTAACGATCCACATGAATAAACACAATTCCATCATGAATGAAAGATAACTACACTCATTTGAATAACCCAATAATTTTAAAAGAATCCAGTGCAATACCTAAATCTCAAGATTCGGTATTCAACTTAATGGTTTAAACAAAGTACAAAATGGAACATTACTTGAGCCCCTTTGAGTTGTTGAAACACCTAACCATGTTTGACGAGCTCATGGCCAAACCACACAACCACTACATATAACCAAACCATTACATTGAGCCATCAAACTCTTCCTATTTTTGTGAGAGAGCTTAGAAAAATAGTTTTATCAAGATTCATTCTCTGCACCCGTCTATGGGCGTGGCACATTTAAGTAGATATAATACAACCACTCAACTAGTAAAACATATTTTCATCCTTGGTAATGGGGAAAATTTCACAGATTGAAGAGATTTTCAAGATCACAGTTATCAATTTCCAAAAGTTCGAGTAAAGAAGAAGGTAATTGTGCTTACCTATAAAATTATTAATAAGGTAGTCATTGTTAGTGAAAATCACAACACCCCGAATGGCCTCGAGATATGAGTGGGGAATTTGGTGTGATTGCATAACATGGGACCATCTCTCAAGCTGTGGGACTTGCGGACTTGAGATGGACCTCCGTGAGAAAGTCTGGTTCCTACTTTCTAAACTACCTACCATAAGATACTCTAGTGCGGGGAAAAAACCTATCAATCCTAATCTAACCATTCCAAGGAGATAGGGAGAGAGAGAAATACACAAAAACAAAGCCTACACTAAGCGGTGATACACCAGAAAAGGAAGTGGTGAGATACTCTGCTGAGGGAGGATGAAACAGGGAAAAATGAGATGAGGGAGGTCAGAAAGAAGTGACATAGACCCAAATCCAAATCTACCATCGAAACTCCACGAAGCATGACATCTTACACTTGCAAACATGAAATACATGCACATGAAACAAACACGAAATGGAGAGGCACAAAGAAACAACAAAACATGAGAAAGGGTTGAAGAACACCACAAAAACATGATTTTATTGCTCTATGAGGTGCACAGACCATTACATGGATGCTCAAAAGCATAAAATCTACTTGCTAGGTGTAGGAGAAGGATTACAACTCAAATGGAGTCGAGAAACAAATTTTACAGAGTTTCCCCACACCCAGAATGTCTCCTCTTCTCAAATGAGAAGTGTTTACAATATATAGACGATGAAAACTAGAGAGAAAGAAGAAAACCTAGAATTTGCTTTGAAAGCTCAACCACTAATCATCAATGCCCCCTGTAAATCCACCTACAATATGTCAATTTTGGTTCCCCATGTCTATTTGACATGTTGAAGAAGGAAGAAAGGAGGATCAAATAATATATGGGTAGTTTAAGCTATCATATTCCATATTCATGGCTTGAAAGACATTTTTCCTATTTTTCACCCACCTAGAATTTTCAAAATTAAAGTTTCTAGCTTCCATGGCATAGATGAGGTCGAGATCTTTCCAATGGTACCAAATTTGGTGAATTTTGAGTAGTGGATCAAAAGATATTCCCATTTAAATATTTGAATCGAATCCGTACAAAAATGGCAAAAAACTAGTTTTGTAAAACGGATCTAGGGGCTCGAAATTCACTTTTCACCTTTTGCACAAAAATTACAAAAGTGGAAAACTCCTGCTGACCTCATGCAAGCCCAAAATTCACCTTTGGCAAAATTTCCTCCACGGCCCCACAAACTCGCTTAGCTAAAAAGAAATCATCACTGGGCCCGCCAGGCCCACATTTCCACTTGGGAAAAATTTCCTCCATGGCCCCATGAGACTGCTTCACAAAAGAAATCATCCTAGGCTGATGCGGCTCATATTTTGCACTTTGGTAAAAATTCCGCCAAGCTCACCTGACTGCTTTTGGAAAAATTCCTTCCAATTCCCACCTATGCGCATGTAATTTAGGCACGACACGTGATGCCTTCCCGCTTTGACTTGAAACATGGCCACATGTATAGCTGACGCACATTCGGGGACCACTTTTAGATTTTTTTCCTTTGAAGTTGTGTTGAAGAGACACATTTCTCCTTCCACGGCTTTGCTCTGTTTCTTTGTCTTTTGGCTAAGTCCCTTTTGTTTGGCAGGGCCATATGTATGACCCTAGACACATGGAGGCTCAACACATATTGGGAGACTGCCTCTAGATTTTTCTTTTGAAGTTGTGCAGATGAGGCACATGGAGGCTTTCGTCAATCCTTATATACTTATCCGATTTGGGCCTGCTCTACCCCATTCTTTGACTCTGACCATGTGGCAAAACCTGCGCTCATTTGGGAACCCACTCTTGATTCTTCCTTTGAAGTTACACCGAGATAACACATGGAGTCTTCAACCGGCCCTTCTCGATCTTGGAATTTTTAACACCCAAGTGTCTCCTTTTCGGACCTTGGACATGTGGAGGGCTGATGTTAGTTTGGGAACTTCCCCAGAGTTGATCTTTGAATTCACACCGATTCAACACGTAGCACCTTCCACCGGCTCGCCTCTATTTATATTTTTCAATGGTTGATTCTACCTTTTAGGCTCGGACACATGGAAAGATGACACTTCTCTGGGAGACCACCTTTTTTTCGACCCTAAAGGTGCGGCGATGAGACACGTGGCTCCTTCCACCCACTCCTTTATACTTAACCGATTTGGGCCCGCTCTGTCACCTTTTTTGAATCCAACCCACTTAGCAAATAAAAATCATCAACGGGACCACCGACCTACATTTTCCACTTGAGCAAAATTTCCTCGCGGCTCTCGGACACTCCGCGCAAAAGAAATCATCCAGGGCACTGTTGGCTGTATTTTCCACTTTAGTGAAAAGTCTTCCCTAGGCCCGTCGGCCCACTTTTGGAAAAAATCCTTCCAAGGTTCGCATCCCCGCATGTAATTTAGGCACTGAAACGTGGCACCTTCCGTGCTTTGACCTAAAACATGGTCATGTGTAGTGCTGGTGCACGTTTGGGGACGCTTTTGGATTTTTTCCTTTGAAGTTGCATCGAAGAGACATGTGGTTCATTTCAAAGATTTGCTTTGTTTCTTTCTATTTTGTTTGGTAGGGCCATATGTTTGACCCTGGACACATGGAGGCTCAACGTGTATTGGGAGACTACCTCTAGATTTTGCTTTTTGAAGTTGTGCGAGGCGAGGCACGTGGAGGCTTTCGTTGATCCTTCTATACTTAGCCGATTTGGGCCTGTTCTGCCCCATTCTTTGACTCTGACCACGTGGTGAACCCGCGCTCATTTGGGAACCCGCTCTTGATTCTTCCTTTAAAGTTACACCGAGATGACACGTGGAGGATTGTTGGCCCGCCCCGAGCTTGGAATTTTCAATGGCGGTGTCTCGTTTTAAGACATTGGACACGTGGACGGTGACACTAGTTTTGGAACTTCCCCGAGTTGATCTTTAAAGTCACGCATTGAGTCAACACGTGGCACCTTCCGCTAGCATGCCTTTGTTTAGAATTTTCAACGGTTGATTATGCCTTTTTGGCCTCTCTGGACACGTGGAAAGCCGACACTTGTGCAGGGAGACTACCTTTTCCTTGACCCCTAAAGGTGTGCCGATGAAACATGTGGCTCCTTCCATTCATTCCTTTATACTTAACTGATTTGGGCCCGCTCTATTTCCCTTTTTGAATCGACCATGTGGAAAGCCGCGCTTATTTGGGAACCCGTTCTTTAGACCCAACCTTGGTGTTGCACCAATAAGGCACGTGGAGGATTTTGTGGGTTTGTGAATTTTCAATGGCTGATTCTGTCCCTTTTCGGACTTGGGACACACAAGCTCCGTGCACATTTCGGTTCTCCATTTTGATGTGCCCTTTTGGAATTGTGTCAAGCTAATGCGTGGTGGCTTCCGTGAGTCACGTTGTTCGGCCCTGAGACAACTTGTATGCGATTAAGTCCAAAAACTTTGAGTCTTTCTCAGTTTTCCTCTTATGAGCCTCTGGCCTCTTTTGATGTTGTTTGATCCTTCACCGACCCTGCTCCTCCATTGTAGAGCCTACCGCCCCTTTGTTGTTGGATTTGAATGTGAGCTTGCATGATTGAACTTACCCTTCAATTTTTTTCAATGCGAGGTCGTGTTTGATCAATTATGTCGAGGGGAAAAATTAGGATAACAATCACATCTATAAATTCTTTACACTTCAATGGTTTTTATGAGAGATTACAATTTTTAACGAGTCTTCAACTATGATAGCCACAACAAGAGAAAACAAAGCCAACAATAAAATAGATTCACACTCGTAAGAAAATATGTTTCAACACCCTATATCCCCATCGGTGTGTTTTCATTTCTCGATTCAGTAAACAACCATTTCCTTCTTTTAGATTTTAGGGATCTATTTTAGCAAAACAACGTATGCACAATCCTTGAATGGATTCACCCATTGAACCCATTCATTAACATTATTCACCATTTACCTTAATAGGCATAAATCATAAAAAGGTAAAGCAAGAACAATCCTTCCATAACTTCCTAGGAAAGTAATTCCAAAGTCTGGAGAATACCCAGCCGTATAACATTGTTCACATCCAACTAAATATAACAGAGTAAAAAAATGTAGTTTTCCCCTTTTGCAAGCCAGTCATCCAAAAAACAACGATTCAAAAGAAGGAAATCAGAGGGATAACCAACACACTCAAGGCAGTAAATAAACAACCACAAAATCCTTTTCTAGGTGCCATTTCAGGGAGGAGAAACATTCATTTCATGAAATTAAAAAAGGGTAGCAAAAATATTGCAAAGTTTAGACTTAACATGCCTGAAATGCATTCTTTTCCCAAGTCGCACACACATGACAAAGCCACGAGTTTTCGTGATAGACAATATTTCCGTTTTTCTCCTCTTGTTGCATGTCCATACTCCATTTACTTCCATGCTTTGTATAGGAAGGGAGTAAGTAAAGCAGGCGTAAGGCTCTGAACCAATCAATGCATTTCCAAAGAAGTTTCAATGCCCCTTCTTAACAAGGAACTAGTCTTGCATAAAACAAGAACAAAACAGTCCACGTGACCACATTCTTTTAGGATTTCATTTGGTTGAAGATAACCAATACGTGTGCCTTAAAAAAACATTTAAGGAATGGCGGTGGTCACCAACTCCACCCACCCTTTGTCAATTCAAAACCAAAATTCAAGCATAAGGAAATTCAAATTGGCACCCAAACAACAATAATTAATTCCATTGGTGAAGGCCACACAACTAGGACTAGGTCACTGCTAAAAGGTGAGAGGTGGAAGTTGAAAAGGTTAATTTGAGCATAATAAATGGCCCCTTCAAAGCTTGCACCACACACAAGCTCCCTACGCATTCACAAGATAGCAATAAGGAAGAAAGGATTCCAATTAATCCTACACCAACATAAATTTTAATTACATAGAATTGTCATCTTTGGAGGAAGAAAAATCATATTTTACTCTAATTTAAATGATCGAAACAACACACAAGCAGGCCTAATTGACCAAGGGGAGGAAACTAGAGGTTGATGTTCGAAAGCGAACACGGATCAATGACCAACCATGGCACCACGATGAGGTAATTCCCTTCTCCAACGACGGAACGAGGTTTGGTCTACGGGAGCAAACAGAACGATACAACAAAACGACATAGAGATAATTAATATTAATATCGATTACAAATGACAATAAAATATAATAATAATAATATAAAATAATGGCGGTCGACACATAAGTTAATAATATCATTATTTTTAAAAATAATTTTACAACTTAAAAATAATTATAATTCAGTATAAATAATGACGGACAACCAAGCTTGACAATTCAAGAACATGATTTTCCTTTAATAGGAAACTTGTAATGGGCGTTTATAGGGGCCAACAACCTGGAAACATCGACAATAACAAAAGCAGGCATGATGAAGAGGAGAATGCTAATTATTTTTTTGGACAAGGGAAAAACCAACTAATGATCAATGAAAGCACAATGGCATTCAATGCTTAGCAAAACGGTCATGAAGAATGAGCAGATTAACGCCGAATGAGGCATTACATTCTCCTCCCCTTAAGAAAGCATCATCCTCGATGTGACATGACATTGAAGGAAGGAAAGGAGGTAAGCAACTAAGAACAGATAAAGGCGAAAGTGTACCCTATGGTTAAAATTTTAGTCGTTAAAGCATAACCACATTGTGGGCAACCTTAGAACATTTTGGTAGAATTTTAACTTTCAAAGTTCTATGAAGATTGGTAGTTTTCTCTTACTTCATTATTTAATTAGACTCTTTCCATTTACATTATTCTTAGCTCGGGTTATTTTTGAAATCTCATTATTGTAGAGTTTGGTTTTATTCATCCTTGTGGGTTCCCAACATGAAGCTACTGATCACAACACCCTACCAGGTCATACACAACACTAAAGATTCACAAGCATGCTTTTACATACTTTCATGTCTATACCACATCAAAAAAGCTTAACCAAATATGGAAGAGAATAGAATCATTCAAAAACATAGTACTTGGTCACATATCTATGTATCGCCATACCATACTCGAACACAAGTGTACTACAACAACCTAAAATTTCCACAATTCCATAAATGAAGATTCTACATAACTCAGAAAATAGCTACATGTACATAGAGTCAACAAGGGAATCGATTCCATATCGTCAGAAAAATCAAAAACATATCCAACTAACATGAGTAACACATACATCATAACACCACAACCAAAACATCATAACAACTCTGCATACCTCCTAAAGCATCAATCACACACACAAACACAAATCTCTTATGCCTCCCTCAAGTATCTTATGCCTCCCTCAATCTCTTATGCCTCCCTCAAGTCTCTTATGCCTCCCTCAATCTCTTATGCCTCCCTCAAGGAGGTGGTTTCCTATGGCCCTAGGCACATAGAGTCCAGACACCCCTAACCCAAGTGACATAATAACTTGTGGTTCAACAACCCGCTAGTTATCTAGTAACTCCTTGGGGCATACCCCCATACAACGAAATGGGTCCATAGGTCCAACCATTCCATGGTGCATCCCATGATCCTATTCCACACATCACGATAATAGAACTAGCATAAAATATGATTCAAATGCCAAGTGGAAAAGTACAAGCCTTGGGCAAGGTGGTAAAATCTTAAAATTTAAAAGAAGATCCAAAACCAAACAAAATAAATGGCTAAATAGCCATAGTTAGTGTCAAAATTCACATGTTAGTACCACAAACCAAGGAAATTCCCAAAATATAAAACATGGCAATCAAGAAAACTATTGGTCCTTGCAGAAATAAAATAAAAAGTTCAATTTATGAATAAAATACATATATAATAATAGCACATTACGGTGACTATGTGGCCTTAACTGGCCACCAAGGGGGTACTCAACGAGTTGCTGGCACTCAGAACATTGAGCCTCAACTCGTAAAAATAACATATCAATAGTACAATTGTCATCATCTCTATCTAAATCATCCACCACCACTTTGACAAGGCTAAACACAATCACAACTACAATTAGGTTACATCCATACAACCATGAGAGAGAGAGAGAGAGAGAGAGAGAGAGAGAGAGAGAGAGAGATCACGGGTCATCTCTTTTGATCCTAAGGTCATCCAAAGTTATTAGCCCATGGTACACATCTCCTCACTCCAAACATACACTCTTACCGATTTCCCTCAGGGTCGGTTAGTATAAGGTTCACAACATAACATGCAACTACATCACTAACACAATGGTAGTTCACACACATTAACCATAGCATCTTACACATGGCACCGATACATGGTGTATCACATACATTACATTCATATTTTACAACACACCACATCACCACATACTACACCCAAAGTGCAATCATTGTATGATAGGGATCATATACTCACCATATGTCCCAAATTTATGACATTAATCATTACATATCACATGAATTAAAATTATGATGAACACAATCTCAACATATAGTCAACTACCATATAACATGGAAATACACACATTTCTATACAGATGATAATGACATCATTGAGAGATCCAGTTCATTACAAACCAACCTTGTTGTACACAACATATCAACACACCCACACATCACCAATATCAATAGTATCTAACACTCCGCAATCAACAATAAAAATTCTTCCACACACACAACAAGATAATGCTTCACACTCAATTTCACATAGAATTCTTGAAAAGGAGAGAGAGAATACTCTCATCTCTAACACATCAACATGCCATTAGTTACGCACTAAGTGACATACACAACATGTGCACTAACAATGTAACAATTTTGACATAGTTCACATCACGTTTAAATCACAT
Source organism: Taxus wallichiana var. yunnanensis (assembly GCA_018340775.1). Taxonomy (NCBI): domain Eukaryota; kingdom Viridiplantae; phylum Streptophyta; class Pinopsida; order Cupressales; family Taxaceae; genus Taxus; species Taxus wallichiana. The sequence continues at coordinate 459,806,509 of CM031243.1, forward strand.
TACTCTTCCAATATCCACCACTAACATGCAACACCATCCAGTAACACCATCACAACTCCAATATGTCCCAGAGGTTCGAGAGCATGAACCTATGCTCTGATACTAAGTGTAACACCCACTATTTCAAACACATAAGACAACATAGTAAAGTACATGATAATTTTCTTTTGAATTGTTCAAAGTATAGAACGAGAAAACAAGTGGTCACAATGGCTACAACTAACTCTTCAAACATCTTGACACAATGATGACCATAGAAAAAACATAAACATCCATCACCCATCAAGGAAAAGTCACATTTCTCTTTGAAAAGACACCATGAAACAACCCAAAATAATACACAGTCACACTTGTGTACACCCCATGGTGTACAATCCTTTAAGGTTATGTATCTACTAATAAACGATTTTCAAGACCTGACTTTACGATCTAGAAGATTTAGGTTTGATTCGAGAAAATTATTCTTACAAAGGTGAACTTATTACTTTTATACTATTGACTAATTAGCTTGAGAACAAGTTCTACAGAATGAGGTTCATCTAAAGACTGGAAAAACTGGCTAAATTTGTTTGATCAAAAGGGACACCTTCCATCTCTCACAAGGTTGCTTATTCATACCCAAGCTACTGAATCTTGATCCAGACCTCCATTGCACAAGGCAACGAGCATAAGCTCTAACTGAAGTGGAGTTCCATTAAGGTTCGAAACTACAACCTCCTTGTGTAAGGATCAACAATTAACCACGCTTAAGAGAATATTACAATGTACTATGGCAAATGTTAGAGTGATAAGGTCAATTTATTTCATCATCATGATCTCTTTAGTTATTAACCGGTCTTTTAATGAGACTTAAGAGTTCAACTGGATTTGGGTAAAAACTTCATTTAGCAATCTCTTGATTAAGTTCGACAAAGGATACACATGGGGTTCCCAAAATGGAAGCATTAGACTTAATGTGTTCTTAATCAAAATCCCCTACTAACTAAGATCTAACTATATCCCCAAAAGCCAACAATGAAATTAATTTTAGAAATAATTAACGTTTCACAACAAAGAAGATAACGTTTAATCCATAGCTTAAGGTTAGTGAGGGTGGATTCTTTTACACTAGTAGAAAACTCCTTTCTTTCCTATTAAAGACTCTTAATTTTATCAACAAAGCAAAACTTTATTCATCTATGTATTCGTTTTATTTTATTCATCTATGTATTCATTTTATTTTATTTTTGATTAACTTTAGAAAAAGGATTATTAACCCACTAAAACATGCCTAGAATAGCATTGATGCCAATACCATGGAGGGTTATTAAACATGAAAGTTTTATGAATTGAAATAAGGAATTACCATTATTTAACAAGAAAACTAAACACGGTTATAACATTTCTATTCAACATGGCACACGAACTAAAGGTGTCAAAAGATTCGATTAAAATTTGGCTAAGAACAAGAAGGTAACAAGATAGATCTACTCTAATAAGGAAAACTATCTAATCCTAATCTAACTTTCCAAGGGACTAGGGAGAGAGAGTGCATAAAAACAAAGCCTACACTAAAGTGGTGATACACTAGAAAAGGAGGTTGTTGATCAAAATCCAACTACCTGAAATGGAGAGAGGTGAGCAATGGAGAGGATGGACAAGATGCATCATAGACCAAAGATAAATTTCACATAGAACACCACTTCAAACCCATTAAACACAGCTCCCAAAACCTGCAATAGACATTAGAGATATGCACAATATACCTGTAATGATGAGAGGCAAGAAGAGACAATAAAATAAGAAAAGGATGGACAAAATGCATCACAAAACATATTTTATTGCTCCATGAGTTCACATAGTACATCATTAGTGGGAAAGAGGAAAGAAAATGCCATTACAAAGAAAAGAGAGGAGGCTTAAGCTCCACATTCAACCCTAGGGAAGAAAGAGAGAGGGGGGAGAGAAAAATGACCAACCCTTAGAAAAATGCCCCTCCTTACAATATATAGGAAGAATGAGAGAGAAAGGAGAGAAGAATTTAAATCCTACTCCAACCACCCAAGAAAAATGCATTGAATTCACCTGCAACAATGATGGGTTCTACTATGCAAAACCCATGCCTCCATGTGTTGTTCCTTGTTGGGAAAGAAAGGAAGCCCATACTTCATTATGGTGGTAGGTGAGAAGCTGAACCTCAAAAAATGTGGATTTTTTATTTTTTTTCTAATTTAAAATATATTAAGTTATGATCATCTGAAATTTTCAAAATGTGGGTCGGGATCATTCCATGGGTGTTCACGGGCTCTCACAATATTTTAAAATATCTAAGCATTTAAAATTCTTGGTGGGCTTCATGATTCATCTTTCATTGAATTGACCTTACCAATATTTTCCAAACTGCTTTGGGTTTGGAGTCTATCCATGCAAGATCCACGTGGAAGCCCCACACATTCTTAAGATTTTCTACCTTTTAGGGTCCTAGGAATGTGACAATTTGACACTTGGCATCATCTCACGAGATGCCTGCTTTCATTTTTCTTTGTGAGTAAAGGGCCCCCTATTTATAATGAGCAAAACCCCATGTTTTAGACATGTGGGGGCTTTGTAGTTTGCACACGTTTGAAACCTTGCATTTTAAGATTTTACCTTTGAAGTTTTTGAAGTGAGTTGACACTTGGACACTTGGATCATTCATTCGAGCTCTTCCCATGTTTCTTAATTTTCAATAAGGACCAACTATTTTTGAGAAATTTTTGGCTCTAGACACGTGGAGGCCTGTGCTCATTTGGGGACCTACCTTTGGATTTTACCTTTGAAGTTTGCATGATGAGACATGTGGAGGCTTCCGTTGGCTCTTCCCATGTTTAGAATTTTCAATGGCTAGTGTAACTTTCTCGGGCTTTGACCACGTGGAGAGCTGTGCTCATTTGGGACCTGCCTTTGGATTTTACCTTTGAAGTTGCATTGATGAGGCACACGTGGAGGCTTCCACTAGCTCTTCCCATTTAGATTTTTTCAATGGTGATTCTACCTTTTGGGACTCGACCACGTGGAGGCCTGTGCTCGTTTGGGGACCTATTTGGATTTTAAACACCTTTACAAAAATGCATGAGAGACATGTGGAGGCTTTCTGTTGGCTCTTCCCATTTTTATTTTTAGATTCGCAGTTGGTGTAAATTTTCTTGGGCTCCTCCATTTGGAACAAATTATATGGGATCTTTGAGATCCATGAGAGTCATCAATGGGGATGTGGAGGATCTCCACTTTTTTACCTTTTGAAAGTGTGTTGAAATTAGTTGACACATGGCACCTTCCATGGCTTTTTTTTTTTGCTTGATAATTCAAGTTGACTCACTTTGGGCTAGGATTTTGACTTCTTGAAGAGTTAGCTTTTTCATTAGCTTTTTCAGAGAAGGCATTTTTCCCTTGAGAAAGAAAATGTGAAGTTTGAAAAATTCAAGCCTTTTCTCATTTTTTTTTTCACTTGAGCTTTGATCTTCTTCAACATTTCCATTGGCCATTCATTTTCCCATCTTCCATTTTCCATTTTCGAGCTTTCCTATAACCTGATTTTTTGAGGAAATGTGAGCTCGTAAATGGAATGACACATGTAGGAACAAACATTTCATTTCATTTGAAAATTGGGAAGGTAACATGTTTGAGAGGAAAATTTTTTCAAGAGGGAAAAAATGGATAACAATTTGGTGAGTATGGAAAAGGGGCATGATACCTAACTACTAGATGGAAAGATCGAAGTTAGAAGACCCAAAATTAGCTTATCCATTGAAGGCATGGAGTCATGAATGATAAGGTATATTGATCTTGTGCTTGAAGGACTACGAACTTATGAAAAGTGCCAAATGAGAAAGCTACTAGGCCTATGAACTGAAATGTGAAGCATCGAGCCATTTTCTCTAAAATTCATCAAATAGCTGGGAGAGTTATTTGGATAAAAAATTTAGTGAAGATGAGATTTTTGAGAGTAGAAAATTGTCTTGATGAAGAGATCTTTCCTTGGAGTTCCATTGGGCATGGAGTCAATCTACGTAAACTAATTTTGATCTGAATCTACGAAATTTTTCAAGCCACTTGAAACATTATTGGAACTGGAGCTGATCTCCCCAAGCACTACCTTCAATATGATGTGCAATGAGAAAAAAACACCACAAAACACTATGTAAAAAGATGAGGAAATCATACATGCCTTAAGTGGAACATGCGAGTGTGTGCAAAGCACTTCTTCTGCTGAAAAAAACCTACCTACTCTATGCTAACAGAAGCAAAGGGAACTCAAACAAATCCTACAACTAGCAGGAGAAGTAGCTTCCCTTTCTCAAAATAGGTCAGCCATGTATATGATTTGGCACTGAACATGGCTTTTATTATGAGTGAAAAAATGACAAGAGGTTGATCCTCCACCCAAATCATCAAGGTATCAACTAGAAAAACAAGAAAATACCTCTTTTAGTTGCTGACATTTGGATTAAAGAGGCATTGCAGCTGATCCTTGGTACTTTGAAACTCATCCTCATGCTCAAGAGCAAGCATGACTTGGTGGAAAATTCTCTTTTGGCTCAATGAAGCCAAGTATTTGATTGGGCATGGTCTGATCCGATGGATGTGCCCATTGCTCTGAAATTCAACTCCAAAAATGGAGTCTTCTGCATGGACCTTCTTGAAAAAAGAGGTTACTTGCATGTTGATTTTTTTCTTGCATTGGCTCTACAAGAAACTTATCCTCTACCTTGATGACTGGTGTGGAAATGGTGTCATCATTGTTTCCTTCCTCCTCCTGAGAAGAACATGGAAGATTAAGATCCTCCAACCTTGGTTCCAGAGGGTTGTTATGAAATGTAGGTTGTTGCTTGAATGCTCTCCTCCATGGACAAAGGATCATGTGCTTGGAAGGTGGATGATGGAGGAGAAAATGATGTGATATCCATGGGATCCTCTCCATCAAAGTAATCCTCCAAGTAGATAGATAATCTACCTCCTTCGTTTCCTGTTGCATGTGCTTGACCTCCTTATGGTGTCCTCCTAATCTTGTAACTTGCTCACCATGGTTCCCCTCATCCTCAAACATGAAGTTTGAAATCTCAAACTCTTCTTCGACATTAGAGCTGAAGGGGATGAAGTGGGAGGAAGAACTAAAGGTTCTTCTGTGGCCTTCTTTGTGTTTGAATCCTCTAAAACTGAATGGTTTTCTCCTCATACACTCCTCTTTGATTTGGAATGCACTCCTCCTCTTTTGGATTTGGAGTACCTTACTTCTTCCCTCACTTGTGCTGTAACCGAAGCCTCCACCACTTGTGGCTTGACCTCAGCCTCCTCTGGGGCTTGACCATCAAGGGGATTTTATTAATCCCAAATCTAAGAGCCAAGCTCACCAAGCTTCTAATCATTTCTTCTTTTCTTGGCTCTTCTTCTTGCTGCTCCCCTTGACTAGATTCTTGAGTTTCTTCCCGACATGGACTTGGGAAAGTAGGAGGAGTGGTGGGTGGGGTCTCTCCACTAGTTTTCTTTATTTGTGGTGGAGGGGAAGGTATTTCTTTTGGCTCTTGTGGAGGGGACTTGGATTTGGAAGGGAAAAGGGTAGAGAATTGAGATGAGATGGAAGATTAGAAGATGGAGAAGGGAAATCAACACTTGGGGAAAGCATGAGAAACTAGACTCATGACACTTGATGAAATGATAAATTGAGGATGGAGAAAAAAGAAAAGCTATGAGGTGGTGGACTTACCCATTGACAAGGTTGTCTGACACCAAGCTCATAGGCCTCTATTTCCTCGGTCCCATTATGCAAGTTGAGGCAACATTTCAACCATGAAGTCAAGCTTCTTCTCATGGGCTATAGTGTCTTGGAAAAGGGCCTTCCCATGGACAAGGTGCCCTGTAACCAATTTTGAATGCCTTTCATTTGTGTTGTAGCCCTTGATTGAACCATGTTAGCCTCCATTCTTTGAATCTTCTCCAGTAGATCAACATTCTCCATATAACTATTATCATCATATGCGTACCCTTGTTCTTGATAAGCTCCATAGCCAAACTAGTTTTGACATTGCTCATATGGGTAAGCATAATGGTTTGAATTTGATCATAATGCTGATTTGGAGGAGTTGTGAAATACATTGGAGGTGGACTACACCATTGTTTTATAAGTGTGAATTCAAGATGGGAATGAAGTCATGATTGCACAACTTCATGAATGGAAGAAGATGAAAGATGTGGAAAGAAGAATGGGTGGAAATGGATGGAAGGAAAGTCTACAACTCAGAGAATGGGTTGTTGACCAGATGGAGTCACCAGATGTGCTTTGCATGTGCCTCTAAAGGTTGAATCTTAACAGGAACACACCAACCTGATAAATGAAGTGGTAAGGTGCTTCAAACCTATCCCACTGGGTGTGCCAAAACTGTTGATGACACAAAATTACAGCACCCTGAATGGCCTTAGATTTGAGTGGGGCATTCGGTGTAATTTGTGTAACATTGGACCATCTCTCAAGTTGTGGGACTTGCGGGCTTGAGATGATCCTCAGAGAAAGTTGGTTCTGCTCCTAAACTACCTGCCACAATCTACTCTAATGTAGGAAAACTATCTAATCCTAATCTAACTTTCCAAGGGACTAGGGAGAGAGAGTGCATGAAAAAAAGCCTACACTAAAGTGGTGATACACTAGAGAAAGGAGGTTGTTGATCACAAATCCAACTTCTGAAATGGAGAGAGGTGAGAAATGGAGAGGATGGACAAGATGCATCATAGACCAAAGATAAAGTTCACACAATAGAACACCACTTCAAACCCATTAAACAGCTCCCAAAACCTGCAATAGACATCAGAGATATGCACAATATACCCTGCAATGATGAGAGGAAAGAAGAGACAATAAAATAAGCAAAGGATGGACAAAATGCATCACAAAACATATTTTATTTCTCCATGAGTTCACACAGTACATCATTAGTGGGAAAGAGGAAAGAAAATGCCATTACAAAGCAAAGAGAGGAGGCTTAAGCTCCACATTCAACCCTAGGGAAGAAAGAGAGAGGGTAGGAGAGAGAAAAATGACCAACCTTAGAAAATGCCCCTCCTTACAATATATAGAAGAATGAGAGGAGAGAGGGAGAATTTTCAAATCCTCCAACCACCCAAGAAAACATTAAATTCACTGCAAAAATGATGGGTTCTACTCTGCAAAACCCATGCCTCCATTACTTTTCCTTGTTGGGAAAGAAAGGAAGCCCATACTTCATTATGGTTTCTACCTTTGAAGTTGGGAATGCGATGTGCCAAAGAGACACGTGGAGGATTCTCTTTTGATCTTCCTAAGTTTGACTTTTGGCTAAGCCCCAACGGATGGTGTAAAATTTTGGGCTTTGACTAGGAGGAGAGCATGCGCTTGTTTGGGACTTATCCCCGCCTTTAGATTTTACCTTTGAAGAGCACTAAAGAGACACATGGAGGCTTCATGGCTCCTCCCATGTTTAGACTTTTCAATGGCTATGGTTAGGAAACTTTCTCGGGCCCTAGACATGTGGAGAGCCTGCACTTGCATTTGGGGACCCCACTTTTGTCACACCTTTGAAGTTACGCTGATGAGGCATGTGGAGGCTTCCGTTGGCTCCTCCCATGTTTAGACTTTTAGATGGTCGGGTTCTACCTTTTTGGGCCCCGACCACGTGGAGGTCCAATGCTTGTTTGGGGACTCGCCTTTTAAGCAGCATACCAAAAGTGTGTTGAAGAGACACATAGATGCTTTTCTGGCCTTTTTATATTTAGCTGATTCAGGCCTCTAGTGAACAAATTATATGCACTTTGAGATCCACGTGGGGTTCAAGTGCATCTCTAGGTTCTCCACTTTTATTGCACCTTTTGAAAGTGCATTGAGCTGACACATGGAACCTTCCATGATTTGTTGCTTTACTTGAGTCGACTCACTCTGGGCTCGATTTTGAATTACCGAGTTAGCTTTCTTCATTTTTTCAACCGTCCATTTCTTGAGATCCTGAAAATGTGAAGTCTAAAAACTTCAAGCCTTTCTCATTTTTTCACTTGTGATTTGATCTTCTTCAAGATTTCCATTGGCCATTCATTTTATGATCTTCCATTTCCATTGCCGAGCCTTCCGTAACCTAATTTTTGGGATCGACTGTGATCTTGCATGGCTGAACCAACCTTTCCATTTCTCTTGTGTAAGGTTTTTTCCAATTGATTTTTCGAGGGGGAAAATTAGATAAGAGAAGCCTTTATCAATCTTTCCTTTTATCTACTCATAAAATCCATATGCACAAGTATTAACTTGAGCAGTTCACGAGGACTGAACATGATAATGCTACACATTGCAATAGTAAGCTAGCGTTTAACAATAACATGAAAGGAATGTTCTATTCCAAGAATGGATCAAAGCATAAACCACTAATAAAAATTCTTCACGGGAAATAAATTTTTTCACCAACCAAGCAAGAAGGAAGTCAAATATACCAGTTAAGAACAAAATTCAAGAGCATTGGGATTTCACTCATTTAATCCTATATATTACATTATTGAAATCTAATACTCGGTCCATCCATCACTACAATCTTTGAGAATCCCAAAACATACTAGATGCAATCATAAAAGCGAAATAGAAAGGTAAACCGGTTCTTCGGGAGAGGGAGGTTTCATTGGCCTAAAAGCTAGAGCAACCAAACGAGTGTAAGGAGGGTAAACCATCACGTGATAAAAGGAGTTGAAAACTAAATTTCAACCCATGAACTAATTTCTCTCATCGAAAAGAGACTCCACAAGGTAATGATAAGAGAAGAAAGATAGCTGACAAAACCCAAGATGGGCATTACTCGACAACCAAGTTACTTGATAAAAAAGTATGGGGCAGCGAAAGGCCTCCTATTTTCAATTCCATTTAAGATGAGGTTACCATTTAAACATCTTGTTGGGTTTCATAGCATAATGGGATTCGTAACCCCAAAAAGAAACAATCCATAGTTCTGATCCAAACAAGAAGTTTTCCACCTCTTCCTTACAAGATATTTTAAAAGTAATACAAGTTAACATAATCAAAGCCACTCTTGAAATGCATTTAAAATATTCACAAACAACCATTAATATTAGCAACAAACCCCATCATAATCGATAACTTATCTAAATAACATAAAGGAAAAGTAATCCCCAAATGTCATTAATAATTTTTAACAATTTTCCGACATAGGCCAATAATGCATTTATATAATAAATTCCATTCGTAATCTCATGAAAATCCTCATGACGTATCACCAAATGTCATGAGTTAACAAGAGTCCTATTTCAATAATGACTATAGTCATCCCAAACACAATTCGAATTCTAACCATCACAGAGGTTTGGTCATAAACTTATGACCATTACTAATACATTCACTAACGATCCACATAAATAAACACAATTCCATCATGAATGAAATATAACTACACTCATCTAAATAACCCAATACTTATAAAATAATCCAAGTGCAATACTTGAATCTGAAAGATTCAATATTCAACTTAATGGTTTCAACAAAGTATAAAACAAAACATTACTTCCTAGCCCCTTTGAGTTGTTTGAAACACCTAACCATGTTTGACGAGCTCATGGCTCCACATGAACACATCAAAGAAAGGACAATCAATCATGCAACCAAACCTCTACATTTAGAGCCATCAAACCAATTCTATTTTTGTTATAGAGCTTAGCAAAATAGTGTTATCAAGATTCATTCTGCACCGCCTCATGGGCATGGTACATTTAAGTATATATAATACAACCACTCAACTGGTAAAATAGATTTTCATCCTTGGTAATGTAGGGAAAATTTTCACAGATTGAAGAGCTTTTCAAGATCACAAGGTTATCAATTTCAGAAGTTCAGTAAAGAAGAAGGTAATCATGCTTACCTATAAACATATTGATAAGGTAGTCACAAGTATACGTTCTTTACAATTGATCAATGGTATTTAAGAGAGATTACAATTTTTAATAGTCTTCAACTATGACAGCCACAACAAGAGAAAACACAACCAATAATAAAATAGATTCACACTAAGAAGAAAACAAGTTTCAACACCCTATATCCCCATCAGGTGTTATCATTTTCGATTGGCAAATAACTATTTCCTTCTTTTAAATTTCAGGGATCTATTTTAGCAAAACAACGTATGCACAATCCTTGAATGGATTCACCCATTGAACCCATTCATTAACATTATTCACCATTTACCTTAATAGGCATAAATCATAAAAAAAGTCATGCAAGAACAATCCTTCCATAACTTCCTAGGAAATGATTTCGAGTTTGGAGAATACCAACTTGTATAACATTGTTCACATCCAACTAAATATAACAGAGTAAAAATGTAGTTTTCCCCTTTTGTAAGCCAGTCATCCAAAAAAATAGTGATTCATAAGAAGGAAATCGGAGGATAACCAACACACTCAAGGCGAAATAAACAACCATAAAATCCTTTTCTAGGTGCCATTTTAGAGAGGAAAAACATTCATTTCATGAAATTAAAAAGGGCAGGAAAAATATTGCAAAGTTTAGACTTAACATGCCCGAAATGCATTCTTTTCCCAAGTGCACACACATGACAGAGCCACGAGCTTTCTATGATTGACAATCTTTCCCTTTTCTTGCTTGTTGCATGTCTATACTCCATTTACTTCCATGTTTTGTAGAAGAAGGGAGTAAGCGAAAAAAAGGCAGAGGCTCAACCAACCAACATATTTCCAACAAGTTTCAATGCCCTTCTTAACAAGGAACTAGTTTGCATAAAACCGTAACAAAATAGTGCACATTACCACATTCTTTCAAGATTTCATTTGGTAGAAGATAACCAATTCGTGTTCCTTCAACAAAAAAATTAAGGAATGAAAGGAGTTCACCAACTCCACTCACCCTTTTTCATTTCAAAACCAAAATTTAAGCATAAGGAAATTCAAATCGCACCCAAACAAAAATTAATTCCATTGGTGAAGGCCACGCAAGGACTAGGTCACCTGCTAAAAGGTGAGAGGTGGTAGTTGAAAGGTTAATTTGAGAATAATAAATGGCCCCTTCAAATCTTGCACCACACACAACCTCCCTACGCATTCACAAGATAGCAATAAGGAAGAAAGGAATCCAATTAATCCTATGCCAACCAAAAGATTAAATTGCATACGACTGACATGTTGGAGGAAGAAAAATCATATTTTCCTTTAATTTAAACGATTGAAACAACATGCAAGAAGGCCTAATTGACCAAGGGGGAGGCAACTAGAGGTTGACGTTCAAAGTGAACATGGATCAATGACCAACCATGGCGCCATGACGGGGTAATTCCCTTCTCCGGTAGCGGAATGAGGTTCAATCATGGGAGTGAATAGAATGATACAACAAAATGACATAGAGATAATTAATATTAATATCGATTACAAACGACAATAAAATAAAATAATAATAATATAAAATAATGGCCGATCGACAAATAAATTAATAATATCATTATTTTTAAAAATAATTTTACAACTTAAAAATAATTATAATTCATATTAATAATGATGGACAGCCAAGCTTGACAATTCGAGAACACGATTTTCCTTTAATAGGAAACTCGTAACAGGCGTTACGGGGGCCAACAACTAGAAACATCGACAATGACACAAGAAGGCACAATGAAGAGGGAGAATGCCAATTATTCTCTATGACAACGCCGAAGCCAACTAATGATCAATGAAAGAACAACGACGTTCAACGCTTAGCAACATAGTCTCCGAAGAATGAATAGGAGTAGCGGTGAACGGGGTATTACACTTTCCTTGTACCTCAACACCAATATTGAGATAAATAGTTATAGTCTAGACATACCCTTCATGAGTGATGAATTTAGAGTCCTATAATATAGTGAAAAAGTATATTTTTATAGATAAATAACATTAGAGAAAAGACCCATCAAGCATCATTTCGATAAGTAAATAGTTGACAACGGTTGATTCAAATTTAAGATGCTTTTTAATTGGATTGGAATGATAATTGAAATGTGTGGAGTTATTTTTAATTACTCTTGGGGATTTTTTTCTGTATTTTCTTGATTTAGGGAATATTAGGATAGGTTTTCTAAGGTTTCGAGAGATGAATATGTAGAATGAATTTTTATTTTCAAGGTAAGATATTTTTATTTCCAAGCGAGTAAATGAAATTGTTAGGATTTTTTTATACATTATAAGGGATATGATCTTGTATTAAGGCCATCATATGAATCGAAAGTAAGGTGATACACATAAGAATTAAGACCTTTGGGACTTTATCGACACTAACATCAAACATTGATGAACCATATAACACTTCTATCTAAATTTAGAAGGTAGAGTCTAAAAGGGCTGAAAACTGGAAGTGAAGATATGGATGTTTCTATTAGAAGATCTAGAATGTTTATGAGTTCATAGGTTAGTTACATATGTATCTTAACAACCAAGTGTGATATTATAAGGTGTTTGCAAGTATTAAGAAATAGTGAGATAACTTGTGTTTTATCTATGTTTGTGTGACAAAGTCATTATTAAGGGATATACAAACACTATGTTGTGTCGAGTACATAATTACTAAATCATGGTGGGTACAAGGAAAGATAAATAACTATGAAAATAATCGAGTGTGGAATTTCTAATATTAATAACCCATTCAATAATTGGCATAGTAAAGATAAAATATAGAACCCTTTGCTAAAAATTATAGAATGTGTCTAGCTATATATAACACATAGTCTTCACAATTTAGTGCTAGGTATTCATAATACTTTCAAAGTGAATCCACTTTACCAAGTAACTTATCAGATAATAACATCAAGTCATTACATGTATCATTAAACTTATGGAAAGGTAAAAGTAATATTAACATAAAAGGTATTACTACATGAAATACTTTCAAAATGGATTGCTATCGTTTCTTAGTGGAGCTTATGCAACAAAAATTGATGATAAATTTTTGAATTAAATAAATTTTTGATGTGAGATATCTCTTAAATAAGTTTTCCAAATGAGTGTTTACCTAAAGGAAAATAAACGTTAATAATGCAATGTCCAATTCTCAAATTCAAAATGTGGTTAAAAAAAGCAAAGGATGCGATAAAAATAATTGTGAGCATTAATACCTAGAAGAGGAAAATACCATTAATTGTTAGTTTATACATATCTTTGGTTTATTTTTTTGTTTATGTGATTATTCCAAATAAAAATTTGTTTAAAGCTTATAGAATTGTTTAAATCTTGAAGCCCATTTTTCACATCCGTGTATTAACCACTTGCATAACCTTTTGAGATCTACATGTCTTGTTTTAAGGAGCAGTTGTATGGTATTTATGAAAGTTATGAAGACTATTTATATGGTCCTTACAAAATAGATTGTGCCATGTTTCGAAAAGGAATGATATAATTTTTGTTTTCACCTTTCACTTTTTCTATCTACGGGAAGAAGGCGGTCATCTTCGTAAGGTGGTATATAATAAGTGTGATTATGTTGGGCATATTTTTATTCACATATTTTTCCTACAAATATATGACTTTGAATATGTATAATAATGTAAAAGGAAGCCCAAACAATTATATTATGCACTAGTAAATATTAAATATAAGAGATACTATTTATAACCTTATGATCACACATGTTTTGGAAAAGCATAGTGGATGATGAAAGCCAATACAATAGAAGAACTACTTCCTAATAAATAGGAAGTGGGTACAACAAAGAACCCGGAATAATTACGGGTATAACAAACAAATATAATAATATATTGTTGAAACAATATATTATAACAATCTAACAATAATATTTACCATAATAATTACACACGTAATTATTATTCACACACATACATATGTGAAGCACTATAATATTCCTAACATTCCCCCCCTTAGTGCGAACATGGGAGAAAAACAATCACACTTCCTTTTGCAGCATGTCGCCCGTGCGTGCTCATGATCTAGATGGTTTTTCAGGACAACCAACAACCTCAACATGGATGGTTTTATAGGACAGCCAACAACCTCAACATGGATGGTTTTCCTTGTGCTTTCATCTGTCCACTATGCTTTTCCTTCAGGGAATTATGTAGGAAACACTGCTCACTAATAACAAAATATGAAAAGAGAAAATGGAACATTGAGACCATGTTCCCCCCCTCAATGTGAACATTTCACTTATTCAAACCATGTAATGGGAACATTGAAAAAGAATCATGTTGCACACAACTGAAATCAATTGCAACTCTGAAATAACAAACAAACTCTCTCTCTCTCTCTCTCTCTCTCACACACACACACACACACTATCACCATGATTTGTGTGGCCCCATTGTTGGTGAATGACGAGAGGTCGCTGAATGACCTCCAGCCTCCTGTGCCTCCATCCTCCAATAGATGCATTCTTTTAGTAGAGAAAGTCTTCTTCACTATCTTGAGCAACAACTTCTCTGTCATGTGAATGGTTGGATCCTGCTTCCCAATCACTTTCTTCTTCTCTATTTTTAGAAATGAAAGCTTTATTATTCAATTTACCATCCAACAGATCCCTAGCTCGTTGTTTACAAAACATTATTCCATGTCCAGACACATTACAATAGTGACAAAGAAGCCTTTTCTTTGGATCCTGGGAGGTTGAACCTTGCTTGAAAGAATGACTGTATCTCTTTTTAAAATATTTACCATGTGTTCCATATAACACTTTTTCTTTTGTTTCAATTTTATTTGTTCTATTTTCGTCCTCTATCAAAGAAGAAATCAAGTCTTCCAGACTTGGATTGATTTTTCTCAAAGTGAAGACCATATTAGAATAGCTAGGAGGCATGCTATTAAGTAAAACTACTTTTGCATCATCATCAGGAACATCTACTTTGATTCCAGCTAATTGATTTAATACAGAACGAAACTTACTTATATGTTCCACCATGCTGTCACCTTCCTCCATTTTGAGTCCGAACAACTTTTGTTTTAGTGCTACTGCTGCGCTTCCTGCTTGTGATCCAAATAGTTTGTTTAGTGTTGTCCAAATTGTATTTGAGGATTTTGATAAATCTATATGATGCAAATACACATCAGATAACCCCAATCCAATGATTTCTATGGCTTTTCGATCTTTGATGTCCCATATTCTGCTTCATCTGTATCTCTTGGTTTCTTTGCTTTGCCATCCACAATCTCCCACAAGTCTTTGTTGATTAATAACAACTGAGTTTTCACCTGCCATGTGTAAAAATATTTGCCTTCGAATTTTTCAATTTGATTCAACTTAGCCATGTTAAAAAAAATGGACGTCGGTTTCAACTGAAAAATGTCCGGAAGACAATATGACAACTGGTTTAAAAAGTAATAAACTGAGATTACTTTTTAAATGAAAACGACTATAACAATGACAATGAGGAATAACTAATGACTCTTTCTCTAATAGACTCGGCCTTATTGATATGCTAAGGATAAAAATGTAAATAAACTAAGACTATAACATTACAAAAACATAACTTGACTTATACAAATAATAAACTGCATCTTTGTATTAAAACCCGCGTACCAAAACCAGTTGGGTTCAGATTTTAGTGGGAGGCAGGTAGAAGATCTGATAGTTTATCCATCACCAAGAATGTATGAACTATAATTGATGTGATACATTTTTATCCTCAACGGATTTGTGACATTGATCAACAATGGTCACCAATGAGAAATGTAATCTTCAGATGCCTTTCCTTCTCCAAACAACATGAAATTCTTGCAAGCACTTCGTAGGAACAAACACAGGCACAAAACCCGTCACATTTCTGTACAGAACTGCTCACTTATCAAAACGAATTTTCCAAAATGATTTCTAGGTTTTATTCCTTGCATTGCAAGCTTTTCAGAACACTTTGAAATTCTCAATTTCGTTAAGAAATGAGAAAGTTACGAGTATTTTACTGAAGGCCATGGTTTTGGATCAAGCTTGGTGGAAGAGTTGCATGTTGGAGATGACATCGAAGATCAAAACAACAACGATGAATTGATATTTACCATGCCAATAGCACCATGTCATCAATTCGATTCTCTCAACCAGGGGCAACATAAACAAATTTGGGGCACCGACTAAAGGATCTTAACATTATAGGTTTGTAGCACTCACAAAACCATTATTAATTTCATATTTTAGGAGGAAAGCAATCATTGTATGCAAAATTAGAAAAAAAAACAAAAGAGAAGGGAACATAGGTGTATGTTCATTTTAAAGGCGACAATCATGACAATTGAGTGTGAGTATTCGTATATGATTGACATTATAAGAAATCTTTAAATCGTAAATAATTTTGAAAGTGTAATAACTTCATATTGAAACAATAATAAAACATCAACACTTCAAAATCTTTCGGGATAAATTGCGTCTATTGTTTTTACATTAATTTTTTTAATGCATATGTGTTTTTAAAAATTTTGGCCACCTTTTTCCATCAAATGAATTTTAATGGTGATATTTTTTCCAATATTACCGTTAAAGTTATATATAATAATATTATATAAAATTGAAAAGCCATCCTATTAATGTAGCCAAATTCTTAACAAACTCAATATACTACAAATAATATGAACTCCAAAAGAAAATAGATCTCCTTCTTCATTATTGAATAATGAATCGCAATGTTTCCTAAAGAGGAAAACAACTCCCAAATCAAGTTGCAAGAAAACTCTAACTAACTTTGACTAAATCTACTCTAGGTGGCGGGAATTACTATTTTTAGCGAGTTTACTAGAACTTGCTATTCTTAAGTAAGTTTCGCATGTTTATTAAATGCGAGGCACAGAAATTTCCACGCATCTTCTACATACATAAATTAGAGGAATTTCTAACTTTCTAACTCATAATGAAACTAAGAGACCAAAATTAACTAAAGCTCTAAAATAGGAAAAAGCTGAACTATAACTTAAATACTAATTTTTGGCCTCAAGATGGTGGATTTCGGGCCGAAAATGTGCCGAAACACGCAACCGGGAAGAAAATTAGGATTTAAGTTTCAATTCAATTTTTTTCATCTTTTAGGGAATTATTTAATTTTAGTCTCTTCTATGCATAGTAGGTTAGAAATTTGGAAAATTCTCTAATTTAGGCATGTAGAAGATGCGTGGAATTTTTCGTGCCCACACAAATAAGCAAGCAAACTTACTTAAGATTAGCAAGTTCTAATAAACTATAAAACTAGTAAAATTCGCCACCTAGAGTAGATTTAGTCAAAGTGTAGTGCCCACTTCCTTTCGACACTTTTGATATTGATAATGATATCGCTAACTACATTATGGACATTATTATAGTTTTGATTTAGTATGGTGTTTGATGTCGATCATGGATTATTGTTGACTAATTCCTATATGATGCATGCTTTGATTGTTAGAGAAATTTTATATAGATGTTGACATACCTTGTTGGACATGGTTATATATATATTTATGGATGTTGTTAGGACATGTGATATTTGGATATATTGAGTAGAATGAGAAAATTGAATTTAAAATCCATGATTATATATTTGCTTGATGAAATTGTAAGTGATATTGTTGATTGTCTGGATGTTGTTGTGATTCATATATATATTGATGATTTTGAAATTATATTATATTCATTTGGATGTTCTGATATGGCCATGAGGCCGAAGGGGTATTTTTATTGTGCAGGTTAAAAATATCACAACAAACATCAGGGGATTGGAGACCAACCACATTGGAATTCTAGATGAATTCAACAAGGTTACCATGACAACTTGTATTGTTTGTGTGTGTGTGTTTGATTGTTAGGGATTCCCATGGGGGGATCACCTTCAAATGTGACCAAGGGTTATGTGTATTTATTTATTTGGTTCCTTTTATTGATGTTTGTATGTGTTTATTAAGTGATGTGTTTACCCCTTTCATTATTTATTAATTGTGGTAGATTAATGTGAGTAAACATGTTGTTAAAATTAATTAATAAAATTGGGACATAAGAAAGTAATTATTAGAGTTGTTGGCCTAAAATTAAAGTGTTGTAAGAAATGTGTAAGTGATGTGTAAATTAATTTTGGAGTATGGAACACTCCACCTCCTTTTGAAATTCGAATTTGTCCTTGGAGGCTGATTTTACAAGCTTATGGGACAAGTTAAACTTGTTTCATACCTCTTAAATTTGCATGCCAACCTTACCTATGGTTGGAGGGTTGAAATCTAGCCTTCATTATGTATTTTTATAAGTCAAGTTGTATGCTTTCATTGCACTTTCTTACATGCTTTCAATTTCAGTCCTTATGAGGTGTGGGTTTGATTTGAGTGTGTAAGTAAAATTCTCATTTATTCACCTGCTTATTTATTATGCCTTGGAGATTGAAGTTGACTTACGAGTTGGAGTTGAGGATGTGTGATGTGGCATCCACATGGATCCACCTCATCCTCTTCTCTTCCTCTCCTCTTCTATATATTCGAATTCCTTGGCTTGTTTTTGGGTTTTTTTTTTTGCTTCACTTATATCACTTCATTTTTGGTGGTTTGCTTTGGGTTTTGGAGCTCTTGCAAATTGGGAGAAATTTGGAGATTGTTGCATACTTTTTGATTGTTGATCTCTTGGTTTGTGTTGTTTTGAATTTGGAACAAACTCCATCATGGAGAGGTAAGAGCTTAGCTCTTGGAAATACTCTCCTTTTATTTGTATGCATATGTGAATGGTTGAATGTTTGAATGTGTTGTTTTATTTGTTGGTTGGTTTGGTAGATGGCCTACGTATGGTGTAGAGAAGACTATGGGGAATTTTGTGGGAGGCATAAGTGTTTTGGGGAGGTATAAGTGTGAAGGAGTTGGGATTTGGGTTCCACCTTACAAATAAATAGCTTGCATTTATTTACTGGTTATGGGGTGCCATAAGAGGTTGGGGAGGCATAAGGAAATGTGAGGAATAAGGGGTACTTGGGGAGGCAAAAGGGTATGTCAGGGTTTTGAAATGATATATATTTTGGTGATTTGTTCTCGGTGGTGATACCCATTTCCCCTTTGGGAGGCATAAGCAAAATCCCCCATAGTTTCTTGCTCCTTTGGCTTGCATGATGAATCCTGAGTGTTGTTTGTTGTTTTGTTATGTGGTGTCAAACTGCAGTTTTGTTTTGGATTGTGTTTTGAATGAGAAATCTATCTTTGTGTTGTGGAAGCCTATTGTTGCCATGTGTTGAAAAACAATATTTCTTATTGCAATGTGGTTGGGGCTCGGGGGCCAATGAAGAAGGATGGCTTCTCCTTTTCATTGGATGTCTTGGTTGGGTGGAGAGCATTGCCTTTCCCCTATTCTGTTGTGACCAAATTGGAGAATGATGGAAATTCATACTATTGTTCCGGAATTAAGAAAGAAGAGGTTTGATGTCCTTGCATTTGAGATCATTTCTTAATGTAACCTTTTCCCACTTGAAGTGGATGATCTTGTATATTATTTGTGATGGAAAGATGGTACGTATGGGCTATGAAAGTTGTAAATTGAATTTCAAAAGAGATATACTCAAGTTTTCTAATTTTGAAAGAATGTGAAAGAAATCATATTCTCGTATATTGTAATTGAGGAATGAAAGAAGAAATTGTAAAGGTATCTATTTGAATCAATAAAGGATTGTATTAATTCACTCTAATGGCATTTTGGGTATTGAAATCTGATTGTGGAAGGATGAAAAAGTGAATACGTATGGAGAAATGTTAAGTAAAGAGAATCTTTATGCAAATATGAATAAGTGCATGTTTATGCAAGAGAGTTTGGTATTCTTGCGCTTTATCATTTCAAAGCGAGATGGGGTATAGATGGACTTAGAGAAGATAAAAGAAATTATTGAATGTCATATTCCACGGAGTCTATCATAGGTAAGAATCTTTCATGGTTTAGCAACATTTTACATAAAATTTATTAAAAATTTAACAAGTATAGTAGCACCTATAATAGATTGCAAAAAAAGAGGGGAGTTTTATGGACAAACGCACTTCGAGGATGGCTTTATTTTGAAGAAGAAGAAGGTGAGAGGCACCCATTTTGGCACTACCAAATTTTTATAAAGTGTTTGAGATTGATTGAGAAACCTCACATATGTGTATTGGTTTTGTCCTAAGTCAAGGTGGAAAGTCAATAGTTTTCTTTAGTGAGAAACCGAATGAGGTAAGAAAGAACTACTCTACTTATGATGTGGAATTTTATGCAATTGTCTGAAGCATTGAGGCATTGGAGGAATTACTTAGTGCCTAAGGAGTTTTTGTTATTTACAAACCACATAGCCACGAAGTATGTGAATACAAAATAGAAGTTGAATAGTAGGCATGCAAAGTGGGTATCATTTTTGTAGGGTTATACTTTTCTCTAAAACATAAATCAAGAAAACAAAATCAATTTGCAAATGCATTGAGTAGGCTTGTGACTCTTTTTACCACTATGGAAAATGAGGTGGTGGGTTTTGAAGTAATAAAGGGTTTGTATTCTTTCGATTTTGATTTCAAGAATATTTTGAAAGGTTAATTCATCCATTTTTAGATGATGCAGGAGATGTTCAAGATGAGTACATTTTACATGATGGCTATCTATTCAAGGGATGCTAACTATGTATTCCAATGGGTGTATGAGAGAGAATATAGTGAAAGAGCTGCACAGTGAAGGATTAGCTAGAATTTCGGTAAATATAAGATGATAGCCTTAGTAGAAGAGAAATACTATCAGCCAAAGCTGAAAATATATGTGGTAAGATATGTGGATAGGTGTCGAATTCGCTAAGTCTCAAAAGGCCATGCTACGAGAATAAAGGGTTGTTTATGCCATTTCCTGTTCCTCAAGGGTCATGGACAGATACGAGTATGGATTATATTTTGGAATTACCAAAAACACAACAAGGTAATGGCTCAATTTTTGTGGTTCTTGATAGATTTTATAAGATGGTTCATTTTATTGCATAAGAAAACAAGTGATGTGACAGAGTAATACATTTGTTTTTCAAATAAGTTGTTCATTTACATGGTGTTCCAAAATCATTAATTCAAATAGGACAACAAAGTTCTTAAGTCACTTCTAGAGGAATTTATGGAAGAAGTTGGGAACTCAACTATAGTTTAGTAGTGCCTAATTTCTTTGGACAGAAGGAAAATAAAGGTGGTAAATAAGAGTTTGGGAAACCCGATAAGGTGCATAGTTGCGAAAAAGCCAAAACAATGGAACTTAGCATTACCACAAGCTGAGTTTGCATATAATAGTTCCATAAATAAATCCACAAGAAATTATACATTTTTTATTATGTATGGGAGTAATCCAAATGGGGTGTTATATTTGGTACATCTATCGGTTGATGGGCATAGTCGGTGATGATGCGTAAGAAGCATTGAACATATACAACAATTGCAGGGAAGAAGTGTGGAAGAAGCTAAAAATAGTAATGATAAGTATAAGAATAAGCATATGTGCACATACGAGAGAAAGGTATTTAGAGTTGGTAGAGTTGGTTATGGTATACCTATGGAAGGTAAAGGTTTCAAAAGGAACCTATAACAAGCAAGTACAAGAAGATTGGTCCCTACAAAATCATGAAAAAAATAAATTATAATGTTATGAGGTAGAATCACGAGGAATTTTGATATTTCTCTAGTGTTTAATGTTTGAATTGTATTCTTTTCATCGGGATGGTGCGAAAGGGATGGGGCAAGAAGTAATAGATTAGAGGCAACACATTTCGGTGAAGAAGAAAGAAGAAGTGGATCGGATTCTATATAAGAAAACAATGGAAATGCGAAACATGGGAAATACAAAAATATATGGTACATTGGAAAGGACTGGAACAAGAGGAAGATATAATTTGGCCATAGAGTGAGAGATTAAGAAGATGGATGCAAATAAATAGAAGCAGTTTGAAGAAGATAACTTCAAGGAGCTGCATTTTTTCAAGTAAGGAGAATGATGCACCAAATTTACAAGAACTTGAAAATGTCATAACTTTTGCTCCTATTGTCTCGTTTGAGTCTTTTTTTAAATAATCCTGTTTTAATGAGACAAACGTAGCAATAAGAGTAAAAATACCGTAATGGGAGCTGCCACATGGCAATGTTGTGGTGCTCATGAGGTGCGGGTGTAAAATTCGCTTTGTCCCAAAAGGGAAAAAGTGCTAAATGCCTTCCCCAGCTCACCCCACGTCCTGGGAAAAGTTTTCTTTCCCACTCCGGCTGGAAAACGATTTTTTTCCTCTAGGTGAATTTTCTATCTAGGAAGTCCGAAAAGCCCGAGTTGGGGAAAATTTTCCTCCCCAGCCCGTAGGCCCGCTCTTGGGAAAATTATTCACCCTAAGTTCTCGTCAGTCCTAACTTGAGAAATATGAGGAGTTAGGAGGAATTCTTTATATCATCGGAAGGTGAGGAAATTCCCCATCTAATGGGAATATTTTTAGGAAGTTTTAATTGCATTAATCATGGGAAAAATTAAATTATGAATCTTTAATCGAGTTCGAAGTGAGTAAGTAAGAATTTACTCGATGATTTTAAATATGTATTCTTTTCCCCACCGTAATTAAACCTTTCTCTTGTCTTAGATATTTTGGAATTAAATACCTTGGGTATTTAATTGTTTTGTCTCTTAACCTAAAATTTTAATCAGTGGAATATTTACTTAAAATGTCAATGTAATTAGTGATTAAATTAATCCGGCCGAAAGGAGATTTGAGCTAGGTGTGGACTTATTACATTGTTGCTTTATAATGTGGAATTAATAATTATTATAATGGGAAAAGTTATCGAATTGAATTTAATTGTCCTTAATACTTTGGTTGTTAACACTTTAAAATTATTCCATAATTTTGTAACTAAAACCTAGGTTGTTCATGGTTCTCAAGTGGGAGATTTTAGTGAAAAGGTTACATAAATAAGCTAGAGTTTCATTGGAAACTTGAGTTGGGAGTTGTTTCTTAGTAAAGAAGCATTATAATTCATGATTTAATAATGAAGAAGAAGATCTATTTTCTTTGAGCTTAAGATATTTGAAGTATATTGAGTGTGTTTCAAGTTGGCTACATTATTCAAGTATAAGTGTTAAAAGTTTGAGTCTTAGTGGAGAAAAAAAAATGGAAGGAAGAGAAAGAGGAAAGGGGTGATATTCCCAAATAAATAAAACATTAGTATCTATAGAGGAATAGTTACTTTGATCTTGCTGCAATTATAGCCTTGAAAAGGAGATCAAGGGGGATGCATGGCCATATACAAATATTTTTAGAACAAGATGCACTTCATGAGAAAAGGTATGTAATGTTATTATTGCTGGTGGAAGTTGCAAGAACATGGTTTCAAATGAGATGGTTGAGAAACTAGGTTTGCATTGTGAGAAGAATCCTAACCCTTACCGTATTTCATGGTTTAAGAAGGGTAATGAAGTTACTATTGATAAGATATGTTTAATAAATTTTTCTATTGGGAAAATTTATAAGGATGAGATTTTGTGTGATGTTATTCCTATGGATGCATGTCATATGCTGTTAGGAAGACCATGTCAATTTGATAGAAAATTTATTCATGACGGGGAAAGAATATATATATTTTTGGAAGGATGGTATAAAAATAGTTTTCTTACCTCTTAAGGAAGAGGGAAAGGCTGAAAATATGCTCTCTAAAAGGAATTTTAAGGAGGAAAAAACCAGGTTTTGTTATGAACTAGTCACAAATAAGGATGAACTTACATGTACAAAATACCAGTAGAGGCAACATAATTAACAAAAGAATTTTCTAATGTTATTCATGATGAGGAACCAGATGGGTTACCACCCAAAATGGAGGATTTTACAGCTGTGAGAGATATTCAACACCATATTGATTTGATCCTAGGGTCTTTCCTCCAAATCAAGTGGCTTATAGGATGAGCCCAAATTACATGTAAAATTGAATAATCAAGTGAGAGAGCTCGTGAGAAATGATGTAGTAAGGGATAACATGAGTTCATGCGCAACCCAACTCTATTAACTCCATAGAAAGATGGAACATGGAGAATGTGCATGGATAGTAGAGAAATCAATAAAATTAGAATCAAGTATATGTTCCCTCAATACCTTTCCTAGATGATATGATGGATTTACTTTTTAGATCTAGGTTTTTCACCAAGATTGATCTTTGAATTGGTTACCATTATATTTGGATGAGAGAAGGATAAGAGTGGAAAAAACATTCAAGACAGGGGATGGATTATGTGAGTGGTTGGTGATGCCATTTGGGTAATCTAATGCACCTAGAAATTTTATGAGGATGATGAACACTATGATGTGAGAGTACAATGGTAAGTTTTTGTGGTTTATTTTGATGATATCTTGATTTTAATAAAAATAAAGAAGAACATTTAAGGCATCTAAGGGTGATATTTTAAGTGTTAAGGAAAGAGAATCTTTATGCAAATATGAAGAAGTGCACATTTATGCAAGAGAGTTTGGTATTTTAGGTTTTATTTCAGAAGATGGTGATACAGATGGACTTTTAGATAATTAAATTCAAATTATGGCCTACTAATAAATATTATATAAAATTAAGAAGCATCCTAATGTAGCCAAATTCTAAACAAACTCAATATATTCAAATAATATGAACTCTAAAAGAAAATAGATCTCCTTCTTGTTATTGAATCATGAATTAAAATGTTTCATAAATAGGAAAAAACTCACAAATCAATTTTTCCAAGAAAACTCTAACTAACTTTGACTAAATCTACTCTGAGGTGATGGGAATTACAATTGTTAGTAGTTTATTAGAATCTACTATTCTTAGAAAGTTTACATGCTTATTAAATGCAGTGGAAAACATTTTTCCACGCATCTTCTACATGCATAAATTAGAGGAATTTCCATCTTTCCAACTCATAATGCAACTTAGAGACTAAAATTAACTAATGCCTAAAATATTTAAAAAACCAAACTACAACTTAAATCCTAAATTTTGGCCTCAAGATGATGGATTTTGGGCCCATGTAAAAAATGTATCAAAACATACTCTAAACCATAAGGGATTTTGAAAATATACGTTTGTCTCATTGAAATACATGTGATTTAAAAAAATGGGCTTAAACGGATGAGATGGTGGTTTTGAGCAAAAGTTATGACCTTTTCAAGTTCTTGTAAATTTGGCACATCATTCTCCCTTGCTTGAAAAAAAGCAGCTCCTTCAAGTTTCCTTCTTCAAAGTGCTTCCATTTATCTACATCCATCTTCTTAATCTCTCACTCATGACCAAATTATTTTCCTCTTGTTGAGTCCTTTCCAATGTACCAAATATTTGTTGTATTTCCATGTCGCGTTTCCATCCATTGTTTTCTTATATAGAATCTGATCGACTTCTTCTTTCTTCTTCACGGAAACGTGTTGCCTCTAATCTACTACTTCTTCAATAAAATCCCTTTCTGCACCATCCCCATGAAAGGAATACAAGTTTGAAACATTAAACACTAGAGAAATATCAAAATTCCCTGGAAAATCTACCTCATAAGCATTATAATATATTTGTTTTCATGATTTTCAGGGACCAATCTTCTTGTACTTCATCTTGTTATAGGTTCCTTTTGGAAACCTTTCCTTCCATAGGTATACCATAACCAACTCACCAATTATAAATACCTTTCTTCCTTCTGTGCACATCTGTTTATTTCCTTATACTTATCATTACTATTTTACACCTTCTTCCGCACTTCTTATGGATTGTTGTATATGTTTGGAAAATGCTTCTACTTCATCATCTATCATGACTCTGCCATCAATTGACAAGTTATACCAAATCTAACACCCCATTTGGATTAATCCCATACATAATAAAAATGGAGAATTTCTGTGGATTTATTAATGGAAGATCAAGTTATATGGAAACTCAGCTTGTGGTAATGATAAGTTCCATTGAAATTTTGGATTTTTCCCAACTATGCACCTTATGGGTTTCCAAACTCCTATTTACCACCTCTATTTTCCCTTCGGATTGAGGATGATAAGTCTTGAACTATAGTTGAGTTCCCAACTTCTTCCATAAATTCCTCTAGAAGTGACTTAAGAACTTTGTTAGAAGTAATGGTTTTGGAACACCATGCAAATGAACAACTTATTTGAAAAACAAATCTACTTGGTCTTGTCGCATCACTTGTTTTCTTGTAGGAAATAAAATGAACCATCTTATAAAACCTATCAACAACCACAAAAATTGAGTCATTATGAAATCTTGTGTTTTTGGTAATCCCAAAACAAAATCCACACTTAGAATCCACGACCCTTTAGGAACAGGAAATGGCATATACAACCCTTTATTCTATATGCATGGCCTTTCGAGACTTGGCAAATTCGACACCTATAGGGGATGTTATGATGAACATATCTTACCACATATATTTTCAGCTTTGGCCAATAGTATTTCTCTTCTACCAAGGCTACCATCTCATCTTTACCAAAATTCCAACCTAATCCTTCACATGTGCAACTCTTTCACTATATTCTCTCTCATAGGACCCAACTGAGAATACATAGTTAGCGTCCCTTGAATAGATAGCCATCATGTAAAATGTACTCATCTTGAGACATCTCCCTGCATCATCGAAAATGGACAAATTAACCTTCCAAAATATTCTTGAAATCAAAATCGAGAAGAATACAAACCCTTTATTACTTCAAAACCCACCACCTCATTTTCCATAGTGGTAAAAAAGTCACAAGCCTACTCAATGCATTTGCAATTGATTTTTTTTCTTGATTTATATTTTAGAAAAAGTATAACCCGCAAAAATTATACCCACTTTGCATGCCCTACTATTTAACTTCTTTTGTGTATTTACAAACTTCAAGGCTATGTGGTTTCAAGTAAATAACAAAATCCTTGGCAATTCCTCTAATTTAGGAACTAAGTAATTCCTCCAATGCCTCAATGCTTGTACAATTGCATAAAATTCCACATCATAAGTAGAGTAGTTCTTTCTTACCTCATTTAATTTCTCACTAAAGAAAGCTATTGAATTTCCACCTTGACTTAGGAAAAAACCAATACCCACATGTGAGGTGTCATGATCAACCTCAAACACTTTATAAAATTATGGTAGTGCCAAAATGGGTGCCTTTTCACCTTCTTCTTCAAGAAGCTGAAAACTATCATCAATTGCATTTGTCCACAAAACTCCCTCCTTTTGTGCAATCTTATATTTTAAAGCTACAATAATGCTGAAATTTTTAATAAATTTTCTAAAAATGTTATTAAACCATGAAATATTCTTACCTCTACGATAGACTCCATGGAGTAGCCATTCAATAATTTCCTTTATCTTCTACTCGAGTTCATTTGTACCCCATCTGCTGAAAATAAAAAAGAATACCAAACTCTCTTGCATAAACGTGCACTTATTCATATTTGCATAGAGTTTTTCTTTTCTTAACACTTCAAATATCATCCTCATATGCCTCAAATGTTCTTCTTTAGTTTTTGAAGATCAAGATATCATCAAAATAAACCACAATGAAACTTACCATTATACTCCCTTTTGACAGTGTTCATCATTTATCATAAAAGTACTAGGTGCATTGGATAACCCAAATGGCATCACCAACCACTCATATAATCCATTTCCTATCTTGAATGCTTTTTCCACTAGTCTCCTTCTTTTATCCAAATTTAATGGTAACCACTTCAAAGATCAATCTTGGTGAAATACCTAGAACCAACAAGCACATCCATCATATCATCAAGGTGAGGTATTGGGAACCTATACTTGATTGTAATTTTATTGATTTATCTACCATCGTGCACATTTTCCATGTTCCATCCTCTTTTGTGTTAATAAAGTGGGGTTGCACACAGAATCATGCTCTCCCTTAGACGCCCTTTCTCACGAGCTCGCCACTTTCCTACTCAAATCTCCATGCAATGTTGGGATCATCCTATAACCGCTTGATTTGGGAGTGAAGACCTATAATCAAATCGATATGGAGTTGAATATCTATTTTGGGCGGTAATCTATTTGGTAGCTCATCATGAATAACATCAGAAAATTCTTCTATTAATTTTTGTTTCTACTAGTATTTTAGACTTACATGTTCATCCTTATTTCAAATGGACTAGTGCATAACAAAAACTAGTTGCCTTTGCCTTCTTTACAAATCCTTTGCAGAAAGCATATTTTCAGTCTTCCCTCTTCTTTAAGAGGTAAAAAACTATTTTTGTGTCATCCTTACAAGAAATTATAAGTATTCTTTCCCCGTCATGAATAAATTTTCTATCAAATTGCCATGGTCTTCCTAAGCATATGGCATGCATCCATAGGAATAACATCACACCAAATCTCATCCTTGTAATTTTCCTAATAGATAAACTTATGAAACATATCTTATCACTAGTAACTTCATTACCCTTCTTAAACCATTCAATACGGTAAGGGTATTAGGATTCTTCTCACAATGTAGACCCAATTTCTCAACCATCTTATTTCAAACCATGTTCTCACAACTACCACCATCAATAATAACATTACATACCTTTCCTCCTAAAGTGCATCTTGTTACTGAAAATATTTTTACACAGTCAACCCCCTTGATATCCTTTCTTCGAGAAATCATCATCCTTTTGATCATAAGATTTTCTCCAACATCTGGTGGAATTTCTAGGTCTTGTTTCCTCTTTTACTTGTTTAGCTTATGGAAAGATTTACTCTTGGAGCATCTATGAGATATCTATTTTCATGTGTGATATAATAATGAGGGAATTAAAAATCCTTATGCCCCTCTTCACCACATCGTAACAAACAAATGGTCAATGGAGTCTCATACACTTAAAAGAAGATATCATTAAAAATTTAAGAAAATTTATGGGAATCTATTTTAAATATCTTCTTGCTTTTTCACTCCATGAGGTGATTTTCCCCTAACATTGGTTGAGACCATCTCAACAAAAGTAAGATGATGCCCCTATTTGTGATTCCCTAAAAACAACCCACTTGAGACCCAAGAACAACCTAGGATTAGTTAGGAAAATTATGGAATATTTTTTTTTTTTAAAAGAGTCTACAACTAGGTTACATACAACATTTGTCACTAACAAGTTCCAGATCAATTCTAATCCACTAGAATATACTTTTCTTTTTTAAAATTATTAGAGGTCATAAGGTCCCAAAATTTAGGGTTAGAAAGTTCAATTAGGTTCAGATAGTAATTCCTCACCATACCCATTCTCTAACATGATTTAAATATTCAACTTGTTTTTTTCTCAAAATTAATGCATTCAAAAATTCAATAAATCATTCTCATTGGATAGGAAATTTCCTCACCTTTCCATTGATATAAATAAGTCCTCCTAAATCCTCATATTTCTCAAGTTATGAGTTGGCGGGCCTTGGGGTGAAAATTTTCCCCCAAAAGCGGGTCTCAAGGGCCGGGAGAGAAAATTTGCTCTGAGGGGGTTTGCGGGCCGTAGGGAGAAATTTTTCCTAGAGGATAAGTTAGGTTAGTGGGGCCGTGGGAGACATTTTGGAAATTTCCGCGTCGGGAGAAAAGCCACATTTGCACCCGTGATCCTGCGAGTCCACAATTATACGCAAGGGACACGTGGCACCTCCTAAGCCAACATGGGAAAAGCGGGATGGCGGGGATAATTTTAATGCCTCGAAGGCTGAAAAGGGTAGAATTCACCTACGCCTCTGTTGATGCCTCGCGATGCCACGTTGTATCTCTTGATTGGCTATGGGTGCTGGGAAAATTTATAAATTTTTCCCAATTTTGTTTTTGAAGCACTAAGTTTAAAAATGGATCCACCCTCCACCAATGCCTCATGGTGCCACGTGGCAATGCCTCCGATTGGTTGCGAGAAGGGGGAAAATTAGGAAAATTTTCCCCAAAATTTCCAAGCGCTAAGGGAAAATTCGGACCCGTGGGTCCATGCCAAGAAAAATTTTCTCAATTTTTTTTTTTGACAGTTAGAATTATTTTTGACGCCAAATGAAGAAAAACTTCAGAAGGCCATAAATTTTGATAGAGAGCTCAATTTTGGGAAAACGAGGACTTTCTGGAAATCTCTCGACGTCCTCTTTACATATGATTCATTAATTTTTAATTTTGATGAAGCTTAATGGTTCAATTTTAAGAAAACAATCTACAGACTTTTATAGTGCAAACTAGTAAATTTTAACTTATAAGATTTGTTCAATTTGATCTTCTTCATCTCTCAACTTGTCAAATAGACATGGAGAATTGTTCTTAGATGGATTTAAGAAGGATTTCAAGATTCAATTTGTTTGATTAATTTACAATTTAAAAATTTACATCTATTGACAAAGAAAGAGACCAGTAAGAGGGTTGAGCACGTTTTTGCTAAGTTTTCTAGGAAGTTCCTTAAGTTCCACCGACCAAGACATCCAATGAAAAGGAGAAGCCATCCTTCTTCATTGGCCCCGAGCCCCAACCACAATGCAATAAAAGATGTGATCCAACTCATGGCAACAACAGGATTCCACAAACACACAAACAACATTTTCACAATAAAAACACGAGTTAAAAGTAATGTAGTTTACAACTACATTAAAGCATGACAAACATTATTAAGGATTCATCAAGCAAGCCAAAGGAGAAAGAAACTATGGGGGATGATTCTTATGCCTCCCAAAAGGGGAAATGGGTATCACCACTTGAATTACAAACTACCAAAATATAGTATATCAAAGCCCTAACATTCCTTATGCCTCCCCCAAGTACCCCTTATTCATCACATTTCCTTATGCCTCCCAACCTCTTATGGCACCCCATAACAAGTAAATAAATGCAACCTATTTCTTTGTAAGGTGGAACCCAAATCCCAACTCCCTCCACCCTTATACCTTTGTAAAACACACTGGTGCCTCCCACAAAATGAACCCCATAGTCTTCTCTTACACCATTCCTAGGCCATCTACCCAACAGCCCACAAACATGCCAAAACATTCACACATTAACATTTACATTCATAAAAGAAAAGCATTTCAAGAGCCAAGCTCTTACCTCTCCATGATGGAGTTTCCTAAGTTGCAAACTATAGTTATTTCCAAGCCATATCAAAACATCCAAAATAATATAATTAAAATTCCAAAATCATCTAGATATATGGATCACAACAACATCCAAGCAATCAACAAGATCATTAGCAATTTTACTCAACAACTATATCATCATCAAATTTTTTTATTTCTAGGTCTACTCACAATATCCATATACCACATGTTCGAACAACGTCCATAATATAACCATGTTAAACAAGTATATCAACATCAATATCCAAAATGTCTTTAATAATCATCACGCATCATAATCGAATCAAGTCAATAATAATCCATGATCTAACATCTAACGTCATACTATAATAAAGTCCATAATCATGTCCATAATATAATCAATAGTATCATGATCAGTATAAAAAAAAGGTGTCAAAGGAAAGTGGACACTACACTATTCATTCCAGGTGATCTCCTAAAACTTTGACAACTCGTTTTCCTTGGCCTTTAAGGCTAATTGATAGGAATCCTCCATGCTCTTAATCCTGTGCATACTTATCTCATCTTGAATAGAAAATTTTAATCCATTTACATACCTTGCAGCCATTTTTCCCTCAGTTTCTTCATGATCTACACAAATGGAAAACTTGTAGAACTCATCTGTGTATTCTTGCATGGTTTGTAAGTTTTGTCCGAGATTTTGAAACCTCCCGTAAAGTGTTTGTGCATAATCCATGGGAGAAATTTATCTGCAACTTCTTCTCCATCTTACTCCATGTCCTAATTATTTCTTCCCCTTTCTTGACCGCTCTTTTCGTAGGTAATCCCACCATAACATAGCATGACCTTTCAATTTTTGCATGAAAATTTTGCCTTCTTTTCTTCCGACATAGCCTTCCACTCAAAAAAATTCCCTATGCTAATCAACCAGTCCATCAGATCCTTTGGTTTTAGACTACCTCCATACTCTAAAACATTAACTCTTTTCCCATCATTCTTTCCTTCTAATTCTCGAAGCATAATTTCCTCAAAAGCTAAGTGGTGGCGCTTGCGTTTCCTCCTCTTCACAAACTTCTTCTTCATCTGTGTCATCTCCACCTTGATTTCCTCTCTCGGATTATCATCTGCAAACAAGTGCAAAAACTTTCCTTTATAGATATTGTATATTTCTATTTATCTGGGCTATCTTGCCTCCTTTTCCTCTTCCCCTTCCGCCATTTTTTTTACTCGAACCCGCTTTGATACCAAATAATGTAGCCAAATTCTAAACAAACTCAATATACTGCAAATAATATGAACTCCAAAAGAAAATAGATCTCCTTCTTCATTATTGAATCATGAATTACAATGTTTCCTAAATAGGAAACAACTCCCAACTCGAGTTGCCAAGAAAACTCTAACTAACTTTGACTAAATCTACTCTAGGTGGCGGAAATTACTATTTTTAGTAGTTTACTAGAACCTGCTATTCTTAGTAAGTTCACATGCTTATTCATACAGGCATAGAAATTTCACACATCTTCTACATGCCTAAATTAGAGGAATTGCTAACTTTCCAACTCATAATGTAACTAAGAGACTAAAATTAACTAATGCCCTAAAATAGGAAAAAAACGAACTACAACTTAAATCCTAATTTTCAGCCTCAAGATGGCGGATTTCGGGCCCGAAAATGTGCTAAAACGTGCTGCAATTGATAATATAGGTTAACCGGTGCATTCGTCTCATTGAAACAAGTGGTTTAAAAACAAATGGACTCAAACAAACACACGGAGCAGAAGTTATGACCTTTTCAAATTCCTACTAATTTTGTTGCATCACATCCTATTTTAAATCTGCAAATCGGAATTGATGGAGTTATCGAAATATTGCAAGGAATAGTTTGTTTATAAAAAGGAGTATAGTTTAAACCCTGGATTGTGTACATGCAATTCTTTCATACCATAAAATGATGGCAATTTATATAAAAATCTAAAACTAACCCTCGATTGTCAAAAGCTAATAAAAATTGTATCCTTCAAAGATTTTCTCATCACTAATTGATAATACGCCAAAATCGAGAAGAACATTAAAAAAATCTAATGTGATTTGCTGAATTTTTAATTATCATCAAACAAAGAACCAAACATCTGGCTAGCTTTTGATAACTTGTATATTTGAAAAACGTTTTTTTCTTTTTTATTTTGTGTTGAAATTTTTATAAGACATTATTGACATTCTTTCCTTGCATATGATCTCGCTCCTTTCGCCTATAAATTTGCTTCATCCCAATCCTTTAATCACAAACCATCATTCGCATTTGAGGCATTGAGAAAATCAAGTTATTGTTTGTCTTCTCTTCTGCTTAGTGAACATGTCTTGCTGTGCTACCAAGGGCTGCACATGTGGAGCCACCTGTGCATGTGTTTGTGTGTGCAAGGGGTACATAATAGTCTCAACTATGTTCGATTATCTCCTGCCCATGATTTGTATCTTAAATGCTTTTAACCAAGTAATGTTAAATCTCTTTGTTCTTGTGTTGCAGTGATGATAAAAAGGGTGATACCACAACTGGGAATCCTAACAGCGTCTCTCAGAACATGGGGTGGGTCATCATCCATTAAAGCTTATGGGATTTGAATTTCTTCTCAATTTTGGCATTAAATATTTGAGTTGTTGATCCAATGTGATAATAATGCAGGTATGTGGATGAAACTGTGACTGTTACAGGAGAGCATGATTCCAACTTTGCTGCCAACTCCATCTGCACCTCTACCAATTTGAAGTAATTATAGTGTCCACTGCTACTATATTATGCTTACTATGTTCTGCACTATGTTGTGATATATGGAGTGAAACTATAAAATATAATAAAATGGAACTATACATTATGGAGATTTCTTTCTGTACAAGAAAGAAGCAGATGAAAAGGATAGCTTAGTTCCTGGAGTGGGTTTGAATTTCCTTATGATGTAAATCTCTACTGTGAATGCAAGTTTGGCGGTTTCTGTTAACCCTTTTGTGGAATGATTTTTAATCTCCGTAATTTAAATAAGAATCAGAAAACAAAATCATAATGGATCTTTCAAACAAATGGATGTTCTAGAA
The DNA here is from genome assembly GCA_018340775.1 of Taxus wallichiana var. yunnanensis. Classification (NCBI taxonomy): domain Eukaryota; kingdom Viridiplantae; phylum Streptophyta; class Pinopsida; order Cupressales; family Taxaceae; genus Taxus; species Taxus wallichiana. The sequence continues at coordinate 459,840,548 of CM031243.1, forward strand.
ATATCATGGTGGAAGTTTGGACACAAGTAGAAAAGAAAGCACAATCAGTAAATTTATTTACCTTTTTCAAATGTTGATGGCTTGTAATGTAAATTTCAAGGTAGCAACTTCCTATGGAGAGTATTGCGATCGCTGACCGTAATTTGTCGGTGCGCCGGTGTTGACTGGTTACCAGTTAACACTGACCACAGGCTAAAAAATGGAAGTTGCTGTCTGGTTAAGCACCGACCGTTGAAAAAACAGTCGCGAAATGCCGGTAAGATATGCTCTTCCTTAAGCGATGGTCTTTAAATATTGAAAAAACGATCAATCAAAAAATATGATTAATACGGAAAAATAAAAGCTTATTAATCTTCTTGTAACTGTTGTCTTCTAAACAATACTGAAAAATGAAAATCCTTTTAACTTTTGACTATAATATCTTAAAGATATTCATAATTTGGTTGTATTAATTTCTCTCTTGAGAGGTGGGAGGCTTTAATTTTGACAGTCTTTCACGGTTTACTTTTTAGATCTCAGCTGTGGCAGTTTCTGAATCGCTGGTCTGACTGTTCTCTGCTTAGGGTTTCATTGCCTGTTTTTGGGTTTATTGTGGGATTTTATTAATGTGTTGCATTACAAAAGTAGGATGGAGATGTCACCAACCAACTTGATTAGACCGATTAATATTTGATACTTCTATGCTGCCCTTTGCGATTCAATAATGTCACATATATGAATACTAAATAAGTATGTCTTATGCATTAAGAATATATTGAGACTCTCCAATTTCCAATTATACTTGATTGTCATGGTTGTTTCGATTTCAATATAAATATAATTCAAAGATTGTGAAAATATATCAACGTGCCAAAGCCATCCATATCATGCATGAAAGAAAGGACAAGTGTAACATAGTAGTATTACTGATTCAATCAAATGTACAGAGACAAGAAAAGAAAAGAAAAGAGCAGTCTAATTGTTACCCCACATGACACAATTGTTATAGCAAAACACATTTCCACATCTACATAAATTAACATAGATATTATAAATTTAAAAGTATAATTTATTAACTCCAGGTTTGTTGGTGGGATCTTTAAGGCCGAACGGAACAGTGGAAGATGCGCAGGTTTTTCCGTGTGAGGAGTCGGAGATCATGGACCAACATACAATAGGCACAAAGGAGGCATGACTGCTGGTGGGTGGTTATGTTTTTCCTTGGAGCAGGGAAAACGTGAGAGATGCACTGCCGCACGAGTAAAAGAAAAATGAAAGTGAGGATGCACGGGACGAGGTGGACTCCAATGAAGATGATGAAGATGAAGACACAAGTGTAGACAAATCCCCTGCCCCGGTTTTGGCTGCTATTTTCTTTCCAGTTATGCCCTTCGATTGTTCGGGGCTACAATTTGACGAATAATTTCCCCCTTTAACGATTTCTAACCAGGTTATGTTGGTGGAGTCCTTCGAAGAATCAAGATGGAAACTCGAGGAAGAACGTTTATCAAAAGATAATATAGAAATTTTTTCTAATTTCGATCATGTCCCTGGATCATTACCTAGGACTACCGGTGGTTCGAACTCCATTCCTCTCGACCCCGACTATCTGAAAATAATTAAGGTTTGGGAGGGCCCTAGATATAAAGACTACCTTCGAATGACGTTTGGCTCGCACATGGAGCCGAAAGATCCTCCCGATGATGATGGATGGAATCTCGTCCGCCATAGAAATTCCAAGTTGAGGTGATCTTTTAGTTTCTGTTTTGTTCTAGTGCCGCAGCTGGGCTGCTTGTCTCTTGCTTTCTTTGTGTTGTTTTTAGTTTCTTGTTAATTGTTTGTTTTCTTTGGTCTTGTTTTGTTCGCTTGGGCTTTGGAATGTTTTATCTGGGCTTTGGCATCTTTGTAATTGGGTAGGGTCCCTAGACAAAAAGCCTTTATCCTGAATTAAAAAAACAATGAAATCCACTCTTATGAGTAGTGGACAAGTGAAGTACAAGAAAACTCGTATAAGCAAGATTACACTTGTAACCTCCTCCTAATTTTACTTCCGAACACCATGTAGATATGTCATCTCAATTTATTTGTTATGGCCATAAATCTTATATCCATGACCTCCTCATTCAATCAACACGCCCCAATCAATAATTACTAAATTTTTTAATAAAAAATTTTCCAATTTAATTGATGTAACAAGAAAACAACATTCAATTGATAAAATTTAATGTATTCTAAAATGACCATTTAATTGAGTTTTATAATAGAACTATAAAAAAATTGACGTATTCTTAAAACACCACTTAGTTCGCAATACTACTTATTTTAACCAAGATGACTGAAATAAATTCAAAGAATCCATAAAAGTATGTAAATTTCTACCTTATTTTTCCAAAATTTACAAAAAAAGAGAAAGGGAGACATGAAATAATTTATAGCGCGTTAGAAAACCGTTAAGGTTTATTCCTCACATCGACCAAACAATCCTAACCCATTAAATTTAGCTCCTTTCTACTTCCTTCATCTAGATATCCATTTTATCTTGAGAACAAATAAATTATGTTATATGGAATATGCACATCAAAAAGAAGTTTAGATTTAAGATGATCCGAATATGTGTAGAAAATTTATGATATAATTAAACTCTTTCAAATATTACGAGATGGTGAATATTTATTATCATGTCATAAAAAAATTAAAAATCATAATAAATAATTCACATCCTCAATAGAAGATGAGTGGATATGTGCAACGGTTAAAAAATAAAAGATAATTAAATATGTCATGTAAGTAATAATGGTGTAAAGATGATAAAAATCAAATGTAATACGAAAAATTGAATTTTAATTTATTACTCACCATACAAGTTGACATGATTTATAAATATAAAGTCATTTTTCCACTTCATATTCTCCATGAATCTTTAAATACCGAAAGGAGTTGTTCGAGTTTCAATTACGAGAATTTTTTTATTTAAATAATAGCTAAAATTATCTCGTAATATATATAATAATATTATGCCCTTCTTAATCTATTCGGATTACAATAAGACTAGACTACATATGTATTCCTAATTAATAAATAATATGTTTTTTCATACAAAGATAATGTTCAAAAATTACTTATATATACACGATTATGCCAATTTATACTCATACAAGGAATGTGATGGAGATTTTATGAGCGAACATGATTAGACCGAGTAATAATTAATACTTCGAACTACCTATTACCATTTAATAATACCATGTATATAAATACTACATAAGTTTTCTTTTCCACTATCTCAAAGTGCCAAAATAATACACATCATGAATGAAACAAAGTTCATGTGTATCACTGATTCAATCAAATATTTCAAAACCATGAAAATGCATGGCATTACTCCACTTATAACTTTACAAAATTGTTTTTACAAATTTTGAAGTTCAACACAAAATAAACAAGGCCATGAATGGCATATATTGCAAACAATTACAAAATTAAAGTTGTAGACATCCATGCTATCAGAAATTGAATATTTGGTTTAGCCATTAAAACTTTCTGAGACGCTCCAAATTTTCATTGGAAAAACATCACCAACACTAAACTAGACGAGAAAAATTCTTTATTTCGAGAAAATGATAGAAAGCCCAAATAGAACAATGGTGAGTCATACTCAAGTAGACAATCTTCCAAAGTGTATGGCCTAGTAACTGTTAATGTAGAATCACAACACCCCCAAATTGACCTCTCAGATTTACACTCCAGAAGTGGGTCATTTGGTGTGATTGCACAACATTGAGCTTTTCCCAAAGTGTGGGACTTTAGAATTGGAAAAGCTCTCTAGATTAAAGGTTGGTTCCTATTCCTCTGTTTGGGTGCATACGTGAGGACTTGCAGAGGATCTATTTCTACACCTAATCTAAAATTTTCCAAGGAGACAAGGATAAAAGAGATATAAGAAATAAGAAATAACTAAACTACAAGGTGATGCACCGTAGGAATGATGGACACTGGTTTTGTTGATAGAAACAAACCAACAAAATACATGCAAATAATCCAACTCAGATAACTAGATTGATAATGAAAGACTAGATGCAAGAAAAAGAGACAGAAATGATCTGAATCGATCACGAGACATGTTTTATTGCTCTCGTAGATTGATACAATGCATTACAAAAAGCTAGAGGTAAGAAACATACTGCAATTTTAATGGAAGGCCCGAAACTCCACAAATTCCTTTGCTAGAAGGAAAAGGGAGCTTGCAAAACAAAGAATGTCCAACCCTTTACAATGAATCCCACCCCTGCATTTATAGATTCAATTAGAGAGAAGAAAGAGAGAGAGAAGTGGGAAAGCAGGTCGAAACTCAACCACTGCCATTAATGCCTCTTACAAAATCTGCCCCCAAATCCATCTTGACTACATCAACCATTGGTTTGATGCCTTGGAGGGAGAAGAATGATGGAATAGATCGAATCTAATCTGGTTGTTGAGGCAGATGGATCCCGCATTGATGGCCCCTAAAGATGTTTCCTCCATTTTCCTTTACCTAACCTCTACAAAATTAAATTTTCAGATCTCCATGGCATAGACGGGATGAGATCTTTCCAACGGTGTCAGATTTGTAATATTTCGAGCCCTGAGTCGAAAGATATGCCCCTTCAAAGTTTGTATCGAGTTCGTACAACTGGGTGGGAAAACAATTTGAAAAATGGGTCTTCTTTTTAATATGGGGAATGTGGCAACCAAATTAGGGCAAAATCGGTTTTCGAATGGGTCTCAGTAATTTATCCTTTTCCCTTTTTACAAAATGTAAAACTTAGAAAAACCCCTACGACCTCGAAGCTCCACTTGGATATGTGGTACCCTTTGGTTGGTTGGGGATGAAAACTTCACCTTTTCCTTCTGTGCCTTTTGTCAAAAGAAAATTTTCATCTTTTCCTCCCCAATCCCTTTTTTGGCTTTCTTTGACTTGGGTCCAAACTTTTGACATAGAAACATGGTAGTATAATTTGAATTTTTCCTTTGGGTGGAGGTGTGGCCCATTTTGTAACTTTATCCTTTTGGGATAACAAGGGGAAAAAACCAACTTTTCCCCCGACGGCTCACTTTCTTGACTCGGGCTCAAACATTTTGGGCCGACTAACACTTTTTCCTTTTGGCGGGGTCGTAGTCCTTTGGAGTGCTTAGGCGGGGATATCTCTTGGCTTTGGGCACGTGTGTCAATCTAGCACTTATTTGGAAAACATCTCGCTATTCAATCCTTGAATTAGTGCCATTTAGACATGGTGGCCTAGACACGTTCCACTACTTGCCTCCATACTTAGTCAATTTTGGACTCTTTCTCGAAATGCTTTCGATTCAAGACTCTAAATCTCTTCACTTTTTCCCCTTCTTGCTCCTATTTCCTTTTCAACATTGCCCCTTCTTTTCTAATCCTGCTATTCCATGGTTGAATCTACTTCAGTAACTTGAAAAATGGATTTAAGACACAAAAATGACTTGACAGAGTCGTTTTATTTTCATAGGGTCATTTAATCTTTCTTATCCCTGCCACTCCATTGTTGAGTCATTCTGACAACTCATTTACAAGATCTGAATGATTTTTCTTAGGTTCTTTCTATGCGGGGTCGTGGCTGATCCAATATTTGGCCGAGGGGAGAAATATGGATAACAATTTGGTGACTCATAGGGGTATCTGCCTGCTAGATGAAAAGACCAATTACCTTGTCATATCCATTGGGCATGGAGTCGAGAATGATGGTATGATACTGATTCTACCTCTAATTCATGAGCCCGGCTATTTACACTCTCAATTTTCATAAGAAATCTCAAAATGAAGGTTTCTGAGAGTAGAAAATTGTTTTGACCTGGGGCTTCATCTGTCTCTCTGAATGGACTGCACAAGAGCAACAAAATAGCACCACAACTATATACAAAATTTGAAATCATACATGCTCCAAATAGAACATGTAGAGCATGCAAAGCACTTAGGAGAAAAGAAACCTAAACTACAACAAGACAATGTGCACAAGCACTTAGAGGAAAGAGAAACTAAACTAATATACAAGGTGAGAACTTCCCTTTTAGTAATAGTGTTTAAGATAGATTCCATTTACTAGAATCTGTAACTCTTCACCATCCAATGTAGACAATTGGAAAGCATTGCTACTTTTACATCTTGTGACCATGTAGGGCCACTCCAAATGGCATCAAACTTGGAATGCCTTCCTGGTTTTTCTCGATCTGCATCCCATTTCAAAACCAAGTCTCCTTTCGGGAAGATCCTTGATTTTTGCCTTCTTGTCAAAGCATTTCTTGATTGAGGCCTGATTCTTCTCTATTGATTAGAGTGCATGCTCTCTAGTTTCTTCCAATTTTATTAGCTCTGCATACTTGGCCTCCATCGGTTCAAATTAGACATCTCTAGTTGCTTTCATGAGCTCCAATGCTGGAAACTCAAGTGATATAGGAAACACTGCTTCTTTCCCATAGAAAAGTTTGAATGGAGAGCTTACCTGTAGATCTCTTGGGCATTATCCTATCAGCCCATAAGGTTGATTTGAGCTTTGTGTGCCAGGTTCTCTGATTCTCATCAAGAGTTCTTCTGATGATCTTTAGCAGGTTCTTGTTTGTGGACTCAACTTGGCCATTACCTTGAGGGTAATAGTTTGATGAAGTGCTCAAGTAAGTCCCATTCTTAACATCCCATCCGTGATCTTGGAACCTATGAATGCCAATGCATTGTTTGATATAATGGTGGCTTGACACTCCAAATCTGGTCACTATCCCTTCATAGAAATCTAGTATACTAGACTCATTAGCTTCCTTGAGTGCCACTGCCTCGGTCCACTTGGTGAAATAGTTTGTTGCTGTCAGAATCCATTTGTGACCTTGGCTTGAATTTGGATTGATGACTCCAATGAAGTCCAATCCCCATTGCATGAAAGGTTGGTCAACTGAAATTGGGTGCAATGGAAGTGCTGCTAGCTTTTCTTTCCTTTGAAGAATGCACAATTCTTGCACCTTTTTGATCCATGCATAGCAATCACTAAACACTCTGGGCCAATAATAACCCACCTTCATGATCTTGAGTGTTGTCACCCTTGGAGAAAAATGGCCTCCAGCTGCTTCAACATGGAATTCTTGTAACACTCTCTCAACCTGATCTATCTCAATGCATCTCAACAGAATGCCATTGATGTCTCTTTTGAACAAGACACCATCAATAAGAACATATGGGATGGCATGTAGTCTGAAATGTCTCCTTTTTCTTTACTCATCCCATGAGGACACATGCCTTTGAAGGAAGTGCACCATGTCTTGAGTCCAACAAGGAGTAGGTACATCATCATTTCCTTCCTCTTGATTATCTTGTAGAACAAAAACAACCTCCTTTTCACTGTTTTCTTCATCTTGTTGACCTGAGGCTAGTTGTTCACACAACCCCTTCCCATGGACCAGCTTAGTGACCTTGATCTCAATGTCATATTCCATGACATGAGTGATCCATCCTACACATTTTTCATTCAAGTCCTTGCTGAGAAGGAATTCTTTAACTCCCGCATGGGAGACCAACAATTGGATTTTATTATTTGAAACCAAATGCTTAAAACTTATTTAATCCTCTGATTACTACTAGACTTGCTTTTCGATGAAGGAGTATCTCACTTCATAGTCTTCAGACCTTGACTGAAGAAAGCAATTGGCTATTCTATACCTTCTTTGTTCTGCTGAACTAAGATTGTAGAAATTGTGTCACTGCCACCAAAGGCATATAGTGTGAAGTCTTTAGAGAAATCTGGATTTATGAGAGTTGGGGCTTGTGATATAGCTTCTTTAATGGCCTCAAAGCTTTCCTTTCCTTCAAATTATCCACTGAATGCTAATCTCTTCTTCAACATCAACGTTATTGGCTTAACAAGGGCAACAAAGTTTGGTACAAACCTATGGACAAAATTGATTTTTCCTAAGAAGCTTTGAAGAGATTTCTTGTGGCTTGGCAATGGAAATGCTCTTATTGCTTCAACTCTCTAGGTCAATTACCAATCCTTCCTTTGATACAATATGGCCTAGAAGCCTGCCCTCATGGGCCAAGAATATGCATTTTTTAGGGTTCAATGATACCCAAAACTCCTGCATCTTCGAAACACCTGCCTTAGGTGGAAAAGGTGGTCTACTACATTTTTGGAAAACACCGTAATGTCATCTAGGTAGATCAGTACTATTTTTTTGATCATCCCTTTGAATGCCATATCCATTGCCCTTTGAAAAGTGGCTCGACATTGGACAATCCAAATGGCATTTTTTGTAGGCATAGGTGCCCCATTTGGTGGTGAAAGTTATTTTGAACTGATCATCTTCTTTCACCATGATCTGGTTATACCCTGAGTAGCCATCTAGGAGGGAGAATCTCTCTGATCTAGACACCACTTGCAAGATCTGCTCCATTGAAGGGAGTGGGTAGTGATCTTTGAGGGAGGCTCTGTTCAAGTCTCGAAAATCTACACACAACCTAATCTCTCCATTTTTCTTCCGAATGGGACCAAGTTTGTAACCCAACTTGAGTGTTTGATTGGAAATATGATACTTGCCTCTATCAATCTTGTTCAACTCTTTCTTCATAGAGGCTCAATGTGTGGGTTGATTGGTCTCTGCTTTTGCCTAATGGGATGAGCAGCTGGATCTAGTTTGATTGTGTGTTGTGCTAGCTTTGGATTGAACCCTCTTAGGTCTTCATAGCTCCAAGAAAATACATCTGGAAATTCTTGGAAAAGTTGTATGAATTCATACCTTTCTTGCTCGGTGGCCACTTTGCCAATTTGAAGTGTTTTGCCTTCTCCAACTGGGATTGACTTTGAATCTTCTCCTTTGATTTGTATGTTAGCTTTCTCTTTTCTAAACTGATCATTAGGATTGAAGATAGACTCCAATGTCACTAAGCCTTTGGGAAGCTTGTTTGTATGTAGCTGTACTATTTGATTCCCATATTGCTGCTCTAATCTACTTTGATTTCTAGCTGAGAATTCAACTTCTTCTTGCAAAAATTAATGATCTCGCTGATCATTCTCAAACACCTGCCAACATGTGTTGTTATCTAGCACTGTTGGCCTCACAAATATATGGATATGTGGTTGTTCTTTGTCTCTTTTGATGTTGTCGACCACATCAAATTTGCTCCAACTACTGCAAGCCTATCAACAACTTCATTCTCCTCCTTTCTGGGTATGGACACAATGCTGAAGGCCTCGAAATCCTCCATGAGATCCCATACCCTACTCTTGTAGTTCTTGAGCAGGTCATTCTTGATAGCATTAAGTCCTATGACTTGATTGAAAACTAGTTCACTATCACCAAACACTTGCAAAGTTCTTGATTCTAGCTTCCTTGCCCAATGAAGACCATGGACCAAAGCCTCATATTCAAAAGTGTTATTTGAGTAGAAAACTGAAATCTGAAGGCTGAATAATATTTCATACCTTTGGGGGACACAATCATAGCTCCTCCTCCAGCTCCTTGTCTACTCCTTGAGCCATCAAAGAACAATTTCCATACCTCATTGTCATCCTTATATTCTGGCTTAATTAGGTCAAGAAGAGGATGATTCTCTTCATGTAGATAGTAGACACCTAGCTTAGATTCTTCCATCTCCTTATAAGGGTCAAAAGCATGTCTTTGTTGGCCCACTCATCGAGAGTCAAGTCTGGGATACATCCCACCTTGGTATCTGCTTCACAAGTGCTTAGGAGGTCTTCTTGATCAAAAGCTGAGTAGTTGGCATTGATTGGGCTAGGCACATAAGATTCAATATGATAATCAACAATGGGTTCAGATCTGATTGTGGCCTTTGCCCCATACCTTGTCTAAAGAGCATATGTGACCAATCAGCAGACAGATAGCCTCCAATTTTGGTAGTGAAGTCCCTGGATAAACACAAAGCAAAATGTGGTGGAAAATCTATGATTGATACGTTCTACAAAACAATCACATTGGGGCAGGCATGCAAAGTGAGGCTCAGATCCTTGATGATCCCAATAGTTGTCACTGCTTTCCCATCTAATTGCACTACCCCTCTAGAGATGACTTCATACTGGAGACGCCTAGTTGATCAGCTATTTGCTTTGGGCATTATGTAACTACTTGCCTGTAATCAATCATACAATTGTGCACCAATTTGTCTCCAATAATCAATGAAACATAGAATGGAGGAGGCTTCAGATTCTTACCTCGTTGTTCTCCATGGTTTCTCTCAGGTTGAGCCACATTGGTAAGCACTTTCTCTTGCTAACTAGGGGGTTGGTTTGAGCTTGACCAATTTTGCATGCATGGTAGTCTGCAATAGATCTCTTCCCTGGAATGGCCAGTGACTCCCATAGTGAAATGTTCACACTTGTTTTCTTCATTTTCTCAATGATATTGAATGATTGTCTTTTTGTTGCCCCTTCCCTGCACACATTTTTCTTTGCACATGGGTTGTCACAACCGAGTGCTTGACTAGGTTTGGAAGGTGGATTGGATTGGTTTACATGTTGGGAGTTATATTTGGAGCACCAAAACCTTGTGGAGTGATGGAAGGTTGAGGGTCACCTGAACTTAATGGTTGGCCTTCTCCAATATTTCTCTTTTTGGACCATGTATTGGCAGCTACACTTTGAGAAGGGAACTGATTCATCCCACAAAAGTCCTTAGCTTGCCAATTGACAAGCATAGTCTCACTTGAGAGGTCCCTCTTGTTGAGCTCCTTGCTACTGATCTCCTTCTTGGCTAGGTTCTTATGACACCATACTGGTTTGCACCATCAAGGCCTGATTTAGTGCACCATTAAAGCACATTGATTGGTTATGTGGCTGATTGCATGGGAAACACCAATCATATTCTTGTGCCATATTATTTTGTGCTAGAACCAATGCCCTTGATGTTGAAGCTGTGTTTGGATCATATGACCTGAAAGGTCTAGCAACTTGAGGTTGTCCTTGGTTTTGGCTCTGATTTAGCGTCTGAGATGGTGGTCTATTTTGTTGATACTGGGGTCTAGCTTGATATCGACTCGAGACTTGAGCCAGAGGCCTGATACAACCTAGAACTCTGAGCTTGCTACCTTTTGATGGTTACTAGCTCATTCCCTAGGTTCTAAAGTTGTTTCATGACTTCTGGAGTTCTTTTGAGGTGTTAGATGATGAAGTGGAGGCTTTAGCTGAGCTTTGACTCCTGGGAGTAGGTACAAGGGCTAATGTGGGTGTTTGGCTGGTATCTGGGCTTCCTAACTTGGGGTATAGAGGCATGGATGGCCTAGGAGTGATTTTTCCAGCCTGAATCAAATGGTTCTCAGCCCCTATGGAAAGGCTATAGGTTGTAGGTAAGGTTGTGCCCCCATTGACTGAATCATCAAAGAAATATCATAATTTAAAGCCCTAAGAAAGTATAAGAAGGCACCTTCATTAGTGGGCTTTACTACTGTTGGAATCCTGTCCCAAGTCCACTGAAATCTGAGGTTGAAGTTTGTCAGCTGCTCATTTGGGGATCTCTTGATTGTTGTTAGTTGCTCCAACAAAGATAAGTTATCACCTTTTTCTCCAAATTGGTTGTGAAGAGTTGTGCACAGCTGGTTCCAATTTTGGATAGAGCCTACTTCAAGGCTCCTGAACCATTATGAAGCTTTACCTTTGAGTGAAGAGGTGAGAAACTTGACTGCAATGTCCATCTCATGGATTTCATGGATTGTACAGACATTTGTAATATCTTGGACATGATCACCAAGAGAAGTCTAGTTTTCCCCAAGTGAAATATGGGATGCTCTTTAATGTTGCTATCGGGACCGGATTTTGTGCATTCAGAGTGAGTGGGCTGCTGCCGTGAAATTGACATAAGGATTTGGCTGAGCCATCTGATCGGCTTGAGCACCCTCTTGATTGAGAGAATGACCGCTCGGGAGGAGGTGTTGATAAGGCTCTGTTTGGTGGGGATAGAGACCTCTGTGTTCTTCTTCCTCCCTCCCTCTCTTTGGGGATAATTCTAGATAGAAAAATAATCCCTCCTCTCTAGTTCTTGACCATGTTTGTATTCTTCTCATGAACTTTCTTGGACTACTGAAACCAGTGGATTTGTTTCTTTTGGAGTCTCCAGATGTACAATTTTAACTTCTTAAAAGTTAGAATCACTAGAAAGTGCACATCAATCTTACTGTAATAAGATGGAGACTTCTCTATCCCACCTGGTGTGCCAAAACTATTAGTAGAGAATCACAAAGCACCCCCAAATTGACCTCTCTATTCACACTTTTCTAAGGTAAGTGGGTCATTCGGTGTGATTGCACAACATTGAGCTTTTCCCAAAGTGTGGGACTTTGTAGAATTGGAAAAGCTCTCAGATTAAAGGCTGATTCCTATTCCTCTGTTTGGGTGCATACATGAGGAATTACAGAGGATCTATTTCTACACCTAATCTAAAATTTTCAAGGAGACAAGGATAAAAGAGATATAAGAAATAAGAAATAACTAAACTACAAGGTGATGCACCACAGAATGATGGACACTAGTTTTTTGATAGAAACAAACCAAAAAAATACATGCAATAATGCAACTTGGATAACTAGATTGATAATGAAAGACTAGATGCAAGAAAAAGAGACATAAAGGATCTAGAATCAATCACAGACATGTTTTATTGCTCTACAGATTGGTACAATGCATTACAAAACAGCCAGGAGACAAGAAACATACTACAATTTTAATGGAAGGCTGAAACTCCACAAATTCCTTTTCTAGAAGGAAAAGGGAGCTACAAAACAAAGAATTTCTAACCCTTTACAATGAATCCCGCCTCTGTATTTATATATTCAATCAGAGAGAAGAAAGAGAGAGAGAAAGTGGGAAAGTAGGTTGAAACTCAACCACTGCCATTAATGCCTCTTACAAAATTTGCCCCCAAATCCATCTTGACTGCATCAACCACTAGTTCGGCACCTTGGAGGGAGAAGAAATGACGTAATAGATCGAATCCAATCTGGTTGTTGAGGCAGATGGATCCCATATTGATGGCCCCTAAATACATTTCCTCCATTTTCTTTACCTAACCTCTGTAAAATTAAATTTTCAGATCTCCATGGCATAGATGGGGCCAAGATCTTTCCAACGGTGTCAGATTTGCAATATTTTGAGCCTTGAGTCGAAAGATATGCCTCTTTGAAGTTTTTATTGGATTATGTACAATCAAGGGAAAATAGTTTGAAAAATGGGTCATCTTTTTTAATATGGGGCACGTGGCAACCAAATTAGGGAAAAATCAGGTTTATGGGTATGTAATCTATCCCTTTCCCCTTTTTGCAAAAATGCAAAACTTAGAAAAACCCCGCAGCCCCGAAGCTCTGGGCTTGGATGCATGCACCCTTTGGTTGGTGAGGGGATGCGCTTCACCTTTTGTCTCTGTGCCCTTTTGTCAAAAGAAATTTTTTCACCTTTTCCTCCAACTAACCAATTTGGATTTGACTCGGGCCCAAATGATGAATTTTTCCTTTGGGCGAGTTGCGTGGCCCATTTTGTAACTTTTATCCTTTTGGGATAACAAGGGCAAAAATGAACTTTTCCCCTGACGGCCCACTTTCCTTCACTCGGACTCAAACGCTTACTTTTTCCTTTGGGTGGGCTTACGGACCTTTTTGTTTTTTTTGGCTAATTATTTTGCTTAGTAGGGCATATCTCTTGGCTTGGGACACACGGTGGTCTAGCGCTTGTTTGGAAACCATCTCTCTATTCAATCCTTGAATTAGCACCATTTAGACACTTGGCGGCCTCTATCGGCCTGCCCCATACTTAGTCAATTTATGGAATCTTTACTAAACTATTTGAGTCGAAGACTTTGAATATTCACCATTTTCCCTTTGCTTGCTCCTCTGGTTCCATGTGGGCACTTCGCCCTTCTTTTTGTCCTCTTTATTCCATGGTTGAGTCTACCTGTAACTTGAAAAATGGATTCAAGACACGGAAACAACTCAACGAGTCATTTTTGTTTGCATATGGTCATTTAATATTTCTTAGCCCCGCCACTCCATTTTTGAGTCCTTCTACAACTCATTTACAAGATCTGCACTAGTTTTCTGTTCTTTCTATGTGGGGTCGTGGCTGATCCAATATTTGGCCCTGGGGACGAAATATGGATAACATGCATAAGAGACTTGAGGGAGGCATAAGAGATTTGTGTTGGTGTGATTGATGTTTTAGGAGGTACATGGAGTTGTCTTGTGATTCTTGGGAGGTATATGTATTTGTTTTGTGATGCTTGGGAGGTATATGGAGTTGTTTTGTGATGCTTTAGGAGATATAGGGAGATTGTTTTGTGATGTCTTGTGATGTGTGGAGTTGGTATAGTGAGTTATGTGTACTCCTGTGAGTCTTGTTAGACATTGTTATGTTTGAGGCTTGACACCCCCTTTGTTGGTATGGACTATTGTATATTGTCTTGGCACTAAGTGGGTACATTCATGGTATTTGGGTCATGTTATACTAGTTGTATTTGTATCAATGTCATGATTCACGGTTTGTTACTCACACTTGTGTGTGTTGGATCTATGCCTGTGACATAATTGTTGGAAATTCTTGGTTATGTGGACTATGTGTTTGTCTTTCCATAGTGGAATTAGAGGTCTTATGATGTGATACAGTCATGGAAGTATGTGAAGTTATGTCTTGTGAACCATTAGTGTTGTGTTTATCCCGATGTGGTATTGAGATGTCAGTTCTGTTGGGCACCCACGAAACATAAGACAATTGAAATTTTAAACAAAGAATATTAAGAGATTGAGATTAAGAAGTACTTTAAAGGAAAATATTAACCAAGTAATAAGGTAAACTAGAACTACCAATATTCATAGAACATTAAGAGTTTATGAAACTGTTACACTTTCTTGACTCCCCTATGGTCATGTTCTATCGAAAGAGATCTTATCCATAGATGGAACTAGTCATCATTAGCTTCCTTCATTGCTTGTCACTTTTTCTACCCTTGGCGTTATGTCACATCAAGGATGATGCTCTTATAAGGGGAGGGAAATGTAGTGCCCAACATGTTGAATAATGTAAATTAAATTGCAAGGAGGTAGGTGAGTTTGTAGAGGCATGTGGCAGGTGGCTCTCTGACACAACACATGGGTGACCTCTACGGCCATTCAGAAAAGTCTTTTCCTTGTGTAATAATACAAAAATTTTATCTCTTATCCAAGTTCCTTAACCATGCAAAAAACCAAGTTAGCATTAAATTTAGTAGTATTGAATAGTTTCAGTGATGGCCGATTTTCCTACAAATGTGGAAGCATGAACTTTTCCTGTAAACTATTTCACCCAAAATGCCTAAAAGAAACATGGCTCGTGGACTGCAATGATAACATGTTATGCATAAATCAGGTTTGGCTGAAAAATGGTTTTGAAACTTTCAAGTAAATGCATTCACAAGTGTAGAGCCTCCTGCTCTTTCCACATTCTCCCATCATGTGTCAAATGTTACCTCCAGAACAAGGTATAGACGTCCAACAAGCATTTCATGGAGGAATCTTAATGATTTTGGTTGCTAATGCTCTGTGCCATCACTTTTGTTGCCTCAAAGCTCATTTTTTTCTGATACAGTCGGCCATGACTCTATTGTTAGTACTCAGATCTAAATTAATTTCTGCTGGTTTTTTTGAAAAACTCAACCGCTTTGGCTTTGTCTTTTCTCCATGGCTAACTTCTTAGCCTAGCTCATTCGGTAATGAAATGGATTTTTTGCTAGCTTACCATGGGGTGTTTTATGCATAGAAGAAATGGGTTTTCCTCTTAAGACAGCCACACAATTTCACATATGTTATACATAGGCCTCTAACTCTGATATGCTCACCCTTTTCCACATACTCCTAGCCTGCGCCAAATTGGGATTTTTGTCAAATTTTGTAGTTGTAAGTGCCCTAGCAGATCTTCCTGCAACATGTGGAAGCATACGAAAGGCATGTAAACTATTAGCCAAAAATTCCTGAGAGAAATGTGGGCTCATGGACTGCAACTACTGCAGGTTATACACAAAATGGGTTTGTTGAAAAGGATTTAGAAACTTTTGAGAAACTGTAACTGGCAAATCTAAAGCTAGATTCCATAACCTTTGCTAGCATCTCCCATCCTGTGCCAGATGCGAGCTGTGGAATAGAGTATGGACATCCTTCAAAGTATAAAGAGTAGAGGAATGGTTTCAGATGTGTAGTTACAAATGTTATGATAGATGTGTATGTAAAATGGTGGAGTTGTGGATGCTCGTGAACTGTTTGATGAAATGCCCAAGTGAGATGCTTGAACCGAATCTACGGGTTTGACCGGCTTCATTCCTCCAAGCATGGTTCATCTCTCCTTATCTTTCATAATTCTCATACTTTAGTTTTTTATTTTGCAATGAAATATAATTTTAAGAGCTTAGGATTATCATATATTTAATTGTTTTATAATTACTTGTTGCAAAAAAATAAAATGTCGTATCGTAACTCACACAATCAAAATAACCATTTTGTAGTCAACCATGAACTTCAACCCTCATTTTGAGGTGATTTAGAAAACTACCTGACCAAACTAGATCACTACAATATTGTTTTATCGACAAGTTGAGGTTGACTTCCCGGTAAATATGTTGACCATCTCTGGTTTAATTAGATAAATTGCAATTTCTGGGGACTCGCAAAGTAACCTTCGTAACTCCAGAAAAGGGAGGTTAAGCTTCCTTCGCATACCTTGTTATGTGAGGTGTCATTTCAATCCTTGGATCGACCCTGAATGAACATTTGTGACCTTTTTGATGCCCTTATAGGAGCCCTGTTACATTGTTTTGCAGCGGTAGGAAGCTGTTAAATCTAAAAGTTTTCTTTCATTTTGAACCGCCATTTGAAACCTGGATAGAGAAATTATTATCCGCCTTCGCAAACCTCTAGTAATTTTACTAGACAATTACCTGAAACCTTGATTTGGAAAAATCACATTTTAGGTTAGTTTGGAAAAGGCATTTTGTAGGCCTCGGTCACAGTTTGACGAGGTCAAACTGGACCAATTATGACTTGTCACTCTAGAAAACATGTCGCCATTTGAAAACTATTTTCTAGTTCTCAGTCCTGTCGACTCTGATGAATTCTCAATATATAGGGAACTTGTAGGAAGTTTTTCATTGCACGTTCATCCATCAAACATTAGTTTTGGACGTGGTTTTCTGAGCCCTCGAGCTCATTTTTTATCATTAACAACTAGCTCATTTATGACCGATGGCCCCAGAAAATTAGTCGCTAATCGTAAAGCATTCACCAGTTTTGAATTCTATCAGTTCTATGAACTCTTGGTATATAAGTGGACACATAGAAATTTAACCGTGGTGTGTTTGCTCATTAGAAGACAACTTTTGAAATTGGTTTCTTAGCCTCTGAGCCTGATTTGAACATTTTTGTAGCTAGTAGGAAAATGTAAAAAGAGAGTGGTAGGACCCCTGTCGGGATGCCAAACCACCGTGGAAACTTTTGACACATGTAAATAACTATTTGAAACTCTATAGTGTAACTTGTTGTGTGAAATAGAACTTTTGACAAAATGGTGTTTCTCTCTCTTCCTTTCTCTTTCTCTCTCCTTGGTTACAAAATGAAGTGAAATGAAATGAAATGAATACATGTTTTCTAAACCTTTTATTTTGAATAAAAATTATAATTATTATTATATGTAAATGGGAAACTAAAGACATTAATTATGTTATATTAGGGTGGATTCCATGCCAGCAATTTATCATTGATTTCATGCTCATATGGTTTTGTAGGATGTAAGAATGATGGCAAAAAGGCGATGTGTAATTCATTATTTATTATTGTAAATTTTATAGGTCATTGTAAAATGAATATATGTATAATGTAGTCTCATGCTACAGAAATGTTATATTTGAAATTTTCTAATATGTATGGGATGCTAGTTTTAGGGACATCTAGGAAATGTGCATTTAATCATAGGTTCAATTTGATTCATAGTTACGTATGGTAAAAAGGTTTGATATATATATGGTAAATGAATTTGGATTTAATATCTTGTAGTGCATTTTCAGTGTTCAATAAGTGATTAATTAATTAGTGTGTTGTATTCTTACCTTGTAAATGTAATAAAGAGATTTAATCGAAACACTCAACCCTTGTATAAGATTTGTGCATAACATGTCTTCATGTGTGATCCTTCTTACCATAGAAGATATTGAAACCATAGAATGAACTTAAATTTTTCACTCGATGGAACCTCCTAGTTTAGGTAAATAAAACCCCTAGATTGAGTTTACCATCATAGTCATTATGTTTAGCAACATTGTCGTGAACCCATCTTTTAGGAATGACATGGTCCAACTTTATCCGGAGTATATGGTTTCCTTCTAGGTTTGGTAACCATGAGGAGAATGTCTTCTCTTCAGGTCCGACACCGTGTTGAGTGGTGAAGACCACCTTGGAAGTCACTTTAAGAGTCCTTGTTTGAAGCAATGACTATGTGGTGTAACCAAACCATTTATGGAGTAAGTAGAACTATTAATCCCTTAGTATCCTAGTGGACTAATAAGTCTTACAAAGTTAGATCTAGGATTTTCTTGTCATCGAATAAATTCCTTGTGAGACCCCGATGATGCAAATGGAGAGAGTGAAATAGTTGTTCTATGACTTAAACTCTTGTTAATGAACTCTTTAGTTCCTCTCAGCTAAATGTGTTACCTTGGTTTCTATCAACATAACACCTTGGACTTTTCTTGAAGGTGGTTTAGCATAAATATGTCCTCTCACCTTAAACTCATATATAGTTGAGGCATAGATCCTTAGGTGCATTTGAAATTAATCTAAACCTCAGTTGATTAGGAGGTTAACTTGGGGTTCATGTGTAGTTACAAGGCTTCCAATCATATACGTCTTCAAGATGTTAGACAATTACTTCCGTAACTCCTATTACAAAACAATGTTAATAATGAGACCATAATGCGATGTAAAAGTAAAGCATATAAGAGAAAAAAATGAGATTTGAGGTTAGGAATAATGCCACTCTTGGAGTCCTTATAACTCAATTAAACATTTTCATGTGTTACAAAGAATATGAGTTTCCCTTGGTGAGATCAAACTTTGATATATATATATATATATATATATATATATATATATATATATAATAATCTAAATACAATTTCTTGTTGTGGGAATGTTGAATCGAGAAATAAGGATACCATGATCGAATAATGTTTATGGGAAAAAGGTATCTTGAATCTAAACCACCCCCTTAAATCCTAATATTGCTTTCTGGACATCAAGTCAAATTCACTTGAGTTACAAGGGTAAAATGTAGACATTGAATAAATGTTTGAGAAGCATATTCTTAACATAAGAATAAGATAATTAAGTACTTTATATGTAATTTGAATTATGCCAAATAAGTATGTAAGTTATGGAATTTTTTGTAAAGGATAAAAAGCCAACTTAAAATGGTCGAATCTGTAAATTAAATGTGGAATGAACTTAAGAATTTGTAGGTGGAAAAAGGAGAAATTATCCTTGCACAATAATGTTCTTGGAATGTTAATCATAACTAAGATGCAATTAAAGAAATGATGTGTTGTGGATTTTCCAATCCTTGAGTCCTTTTCTTGTGGTTGGGTCATTGCTAGTATTCATTCATTGGGAAAAGTGTGGCATCAACATGTCTATGGTGTTGTCATGTGTCTATGTGAGTTGATGATTTGTAAGTGTTGTATGCATCTTTGATTTTTCTTTATATGGAGCCCTTGTGGCGTTGTGAAGTGAGCAATGTAAGTAAAAAAAAAAAAATCCTCGTATTTTTACTGTTGTTTTTGTGTGTGTAAAATGTGGGCATTACAACATGTCAAGGAGTGGAATAAGGAATTCTATAAACAATACCTTATGGTAGTAGCTTTTCATCCACCTTATAATATTAAGGAATAAATTATCCTATAAGTTAGTTATTTTTCTATACTTGCATCCCATGCCTCATTTGAAAAATCTACACATATGTACATATTATGACTTTTCTAATGAGTGCATTAAATAAGTTTTAGGCTTTAGTACTATCTAAATATCCATGATTAAAACACTTTTCTTTCTCATTTTTTATCTAATATATATTTTAACTCATCAAGCACATGTGCATATGCCACAACAACAAAGATTTTACAGTGAGTAACAATATGTTTTATGCCAATCCAAGCCTCTTGAGGAACCATGATGATAACAAGTTTTGTTGGACATCTGTTTAAAATGTAAATAATAGTTATTACTTATTCTTCCCAATACTCATTTTGTAGATGCTTGACCTTCGTCATAATTTTTGCAATATACATTATTTTTCTATTCTTTTCTCCATGGCACACCATTTTGTTATGGTGTATACCTAGTAGTGAATTACTTTTGGATACCATGTTTTTTTCAAGATTTTAGTAATGCATTAGATATATGCTCACTCCTATGTCCTGTCCTATGAAATTTGATGTCAGTATCCACTTTTTCTCCACTAGAGAGTTAAATCAAATAATATCAAATGCATCAATTGTTTGTCTAAAAAGTACACCCATATTTTCCTCGGTATATTCGTCTATAAATATAAAAAATATGAACAACTATCTATAGAAGATGTTTAGATTTTTCCACATAAATAAACATGAGTAGTTTCAACTATTTTTATTCCTCCGATTGATTTTACAACTTGGAAGATCTCTATGTTTCTTTCTCAAAATGCATACTTCATAAATCCTTCCTAGTTTTTTAACTAAAGGAAAACCTTTCACCATGTTTTTATTATGTAGTAAATTCAATCCTTAAAAAAATGAAATGTGAAATATGTGATTCTGAGCCATGACTCATCTTTTATTATTGAATGAAAGGTTGATTATGTTTCTTTAGCACTATTCTTGTCTATTAAAAAGCCTATTAGAATGATTCCAGATCTAGATGGGAATTTTATCCCTTGAGGAAATATCTAGATGGAGCTCGTGAGTAGGCTCCAGACTAATCTCCAGACAAAGCTCGAAATGAGCTTTGGAGTAGGATCTAGACAAGGCTCAGAGTGATCCTCGGACTGGGCTCTAGACTTATCTCTAGAATGGGATCCAGACTACTTATACTTTATCTCACAAATAACTTGGTCTCGATAATCTTTTTATACCTAGTTTTAAACTCAAGGTAAAATTTTTATTTCTTTTCATTTTTTCTTTAGCAATTAGTTGAGAACATGGAGCTTTATCCACAATCACACATTCGTTTTCTTCAATGGAAACTACATATCCCTTTTGGAGTAAATAACCAATTCGGATTAAATTTTGTTTCAAACCTATCATGTAATAAACATAATGTATAATATTTTATCCCACCTTATTTCTTAGAATGTTGATTGTTCCCTTTATTATTACAATTACTCTATTATTGTTACACCTTAAGAGTAACATTAGTCTTTACTCAATCAACCATACTGAAATAAATCCAAATTTCCCGACATATGAGTGTTGGAATGAGAATCAAAATACCAAATATCATATGAATTACATTTAGAAAAATAATATTCAGTAGGATATTTATTATGTTCTTCTTCAACAATTATTTTACATGCAATAAACATGGATCTTGATGTACAAATCCTAAAATTATTTTGGTTCTTCTTGTTCTAGTCATTTTTATTTTTCTAGATTCATAAGCATAGTTCCCATATTTTTTGTAGTAATGACATTGTACATGAGAATTATCCTACCTTTGACTAGATGATTGACTATGACTATAATATTGACTTTTTCCTCTTCCAATTGGTTTTTTTTTACCTCTTTTATGTCCACCTCTAGATGAATTTCTTCCGATAGCTCTAGGTTGAACCTTGCTTTTCCTCTTCCATGATTTCTGAAGTCCGAGATGAAAATAATGTTCTAAAGATGTTTTGTTCTATTTAAAATTTTCTAATTATTTATTAAAGATATACGCAACTCATCAATTTAAATTTTACTAAAATCCTTAGTTTCTTCTACGGTTCCAAACAAGGAATAAAATTTTGTAGGTAAAATGCTAAGAATTTTTCCACTATTCTTCTATCATCTATTGTTTCTCCATGGGATTTAATTTGATGTACAGGAAAAATAACACAAGTAAAATAAGACTATAAAGAGCCTTATTCTTTCATAGGAATATTTTCCAAATCTCATTTTTTAATGCCCAAAATTTTAACACTCCCAATTATAATAGTAAAAATATTTGAATATATTTTTCATCATTACTTTCTTGCTACACAACACCACCAAGGCTCAAAAATAGAAAATCAACATCACATAAGACACTTACATGTGTATGAACACACATAGGCAATATGATAACACCAAATACACGTTGATGCCACACTTTTCCTACCAAAAAATACCAACAATGACCTAACCAGAAAAATAGCCCAAGGATAGGCAAGTCCACATCACATCATTACCATGTTTACATCTTGGTTACGATTAAAATTCCAAGAGCATTTGTCCTGCGATTAAAGTTCTTAATTTCATATAATAGTCAACTTAGAATAAGTGTACTTAATTTCACTCGTTGTTCTTCCTTACAATAATATCCATAAATAAATAGTTATTTACCACATTTTAAATGCATAAAAACTCCTAATGCTCTTGTTTTTATGTTAAGATTCTACTTCTATTTTTTTATTTGATGCTTAAATTTTACCCTCATTACACAAGGAAAAAAATATAAGTCAAGAAATAATTCTCACGATTTAAAGAATATTTAGATTCAACATACCTCTTCCCATAAACTTCCTTCCATTACGGTACATTTCTTTTCCTAACATAGTTTTTATAGTTCAAAATCTTATTTGAGTTAATTCAACATTTTTGCATGATGAATATATATATATATAAGAGCTAATGTTTTCTTGAATTCTTGATCTCACTAGGAGAAATTCATATTAATTTTTAATGACATGAGAATGCCTAATTAAGTTATAAGGACTTCAAGTATAAGCTTATTCCTAAACCAATACCTCATTTACTCTTGTACTCATTACACTTACATTGATACTTTGGTCTCACTAATTGCATGATTTTAGAACAATTGTAATTCATATAACACTTACTTACTACAAGGAGTGCAACATCACACAAGAAAATTCATTTCATTTCTATTAGAAAGTTAAATATTGAATGCATATTACAAGAGAGACATCTAATAAAATTTTATACATTTCAAATGCTTTTAAGGAACTATTTCAATTGTTGGGTAAATATGTATCACCGTCTCTTCCACCAATCACATTAAGAGAGGACCCATAATATATTAACTTCAAAAGCACTCAATGGGGATAAATACACCCTACTACAAGAAATTACAAGAGTGTTTAAAATCATTACCTCTCAACACCTTTGAGAATCCCTGAGGTAGTTCATTACTACTCACCAACGAAACAATTTTATCTAAGATGGAAAAAAGGTTTCAAAGAAAGAGTTTAATGAATAGTTAATTTGACACGTAGCCTCCAATAATGTCATTTAGATCTCATGTGATATCAATAATAGCTAAAAAAATGACTATATCTACAAGTATATGACCAACCACTAGGTTACTAAGGGTAATTACACACATGAGGATTAAATGTATACATGATATGATCAAACCTATGACACCTAGAAATGTTGGTCTTGTTCACCCAAGTATGACAAGTTTCACAAAGTATAGTCACTACCTATGAAATACTTAAGAGAATGGTATTATTTAAGACTTGTATTAGATGTAAAAAAATAAGGCAATTAATGATATTTGAGTATTTTATTAACATGATCATAGCTTTATACATTGCAAGAGATTAGATTGGGAGGAAAGAGAATGATAGGGAAAAGAAACACATTATTATTTCTATAGTTTGGGTAAGATAAGATTTGACCAAGAATTATGAAGTTTAAGGAGCTAATACAATAATTAACATGGTAAAATATTGTTTTATCATCACAATAACATAAGTATAACATTGATTAGAACTTGACATCCCTTTCAACACTTCCAAAATATAACCAACATGTTGTTTTATTTTCAAAGAGTACACAAGAATAATTCTTAGAACAACACTACATATCATTATTACAAGGTAATACACGTATTACAAGATGAGTATAATTTTTCAATGACAAATCATTAAATACAACATATCACATCCTAACTCCTTATTGTTCAAAATACATGTAACCATCATAAGGTTGGTCATAATATGGTATGGAAATCCCTTACACTCAAAATAAATCACGCATCCATCATTTCAAACAACCAAAGAAAACGAGAGAGAAAAGAGAGAGAGAGAGAGAGAGAGAGAGAGAGAGAGAGAGAGAGAGAGAGAGAGAGAGAGAGAGAGAGAGAGAGAGAGAGAGAGAGAGAGAGAGAGAGAGAGAGAGAGAGAGAGAGAGAGAGAGAGAGAGAGAGAGAGAGAGAGAGAGAGAGAGAGAGAGAGAGAGAGAGAGAGAGAGAGAGAGAGAGAGAGAGAGAGAGAGAGAGAGAGAGAGAGAGAGAGAGAGAGAGAGAGAGAGAGAGAGAGAGAGAGAGAGAGAGAGAGAGAGAGAGAGAGAGAGAGAGAGAGAGAGAGAGAGAGAGAGAGAGAGAGAGAGAGAGAGAGAGAGAGAGAGAGAGAGAGAGAGAGAGAGAGAGAGAGAGAGAGAGAGAGAGAGAGAGAGAGAGAGAGAGAGAGAGAGAGAGAGAGAGAGAGAGAGAGAGAGAGAGAGAGAGAGAGAGAGAGAGAGAGAGAGAGAGAGAGAGAGAGAGAGAGAGAGAGAGAGAGAGAGAGAGAGAGAGAGAGAGAGAGAGAGAGAGAGAGAGAGAGAGAGAGAGAGAGAGAGAGAGAGAGAGAGAGAGGAGAGAGAGAGAGAGAGAGAGAGAGAGAGAGAGAGAGAGAGAGAGAGAGAGAGAGAGAGAGAGAGAATTCGTTTGTTCACACATTCAAACATCCACATTCTATTGCATTTTTTCAATTATAGAGAGAAAAGTAAGGAAAAGAGAGAAATTCTAGGATTCATTTTCGATTCTAATAACCATATCATAACCACATAAAAATTGTGTTTGTTTTTATTTTTTATAATCTCATATACATTTAAAACCCATTTACATTTGCTAAACCAACCAAAATTTCATAATTATTTCTAGAGAGAGAAATGGGAAGAGAGAGAAAGCATTATAATTTCTAAAAATTAGTCTTATAAATAATTTGATAAATTCATACTCTATAAATTACAAATAAAATATTTTAAACATTCCACGAGTAGTTAGAAATAAAATGAGATTTTTAGAGTATTTGTCTAGTTATAGTTGCAATTTTTGTGAAAGTTGGATGAAACGCTAAAGTGCTTACGAATTGTGCCTCGAAAACAATTGATTTAAGTTTGAACACATAGTAAGATGATTTCTATTCACTCCCTCATATACATAGAATTCATCACATTGATGGAATGGGATTAAGATAAGTAGGTTTCAAGCTACAAAGGTAATTTCGTGGTTTTTTATCGTAATCACGTTAGGAACTCTTGTTACATAGTGACCATTGGGCCCCAAAACCCACTTGAAAATCTAACCTTCATAAGTGTTTTCATTTAAGTGAGAGCTGGTTACAATTCTCATGTTGGGAGTCTAGAGGTAGGTGGAAGTGTTTTTAATTTTCACTCAAATGAAGTGAAAACCATAAGCTAGAACCTATCACATTTTATTACAATGAGCGCGCACACCCCAAGTGACATGTAAGCTAAATGGGATTTAAAAATCGACTCCAAAAGGTGGTAAATGAGTTTCAAACAAATTTATTAAGGTTATCCAAGGTGTCCAATATTACCAACAAAGTCATGGTATAAGTTTTGGATTTATAGTATGTTAGGTGTGACACTCCATGCATGACTCTCGAGGTCATATTTTTGATGTTTTTATAGTTTCGTTCGAGGTAAGGTTTTATCATTTAAACGAGTTACATTTCCTACTATTCAACATTTAATTTTCAAAAACAAGAAATGATGAAGGTGGAATTTAGTGCAGAAGGAAGGGGAAACCCACACTTATTTTACGTAAAACTCGTGATCATTGCATTTGATGGGACCACATCACCTTCAAGAATTTTGAAAAATGGTTTGTCGACTTCTTGATTTTTCTTATAAGTATTCCATGGAATTTACAACCATAGGATGAGATGAAAATCCAATAATTGTATTTAAACTTTCATATTATTTCCAAGTGGATCCAAAACCTTTATTTCCTTCCCAAAACCAACTATTCGAGCTATTCCCAAAAAGTGATCCTACCTCGAAACCTTAGTTGCTCATATTTTTGTCACTTCATAGACTTTAACTTTAAAATGTTAAATTTATTGGAAGATCCCTTGATAAATTATCTTGTTCACCATGAGTATTCAAATACTTCCCATACCGATCATATTATTTGAGGTGTTTTGTCAAATAGCATACGTGCCTTGTGAAAACTTCCATTTTGGCATAGTAGGGGAACTACAAAGAGTTGAGGTGTTTTAGATTTACACCATCTAAATGAATTGGTTGGAAGCTATGAATTCATTTTTCCTCAACCTAATAGGTGTGTTTCCTACAACCATGATGTTTCATCGAACCAATTTCATCATGACATTTTATCAAATAGTCAATGTTACTCCATAATGTAGAGACATAATTTCCGGATAACTTATAACAAATCCTTCTATCAAAAATTATTTCCTCCAATGCTTGAAAGGTTTTCACACCATTCTTTTTAAGTTCCATCTTGACACAAAAATGGGAGCATGTTGGCATGGGATGTGGAGTTTAGATATACACTAGTAAATGTGCATTGATTGCACTTTTGAAGGCCTTTTTAATAGATCCTTTTGTGCACATCTAATAATCATTGATGTTTAACAAACCCATTTTATTTATAATTTTTTGCACACCATTAACATGACTTAGAAGGGGCCATGTTAATATTCCTTGAATCATTCCTATTTATAAAATATTCTCTATACCCCGCATATGCTTCCTACATGTATACAAAAAGATAAAAAATTAACCCCAAGCCATTCACATCCCAAGTAAGAATCACAATATTCTAACTCCCCTTTCAACGAATCCCATTTGTGTAAATCTTGCAATCATTAGTGTCCATATGAACACATGTCATTTAAGTTTTTTTCAAATGGTTTATATTACTTTACCATCATTTTTATGGTACAACAAGACAAAACTACCAAGAAATGGTAATGTCATCCCTAGAAACTCACATTGTTTCCAATAGTTAAAGTGCATGTTCCAAAAAGTTTCTTACATGTCTTCTAATTATTTGCAACTATAAATTTTGACAAACTCCCTTTATCCTATATGCTAAATTTGATTTCAAAATTCTTCTCCATGGATCCCATTTGGAAAGAAAGGGGGTATGCTGCCAAAGTTTATGGTGTCCGGCACCAAAATGACTTTACTTCATGATTTTATATCCTTTTTCACTTTGTGCAAGGTTCCCATATTGGTACACGCTATCAATATGTTGGAAAGAGTAAACAGATCGGTTTAGAACCATCTTGTTGATACCAAAAATAGAAGAAAAAAATTCATGAGGATGTCCTTTTTCTTTTGCACCAATGTGGACATCCTTACCATGTGATAAAAGTATTTATTAATTCTACATCTCAATGCGTGCATCTAGGGTCTACCTCATAGGAGGATTTCAAATCTTAGAGCATTTCTTTATTGGTCTCTGTTGGTGAGAAAATTTATTGGGTTGAAAAATTGTTGGACTTCTTTCCAATGTATTCGGGAATCTATATCCATCTATTTGAATGGTGCAGCTCGTGTTTACATGCATGGTGAAATTTGGTTTCTATGGTGGCCTTGTGGTGAGAATCCAACAAGTGCACTCCACCGAAGCTAGAAATCACTTGATAGAGAGGATTTTTCTTGGAGATCGGGAAAGGGAGTTTGAAAAAGGAGAGGGATTAATGTTTTAAGTAGGAACTCAAAGTCCTTTAACCATTAATCATAATATTCCAACACACATATGATTAGAAGAAGAAAAATTATGCAAACAAAAACAATACAAGTTAAGATTTATGAGCACAAAGTATCTATAAACCTCCCAATAAAAAAAAAAAAGTAAAATCCTTATTTTTTCATTGATGCTTGAGAAAAAAATGTACATAGAAAGAGTGTGAAGAACTTAGAGATGGGAATTAGAAGAAATGATATCTATTTTCTTCTTCACAAGGAATACTCTCTCATGAACTCACAAAATTTACAACGCTTAAGAAAGATGGTGTCATTACATAATATAGACATCAAGAAGATTTTTTCGTCTACCCATCACATGTCATTTCACTTGTCTTTTCCACTTCTTACTTTTTAAATTCATAGGAAATAACATTAAGTCCCATTTTATAAAATAAGGGCAACTTATTACATTTTAGACTATAGTCACTTTAATGAATAATACAAATGTCATGATTGCAAAAATGAAGAATTAAAAAGGGGGGTAGAGAAGAGGAAACATAATGAAGAGAGAAGGAGAATATTCCTCCATATATTGAATGGGAATACCTTTGTCCTTAATGAATAACTTTTCGACGATCATGATGTAGGAACATTTTGAACCATGAAAAGAGTGTTTAGAAACATTGTTTCAAGACCTTCCAATATGATCTCAGGATGAAAAAAAGTAATTCTTGTGATGATCATCCCTTACAATTGATTAATGAATTACCTTATCTCATTTATTGAGTTTTCTCTTACCAACTCACTTTGACTCACCCAAATCCATGAGTGATGAAGATGGATCCACCTGCAGCAGCCCTACGATGCTCTATTTCACCTATGAATACAATTAAAATTAGGATGGTACTTTTAGGACCTCTCGTGAATTTTTCATTCCTACATTTGACCAATGAAACCATTTTATAAAAATGTGAAGAGTCCAAAAAAATTGGAAAGATGAGTGAGAATGAGGCCATTTGCAACTTTCGCACTACACACCGAAACTTTCTTTTTATAATATGATGTCATTATTGTCCAAAATAAGCTCATGCTTAATTTTGGTCAACTAACACCATTTTCCCCTTTTTAGTTCTTAAATATGATTTTTAAAATATTTTAAATACTTAATGATTCCCAAAATCATATTCATCAGATAGAAAATTTCTTCCTTTCCGAAAATATAAAGAAGTCCTTCTAACTCTTCATATTTTGTAAGTTATGGGCATGGGGGATTTTTGCAAATTTGCCAATTTAGAGCTTGGGGGCCTAGGGGGATTTTTTGAAAATGGTGCAATTTGCAATTTCGGGCCCTAGGGCCCATTTTACAAATTTGCATTTTCCCCATCTCTTGTGTAGATTAATGCAAATTTTCAAATGGGCATAACTTTTGACCCAGTGCTCGAAATTCAACAAACTTTATATCATTGGAAAGGTCTCAACATCCTCTACATGCCATGCCATGAAAGCCTTTAATTTTAATTTTGGTAGGGTTAGAATGGTGAAAATATGAAAACATATTCGGCTCTAAAAAGTGCAATTCCAAGCATCCCAATCACCAATTTTAATACAATATGGTCTGATTTCTTCTCCAACAAGCTAAAGTACATTGGGGAATGGATTTTCATAGGTGCCCATGCCTTTTCTAGATCATTTAATGAATGTTGTTGGTGGGTGGGAGAAAAAATCTGAGTTTCTCTTCTTTCTCTCTTCCCTCCACAATTCTATATATTGTAAACACTTCTCATTTGAGAGGGGGATATTCGGGGATGTGGGGAAACTCTGTAAAATTTGTTTCTCAACACCATTGAGCTGCAAACCCTCTCATGGGCTCTGTAAATGAAATTGTGCCTTTATTCTACAAATGTAATGGACTGTGTATATTCATGGAACAATAAAATTTGTGTTTGTGGTGTTATCTCAACCCTTGCATTTATTTTATTGTACTCCCTTTCCTCTCTATTGTTTTTGTTCTATTTTTGTGCATACTTCCTTTCATTTACAGGTTTATGATGTTGTGTTTCATGGAGATTTGTTGGTGAATGTAGATTTGGGACTATGTCATAGTGTTTAGCCTCTTCCAACCGTATTTTCTTCTCTACTCTTCCTAGTAGGATATACTAGACCTTTTCTTGGTGTTATCACCTCTTTAGCTTAGGATTTCATTTCATTTTTGCATCTTCTTAACCATGTCTCATTGAAAGTTCGATTAAATTTTAGAGTAGATCCTCTGCAAATTGTATGTGTGCACCGAACAGGGAATATGAACCGAAACCTTCATCCAGAGATCTCTTTGATTGTAAAGTCCCACACTTTGGGAGAATCTCCATGTTATGCAATCACACCGGGAGTCTCAAACCATCGAGTTGTAGACATTCAAAGGTGTTGTGATTATGCATCAAATAGTTATGACACACCTAGTGGGACTAGAGGTCTTAGTTTTAATTATAGTAAGATTGATGTGCACTTGTTGTAAGTCTTTAGCTTGTGAGAAGCTTTGAATTACACATCTGGTGACTCCAAGAGAGGTAGAATCCACTGGTTTCAGCAATCCAAGCTTTGCAAGATTCAAGAGAATAATCCAAACAAGTTCAAGAACTAGAGAAGAGGGATTGTTTATCTATTTGCATTTGTCCCTAAATAAAGAAAGAAGAGGAATAACATCTCAAAGTTATCCATCTCCACCAAATAGAACCTTATCAACACCTCCACCTAGAAGGCCTTTCATTCAATCAACTAGAGTTCTCCGACCAATCAGGATGGCGTAACCTAATCCTTATGTCAATTTCTTTGCGCAGCCTACTTGCTTTTAATGCTCAAAATCTAGTTTCTAATTGTAGCATTGAAGAACATTCCATATTTCACTAGAGAGATTTAGACAACTTCGATTGACCACATCCAAGACATTGCAAATGTCTGTGCAATCCACAAAATTACTAAAATGGACATTGTTATTAAATTATTGGCATCTTCATTTAAGGGAAAATATTTGCAATGGTTCAGAATCCTAACAACAGGGTCTATCCATAATTGGGACCATTTTTACACAACTCTTCACAATCAATTTGGAGAAAAGGGGATAATTTGTCCTTGTTGGAAAATTGACAACTATTAAGAGGGCTCATAAATGAACATTGATGGATTTCAAATTTAGATTTCAGAGGACATGGGATAGAATTCCAATAGTCATGAGACCAACAAGCTGAAGGTGATTTCCTATACTTCCTTAAAGCTTTAAATTTTGATATTGCTATGATGATTCAATCCATGGGAGGTATAAATTTACCCGTAGCCTATAACATTGCTATTAGAGCTGAAAATTGCTTGATCCAAGCTGGTAAACTCACACCTAGGCCACATATGCCACTATATCCAAAATTAGGAGCTCCAAGAACTATTCAAGAACCCACATTAGCTCCCTTTCCTACTCCAAGAAATCATAATTCAACTGAAGCTTTTACTTCATCTTATAGTACCTCAAATGATCTCCAAGAAGTCATGAAGAAACTACAAAATTTGCGTAATGATTTGGTGACACTTAAATGGCAGCAAGCTCAAAATTTTAGACCTCCATATCAGCCTCAAACTCAACCCAATAGACCTCCATATCATCCTAACAGACCACCCTTTCAAGCTGTAAATCAAAACCAAGTTAGGCCTCTTACTAATAGACCATTCCATCCTTACAATCCTAATGCTACATCCACATCTAGAGCTTTGGTACTAGTGACAAAATAACATGGATCAAGAATATGACTTGTGTTTCCCATGTAATCAACCTCATAACCAGTCAATGTGTTTTAATGGTTCTTTGAATCAAGCCCTTATGGTGACAACAATGGGTGTGGAACAAGAGACAAGCCAAGAAGGAAATCAGCAGTAGGGAGAAACTCAACAAGAGGCACCTCCAAATGAGACCACACTTGTCAATTGGTAGGTTGAAGATTTCGTGGTATAAACCAAACACCTTCTCAAATTTTAGAAGAAAATACATGTTCTAAGAAAAGGAACATTAGAGAGGAACAATCATCAAATTTAAGTGATCCACAACCCTCCATCACTCCACAAGGTGTTAGCAATCAAATTGCAGCTCCCAATGTGCAAGGTCATCCCAAGCCACCTTCTAGATCAACTCAAGTACCTATTGTAACAACCCATTTACAAGAGAAGAATGTGCAAGGCAAGGGGTTGTAGAGAAATATCTCATCTCCATTCAATATCATTGATCAGATGAAGAAAATGAATGTAAACATCTCAATGTGTGAATCATTAGGTATCCCAGGACAAAGAGACTTATTACAAGTCGCTATGGAAAATTGTTCAACATCAAATCAACCACTTAACTAACAAGAAAAGGTTCTTACCAATGTAAGCTCTATAAATAAAAAATCAAGGAAGCCACCAAGGTAATAATTTGAAGCCACCACCATTTTATATCTCATTGATCATAGGAGATAAGTTAGTACATAATTGCATGATTGATTCGGGAGCAAGTAGCTCAGTTATGCCAAAATAGATAGCTGATCAATTGGGCCTTCAATATGAATTCATCTCTAAAGGTGTGGTGCAATTAGATGGGACAACAATAACAATAGTTGGAGTAATCAAAGATTTGAGCCTCACATTGCATGCATGTCCCAATGTGACCATTTTGCAAGATGTATCAGTCATAGACCTACCACCACTCTTTGCATTGTGCTTGTCAAGAGACTTCACTACCAAAATTGGAGGCTATTTGTCTATTGATTGGTCACACATGCTATTCAGAACAAGATACGAGCTAAGGATACAATTAGATCTGAGCCCATTGAAAATTCCACATAGAGCCTCTTACACCGAGTCCAATCAATTCAAATTGTCTAGCTTTTGATTAGGAAGATATCCGGGAACTTATGAAGTAGATACTAAGGTTGGATGCATTCCGGACTTAACTCTTGATGAATGGGAAAAAAAATACATGCTTTTGATCCTTACAAAGAAATGGAAGAATTTGAGTTAGGAGTCTATTGTTTGCATGAAGAGAATCAACCTCTCCCTAGCATCACCAAGCCGAGATCACAAGGATGATAATGAGGTATGGAAGTTATTCTTTGATGGCTCAAGAAATAGACGAGGTGCGGGAGGAGGAGCTATGCTTGTTGTTGCTCCCTAGGGTACCAAATATTACTAAGCTTTTCGTTTCTAGTTTTCTTGTTAAAACAACACAGATGACTATGAAGCCTTAATTCATGAATTACATTGGAAAAAAAGAGAAGTATAAAAAACCCGTAAGTATTTGATGATAGTGAGTTGATTGTGAATAAAGTTAGAGGAAATAATGTTGCCAAGAGTGATCTACATTGAAGAACTACAAAAATAGGGTATGGTATCTCATCAAATATTTTGAAGCTTTTAGCATCAATTCCATCCCAAGGTAGAAGAATGAAGCAATGGACATGATTTGGAAGCAATTGGGGCAGCATTTGATGTTGTAGAAAGTATCAAAAGTGAGAAATCTCAGCCTCATATCAAGGTGGTTATAAGACCATTGTTCCAGATAACAACACAAGTTGGCAAGTCTTTGAGAATGATCAAAAAATTGTTAATTTTTTACAAGAAGAAGCTGAGTTTTTACTAGAAACGAAGAAAATTAGAGCAAGTGGTATGGTGACCAAGTGGTGCAGCTAAGAAATAACAAATTACCAAAAGGTCTTGTAACTTTGGAGTCAATATTCAACCCAAATGATCAATTCGGAAGGAGAAGGAAAACATCCAAGGTAAAGGGTGAAGATTCATAGCCCATTTTAATAGACAAAGGTAAGACATTGCAAATTGGAAAAGTAAGTACCCCACAAGATAAATATGAATTTGTTCAACTTTTTAAGAATTCCTAGATGTTTTTGCATGGACTTATAAGGATTTAATAGGTTTCAACCCAAGATTGATGAGTATACAATTGAATTAAATGTGAATCCAAGCCTATCGAAAGAAGCAAAGGCGGTGAATCCTCACATTGAACCTCTCACGAGGAAGGATTTGAAAAAGATGATTGAGGCTAACATCATCTTCCCTATCAAACATTCAAGTTGGGTTACAAACTTGGTGCCGGTGAGGAAAATAAATGGAGAAATCAAATTGTGTGTAGAATTATGTGATCTAAATAGAGCATCACTCAAGGATCACTACCCACTTCCTTCAATGGAACAAATCTTGTAGGTTGTAGCTGGTTCTAAAAGGTTTTCATTGTTAGATGGCTACTCAGGCTATAATCAGATAATGGTGAAAGGAGAAGATCAGTTAAGAACAACCTTTAGTATGAAATGGGGTACATATGCTTACAAGAAGATGCCATTTGGACTATCAAATCCTAGGGCAACATTTTAGTGATCCATGGATATGGCATTCAAAGGCTTAATCAACAAGATAGTGCTGGTGTATCTAGATGATATCACCGTCTTCTCAAAGAATGCAGGAGACCACCTCTGTAGCTCAGGCAAGTATTTCAAATATGTAGAAGATTCAGAGTGTCATTTAATCCAAAGAAGTGTGTATTCTTGGCACACACGGGAAATGTTTTGGGCCATATTGTCTCAGAGAAGGGTTAACAATTGATCGTGAAAGAGTTGAAGCCATCCAAACACTTCCATTTCCACACCACAAGAAATATCTCCAAAGCTTCTTGGGAAGGATAAATTTTTCATGATTTTTGCTGATTTTCCACTCTTGTGAAGCATTTAATAATGATGTTGAAGAAGATTCTTGCATTTAAATGGACAAGAGAAGGAAAAGAGATTTTTGAGGCTATCAAGCATGCAATATCACAAGATCCAACTCTTATCAACCCAGACTTCTCAAAGGACTTCATGTTGTATGATTTTGGAGGATCAAGCACAATCTCTCGGCTATCTTGAAGTACAGGTGAATAGAGAAGGAACAAAACAACCCATAAAATTCTTTAGTCAAACTTGGAATATTACGAAGTAAGGTATTTATTTATTTAAAAGCATTTCTTTGTTGTCATTAGGAGTTTGAATAAGTTTAGACACTTGGTCTTGAACAACAAGATTTAACTACTAGTGTCTCATGTCTTTGGTGTCAAAGAATTTCTCCTAAAAAGGACTTGAATGAGAAGAGAGCAGGTTGGATCACCCATGTAATGGAGTATGATATTGAAATCAAGGTGACCAAGATGGTTTGTGGAAAAGGTTTGTGTGAGAAGCTCACTTCCAAACAACATGATGAATCAAAAGGAGAAGAAGAGGTTGTCCTATTACTGAGAATGATTAAGAACAACTAGATAATGATGCAACCATTCCATGTTGGACTCAAGACTTAGTGCATTATCTCCAAATAGGTTTGTGCCCTCTAGAAATAAGAAAATCAAAGAGGAGATACTTCAGATTATAATCCATTCCATATGCGCTTATTGATGGTGTCTTGTTCAAGAAAGACATCAATAGTGTTCTATTGAGATGCATTGAAACATGTCAAGTTGGGAAGATATTACATGAGTTCCATGATGGAGAAGCAGGAGGCCACTTTGCTCCATGAGTAACAAATCTCAAAATCATGAAGGTGGTTACTATTGGCCTATGATGTTTAGTGATTCCTACTCATGGATCAAGAAATGCAAGAAGTGTGCATTCTTCACAAGGAAAGAAAGGTTAGAAGCCCGACCCTTCATCCAATTTCAGTAGATCAGCCATTCATGCAATGGGGATTAGACTTCATTGGAGTGATCAATCCAAATTCAAGTCAAGGACACAAGTGAATACTTACGGAAATAGACTATTTCACCAAGTGCATCAAGCAAAGTGGCACTTAAGGAGGAAAATGAATCTAATATCTTGGATTTTATGAAGGGATAGTCACTAGGTTTGGAGTCCCTGCCACTATCATATTAGATAATGCATTGGAATTTCTTGGTACAAAGATCACCAAATGGGCTATCAAGAATGGTGTATACCTCAACACTTCATCAAACTATTACCCTCAAGGTAATGGCCAAGCGAGTCCACAAACAAAAACTTACTAAGAATCATCAGAAGGAATCTTGATGAGAATCAAATAACTTGGCACAATATCTCAAATCATCTCTATGGGCTGATAGGATCACACCCAAGAGGTCTATAGGCAGCTCACCATTCAAGCTTGTATACGGAAAATAAGTAGTTCTACCTATATCACTTGAGTTATAGAATTGGAACTCATGAAACAATTGGAACTAGCTGAATTTGAACCCATGGAAATAGGTATAGAGCTAATGGAACTAGAAGAAGTAAGAGAACATGCAATGTAAACTATGGAGAAGGATAAAGCATTGATAAAAAGAGATTTGATAAGAAAATCTAAGGCCAGGACATTCCAAGTTGGAGACTTGGTATTGAAGTGGGATGTTGATTGTGCAAGGCCAGGAAAGCATTCCAAGTTTGATGCCATATGGAGTGGCCCATACATGATCACTCGAATGCAAAGGTAGCAATGCCTTCCGGATGGCTAAATTGGATGGTGAAGAATTTTAGATTCCAGTCAATGGGATCTATCTCAAATAGTTCTACTAAAAGGAGAATTTCTCACCTTTGTACATATTAGTCTAGGATTTCCAATTTCTCTAAGTGCTCATGCACATTTTTGCTATTGTTAGAATAGGTTTCATTTCCCTAAGTGTTGGTGTACATGCTCTATTGCTTCTAGTGTATGCTTGTATATAGTTCATCTCACTCCCGTAAGAGAATTTGCAACCATAAGAGGATCAAATCATCAGATTATCAATATTGGGGTAGGTTCAAGTGTTGTCATTGCATTCCAATAGATAAGGTTTTGTAGAGCATCAAGTGAGGGAAAAGCTTCCAAGTTTTGGGAAATTTTCTACTCTCACAAACCTTGACTTCAAGGTTCTCTCACAAAGGATGAAAGTGCAAGCAATGGAAGGCAATACCGAGTCAAAAACAATAGTGTTTCAATGAATCAAGGATGCATATTTTCAAGTTCTAGATCAGATTTTAGATTATCAAGAAGACTCCATGCCCAATGAATTGCTACATGCAGCTGTCCATACTTCATCTGATAGGAAGATAACCCGCTGAGTCACCAAATTGTTGTCCAAAATAAGCTCATGCTTAATTTTTGTCAACTAACACCATTTTCCCCCTTTTAGTGCTTAAATATTATTTTTACATATTTTAAGTACTTAAAGATTCCCAAAATCATCTTCATCAGATAGGAAATTTCTTCCCCTTTCGAAAATATAAAGAAGTCCTTCTAACTCTTCATATTTTGCAAGTTGTGGGCTGGGAGATTTTTGTAAATTTTCCAATTTTGGTCTTGGGGGCATGGGGGACTTTTTAAAAATTGAAAATGGTGCAATTTTAAATTTTGGGCCTTGGGGTCCATTTTGCAAATTTGCATTTTCATCGTCTCTTATGTGGATCAATGTAAATTTTCAAATGGGTATAACTTTTGACCGGTGCTCGAAATTCTAAAAACTTTATATCGAGGGAAAGGTCTCGACATCCTATACACCATGGAAGCCTTAAATTTTAATTTTGGTAGAGTTAGATGGGTGAAAATAGGAAAACATAGTCGGATCCAAAAAGTGAAGTTCCAAGCATCCCAATCACCGATTTTAATACAATATGGTTTGATTTCTTCTCCAACAAGCTAGAGTACATTGGGGAATGGATTTTAGAGGTGCCCATGCCTTTTCCAGATCATTTAATGAATTTTTTTGTGGGTGGGAGAAAAAATCTGAGTTTCTCTTCTTTCTCTCTTCCCTCCACAATTCTATATATTGTAAACACTTCTCATTTGAGAGGGGGATATTTTGGGATGTGGGGAAACTCTATAAAATTTATTTCTCAACACCATTGAGCTGCAAACCCTCTCATGGGCTCTATAAATGAAATTATGCCTTTATTATACAAATGTAATGGATCTGTGTATATTCATGGAATAGTAAAATTTGTGTTTTTGGGCTCTATCTTAACCCTTATATTTATTTTATTGTACTCCCTTGCCTCTCTATTGCTGCTATTATTTTTTGTGCATACTTCATTTCATTTACAAGTTTATGATGTTGTGTTTCATGAAGATTTTTTTGGTGAATGTAGATTTGGGATTGTGTCACACTGCTCGGCCTCTTCCAACTGCATTTTCTTCTCACTCTCCCTCAAAGAGGATATCCCAGTCCTTTTCTTGGTGCTATCACCTCTTTAGCTTAGGATTTCATTTATTTTTAAAATCTTCTTGACCTGTCTCCTTAATAAGTTAGAGTATATTTTAGAGTAGATCCTCTACAAATTGTATGTGTGCACATGAATTGGAGAATAGTTCATCGGAGATCTCTCCCGATTGAAAAGTCCCACACTTTGGGAGAAGCTCCATGTTATGTAATCACACTGGGAGTCTCAACCCATCGAGTTGTAGACATTCAGGGGTGCTATGATTACGCATCAACATAGTCATAATGTACTATTTTGGGACATATAACCTATTTTCTCTCCTTTCAATCTCAAAAACATCTCACATATTCCATCCTCTTTTGTTATTGATACATTGCTATTTTTAGTACATTTCTATTTTATCAGGTTGCTTTTAGGGGACCTATTATTTTGGGAAAATTGTTGTTTTTTGTTAT
Organism: Taxus wallichiana var. yunnanensis; assembly: GCA_018340775.1. Classification (NCBI taxonomy): domain Eukaryota; kingdom Viridiplantae; phylum Streptophyta; class Pinopsida; order Cupressales; family Taxaceae; genus Taxus; species Taxus wallichiana. The sequence goes on from CM031243.1 coordinate 459,879,129, forward strand.
GATTGTCATTTTATAATCTTTGTGACTTTCCTAGATGATCAAATTTGTAACTCCGAGGAATTATTATTTTTAGCATGTGGGGAATCATAGAATATGCTATTTTTAGTAAGTGGTGAAAATGGCCTCATTTTTTGATGGGAACAACATTTTTGGATTTGTCTCTTCATCACGATCTCGTGCTCGAATTTCACTTGGTTTCACCCAACAGACGCTTGGAAATAACAAATGATGAATTTTCATGGTAAAGCTTTAGGTACAAATCTACTAGGGAAGCCATTAATGTAATCACCAAGATTTTGACACGTTATTTGTACAAACTATTATTGTAATTAAATAGAATCAATCGAGATAGGTTTTGCATTTACAATTTATGTGCAAAAATCGGTTTGATCGATTGCCGATAAATGAGAAATATGATGAATGAGAGCCAAAGAAAAAAAGTGAGTTATTATTCCAGTTAATAATATAAGCCATCATTTTATCTTCCATTTTTTTCATCTTGACAACCTTTTAAAATAAGGAATACTGTAAAAAACCTTATCTCAATCCATGGTCCCGATTGTGAGATATGAGCATTTCACCATTTTGGTTCATGAGGGTTTCTAACATTGAATGAACATGGTGCCAAGAAAAAGTGATGTTTTTTTCTATAGAATAAATGGAGTAAGTGGAAATGACATGCAAGGAGAGATGGAGGTGATCGAATCAACAATAATGGAGGAGAGAAAATTTTCCCACAATGAGCTTCATGGATTGACAAGTAAGAAGCAACGAAGCAACAATGAAAGTTAAAAAATTAATTTATTTTTCATCTTGGACATGGTGAAATTTTTTATCCCAACAATTCCAAATGTTTTGGATGGTTAATGAAGAAAAAAGTGTGTCCCTTTCCCATTGGGTCATGTGGCGTTGTTTGACTAGATGGATATGAGGGCTCAAAATTAGTGCATGGGGGCTAAATTGGCTTAGTTATGCTCAATAGAGGTCATATGAAGGTCCAGAGGCCTCAAATGAGGTTTGGAACACTTATTGTCTCAACCATCCAAAAAATTTAGGATTTTTGGTGCAAAAATTCCGCCACATTATAATTGGTCCATTTTTTCCCTAAAAATGGTTGACTCTTTACCTTGTGGAACAACTTGTCGGAGGAATAACTTGAGCTCCTAGACGTATTTTTACATGCTTATTTATAAAATATTTAATGGAAAATGCATTTTTAATATAATTGGGATGGTATAACACCTTGATTATTCTTGAAACACCCTAAAAATAGATTTGTCTTCAAGCTCAAAGGTTGTTCATGCTTAAAATAGGTGTGGATAGTAACGTCCTAAGTCTTGTGAAATAATTGAAAATGAAGTACTCTAGAGATATGAATTAAATTTATAATGATATTTATTTTTTCTCCTAACTCCTTACGGAGTTCTCGAGAATCGCATCATGAAGCTCAAGAGCTGTTTTCACACTATGTGTTACTTCACCCTCCAAGACCCACTTTTGTTAAACCGCTCCAAAATCTAAACCTTCCCAGATTCTTCCAAAATCAATTGAAAAAAATTATAAGCTCTATGATACACCTATTTGATGAGTTTTATTCCTTCTTCCTACTCTTGTGTGTGTGTACCAACCTCGAGAAGACTAGAGAATAATTTTTCCTTAAGCTTTTTAGAGATCATATCTTGAAAGATTTTGTCTTAGAAGTGCTTAAATATATTGAATATCAATAAATCACCTATGGAAATGACAACACAACACATTACAAAATTTACATAGATGGGATAGGAATGACACGAGGGTTATGGTGACTTAGAGGAAGGCTCAAGATGACCTTTAAGAAACAAATTTCACTATAGGGTATGGTTGTCATGCTTTCAATTTGAATTTTTGCTTGAAAAAACTCATGAAAACATTTATTTCTTACTTGGGGACATGTTGTGGATCAACCCATAAATGAGGACATGAAATGATAACTCCACGATGTCAATTCATAACATTGACCAATGCCTTATCCATTGGGATTTAGAGAAACACACAACTTGTAAGAGATAGACAAGAAAGGAGGAACACACACCACATGAAAAGGAAATATACACACAACAAAAAATGGAAACACATCTAAATTACCTATGGTATAATACAGAGGATAACCTACTTTCACTAAAGTGCTCTTCTCTTTAAGAGGTTACCCTGAATGGATAGCACTTGATTGTTGATGCTCCACGAAGCCATTTATTAGTTAGAGAAAGTAGTCTCCTTTTCTCAATTGCTTATAAAATCTAGATGCTTTCATGATTTTCTATGTAATTTATAGGATAGATTCTACATGGGCTTCTTGATGCTCATACATTCTCTTAGATATTCCATTTCCTTTGTTCTCTTTAAAAATATTTTGAGTACTAGTTTGCCTTTCGTGTTCACCCACATTATTGATATCTCATTGAGTATCTTGTTGTTGCTCCAAGGTGGTTTTAGTTCAAAGTTTTGAATCTTCATAGATGTTTTCATTCTAGCATTCATGTTCATTCAAATATTTTATGAAAATATCCTTGAACTCATATTTTTTACCCATATCATTGTGTGGTATTTGAATGTTGAATGGAGGATTAAAAATAACCTCACATTCATTGTGTAAGGCCATTGCACAAGCTAAGAGGTAAAGACTTAGCTCAGGATTTCCTTTGTCTTCTACTGCTTCAATAATTTACTCTACCAAATATTTCTTTGAAACTAAAAAAATTTCACTTTTACCCTCATTCGAAAGATCTACATCTACGAAATTCAAGGCGATCATCGAAGGCATTACTTCATTATCTTTATGATCATGAAATTATACTACTTCTCCATCTAGATGAGTCTCAAATTTGATGACTTCAAAATTCTTGGTTTTAATTTTATAATCATGGAGAGAATCTTCCTCTTCAAATGGAAAAGAGACAACTCCACCTTCATCATTGTATCCATTATCAATCGGCTCTGTGGGGGACATTAGATTATTGAATTTTCTTCACTCCATCATGAATAATTTATGAATCAATTTAACATCTTGGATCAGATTCACACTTGTCTTGTAGACCCATAGCTCGCATCAAGAGTTGAGACTTAGTTTAGGGTCTTCTATCTCTTCCATAACTTAAGAAATTATTGAACCGATTCTCCTTTCAAATATTTCAAGGCCTCATCACAAATTGGATTTGTTTATTTTTCATGGTGGGCATGATCTAGGAATATTCATCTTTCAATGGGAATGAGAACATATCCTCCTTATGGGTAGGCATAAAGTTGGTTTCTCCAGTTGAAATTCACCAAGAACCATTTCCTCTTTTTTTGGCTCACATCATCTGGAAACTCAGGGCTACCCTGTTGTAGCTTAAATTTTCTCAAAGATTCTTCAATATAAATACTCATCTAGGAAGGAATTCTTGGTCCTATCAAGATGGGAATCTCATCCTCCTCTTCATTTTTACAAAAAGCTTCATCCTCCTGTTGTTTTGGTATAAGATGTTGGCTCCTCAATTTCCTAAATTTTACACTATGTACCTCATATTCTATTTTGGAAGTAATTATTTCATGTCTCCTTTACAAAATGTTTGTGGAAGACCAATTCATATGGATTTTCCTCCACAATGTTAGTACAAAGTTCTACCTAGTAGCATTCCGAATGAATTTAGAATGTTTGCTACCAAGATCATCACCGAAACCTTCTTATTCAAAAATTTGGAAAGGTCCACTGTGCATATTTCATGATCCCTACAAGCGGGACCTATTTTGACTCCATGGATTAAAAAGAGCCACTAGGTTGAGTCATGGTGAGTTTGAGGGATTTGACGACCTTCATAAGAATTACATTATTAGAGGCACCATGATCTATTATGGAATTAATCAATATGTATTCCTTGATGAGAAGGGAGACATAGAAAGGGTCAACCTTATGATTATTTGATGCACTCAAGGAAATCATATTATATGATGGAGGAGTAGGTGGGTATGAAATCAAGCCTTTAGAGATAGTGGTCACAATATCGGGCTTTGAACTATTACTCTTGAAATGATGGAAAATATTTAAAAATGATTGGGATGAGTCCGAGATATTTGGTTTTAGATATCGCACCTAGTCCCATTGATATGTTCTATGATGTCGTAAGGAGCATATGTGGATAGGGGTTAAGGACATTACTTTAGAAGTTGGGACATATTTGGAAATAGGGGTAGATGTTTGGGGAAAGATGTTTATTTTAAAAGGTACATTAGAAATTTTTAAGTACTAGATTATGTAGGTGTGGATTTAGAGTTCCAAGAGGCATTGGAAGACTTAATTTGACTTATGGGAGCTCTCTTATTTTCTATAGGATTTTGTTTCTCAAAGTGTGGACTCCATGCAAGATGGAAATGGAGATCATTGACTGATTTTTTTTTTCGTATAGTCACCATAGGAGGATCATCGCTATTTTTCTATGGAGTAGTAGAAAAGGAAGTGGGATCCCTTTTGAGATCGAGAGTGAGTTAAAATAACACATGAGAAACTAGATTCATATTTGTTATCATCATCATCACCTCAAGAGTACTAACAAATTGTATTTGTACATTATTCTCTACTTCTTCAACCTCTAGGAAATTGTCATTTACACTTTATCATTCAAGTTCTTATTCATCTTCTTATGGTCTACAACTTACGTTGACAAGTGGAGCCTCTAAGGAAAGCCTTCAAGGTAATCCTAAAGTATGATTTATGTTATTACTTTAAGGAGATACTCATTCAAATGTATCCCTCTTCAATGATGTCATTTCATTTACCAATTTCTGCACCAATGGATCCGTTATGTCATCTTTTTGATGTTGAGATTTACCCTTTTAAGGGTTATTGATCTTCCTAGATAGGATGAGGTCATCTTTAACTTTGATGGCCATTCATTGTGCTTGTGTGAGATATCTTAGTTAGACCATTCAGAGAAAGAATCCTACCTCCAACATTTGAGCATAATGAAGAATATTTTTATGTTGTTAGCAGGAGGGCGCATCTTCAAGAGGTATCATTTGAGTAGCTTATTGTAACAAGCTACATAGTCTCTCATAGCTGAACTAGATCCTTTCTTCATGAACCGATTATACCAAAAGATCCTGACAATCTTCATTTGATTTCAATCTTTCCTCGAAGGAAATCTTGTTATCATCCCAATATATGATTAATCTAGCTGGTAGAAGGTACAACCACTATGTTGTTTCCATCTTGAAGTGACTCCAAAAAAAATACAACAAATTTTTTGTGTTTGATTATGAGAATTCCACAAGATGTGGTGAAGGTGGAGATGTCTTCTTCAGTAATTTTTGTGCCATCACCTTTGAAATTTGGAAAGTTCTTGTGGGAGCCCATTGGTAGATCATGAAGTGGTGGTGTGAGAGAAAGCTATCTTGTATTTCTTCCCCATGGAACAATGGGTTGGGGTATTTCTCCTTTGTATGCCATTGATGCTTACGCTTTGGATTTGATTCTTCTCTCGCTTATACAAATTCTTCTCTCGATTCTTCTTCTAGTTCTCATTCTTTTCATCTAGGAACATAACACTCAATGGTGGTTGAAAGAAGGGAGAATTCATTGAGGGAGTATAAATAGTCATTTTAATGGGATTACTAGAGGTTACCACTCCAAGATTTGGATGGAGATGAAGCTTGAGAGAAAAAGTAGGGGTTATCTCGATTTTTTCTTGTTTACTTTGTAAATCCTCAAAAGTGGGATCAAAAACTCCTCCCAATCTATTCAACCTGGTGTATCTCCTTTCTATTAGCTTTAGGAAAATATCATAATACAAATAATAAAGGACACTATGAAATATGAAAGTTCACTTGTAGGAATTGACGGCGTGTCTTTCAACAATGGATTTCAATCAACTCTTTTTGTTTGTTTTTCAAAAAAAAAATATTTATTTTTGGAATATTTTTTTGTATTTTTGTGATCATAATTTGGGTGCAGAATGCTTCCAAGTCTACCCCATGGTTGATGCCAAAAAAAATTTCTAAGAATTTTTTTTGGGTGGAAAAATCGGTGGAATTCTTGCTAACTTCTTCAGGAATCTCAGTCCCTCTACTTGAATGGTCTAACTCTATGTTTACATGTTTGGTGAAATTTAGTTTCTACGGAGATTAGAAAAGGGAGTGAGAAAAGGGAAAGGATTAATGTCGTAGGTAGGAAATCAACATCCTACATACCATTAATAAAAAAATTCAAACACACATAATATTAGAAGAAGAAAATTGTGTAAACAACAAAAATACCAATTAATATTTATGAGCACAAAGTATTAGTAAACCTCCTAGTCAAATTTTTAAAAAAATCCTTTTTCTTCATTGATGCTTGAGAAAAAATGTACATAGAAAGAGTGGGAAGAACTTAGAGATGAGAAGTAGAAGAAATGTTATCTATTTACTTCTTCACAAGGAATACTCAATCATGAACTCACAAAATTGAAAACCTTTAGAAAGAGGGTTTCATTACATTATATAGACATTAGGAAGACTTTTTTCTACCCCCACGTGAAATTTTACTTTTCATTTCAACTCGATGACTTTTGATCTTCCAAGAAAAGAACATTAAGTCCTCTTTCATAACATTAACTCCTTTACCTTGTGGAGCAACTTGTTAGAGGCCTAACTTGAGCTCCCGGACATCTTTTATCATAATTATTTATTTGAAATTGCATGGAAATATCCTTCTCCAAACTATGGAGATAGTTTCATAACTTGATTATTCTTGAAATACCATGAAAAATATCCTTTTATCGGCCTCAAAGGTTATGCATGCTCAAAAGAGGTTCAGGACAGAACCGCCCAAGTATTACGAAAAGAGTGATACCACCATACTCTAAAACTCGAATTATATTTGTGAAAATATTTTTTTGGCTCCTAACTCCTTATGGAGCTCCTAGAATTGCTTCCCAAAGATTAGGAGTTATTTTGCAATTTGCAAGTACTTTACTCTCTAAGATTCACTTTTGGTAAAACTACTACAAAACTTTTGAAACTTCCCGATTCTTCCAAATTTGAAAAAAATCCTATCTCTCGATACAATCATTGATGATTTTTAGTCCTTCATCTCACTTTAGGGGTGTGTACCAACCTCAGGAAGACTAGAGAATAACATTTCCTTAAGTTTCTTAGAGAGCATGTCTTGAAATATTTCATCTTGGAAGTGCTTTAATACACTAGATATCCCCAAATCACGTATGGATATGATGAAACAACACATAATATTATTTATAAAAATGAGATAAGATTGATATGGGGGTTAGGATGACCTAGAGGAAGGCTCGGGATGACCTTTAAGAAACATGATTCACTGTAGGGTATGGTTATCATGCTTTCAGGTGTAAATTTTTCCCTTGAAAAATCATGATAACAACTCCTCAATGGATTTTTTGGTGTATGGCTTAGCTCCACTAATATCCCATTATAGGAGCAACGTTCCTCAAAACTCACAACTCGACTCTGTGGTAGTGACTATTGAGCTCTCCTCCTATATACAATCCTAAATAAAGGTCTAAACACCTTCTTGTGAATGTATGTGGAATAACCTTCCATCAAAGTTCTATGTTTCCTTCTCATGACAACCTAAGGGAAAGAAAAGAACCCAAAACAAGCAAATGACCATTAAATAGTCTAAAAGGTTCCAAACTCCACAAAATTACAATGTCTTAATGAATGAAACAATTTGGTTTTAATTTTTTTATTATTATAATTGTTTTAATGTTAAATTATTATTATTTATGGTCTAAATCACGTGATATAAGTATGAAGTTGCAAAGGACAATTGGATGAAAATTGGGTGAAGCTTGTCATCGAATGGCATTTGAGCTTAAGCTCCCGCTAATGGAGTCAACACCTCGAAGGTGGGAGGGGCATTATAATTCTAAGTAATTGAAGTTTTATAGTTTTAACTTTCTCCTTATGTTGGTACACAAACCTGGAGAGTGTCACATGTTTCTTTTTCTTTGTTGGTTGTTTCTAGTGTTGGATGAATGCTTTCATGCATTGCTTGAAGTATGTAGAAGATGGATTTTCCATATTTCTCTCTCTATTCTTTCAGAGATATTTTTCCACCTATAAGAGTGCATTATATGTTCTTTGGATCTATAGGCCATGTGTACCCATTTTTAAATTTTTCTTAAAAATCTAGGGATCTAAACAATACCGTCATTGTTAGATGCCAATACTCTTGGTTTTTACCTGTGAATAGAGGAGTCTATGGACATGAAAGAGATACGTTGGACATCTAATCCATTTAATTTCTACTCTGATACCAATTTGAAGGAGATAAGTAGATGAATAGCAAAAATACATAATAAAAGACTGCGCAATAGAAATAGAAAATAAAATTAGAACCTTTTGCATTATTGTGTGCTTCTTCTTATTCCTTTGCTTCCTTCGTTAGAAAAATGATTACATGTGTCTCATATTTATAAAGGGTTTAACACCAAAATTAGAGCATGCAAACAATCTGCTTTCTCCAAAAAATAGAATAAGAAAACAATTTGTTTTATTTATATTTTCTTAAATTTCATAATAAAACTAGGCTCAACTATTTATTTAAAATGAACATATAATGCTATAGATGCATGCTTTGAATGCAACCGATGTTTGCCTAAGAATAGATTAGGCAATGAAATTATCTCAATTGTAATAAGTAACTACCTAGCTTATATAAGGTATAAACTAGCATTGACATTTCGTTGAGTTTTTGAAGGATGTTATACAAACAATACTATCTATAGAAAAAAGTCCCAAAGTAGAGGTTATGTACACTTAAAAATTAACTCTAAAACACTAAAGAAATAAACCAATAATTTTTGTTCCAAATGCTATTCAAATATGTAAGATATTGATAAGTCTTTGGGACTTCTACAAAAGAATGAAAATAGTGTGAAGAAGAATTTAGTGGCTAGAAACACAAAAATACAATATACAAATAGTGGAAAAGATGAGGAAACCGCGTGTTTTCGGAAGTGTGTAGGTTCGAACATTTGGGGCAGCCATTGTAGAATTTAAAGATGCATTTGATATGGTTTGTATGTAAATGCATAATGAATGTAGAAACATTCTCGAGTAGTTTCTATTTTATAGACTGAATTTTTAAAATGCTCAATTGTAAAGTATACTCTTATAAGTCAAAAAATATTTAGTAGCATGTGGTTTATCCAAATTAATTAGTGTTTGTCCCTTACAATTTGTGTAATAGAGAAGGAAAAATCATTTCATCAAGTAATGTGGTTATTCAAAGGTGTGTTGTTTATTGTATTTGGGAGTTCTTTAAGAAAGTCTAAAATTATATTTGGTAGAAAATAAGAGTAAAATTATTTGTTAGGTTCATTAGGTTAGGAATGTGCTAGGATAGATTAAGAGATTCATTTTAATCTATAAAAATAGATTATGAATAAATTCGAAAAAAGCAAAGTGTGAGATTATGCTCACAAGAAGTCATTGCCCCACTTGTGTATTAATATAAAATAATGGACATGAGAATTATAAAATACATAATAATAGAACAAAAAATAATTTAGACAAAGTTTATGGGACTCACTAGCCACAATCACCACCTTAAATTGGAAGGGACCAACAAATTAATCTCTTTCAAATGTAAGCTTATTACTAAAATATGTGGATCAGCTGGCCACAATCACCGCCATAAATTTGAATGGACCAACAAATTAATTTTTTTGAGTGTAAGATTATTACTTGTATTTTTATAATTTCAACAAAAACAAAATTTGGAAATGAAATTTATTTTACAGATAATATTTGTTTAAAGTTAAAGGGTTTGGATTCCATTCCAAAATGTAAAAACAATATATAGGGTATGACTTTTAGCAGTAAGATATGTATTTAAATGCAATTTATAAAACAATAAGAATTATCAAATCAAAAATGGGGGCAAAAGTGAATTAATAAAACATACTCAGCTATAGGGAAAACTCCATCGATTTACTCACATCAACCACATCAATGAAATATTAAAATATTAAACTTATACCATAAATTAGTAATCCCTTTGAAATCCCTAGTTTAGGACAGCTATATAAATGAGGTATTTTTAATCCCACCATACTAACCCTTTGAAATCGTTCGTTCATGATTCAAAACTCAACTACTAACCATAGAGTTAATCAACCACGAGAGAACAGATCTGTACCACATAATTCTACTTTGCATTGAAGGTACAAACCTAAACCAGAACCATTCAATAATAGGAAATTTGAAGCAGCAAGTATTCTTTGGATAAAAACCCCATCGGCATAATTATAAATATAATTTGGTGCTACAATTTATTATAGTTTATTGTTAGGGCCACTCCATATATATATCTAGCAATATTGAGTATATATTATTTGCAGCTGCAGGAGTCGCAGGAGCAATTGGAACCACACTTGCAACCATTCTCTCCTGCAACAGTAACAACATCATCCACATGCCTGCTTCATCGCATCACAATTAATACATATGGTCAGTTATGAATGAACCAACAGTAAAACACCTGAGAAGCACTGCTATTAAGATGAATGGATTACCCCATTTCAAGACTGCTAGCTAACACAATAAGCTTTCCAACAGATTCTTCCCCACATCTGCAACACAATTTTTTTTTAGAACAAAACAAGTTTTGCAAATTAAAATTGAAAGTTGTTTAGCTCTTTTCTTATTCTAAATTTGTTGTTCATGATCTAAAAGTAGCACTCTATTACCCGTTGCATCCACTGCCACAGCTGCAGGCAGATCCACATCCACACTTTCCTCCACAGCAAGACATATTTGCAGTGATGATTTGTGCACAAGATGACATGATTTTAAAGAGCCAGAAGGCATAACTCTCAGTTTTTTCCTTCGTCACTAATGACGTATGCAAAATAGTCATAACTGAGCATGATACCCATTGCAAATTTTATATTCAAAAGTTGTCAACTTCCATTATCGCAATCTCCTCCACGCAAATGGCTTCTACATTTTTAAATTTTAAAAATGTTTTGAGCCGTTGAGATATCTTATTTTTCATTGCGGATGTGTTCAGATATTGTATTGTCATCACGAAAGCAATGTCTGGAATATAGCTAGCAAACAAAAGTACCAGATACCAGCTTAATAATAGCCTAAAAATTAAACAGTGACGTTTAGAGTTTAGAAACGAAGTCTAAGCTAATGATCAAGTGCAAGATTTTTTTAAATTATAAGGATTAAATAATGTTTTTGGTAAGTTGGTGCAGTTCATGTGGACTGTTAACATTTAAAACTTCGAAGGTCATTATAGGATCTCTATAGATTATGTGTGAAATGATGTCCAATTTGGTGGAGGCCAAATTTATAATATAGGCCACTTTTTAATTTTGATTAGGTGAAAAATGTGGTTTTTAAGGGCACCAAAACCCACAATACATAATAGCAAGATGTTACAGGAGGAGATTACGATAAAACAATGAAGATCAAGAAAATTTGCCTCTACCATGGGCAAAGGGGAATTACTAAAACATTCCCACACAGTCATCTTAACTATTTTGAATGTAGTACAAATTTAGGAAAAAAAAAAAACACACAAATCATCCTATGGTGTGAGATTTAAGAGTCATTTTGGAAGGAGCTGCCATTAGGTTAGAAGAGTTTCTTTTTATTGTTTTGGACCATTCATCCTCGTTAGAGTTCATATATTATATAATTTATAATATAGGCATATAATCAATTATATTTTATTCCATTTATTTCTTTATATATTTTTGTTTCCTTTAGTTTAAGTTTGTTGAAAGGATTTCTATTTATTTATCATATATTTCATATAATTTTATTAAAATTGTTGTAATTTGATGAGTGAGGATAATAGTTTCATATATCAATTCATTATGGTACAAATCATTCTAAATAATTGATACAAAAAAATTATTAAATAGGATCAACATTAGTATTTGGATGACTTTCACACATTAGATGTAAGTATTTCACTAAAAAACTTATTAATTTAAATATATGTAATATTCAACATTGTAATCTCCTATATATTTATCTTGCACATATGGCATCCCAATCATAAATAAATTATAACTCTTGAGTAGAATGAAATTATACACTAGACTAATATCATCCGTAACAAAATAAAAATGTCAAATGGTTAAAAGAAGCAAACTAAAAAAACATATTCTAGTAGAAAAATAATATGATAATAAAAAAATTGTAGTTATCAATAGTTGCATATTTACAAGATTTATTATTTTATATTAGAAGATATTAAATAGATAGGTATTTTAAAAATTATATTTATCAAAATTTATGAATGAAAACATTTATTAAAAATATTATTGGATTTCAACTATAATTATGATATTATAGAGTCCTTATAAATAAGAACATTAACTTGCCATTGCTTACAAGTAAGGTAGATGTACACTAACTATTATTTTAGATATTGAAATATTTTTAACACCCTCTCACCTTATGCATTTCGTAACTGCTATCTCGCAACTATTAGTTTAGAGAAAATAGTGTTTATCCAAAGCACATAGAATTTAGATAATATTATTGTAGTATGGGAAGGTATGGAATGGGCTCGAACTCACAACAAAAATTTATGTTTATTAAAATTGATTTTGAGAAAGCTTATGAGAGGATCGAATGACACTTTTTTTTGGCCATGCTCAAAGCGCTTGGATTTTGGCCTACCCTTATCATGATTGTGGCCATGTTTTTTTCTAATGCATCTTCCTATCTATCTCGTGAATGACATTCTATGTGAGCTTTTTGGGTCTTTTCAATCTATTTTCCAAGGTTGATCTTTTGCACTGCTCTCGTATGTGTTAGTAGCTAAAGGAATATCCTACCTTCTATCCAAAGTGCCAATAAATGTGGCTTGGTGAAAGGGATTTAACTTCCATAATTACCTCTACTCAACTCATTAATAGATATTTTGTGTATGATTCATTTGTTGCCATAAATGAAGAAGACATTAATCTTCAACAATATTTCTTTTCCTAGATGTTAATTTCTCACCTCATGTTTTAGCATTCAATGGAAAAATACTAAGTGCTACAGAGAATCTTCTTGTAGTGCCCACTTCCCTTTGATACATTTTGATACCAATCATGATATTGATTATATGGACTTGATTATGGACCTTATTATAGTATGATGATAGATGTTAAATCATGGATTATTATTGACTTGATTCAGCTTATGATGCATGATCGATTATTAGAGGCATTTTGGATATTGATGATGATATACTTGTTTGACATGGTTATGTTATGGATATTGTGAGTAGACCTAGAAATGGAAATTATTGGATGATGATATAGTTGTTGATAAAACTGTAAATGATATTGTTAGATTGCTTTGATGTTGTTGTGATTCATATATCTAGATGATTTCAAAAATTATATTAATATTATTTTGGATGTTCTGATATGGCCACGAGGCCAAAGGAGGTATTTGTTTTTATAGGTTAAAATATCACAACAAACATCGGGGGATTGGAGACCAACCACATTGGAATTCTAGATGAATTCAACAAGGTCACCATGGCAACTTGTTTTGTTTGTGTATGGTTGTTTTATTAGGGGTACCCATGGGGGAACCACCTTTAAATGTGACCAAAGGGTTATGTGTATTTATTTATTTGACCCTTTTTTTTTTATGTTGCATGTGTTTATTTTGTGATGCTTTTACACCTTTCTTTAATTATTAAATGGTGTGTAAATTTTGTGAGTAATCATATTGTTAAAATAAATAAATAAAATATGTCATAAGAAGGTAATTAATGAGAGTTGTTGGCCATGATTTAAAGTGATATAAATATGTGTAAGAGATATGTAACTAATGTGTAAGTTAACTATTGAGTGAGAAACACTCCACCTTCTTGGAAATTCGAAATTGTCCTTGGAGGCTGATTTTGGAGGCTTGTGGGACAAGTTAAACTTGTCCCATACCTCTTAAATTTATTTACCAACCATACCTACGGTTGGAGAGTTGAAATTTTAAGTTTATAATATTTTTGAGAAGGCAATTTGTAGGTTTTAATTACACTTTTCTTACATGTTGTAATTTCAGTCCTTTGGGGTGTGGGTTTGTTTTTAGAGTATGTAAGTAAACCTGTCATATTATTCACCCACATATTTATTACACTTTGGAGAATTAAGTTGACCTTGTGTTGGGGTTGAGGATGTGTGATGTGTCATCCTACATGGATCCACCTCATCCTCTTCCCTTCCTCTTCTATAAAATTTGATTTGTTTGCCTTATTTGGGGTTGCTTCACTTTGGAGACTTGCTTCTTGGGAAAATTATTTTGCTGTGCTTGGGAGCTCTTGCTTTTGGAGTAGTTGGAAGATTGTGGAATACTTGTGCTTGGTTGATTTTTGGATTGTTTGCTTGGAAACAACTGCTATTTGGAACTTGGGAAACTCCATCATGGAGAGGTAGGAACTTGGCTCTTGAAATGCTCTTCTTGTATGAATGTAAATGTTAATGTATGAATGTTTGGTATGTTGTGGGATGTTGGGTAGATGGCCTAGGTATGGTGTAGGAGAAGACTATGGGGTTTAATTTGTGGGAGGCACAAGTGTGTTTTAGGGAGGTATAAGTGTGGAGGGAGTTGGGATTTGGGTTCCACCTTACAAAGAAATAGCTTGCATTTCTTTACTCGTTATGGGGTGCCATAAGAGGTTGGGGAGGCATAAGGAAATGTGAGGAATAAGGGGTACTTTGGGGAGGCATAAGGAATGTCATGGTGATGTGATATACTATATTTTGGTAGTTTGTAATTTAGGTGGTGATACCCATTTCCCCTTTTGGGAGGCATAAGAAGCATCCCCATAGTTTCTTACTCCTTTGGCTTGCTTGATGAAGCCTTAGTATTGTTTGTCATGTTTTAATGTAGTTGTAAACTACATTCATTTTTGGAACTATGTTTTATTGTGAAAGTGTTTCTTGCGTGTTTTGTGGAAGCTTGTTGTTGCCATGAGTTGGATCACATCTTTTATTACATTGTGGTTGGGGCTTGGGGGCCAATGAAGAAGGATGGCTTCTCCTCTTCATTAGATGTCTTGGTTGGGTGGAGTCATTGCCTTTCCCCTACTCTTTTGTGATTACAACATGTGGGAGAATGAGATATATGCACTTGTTGTTCTGGAGCTGAGAATAAGATAGTTTGATAGTCCCTTGCTGAGATAAAGTTTATTGTAACCTTTCCCACTTGCAGTGGAGGAACTTGTAAATGTTTTGTAATAGAAAGATGTGGTATTGTTTATGAAAGTTGTGAAGTGAAATGTAAAAGAAATAAACTCTATGTTCAGTCTTTGAAAGAATGTGAAAGAATTGTATTTTGTATGATGAACTCGAAGAATGAAAGAAAGGTTGTAAAGTTGTATTTTGGAATCAATAAAGGATTGCATTACCTTCTCAATTTGCGTTGTTGTTTTAATATTGAACATCTAAATGTGAATTGAAATCTCTGTTTGAAAGAAGTAAATGTGTAAGAAGGAAAATGCAGAACTCTGTCTTTTGAAATGTGTAAAGTTGAAAATAAAATTGTATTTTGTTTTTATTTTTGAATGGTTGGAATTGAATCAACTAAATGTATTAGATTTGAATTGGAGCACATTATAATACTTGGAAGAATAAAATGGCAATTAAACCCTTTTAAATTTGATCTCTGCTATGTATTTTCAAATGGCAATTACTTTACCCAAAATGCACAGTTCAAACCTGCAATAATGGAATAATAGATTAAACGATTAAAATGAAGTAGTTTTCCCTAAATGAATCCAACTAGACAAAAATACTTAAAATAAATCTTTCAAAACCTGGCAAAACCGAGTTCAAAGCTTTCACTATTGTTTTTGTCAAAATTGTAAACTTTTCAAATTGGAACTCTATCAAATAGACCTACCTCACAAAATTAACCTAAATCCACCTAAGAACAATTCTCCATGTCTATTTGACATGTTGAGAGAGGAACAAGAACAAATTGAACAAAATTTTATAAATTAAAATTTACCAATTCGGATTGTAAAGCCTAGATCATTTTCTCAAAATTGACCCCTTAAACTCTATCAAAATTTAAAACTAATAAACCCTATGCAAAGAGGATGTCGAGATATTTCTAGAAAGTCCTCATTTTCCCAAAACCGAGCTCTTTATCAAAAGTTATGGCCTTCTGAAGTTTTTCTTCACTTGGCGTAAAAAAAAATTTGGGAAAAATTTCCTGGCGGGCCCATGGGCCCGAATTTTTCCCTCGAGCTTTCGGAATTTTTTTGGGAAAATTTTCCAATTTTTCTCCGCGCCCCACCATCCTGTGAGCCAATCGAGGCTGCCACTGGCACCATGAGGTGTTAATGAGGGGAGATCTATGTTAAACTTAGCGCTCCTAGAAAATTTTTGGAAAATTTTCCAAATTTTCTCTCTGCCAAACCACAACCAATCGAGAGGTTGCCATGTGGCACAATGAGGCATCGAGAGGATCGGGCCTTTTTTCCTTTGAGCTTTAAAAATTTTTGGGAAATTTTTTCCAAGTTTTCCATAGCAGACCGACTCGCAGCCAATCGAGGCTATCACGTGGCATCATGAGGCGTCAGCGGAGGCACGCGGTGAATTTATCCCCTTTTGCCTTCTTCGTGGGTGTGAAACCTTATTTCTCCCACCGCTCTATTTTACCCGATGTTGTCTTAAAAGGAGCCACGTGTCCATAAGCGGGACTCATGGGGGGCGCGGGTGCAAAGTTAGTTTTTCGCCCCGCATAGAAACTTTCCAAAAGTCTCCCCATGGCCCGCCGACCTACCCTTGGGGCAAATTTTCACCCCTGGGCCCGCAGCCCGCTCTTGGGGAAAATTTTCACCCCAAGGCCCGCTAGCCCATAACTTGAAAAATATGAGTTAGGAGGACTTATTTATATCATTGGAAAGGTGAGGAAATTTCCTATCCAATGGGAATAATTTAGGAAATTTTGAATGCGTTAAGTTTGAGAAAAATCAAGTTGAACCTTTAAGCCTGTTAGAGAGTGGGTATGGTGAGGAATTACCCTCTGAACCTTATTGAACCTTCTAACCCTAAAATTTGGACCTTATGACCTCTAATAATTGTTAATAAAGGAAAAGTATGTTCTAGTGAATTAGAATTGTTCTAGAACTTGTTAGTGTCAATTGTTGCCTTGTAACCTGGTTGTAGACTCTTTTAAAAAAAAAAATATTCCATAATTTTCCTAACTAATCCTAGGTTGTTCTTGGGTCTCAAGTGGGTTGTTTTTAGTGGCATTACACTTGGTATCAGAGCAGTGGTTCAAAATCTTGGGCCATTGGGCACACTAGAAAACTTGAGGCATGAACCTTAAACCTAGCACACTTGTAAATCTAGAAAACAACTTAGTTTAGAAATTACATATTTTAGTAAACATGGAAAGTGAATGAAACTTAGAAGGATGAACTAACTCTCATCTTGCTCTGTGTAGGAGGCGTAGACAAGATGAGGAGCCTTTTCACATAGACCTAGGCATACCACCACCAGATCATGTTGTAGCAGCCATCCTACCCAGATTTTGCAGACTCTTCAAGATGTTAATGTCGCTCTCTATGGAAGGATCAATAGGAGGACATGCAGCCAGACATGATAGAGTCACTTCCATTGAGGGTCATGTATCACCTCGACCCCAGTGAGGAACATGGAGGAGAGAATTCCCATGCAGAGTTAGCCAGAGTAAAGTCACCACAGAGGGGACCATGTGTGACTGAAGTTTTGGGGCATAGAGAGAGGTCTCGGAGCCCTAGGCTTAGGGATGAGCATACAGAGAGACCTAGAGGCCGTCAGACCACAGTTGCAGATCACATCAGGGAGATCCTGAAGCTTTGACCATCACATTATTCTAGTGACATAGGTGGATTTTAGGTAGAGGCCTGGTTGGTGAGCTTGAGTGGATGCTTCAAGCTCTATCCTTGTTCTAGCAACATGAAAGCTCATGTTGTGATCCATCTACTGAGGGATGGAGCTGGTGTCTAGTGGCGGACAAAGGAGCAGAAGCTCCATGTTGATTCTGAGACAATTACTGGGAGCTCTTTGAGGAGCATTTAGGAGAAGATATTTGTCATGGAGGTTCATACAACAGTAGATAGATGAGTTCCATGACCTCCATGACATGCATCTCTTACTTTGTGACCGAGTATGAGAGTAGATTTCTGGATCTACTCTAATATGTTGATTACATGCAAGATGAGCAGGTGTGGATCCACAGGTTCATCCGGGGCCTGAACCTAGACATTGAAGGTGCAGTGCGGATCCATTGTCCACAGACATTAGCTGAGGCCGTCGAGAAGGCCTATATAGCAGAGGAGACTCTGGGGAAAGACCCAACAGGCTAGAGACCGAGTCCGGAGCTGCATACAATAGATGTAGGACAACAAATCGAGGGGGTCATTACCTCTTCCTCATGGTGGATAGGGTTCAACACATTCATCTTTTAGACCATACAAAGTAGTAGCAGAAGTCCACCCACCTTATAGACCTCCACGGAGATTTGGCACAGAGAGGTCAAAGCATGGGCCTCCTCCTAAGGGTCCCATTAGGACACATGGTACCCAGAGATCTCACTTAGTAGGAGCTCACTAATAGAGACCTCAACAGACTGCAGCTGGATCATTAAGATCCATACCATAGACCTCTAGAGTACTATTCAAACCTACTACACAAGGGAGAGGATCAGGAGGTTGTTTTGGTTGTGGTGTTACTAGACATTTTTGGAGAGACTACACACGAACCCTAATAACAAGGGTAAGACATAGATCTAAGAGCCTACTATTGGTGATATGGGGTGCATAATCATAGGATGTATGCAATGGTCGAGAACCCCAAGAAGAGCACCAGAGTATAGTTATTGAGACCACAGTGTAGCATTGGTGGTATTCCTACCTCCATTTTGTTTGATTCTAGTTCTTCTGATTCTTTTATTGCACCATCTTTAGTAGAGTGATGCAATGTGTAACTGGTGGTAGTTAGGCAGGGAAATAGTTGGGTTATTAAAATGGCTTTCGGACCCAGATCTCTGTAGAATCCTTAGTTAAGGAGTGTGTGGTGGATTTGGGACCTTTCACCACTACCTCGGATCTCTCGTATCCTTCCTTTGGGCTCTTATGGAGTCATCTTGGGTATGGATTGGTTGTCTACACATAGGGCTAGGATGGATTTTTACCACAAGATCATATCTTGTGTAGATGATTTGGGAGTTGAGTCGGTGATTTCAGGGGTCAAGAGACCCATTTCTATTCACACCATCTCTACTATGCAGCTTAAGCAGTGTGTGTGATGGGGTTGTCAGATGTATGATGTGTATGACATAGTGTGATGAGATCGAGGATGGGTCTAGTGGACCATCACTAGATGATCATCCCATTTTGAGAGAGTTTGCAAATGTCTTTCTAGGGGAGCTACCGGGGTTACCACCCCACCACGTTCTAGTTTCCAGGAGCAAGAGCCTATCTCACGAGCACCTTATAGGATGATACCCAGAGCTCTGTGAGCTCAAGTTGCAACTTGAGGGCCCTTAGAGAAGGGCCTAATTTTTCCTAGTGTATCCCCTTGGGGTGCACCGGTGATCTTTGTAAAGAAGAAGGATGGATCCTTGAGGTTGTGTATTGATTACCACCAACTGAACAAAGTAATGATCAAGAATCGTTATCCCCTTCCGCGTATTGATGATTTTTTTATCAGATGAAGGGAGCCACAACTTTCTCTAAGATAGACCTTAAGTCAAGCTATCATCAGCTGAGGATTTTGGAGGTAGACATTCATAAGACCACCTTCCGTATGAGATATGGCCACTATGAGTTCACAGTGGTACCCTTTGGCTTGACTAATGCCCCCACAATGTTTATGAGTTTGATGAATGGGGTATTTAGGACCTTCTTAGATCACTTTGTGCTCATCTTCCTTGATGAAATTTTGATTTACTCACGTATGTGTGAGGAGCACGAGGGCACCTTTTCCAAGTTCTTTAGTGTCTTTCAAGAGTAGAAACTTTATGGGAACTTTGATAAGTGTGCATTCTTTCGACGAAGTGTATTTTTGGGTCATATCATTTTTGGGAAGGTATCACCATCAATCCTTCCAATATTAGAGCTATTATGGATTGGCTAGCACCCACTACTATGACTTCGAGGTGTGTAGCTTCATGGGACTAGTAGCTACTACTAGAAATTTGTTCAGACTTCTCTCGGATTACACACACCCATCACTTCCCTTCAGAGGAAAGGGAAGAAGTTTATTTGGTTGGACAAGTGTGAGTAGGCCTTTAGTACACTGAAGGAGTGTCTCACTACATCACCTATTCTTGCAGTGTTGGATCCACAAGGTGAGTTTTTCATTTGCACGGATGCTTCTTTAGGGCTTGGTGGTGTGTTGATGCAGGAGGGAAGAGTAGTGGCTTTTGAGTCTCGCAAACTCAAAGATTATGAGCTTAATTATCTAACTCATGATATTGAGATTGCATGGAAGTTGTGCACGCTTTGGTTTGATGGAGGAACTTTCTACTTGGTCAGAGATTCACACTCAGGACAGATCACTTGAGTCTTTGCCACCTCTTCACGTAGCCCAATCTCAACACTCATCAGTAGCATTGGATGGAGTTGCTTTGTGAGTATGATATGGAGATAGAGCATGTGAAGGGGAAGGAGAATTGGCTGAGTATGAGATGGAGACATGTGGTTATGGCTACTGAAGTGGGCATAAATTTATGGAGCAGGATCCTTTTAGCCTTCCTCTTGAAAACTTCTACATTACATTTTGAGAAGAGATCGAGTCTCGAGACCCCTCGAGGGATGTTTGATGGTTTCTCACTAGAGGAAAATGGCCTTCTCAAGCATAGAGGTCGATTTATGTTCCTGAGAGAGGGAGGATTGAGGAGAGGGAGGATTGAGGTAGGACATATTGGTAGAGGCACATCGTGCACCCTATTCAACCCATCATGGGGTGAAGAAGATGCACGCTACTTTGAGATAGTTGTATCACTGGAGAGGACTTTGTAGAGATGTGGCTCAGTTTGTGTCACGATGTTTAGAGTGTGAGAAAGTGAAGGCCGAGAATCAGCATCCAACTAGCCTTCTCTTTCCTCATGCTATACCGGAATGGAAGTGGGACACCATTTCCATGAACTTCATTGTTGGGCTACCGATGTCGAGATATCACCACAATGCCATTATGGTCACGGTTGATAAATTGACAAAAGTTGCTCATTTTTCTCTGGTGAAGACCACTTATACAGCTAGTGCAATGGCATGGGTATATTTGGATGAGATTTTAGGTTGCACATGGGATTCTCATCAAGATCATTAGTGACTATGATCCTTTGTATACTTCCCATTTCGGACTACCACGCAAAGACGCCCTGGGATGAGAATCAATTTCAGCACAACATATCACCCTGAGATAGATGGACAGACAGAGTGAGTGAATCAGATTTTAGAGGACATGCTCAGGATGTACGTGATGGATCAATAGTCTAGATGGGAGGAGTACTTGTACTTGGTGGAGTTTGCCTACAATAATAGTTTTCAGAGTTCTATAGGCATGGCTCCTTTTCAGGATTTGTATGGAAAAGAGTGTAGGACATGTCTTAGTTAGGATAGGCTAGAGGATAGGGTTTCTCTTGGACCAGATTTGTTACAGAACATGGAGCAGTAGGTGGTTTTGATCAGACAAAGATTACAAGAGGCACAAGATAGGAAGAAGAAGTATGCAGATCAAGCATAGGGACGGAGTGTAGTTTTGATGTGGGTGTGAAGGTGTTCCTTCATGTTAGCCACACAAGAGCCCTATCATTATAGAAAAGGTTCTAAGTGGTTATCTCCTAGATTCGTGGGTCCTTTTGAGATCTTAGAGCGTATCGGCACTTTCGCCTAACATCTAGCATTGCCACCTAGCTTATCTCGCGTAGATGATGTGTTTCATGTTACAGTTCTTAGGAGATATGTTACAGATTCTTCTCATGTGTTAGATTGGACATCATTACAAGTGCAGGATCAGGGGCAGGTGATGGTGGATCCCATTTGCATCATAGATCATAGGACCCTAGGCCTTCGAGGTAGAGAGGTTGATTAGGTCCAGGTGCAAGTGGGATGGGAGATATGATGAGACGCAAGCTACATGGGAGGATGTTACCTTACTACGAGTTTAGTTTCCACATTTGTTCCAAAGTGACTTCCAGAGGAAGTCAAGTCTAAGGAGGGGATGTAGTGTTCACTTCCCTTTGACACCATTTGATTCTAATCATGATACTGTTAATTATATTATGGACTTGATTATGGACCTTATTATAGTATGATGATAGATGTTAGATCATGGATTATTATTGACTTGATTCAGTTATGATGCATGATGATTATTAGAGGCATTTTGGATATTGATGATGATATATTGTTTGACATGGTTATGTTATGGATATTGTGAGTAGACCTAGAAATGGAAATTATTGGATGATGATATAGTTGCTGATAAAACTGTAAATGATATTGTTAGATTGCTTTGATGTTGTTGTGATTCATATATCTAGATGATTTTGAGAATTATATTAATATTATTTTGGATGTTAAGATATGGCCATGAGGCCGAAGGAGGTATTTGTGTTTTTAGGTTAAAATATCACAACAAACATCAAGGGATTGGAGACCAACCACATTGGAATTCTAGATGAATTCAACAAGGTCACCATGGCAACTTGTTTTGTTTGTGTGTGGTTGTTTTGTTAGGGGTACCCATGGGGGAACCACCTTTAAATGTGACCAAGGGGTTATGTGTATTTATTTATTTGACCCTTTTGTTTTATGTTGCATGTGTTTATTTTGTGATGCTTTTACCCCTTTCTTTAATTATTAAATGGTGTGTAAATTTTGTGAGTAATCATATTGTTAAAATAAATAAATCAAATATGTCATAAGAAGGTAATTAATGAGAGTTGTTGGCCATGATTTAAAGTGATATAAGTATGTGTAAGAGATATGTAAGTGATGTGTAAGTTAACTGTTGAGTGAGAAACACTCCACCTTCTTGGAAATTCAAAATTGTCCTTGGAGGATGATTTTGGAGGCTTGTGGGACAAGTTAAACTTGTCCCATACCTCTTAAATTTATTTACCAACCATACCTATGGTTGGAGAGTTGAAATTTGACTTTTATAATGCTTTTTGAGAAGGTAATTTGTAGGTTTTAATTGCACTTTTCTTACATGTTGTAATTTCAGTCCTTTGGGGTGTGGGTTTGTTTTGGAGTATGTAAGTAAACTATCATATTATTCACCCACCTATTTATTGCGCATTGGAGAATGAAGTTGACCTTGTGTTGGGGTTGAGGATGTGTGATGTGGCATCCTACATGGATCCACCTCATCCTCTTCCCTTCCCTCTTCTATAAAATTTGATTTGCTTGCCTTATTTGGGGTTGCTTCACTTTGGAGACTTGCTTCTTGGGTGAATTATTTTGTTGTGCTTGGGAGCTCTTGCTTTTGGAGTAGTTGGAAGATTGTGGAATACTTGTGCTTGGTTGATTTTTGGATTGTTTTCTTGGAAACAACTGCTGTTTGGAACTTGGGAAACTCCATCATGGAGAGGTAGGAACTTGGCTCTTGAAAACTCCATAATGTATGAATGAGATGTTGTGAGCTGTTGGAACTAGGTATGTTGTAGGAGAAAACTATGGGGTTTAAATGTCACTCTTAATTATGTTATATTAGGGTGGAATGCCAACAATTTAACCGATGTCATATGTTTTATGAATGATGGTGAAAAGGTGTTGTGTAATTCATTATGGTAAAAAGGTTTGATATATATATGGTAAATGAATTTGGATTTAATATCTTGTAGTGCATTTTCAGTGTTCAATAAGCGATTAATTAATTAGTTTGTTGTATTATTACCTTGTAAATGTAATAAAGAGATTTAATTGAAACACTCAACCCTTGTATAAGATTCGTGCATAACATGTCTTCATGTGTGATCCTTCTTACCATAGAAGAAATTGCAATGATAGAATGAATTTAAATTTTTCACTCAATAGAACCTCCTAGTTTAGGTAAATAAAACCACTAAATTGAGTTTACCATCATAGTCATTATGTTTAGCGACATTGTCATGAACCCATCTTTTAGGAACCACTTGGTCCAACTTTATCTGGAGTATATGGTTTCCTTCTAGGTTTTGTAACCGTGAGGAGAATGTCTTCTCTTTGGTCGACACTATGTTGAGTGGTGAAGACCACCTTGGAAGTCACTTTAAGAGTCCTTGTTTGAAGCAACAACTATGCGGTGTAACCAAACCATTTATGGAGTAAGTAGAACTATTAATCCCTTGGTATCCTAGTGGACTAATAAGCCTTACAAAGTTAGATCTAGGATTTTCTTGTCATCGAATAAATTCCTTGTGAGACCCTGACGACGCAAATGGAGAGAGTGAAATAGTTGTTTTATGAATTAAACTCTTGTTAATGAACTCTTTAGTTCCTCTCAACTAAATGTGTTACCTTGGTTACTATCAACATAACACCTGGGATTTTTTTAATGTGGTTTAGCATAAATATGTCCTCTCGCCTTAAACTCATATATAGTTGAGGCATAGATCCTTAGGTGCATTTGAAATTAATCTAAACCTCAGTTGATTAGGAGGTAAACTTGGGGTTCATGTGTAGTTACAAGGCTTCCAACCATATACGTTTTCATTATGTTAGATAATTACTTCGTAACTCTATTACAAAACAATGTTAATAATGAGACCATAATGCAATGTAAAAGTAAAGCATATAAGAGAAAAAAATGAGATTCGAGGTTAGGAATAATGCCACTCTTGGATTCACGATAACTCAATTAAACATTTTCATGTGTTACAAAGAATCGAGTTTCCCTTGGTGAGATCAAAATTCGAGAAAAATAAAATTATATATATATATATATATAAAACAATCTAAATACAATTTCTTGTTGTGAGAATGTTGAATCGAGGAATAAGGATACCGTGATCAAATAATGTTTATGGGAAAAGGTATCTTGAATCTAAACCACCCCCCTTAAATCCTAATATTGCTTTCTAGACATCAAGTCAGATTCACTTGAGTTGTAAGGGTAAAATGTAGACATTGAATAAACATTTGAGAAGCATATTATTAACATAAGAATAAGATAATTAAGTACTTTATATATGTAATTTGAATTATTCCAAATAATTATCTAAGTTATGGAATTTTTCGTAAAGGATAAAAAGCCAACTTAAAATGGTCGAACTGTAAATTAAATGTGGAATGAACTTAAGAATCTGTAGGTGGAAAAAGGAGAAAATTATCCTTGCACAATAATGTTCTTGGAATGTTAATCGTAACTAAGATGTAATTAAAGAAATGATGTGTTGTGGATTTTCCAATCCTTGAGTCCTTTTCTTTTGGTTGGGTCATTGCTAGTATTCATTCATTGGGAAAAGTGTGGCATCAACATGTCTATGGTGTTGTCATGTGTCTATGTGAGTTGATGACTTGTAAGTGTCATATGCATCTTTGATTTTTCTTTACATGGAGCCCTTATGGCGTTGTGAAGTGAGAAATGTAAGTAAAAAAAAATCCTCGTATTTTCTTGTTGTTTTTGTATGTGTGTGTAAAATGTGGGCATTACAACATGTCTAGGAGTGGAATAAGGTATTCTATAAACAATACGTTATGGTACTAGCTTTTCATCCACCTTATAATATTGAGGAATAAATTATCCTATAAGTTAGTTATTTTTCTATACTTTCATCCCATGCCTCATTTGAAAAAATCTACACATCCGTACTTATTATGAATTTTCTAATGAGTGCATTAAATAAGTTTTAGGCTTTAGTATTATCTAAATATCCATGATTAAAACAATTTTCTCATTTTTGTCTAGTATATATTTTAACTCATCAAGCACATGTGCATATGCCACAACAACGAAGATTTTAAAGTGAGTAACAATATGTTTTATACCACTCCAAGCATCTTGAGGAACCATGATGATAACAAGTTTTGTTGGACATCTGTTTAAAACATAAATAATAGTTATTACATATTCTTCCCAATACTCATTTTGTAGATGCTTGACCTTTGTCATAATTTTTTGCGATATACATTATTTTTCTATTCTTTCTCCGTGGCACACCATTTTGTTATGGTGTATACCTAGTAGTGAATTACTTTTGGATACCATGTTTTTTTCAATGTTTTAGTAATGCATTAGATATATGCTCACTCCTATGTCCTGCCTCTTATGAAATTTGATGTAGTATCCACTTTTTTCCACTAGAGAGTTAAACTATCAAATACTATCAAATGCATCAATTTTTGTCTCAAAAGTACACCCATATTTTCCTGGTATATTCATCTATAAATATAAAAAAATATGAACAACTATCTATAGAAGATGTTTATATTTTTCCACATAAATAAACATGAGCACTTCAACTATTTTTATTCCTCTAATTGATTTTACAACTTGGAAGCTTTCTCTATGTTTCTTTCCCAAAATGCATCCTTCACAAATCCTTTCTAGTTTTTGAATTAAAGGAAAACCTTTCACCATGTTTTTATTATGTAGTAAATTCAATCCTTAAAAAATGAAATGCGAAATATGTGATTCCTGAGCCATGACTCATCTTTTATTATTGAATAAAAGGTTTATTATGTTTCTTTAGCACTATTCTTGTCTATTACAAATCCTATTAGAATGATTCCAGATCTAGATGGGAATTTTATCCCTTGAGGAAATATCTAGATGGAGCTCGGGAGTAGGCTCCGGACTAATCTCTGACAAAGCTCAGAAATGAGATTTGGAGTAGGATCTAGACAAGGCTCGAGAGTGATCACTGGGTGGGATCGAGACTTAGCTCTAGAATGGGATCCAGATTACTTATACTCTATCTCACAAATAACTTGGTGTGATAATCTTTGTATACCAAGTTTTAAACTCAAGGTAAAATTTGTATTTCTTTTCATTTTTCCTTTAGCAATTAGTTGAGAACATGGAGCTTTGTTCGTAATCACACATTCATTTTCTTCAATGGGAACTACATATCCCTTTTGGAGTAAATGACCAATTCGGATTAAATTTTGTTTCAAACCTATCACGTAATAAACATAATGTATAATATTTTCTTCCACCTTATTTCTTAGAATGTTGATTGTTCCCTTTATTATTACAATTAATCTATTATTGTTACACCTTAAGAGTAACATTAGTCTTTACTCAATCAACCATCTTGGAAAATAAATCCAAATTTCGACATTTGCATGTTGGAATGAGAATCAAAATACCAAATATCATATGAATTACATTTAGAAAAATAATATTCGGTAGGATATTTATTATGTTATTCTTGAACAATTATTTTACATGCAATAAACATGGATCTTGATGTACAACTCCTAAAATTATATTGGTTCTTCTTGTTCTAGTCATTTTTCTTTTCTAGATTCATAAGCATAGTTCCCATATTTTTGTAAAAGAATGACATTGTACATGAGAATTATCCTACCTCCGACTAGATGACTGACTATGACTATAATATTGACTTTCTCCTCTTCCAATTGGGTTTTTTTACCTCTTTTATGTCCACCTCTAGATGAATTTCTTCCTATAGCTCGGGGTTGAACCTTGCTTTTCCTCTTCCATGATTTATCAAGTCCGAGATGAAAAATATTTTTCTAAAGATGTTTTTTTCTATTTAAATTTTTCTAATTATTTATTAGAGATATATATGCAACTCATCAATTTAAATTTTACTAAAATCCTTAGTTTCTTCTATGGTTCCAAACAAGGAATCAAAATTTGTAGGTAGAATGCTAAGAATTTTTCCACTATTCTTCTATCATCTATTGTTTCTCCATGGGATTTAATTTGATGTACCGGGAAAAATAACACAAGTAAAATAAGAGTTTAAAGAACCTTATTCTTTCATAGGAATATTTTCCAAATCTCGCTTTTTTAATGCCCAAAATTTTAACACTCCAATTTTAATAGTAAAAATATTTGAATATGTTTTTCATCATTACTTTCTTGCTACACAACACCACCAGGGCTCAAAAATAGAAAATCAACATCACATAAGACACTTACACAAGTATGGACACACATAGGCAATATGATAACACCGGATACACGTTGATGCCACACTTTTCCTACCAAAAATACCAACAATGACCTAACCGGAAAAATAACCCAAGGATAGGCAAGTCCACATCACATCATTACCATAGTTACATCTTGGCTACGATTAAAATTCCAAGAGCATTTGTCCTGTGATTATAAGTTCTTAATTTCATATAATAGTCAACTTAGAGTAAGTGTACTTAATTTCACTTGTTCTTCCTTACAATAAAATCCATAAATAAATAGTTATTTACCAGATTTTAAATGCATAAAAACTCCTAATGCTCTTGTTTTTATGTTAAGGTTATACTTCTATTTTTTATTTGATGCTTAAATTTTACCCTCATTACACAAGGAAAAATAACATGAAGTCAAGGAATAATTCTCACGATTTAAAGAATATTTAGATTCAACATACCTCTTCCCATAAAATTCCTTCCATTATGGTACATTTCTTTTCCTAACATAGTTTTTATAGTTCAAAATCTTGTTTGAGTTAATTCAACATTTTGCATCGTGAATATATATATATATATATATATATATATATATATATATATATATATATATATATATATATATATATATAAGAGCTAATGTTTTCTTGAATTCTTGGTCTCACTAGGAGAAATTCATATTAATTTTTAATGACATGAGAATGCATAAAAAATTTATAAGGACTTTAAGTATAAGCTTATTCCTAAACAAATACCTCATTTACTCTTGTAATTATTACACTTACGTTGATACTTTGGTCTCACTAATTGCATGATTTTAGAACAATTGAATTCATATAACACTTACTTACTACAAGGAGTGCAACATCACACAAGAAAATTCATTTCATTTCTATTAGACACTTAAATATTGAATGCATATTATAAGAGAGACATCTAATAAAATTTGATGCATTTCAAATGCCTTCCAAGGAAATACTTCAATCGTTGGGTAAATATGTATCACCATCTCTTCCACCAATAACATTAAGAGAGGACCGATAATATATTAACTTCAAAAGCATTCAAGGGGGATAAATACACCCTACTACAAGACATTACAAGAGAGTTTAAAATCATTACCTCTCAACACCTTTCAGAATCCACGAGTTAGTTCATTACTACTCACCAAGGGAACACTTTTATCTAAGAGGGAAAAAAGGGTTCAATGCAAGAGTTTAATGCATAGGTAATTTGACACGTAGCCTCCACTCGTGTCATTTAGATCTCACATGAGATCAATCATAGGTAAAACAACTGACTATATCTACAAGTATATGACCACCCACTAAGTTACTAAGGGTAATTACGCACATGAGGATTAAATTTATACATGATATGATCATACCTATGACACCTAGAAATGTTGGTCTTGTTCACCCAAGTATGATGAGTTTCAAAAGTATAGTCACTACCTCATGAAATACTTAAGGGAATGGTATTATTTAAGACTTGTCTTAGATGCAAAACAAGAAGGTGATTAATGACATTTGAGTATTTTATTAACATGATCATAGTTTTATACATTGGGAGAGAATTGATTGGCAGGAGAGAGAATGATAGGGATAAGAAACTCATTATTATTTCTATAGTTTGGGTAAGATAATATTCTACCAATCATTATGAGTGTTAAGGAGCTAAGTCAATAATTAACATGGTAAAATATTGTTTTATTACCTCAATAACATAAGTATAACATTTATTACAACTTCACATCCCTTTCAACACTTACAAAATATAACCAACATGTTATTTCCTTTTCAAAAAGTACATAAGAATAATTCTTTGAACAACACTACATATCATTATTATAAGGTAATACACATATTACAAGATGAGTATAACTTTTCGATGAAAAGTCATTAAATAAAACATATCACATCCTAACTCCTTATTGTTTAGAATACATGTAACCATCACAAGGTCAGTCATAATACTTGGTATGGAAATCCCTTACACTCAAAAATAAATCACGCATCCATCATTTCAATCAACCAAAGAAAAAATTAGAGATAGATAGAGAGAGAGAGAGAGAGAGAGAGAAGTCATTTGTTCACACATTAGCAAATCCACATTCTATTGCATTTTTTTCAATTATAGAGAGAAAAGTAATGAAAGAGAGAGAAAGTCTAGGATTCATTTTTGTTTCTAATAACCATATCATAACCACATACAAATTGTGTTTGTTTTTGTTTTTTTTTAAAATTTCATATACATTTTAAACCCATTTACATTTGCTAAACCAACCAAAATTCATAATTATTTAAAGAGAGAGAAATGGGAAGAGAGAGAAAGTATTATAATTTGAGAAAACTAGTCTTGTAAATAATTTGAAAAATTCACACTCTATAAATTATGAGACAATATTTTAAACGTTCCATGAGTAGTTACAAATAAAATGGGATTTTTAGAGCGGTTGTCTAGTTATAGTTGCAATTTTGTGAAATTTGGATGGAACGCTAAAGTGTTTACAAATTGTGCCTCAAAACAATTGATTTAAGTTTGAACACATAGTAAGATGATTTCTATTCACTCCTCATATGCATAGAATTCATCACATATGATGGAATGGGATTAAGGTAAGTATGTTTCAAGTTACAAAGGTAATTCTGCAGTGGTTGTTTATCATAATCACGTTATGAAATCTTGTTACATAGTGACCATTGGGCCCCAAAACCCACTAGAAAATCTAACCTTCATAAGTGTTTTAATTTAAGTGAGAGCTGGTTACAATTCTCATGTTGGGAGTCTAGAGGTAGGTGGAAGTGTTTTAATTTTCACTCAAATGAAGTGGAAACCATAAGCTAGAACCGATCACATTTATTACAATGAGCACATTATCACCCCAAGTGAAATGTATGCTAAATGGGCTTTAAAAATCGACTCCAAACGGTAGTAAATGAGTTTCAAACAAATTTATTAAGGTTATCAAGGTGTCAGTTTTACCAATAGTCATGGTATAAGTTTTGGATTTGGTACATCGGGAGTGACACTCCATACATGACTCTCGAGGTCATATTTTTGATGTTTTTATAGTTTTGTTAGAGGTAAGGTTTTATCATTTAAACGAGTTACATTTACTACTATTCAACATTTAATTTCTAAAAACAAGAAATGATGAAGATGTAATTTAGTAGAAGGAAGGGGAAACCCATACCTAATTTACAAAAACTTGTGATCACTTTGCATTTGATGATCGACCACATCACCTTCAAGAATTCTAAAAATGGTTTTTGAACTTCTTGATTTTTCTTACAAGTATTCCAAGGAATTTACAACCATATGATGAGATGAAAATCCAATAATTTTATTTAAACTTTTCATATTATTTCCAAGTGGAACCAAAACCTTTATTTCCTTCCCAAAACCAACTGTTCAAGTTGTTCCCAAAAGTGATCCTACCTCTAAAACCTTAGTCTCTCATATTTTTGTCATACTTTGTAGACTTTAACTTTAAAATTTTAAATTTATTGGAAGATCCCTTGATAAACTATCTTGTTCACCATGAGTATTCAAATGCTTCCCACACTATTCACATTATTTGAGGTGTTTTGTAAAATAGCATATGTGCCTTGTGAAAACTTCCATTTTGGCATAGGTAGGGGAACTACAAAGAGTTGAGGTGTTTTAGATTTACACCATCTAAAAGAATTGGTTGGAAGCTACCAATGCATTTTTCCTCAACCTAATGGGTGTGTTTCTACAACCATGATGTTTCATCGAACAAATTTCATCATGACATTTTATCAAACAGTCAATGTTACTCCATAATGTAGAGAGATAATTTCTAGATAACTTATAACAAATCCATCTATAAAAAAATTATTTCCTCCAATGCTTGAAAGGTTTCCACACCATGATTTTTAGGTTCCATCTTGACATAGAAATGGGAGCATCTGGGATGGGATGTGGAGTTTAGATATACACTAGTAAATGTGCATTGATTGCACTTTTGAAGGCCTTTTTAATAGACCCATTTTGTGCACATACAAGAATCATTGATGTTTAACAAACGCAATTTTATTTATAATGTTTTTTTCACACCTAACTTGACTTAGAATGGGCCATGTTAATATTCCTTAAATCATTCCTATTTATAAATTATTCTCTATACCACTGCGTATGCTTTCTACATGTATACAAAAAGATAAAACAACTAACCCCAAGCCATTCACATCCCAAGTAAGAATCACAATATTCTAACTCCCCTTTCAAGGAATCCCATTTGTGTAAATCTTGCAATCATTAGTGTCCATATGACCACATGTCATTTAAGTTTATTTTCAAATGGTTTATATTACTTTACAATCATTTTTATGATAAACGAGACAAAACTATCAAGAAATGGTAATGTCATCCCCAAAAACACACATTGTTTCCAATAGTTAGCATGTAAAGCACATATTCCAACATTTTTCTTACATGTCTTCCATTTATTTGCAACTATAATTTTTGACAAACTCCCTTTATCCTATATGCTAAATTTGATTTCAAAATTCTTCTCCATGGATCCCATTTGGAAAGAAAGGGGCTATGATGCCAAAGTTTAATGTGTCTGCAGCACCAAAATGAATTTACTTTATGATTTTATATCCTTTTTCACTTTGTGCAAGGTTCCCATATTGGTACACGCTATCAATATATTGGAAAGAGTAAAAGATTGGTTTAGAACCATCTTGTTGATACCAAAAAATAGAAGAAAAAAATTCATGAGGATGTCCTTTTTCTTTTGCACCAACGTGGACATCCTTACCATGCGATAAAATTATTTATTAATTCTACATCTCAATGTGTGCATCTAGGGTCTACCTCGTAGGAAGATTTCAAAGCTTAGAGCATTTGTTTATTGGTCTCTTGTTGGTGAGAAAATTTATTAGGTGGACAAATTGTTGGACTTATTTCCAATGTATTCGGGAATCTATGTCCATCTATTTGAATGGTGCAGCTCTGTGTTTACATGCATGGTGAAATTTGGTTTCTATGGTGGCCTTGTGGCTGAGAATCCAACAAGTGCACTCAACTGAAGCTAGAAATCACTTGCTAGAGAGGATTTTTCTTGGAGATCAGGAAAGGGAGTGTGAAAAAGGGAGAGGGATTAATGTTTTAGGTAGGAACTCAAAGTTCTTCAACCATTAATCATAATATTTCAACACACATATGATTATAAGAAGAACAATTATGCAAACAAAAACAATACAAGTTAATATTTATGAGCATAAAGTATCTATAAACCTCCCAATCAAAAAAAAAAAAAAAAAGCAAAATCCTTCTCTTTTCATTGATGCTTGAGAAAAAAATGTACATAGAAATAGTGTGAAGAACTTAGAGATGGGAAGTAGAAGAAATGATATCTATTTTCTTCTTCACAAGGAATACTCTCTCATGAACTCACAAAATTTACAATGCTTAAGAAAGAGGGTGTCATTACATAATATAGACATAAAGAAGAATCTTCATCTACCCGTCACATGTCATTTCACTTGTATTTTCCACTTGTTACTTTTTAAATTCAAAGGAAATAACATTAAGTCCCATTTTATAAAATAAGGAAACTTATTACATTGTAGACTATAGTCACTTTAATGGATAATACAAATGTCATGATTGCACATAACGAAGAATTAAAAAGGGGGTAGAGAAGAGAAAAATAATGAAGAGAGAAGGAGAATATTCCTCCATATATTTAATGGGAATACCTTTGTCCTTAATGAAGAATTTTCCGATGATCATGATGTAGGAATATTCCGAACCATGAAAAGAGTCTTTAGAAACATTGTTTCAAGACCTTCCAATATGATCTCGGGATGAAAAAAGTAATTCTTGTGATGATCATCCCTTACAATTGATTAATGAATTACCTTATCTCATTGAGTTTTCTCTTACCAACTCACTTTGAGTCACCCAACTCCCTGAGTGATGAAGATGGATCCACCTGCTGTGCCCTACGATGCTCTGTTTCACCCATGAATACAATTGAAATTAGGATGGTACTTCTAGGACCTCTGTGAATTTTCATCCCTACATTTGACCAATGAAACCATATTATAATCATGTGAAGAGTCCAAAAATTGGAAAGATGGGTGAGAATGAGGCCATTTGCAACTTTCTGCACTACACACTAAAACTTTCTTTTTTTATAATATGATGTCATTATTGTCCAAAATAAGCTCATGCTTGATTTTGGTCAAATAACACCATTTCCCCCTTTTAGTTCTTCAATATTATTTTTAAAATATTTAAAATATTTAATGATTCCCAAAATCATATTCATCAGATAGGAAATTTCTTCCCCTTTCCGAAAATATAAAGAAGTCCTTCTAACTCTACATATTTTTTAAGTTATGGGCATGGGGGATTTTTGCAAATTTACCAATTTCAAGCTTGGGGATTAGGGGGAATTTTTTTACAAATGGTGCAATTTGCAATTTCAGGCCCTAGGGCCCATTTTGCAAATTTGCATTTTCCCCATCTCTTTTGTGGATTAATGCAAATTTTCAAATGGGCATAACTTTTGACCCGATGCTCGAAATTCAACAAACTTTATATAGTTGGAAAGGTCTCAACATCCTCTACACCATGAAAGAATGAAATTTTAATTTTGGTAGGGTTAGGTGGGTGAAAAATAGGAAAACGTAGTCGGCTCCAAAAAGTGCAGTTCCAGGCATCCCAATCACCGATTTTAATACAATATGGTCTGATTTCTTCTCCAACAAGCTAGAGTACATTGGGGAATGGATTTTCATAGGTATCCATGCCTTTTCTAGATCATTTAATGAATTTTATTGGTGGGTGGGAGTAAAAATACGAGTTTCTCTTCTTTCTCTCTTCCCTCCACAATTCTATATATTGTAAACACTTTCATTTGAGAGGGGATATTAGGGGATGTGGGGAAAATTTGTAAAATGTATTTCTCAACACCATTGAGCTAAAAAACCTCTCATGGGATCTGTAAATGAAATTGTGTGTTTATTCTACAAATGTAATGGATCTGTGTATATTCATGGAACAATAAAATTTGTGTTTGTGGTGTTATCTCAACCCTTGCATTTATTTTATTGTACTCCCTTTACTCTTTATTGTTGTCGTTCTATTTTTGTGTATACTTCCTTTCATTTACGGAGTTCATGATGTTGTGTTTCATGGATATTTATTGGTGAATGTAGATTTGGGACCATGTCACGGTTTGTCAGACTCTTCTAGTTGTATTTTTCTTCTCTACTCTTCCTCAGTGGGATATCGTAGACCTTTTCTTGGTGTTATCACCTCCTTAGCTTAGGATTTCATTTCATTTTTGCATCTTCTTAACCCTATCTCCTTGGGAAGTTAGAGTAGATCCTCTGCAAATTGTATGTGTGCACGTGGACAAGGGAATACAAACCAACCTTCATCTAGAGAGGTCTCCAGATTGTAAAGTCCCACACTTTGTTAAAAACTCCATGTTATGCAATCACACTGCGAGTCTCAAACCATCAAGTTGTAGACATTTAGGGTTACTGTGATTACACATCAATAGTCATGGCACACTTGGTGGGACCCAGAGGTCTTAATTTTAATTACAATAAGAATGATGTGCACTTGTTGTAAGTATTCAGCTTGTGAGAAGCTTTGAATTGCACATTGGCGACTCCAAGAGAGTTATAATCCATTGGTTTCAGCAATCCAAGCTTGGAAGATTCATGAGAATAATCCAAACAAGGTCAAGAACTAGAGAAGAGGGATTGTTTATCTATTTGCACTTGTCCCCAAATAAAGCAAGAAGAGGAAGAAGAGCTCAAAGGTCTCCATCTCCACCAAATAGAACCTTATCAACACCTCCACTTGGAAGGCCTTTCATTCAATCAACTAGAGTTCTTGACCAATCAGGATGGTGCAACCTAATCCTTATGTCAATTTCTTTGGCATCAACCCATTTTCTCTTAATGCTCAAAATCCAATTCCGATTGTAGGATTGAAGAACATTCCATATTTCACTAGAGAGAATTAGACAACTCAATTGACCACATCCGAGGACATTGCAAATGTTTGTGTAATCCATGAAATTACTAAAATGGACACTGCTTTGTTAAATTATCGGCATATTAATTTAAGGAAAAGATTGGCAATGCTTTAGAAGCCTAAGAATGAGGTCTATCCAAAATTGGGATGATTTTTGCACTGCTTTTCATAATCAATTTGGAGAAAAAGGGGATAATTTGTCCTTATTGGAACAATTGACAACTATTAAGAGGGCTCATAATGAACAGTTGATGGATTTCAACTTTAGATTTCAGAGGACATGGGATAGAATTCCAATAGTTGTGAGACCAATAGATGAAGGTGCTTTCCTATACTTCCTTAAAGCTTTAAATTTTGATATTGCTATGATGACTCAATCCATGGGAGGTATAACTTTACCGTAGCCTACAAAATTGCTATTAGAGCTAAAAATTCCTTGATCCAAGCTGGTAAACTCACACCTAGGCCACATATGCCTCTATATCCAGAATTAGGAGCTCCAAGCACTAGTCAAACACCCACATTAGCTCCCATTCCTGCTCCAAGAAATCAGAATTCAACTGAAGCTTCTACTTCATCTTCCAGTACCTCAAATGAGCTCCAAGAAGTCATGAAGAAATTGTAAAATTTGGGTAATGAGTTGGTGACACTTAAGAGGCAGCAAGCTCAAAATTTTAGACCTCCATATCAACCTCAAACTCAACCCAATAGACCTCCATATCAGCCTAACATGCCACCCTTTCAAGCTGTAAATCAGAACCAAGTCAGGCCTCCTACTAATAGACCATTCCAACCTTACAATCCTAATGCTACATCCACATCTAGAGCTTTAGTACCAGTGCAAAATAACATGGCTCAAGAATATGACTAGTGTTTCCCATGCAATCAACCTCATAACCAGTCAATGTGTTTTAATGGTGCTTTGAATCAAGCCCTTATGGTGACAACAATGGGTGCAGAACAAGAGACAAGCCAAGAAGGAAATCAGCAACAGGGAGAAACTCAACAAGACACACCTCCAAATGAGACCACACTTGTCAATTGGTAGGTTGAAGATTTCTGTGGTATAAACCAAACACCTTCTCAAATTTTAGAAGAAAATACATGTTCCAAGAAAATGAACATTAGAGAGGGACAATCATCAAATTTAAGTGATCCACAACCCTCCATCACTCCACAAGGTGTTAGCAATCAAAGTGTAGCTCCCAATATGTAATGTCATCCCAAGCCACCTTCTAGATCAACTCAAGTACCTGTTGTAAAAACCCATTTACAAGAGAAGAATGTGCAAGGCAAGGGGCAGTAGAGAAATAACTCATCTCCATTCAACATCATTGATTAAATGAAGAAAACGAATGTAAACATATCAATGTGTGAATCATTGGGTATCCTAGGATAAAGAGACCTATTGCAAGATACTATGGAAAATTGGTCAGCATCAAATCAACCACCTAATCAACAAGAAAAGGTTCTTACCAATGCATCTCAACAAAGAGAAAATCAAGGAAGCCACCAAGGTAAGAATTTGAAGCCACCACCATTCTATATCTCATTGATCATAGGAGATAAGTTGGTACATAATTGCATGATTGATTCAGGAGCAAGTAGCTCAGTTATGCCAAAATAGATAGCTGATCAATTGGGCCTTCAATATGAAGTCATCTCTAAAGGTGTGGTGCAATTGGATGGGAAAACAATAACAACAGTTGGAGTAATCAAAGATTTGAGCCTCACATTGCATGCATGTCCCAATGCGATGATTTTACAAGATGTATCATCATAGACCTGCCACCACTCTTTGCATTATGCTTGTAAAGAGACTTAAGCGCCAAAATTGGATGCTATTTGTCTCTTGATTGGTCACACATGCTATTCAGAACAAGATACAGAGCTAAGGCTACAATTAAATATGAGCCCACTGCAAAATTCCACATAGAGCCTCTTACACCTGAGTCCAATCAATTCAAATTGTTCACTTTTGATCGGGAAGATCTCGAAGAACTTATGAAGTATATACTAAGGTTGGATGCATACCGGACTTAACTCTTGATGAATGGGTAAAAAAATACATGCATTTAACCCTTACAAAGAAATGGAAGAATTTGAGTTAGGAGTATATTGTTTGCATGAAGAGAATCAACCTCTCCCTAGCATCACCAAGCTAGATCACAAGGATGATAATGAGGTATGAAAGTTATTATTTGATAGCTCAAGAAGTAGACAAGGTGTAGGAGGAGGAGCTATGCTTGTTTCACCCCAAGGTACCAAATATTACTTAGCTTTTCGTTTCCAGTTTTCTTGTTCAAACAACACAGATGAGTATGAAGCCTTAATTCACAAATTGCATTGGAAAAAGACAAAAGTATAAAAACTTGCAAGTATTTGGTGATAGTGAGTTGATTGTGAATAAAGTTAGAGGAAATAATGTTGCCAAGAGTGATCTATTGAAGAACTACAAAAATAGGGTATGGGATCTTATTAAATATTTTGAAGCTTTTAGCATCAATTCCATCCCAAGGAAGAAGAATGAAGTAGCAGATAAACTGGCAGCAATTGGGGCAGCATTTGATGTTGTAGAAAGTATCAAAAGTGAGAAATCTTAGCCTCATATCAAGGTGGTTGTAAGACCAGCTGTTTTAGATAACAACACAAGTTGGCAAGTCTTTGAGAATGATCAACAAATTGTCAATGTTTTATAAGAAGAAGCTGAGTTCTCTACCAGAAACCAAGACAAATTAGAGCAACGGTATGGTGACCAAGTGGTGCAGCTGAGAACTAACAAATTACCAAAAGGTATTGTAACTTTGGAGTCAATCTTCAACCCAAATGATCAATTTCGGAAGGAGAAGGAAAACATCCAGGTAAAGGGTGATGATTAATAGCCCATTTTAATAGATGAAGGTAAGACATTGTAAATTACAAAAGTAAGTACCCCACAAGATAAATCTGAATTTTTTCAACTTTTCAAGAATTCCCAAATGTTTTTACATGGAGTTATATGGACTTAATAGGTTTCAACCCAAGATTAGCTGAGCATACAATTGAATTGAATCGTGAATCCAAGCCTATCGTAAAGAAGAATAGGCCAATGAATCCTCACATTGAACCTCTCATGAGGAAGGATTTGAACAAGTTGATTAAGGCTAACAACATCTTCCTATCAAACATTCAAGTTAGGTTGCACACTTGGTTCCAATGAGGAAAATAAATGGAGAAATCAGATTGTGTGTAGACTTCCATGATCGAAATAGAGCATTACTCAAGGATCACTACCCACTTCCTTCAATGGATCAAATATTGTAGGTTGTAGCTGGTTATAAAAGGTTTCCATTGTTAGATGGCTACTTAGGCTATAATTAGATAATGGTGAAAGGAGAAGATTAGTTCAAGACAAACTTCCATACGAAATGGGGTACACATGCTTACAAGAAGATGTCATTTGGTCATCAAATATTAGGGCAACATTTTAGCGATCCATGGATATGGCATTCAAAGGATTAATATACAAGATAGTGCTGGTGTATCTAGATGATATCACTTGTCTTCTCAAAGAATTCAAGAGACCACCTCTTTTAGCTCGGAAAGTATTTCAAATATGTAGAAGATTTGGAGTGTGATTGAATCCAAAGAAGTGTGTATTCTTGGTACACGCGGGAAACGTTTTGGGCCATATTGTCTCAAGAGAAGGGTTAACAATTGATCATGAAATAGTTGAAGCCATCCAAACACTTCCATTGCCACACCATAAGAAATATCTTCAAAGCTTCTTGGGAAGGATTAATTTTTCCACATATTTGTGCCTGATTTTTCCACTCTTGTGAAACATTTAACAATGATGTTGAAGAAGATTCTTGCATTTAAATGGAAAGAAGAAGGAAAAGAGAGTTTTGAGGCTATCAAGCATGCAATATCATAGGCTCAACTCTTATCAACCCAAACTTCTCAAAGGAATTCATGTTGTATGCTTTTGGAGGATCAAGCACAATCTTAGCTATCTTGGTACAACTGAATAGAGAAGGATTAGAACAACCCATAACATTCTTTAGTCAGAGCCTAGAAGATTACGAAGTAAGGTATTCTTTTATTGAAAAGCATATCCTTGTTGTCATTAGGAGTTTGAAGAAGTTCGGATACTTGGTCTCGAACAAAAATATTTAAGCGCTAGTGTCTTATCTTTGGTGTCAAGGAATTTCTCCTAAAAAGGACTTGAATGAGAAGAGAGAAGGTTGGATCACCCATGTAATGGAGTATGATATTGAAATCAAGGTGACCAAGATGGTTCGTGAAAAATGTTTGTGTGAGAAACTCACTTCCAAACAACATGATGAATCAAAAGGAGAAGAAGAGGTTGTCCTACTACTATATAATTGGGGTGGTATAATACCTTTATTATTCTTGAAATACCCTCAAAAATAGGATTTTTCTTCGGGCTCAAAGGTTGTTCATGCTTGAAATAGGTTGTGGATAGAACCTCCGAGTCTTGTGAAACAATTGAAAATGAAATCCTCTAGAGATATGAATTATATTTCTAATGATATTTATTTTTTCTCCTAACTCCTTATGGAGTTCTTGGAATCACTTCATGAATCTTAGGAGCTGTTTTCACACTATGTGTTACTTCACCCTCTAAGACCCACTTTTGTTGAAACTACTCCAAAACTTCTAAACCTTCCTAGATTCTTCCAAAACCAGTTGAAAAAAATTATAAGCTCTATGATACACCTAATTGATGAGTTTTATTCCTTCTTCCTGCTCTTGGGTGTGTGTACCAACCTTGAGAAGACTAGAGAATAAATTTTCCTTAAGCTTTTAGAGTTCATATCTTGAAAGATTCCATCTTAGAAGTGCTGAAATATACTTTGAATATCACTAAATCACCTATGGAAATGACAACACAACACATTACAAAATTTACATAGATGGGATATGGTGACACGAGGGTTACTGGTGACTGGAGGAAGGCTCAAGATGACCTCTAAGAAACAAATTTCACTATAGGGTATGGTTGTCATGCTTTCAAATTTGAATTTTTGCTTGAAAAACTCATGAAAACATTTATTTCTTACTTGGGGACATGTTGTGGATCAACCACAGCGAGGACATGAAATGATAACTCTATGATATCAATTCATAACATTGACCAATGCCTTATCCATTGGGATTTAGAGAAACACACAACTTGCAAGAGATAGACAAGAAAGCAGAACACACACCACATGAAAAGGAAATAATACACACAACAAACAATGGAAACACATATAAATTACCTATGGTATAATACGGGGATAAGTTACTTTCACTAAAGTGCTCTTCTCTTCTAAGAGGTTACCCCGAGTGGGTAACTTGATTGTTGATGCTCCAGTGAAGCCATTTACTAGTTAGAGAAAGTAGCCTCCTCTCCTCAATTGCTTACAAAATCTAGATGCTTTCATGATTGTCTATGTAATTTCTAGGACTGAGGCTACATGAGCTTATTGATGCTAATACCTTCTCTTAGATATTCCATTTCCTTTGTTCTCTTTGAAAATTGTTTGAGTGCCGGTTGCCTTCTGTGTTCACCCACATTCATCGATATCTCATTGAGTATCTTGTTTTTGCTCTAAGGCTGGTTTTTGTTCAAAGTGTTTGAATCTTGAGCTGTTTTCATTCTAGCATTCATGTTCATTCATATATTTTATGAAAATATCCTTGAACTCATCTTTTTACCCATATCATTGTGTAGTATTTGAATGTTGAATGGAGGATTAAAAATAACCTCACATTCATCGTGTAAGGCCATTGCATGAGCTAAGAGGTCAAGACTTAGCTTAGGATTTCCTTTGTCTTCTCTTTGCTTCAATAATTTACCCTACCAAATATTTCTTTGAAACTAAAAAAGTTCACTTTTACCCTCATTCGAAAGATCTACATTATGAAATTCAAGGCGATCATCGAAGGAATTGCTTCATTATCTTTAGGATCACAAAATTCTACTACTTCTCCATCTAGATGAGTCTCAAATTTGATGAATTCAAAATTCTTGGTTTCAATTTTATAATCATGAAGAGAATCTTCCTCTTCAAATGGAAAAGAGACAACTCCGCCTTCATCATTGTATCCATTATCAACTAGATCGGGGGACATTAGATTATTGACTTTTCTTCACTCCATCATGACTAATATTTGAATCAATTTAACATCCCGGATCAGATTCACACTTGTCTTTTAGACCCATAGCTCACATCAGGAGTTCAAGACTTAGTTCAAGGTC
Organism: Taxus wallichiana var. yunnanensis; assembly: GCA_018340775.1. Classification (NCBI taxonomy): domain Eukaryota; kingdom Viridiplantae; phylum Streptophyta; class Pinopsida; order Cupressales; family Taxaceae; genus Taxus; species Taxus wallichiana. Next base: position 459,921,500 of record CM031243.1, read on the forward strand.
TTCTATCTCTTCCACAACTTAAGAAATTATTGACTTTGATTCTCCTTTCAAATATTTCAAGGGCTCATCACAAATTGGATTTTTTTCTTTTTCGTGGTGGGCATAATCTAGGAATATTCATATTTGAATGGGAATGAGAACATATCCTCCATACGGGTAGGCATAAAGTTGGTTTCTCCAGTTGAAATTCACCAAGAACCATTTCCTCTTTTTTGGCTCGAGATCGTCTTGAAACTCGGGGCTACCCTGTTGTAGCTTAAATTTTCTCAAAGATTTTTCAAGATCAATACTCCTCTAGGAAGGAATGCTTGGTCCTATCAAGATGGGAATCTCATCCTCCTCCTTAGTTTTTACAAAAATATTCATCCTCCTGTTGTTTTGGTATAAGATGTTTGCTCCTCGATTTCTTAAATTTTACACTTGTGTACCTCATATTCTATTTTGGAAGTAATTATTTCATGTCTCCCTTCACCGAAATGCTTGTAGAAGACCAATTCATATAGATTTTCCTCTGAATGTTAATACAAAGTTCTACTTAGTAGCATTCGAATGAATTCGAATGTTTGCTACAAGATCATCACTAAAACCTTCTTATTCAAAAATTTGGAAAGGTCCACCATGCATATTTGATGATCCCTACAAGCGGGACCTATTTTGACACCATGGATTAACAAGAGCCACTAGGTTGAGTCATGGTGAGTTTGAGGGATTTGATGACCTTCATAAGAATTACATTGTTAGAGGCACTTGTGATCTATTATGGAATTAATCAATATGTATTCCCTGATGAGAAGGGAGACACATAAAGGGTCAACCTTATCATTATTTGATGCACTCAAGGAAATCATATTATATGATGGAGGTGTAGGTGGGTATGAAAACAAGCCTTTAGAGATAGTAGTCACAATATCGGGCTTTGAATTATTACTCTTGAAATGATAGAAAAATATTTCAAAATGATTGGGATGAGTCTCTGCAGATATTTGGTTTAGATATCTCGCATCCTAGTCCCATTGATATGTTCTATGATGTCATAAGAAGCATATGTGGATAGGGGTTAAGGACATTCCTTTGGTAGTTGGGACATATTTGGAAATAGGGGTAGATGTTTGGGAAGGACGTTTATTTTGGAAGGTATGCTAGGAAATTTTTAAGTACTAGATTCGTAGGTGTGGATTTAGAGTTCCAAGAGGCATTGGAAGACTTACTTTGATTTATGGGAGCTCTCTTACTTTCTATAGGATTAGGTTTCTCCAGTGTGGACTCCATGCAAGGTGAAAATAGAGATAATTGATGATTTTTTTCTTAGAGTCACCACAGAGGATCATTGCTATTTTTCTATGGAGTAGTAGAAAAGGAAGGGGCTCCTTTTGAGACCGAGAGTGATTTAAAATAACACATGAGAAACTAGATGTATAATTGTTTTCATCATTATCACCTCAAGAGTACTAACAAAATTGTATTTGTACATTGTTCTCTACTTCTTCAACCTCTAGGAAATTGTCATTTACACTTTATCATTCAAGTTCTTATTCATATTCTTACGGTCTACAACTTGTGTTGATGGGTGGGGCCTCTAAGGAAAGCCTTGAGGAATCCTAAAGTATGATTTATGTTATTAATTTGAGGAGATACTCACTCAAATGTTTCCCTCTTCAATGATGTAATTTCATTTGCCAATTTTCGCACCAATGGATCTCATATTTTTGATGTTGAGATTTACCCTTTTAAGGGTTATTGATCTTCCTAGACAGGATGAGGTCATCTTTAACTTTGATGCCCATTTATTGTGCTTGTGTCGGATATCTTAGTTAGACCATTCGCAGAGAAAGAATCCTACCTCTAACATTTGAGCACTAATGAAGAATATTTTTATGTTGTTACCAAAGGGTGCATCTTCAAGAGGTATCAATTGAGTAGCTTATTGTAACAAGCTACATAGTCTCTCATAGCTAAACTAGATCCTTTCTTCATTTGAACCAATTGTACCAAAAGATCCGGCAGTCTTCATTTGATTTTAATCTTTCCTCGAAGGCACTCTTGCTATCATCCCATTATATGATTAATCTAGCTAGTAGAAGGTATAACCACTTTGTTGTTCGATCTTGAAGTGACTCCAAAACAATCTCACAAAGAACTTTTTGTGTTCGATTATGATAATTTCACAAGATGTGGTGAAGGCGGAGATGTCTTCTTGATGAATTTTTATGCCATCACCTTTGAAATTTGGAAAGTTCTTGTGGGAACCCTTTAGTAGATCATGAAGTGGTGGTGTGAGAGAAAGTTGTCTTGTATTCCTTCCCCATGGAACAATGGGTTGGGGTATTTCTCCTTTGTATGCCATTGATCCTTTTGCTTTGGATTCGATTTTCTCTCGCTTCTACAAATTCTTCTCCCGATTCTTCTTCGGTTCTCATTCTTCTTCATCTAGGAACACAATGCTCAATGGTGGTTGAAAGAAGGGAGAATTCATTAAGGGGAGTATGTATAGGCATTTTAATGGGATTACCGATGTTACCACTCCAAGATTCGGATGGAGATGAAGCTTGAGTGAAAAGTAGGGGTTATCTTTGATTTTTTTCTTGTTTACTTTTCCAATCCTCAAAAGTGGGATCAACAACTCCTCTCAATCTATTCAACATGGTGTATCTCCTTTCTCGTTAGCTTTAGGAAAATCTTGTAATGAAAATAATAAAGGACACTATGAAATACGAAAGTTCACTTGCAGGAACTGATGGTGTGTCTTTCAGCAATGGATTTCAATCGACTCTTTTATTTTGTTTTTAAAAAAAAAAAAAAATGGAATTTATTTTTATATTTTTGTGATCATAATTTGGGTGCGAGAATGCTTCAAGTCTACCCCATGGTTGGTGCCAAAAAAATTTCCGAGAATTTTTTTGGTTGGACAAATTGGTGGACTTCTTGCCAACTTCTTCAAGAATCTCGGTCCCTCTACTTGAATGGTCCAACTCTATGTTTACATGTTTGGTGAAATTTAGTTTCTACGGAGATTAGGAAAGGGAGAAGGATTAATCTCGTAGGTAGGAAATTAACATCCTACAGCCATTAATCGAAAATTCAAACACACATAATATTAGAAGAAGAACAATTGTGTAAACAACAAAAAGACCAATTAATATTTATGAGCACAAAGTATTAGTAAACCTCCCAAAAAAAATTTTAAAAAAATCCTTCTTTCTTCATTGATGTTTGAGCTAAATTGTACATAGAAAGAGTGGGAAGAACTTAGAGATGAGAAGTAGAAGAAATGTTATCTATTTGCTTCTTCACAAGGAATACTCAATCATGAACTCAAAAATTGAAAACACTTTAGAAAGAGGGTTTCATTACATTATATAGACATCGGGAAGACTCTTTGTCTACCCCCATTTGAAATTTTACTTTTCGTTTCAACTCATCACATTTGATCTTCCCAAAAAGAACATTAAGTCCTCTTTCATAACATTAACTCCTTTACCTTGTGGAGCAAATTTTGAGAGACATAACTTGAGCTCCCGGACATCTTTTCTCACAATTATTTATTTGAAATTGCATGGAAAAATCCTTTCGCAAAATATGGAGATAGTTTCATACCTTGATTCTTCTTGAAATACCATGAAAAATATCCTTTTTATTCATCCTCAAAGGCTATGCATGCTCAAAATAGGTTGTGGACAGATTCACCCAAGTATTACGAAAAGAGTGATACCACCATACTCTAAAACTCGAATTATATTTGTGAAAATATTGTTTTGGCTCCTAACTCCTTACAAAGCTCCTGGAATTGCTTCCCAAAGATTAGGAGTTATTTTGCAATTTGCACTACTTCACTCTCTAAGATTCACTTTTGGTAAAACTACTAAAAACTTTTGAAACTTCCCCTGGATTCTTCCAAAAACATTTTAAAAATTCCTATCTCTCCGATACAACTCATTGATGATTTTTTAGTCATGCTCGTCTCACTCTAGGGGATGTGTACCAGACCTCGGGAGACTATAGAATAACATTTCCTTAAGCTTCTTAGAGAGCATGTCTTGCAAGATTTCATCTTGGAAGTGCTTTAATACACTGGATATCCCTAAATCATGTATGGATATGATGAAACAACAAATAATATTATTTATAAAAATGAGATAGGACTGATACAGGGGGTTAGGATGACCTAGAGGAAGGCTCGAGATGACCTTTAAGAAACATGATTCTTTGTAGGGTATGGTTTTCATGCTTTCAGTTTAAATTTTTCCTTGCGAAAAATCATGACAAAACTCCTCAATGGATTTTTTTGTTTATGGCTTGGCTCCACTAATATCCCATTATAGGGAGCAACGTTCCTCAAAACTCCCAACTCGACTCGTGGTAGCGACTATTGAGCTCTCCTCCTATATACAATCCTAAATGAAGGTCTAAACACCTTCTTGTGAATGTATGTGGAATAACCTTCCATCAAAGTTCTATGTTTCCTTCTCATGGAAACCTAAGGGAAAGAAAAGAACTGAAACAAGCAAATGACCATTTTGTCGGTCTAAAAGGATCCAAAATCCGAGAAAATTACGATGTCTTAATGAATGAAACAATTTGGTTTTAATTTTTTTATTATTATAATTGTTTTAATGTTAACTTATTATTATTTATGGTCTAAACCCATGTGATATAAGTATGAATTTGCAACGAACAATTGGATGAAAAATTGGGTCAAAGCTTGTCATCAAATGGCATTTGAGCTCAAGCTCCCACTAGTGGAGTCAACTTTGAAGGTGGGAGGGGCATTACGGTTCTAAGTAATTGAAGTTTTATAGTTTTAACTTTCTCCTTATGTTGAGTACGCAAACCTGGAGAGTGTCACATGTTTCTTTTTCTTGGTTGGTTGTTTACGAGTGTTGGATGAATGCTTTCATGCATTGCTTGAAGTATGTAGAAGAGGGTTTTTCCATATTTCTCTCTTTATTCTTCCAGAGATATTTTTCCACCTATGAGAGTGCATTATATGTTGCTGGATCTATAGGCCATGTGTACCCATTTTAAAAAAATTCTTAAAAATCCAGGATCTAAACAATACCCTCATTGTTAGATGCCAATACTCATGGTTTTTACCTTTAATAGAGGATTCTACGGACATGAAAGAGATACGCAGGATGTTGAATCCATTTAATTGTTACTCTAATACCAACTTGAAGGAGATAAGTAGATAAATAGCAAAAATACATAATAAAAGACTGCAATAGAAATAGAAAATAAAATCGAGAACCTTTTGCATTATTGTGTGGTTCTTCTTATTCCTTTGCTTCCTTCGTTAGAAAAATGATTACATGTGTCTCATATTTATAAAGGGCTTAACACCAAAATTAGAGCATGCAAACAATCTACTTTCTCCAAAAATAGAACAAGCAAACAATTTGCTTTATTTATATTTTCTTAAATTTAATAATAAAACTAGGCTCAACTGTTTATTTAAAATGAACATATAATGCTACAGATCGTGCATGCACGGTGAATGCAAATTGATGTTTGCCTAAGAATAGATTAGGTAGTGAAATTATCTCAATTGTAATAAGTAACTACCTAGCTTGTATAAGGTATAAACTAGCATTGACATGTCCGTTGAGTTTTCGAAGGATGTTATACAAACAATACTATCTACGAAATAAGTCCCAAAGTAGAGGTTATGTACACTTAAAATTAATTCTAAAACACTAAAGAAATAAACCAATAATTTTTGTTCCAAGTGCTATTCAAATATGTAAGATATTAATAAGTCTTTGGGACTTGTACAAAAGAATGAAAATAGTGTGAAGAAGAATTTAGTGGCTAGAAACACAAAAATACAATATACAACTAGTCGAAAACATGAGGAAAGTGACGTGTTTTTAGAAGTGTGTAGGTTCAAACATTTGGGGCAGCCATTGTAGAATTTAAAGACGCATTTGATATGGTTTGTATGTAAATGCACAATGAATGTAGAAACGTTCGGAGTAGTTTCTATTTTATAGACCAAATTTTTAAATGCTCAATTGTAAGTATACTCTTATAAATAAAAAAATACTTAGTAGCATGCGGTTTTCGAAAATTAATTAGTGTTTGTCCCATACAATTTGTGTAATAGACAAGAAAAAATCATTTCATCAAGTAATGTGGTTATTCAATGTGTTGTTTATTGTATTTGGGAGTTCTTTAAGAAAGCCTAAAATTATATTTGGTAAAAAATAAGAGTAAAATTTATTTGTTAGGTTCATTCGGTTAGGAATGTGTTAGAATAGATTAAGAGATTCATTTTAATCTATACAAAATAGATTATGAATAAATTCGAAAAAACAAAGTGTGAGATTATGCTCACAAGAAGTCATTCCCACCGGTGTATTAATCTAAAATAATAGACATGAGAATTATAAAATACATAATAATAGAACGGCAATTAATTTAGACAAAGTTTATGGGACTCACCGCCACAATCACCACCTTAAATTGGAAGGGACCAACAAATTAATCTCTTTCAAATGTAAGCTTATTACTAAAATATGTGGGATCAGCTGCCACAATCACCGCCATAAATTTGAATGGACCAACAAATTAATCCTTTTTGAGTGGAAGATTATTACTTGTATTTTTATAATTTCAACAAAAACAAAATTTGGAAATGAAATTTATTTTACAGATAATATTTGTTTAAAGTTAAAGGGTTTGGATTCCATTCCAAAATGTAAAAACAATATATAGCGTATGACTTTTAGCAGTAACATATGTATTTAAATGCAATTTATAAAACAATAAGAATGATCAAATCACAAAAAGGGGGCAAAAGTGAATTAATAAAACATACTCATCCATAGGGAAAACTCCATCGATTTACTCACATCAACCACATCAATGAAATATTAAAATATAAAACTTATACCATAAATTAGTAACCCCTTTGAAATCCCTAGTATAGGGACAGCTATATAAATGAGGTATTTTTAATCCCTCCATACTAACCCTTTGAAATCGTTCGTTCATGATTCAAAACTCAACTACTAACCATAGAGTTAATCAACCACGAGAGAACAGATCTGTACCACATAATTCTACTTTGCATTGAAGGTACAAACCTAAACCAGAACCATTCAATAATAGGAAATTTGAAGCAGCAAGTATTCTTTGGATAAAAACCCCATCGGCATAATTATAAATATAATTTGGTGCTACAATTTATTATAGTTTATTGTTAGGGCCACTCCATATATATATCTAGCACTATTGAGTATATATTATTTGCAGCTGCAGGAGTCGCAGGAGCAATTGGAACCACACTTGCAACCATTCTCTCCTGCAACAGTAACAACATCATCCACATGCCTGCTTCATCGCATCACAATTAATACATATGGTCAGTTATGAATGAACCAACAGTAAAACACCTGAGAAGCACTGCTATTAAGATGAATGGATTACCCCATTTCAAGACTGCTAGCTAACACAATAAGCTTTCCAACAGATTCTTCCCCACATCTGCAACACAATTTTTTTTTAGAACAAAACCAAGTTTTGCAAATTAAAATTGAAAGTTGTTTAGCTCTTTTCTTATTCTAAATTTGCTGTTCATGATCTAAAAGTAGCACTATATTACCGTTGCATCCACTGCCACAGCTGCAGGTAGATCCACATCCACACTTTCCTCAACAGCAAGACATATTTGCAGTGATGATTTGTGCACAAGATGACATGATTTTAAAGAGCCAGAAGGCATAACTCTCAGTTTTTTCCTTCGTCACCAATGACGTATGCAAAATAGTCATAATTGAGCATGATACCCATTGCAAATTTTATATTCAAAAGTTGTCAACTTCCATTATCGCAATCTCCTCCACGCAAAGGGCTTCTACATTTTTAAATTTTAAAAATGTTTTGAGCCGTTGAGATATCTTATTTTTCATTGCGGATGTGAGATATCTCACGAATATGTTTTTCATACCAGATACCAGCGGATAAACAGTGACTTTTAGAGTTTAGAACGAAGTCTAAGTGATCAGGATTAAAATAATGTTTTTTGGTAAGTGCAGTTACCAGCGTAATAATAGCCTGAAAATTAAACAGTGACTTTTAGAGTTTAGAAACGAAGTCTAAGCTAATGATCAAGTGCAAGATTTTTTTAAATTATAAGGATTAAATAATGTTTTTGGTAAGTTGGTGCAGTTCATGTGGACTGTTAAAATTTAAAACTTCGAAGGTCATTATAGGATCTCTATAGACTAGCAATCGTATTTAAAAATGTACGATGGAAACGCCGAAGGGAATCTTTCGAAGGATTTATATTGGAAGGAGAGAAACATTGAGAAAAGAAGAGGGTGAAGATAAAGAGGTTAGAGGGTGGAAAAGTGTGGGGGAACCGAAAATAAATAGTAGAGACAATGTGAAACTCAAACGTAGAACAATATGACGTCGTATATGGAAATCCTTTGAATGAAACAAATAGTGTTGTTCAAGACGTTGCGGAAACAATTTATAGGTATATATGTGAATGTAAGGAATGACAGAATATTATTGCAAAAGTGAAAATGTGTTTGTAGTTTTATTCGTATCATTTAGGGATGTGAAGATGTGGAGTGTAAGTGACATCTAGAGGTGGCGACGTCATGTGAAGTTCCCCCCATCAACAATTGGGGCGACGCCGTTATTAACAATCACCCCCAAAAAAAGGGCAGGTATGGGTGGCTGTGAATTTTTATTCAACTCACATGTCCCATGGTGCTTTGTAGAGAAAATGTATGCCTATTCCTTTTTTCGGAGGAAATCTTGTTCAAAGCATTTGGTTTGGTGTTAAACATGGTTCAACAGTTATTCCAGGTCAGAAAGAGTATTGATAACCATTACCTGTTGTGTGTTTAATATGCATAGGCGCTCTTAAATGCAACATTGAATATATTCTATCCATCATGCGAAGGGTCGGGGATTCCATGCATAAACAAACTGGTCAAAGTACTTTTTCATAGATTGAACAAAAGATATGTCATCCTAGTTTAGTGTCTCAACATTCAACACATGTGGAAGCCACAAAAGGTCGTGTACATTTACAGAGCCTTGATGTTGCCACTCAAACCTGTAAGAGGGGGAGATCATATATTCAAGATTGTAATTGACTAAACAAAATAGAGAAGGGAAATAACTCTTACCTGCATCAATAGTCACGAGCCTGAAGGTGTTTTTGTAAGAATTTTTCACATAATATTATGAATCTTTGATGAAGGAATGCAAAAAAATGATGGGGGTTCGAAACAACGTTAAGGTTTCTCTGTCTTTGCACACCACGAGGGTCAATAGGTCTAGAGCCAAACATAATTTTATGCATGTCTTGCCATTTGGTGTTAGATGCACTTAAAGTAAAGAATAGTACGCGGGGGGGAGGGTTTGTTCAATGATGTCAGAGAGATCACCTCTACTTTTTGACAAAAAATAACACACTCCTCACAATAATTTCGTGTAGACATCATTGAAAAAACATGCAACATGAGACAACAATTTTTTTTTGGAGTAAAGACATCATTAATGTGAGGTCTTTCTTTCAACTTAAGAGCAGAAACATAATCAAATCTCAAGTTTGAAACAATCATGTTTTGTTTTCCTAATGCCTAGGCAAAGTGGACTTTGAGTGACCAACCAGTATAAGAATACAAAGATAGAATACAAAACATAAAATTACACAATGGAAAAGTAAAATTATATCCTTAGGTCGTCTTTGGTGCGGGAAGTAATCATTATCGTCGCTAGCAAAGTTAACATTTGAATAGTAAACAATGGCTAATAATATGTTGACATGGTTAAAGAGCTTGTAAACAAGTAGAATGTAAAATAGTTGTATAATCTATTTTGACACGCCTTTTTTTTAATTTCCATCTCCTTAAAATTATATATAATATAAGATGTAACTTTATAATGGTTTTTTTATATAATATATATTATATATATATATATATTTCCAAGAATGTATTTACATATAATATAACTCTAATCTATTTCATGTGAAGGAGCCGAATTTTCATGATTTCAATGTCGAAATAACTACATTCCAAATGATGGCATGTATTTGAGGCTATTTTTAAAATACAATCCACATCTATTTTATATATTTCATTCATTTTTCCAATTTGCAACATCAGTTAAAAATCTATTTTCTTTAATTCTCATGAATGTACACACCCAGTTTTAAAGCTTCCACTTCGACAGTGTGCAAGTCAATGAAACCTCCTTTGTTGGCAGTTACGAAATTGTTACATTTCATTTTTAAAATATTGTTTTGAGTGAGAGTTGTTTTTGCCGCTTTCAAGATTTTTAGATTGAGAATTTCATCTCTAGCTTTTTTATGCTAATTCTATAATTGCTTTTGCATACAGTTCTTATAGAGTAATTAAAAATACAAAGTTTATAACTTCAAGAAATAGGTATATTACAATGTGAATAAAAGAACAAAAACTCTTATAAGATTGGGAATCTAGCCTTATAACGCGACAACGGAATAGAATGCAAAATTTTTATTGAAGAGGTCAAGAAAGGAGAGGGGAAAGATTATACTTGTAAGCATTACAAAAGTTGTTTTTTTAAAACCAAGGATATCAGAGAAGGGGAGATTAAAAGAGAGGCATTAATGATGAAGAAAATCAATATCATTGCATAGTAGTAAGGGTAATTGCATATTCCTTGCCCACCGAGGCACTGCCCAATGCTGCAGCAAACAATTCTTCCCGTCACCAGGAGCACATAAGGCAATGAATGCTAGTAATAGTTGCCTAATAACAAATTATTATTATTAATTTTAATCACAATTCTCCCAATAGCAATGCTAGCAATAACAATAGCTGCCTTGGAAGTTGCGAGTTTATCCCAATTCTCACCCTGAAAATTTAAAAAAATTATTAAAAAATAAAGAATAATAGTCCACGAAAAAAAGATAAATGTTCAAAAATTTATATCTTGATCTAATTCAGGAAGCTCAAGTAAGCATTTAGAACAAATACAAACAAGAGATACAATTTGTTATGCTACATTTCATAACATTTCATCAAAATTGGTAATTCCAATCTACTTATGTGCATTCTATATATTTATAATGTTGGAGAAAAAATTAACAGATCCATGCCATCTCATTCACATTAAGAAAAATAGAGTTCGTTTACAAAATTTAATTTCCTTTGCAGTAATTATCTTCATTTTTTGGTAAACGGATGCGCACAGAAGTTGTGGAGTACATTCATACATATCTTTCAAACAAAGCTATCCCAAAAATCTACAGATCAAACCTCTCCTAGCTAGCATCGCAATGTTATCTCCCAATTTTTCATTATTCAGTTCCAAATCAGTCTTTCTTCCATAGCTTACATGCATCCACTTCAAGCCTTCTGATTAGTAGCTATCGTCTGTTTCTCCCTCACTCCACGACATGAATGGCCACCTCCAAATAATTTCTTGGAGACCAAATTCTTTCTCCCATGAGAATTTTTTCAGGGGGGCTGTGCTTTCCCCTTACAGTACACAAGGACTCTTTTAAAGACAAAAATTGTGTTGCTTAAGATGCTCAACTTGTTAACCAAGCGCCCGATCCTAAGATCCCAAATAGACTTTGAGATTAGACCAAATGACATTATACTGTTCTGAAGCAGAAATAAAATCTCAAAGACCTTACTATACGGAATAAGACCTGCTTCAGCCTATGGATTCCAAATTTGCTCTGATTTATATCCCCTAACTTAAACGTTGGACTGATTATCATGCAATAAATAAAACTCGAAAGAAGAAGAAAAAATAGAGATGAAATGCCATTCCATCCAATAAAGATCTTTGGCCACCAACTCTTGGGTATCAGATGAAGGCTAGAATGGAAATAAAAGCATACATTTGTTAAAGTTGAACCGAAGAAAACTCAAGATTTGGATGTTACAACTTGCATGACATACACAAATCTCATCCTAACATTTGATTGATGAGAGATTGGTACATAGCAAGATGATTCATGATGTGAGAATTAAATTCAATCAGCTTGAGTGAGACTTGATCAAACAGACAACAAAATATGAGGCACAGATTAAAGAAAAAGAGCATCACAAACTTCGAGATATCCATACGGCTAGTCAAGTGAGGCAGATTTCACAGAATTTCAAGACATTTATGAGCTTAGACTCACATTAGTAGCTGTCACAGACATGTCTAACATATGTACATGCAGCTTGAGGTCAAATTTGCAGATTTATTTCATTTTTTATCATATAAACATTTCAGAAGTTTTAGTTTCAAGCAAAAAAATGAGCCAGAGACTATTGTGTCACCAGCAACTCCACTCAGAGGTAATAACTAGTCTCAAACACCAGACATAATGTGTTTATCCTGCAGAAGCTCTATCCAGATTTTTAGTATGGTCCATTTTCAACATCTGTGAATTATGTTCTTTGTGAAGATAATTGATACAACATTTGGTACAAAGATAAAAAAGATAACATAACCACAAAACAAAAATCCTTGTGAGCTTGGTTACAGAAGACATTTGCTATAAAGCTTAACAGTTTTTCATGCAATATACATCTGGAAACAACATCAAATGGTTGACTTTCAAAAGGAAAGCATCTCCTACACAATGGAACACAGAATGTAAATATTAAGCTACCATTGAACATGCATTTATCTTGTTGCCAAGACCACATTCCAATGGAATGTCAAATGAAATATATCTTTTTTGCAAACTCCAAATAGGTGAAGGCAACCTCAAGCTATACAATTCTGAGTGACTAATACAAGGACATCTTCACCTTATGAGAAACAATATAAGATCCCTTTTGGTTTTGATTTGGTGATGATTAGAACTCAAACACTAAGCTCGCTTCTTAGAATGTCTGAGTTAAAATTTAAATTGCGGATACATTCTCCAGCAAGGGATATCCACCGGTAGCCATACGTCCACCAGCTAAATAAGGGTTCATGAGCAGCAGAGTCTAGAAATTTTTGCCAAGCAGAGGTCCTGACAAATGAGCACGACAGAACAAAGAAACAATAGTAGGCTTATCTTGCAACGGTCTGCAATCACCGAGGAAAGTAATCCACTTTAAGGACTAAATATCATGTTTACAAAGGATGAATCTACTGGAACTAATCCAAACTTCCTCCTAGTTGTGATTTTATTAGTAATGGTAAAGGGTAAAGGAGTTTTTTTAGGTCCAAGCCCAGCCAGTATATCCTCGGCCATTGAATCGCTACTTTGAGAACAAGAAATCCTCTTTGCTTCACCTTATATATATTGTTCAAATTATATACTTCTTTATGTTTCGATGGATACTGAACATCTAAGAATCAATTGCCAATTAGCACCAAAAATATTCGAAATCAGATAAAAATTATCGGTAGGCCTAGAAAAACATGTTAATTGGGTACCACAGATCCATGAAATTTGGGATTTAAAGATCCACTTACACAATAGGGCATTATACAGCTCATTATATTGATCTTTCAATAAAATTTGAAATCGATATTATGACCTGAAATTTTAGGAATTCTATAAAACTCTGAGGACAACGACGAGAAGGCGAACGAGATGAATCTTCAGTTAGTTTGACATATCCAAAGGAAATTAAGATGGCGAATAGAGAGCATGCAGCCAAAATAAGAAAACTGTGGCCACAAATGTTTGCACAGAAAACCGTCCAAAGGCGACCTGCACAAATCAAAGGATGAGTTTTAAAAAACAAAACAGCGAGCCAATCTGGGCATTTTCCATACCAAAGGCGTCAACCTGCAAAAGAATTTTTTTTTTTAAAAAAGCAGTTGTTAAATGTAAAGAAAACGGAAAACAAAAGCGACTCGGATCCTGTTTTAGCGCAGACCCTAACCACATTTCCATAAGTTTCCGCCACGTGGACGTCCTAGAAGGTGAAATGTTTTTGGCCGGAAGATTTCAACGAAACTCTGCCAAACTAATTTCGACCGTCAGATCTCTGACTGTTGTCAGGCCCAGCAGGTTGCATTTCAATACAAGAACGCCTTCGGCGTAATTATGCGTGAAATGATGTCCAATTTGGTGGAGGCCAAATTTATAATATAGGCCACTTTTTAATTTTGATTAGGTGAAAATGTGGTTTTTAAGGGCACCAAAACCCACAATACATAATAAGCAAGATGTTATAGGAGGAGATTATGATAAAACAATGAAGATCAAGAAAATTTGCTTCTCTACCATGGGCAAAGGGGAATTACTAAAACATTCCCACACGTCATCTTAACTATTTTGAACAAGACAAATTTAGAAAAAAAAACAAAACACAGATCATCCTATGGTGTGAGATTTAAGAGTCATTTTGGAAGGAGTCGCCATTAGGTTAAGAGTTTTTTTTATTGTTTTGGACCATTCATCCTCGTTAGAGTTCATATATTATATAATTTATAATATAGGCATATAATCAATTATATTTTATTCCATTTATTTCTTTATATATTTTTGTTTCCTTTATTTTATGTTTGTTGAAAGGATTTCTATTTATTTATCATATATTTCATATAATTTTATTAAAATTGTTGTAATTTGATGAGTGAGGATGATAGTTTCATATATCAATTCATTATGGTACAAATCATTCTAAATAATTGATACAAAAAAATTATTAAATAGGATCAATATTAGTATTTGGATGACTTTCACACATTAGATGTAAGTATTTCACTAAAAAAACTTATTAATTTAAATATATGTAATATTCAACATCAGTAATCTCCTATATATTTATCTTGGCACATATGGAATCCCAATCATAAATAAATTATAACTCTTGAGTAGAATGAAATTATACACTAGACTAATATCATCCGTAACAAAATAAAAGTGTCAAATGGTTAAAAGAAGCAAAGTAAAAAAACATATTCTAGTAGAAAAAATAATATGATCATAAAAAAATTTTAGTTATCAATAGTTGCATATTTACAAGATTTATTATTTTATATTAGAAGATATTAAATAAATAGCTATTTTAAAAATTATATTTATCAAAATTTATCAATGAAAACATTTATTAACAATATTATTGGATTTCAACTATAATTATGATATTATAGAGTCCTTATAAATAAGAACATTAACTTGCCATTGCTTACAAGTAAGGTAGATGTACACTAACTATTATTTTAGATATTGAAATATTTTTAACACCCTCTCACCTTATGATATTGAAATAATCAGTTATCTCGCAACTATTAGTTTAGAGAAAATAGTGTTTATCCAAAGCACATAGAATTTAGATAATATTATTGTAGTATGGGAAGGTATGGAATGGGCTCGAACTCACAACAAAAATTTATATTTATTAAAATTGATTTTGAGAAAGCTTATGAGAGGATCGGATGACACTTTTTTTTAGCCATGCTCGAGCACTTGGATTTTGGCCTACCCTTATTATGATTGTGGCCATGTATTTTTTCTAATGCATCTTCCTATCTATCTCGTGAATGACATTCTATGTGAGCTTTTTGGGTCTTTTCAATCTATTTTCCAAGGTTGATCTTTGCACCCTGCTCTATATGTGTTAGTAGCTAAAGGAATATCCTACCTTCTATCCAAAGTGCCAATAAATGTGGCTTGGTGAAAGGGATTTAACTTCCATAATTACCTCGTACTCAACTCATTAATAGATATTTTGTGTATGATTCATTTGTTGCCATAATCAAGAAGACATTAATCTTCAACAATATTTCTTTTCCTAGATGTCAATTTCCTCACCTCATGTTTTAGCATTCAATGGAAAAATACTAAGTGCTACAGAGAATCTTCTTGTAGTGCCCACTTCCCTTTGACACATTTTGATACTAATCATGATACTGTTGATTATATTATGGACTTGATTATGGACCTTATTATAGTATGATGATAGATGTTAAATCAAGGATTATTATTGACTTGATTCAGTTATGATGCATGATGATTATTAGAGGCATTTTGGATATTGATGATGATATACTGTTTGACATGGTTATGTTATGGATATTGTGAGTAGACCTAGAAATGGAAATTATTGGATGATGATATAGTTGCTGATAAAACTATAAATGATATTGTTAAATTTCTTTCGATGTTGTTGTGATTCATATATCTAGATGATTTCGAAAATTATATTAATATTATTTTAGATGTTCGATATGGCCACGAGGCCAAAGGAGATATTTGTGCTTTGTGGGTTAAAATATCACAACAAACATCGGGGATTGGAGACCAACCACATTGGAATTCTAGATGAATTCAACAAGGTCACCATGGCAACTTGTTGTGTTTGTGTGTGGTTGTTTTATCAAGGGTACCCATGGGGAACCACCTATAAATGTGGCCAAAGGGTTATGTGTATTTATTTATTTGAACCTTTTTTTATGTTGCATGTGTTTATTTTGTGATGCTTTTACACCTTTCTTTAATTGTAAATGGTGTAAATTTCTTGAGTAATCATATTGTTAAAATAAATAAATAAAATATATCATAAGAAGGTAATTAATGAGATTTGTTGGCCATGCTTTTACTCCACCTTCTTGGAAATTCGAAATTGTCCTTGGAGGCTAATTTTGAGGCTTGTGGGACAAGTTAAACTTGTCCCATACCTCTTAAATTTATTTACCAACCATACCTATGGTTGGAGAGTTGAAATTTTAATTTTATAATATTTTTTGAGAAGGAAATTTGTAGGTTTTAATTACACTTTTCTTAAATGTTGTAATTTCAGTCCTTTGGGGTGTGGGTTTGTTTTGGAGTATGTAAGTAAACCTGTCATATTATTCATCCACATATTTATTACGCACCTGGAGAATTAAGTCGACGTTGTGTTGGGGTCAAGATGTGTGATGTGTCATCCTACATGGATCCACCTCATCCTCTTCCGTTTCCTCTTCTATAAAATTTGATTTTTTTGCCTTATTTGGGGTTGCTTTACTTTGAAGACTTGTTTCTTGGGAAAATTCTTTTGCTGTGCTTGGGAGATATTGCTTTTGGAGTAGTTGGAAGATTGTGGATGTAGACACCAAATTTGTGTCTTACGACCCTGTGACCCGCATCTCATCTCGCAACCTAAACTCATCACCGAAACCTTACACAATTATTTATTAATTACCTTGTAATTGATAAATCCACATCATCTCACCCGCCACTTCATTCCGCCACTTCATCATGACCTAGCCCTAACCCTAAACTAACCTAATTAAGACCTATAACTTGGTCTACACCTACACCATGACTAATGACCCTTTTTCGCACTCCAAAACCGACCTTCTAGTCACTTGACCAAGCCCGCAACTAATCTCTCGAGAAAAGCGGGGAAGGTGGGCTATTTTACTAAAAATAGCCTACTTTTTCCTTACCGATGCGGTTCCTACTCGATCATTCGCGTAAGCGGTTACATAACCGCAATCGGTTCGCGTAAATGGTCTCCCAAACCAAAAACAAAGGATCGAAATTTCATTTTCGATCGTGGTCGAAGGATTTTGAATCAACAGAGATCATTTGGGAGTGATCAAGAGAGTCCAGATCTTCACTTGACCGAAAGCAGAGACGAGTGGAGAAACCGTAAGAGTTTGCAGAAAGGAGATCAACTTGCATCTTCACAAAAACCAAGTAAGTCACATCTTACATGTCCTCAATTATAACATTTCTTATGCTTTTGAATCACAAATTCTCATAAATCCATTTCAATCCACTACCCAACGGCTATCATTGCATCTAACTATCATTCTTTTACCTCTCATCACCTCATTTCCTAATATCACCCATATAACCAGCCTTACAAACAACATAGCTACCCTACAGCACAACCACCCCACAAAACAACCAACCTACAAATCCTAAACCCTACCGACATCGGTTACACAAGAACGGTATCGGTTGTCCCGATTCACAACCAAACCAGCCTTTCCCTACCCGTTTCAACAAAATAATTTAATTGATATTTTACAGTCTTTTGTGTTGATTCATATCGACAGGGGAACTGACCACCTTCGAAAGGAAGTTTTATATTTCCTGGGCCCAAGGCAGTTCCCTCATTTATTGTTTAATCAAAATCTTGTGGTCTTGTGTTCTTATTTGCAGGTAGTCCTTCCAAGACAAAAAGGAGTTCTTCATAGTCAACCTGATCTTCCTCTACGGTACGCACACACCATCTCGACATTCCACAAGTATTCCTCCTAGCCCTAACCTTATCTATTTCTAAAAGGAATGAAAGGATAGAAGCAACTCTATTCCCAGAAGCCGAAACATTCCGAGCGAAACATTTTGGCACGCCTGGTGGGACCCATTTTGGGTTTCTTTCTTGCTTGCTTGCTTTCATATAGGGAGCATACTTGCTAGTTTTATTCTTCTAAAAATATTCACAAAGTATTTTGTTATTTCGGTAAAAGAACTGGCTTTGCTTTTACATCTTTGCATTAGTGAAAGTCATCTCTTTTGCTTCATCGAATATCATTTTCGATTTAGGTTTAAAACACGGGCATTACATTCCTGGCTTGTTGTTTTCAATTCGAGTGAACATAGATTAAGTAATGTGTCATACACGTGGGGGGTGATATCCACGGTATTGACAAGAAATTAATCTTACTTTCACCGCACAACACATACCGAATCACTTCACAATTAACACAACAGCTCAAACATCCCCCTTTTTCCGTGGTATTCCTCGCCCGATTGAGGTAACCTTATAAGCCAAAAAAACTTGACATTTCCCTAAGTCTTTTGTTTAGGATTCGACATCATTCTACGTCTAAAGGCATAAGCCCTGATAATTAAAATTAGCCCTAGGGTTAATCTCTGGATTTGCGTGTGCATTTTGCTTGTTTTCAGTTCTGTTTTCCCTGTCATACTCTGTTTTCTGTGATTACCTCAGAACAAATTGATAAAGGAACTAAGCATTGTTAAAAATCAAATCAGCAGCTTCTTATACTTTCTTTTACCAGTCTTCTAAACCAACATCGGTTAGTATAACGGCGTCGGCTATAGTTTAACCGACATCGGTCATCGACGATAATCGTTTTCTCCTAGTTCTGTCACCAAAGAACCTACCAATTTCACCATTCTGAGGCTATTTCTGTTCCTGATAGGTTGAAGCTCTATTGTGTACTCTTGTCCATGGTTGTTATCACTCAGAAACAAGCCGCTGCTATGGTTTCACATGCCTGCTCTGTGTCTTTTCCTGAATCACCCCTTCACATTCTATACGGAACCCTACGGACACCAGTGAGATCCCCAAAATTCCTGTAGGAGATAAGGAATTTGCCAAATTTCTGGATGCTAATTCTAGCACTGTACAATACTATTTGTCTCATGCCCCTGACCGTACGCCCGATGGTCAGCTCCTTGTTGGCATGCCTATTAGTATAGCTGCTCATCTAGCTCCCACTCCGCCTGATAACATCGCCTTGCTTGCTGCATCTTTAGCCCGTCTCCCAATCCAACGGCTTCAGAGGTTCATACGACACAGATTGGCTTTCCATTGGCTAATCTTGGACCCCACATATCATTACTGCTGGCTGCTCCTATCACATCTCTCTTACAGACGGCTCCATTCTTGACTTGCTCTCTGTCACCTATCCACGCTAGCTTTCCTTCTCAAGCTCCGCCTACCTTTTCATTCCCATACACATATCCGGTGACCTCGACATCTTATATAGGACATACCTATTCGGTCGCCCCAACATATTCGTCATCCACACCTTATCAACACTTAACCCCACCGGTGTCTAGCGGAGGCCCGTGGCCTAATTTGCCTCCGTTTACCACAACCGCACCATCATCTCATCCAACCACGGATTTCATCAAACAAATGATGGACAAAATGCAAAATCTGGAGGCTTCTGTTTCGGGAAGTCGTAGCGCCTTGACATATGAGCAAGTTTGTCGGGAGCCTATTCACCCTTCCGTCCCCCTTCATTCATATCCTCCTCAATGGGAATTGCCGAAATTTACTCGTTTTAATAGTAAAGAGGATCCTCAACAACACTTGCGATCATTTAGACATGCTTGTTATTTGATTACTCATGATGATGCCTTGTTACTCCACACCTTTCCCATGTCCTTATCAGGACCCACCTTGGAGTGGTACAGTGCTTTAACCCAACACTCAATCTTCTCTTTTAACCAACTAGCCCAATCTTTCTTGGATCATTTCTCCATTAACATTGCCAAGAAAGTATCTATCACCGACCTTTATGCCATCCGACAATTTGAAGACGAATCTATCGCAGATTTCGTTGGACGATGGCGCGGCCTTATCAACCAACTTACATATGCCTTGCCTCAGGCTGAACTTATCGAACTTTTTACGCGGGCATGTGCTAAGCACATTTCTCCTACTCTTCAAATTCAAACTTTCCGCACATTTGATGAGGCCTTTACCATGGCTCGGAAACTAGAAATTCGAGCCTTAGAAGAAGATAAATTGCGGTTGCGCAACAAAAACCCCAATTTCTGAACTCCAGATTCCACCAATAAACCAAACACCACCACTCCTCACACATCCACTTCTTCGAAATCAAAAGGAGCTGTCCATGCGGTGATGGTCAAATCTCAAGCGCCATCTAATACTCCACCAAAAACCACCTATAAGTACAAAGCCGAGCCCATCAATTACACTCCCTTGGGAGAAACTTATGGCGTCATCTTGGAAAAATTGCTCAAAGCCGGAGCTATCACCTTGCCTCCTGTTAAACCTCACTCTGGGTTTGACTCCACTCACGCTATACCTTCCTGGTACAAAGAAAATGACTTCTGTAACTTTCACCGCGTAAAAGGACATAGTCATGAAAACTGCAAGATGTTGAAAAACATAGTGTAGGAAATGGTTGATGCAGGGGATATAACCCTCGATAATCCTAATGCTCCTGCCAACCAAAATTTGAAAATCTTCAACAAACCATTCCCGAATCACTCTTCTAATGGTAACATAAACCAGGATATCTTAGCCGAGGAAAGTGTTCATGAGATCCATGCAGTCTTCGACTCCCAGCCAAAAGCCTCTATCGAGAAAATTTTGAATCAAGCCTCTTCACTAACGCAGGGGCCCGAACCTCCTTCACCACCATCAAATCAAGCGAAATCATTCCTTTACCCATAAAGGAGTTAACTGCCCAGACTTCTCTTCTCATCGATGAGTCTTCTTACACCACATCCCTACAAGACTGCGAACGGATGTTATCTAACTTATCTATTTCCCAAATGTCTCCTCCTACCACTCTTGCCGCACAAGAGGAAGACTCGCCACTCCTTTTGTCATCCTTAGATGAGAAATATCTTGCACCGACATCACCAAATTCTTTAACCATAACAGACCCTCTCAAACATGCCCTCCTACCTATTAGTTCTTCATCGCCTAAATCTTTTCAACGACCGGTTGACCTCTTAACATCTATTGATACAGTGCCTCATCTACCCCCTGTATCACACCCACAGTGGACTGGAATCACAACCCACCTTTCTTCCATACAAAAATTACAATTCACACCTGAAGACTGTCATTCTCCAGAAGATAGACGAGTCCTATGGGAACGTTTGAGTACCCCCTATTCTACTCAAATGTAGATGACTGATCCAGACACCTCTACCATATACCCTAAGTGTTTATAGAAACTCAAAATTCCTATGTCCTTATTCTCACCCCCCGTATCTATACCAAGTATCCCATCCACCTCTATTAACCTAACCAAATCTTCCCCTACACTTGGGACCTCACCAATACCCAGTCTAACACACCCACCTAAGCGACTAGATTTATCCCAAAATAAAGCCGCCCCGCCACTTAGGAGACAAACTCAATCCATGCCTCTATCACAATCAAAACCATCATCGTCACACCTACCTTCCATATTGGGACCTCATCCCTCCACCTTGCATCAATATATCATACCTCCTGCTTTTTCTTTACAACGACCTACGCCTTCTGCACCCATACAGGGATCAAAGGGTATATCAATATTGTCACCCCACGCATCCGGTCCACCATCAACCCTAAACAAACTCCATCATCAAAGGATTTATTCTCTGTCACTCCCCTTTCTCCGTGGTTGTGTCCCGCTACCACGTCTATATGTAGCCTTATCATCTAACCACGGTAACGTAGCTCTGCGCCAAAGAAACCACGTTTAGTGAAAACCACGTGTCAACACCCTGGCTAAACCACCACCCGTGCATTTGAACCAACCATACCCAAACATTACCAAAACCCGGAAAATCAATACCCTCATCCTCCTCCGATTTTGACCCACTCAAAGGATCTTACGCAAAATCCTTGCTATGTTGGTGGAGAATGCGACCATTTCCTACCACCACTTCGACCTTATGACCTGTCTAAACCTCAGCCTATAGGTTATGATGAGTCTAAAATCTGTGCTTATCACCGCACACCAGGACATGATGTGGAAGGATGCAAAGCTTTAAAAACCATCCTTTGTCAGTCACCTCTCTCAGATAGAAAGGTTAAGAAAGAAAACTTACGAAGGGAGAGACCTTTAGCTTCAATTCCCTCTCCTATACCATCTGTCCCCGCCTCACCAAGATCTATCATTATTACAACCCCACCTCTTGAAGACCATGATTTATCCCAACCATCTTCCTCATCTCAGGTCTACGAGATTAATATGATTAGTGTTGCTACTCGAGCGCAGAAAAACAACAAGAAAGCGAAAGAAAGCACACCTGCATCCTCTCTTTCTCCGTCCACCATCCCGATTGCACCACCACCCAAAGTGGTTATTCATGGACCCGCTTACCCCGTCTCTAATGGAGTTGCCCATCGAGCCATGATCAAACAACTTCACCAATCACCCGTAAAAATGACACTATATGATCTCATTCAGACTTCTGAATCTCATCGACAAACTCTCGTTGAAATTCTTCAAGGGATCGAGGTCTTACCTAATGAAACCCTACCTGTTACCTCCATTCTAACACCCAATCACGTTGCTTCCCTCACCAAACAACCTACCGCCCCAACTTCTTCTATCTCTGTACAACAAGCTGCTGCTGTCAGTTTCTCCGAAGACGAAATTGTTGACTTTGGTGCATGAAGATCGACCCCGCTCTTTTCATCTCGAAACTTACATTCGGGACATTCGGGAGTACATCGTCATGTTATGATCGACGAGGGTGCTAGTCTCAACATCATTTCTTCAAAAGCCTTCCAACAAATGAATATCCCTTCTAGCTACATGTGTGCCAACCCCATCATGTTGCGGTCATTCAATGATGCTATTACCTCTACCTTAGGCACTGTGATCCTTAACATTCGTGTAGGACCACGTACTTTACCTGAGCTCTTCTATGTCCTTGAGGGAGAATTTCAATACAACATGTTGTTAGGCCGCCCCTGGATCCGAGCTATGGGATGCGTTCCCTCCACCTTACATAGATGTATAAAATTTGAGTACGAGGGGAAGTCCTACACCGTAAAAGCTGATCCTCCCCCCTTCAAAACCTGCAATATGTTATATCGCCCTAATGATGTGCTTGTACCAATCAAGACACCCATTCATCCAACCCAACCATCCACTTCAACCGCGCCTCAACCATCCACATCAACCGCACCTACGCCTTCAACTAATGAAACCACCGTTGCAAATACCACTTCCCTCCCCGCGGATAACATCCCAACCTCAGACCCTTTAGTAGATGTTTTTCAACGCCTTACGCTGGGGGAGTATCGCCTATATAACGTTAGTTCTTTCCATACTCCACAAGAGTATGGACAGTTACATGCACATCCTACCTATGACCGTCGTGTGGGGGAAGTAATCCCCTACGGACCACCTCATTGCCGCACCAACCTAACATATGGGGGTGTCGACGCCTCTTCCGTGACTCCTGAACCTCCTCTTGGTGTGGTTCCTTTCCAATCCGATTTCCAATACCTGACAAATCATCGTTTTGCCCTCACCTTCCTGACACATTGCGCTTGGAAGGGCTTCGGTTTCGGTCTTTATGAACAAGGCCGACACACAATCATTCCCGTAACTACACGCAAACACAATGACCGTAGTGGTCTCGGATTTCTGGGTACACTTACACCAAAGGAACCTCGTGTCAGTTGCCTTCTGGAAGAGAACAACGTCACCCCTACCGAACCATCGTCACCCATTTTTCCATCATCACCTACAGAGTCGATAGATCCCGAATCTATCCCTCCTAACTTTTTTTTCATAAATGCTATCTTCCTAGGTCCTCTCACTTATCAACGTGATAATGAGGAACCCTCTTCTATCCCCCTTCTATATCCGGACATGATTGAAGAGGACTCGCCTTGATTAATGTTGTTGAGTGCGGGATGATGACTCCATCCTCACTTACTTACCTTGGCGTGGATGACTCTTATATTCAACGCGCGCCTTACCATCGAAACTCAAACCATGCTTTGAATGAATCTACTATAGAAATCAACATCCACACGGAGGAGGATCCTCACATTGTGAAGATCGGACAATCACTAAAACGCATCGAACAAGTCACCTTTACTACCTTTCTCTATGCTCGCAACCAAGCTTTCGCTTGGTCCTACGCATTGACATGCAGGAATTGATCCGACATTGCTTTGTCCATAACATTACCCTAAAACCCGATTCAAGCCAATAAAAGAAGTTTGAGAAAATACATCCACGCATTTCCCTCTTGGTCAAAGAAGAGCTTCAACGACTCCTTCTGTTTCCTTCATCCTTCCTATTGACTATCCTCAATGGATTTCTAACATCGTACCTGTCACTAAAGCGACGGGGGGACTTCGGATATGCACGGATGTCTAAGATCTTAACCTTGCTTGCCCCAAGGATGACTTCCCCCTACCTAGCATTGACCAACTTGTTGATCTCACTGCAGGCCATGAGATGCTCTCTCTCATGGATGGCTTTTCAGGATACAACCAAATTTTGGTTGCCCCTGCCGATCAACATAAAACTGCCTTCATAACTCCTTGGGGAACCTTTTGTTACCGTGTAATGCCATTTGGCCTTAAGAATGCTGGTGCAACCTATCAGCGGGCTATGACCTATATTTTTCATGACATTATGCACACTATCCTTGAAGACTACGTTGACGATCTTCTTGGAAAATCTAAACATCGTAGTGAACATCTCGATGTTTTAACCATTATTTTTGATCGCTTGTTACAATATTCTGTCCACCTTCAACCAAAGAAATGTGTCTTTGGTGTCCTTTCGGGAAAACTTCTTGGCTTTATCGTCTCTTTGCGTGGCATTGAGGTCGACCCATCTAAAGTCAAAGCTATCCTAGAAATGCCCCCACCTACTAACCTCAAACAATTGCGTAGTTTACAAGTTAAGCTCCAATCTATCCGACGTTTCATCTCCCAACTCTCGGATCGATGTCAACATTTTCATCACCTCCTTAAAAAAGAAATTGACTTTCAATGGAGCGAAGAGTGCCACCAAGCCTTTGAGGCTCTCAAAGCTTATCTCTTGCAGCCACCCGTGCTTATCCCACCCCAGGATGACCGCCCTTTCTATCTTTACCTTTCGCCACCGACCACGCTGTAGGGGCCATGCTTGCACATCGTGACTCCGAGAATCGAGAACAAGCCGTTTATTATATAAGTCATACTTTGGTGGACTATGAGACTAGGTATACACATGTAGAAAAGTTGTGCCTAGCCCTATCATTCGTGGCCACCAAACTCCGACACTACCTTCTGAATCACAAAACTTTCTTCATCACCAACACGGACCCCATCCATTACATGTATGTTAAACCTCATCTAAACCAACGCATCGCCCGATGGCTCATGCTCCTCACCGACCTCGACCTTGAATTTGTCCACCAGAAATCAATCAAAGGACAAACCATCGCAGACCAACTTGCGGAAGCCCCTTTACCTGGGGAGCAATTTACCAATTTTACATTCCCCGACGAACTCATCGCTACTCTTTCCCTCAGGGAGGAGTCGTATCCAATGACCCTCTTCTTCGATGGATCCAAATGCCAGCGCGGCGGAGGAGCCGGCGTTGTTCTCATTCCTCTCGACGCTGAGCCTATGCCTCTCTCATTCCGACTCGATTTCCCTTGCACTAATAATACAGCGGAATATGAGGCCCTTGTTCTGGGTCTCCAAGTTGCGTTACACTTAGGTATCAAATCTATCAATATTTTTGGCGACTCTCAATTGGTAGTCAATCAAGTTATGGGCATCTACCAATGCAAAAATGAGGAACTTCAAAAGTACAAACACTACGTGGATTCACTTCTAGCCTTATTTACTCACTATTCTATCCAAACCATTCCCCGCTCCACTAACAAATTTGCGGATACTATGGCTTGCTTAGCCTCGCAAATTCCAGCTTCATCAACTGACTCTGACATTTTCGTCTTGGTCCAACAACTCTTTGCCCCATCTTATTCAGCCTCGGTTGTTTGTATGATAAATAATGTGTCTCGCAATTACAGGATACGGTACCACCAATTCCACGACTACCTTACAACCTCTGTTCTCCCATCTGACCTTACTAGTACCGGCAAACGCATGTTTCTTAAACGCATTTCTCATTATGTTGTTATGGGGGGACTCCTTTATAAACTTGGCTTTGATGGCATCCTCCTTCGATGTCTCATCGGTGCGGAGGTCACCCATACCATCCAACAAGTCCATGACGGTATTTGTGGCGGACATTTTAGCGGCCTTGCCATGGCCAAACAAATCCTTCGCCTAGGTTATTATTGGCCTACTCTCAATAACGATTGCTATGAATATGTTAAGCGTTGTGTTATGTGTCAACAACATGCCAACCTTCAACATACTCCTAGCCACCCGCTACAGGTCGCTCGAGATCTCTGGCCTTTCTCACAATGGGGTTTAGACCTTATTGGTGAGATTCATCCGTCCTCTTCGCAACGTCACCGATGGATTATCACAGCGACCGAATATTACACAAAATGGATGGAGGCTATTCCACTCATTTCAACTAAAAAAGAAAAAATTGTAGAGTTCATTAACCACCACATTATTTGTCATTTTGGTGTTCCTCATCGCCTGATAACAGATAATGGAAAATATTTCAAAAATAAGTTGTTGCAAGACCTTTGCGACAACTTTGGTATCAAACTTAGCTTCTCATCACCCTACTATCCACAAGCGAATGGACAAGCCGAATCCTCTAATAAAACACTAACCAAAATCCTCATGAAAGTTGTCAATGAGTCCGGAAGAAATTGGCACGATCACATCCCCTTTGCCCTTTGGGCTTATCGTACTAGTATTCGTACCTCCACTAATGCCACACCTTTTTCTTTGGTATACGGTACCGAGGCTGTCTTGCCTCTCGAAATACAAATACCCTCCCTTAGAATATCTCTTCAGGATATTCTCACCAACGATGATTTCCGCCAAGAGCGGTTAGCCCAATTGGAGCTTCTTGATTTAACGTCGTCTTACTGACTCTTGATCACCTTCAAATCTATCAAAAACGCATCAAGCGTGCTTATGATAAGTGACTTCATGAGCGTACCTTTAAGGTTGGTGATCTTGTCCTCAAAGAGAATCAACATGTAACCAAACTAGAAAAGAGAAAACGTGGAAAATTTGCTCCCAATTGGATTGGGCCTTATATAATCACTCACACTTATGGATCAGGCACTTATCATTTAGCTTCGCTTAATGGTAAACCTGAGCTTGAACCTCTTAATGCCTTGCATCTTCGACCTTTCTACTGTTGAATTTAGTGTTATATCACTTCTTATCTACTTACTGCTCGTCCCTTGAGCTCATTTACCTCCACATACACATTGTTTCCTACATCTCAAAATAAAATCAAGCTCACATAGTTTGATTCTCACCTCCCCTTAATGATGCCTTCCCTTTTTAGTCTAGTCCATGACTTCAAAGTATTAAAATAACACATTCTTATGGGATTTTCTTGAGTCAAACTTCCTACCAAACTAGATGATCTACGCCAAAAGGACATCTAGCTATCTAAATTATATGTAGACTGCTCCCTTGAAGGACAGCTATATTCCAAACTTTTGCTGCTATTATATATAGACTGCTCCCTGAAGGACAGCTATGCACCAAAACCGCATCTGCTACTATAAATAGATTGCTCCCTTGAAGGATAGCTATACACAAGTCAGCCCTTTATCGAAGCTTCTCGCATTGATCAGCTTCGTGGAGACCTCAAGAAATAATACAATCAATATCCCTTGTAGACTTCCCACATCGATCAGTCTATATTCAGTAAAATAAAAGCCTCATTCAAAAGAACTTTTGAGTCATGGACTTGTCTATTTAGGGTAGGTTCTCTTTCATCAGAACACTCACTTTGTAATAAGTTCTCCGTACCTCAGCTATACCATCCACCTCACCTCACCATTTGTTTCAACTCAAGGGACGTGACGTACACCGATATATTGTGATCATACAACTCTTTTCACCTATTGACTTCTCGTCTATGCACGGTACCTAGGGCTTCAAGCTCGTTCTACGTTGTGTGGTTTGTTTAGCTCTTTTCACCTACGGAGCACTCTTTCCTCTTTGCCTCGCATCTAGGATTGTGTGTTGATCTTAATCAGGACATGGTTCCCTACCACTTGGGTAGGCTAACTTTCGCTTCCCTTATATCTTTTACAACATCACCAATTCGTTACCAACACCATCAACCTTACCTTACCAATATTAATATCAATATTTTTACCAACCAACCAATTGCCTAACCATACCTAAAAATGCTTGAATTTACCTCTCCCTAGTCCTAAGGGAGAACTACATCGGTCTGAGGCCCCTCCTTGCCTTGTGCAATGGGCTATGTAGGCGACACTTCGGAGACATGGGGTCTCCCAAGGTTATCTCGACCATCCCCTACCATAACCTATCATGTGTGGTAAATAAAAATATTTTTGTGCATTTCTATTTAATCACATTCCTCTTCATCCTTTTTCAAAACACCAAAAGTCAAAATGAAAACATTCTTATTATTATCATAACTCAAATCAACATACATATTCGGCTTTATTTAGATATTAAACAAATACATCTTCTCTATCATCGACACGCAGGTCGGCATCCTTATTTATTCTTATACCTAGATAACATTTCTTTAGACCCTCACGCCTTATCCCGAACGGGTGATGATCGTGATCTTCAACGCCTCTCACCGGGCCTCTCTGTCCTCAAAGGTACCACGGCTATTAGTACGCCACCGATCTGCGAATCTCTCCTATAACATGTGAATACGCTCCTCGCATGGAGATATCTCACCTCTAGTCCCTCCGCTTGTGACTCCGTAACCGCTAACAATCCTCTTGTCTCATTCACTGCGTTGAGTGATGAACTAAACTCAGAGACAATCTCTCTTTGTAATCAGCTATGTCGGGACATCATGTACACATCGCAGCGATTCTGCTACCCACCACAATTTATAGGCCTCTGTCGTGCCCCCGCATCCATCACCCTCGCGATCGGCTGCTATCTCCTCTCGGCCCTTCGGAGGTGTTGGCCGAGGAGGTGAGAATGCGCCTCGGCGTCGATCCTCATATATGGTCTATAAGCCGGGGTATATCTGCACAAATCCAAATTGTCGCCGCATGCGATCCGGAGGAATCCTCTCATACTCACCCGGCCTGTGCCCCGCGATCCACTCAATCGCTCTACACCCTCAACTCCTCCGCTATATTCTCCATTACCATATAGTTCCCATACGGACTCCAACAGATATCCACAATCGTCACCATCTCCCATACCGCCTATAATAATCAATGTCACACTGTCATAGCTCGGGATCTTCTTGCCTCTTGTTCATCTAGACCCATCGCCTGAATCCCAATCTCGCACTCCTGTCTCTCCAATTTGGATGGGTCGGCCTATTATTCGCACACAAACAATGTGCTCATAGGCCCAACAATGTAATAAAATGCACAATCCAAAGTGTCATCTCGTGATTTCACCTACAAGCCCATAGACCCTGTATAGCTCCGCCAAATATGCAAGTGCCCATGCAAAAGTCACGTTCCTTTCCATCATTTCCCAAATCACACCCATCAATGCTTTTGGAAATCTTCCGCCCTCCGCCCTCGGTAATGCATAATACCCTACCGCTATCATTAATATCACTGCTAACCTTGTCTCCTCAGGGTGTGCGCATACATTATACCATATGTGAATGTCAAACCTCGCTGTGTCAAGTCTCGTGCGTATGGACCAAATACTTCTGTTATCGCTGCCCGCCCCATGCTAGGCAATGCCTAATATACTGGTTTTTCTATAATTGGGAGTCTCAAAATATGGAACACATCTTCCAATATCACTATCATCTCCCCTGTTGGCAGATAGAAGGTATTCTTCTCAGGATTCCATCTCTCAATCAATGCCTGCAACATAGCATGGTTATGTGCGATTCGTGCATAATAGAGGATTCCACTTAACCCCAAACGATTTATCAATATCCATTCAGTCGGTGTTACATCTGCTCGGATTTGTGACAACAGCGCTGGCACACTATCATTCATCCTCAACCCCGCCCGCTCGCTCTGCATACGTCAAAACAACAAACAAACCATTCAATTCATCGATCCCCAAGGGTTTTTTCTCACATTTCGAAATTCCTACGAAACCGGTATCGGTTATAAATAACCAGTATCGGTTCCCCAACCGATACCGGTTATCCCAAACCGCTACTGGTCACTATCAATTTTATACACTCTACCTAAACACACCATCTACGACAATAATTTGATCATTTACCCTCTCTCAGACATACAAACATACCCGAAACCCCGATTACCTACCCATAACACTCACCTCACCAATAACCCTTGCTATCACGTTTTCTTTCTCATATCTACCCACTTAATCTCCCTCATCCTATTCACAAAACATGCAAAAATCAAATTACAACCAAACCGTTTACCTCTTGGGCTGCCGCAGTTTGCGGTGGAACTTGTCTTCTCTCTCGTCCATGCCTGCTGGATGCTTCTCATCGTTCTACCATGTTCACCACCCTTTTCAAATCTGCCTTTTTGTCTTCTGAATCTCATATCACATTCACTTCCCCTGTCTCTTTTCTCCTTCTTACTCAAATCTCTCATGCAATTACCTGTCTCGGTCGTCAAAAGCATCGCGTTCGCGTATTTAACTTTTGCATGGCTCTCACAATAAGAACTTGATTTGCCACCCCGCTTTTCTATTTTGAGAAAAGCTACTTTTCTAAAGATAACCGGTATCGGTTATCTAACCGATATCGGTCTATACTAAACCGACATTGGTTACCTAACCAATATCGGTTATATACCTACCTTTTCAAAACATAGTTCTTTTCTTTATTTTCTACCTAATTTTTGTGGCGCCCGCCTCTTTTTCCTGCATAACAACACCATTATCCATATTTTTCCATCCAATCCACATCTCATTACAATTTCATTAACATCATCTATTTATATTACAAAAATAACAAGCCATCAACTAAGGATATCAAAAAACTATCAATCTATACACCATTTGGATCCAACTCATCAGATACATACATTCAATGTCACAAAAACCAGCAACAAAACATGCAACATTTCATAATATAACATGACATCCATATATACATGCATCCCATTAACAAAAGACATCACCATCATCAATATATCAACATGTCAATTAAACTCATCATACATCCTATATCACAAACCATCAACAAAATACTTAAAAACATTTTAAACACAGCATGTGGATCAAAACATCATATCTATATATATATACAAGGTTTAAAATATACAATGTGCCCTGCATCGGGGCCTCTGTGATCTCATAATCCAACAAAGCCGGCACGCAGGCCGTGATAACTATCAATAATCTCGACTCGGCTCGCAGGCCGGTCCCTCATATCAAAAATATACTCGGCTCGCAGGCCGGTATCCACTGTACAACCCGTATTTCACTTCGCAAGCCAAGATACAATAAATGAATAAATAAATGAATGAATACATAATATGTAGGCACGCAAGCCTCTATAAACACAACTAGTTCATAGACGGTGCCCATGTCCAATATACAAAAACAATGCGGGATCCTCGGCTCTCCTCCGCCCTGGCACCTCTCCTCTGGTGGTCCATGTGGTGCCTCTCGCCTCTGCCTAAACAGACACACCGGGTGTGGGTGCACCTCCTGCGATCTCTGACTATGAGAGGTCTCTGCTCTATAGGCTGCATATGGCTGATACTCAGCTCCGGTACCATCAAGAACATCTCGATAGTACTGGGCCTCCACTCTAGCCTCCATATAACGCTCTCGAGCCATCGTAGGTGCTGGGGCTGGTCCCCTGACACCTAATACCAATGCCCCTCGTACTGTGCTGTGCTTAAAGTGCTGGTGGTGGTGCTCGCTTGGCCGTGGTGGTGCTGTCTGCAGTCTTCTTGCTTTGGTCTTTGCCGCGCATGTACTGCGTGCTCTGGGTTTGGGCATGGTGTGTTCGCTGGTGGTGTGTGCTGTGCAGTACTTGAGCACTGGGTATTTACCCTATAAGACACCTATCTATGCACGTGCAGGCGGTGCAAGCAGCTGCCTCGTAAAGCTGTGCATTCGCCCCCGAAGTGGTCCTCTCTGCCGTCACCACCGCCAAGTCTGGCTGTGCAGGCTGTGCTCTCCTCGCAGCTCTCTCTCTGGCCCACCATTGTAGACACCAAATTCGTGTCTTACGACCCCTTGTGACCCACATCCCATTTTCGCAACCTAACCTCATTACCTAAACTTTACACAATTATTTATTAATTACCTTGTAATTGATAAATCCACATACCTTACCCGCCACCTCACTTTGCCACCTCATCATGACCTAGCCCTAACCCTAAACTAACCTAGTTAAGACCCATGACTTGGTCTAGACTCACATCCATAACTAATACCTCCTTACTCGCACCCAAAGCCGACCTTCTAGCCACTTGACCAAGCCCGCAACCGATCTCTCGAGAGAAAACGGGAAGGTAGGCTATTTTACTAAAAATAGCCTACTTTTTCCTTACCGATGCCGGTTCCTACTCAACCGCCGTCGGTTACGCAACCGCCATCGGTTCCCTGTAAATGGGCTCCCCAAACCAAAACAACGGATCGGGAATTTAATTTGGGAGATCGGTCAAAGAATTTCTAGATCAACAAAGCGCATTGCGAGCGAGGAAAAGAGTCCAGAGCTTCACTTGACAGAGCAGAGACGAGTGGAAATACCAGAAGTGTTTACAACCAAGGAGATCAACTTGCATCTTTGTCAAAACCAGTAAGTCACATCTTGCATGTCCTCTGTTATAACATTTCTTATGCTTCTTGAATCTCAGTCCTCCTAAATCCGTTTGAATCCACTACCCAATGTGCCAAAATGTTTCACTCGGAAATGTTTCGTTCCTTTTAGAAACAGATAAGGTTAGGGTTAGGAGGAATACCTGTAGAATGTCGAGATGGTGTGCGCGTACCGTAGAGAAAGATCAGGCTGACTGCGAAGAACTCCTTTTTGTCTTGGAAGGACTACCTGCAAATAAGAACACAAGACCACAAGATTTTGATTAAACAATAAATGAGGAAAGCGCCTTGGGCCAGGAAATATAAAACTTCCTTTCGAAGGTGGTCAGTTTCTGCTAATATGAATTAACACAAAAGACTGTAAAATATCAATTAAGTTGTTTCGTTGAACTGGGTAGGGGAAAGGCTGGTTTTCTGGTTTTGATCAGAGGAACCGATGGCGGTTCTCGATAACCGATGGCGCGATATCGATAACCGATGCCGGTTAATGATAACGATACCGGTGGGTTCTAGGATCTTTCGGGCTGGTTGTGGTGTTGGTAAGGCTGGTTTATGGATGATATTAGGAAATGAGATGATGAGAGGTAAAAGAATAATGACTAGATGCAATGGCACATTGGGTAGTGGATTCAGAAACGGATTTAGGAGGACTGAGATTCAAGAAGCATAAGAAATGTTATAACAGAGGACATGCAAGATGTGACTTACTGGTTTTGACAAAGATGCAAGTTGATCTCCTTGGTTGTAAACACTTACGGTATTTCCACTCGTCTCTCGCTCTGTCAAGTGAAGCTCGGACTCTGTTCTCGCTCGCAATGCGCTCTGTTGATCACAAGGTATTTTATTATTCTAGTAAAAGAACTTGCTTTGTTTTTGCATCCTGCATTAGTGAAAGTCATCTCTTTTGCTTCATCGAATATCACTTTCGATTTGGGTTTTAAAACACATGCATTGCATTCCTGCCTGTTGTTTTTCAATTCTAGTGAACATAGATTAAGTAACAGGTCGTACACGTGGGGGTGATATCCACGGTATTGACAGGAAATTAATCTTACATTCACTGCACAACACATACCGAATCACTTCACAATTAACACAACAGCTCAAACATCCCCCTTTTTTTTCCGCGGTATTCCTCCGCCCGATTGAGGTAACCTTATAAGCCAAAACAACTTGACATTTCCCCTAAGTCTCTTGTTTAGGATTCTGACATCATTCTATGTCTAAAGGCATAAGCCCACGATAACTAAAATTAACCCTAGGATTAGTTTCTAGATTTGCATGTGCCTCTCGCTTGTTTCCAAATTCTGTTTTCTCTGTCATACTTTGTCTTCTGAGATCAATAAGTTGATAAATATACTCAACGTTGCTAAAAATCAAATTAGCAGCCTTTTATATCTTCTTATCCTAGACTTTTGACACCGGCATCGGTTAAGGGACCGACGTCGTTTTCTCTGTGACTGACACCGGTTAGTAAACCGATCTCGGTTACTGTCTTCATCAGCCACGATAAACCAAAGCAACTTGTCGATTCATCATTCTGAGGTTGTTTTTGTTCTTGATAGATTAAAACTTTCCTGTGTGTTCTTGTCTATGGTTGTCATCACTCGGAAACAAGCCGCCGCCATGGTTTCACATGCCTGCTCTGTGTCTTTGCCTGAATCACCCCCCTCACATTCTATAGGGAACCCTACTGATACCAGCGAGGTTCCTAAAATTCCTGTGGGAGATAAGGACTTTGCTAAGTTTTTGGATGCTAATTCCAGCGTTGTACAATACTATTTGTCTCATACCCCTGACCGTACATCTAATGGTCAGCTCCTTGTAGGTATGCCTATCAGTATAGCTGCTCATTTAGCTCCCACTCCGCCTGATAATACCGCCTTGCTTCCTGCATCTCTTGCCCCGACTCCCAATTCGACGGCTGCAGAGGTTCATACGGCCCCGATTAGCTTTCCTTTGGTTAACCCTGGACCCCACGTATCATTACCACCAACTGCCCCTATCTCATCTCCCTTTCAGAACACTCCATTCATGACTTACTCTCTGCCACCTATCCGCACAAGCTTCCCTTCTCAAGCTCCGCCAACCTTTTCATTCCCATACATGTATCCAGTAACCTCAACACCTTATATGGGACATCCCTATTCTGTCACACCATCATCTCATCCTACCACTGACTTAATTAAACAAATGATGGATAAAATGCAAAACCGGAGGCTTTTGTTTCGGGAAGTCGTAGTGCCTTGACATACGAGCAAGTTTGTCGCGAGCCCATTCACCCTTCTGTCCCCCTTCATTCATATCCTCCTCAATGGGAGTTGTCGAAATTTACTCGTTTTAACAGTAAAGAGGATCCTCAACAACACTTGCGATCATTTAGACATGCTTGTTATTTGATTGCCCATGATGATGCCTTGTTACTCCGCACCTTTCCCATGTCCTTATCAGACCCGCCTTGGAGTGGTACAAGATTACTTTAACCCAAAGACTCCATCTTCTCTTTTAACAATTAGCCCAATCTTTCTTGGACCATTTCTCCATTAACATTGCCAAGAAAGTATCTATCACCGACCTCTATGCCATCCGACAATTTGAGGACGAATCTATCGCAGATTTCGTTAGACGATGGCGAGGCCTTATCAACCAACTTACGTATGCCTTGCCTCAAACCGAACTTATCGAACTATTTACGCGGGCTGCGCTAAGCACATCTCCCTACCCTCCAAATTCAAACTTTCCGTACTTTCGATTGAGGCCTTTACTATGGCTCGAAAATTAGAAATTCGAGCCTTAGAGGAAGAGAAATTGCGGTTGCGCAACAAAAACTCCACTTTCCGAACTCCTGATTCCACCAATAAACCAAATACCACCACTCCTCACGCGTCCACTTCTTCTAAATCAAAAGGAGCTGTCCACGCGGTGATGGTCAAATCCCAACCACCGTCCAATACTCCACCAAAAACCACCTATAAATACAAAGCCGAGCCCATCAACTACACTCCCTTGGGAGAAACATATGGTGTGATATTGGAAAAATTGCTCAAAGCAGGAGCCATTACCTTACCTCCTGTTAAACCTCATTCTGGGTTTGATTCCACTCGCGCCATACCTTCTGGTACAAAGAAAATGACTTCAGAATTTCCACCGCGTGAAGGGACACGGTCATGAAAAGCGCAAAATGTTGAAAAACATAGTGCGGGAAATGGTTGATGCGGGGGATATAGCCCTCGATAATCCTAACACCCCTGCTAACCGAAATTTGAAAATTTTCAACAAGCCATTCCCGAATCACTCGTCCAACAGTAACGTAAACTAGGATATCTTAGCCGAGGAGAGTGTTCATGAGATCCATGCAGTCTTCGACTCCCAGCCAAAAGCCTCTATCGAGAAAATTTTGAATCAAGCCTCTTTACTAATACAGGAGCCCGAACCTCCTTTACCACCATCAAGCCAAAGCGAAATCGTTCCTTTACCCATAGAAGAGTTAACGGCCCAGGCTTCTCTTCCCATCAATGAGTCTTCTTACACCACATCCCTACAAGACTGCGAGCGGATGTTATCTAATCTATCCATTTCCCAGACGTCTCCTTCTACCGCTCTTGCCGCACAAGAGGAAGGTACGCCACTCCTTTTTTCATCCTTAGACGAGAAATCTCCTACACCAACATCACCAAATTCTTTAACCACAACAGATCCCCTCAAACACGCCCTCCTACCTATTAGTCCCTCATCACCTAAATCTTTTCAACAACCAGTCGACCTCTTAACATCTATTGATACAATGCCTCATCTACCCCCTGTATCACACCCACAGTGGACTGGAATCACAACCCACCTTTCTTCTATACCAAAGTTCATATTCACACTGAGACTGTCATTCCACAGAAGATAGACAGGCCCTATGGGAACGTTTGAGTAGGCCATGTTCTACTCAAATGCAAATGACCGATTCTGATGCTTCCACCATATACCCGAAGTGCTTACAGAAGCTTAAAATGCCTATGTTCTCACCTTCACCTCTACCAAATGCCCCGTCTACTTCTCTCAACTACCAAATGACCCACCAATGCCCAGTCTAACACACCCACCTAAGCGACTCGATCTATCCAAAAATAAACCCGCCCCACCACCTAGGAGACAAACGCAATCCGTGCCTCTATCACAATCAAAACCCTCATCGTCACACCCACCTTCCATATTGGGACCTCATCCCTCCACCTTACATCAATATATCATACCTCCGGTGTTTTCTTCAAAATGACCTACGCCTTCTACACCTATACAGAGATCGAAGGGTATAACAACATCGTTACCCCGCGTATCCTGTCCACCGGTCAACCCTAAACCAATCCCATCATCAAAGGATTTATTTTCTGTCACTCCCCTTTCTCCGTGGTTGTTTCCCGCTACCATGTCATCCATAGCCTCATCATCTAGCCAGCCGAACGTAACTTCTGCGCCAAAGAAACCACGTTTAGTGAAAAACACGTGTCAGCACCCCTCGGCTAAACCACCACCCGTACAAACCAACCACGCCCAAACATTACCAAAACCCGCACAACCAATACCCTCATCCGATTTTGACCCCCTCAAAGGATCTTATGCCAAAATCCTTGCTATGTTGGTAGAGAATGCAACCATTTCCCTACCCCCTCTTAGAACTTATGACCCGTCTAAACCTCGACCCGCAGGTTATGATGAGTCTAAAATCTGCGCCTATCACCGCACACCTAGACATGATGTGGAGGGATGCAAAGCTCTAAAAACCATCCTTCGCCAGTCACCTCTCCCGGATAGAAAGATTAAGAAAGACAACTTACGAAGGGAGAGACCTTTAGTTTCCATTCCCTCTCCTATACCATCTGTCCCCGCCTCACCAAGATCTATCATTATTACAACCCCACCTCTTGAAGACCATGAATTATCCCAACCATCCTCTTCATCTCAGGTCTACGAGATTAATATGATTAGTGTCGCTACTCGAGGGCAGAAAAACAATGGGAAAGCAAAAGAAAACACACCTGCGGCATCTCTTTCTCCGTCAAACATCCCGATTGCACCACCACCTAAAGTGGTCATTCGCGGACCCGCCTATCCCGTCTCTAATGGCATTGCCCACCGAAATATGATTAAACAGCTTCACCAATCGCCCATAAAAATGACACTGTATGATCTCATTCAGACTTCTGAATCTCATCGACAAGCTCTCGTTGAGATCCTTCAAGGGATAGAGGTTTTACCTAATGAAACCTTGCCTGTCGCCTCCATTCTAACACCCAATCACATTGCTTCTCTCACCAAACAACCCACTGCCCCAACCACTTCTATCTCTGTACAACAAGCTGCTGCAGTCAGTTTCTCTGAAGATGAAATTGTCGACTTGATGCATGAAGACCCGACTCGCCCTTTTCATTTCCGCTTACGTCCGAGACATTCGAGTACGTCGGGTTATGATTGACGGGGGCGCTAGCCTAAACATCATCTCTTCAAAAGCCTTCCAACAGATGAACATCCCTTCTAGTTGCATGTGTGCCAACCCCATCATGTTGCGGTCATTCAATGACGCTATTACTTCTACCTTAGGCACCGTGATCCTCAACATTCGCGTAGGACCACGTACTTTACCCGAACTCTTCTATGTCCTTGAGGGAGAGTTCCAATATAATATATTGCTGGGTCGTCCTTGGATCCGAGCCATGGGATGCGTTCCCTCAACATTACATAGATGCATAAAATTTGAGTACGAGGGGAAGTCTTACACCGTAAAAGCTGACCCTCCCCCTTTAAAACCTGTAATATGTTATACCGCCCTAACGATGTGCTTATACCAATCAAGACACCCATACATTCAACCCAACCATCCTCCTCAAATGTACCTCAACCATCCACCTCAACCGCGCCTACGCCTTCAATTGATGAAACCACCATCGCAAAAACCACTTCCCTTCCCGCAGCTAACATTCCAACCTCGACCCCTTAGTAGATGTTTTTCAGCGCCTTACGCTGGGGGAGTACCGCCTATATAACGTTAGTTCTTTCCCTACCCCGCAGGAGTACGGACAATTACATGCACATCCCACCTACGACCGTCGCGTGGGGGAGATAATCTCTTACGGACCACCCCATTGCCGCACTAACCTAACGTATGGGGGTGTTGACGCATCCTCCATTACCCCTGAACCTCCTCTTGGTGTGGTTCCTTTCAATCTGATTTTCAATACTTGACAAATCGTCGTTTTCGCCTCACCTTCTTGACTCGTGCGTGGAAAGGCTTTGGTTTTGGCCTTTACGAACAAGGCCGACATACACTCATTCCCGTGTGACTACCCGTAAACATAATGATCGCAGTGGTCTCGGTTTTCCCGAAAACACCTACACGGGACACACCTCCTGCGGTTTGTATCTGGAAGAAGAAGATGTCGCCCTACCAAACCATCATCACCCACTTTGCCATCATCACCCATAGAATCTATAGACCCGAATCCATCCCACCTAACTTTTTTTTTTTTTTTTCATAAATGCTATCTTCATAGGTCCTCTCACTTATCAACGCGATAATGAGGACCCATCTTCTCTTCCCTTCGTATCCGGACATGATCGAAGAGGATTCACCTTTGATTAATGTTGTTGAATGCCGGGATGACGACTCCATCCTCACTTACCTGTAGCGCGGATGATTCTTATATTCAACAAGCCTTACCATCTCAAACCCAAACCATGTCGAACGAATCTACCATAGAAATCAACATCCACACGGAGGAGGATCCTCACATTGTGAAGAATGGACAATCCCTTAACACATCGAACAAGCCGCCTTTACTACCTTTCTCCGTGTTTCGCAACCAAGCTTTGCATGGTCTTATGCCGACATGCCAGAATTGATCCTACCATTGCCGTCCATAACATCACCCTAAACCCCGATTCCAAACTAGTCAAACAGAAATTGAGAAAAATGCATCCACGCATTACTCTCTTGGTCAAAGAGGAGCTCCAACGACTCCTTTCTCGTTTCCTTCATCTTGCCTATTGACTATCCTCAATGGATTTCTAACATCGCACTGCTCACTAAAGCGACAGGGGGACTTTGGATATGCATGATTTCCGGGATCTTAACCTTGCTTGCCCGAAGGATGAATTCCCCTTACCTAGCATTGACCAACTTGTTGATCTAATCGCAGGTCATGAGATGCTCTCTCTCATGGATGGCTTTTCAGAGACAACCAAATTTTGGTTGCCTCGCCGATCAACACAAATCGCCTTCATAACTCCTTGGGAACCTTCTGTTATCGTGTCATGCCATTTGGCCTTAAGAATCTTTGGTGCTTTACCTATCAGTGGGCTATGACCTACATTTTTCATGACATTATGCACACTATCCTTGAAGACTATGTCGACGATCTTCTCGGCAAGTCTAAACATCGTAGTGAACATCTCGATGTTTTAACCATTATTTTTTATCGCCTGTTACAATATTCTGTCCACCTTCAACCGAAGAAATGTGTCTTTGGTGTTCTTTCGGGAAAACTTCTTGGCTTTATCGTCTCTTTGCGTGGCATTGAGGTCGATCCATCTAAAGTCAAAGCTATCCTAGAAATGCCCCCACCCAAAAATCTCAAACAATTACGTAGTTTACAAGGTAAGCTCCAATCTATCCGATGTTTCATCTCCCAACTCTCGGATCGGTGTCAACCTTTCCATCACCTCCTTAAAAAGGATATTGCATTCCAATGGAGCGAAGAATGTCACCAAGCCTTCGAAGCTCTCAAATCCTATCTCTTGCAGCCACCCATGCTTATCCCACCCCAAGATGACCGCCCTTTCTACCTTTACCTTTCCGCCACCGACCACGCTGTAGGAGCCATGCTTGCACATCGTGACTCTGAGAATCACGAACAAGCCGTTTATTATATAAGTCATACTTTGGTGGACTATGAGACTAGGTACACACATGTAGAAAAATTGTGCCTTGCCCTATCATTCGTGGCCACCAAAC
The DNA here is from genome assembly GCA_018340775.1 of Taxus wallichiana var. yunnanensis. Taxonomy (NCBI): domain Eukaryota; kingdom Viridiplantae; phylum Streptophyta; class Pinopsida; order Cupressales; family Taxaceae; genus Taxus; species Taxus wallichiana. The sequence goes on from CM031243.1 coordinate 459,962,711, forward strand.
TCCGACACTACCTTCTAAATCACAAGACTTTCGTCATCACCAATACAGACCCCATCCATTACATGTATGCCAAACCTCATCTGAACCAACGCATTGCTAGATGGCTCATGCTTCTCGCCGACCTCGACCTTGAGTTTGTCCACCAGAAATCAATCAAAGGACAAACCATCGCAGACCAACTTGCGGAAGCTCCTTTACCTGGGGAACAATTTACCAATTTCACATTTCCCGACGAACTCATCGCTACTCTTTCCCTCACGGAGGAGTCGTACCCAATGACCCTCTTCTTCGATGGATCTAAATGCCAGCGTGGTGGAGGAGCCGATGTTGTTCTCATTCCTCTCAACACTGAACCTATGCCTCTTTCATTCCGACTTGATTTCCCTTGCACTAATAATACAGCGGAATACGAGGCCCTTGTTCTGGGTCTCCAAGTTGCATTACACTTAGGTATCAAATCTATCAACATTTTTGGCGACTCTCAATTGGTAGTCAATCAAGTTATGGGCGTCTACCAATGCAAAAATGAGGAACTTCAAAAATACAAACACTACGTGGATTCACTTCTAGCCTTATTTACCCACTATTCTATACAAACCATTCCCCGCTCCACTAACAAATTTGCGGATACTATGGCTATGGCTTGCTTAGCCTCGAAAATTCCCGCGCGCCAACTAACTCTGAATTATTCGTCGTGGTCCAACAACTTTTGCCCCATCCTATTCAACCCGGTAGTTTGTATGATAAATCGTGTCTACTAATTCACAGGATACCCGGTACCACCAATTTCACGACTACCTTACAATCTCTCGTCCTCCCCACGACCTTACTAGTAACGCAAACGTGCTTTTCTTAAAAGTGTTTCATGTTATGTTGTCATGGGGGGACTCCTCTATAAACGTGGCTTTGATGGCATCCTCCTTCGTTGTCTAACTGGCGCGGAGGCCACTCATACCATCCAACAGGTCCATGACGGTATTTGTGGTGGACATTTTAGCGGCCTTGCCGTGGCCAAACGAATCCTTCGCCTTGGTTATTATTGGCCTACTCTCAATAACGACTACTACGAATATGTTAAGTGTTGTGTTATGTGTCAACAACATGCCAACCTTCAACATACTCCTAGCCATCCACTGCAGGTCGCACGAGATCTTTGGCCTTTCTCACAATGGGGTTTAGACCTTATTGGGGAGATTCACCCGACCTCTTCACAACGTCACCGTTGGATAATCACAGCGACCGAATATTACACAAAATGGGTGGAGGCTATTCCACTCATTTCAATCAAAAAAGAAAAAATTGTCGAATTCATTAACCATCACATTATCTGTCGTTTTGGTATTCCTCATCGCCTAATAACAGATAATGGTAAATCTTTCAAAAACAAGTTGTTACAAGACCTTTGTGACAACTTTGGTATCAAACTTAGTTTCTCATCGCCTTACTATCCGCAGGCCAATGGTCAGGCTGAGTCCTCTAATAAAACCCTAACCAAAATCCTCATGAAAGTTGTCAATGAATCTGGAAGAAATTGGCACGATCACATTCCCTTTGCCCTTTGGGCTTATCGTACTAGCATTCGTACCTCTACTAATGCCACACCTTTTTCTTTGGTATATGGTACCGAGGCTGTCCTGCCTCTCGAAGTACAAATACCCTCCCTTAGAATATCTCTTCGGGATATTCTCACCATCGATGATTTCCGCCAAGAGCGGTTAGCCCAATTGGAGCTTCTTGACGAACGCCATCTTACGACTCTTGATCATCTTCAAATCTATCAAAAATGCATTAAGCGTGCTTATGATAAGCGAATTCATGAGCGTACCTTTAAGGTTGGTGATCTTGTTCTCAAAGAGAATCAACATGTAACCAAACTAGAAAAGAGCAAATGTGGAAAATTTGCTCCCAATTGGATTGGGCCCTATATAATCACTCATACCTATGGATCTGGTACTTATCATTTAACTTCGCTTAATGGTAAACTCCGAGCTCAACCCCTTAATGCCTTGCATCTTCGACCATTCTCTTGTTGAAATTAGTGTTATATCACTTCTTATCTACCTGTCGTTCGTCCCTTGAGCTCACTTACCACTACATACACTCTGTTTCCTACACTTCATAATAACAATCAAGCTCACATAGTTCGATCCTCACCTCCCTTGATGAAGCCTTCCCTTTTTAGTCTAGTCCATGACTTCAAAATATTAAAATAAGCCGTATTCTTATGGGATTTTCTTGAGTCAAAATTCCTACTAAACTAGATGCTTCACGCCAAATGAATATCTAGTCATCTAAATTAAATATAGACTGCTCCCTCGAAGGACAGCTATATGTCGAACTATTGCTGCTATTATATATAGACTGCTCCCCCGAAGGACAGCTATGCATTACAATCATATCTGCTACTATAAATAGACTGCTCCCTCGAAGGATAGCTATATACAGTCAGCCTTTATCAGAAGCTTCTCGCATTGATCAGCTTCGTGAAGACCTCAAGAATAATACAATTAATATCCCTTGTAGACTTCCCGCATCGATCAGTCTACATTCAATAAAAGAAAAGCCTCATTCAAAAGTCATGGACTTGTCTATTTAGGGTAGGTTCTCTTTCGTCAGAACGCTCACTTTGTAATAAGTTCTCCGTACCTCAGCTACATCATCCATCTCACCTCACCATTTGTTCCAACTCAAGGGACGTAACGTACACCGGATATATTGTGATCATACAACTCTTTTCACCTATTGACTTCTCGTCTATGCACGGTACCTAGGGTTTCAAGCTCGTTCTACGTTGTGTGGTTTGTTTAGCTCTTTTCACCTATGGAGCACTCTTTTCCGCTTTGCCTCGCATCTAGGATTATGTGTTGATCTTAATCAGGACATGGTTCCCTTCTACTTGGGTAGGCTAACCTTCGCTTCCCTTATACCTTTTACAACATCACCAATTCATTACCAACACCATCAACCTTACCTTTACCAATCTTAATATTTTTACCAACCACCCAATTGCCTAAACCATACCAAATTGCCTAAATTCACCCCTCCCTGATCATAAGGGAGAACTACATCGGTCTGAGGCCCTTCCTTGCTTTGTGCAATGGGCTATGTAGGCAGCACTTCGGAGACATGGGGTCTCCCAAGGTTAGCTCGACCATCCCCTATCATAACCTATCATGTGTGGTAAATATAAATATTTTTGTGTATTTCTATTTAATCACAGCCCTCTTTATCCTTTTTCAAAACACCGAAAATCAAAACACACACAAATCTTATTATTATCGCAACTCAAATCAACATACATATTCGGTTGTATTTAAATGTTAAACAAATACATCTTCTCTATCATCAACACGCAGGTCGGCATCCTTATTTATTCTTATACCTTACTAACATTTACTCGGACTCTCACGCCTCATCCCGAACTAGGTGATGATCGTGATCGTCGACCCTCTCGCCGGGCCTCTCTGTCCTCAAAGGTACCACGGCTATTGGTACCGCCCACTGATCTGCCAATCTCTCCTGTAACATATGAATGTGCCCTCTCGCATGGAGGACTCCAGTCTCTAGTCTCGCTGCTCGTGACTCCGCAACCACTAACAATCTTCTTGTCTCATTCACCTGCGTTTGGAGCTGCTGAACCAAACGCTGCAGACGATCCCTCTCTGCTGTAATCACCGCTATGTCAGGACGCTCACGTACACCTCGCAGTTCTGCTACCCACCATAATCTATAGGCCTCTGTCGTTCCCGCATCCATTACCCTGCGATCGGCTGCTACCTCTTCAGGCCCTTCTGGAGGTGTTGGCCGGGGAGGTGAGAATGCTGCCTCGGCATCGATCCTCATATATGGTCTATAAGCCTGGGGTATATCCTGCACAAATCCAAATTGTCGCCGCATGCGATCTAGAGGAATCCTCTCATACTCACCCGGCCTGTGCCCCGCGATCCACCTCAATCGCTCTACACCCCTCAACTCCTCAGCTATGTTCTCGGTTACCATATAGTTCCCGTAAGGCCTCCAACAGATGTCCGCAACCGTCACCCTCTCCCATACCTGCCTGTAATACTCAATGTCACCCGTCGCGGCCTGGGATCTTGCCTCTTGTTCTCGCTCCGGACCCCGGCGTCAATCCCAACCTCTGTACTCTGGTCTCTCCTGCCTAGATGGATCGGCCTATTGGTCGCACACAAACAATGTGCTCATAGGCCCAACAGTGTAATAAATATGAACAATCCAGTGTCGTCCTGTGGTTTCACCTACAAGCCCATAAACCCCTGTATAACTCCGCCAAATATGCAGGTGCCCATGCAAAAGTCACGTTCCTTTCTATCATCTCCCAAATAACACACATCAATGCCTTTGGAAATCTTCCTCCTTCCGCCCTCGGTAACGCATAATACCCTACCGCTATCATTAATATCACCGCTAGCCTTGTCTCCTCAGGGTGTGCTACATACATTACCCCATATGTAAACGATAAACCCCGCTGTGTCAAGTCTCGTGCATATGGACCAAACACTTGTTGTTATCGCTGCCCGCCCCGCGCTAGGTAGTGCCTGATATACTGGTTCTCCTGTAATAGGGAGTCTCAAAATCGAAACACATCTTCCAATGTTACTGTCATCTCCCCTGTTGGCAGATAAAAGGTATTTGTCTCGGGATTCCATCTCTCAATCAATGCCTGCAACATAGCATGATTACGTGCGATTCGTGAATAATAGCAGATTCCACTTAACCCCAAACGATTTATCAATGTCCATTCAGCTGGTGTTACATCCGCTCGGATTCGTGACAACAATGCTGGCACACTATCATTCATCCTCAATCCTACCTCTGCCTGCATACAACAAAACAACAAACAACCATTCAATCCGTCAGGGTTTTTCAAACATTCTGGAAATTTCTCCAGTAACCGGTATCGGTTATACATAACCGATATCGGTTAAGTAACCGATACCGGTTCTTTTTAACCGATACCGGTCACTGTCAATTACATACATCGTGCCTCAAACAACTACCTACGACAATAAATTGCTCGTTTATTCCTCTCTGTACACACAGACAAACCCGAAACCCGTGATTACCTACCACGTAACATTTACCCTACTTATTAACCCTTGCTATCATGTTTTCTTCTTCATATCTACCCACTTAATCTCTTATTCATAACACATGCAAAAATCAAATCACAACCAAAACATTTACCTCTTGGGTTGCAGCAGCTTGAGGTGGCCCTCGTCTTCCCTCTTGTCCCTGCCTGTTGGATGCTTCTCCTCGTTCGCCATGATCACCACCATTTTTCAACTTTGTCTTTCTACCTTCGAATCTCGGATCACATTCACTTTCCTTGTCTCTTTTCTCCTTATCACTCAAATCTCTCATGCAAATACTGTCTCGGTCCAAAACGCGTCGCGTTCGCGCTTTTAACCTCTTGCATGGCTCTAAAATTAAAACTTAAGTTGCCACCCTAGCTTTTCTATTTTTAGAAAAGCTCATACCTAAGTAACCGGTATCGGTTACTTAACCGATATCGGTCTGACAGATACCGATATCGGTTCCTTAACCGATATCGGTTACACACCTACCTTTTCTCAACAGCGTTCTTTTCTTCATTTCTCACCTAAATTTTTGTCGCGCCCGCCCCTTTTCCTGCATAACCACACCATTTACCACATTTTTTCATCCACTACACATCATATCATTTAAATTTTCATTAAACATCATTTATTTTATACAAATACACAACCATCAACTACGACTTTCAAGAAACTATCAATCTCTACATCATTTGGATCCAACTCATCAATTACATATATCACAATGTCACAAAACCAACAATTCATCACGTCACATGTCATTCATATATACGTACAAAAAAAAAAAAACAAAACCAAAACCATCAACATCATCCATCTATCAACATGTCAACTAAAACTTATCATACATTACATATTACCAACCATTAACAAAATATTTAAACACATTTTGAACACTTTGCATGTGGATCAAAACATCGTCTCTATATATATACCGAGTTTTCAAAAATACAATGTGCCCTACATCGGGGCCTCTCGTGATCTCATAATATACCAAAGCAGCCACGCAGCCGCAATACCTACAAAAATCTCGACTCGGCTCGCAGTCGGTCTCTCATATCAAAATATATACTGCTCGCAGCCGGTATCAAATGTACAACCCGTACTTGGCTCACAGCCGGTATATAATAAATAAATGAATCAATACAATGAATAAGTGTCGGCACGCAGGCCTCTATCAATACAACCGGTTCGCAGACCGGTGCCCATGTCCCTATACAAAACCATGTCGGGGATCTATCAGCTCTCCCCACCGCCCTCGGCACCTCTCCCCGCTGGTCCCTGTGGTGCCTCTCGCCTCCTGCCCGTCACGGACACGCCAGCTGTGGCTGCCCCTCCCTGAGATCTCTGGCTGTGCGAGGTCTCTGCCCTATGCGCTGCATACGCCTGATACTCGACTCCGGTACTATCAAGAATATCCTGATAATATCGGGCCTCTGCTCTAACCTCCATATAGCGATCTCGCGCCACTGAAGGAGCTGGGGCTGGTCCCCTGGCACCTAACACCAATACCCCCTGAGCCTGTACCTACACTGTGGCTGTGGTGCTTGCTCAGGTTGTCTTCTTGCTGCACTGCACACTGCTGTGCTGTGGTGCCTGTGGTGGTGGTGCGCTTGCTGGCTTCTTGCTGTACTGCACTCGTGGCTGTGGTGCTGGTGGTGGTGCTGCTGTGCCTGTACCTGCACCTGTGGCTGTGGTGCTGGTGGTGGTGCTACCTGTGCCTGTGCCTGAGCCTGGGCTAGCTGCACCTGTAAGGCCCCTATTCGTGCTGCGCGCAGCACCAGCTGCCCTCGTAAGAGCTGCACTGACCCCGAGCTGATCCTCTCTCCTATAATCAGTAGCTAAGTCCTGGTGCGCAGCAGTGTACTATCTCGCTGCTCTCTGCCCAGCCCACCACACCCTGTATGCTCCCGTGCACCCGGCATCATCCACACCCTCACCTGCTGGTCTCTCCGCTACCCAGTCTGGATCCAAAGGCTGTGGTGCAGTGGTGGGGCTCTACATCATCCCTCCTGTACTGAGGGAAGGGAGGTGGCTCGTCCTGTCGTAGCCCCATCGCTGCGTGCTGCCTCTCTCTAGGGGTATCCACTCGTACTCTCCCGGCCTTCGTCCTGCTATCCAGAATGTATCTTTGGATCGGATCGGCGCAGCGCATGCACGTGGCTCCTCTACCAGGCTGGTGACCTCTGTAGGGTCTCCATACAATGTCTACTACTGTAAGGCCCTCTAGCAAGTGTCTATAATAGGCCACATCCCGACCTGCAACAACTGCTCGTGGCTGGCCCACGACCCCTAACCACCTCTGAAAGCCATATCGGTATACGACCTGTGGCCCTGGCTGCTGGGGTAGCCCTACTGGCCTGATGCATACGATGTGCTCGTATGCCCAACAGTGCAACAAAAATGTAGAACAAATACCAAATCGCCTCCTCCGGCGATAGCCCCATAACTCCCTGTATAATTACACCAGATACACTGGTGCCCATGCAAAACAGGTGTGCTCCTCCACCATCTCCAGCAGCACCCCCATCAATGCTCGTGGGAAGCGGCCTCCCTCTGAATCCGGGAGGGCGAAGCAGGTGATCCCTATCATCATCAACACGGCAAGCCGTGTCTCATGTCTGTGTGCGCGGTACATGTCACCATATCCAATGCTCGCGCTATGATACGTAAGAAGCGCGGCTGCATCCCCAAAAACCTGCAGTATGCTGTCCATGGCAGTCTCTGAATCTACCTGGAAGACTGCCTCTCCCTCGATTGGTAGCTGCAGGATGCGATACACATCCTCTAATGTGACGGTCATCTCCCCGGTCGGAAGATGGAACACATTGGCCGCCGGATCCCATCTCTCGATGAGGGCGACCATCAGGCTGTGATCCCTCTCTATCACTCTGTACCTCTGGACCCCGCCGAGTCCCACCTCGCGCATGATGGCCCAATGCGCCGCAGATACGTGTGGCCTCATCCGACTCAATAGTGGAGGCATCCTATCACGCATCGTCAACTGCTGACGTGCCTGCAAAACCAACCCACATTCTTAGACCTACTCTTTATTATAACATCTACTTTACCATCTAAACCCCCTTTTGTATCCCCCCAACCCAACCCAAAAACCCACAACCCAACCCAACCCAAAAAACCCCACACCTAACCCTTCTCCAACCCAACAACCCAAAACAATCAACCCAACCCCACTCCCACTCCCACCCACAACCCAAAACAAACAACCCAACCCCACACCCACCCCCAACCCAACCCAACCCCTACATAAACCCACAACGGCACCGCCGATACATCACTAACGCCGGTCAAGAACAATTGTTCCTTTCCTAAAATTGAGCGACCGATGCTTGGCCGCTTAGTGACCGACATCGGTCCTGTTCTCTCCCGGAGCCGAAGCCCCGCGCGCCCCCAAAACCCATTTTTACCTATTTCTACCCATCTACCCACCCAAAAACCCTAAAAACTTACCCACCTACCCACCTTAGCCTATCTAACCTATCTACCCTCTCCCTTTCTCAAATTACCCCCATTTACTCATTATTTCCTACAAAATACAAATCCATACCCAAACCCCCATTTAGCCTAATAACCATTTCAAAGCATAAAATCACGAGTTTAGAACCCACGGCATTTGACGACACGTCGTCGTGGTGGGATGGGTGGTGGTGGTCCACTGGTCCAGCCCCTCCCGGCTCCTCCTCTGCTGTGCCATGGCTCCAATCCCGATATCTGGGTCCCTGGCCAATCCCCGCCGCCTCCTCCTCAATCGGACCCACTATCAACTCCCTCCGCCAATCAAATAGCTCCACCTCACTCAATAACCCTCCAAATCAAGTCTCCACGTCAGACACGTCGATTTGGATTGCAAATAACAAAAAGTGATAATATTCGGCCGTATTTTTTCTTTTTATAGGTTTTTCGACCTTAACCGATGTCGGTTTCATTTTACCCTAAGGAACCGGTATCGGTCTCTTAACCGATGTCGGTCATGTAGAATCGACATCGGTTCGCTACCCAACTTTCACCCCATTCTTTGCCCTTATTTACTCCTTGCCTCTTTTTCACCAATATCGCCTCTATCCACCTTTGCTGCGCAACATTTGTTCACTTGTTCGACCCGACCCAAGGCCTCAACCTACCTATTCGGCCCGACCCAAGGCCGCAACCCTAACCATTTGGCCCGACCCAAGGCCTCAACCTACCAATTGGCCCGACCCAAGGCCTCAACCTACCATTCGGCCCGACCTAAGGCCTCAACCTACCAATTGGCCCGACCCAAGGCCTCAACCTACCAATTGGCCCGACCCAAGGCCTCCACCTACCTATTCGGCCCGACCCAAGGCCTCCACCTACCTATTCGGCCCGACCCAAGGCCGCAACCCTAACCATTTGGCCCGACCCAAGGCCTCAACCTACCTATTTGGCCCGACCCAAGGCCTCAACCTACCTATTCGGCCCGACCTAAGGCCTCAACCTACCAATTGGCCCGACCCAAGGCCTCAACCTACCTATTCGGCCCGACCCAAGGCCTCAACCTACCTATTCGGCCCGACCCAAGGCCTCAACCTACCCATTTGGCCCGACCCAAGGCCTTGCCCTCACTATTTGGCCCGACCCAAGGCCTCCCTTTACACTTCTGGCCCGACCCAAGGCCGCCACCCAACAACTTGGCCCAACCCACGACCGTACCACTTCCATACCTTACCCAAAATCAACACCATACACTTTATCCACCCATCCGGTAGTTTTTGGTTCAATCGAGCTCACCTGTTCGTGTTTTAGCATGATTAGGGTCCTTGACTTGATCTGTCGACCAGCTTTGCCCAGACCTAGACCGTGACGTTTATCTCAACCAAACCAACCTTTTGGTACTGCCGAACATGCCTAAACGTTCCTGTACCTTACCTGTTATATACCCTGGAGCTACTTCCTATACCTTGGATACCAGGATTATATCACCCTTGTTTGGATAAACTATCGACCTTTGCCTATACATCACTGGTTTGCTCGTCAAATCATGTACCCTAGTCGTACTATTGCATTTCAACATGCGTTTGCTTCCTTGGACCTACCCCACCACCTTACCTTCCTCTCTACAACATATACCTGTATCAACCCTATCCCTGATTTCCCATTTACTCAATCTGTGATAGATTTGAGGGGGATTACCTATATCCTTAACATGAGAAACCACTTCATATTATTGTCCGCGCAGCTTTACAGAACAAGCTACACGACAATAAGGGGCTAATGTAGACACCAAATTCGTGTCTTACGACCCCTTGTGATCCACATCCCATTTCGCAACCTAACCTCATTACCTAAACTTTACACAATTATTTATTAATTACCTTGTAATTGATAAATCCACATACCTTACCCGCCACCTCACTTTGCCACCTCATCATGACCTAGCCCTAACCCTAAACTAACCTAATTAAGACCCATGACTTGGTCTAGACTCACATCCATAACTAATACCTCCTTACTCGCACCCAAAGCCGACCTTCTAGCCACTTGACCAAGCCCGCAATTGATCTCTCGGGAGAAAAGTAGGGAAGGTAGGCTATTTTAGTAAAAATAGCCTACTTTTTCCTTACCGATGCCGGTTCCTACTCGACCGCCGTCGGTTACGAAACCGCCATCGGTTCCCTGTAAATGGGCTCCCCAAACCAAAACAACGGATCGGGAATTTCATTTGGGAGATCAGTCAAAGAATTTCTAGATCAACAGAGCGCATTGCGAGCGAGGAACAGAGTCCAGAGCTTCACTTGACATAGCAGAGACGAGTGGAAATACCAGAAGTGTTTACAACCAAGGAGATCAACTTGCATCTTTGTCAAAACCAGTAAGTCACATCTTGCATGTCCTCTGTTATAACATTTCTTATGCTTCTTGAATCTCAGTCCTCCTAAATCCGTTTCTGAATCCACTACCCAATGTGCCATTGCATCTAGCTGTTATTCTTTTACCTCTCATCATCTCATTTCCTAATATCATCCATAAACCAGCCTTACCAACACCACAACCAGCCCAGAAGATCCTAGAACCCACCGGTATCGGTTATCAGTAACCGGCATCGGTTATCAGTAACCGCCATCGGTTATCAGTAACCGCCATCGGTTCCTCTGATCAAAACTAGAAAACCAGCCTTTCCCCTACCCAGTTCAACGAAGCAACTTAATTGATATTTTATAGTCTTTTGTGTTAATTCATATTAGCAGGGAAACTGACCACCTTCGAAAGGAAGTTTTATATTTCCTGGGCCCAAGGCAGTTTCCTCATTTATTGTTTAATCAAAATCTTGTGGTCTTGTGTTCTTATTTGCAGGTAGTCCTTCCAAGACAAAAAGGAGTTCTTCGCAGTCGGCCTGATCTTTCTCTACGGTACGCGCACACCATCTTGACATTCTACAGGTATTCCTCCTAACACTAACCTTATCTGTTTCTAAAAGGAACGAAACATTTCCGAGTGAAACAACCATACCATAAAAGCTCACGACAATGCTAGCGTCATCCACGGTATCATCGGCAGGCCTCTCGGCTACCCAATTTGGGTCCACAGTGTGGTGCGGGTAGTGGGGCCTCTACATCATCCTCCGCATTACTAGGGAAGGGAAGGGAGGTGGCACATCCTGCCGCAGCCCCATCTCGCCTACGTACTTTCTCTAGGGGTATCCGCTCATACTCCCCCGGCCTCCGTCCTGTAATCCAGAATGTGTATTGGATCAACCGTAACTGTAAGCGGGCTCCTCTGCGAGGGTGATGACCTCTGTAAGGTCTCCATATGATGTCTGCCGCTGTCAGGCCCTCTAATAAATGCCTATAATAAGCGACGTCCCGCCCTGCAAGCACTGCTCGTGGCTGGCCCACGACCCCCAACCACCTCTGAAAGCCGTATCTATATATGACCTGTGGCCCTGGCTGCTGGGGCAGCCCTACTGGTCTAAGGCATATGATGTGCTCATATGCCCAACAATGCAGCAAAAATGTCGAACAAATCCCGAATCACCTCATCCGGCGATAGCCCCCACTCTCTCGATAAAATCACCGGGTATCTGGTGCCCAAGCATAATGTATGCTCCTCCACCATCTCATGCAGCACCCCATCGGTGCCGTGGAAAGTGGCCTCCCTCGAGTCTCGGGAGGGTGAAGCAGGTGATCTCGATCATCATCAACACGACAAGTTGTGTCTCATGTCGGTGCGCACGCAGTACACATATCTCGTACGTGCACGCGATGCTCACGCCGTGATATGTAAGTAAGCGCACATTTGCATCCTCGAAAACTTGTAGGATGTTGTCCATGGCCGTCTCTGAATCTACCTAGAAGACTGCCTCTCTGTCGATAGGTAATCGAAGGATGTGATACACATCCTCTAATGTGATGGTCATATCTCCAGTCGGTAGATGGAACACATTGGTCGCCGGATCCCATCTCTCGATGAGGGCGACCATCAAACTATGATCTCTGTCGATAGCTCTGTATCGCTGGACTCCACCGAGTCCCACCTCGCGCATGATAGCCCAGTGTGCTGCGGACACATGTGGTCACATCCGGCTCAACAGTGGGGGCATCCTGTCCCGCATCGTCAGCTGCTGACGTGCCTGCAAAACCAACCCACTACATTAGCCCTACTCTTTATCACAACATCTACTTTACCCTCTATACCCCCTTTTATCCCCCCGACCACACCCCGACTCTCTAACACACCCCTCTACCCACCTATCTTCTACAATATCCCCCTCCCTCTTCACACCCAAACAAACAACCCACACCATACTACCACAAAACTGAAACGATACCCAAACAACCAAATTCAACAACCGAAACAACTTAAATCATACCAAAACACCCCTACCCCATCCCAAACCATACTCACAACACAAAAACCACAACCAACAATTCAAAACCAAAACATAACCCAAACCAACCAAAATAACTACAAATCACTATGAACCGGTACCGGTCACCCATAACCGACCCGGTCTCCTCTCCACCGATGCCGGTCAACTACTGACCGACACCGGTCACCACAGATCAACCCTGCCCCTAGATTTTATGGACCGATGCCGGTCATTGTTAAAATTCCCGAGCCAAACCCGCGCGGCTACCCAATTCAATTTTTTTTCCTATTTCTCCCTACATACCCACCCAAACACCCTAAAAACCTACCCACCCAGCCGCCTTGGCCTCTTTAGCCTATCTACCCTTTCCTTTTTTTATATAACTTCCATTTATTCCTTATTTTATCCAAATCTAAGATTCCTACCCAAACCCCAAATTTAGCATAATGCAATAAAATGAACACAATGAGGGGTTTCAAACCTACCGACGATGACACGTCGTCGTCGTGGGATGGGTGGTGGTGGTCCGCACTGGTCAGCCCCTCTGCTCCTCTTGGTGGGCCATGGCTCCAAATGTCTCTCTTCGGGTCCTCCACCAATCAAGCTGTTGCCTCCTCCTCACTCGGGCCCACTAACAACTCACTCCTCCAGTCAAATAGCGCCACCTCAAGCAAGAAATGCTCCAATCTCCACTCTCCACATCAGACAACTTAATTCGGTTTTCAAATTGACAAAGTGACAATGATAAGCCGTATTTTTCTTTTTATAGGTTTTTTTCCCCTAACCGATATCGGTTTTAAAAATGCCCTAAGGAACCGGTACCGGTCCTTTAACCGATATCGGTCATGTACAATCGACATCGGTTTTATTCCAACTTTCCCCCAATTTCTGCCCCTATTTATTAATTGCCATTTCTCACAACATTGCCTATATCCACCTTTGCTGAACACCAGTTGTTCACCTATTTGGCCCGACCTTAGGCCTCACCCTAACCATTTGGCCCGACCCAAGGCCTCAACCTACCTATCCGGCCCGACCCAAGGCCTCAACCTACCTCTCCGGCCCGATCCAAGGCCTCAACCTACCTATCCGGCCCGACCTAAGGCCTCAACCTACCTATCTCGGCCCGACCCAAGGCCTCACCCTAACCATTTGGCTCGACCCAAGGCCTCAACCTACCTCTCCGGCCCGACCCAAGGCCTCAACCTACCTATCCGGCCCGACCCAAGGCCTCAACCTACCTATCCGGCCCGACCCAAGGCCTCACCCTAACCATTTGGCCCGACCCAAGGCCTCAACCTACCTATCCGGCCCGACCCAAGGCCTCAACCTACCTATTCGGCCCGACCCAAGGCCTCAACCTACCTATCGGCCCGACCCAAGGCCTCAACCTACCTATCCGGCCCGACCCAAGGCCTTAACCTACCTATCTCGGCCCGACCCAAGGCCTCACCCTAACCATTTGGCCCGACCCAAGGCCTCAACCTACCTATCTGGCCCGACCCAAGGCCTCAACCTACCTATCTGGCCCGACCCAAGGCCTCAACCTACCTATCCGGCCCGACCCAAGGCCTCAACCTACCTATCTGGCCCGACCCAAGGCCTCACCCTAACCATTTGGCCCGACCCAAGGCCTCAACCTACCTATCCGGCCCGACCCAAAGCCTCACCCTAACCATTTGACCCGACCCAAGGCCGCAACCCAATAATTTGGCCCGACCCAAGGCCGTACCACTTCGATACCTCGCCCAACATCAACCACATACACTTTTATCCACCCATCATGAACCTTTTTGTTCAATCGAGCTCACATGTTCGTGTTTTAGCATGATTAGGGTCCTTGACTTGATCTATCGACCAACTTTGCCTAGACCTAGACTGTGACGTTTATCTCAATCAAACCAACCAGTTGGTACTACCGAACAAGCCTAAACATTCATGTACCTTACCCGTTATATACCTTGGAGCTACTTCCTATGCCTTGGATACCAGGATTATATCACCCTTGTTTGGATAAACTATCGACCTTTGCCTATACATTGCTGGTTTCCTCGTCAAAACATGTACCCTAGTCGCACTATTGCATTTCAACGTGCGTCTGCTTCCTTGGACCTACCCCACCTTCTCACCATCATCTCTACACCATTTACCCTTTATCAACCCTATCCCTAATTTCACGCTACCTCAATTTTTGATAGATTTGAGGGGGATTACCTATACCCTCAACAGGAGAAACCACTTCATATTATTGTCCGTGCAGCTTTACAAAACAAGCTACACGACAATAAGGGGCTAATGTAGATGCCAAATTTGTGTCTTACGACCCCTTGTGACCCGCATCCCATTTTGCAACCTAACCTCATCACCTAAACCTTACACAATTATTTATTAATTACCTTGTAATTGATAAATCCACATCACCTCACCTGCCACCTCATTTTGCCACCTCATCGTGACCTAGTCCTAACCATAAACTAACCTAATTAAGACCTATAACTTGGTCCACATCTACACCCATGACTAAGGCCCCCTTTCTCGCACCCAAAGCTGATCTTCTAGTCACTTGACCAAGCCCGCAACTAATCCCTCGGGAGAAAAGCAGGGAAAGTGGGCTATTTTACTAAAAATAGCCTACTTTTTCCTTACCGATACCGGTTCCTACTCGACCACCGTCGGTTACGTAACCGCCATCGGTTCCCTATAAAATGGGCTCCCCTAACCAGAAACAAGAGGTCGAAGGATTTTTGGATCAAGGGAGATCATCAGGAGCGATCAAGAGAATCCGGATCTTTACTTGGCCGAGCAGAGACAAGTGAAGAGACAAGAAGAGTTTGCAGCAAAGGAGATCAAGCCCAAGACTGCAACTGGATAACCAGAGCCCTGTGATACTCAGCTGATCATCGAGAGGGAGATATCTCATCTTCTGTGTGTCAGGCCACCCTACCTGAGTTCTACCTTTGTCATCAGAGTTCTTGGACCTGCATCTTCGTCAATAACCAGTAAGTTACATCTTGCATGTCCTCTTTAATAACATTTCTTAGACTTTTTGAATCACAGTCCTCATAAATCCATTCCTAGATCCACTACCCAGCGTGCCATTGCATCTAACTATCATTCATTTACCTCTCATCACCTCATTACCTAATATCACTCATATACTAGCCTTACAAACAACACAACTACCCTACAACACAACCACCCCACAACACAACCAACCTACAGATCCTAGACCCTACCGATATCGGTTATTAGTAACCGGTATCGGTTATTGTGATTCAAAACCAGAAATCAGCCTTTCCCTACCTATTTCAACAAAGCAATTTAATTGATATTTTACAGTCTTTGGTGTTAATTCATATTAGCAGGGAAACTGACCACCTTCGAAAGGAAGTTTTATATTTCCTGGGCCTAAGGCAGTTTCCTCATTTATTGTCTAATCAAAATCTTGTGGTCTTGTGTTCTTATTTGCAGGTAGTCCTTCCAAGACAAAAAGGAGTTCTTCGCAGTCAACCTGATCTTTCTCTACGGTACGCGCACACCATCTCGACATTAAACAGGTATTCCTCCTAGCCCTAACCCTTATCTGTTTCTAAAAGGAATGAAAGGATAGAATCCACTCTATTCCCAGAAGCTAAAACATTCCGAGCGAAACACCTTTAGAAAAAAAATCAATTTCTAGGGCATCCTCTATTTTTTTATGTTTTGACGGGCATACGGGTGTCATTTTCCCGTCAAATTAGTCATCGCAACCTTTTGGTGATGTGGTGAGTTCCTATTTGTCGGGGATGAGCGGGAAAATGTTCTAACTTGTTTTTTGAGTTTTGGCAAAGGAAAAATTTTGTTCGCAGCTCCGCATTGATACAGTGAATTGCCTACGTGGCACAATTTGATTGGCTGGAGGATCAATGGGTGGCGGGTCATACTTAGGAATTTTGCTTTCATTTTGGCAAAATTTTCAAAATCAATTTTTTTCCCGAAGGCCCACAATGAATGGGAAGAGGACATGTGTCTAGGAGAGCCAAGGGAGAAGAGGGGTTGTGCATGTTTTTAGATTTTTTTCCTTTGGAGGCAAAATCTCAAAGTTAAAATTTGAGCCGAAGCTCCGCACAAATCACGAAGTGACATGTGTCCAAATGGGTATAATGGATCCACAGAGTTTGTGATAGTTTTGAAGTTTTTCAACTTCAAAGGGTTAAATTCAATTATTTGGCCGAAGTCCCGTAACCAATGAAAATAGGACACGTTTCCAAAAGGAGGTAGAGGTTTGGAGCGCAGAGGAAATATTGAAAATCTTACAAATTTTGGTGAAATTTCTCAAAGTCAAAAATTGATCTCGTGGCCCCGATAGGAAAATTTGGAAGTGTGCCCCCACATCTAATTAGGGGCAACACGTGGCACATTACAAAGGGAAAAAGGAGAGCACGGGCCCACAAAAGGTTTTAGTGTTTTCAGAGGTTTGAAGGCAAAATTGGAGGGTCAGCTCCGCAGCAAATGGGAGACCGCCATGTGGCAAGGGAGTGAGCGGTGTTTGGGCCCATGGAGAATTTTGAGAAAATTTTCCTTTTCTCAAAAAAGTGGCAAAATTCATCAAATTGGCCCCTAGTTTTTGTGGGGCCCACATGTGGACACGTGGCGGGTCCAGGGGGCAAGCGGGAAAAATTTCAAAATTTTCCAAAGGTCAAAAAAGGTTAAAAATGCATTTTTTAAGATGGGGGCCCCGGTCCAATCATGTTTGGACACATGTCCCACCTCATCCAAAGGGAAAAAGGATATTTTGAGGGAATATTCAAGGATCTAATCTACCACGTGGAGGGCTAGAATTTAAAGTTGATTTTTAAATCAACGGTTGTTGTGCATTTTCATTTCTTGCCACCATTGGAGCTCCAGGAAGCTTGGATTCATCATTTCTTCATCAAATTGCATGAAATTTTATATGATTTCACATCCCCTCAGCCTTTTGAGTGCAATGGCACCATTTTTAGGAGCTAATTTGATGGCCTATGATGTTTTTGATGATTTTTTTCCCTAAGCCTCGTGAAAGAACGTAAAAAGTGAAAAATTAAAGTTGCAGAGGTAAAAAATGATGAGGTAGAAAGGTGAAAATGATTGCAAAAGCATGTTTGCATGTCTGAATGCCAAAACAATGACCCTAGGATGGATAAGGATCTGAATTCATGCAATATTTTAAACTATTTGTGCATCCCTAACATTATGTGAGTTGTTTTACAGTTTAATGTCATTTTCATGAAATGGATAAGGTTTCTTGTAACAAATTTGATCCCTAAGCATATTCTTTGCTTGGGATGCAAGGATCCAATCTAGAATGAGGTATAAAATGTATTTTTCAAGCATTTATAAAGGTCTGGGAGAAAAAAGGTAAAAAAGAACTGATAATTTTCAAGCAAAAAGTTGAAAGAAATCCATTTCTCTGGAGAAAACCACCTGAGAGTCATTTTCAATTCCATTTTTGTATCAAGTTTCATCATGTTGAGTTGGTTTCAGTTGTAAAGCCATCAATAGGCTCTGAGATTGTTCTCATGACTTTCCCCTACTGATGTATCTGATCATTTTCTAGATTATCTAGTTTATTCTCTTGGAAAAGTTTGCATATACTTATGTTTTAGAATGTTTTCAGTTTATGTTTCTTTCTCATGTTGCAATCTTGTGTTTAGAATCTCTTTGATCATACAGGGTCTCATTTCTTGTTGATGGTTTAATGGAATTTGCAATCTTATATTCAAAAGAGCTTTCATCTGATAGAAGATAAACAGATTTAAAATCATTTTACTATCCTTGAATAATGAGACTATTTGTAAACCTTTGGGTGCACCTCAGGTCATGATTAAATAGGGATTCCTGGATACTTTGTTGGTATTTTGCTTCAAGCTTTTGTGGCAGGTTATCAAAGGTTGTGTGGAAGAGTGTAGATCTAGGCCTCCATTTGTGCACATATCCTGGTTGAAGGAGCATTTAAAACCTTTGGAAGTATTCTTGTTGTGTAGGTGTTACAAATTTCTTGCAAAGGTTCTCAAAGAAGTTGGTAATTCCCAGCTAGTCTTGTCTAAAACATCTCCCCACAAAATTTCATTCAAACTAATTCATCCTACCAATACTACCCCTACATTTCATTGTGTGTCAACAAAAGAATACAATCCTTCCACAAAAATGCACAAGCATATCAGGGTTTCATCATGTCTTTAACATCCTCAGCCTTGTTTTGAAAGCATTTCCATCATTTAGTAGTGACAACTCCTTTGAGTTTAGATAATGGATAATTGATCATGTTTTCCAAGGCCATCTTCCTTACTATGTGCAAAATACAAGGATATCTCCATCTCCTTTACCATACAAGGGCTGCAATATAGGTTCTCTTGCCTTAATTGATAGGCACAACCTAAAATAGTGAGGATCGAGATCAAGATCCTTTGAAGGTTTTATCCACTCCCTAAAATCTTGAGTGCCAACAAGAAAGATAGATGTGATCCTTGGATATGAACAACATACAAACCATATATCTACCCTTGAGTGTCTTGTGAACTCATGATGTTGTTCAAGTTGTGAAGGAGATTAAATCTGTATACCAACACCAGAGTGGCACTATTTTCGGGGAGTTCTTGGAATTTCTTTGTGGTTTTGAAGTGTTTTAAGGGTGCGAGCATTTGTGTGATCAAGTATTTGAGATGTTAAATTTTTGAGATATCATTTTATACTCCAGGTCTGCATGTTTTGGGTAAAAGTTTCAAAGCTTAGCCTGCTCTTCTCATTTACCAGTAGTTTATATAATTTGGATGCATTATTTTTGGTTGAATTAAGAAGAAGAAGATCTTATTTGTATACCATTGCAAATTTTTTAGTCATAACATACATTTGATAGAATATTTTAGTGCTTTATTGCACAACTAAGGTGGAATTCCTTAGTGGCAACTCCATGCTATTTGGATCTTGAAATACCAGTTGTCTTATACATCTCTATCATTTGTAACTTGTTGTTTAAATCTGTCAAGCTGGAGGGAAGGAGATCCCTCTTCATTAAGGACTCTTCTAAGAATTTTCTCACTGAATCAAGAAGCTTAGAACTAGAAGGAAGAAGAGTGTGGAAAGTGGTTGGTGATTTGGTTGCAAGAAAAGAGATCCCCATAGTTGAATTTGAGGAGAGCATCATGTTATTGAAGATTATAACTCTTCTTCAAGTAGATCTAATTCAGGAAATCTTCTTGCTGATTTGCATTCTCCATCAGGTGAGGGACCTTCTTGTGTATTTGAAAAACTTTCTCCTAAATATGCTCCTGTGGTTTCTAAGTTTGCTAAATTTTATCAAGAGAGAGAGCATTTAGGGGTTGTCATTTTAAAGATCACTCATCTATTTCTATCAAACCCATTACTACTCCTCACCAGCTTGTTTCACCTCCAAGATCACCCCCACCGAACAATATGGCTCAGCCTAGACCTCCATTTATTGTTAACACCTTTTTCCCTATAAATTTTGGAGGAATGGATGGTTATCTAAATGTTGTCCCACAAGATGTGAGAAATAGGTTACCAAAATTCCAAGGTAACAATGCCATTACTGCAGTGATCAGCATCTCAAACTATTTGATAATATGATGGAAGATTTTGAGATAGAATTTGAGGATGTGTATATCAAGTTGTTTATCCATACACTTAAAGAAGATGCTAGGGATTGGTACAAGGCTCTACCTGATAACTCTATTGATTCATGGACTAAGATGAAAAATGCATTTAGGTTACAATATGGTGACAGGACTGATCCTAGATTTCTTTTGTCTGAATTTGAAAATATCAAGAAGAACCCGAATGAGACAGTCCATGACTTCAATACAAGATTTAATAAAACATTGAGAAGGTTTCCTATCATTTTGAGGCCTTGTGATGAATCTTGCTTGATCAAATATGTAGATGCATTTGATAAAAAGGTAGCCTATTACTTGAGAGACAAAAATCCTACAAACTTGAGGCAAGCTTTCACCATGGCACTTCAAATTGAAAATAATATTAAAGCTATTAGTAAACCACTTAAGAGGGATGGTGTGAAGCTGATAAACCTGAAAAGCCTCAAGCTAGAAAAGGTGCTGATTTAGAAGATGTTGTCAAGACTTTGGCAGGGGCTGTTAAAGAAATTTCTTACAAATTAGCCCGAGATGAGAAAGGAATTGGTAAAAGTTCACAAGGACAACACAAGACTCAAAACCATGATAGATTTGGCAATCATCCTAGGGATGATCAAATACAAGATGATAGAGGTAAATGGCCTATTGGATCTACAAATAAACAACCTCAAGCTTGTGAAAATAGAGTGGTGCCTGACCCTCTAACTGCAAGAGTTGTTGTTGTTCAGGAGATTGCTAATATAGATTGGTGTGATAGATGTTTTCTTCCTCATCCTCCATGTGAAATGGACCAGCAAGTTATTGAAGATGAAATTGATGATGGCATTTGTATGATAGGCAGATCTTTCGGCTCACAACAAGCAGCAACATCAACATATGTGATAGGTGCAAGGATTGATGTAACCTTTTGGGATTACATAAAGAGGGTACCATTTATTTCTCTTCCTTGATCTCATGATGTAGATGTAGTTCAGGCCTTTGAAATTCCTAATAATGAATTTGAATATCTAAGCGCTTTAATGATCAAGAAGTA
Organism: Taxus wallichiana var. yunnanensis; assembly: GCA_018340775.1. Classification (NCBI taxonomy): domain Eukaryota; kingdom Viridiplantae; phylum Streptophyta; class Pinopsida; order Cupressales; family Taxaceae; genus Taxus; species Taxus wallichiana. The sequence goes on from CM031243.1 coordinate 459,984,317, forward strand.
TGATGGTGGTATTCCTTCGGAGGAAGATAGACAATTGTTAATGAATGTTGTGGTTGGTCAAGAGAAAGAGTACAATAGTAGAAGTAAAGTTGTTAGAGGAGCTGGTCCTCAAGCCAAGCCAAAGACATCCTTGCTCACAAGCATTCCCAAAGACAATCCTATAAAATAAACAATTGCCAAGAACCCTCGTTGTCACATGTAAAAATATCAGTCCTCTTCATGCCCAGGCTGCCAAGAATACTTCTCCATTTGATGACCCTTCTTGTTTCCCTTCCAATGTTGTTTTACCAAAGAGTGTTCCATATTATATTTACCAAGTATTGAGTCAAATTAAATTAAGTGTTCCCATCATTGAGTTGCTTAGAATACCTGAGCATAAGAAGAGAGCATTTGAATACTTGGGATTGAAAGAAGAAAAGATTACCCCAAGCAGAAATGTAAATGTTGTTGAGACTCCTCTTCAAAACATTGTTGGCCTTGAAACACCACCACCAATGGAAGATCTTGGAGAGGCACTTGAAGTATATTTGGGGACATCCTTGGTTGATTCTCAATTGAATGTTGATCCATTTTTCACAACTTTTCTCATAAAAGATAGGTTGCTTCACAATTGCATGTTTGATTCTGGTGCATCATGTAATGTCACACCTCTAGAAGTCATGAATGAGTTAGATATCAAAGTAACAACAACATATGGGAAATGTATGGCCATGGATTTAAGGGAAGTTCTGGTTGTTGGTTGTGTGAAGGGTTTAGTAGTTCAACTTGTAGCATATCTGGGTAAGAATTTAAAACTTGATGTTGTAATTGTTGATTGCCCTGCCAAATGGGGTATGCTTTTGTCAAGAAAATGGGCTACAAGTGTTGGTGGTAGTGTTCAAATGGACATGTTTGTTTCCACCATTCCCATTAAGGGCAGCCTTGTCAAACTCTATGGTGAAAAGAAGATGTTACACTTGATTGAAGATCCCAACAATGCTTCTTATGAAGTGTTGTTTGCTGATGTGGATGTTGACAACTTCATTGGTTTTGCTGATGGAAAAGAGAACAAGATGGATAAATTAGAATGCCTTGATATGATAGGTTCTCCTTGGACCTTTCTATTTGATGGAGCTTGCTCCAAAGTTGGAAATGGTGCTGGTGTAGTTTTGCTTTCTCCTAGTTTGGAAGAGTTTCCTTTTTCCTTCAAACTTAACTTTGAATGCACTAAAAATGTTGCTGAATATGAAGCATTGTTGTTGGGGTTAAGAATTGCATGGAAGTATGGAGTAAAGGACATTGTTGCCAAAGGAGACTCAGAGCTGGTTGTCAAACAAATAAGAAAACTTGTATGCTACAAAAAATCAGCGTATGAAACAATATAAGCATGTTGTATGGGACCGATTGAAAATTTTGATTCCTTTAACATTGTTTACCATGATAGAAGTCTTAATGTTGTTATTGATAAGTTGGCTGTACTTGGCTCTAGATTTGACAATTGCACCATTTCACCCTTTTGTGAATATAACATTGAAGTGCTAACAAGGCCAGCTGTCCCAGATAATGTGAAACATTAGCAGATTTTTAATAATGATGTCAAAGTATTGAGATTCTTACAATGCCAAGGTGATTTTTCTGGTCAAAACATTGATTAGGAGCCAATGGCATGCATGAATGAAGGGAGAGAAACTTTATTTGACAAGGATATTATCCAATTGAAAACAAATACCATTCCTAAAGGTTTTATTACACTTGAGGCAAATTTTAACAATGCTGATTGCATCATAAATAGAAATATGTCTGATTCAAGGGATGTGGAAGAGCACAACTTGGGAACCAGGGATAAGCCAAGGAAGATTTGGTTGGGCAGTAATCTCAGCAAAGAGGAAAAACAATCCTATGCCCAACTTTTAAAGAAATATCAAGACTGCCTTGCTTGGTCTTATTCAGAGCTAAAGGCATATAGGGAAGACTTGTTCCAACATGAGATCCCTCTTGAGGCCAAGACTAAGCCATTCAGAAAAAGACAAAGGCATATCAATCCACTTCTTTCTATGAATATGCAAGAAGAGTTGAAGAAATTGAGAGATGGCGGTATCATTCAGCCTACTAGATACTCATCTTAGGTGGCAAACCTTGTGCCAGTTAGAAAGAAGAATGGAGATATCAGACTTTGTGTGGATTTTAGGAATCTAAAAAAAGCATATATGAAGGAAAATTACCCCTTTCCAAACATGGAGAATGTGTTGCAGCTTGTGACAGGGTCAGAAATGCTTTCTACTTTGGATGGTTTCTCCAGATACAATTAGGTGGTTGTTAAAGAATCAGAAAGACTTAAGACAACCTTGACTACGCCTTGGGGGACTTATGTTTTTATAAGGATGCCTTTGGATTGATGATGCTGGTGGTAATTTTCAAAGGGAAATGGATGTTTCTTTTCTGGTTATATCAATGAGTTTATTACAGTTTACCAAGCTGATGTGACTATTTTTTCAAGACAGTGTGGAGACCATTTGCAACACCTAGAGAAGATGTTGATCAGATGTAGGGAGTATGGCATTTCTCTTAATCCAAAGAAGTGTCATTTTGGCATGTAAAAGGCCAAGTTCTTTAGGACATGTTGTGTCTAAAGATGGTGTTATGATATCCCCTGAAAGAGTGGAGGCAATCAAAAAAGTACCTATTCTAAGAACCAAGAAAGGTATCCAATCTTTCTTTGGCAAAATCAATTTTATTAGAAGGTTTGTTTCCAATTTTTATGAGCTAACTCTTCCAATCACAAGCATGCTAAGAAAGGATCAAGTTATCAAGTGGGAGGAGGATACCATTCAAGCTTTTTAAGGAATAAAAGATTCACTTAAGCATGCACCTGTTTAGCAGCTCCAAACTACAAGAGGCCTTTCCAAATATTTTTTTTTTCCTCTGGATTTACTATTGCTTCAATCTTGTTGCAAAAGGATGAGAATGGAGCTGAGAGGCCTATTGATTTCTTTAGCAAGGATTTACAAGCAGCTGAGTTGAAGTATACAATCATGGAGAAACAAGCATTTGCATTAGTGAAAGAAACAAAGATTTTTAGGCCTTACATTTTGAGTTCAAAGGTTGTTGCTTATGTTCCCCACACCATGGTTAAAGACATCTTATCAGACATGGAGATATCAAGCAAGAGATGTAGATGGATCAACAAACTACATGAGTATGATATGGACATCCAAACCACAAAGCTAGTGAGAGGTTTGGGTCTTGCCAAGCTAATGGTTGAGAGTAATTTGCAAAATGTAGAAGTGAATCAGCTAGAGGAAGAAAGGTCAGATCTTCTTGAGAGATTGATGAGATCTAAATGTTACAAGGATGTAATCTTCTACCTCAGACACCTATGCGGTCCTAGTCACTTGAATAAGAATCAGAAAAGGGCCCTCAAGTTGGCTTCTCAAAAATATATCATAACAGACCTTGGGCTGGCTTGGAAGAACCCTGAAGGTGTCCTCTTGAAATGCATAATTGAAGATGAAGCTCCCAACTTGATAGCTGATTTCCATGGGGGACTTTGTGGAGGAATGTTTTCTGGGAGAGTGATAGCACATAATATTTTAAGAGCTGTTTATTGGTGGCCAACTCTTTTTAAAGATGCAACCCAGCTAGTTAGAAAGTGTGATAGTTGCCAAAATTTCTCTGGAAGACTGAAAGCTTCAGGCTCCCTTCCTTTGCATCTGTATCAATTGAAGCTCCTTTCAAACAATGGGGAATGGACTTCATTGGTGAGATTTCATATCCTTCTAGTGCTGGTCATAAATGGATCCTTGTAGCTACTGACTACTTCACAAAGTGGGTTGAAGCAATTCCATCTAGAAAGGCAACACACCAAGTGGTAATGGATTTCTTGTTGAATCATATTATATGTAGATGTGGAGTTCAGTTAATCATGTATCTCGATAATGCCACTTGTTTTAGAGCCGGGCCTTTGATGGCAATATGCAATGAATATGGAATCAATCTAACTTATTCTTCAAACTACAATCCACAAGGGAATGGACAAGCTGAGTCAAGTAACAAGAACTTGCTCAAGATCATTAGAAGGACCTTGGAAATCAACAAGAAAAAGTGGGGAGAGTAATTGAAATTTGTAGTTTAGGTAGATAGAATAACTCCAAAAAGAGAAACTGGTAAAAGTCCATTTGAATTGGTGTATGGAACTCAAGCATTGCTGCCCTTACATCTGCAATTTTCCTCATTTCAGTTTGCTCAGTAGTTATATGATCAAGAGCATGGCGCGTATGAATCAAGGATCAATCAGATCATTGATTTGGATGTAGAAAGGAGATCCTCTCACCAAAGGCATATCAGATTTAGAGAGAAATTGAAGAAGTTGTTTGATAAGAAGGTCAATCCTAGAGCCTTCAATGTTGGAGATTTGGTTTTTCTATGGGATATTAGGCATGAAGACATGGGCAAGCATGGAAATTTTGATGCTCTATGGATGGGCCCTTATGATATTGATATCAGGATTGGAGAACACACATTTTTACTCAAGGATTTGGATGGGGATTTGTTGGACCTGCCTATTAATGACAGAAATTTAAAGCATTTATTGTATTAAATCCCCATGTGAGGTATGCACAAGTTGTAAAAAATTTATAGCCTTTTGTTTTGCTTTGTTTTTTTTGTTGTTGGCTTGTGGTTTTCCCTTTTGTCCTTGGTAAGCATTTTTGGTCTAGTTTTCTCAGCCTATTTTTGGTGAAAATTCTAGTTTTTGGGCTACATCTCTTTTTTGACTCCTTGCTCAATGGATTTCTAGCACTTGGTATATGTTTTGATCTTGTGGAAATCACTGGGAGTGCCCATCCCCAAGCAGGAACTAATGTTGGTGAAAATTTTGAGTTTGCATGCTTTGCCCTAAATTTTATGTCCAAATCTACTCACAAACATTTTATTTTTCGATTTGATGATCTGCAAATCATCTCTCCCGAGTTGAAAGCTTACAAAATGCTCGAAATGTTATGGTTTTGCCCTATTCTAAAACAAATTTCCAAGTTTCCCTCTTTTTGTGCCCTAATTCCTTCATTTTTTTGGGCCATGTCATTTCCCCTTGTTAAATCGTTCAAAAACTCATATTTGATCGAATTCCATTTTTGTGCAAGTGAAATCTCAATCCCCAGGTCAAAAACAAACTTAAATCATGTTTCAATTGATTTAAAACCAAGAAATTTGTCTTCCTTGTGAAAACATTTGATTTCTAGGGCATCCTCTATTTTTTTAATGTTTTGACGGGCATACAAGTGTCATTTGCCCATCAAATTAGTCATCGCAACCTTTTGGTGATGTGGCGAGTTCCTATTGGTCGGGATGTGCGGGAAAATGTTCTAACTTGTTGTTTTTTTAGTTTTGGAAAAGAAATTTTTTTGTCTGCGGTTCCACATTGCTACAGTGAAGTGCCTATGTGGCACAATTTGATTGGATGGAGGATCGGTGGGTGGCGGGTCATACTTAGGAATTTTGCTTTCATTTTGGAAAAATTCTCAAAATCAATTTTTTTCCCAAAGGCCCGCAACGAATGGGAAGAGGACATGTGTCTAGGAGAGCCAAGGGAGAAGCGGGGTTGTGCATGTTTTTGGATTTTTTGCCTTTGGAGGAAAAATTTCAAAGTTAAAATTTGAGCCAAATCTCCACACGAATCATGAAGTGACATGTGTCCAAAAGGGTATAATGGATCCATGGAGTTTGTGATAGTTTTGAAGTTTTTCAACTTCAAAGGGTAAAATTCAATTTTTGGCCAAAGTCCCACAACCAATGAAAATAGGACATGTGTCCAAAAGGAGGTGGAGGTTTGGAGCATAGAGGAAATATTGAAAATCTTACAAATTTTGGTGAATTTCTCAAAAGTAAAAAATTGATCCATGGCCTTGATAGGAAAATTTGGAAGTGTGCCCCGCATCCAATCAAGGGGTGACATGTGGCACATTACAAAGGGCAAAAAGGAGAGCATGTTCCTGTAAAAGGTTTTAGTGTTTTCTGAGGTTTGAAGGCAAAAATTGGAGGGTCGACTCGTAACGAATGGGAGATCACCACGTGGTAAAGGGGTGAGCAGGTGTTTGGGCCCATGGATAATTTGGAGAAATTTTTCCTTTTCTCAAAAAAGTGGCAAAATTCATCAAATTGGCCCCCAGTTTTTTGTGGGGCCCAAATGTGGACATGTGGCGGGTCTAGGAGGCAAGTGGGGAAAATTTTCAAAATTTTCTAAAGGTCAATAAAGGTTAAAAATGCATTTTTAAAGATGGGGCCCCACTCCAATCATGTTTGGACACGTGTCCCACCTCATCCAAAGGGAAAAAGGATATTTTGGGGGAATATTCAAGGATCTAATCTACCACATGGAGGGCTAGAATTTAAAGTTGATTTTTAAATCAACGATTGCTGTGCATTTTCATTTCTTACCGCCATTGGAGCTCCAGGAAGCTTGGATTCATCATTTATTCATCAAATTGCATGAAATTTTATATGGTTTCACATCCCCTTGGCCTTTTGAGTGCAATGGCACCATTTTTAGGAGCTAATTTGATGTCCTATGATGTTTTTGATGAATTTTTTTCCCTAAGCCCGTGAAAGAACGTAAAAAGTAAAAAATTAAAGTTGTAGAGCTAAGAAATGATGAGGTAGAAAAGTGAAAATGATTGCAAAAGCATGCTGACATGTCTAAATGCTAAAAATGTGACCCTAGGATGGATAAGGATCTGAATTCATGTAATATTTTAAACTATTTGTGCATCCCTGGCAATATGCGAGCTGTTTTATAGTTTGATGTCATTTTCATGAAATGGATAAGAGTTTTGTAACAAATTTGATCCCTGTGAGAATATTCTTTGATTGGGATGCAAGAATCAAAGCTGGCATAAGGTATAAAATGTATTTTTTAAGCATTTGTAAAGGTCTAGGAGAAAAAAGGAAAAATAAAAAAGAACTGAGAATTTTCAAGCAAAAGGGTGAAAGAAATCGATTTCTCTGGAGAAAACCACCTGAGAGTCATTTTCAATTCCATTTTTGTATCAAGTTTCATCATGTTGAGTTGGTTTCAATTGTAAATCCATCAACATACTTTGAGATTTTTCTCATGACTTTCCCCTACTGATGCATCTAATCATTTTCTGGATTATTTGGTTCATTCTCTTGGAAAAGTTTGCATATACTTATGTTTCAGAATGTTTTCAGTTTATGTTTCTTGCTCATGTTGCAATCTTGTGTTTAGAATCTCTTTGATCATATAGGGTCTCATTTCTTATTGATGGTTTAATGGCATTTGCAATCTTATATTTAGAAGAGATTTCATCTGATAGAAGATAAATAGATTTAAAATCATTTTACTGTCCTTGAATAATGAGACTGTTTGTAAACCTTTGGGTGCACCTTAGGTCATGATTAAATAGGGATTCCTGGATACTTTGTTGGTATTTTGCTTCAAGCTTTTGTGGCAGGTTATCAAAGGTTATGTGGAAGAGTATAGATCTGGGCCTCCATTTATGCACATATCCTAGTTGAAGGAGCATTTAAAACCTCTGGAAGTATTCTTGTTGTGTAGGTGTTACAAATTTCTTACAAAGGTTCTCAAAGAAGTTGGTAATTCCTAGCTAGTCTTGTCTAAAACATCTCCCCACAAAATTTCATTCAAAATAATTCATCCTACCAATACTACCCCTACATTGCATTGTGTGTCAACAAAAGAATACAATCCTTCCACAAAAATGCACAAAGCATATTAGGGTTTCATCATGTCTTTAGCAGCCTCAACCTTGTTTTGAAAGCATTTCCATCATTTAGTAGTGACAAATTCTTTGAGTTTAGATAATGGATAATTGATCATGTTTTTCCAAGGCCATCTTCCTCACTATGTGCAAAATACAAGGATATCTTCATCTCCTTTACCATACAAGGGCTGCAATATAGGTTCTCTTGCCTTGGTTGATAGGCACAACCTAAAACAGTGAGGATCAGATCAAGATCCTTTTGAAGGTGCTATCCACTCCCTCAAATCTTGAGTGCCAACAAGCAAGATAGATGTGCTCCCCAGCTACAAATGACATACAAACCATCTATCTACCCTTGAGTGTCTTGTGAACTCATGATGTTGTTCAGAGTTGTGAAGGAGATTAAATCTGGATACCCAACAGACTTTATCATCCCAATATTTCCTTACAACATCACAAATATTAGTCAGAGTATATCCCAATATCTTGTTTAAATCCTCAGTAGTGCCACTGGCTTGTGGGTGATATGGTTTTAATTTATGGTATGACACCATAAATTCTGCCAATAGTATCTTTAGACACCTATAATTACACCTAAGCAATTTAAATACTTAAATTGTGCTAATAATCTCATTTCCTGCAAATTGATGACATATCGGCGATAGCGCTCATTTTCTCTTCCATTGTCATTAATTAATTACATTACGCTAATTAATTAAATCACCTATCTAATGCATATCCTAATTAACGAATTTTCATTAATCAACACCCCCTTTTATCTAGACTAATTAATTATTATTAATTAATTAGCTTCCCCTCTCATCAAATCAATAAATCATTATTTAATTGATTTAATCACCTTTAATTAATCATCTTGATTAATTAATAAACCCCCTTTATCCACATGAGTCACTAAAGGACAAACTAAAATCTCCTAGAGTTAACTCAACCCTTTCTAAACCCTACTTATCCATAACTAACTCAACATCCCTTTTATTCCACATGTGAGAGGATGTGTTGATTCCTTTATCCATTGGGCTATATAACGAGCCCTCCTCCTACTTCTACACTTACACCTACATTCCTTAAGAGAGTAAAAGTAAGCACATAGTGTTAAACTATAAAGCCTTTTGTTTGTTCTTGATAAATTCATCATCTTTTGAAGAGCCAAGCCTTTTGTTCTATAATTCTTTAAGAATCAAGCAAGCAATTTTGATTTCCAGTGGAGCTTCATAGGTCCATTTAATTTTGTTGGTAATCTAGGAGAGTATATATTTTGAATAGCATGCTAGTTTTGATCTTATGTTTTAAAGTTATGATGTTAATTTAGGTCTTGTGTAGCTCTTCATCTTGATGGTGCTTAATCTTTGTCTTAGTTAGATTATAGAACTATTTAGGTGGTAGTTCTTTTTCCATTTAATCTAGCTTGAGAAAAGTACACACGCACACATATGGCACACCCAAAGTGGGAGCCTTCTCCCTTAGCATTTTAGTTTAATTTGTGTTGTTTTTACTAACTCATCCTTATGTACATAGGTAATTTGTATATATTTTGCTAATTTGTATTCCTTTTGAAGAGTTATTATCATTGTTGAAATAACAAACATTTGAAACATTTTGTGCTTGTTTGTGTCATTTGATCAAATTTTGAGATCATCAAGTAGAGTACACTTCTTTTATAGGAGGTGCGCAGTACCAAAAATAGCGAAGGCATGCTAACCCACGTGAAGACACCACATCCCACACACATGTGCTTTAACATCATACAACGTACTATCAATCTAGCACATGCATCCTTTGCTTGGTGCACATACCCTTCTATTGACGCATATGATTTTTCCTTTTCCACTAGTGCACACATCCCAACCTTGGCACAGATGCCTCTCGGTTAGCGCACATGCTCGTGTGATTTTTCAGATGTATTTTCCATTAACGCATATGCTTTACCTATGACGTATATGCCGAACTCTAGTGCACATACCCTTCGAGTAGCACGGGTGCACCTTTGTCGGTTTTAAAAATTACGTAAAGGCACACATGCCTCATCCTTGACGTATACACCTCTTCCTTAGCGCAAATACATTCTCTATTTTCCAACATGGTTTTTCTTCGCTAGTGCACACACCTTAAAATTAGCACATACGCTCGCACGCTAGTGCACATACCTCTTGCAGAATACGGTGCATTGTCACATTAAAAACTCATAGGTGTGCATACATCCTAACCCACGTCCAGTGCCTCGATTGACATTAACATGATTGTTTCAGATTTTTCAAATTTTGTGTGTTAAGGAACTAACTTCTTTTGCAGGTTTTATTTGATTAATGCTTATTTCTACAAAGTATTTACATGCTTTTGCTAAAAATTGTTGGATTTTTCATGCTTGTTTAAAGGAGTAAGGTTGCATATGCTCTTCCCTCATGTCCTTTGGGTAATCTTGGGAATAAAAAATGATTCTTAGCTCCTTTTGATGTTTTTAAAATATTGAGGATGCTCATATTGAGATATATTGATGTGTTTGAATCGAGTGTTTCCATTTGATATTTTCTTATTTGTATTAGAAAAACACCACGTATGCTCTTCTCTTGTGTCCTTGGATGATCTTGAGAATCAGAAATGATGTTTTTTTCTTTTATGGAAAATACTAATCCGTTACACAGGAACAATCACACGCTAGTCAAAGAAAGGAGAATCAAGACAAAATCAAACTTCTAATAAAATTGTCTTGCAGGTTGCCAAAAGGAGATCAATCAAACCACATCTTAATAAAGCAAGATAAAAAGAACAACACATTCAAAACACTATATTGCAGGTTTCAGAAAAGGGTGCGTCCCTCTCCACTCAATTGGAACATAACCCCTTTGGCATAACGCCTTAAGCTATAACAATGGGGGTGGTACCAAGAACCCCAAAGTAGTCCACGCAAGAGGGAACCTTGTGGAAGAAATGGGAAGTGATCTACACTACCTATTTGACTAGTGATTCCTTGTGAGTTAGCATTGCAAGTTATATGTATCACATTCCTATTAAGAGTACACAATGGATGCATTTATTTCCCACTGTGCTTGAAGGGGGGAAATGATGAGATACTCCCAAATTAGTCAGTGTGAATTTTTGGGTAAATCATGCCCGCCCTTAGATAACTTGTAACAACTAGGATGAGATAACCACCTAGGAGAATATTCTTTGGCCAGGAGCCCACTTTGACCATTTCAAAACTATGTTGAGTTGTGAGCCATCATTTATCACAAAATGTGTGACGCATTACTTTTGCTTAGTTTTTCACTTACACTAAGGTAAGGTGAAACTCTGCTGAATTAAAGCCAACAATTTTCACCCCCATTTTGATCTACTTCCTTCACTTTCTTTTAACACTTTATTGATCAAAAGAGGAGTGACTACCTGTGCGTTATCAATTGATTGTTTTGCCACTTTTTTCCATTTACACCCATCCATGTTTGTGGTTGGGTTAGTTAAATGTCTAAAGTGTGTGGAAACATATTTATATCATTGGTAGCCTTTGTGATCTTGATACCCAAGTTCGGATCGTCATCATAGTTAGGCGTAATTCATCACTTTGAATTCCTTAGAAAGGTTAGTTTGTTTTTATTGTATCACTACAATCTTGATATTTACATCTTGTTTCTTACAAACTAGACCTAAATATCCACATTGTAAGGTTACACTACGCACATTTTAACAATTCCTAGTTATACCTTAAGCTTTTAGTTTGATTTCATTACTACCTCGATTTTGGAAGGTGTTGTGTGTTACCATTTTGTGTGTGTTATATCAATATCATATTGATATTAATACCTTACTTCCTCGTGAAGTTTGGATAACATATCTTGGTGACATTGTTGTGTCACTTGCACTTGTACCTCACACCTTTCGTGATATAGGTATTGATTGAATTCGAGATTGCTTCTCATATACCTTATTGGGAGGGTACGTTAACTTTCTGTTGTTACTTACACCTTGTTCAAAGTTCTTTGAACTAGACATAAGTAGGAACATCTTGTTGATCATATCCGTGGTCACCGTTTGTGGTCTTGATATCCAGTCAAGATCATCATTGTAGTTAGGCTTGGTTTGTCACCTCGTTTCTTCTTGGAATAGTTATCTTGTTTTTATTGTTCGTTAAAATCATGATATTTACATCTCATTTCTTGTAAACTTGACCTAAATCTATACATTGTAAAGTTACGCTATACACACTTTAACAATTCTTAAGTATAATTGATGCTTTAGGTCTGATTCCAATTATTACCTTAATTTTGAAAAGAGTGTAGTGTTACCACTTGTATGTGTTATATCAATATCATCTTGATAATGTTACCTTACTTCCTTTTGAAGTTTTTTTAACATATCTTGGTAATATTTGTGTGACTCATGATTATAATCGATGCTTTTTGAAGTAGAGGTCTTGATCGGGATAGGACTTGCTTCTAGTATACTTTATCAGGAGAGCACATTAACTTCTTGTTGTTACTTATGCCTTGTTCAATTTTTTTAACTCGCTATAAGTGAGGACACCTTGTTAATCATCTTGCAACATTGACTATCTATTTGAAACAAACATAGAAATTATTTCATTCAACTTATTGGATTGACACTAAAAACAGTACATTATTGTTGAACTTGGTTATTTTAGGAAATTATTGTACCACATTGGTACTTTGGCATTCATTGGATTATTAAAATTCTTTTACATCTCACTTAAGGTCTGATTTGAAAACTATTGAAAATCATATAACAAACACCTTAGAAATGTTATCACACGTCATGGCCCCTAAAACAAGATTAGGGTTAAAAAGACAAACATTAGAAGTAGTAAAAATGCAAAATTAGGAAGCATCAAACCAATAGGGGTCAAATCCCATTTTTGGCCATGATCTTGGCCCTTTGTTTTCCACCAAGAAATAATTTGATGAAATGGTAGACCATAGCGGCGATGAACTAGAGTCTCCACATGTAGAATTTGACTTTGATCCTACCTTGCTAGATGAATTCCTCTTTCGAAACAAGGATAGAGTCTTAGCACGCGTAGTGGAATTAGGGGCTAAATTACCTACTGAACAAGAAAAATTCCACCTAAAAATGAGACCAATGACGAGGAAAGGCCCCTTATTAATATGGATGACCTTTTAACACATGGACATGCCTCTACCTCTAATGCAGAAAATGATAAGGTAGTGGGACATAGAATACCTCTTGTTAGAATACCACGTAGGGTTAGGATAGAACATGAAAATTTTGAAGAACCCCTCGGGATGAATAAGAAGAGGAACCTTTGGAGGAAGAAATCAGTATCCAGCAACAAATTTGTAACCTTAGTCGGTAGCTAGCCTTGTTAACTTCACATCTATAGAAAGGAGCTAACAAAATGTCCAAAAGACAAGGTCTAAGGTCAAAAATAGTGAACCTTAGAGAGAAAACCCATGAGGGGATGATACAAATCATATTCAAGTGTATATCCCTGCTTCCCCTACTAAGGAACAATTACTTGCGCAATAAGTACAATCAAAGAAAGCAAAACTCAAAATCCTTCAAGAAAGTAGTGTGGGAAGTATTAGAAAGTATCAATATGAATAATTGTGCCCCCATCCCTTTTACAAAGCTATGACACTTCAACCTTTCCCTAAGAAATTCAATATTCCCAAATTCGATGGGTATAGAGAGAAAGGTGATCCATGCGATCATGTAAAATAATTTTACATGGCATCTCAAGAAGTGTCTTATAGTGATAACTACCTCATACGACTCTTTCCCAAGAGTTTATGAGGTCAAGCCTTGGAGTGGTTTAATCACTTTCCCGAGGGTCCATTTTCACCTAGACAGAGCTGGCAGAGAGGTTTGTACAACACTTTTCGTATAATATCAAAAGCGATATCACCATGGCTGACTTGTGTGGCACTAAGCAATGCCCTAACGAGACATTTTATAGTTTCATAAAATGATGGAGAGGGATATCTAGTCACTTCCATTTCTCATTTCTTGAAAAACAACCTGGTGGGCATCTTTGTGCCCAATCGAACCAGACATCACCTTTCACCTTCAAATGCATTGTGTTCGCACTTTTGAGGAGGTTATTGAAAAGGGTGTTCAAATAGAAAAGGACCTTACTACCAAAGGGACCATTAAACCATAGTCTAAATATAATCAAACTTTTAAACCTATGGAGAAGCCAAAGATATTCAACAAAAAAAAGAATGTAGTAGGAGATGGAATCATGGATTCCAAGTGTAAAGCAGTCCAAATCGGTCAACCTTTTTAACTAACCAAAGAACCCATTCAGCCACCACCCAAGCGTCAAACTTTCACTCCCCTAAATTATCCTTTGTCCATCATTTTGAAACAATTATATGCGGCCCATATGGTGACCTACCCCATAACGCAACCCTTTGACGACAACGCTCCCAAGCCAACATGGTATAAAGAGAATGAATATTGTGACCTACATCGTGTCAAAGGAAATAAAATGGACAAATTCTTAAGGCTTCATCACTACATTCAGGACCTCATTGATAATGGGGAGATTGAAGTTGATAGCCCGAGAAAAAAACTAGAATCAAATGAAAATATGGGAATCTTCAAAGAACCATTCCCCAAGCATGAAAGAACAGGTGAGAAAAATCCAGATCAAGGAGAGTCATCTTAGAGTTATAGAGTGGTCAATTATCTTTATACCAATACTGACAATAACCACTATGATTCACTCATCAAATGTATCCGCTCTCCCAATGAACATGTGAATACAATCCGGATCAAAGGGAAGGATTGTGTTGTGGTAATAAGGCGCACCTGTCTCATGATCCCTAAACCCTCTCCATTGACCCCACAAGATGGTGGATATAACCTCCTAGATCAACTTGAGCATACATCTACCAAGATTTCAATCTTGGATATTCTTAAGATATTCAGCGTACATAAGGACATCTTGTATAAAACTCTCGGGGTCATGAGTACCAATGGAAGTAGACCCATCACATCTTTAAGATGCTTGGAAATTTGTCTTGGGGAAAAATTAGCGGTTTCAAAAACAAAACTATGGGAATATAAGTCCCTCTACTTATAACGGTGCAACTACCGTATTATGCATGAAAATCAAGTGGATTCAAAGGTGGTTTTTCAACCCGAGATCCATAAGGGCACTCCATCAACCCTATGGAAAATCCTAAAATTTCTTGCAAGGACGGAAATCGGTCTAAGAGTGGGAAAGGGAGTGAGAATGAAGGCAAGGAATTTAGTGATGAAGATAGAAAATCATAATCCTATATACATTGACTAGAAAGTTTACAACAATGTGCATTTTAATAGAAGAAATAATACAAATTTGAAAAACAAGGCTACAAGATGAATAAAAAGGTATTGGTCACAAAATACCAATCGAATCCTCAATCAAAGGGGAATAAAATCCATATTTTCTTATTACAGCTGAAATGGAAACTCATACAAATAAAGAAAATGGAAGAAATTTACAGAAAGGAGAAGCTTAGAAGAATGATGACTATCTTTTTTGTCCTTTGTACATGAAAATCATTTACAGTCTTCAAAAATTTGATTTCCAACCCTTACAAAGAATTAAAAAACCCATGAAATAGTATTCCATGAGTGGTTACAACTTCCCAGGGTGTTCAAAAAGTAGTTACAATCAAATCCAATCATTTTGCATCGATTCGGGTTCCAAAATCACATAAAAATGGCCATGGTGGGAAATACCAAGGAATTTCATAATCAAAATGGTTACAAACTTGCCAAATTGAATTTGGGCCGTTAGATTCATGTTATGTGCCTTTTAATTTGAACCATCCACATGGCAAAAGGCGATTGGAGTGATCGCGGGTGAGCTCCCTTCATTTCGTGATTTTTTGGTATTTTGGCAAATTTTCACTTTTATCTCTCTTTGGGCCATTTTAACTTCTCGGAGAGGACATGTGTCAACATTTGATTGGAAACAGAGTCACAACCTCATTTAGAACATATTGAACCTTTGTTGGGAAAATTTTCAAAAATACAAACTCCTCCACCGGCCCACACTCCCATGTAAATGTGGCACATGTTGATTGTCTGAGAGGTCATGTCAAACTTTGTATATGTAACCCCAAAGGTTGAAAACTTGGAATCCCACTTTGAATGGTCAACAAGGACATGTGACATCATTATATTAGTTGTGGGATTCAAGCCTCATTATTTTCTCCACCTAGATCGGTCTCGTGGGTCACCATCATTCTTTACACTTTTTTACGAAAAGCAAAGTGACAAAGCAACCTCCTCAACTCGTAATCCGCCTTGGGAAAAAACTACAATTAAAGTCCACCGAGCCATATCTTGCAAAATATAAGGAGTTAGATCAACTTTTTTACCTTTTTGGAAAGAGGAAGAAATTTCCCATCTAATGAGGTAGGTTAAAAACATCATTGGACCCTTGGAAATAACTAGAAATCAAAATACACATATTAGACCATTTTCAAAGGGGATAACTCAAAAAAATCTAAGTCCAGGACTTGGAAAAAGGAGGAAATGTTTTGAGGTGACAATAGTGGCTCTAGCTTGGGGACATGACATGGATTGAACAGGGAGAAAACATGGCATGATGATCAGAATCTCAAGATTAAAAACATATAACGTTGACCCGAGTGCCTTATCCTCTGGGCCTTGCAGAGTCATGTCCAACTTCCGAGGAAAGCAAGAAGGAAGAAGAGGACAAAAACCAAAAACACACCAAAAAAGAAAAGGGAAAACAAAAACACACAATAGAAAATGGGAAAAAACAAAACTATGTTACAAGGTGAGGGACAACTCACTTTCACTGATGATATAGCTTCAAATATTGCCCACTTCTAGGCAATCCTAATGGATTGCCATCCAAGTATGATAAGAGAAAAAAATTCTCACCACAAGCTCCATGAATTTTAAAAATTCCCAGCCACAAAGAATAAAATTTTCCATGGATTCCCTTTGGTTCTCTTCTCTTGTCCCAAAGTAAGACAAAATCTCCAACTCGAACTCTCTTGTATCTTGCAAGAACTTGCTCCAAATGGCAGATGTGTTCTTCCCTTTTATTTGAAAATACCATGAGATCATCAAGATAAATGACAATGCATTGCTTTAGATCTTTTAAGGCCGGTACATTGCCATTTGGAATGTTTCTCTGCATTGAATAACCCAAAAGGCATTCTATTGTACACAAAATTTCCCTAAGGAGTTGTGAATGTTGTTTTACTACAGTCTTCCTCTACCATTTTTATTTGGTTGTACCACTGAAAAAACATCAATTAGAGAGAGAATCTCCAATCCGGTGACTTCTTGCAAAATGTGATCCATGATTGGTAGAGGATAGTTGTCTTTGAGTGAAGCTTGATTTAAATTACGGGAAATCAACACATATCCTTATCTCCACATTCTTCTTTCTTACTAGCAAAATGTTTGCCACCCATGTTGAGTGGTGAATGGAAAAGATGACTCTAGCATTCAACATCTTGGTTACTTCTTCCTTGATGATATCAGCAACCTTTGGGTTATAGGGCCTTTGGTTTTCTGAAGGGCTTAGCACCTTGTTTCAAAGGAATGGAATGATGCATTTCCTTTGGTTGAAAAGACTTGATTTCTTTGTAGGAGTAATCCAAAACATCAAAATAATTTTTAATAGAGTAACAAACCTTCTCTTTTCTTCTTGGGTGAGCAACATTCACCAATTTTTACCATCTGTGGATATTTAGAAGTACCAATATTTTCTTTTTCAAATTCAGATGGACATTGGGAAGATAGTTTTTTCCTTCTCTTGAATGAATCTGTCGTGTTTGTCAAACAGATCTTCCAAAGAGACTAAGCCTTTGGGAATTTTATTTCCTTTCATTTTGATCACGCCCTCATCATCAACCTCATCAATTCCATCAGCTTCTTCTTCAGCAACAACTTCTTGATGAGGATTGACACTTCCTTTAAAGAAGAGATTATTGAAATTATCTCTTTTCTCTAAGAAGCTCAAAATCGATTGTCATCATTAAAGACTTGCCAATGATTAGAATTATTAGGTACACTCGGTTTGAATACCATACGAATGGTTATTTTATCTTTTCCAAAGGAAGGATGAGGTGTTAATAATGAGTTTGACATAGCAAGAGAATCTACCCTTTCATTTTGTGCTCTTAGAATGGCTTCAATAAAGAAAACATCAAATGATTCAATGCAGTCCCAAACTTGATTTCTATAGTTTGAGCCTTGGGTTCTTAACTTGATATTGTTGGCAGATTTGTCTCACTATTACCTCTGCATCTTTGAGGCATCTCATGTTCTTGATTCCCATATCCTCTACAACACTCATTCCCAAAATAAGGGCTTTGTATTTGTTGTATTATTTGTGTTATCGAACTGCGGTTTGTAAGCAAAAGGATGCATTTCCTTTTAAGGTGAATATAGAACAACACCAGCTCCAAAACCTACTCATGAATGGTTTCCATCAAATTCCATCATCCGAACTGATATTCCTCTTCCTCCATGAGAAGTTACAGATTTTCATCCTTTTTGATGTAATAAAGTAATTTCCTAACTCAGAATTTTGAAGAAGGATGTTATCTCTTGGATCATCAAACTTTTTCTTGTGAATTTCATCTTCCTAATAGAAAGCAACCTCTTCACTTCACCCTTTACTAGGATAGTAGTGGATGACCAGTCCATTTTAATTTCTCCACCTAGATCTATGCAAAAGCTTCTACTCAAAATAATGCCAAAGGATGTTGGGATGTCCACTACCAAGTTAGTTAGGATCACTTTCTTGTCGGAAATCGGCCAAAATTACTTGTGCATCCTTTATCCTTCCAATCGTGGCACTTGTTTATATTCCATGGAATAACATGCTCCATTTACCCTAGTAAAATTTAAGCCAACGGAATTTTCAACTTTGAGTGGCATTACGTTATCGGGAGGTCAGGAATCGTAATATAATTGTTCAACTCAAAGCCATTTATGAGGATAGACAAATAAAAGGGCTTAACTCTAGATTTTTGGTAGCGAGAGCTAACATATTATAAGATGGAGGTTTGGATGGTGTTGGAAGGATTCCTTTATAAGTGGAACTTGAAGGTATAGAGCTACTACCTTGGACTACATTAATAAATCTATCAAATTGGGAGGGGTGTGTTTGCAAGCATTCTAACTCTGAGAGATGAACTTTGGTTTTACTTGCGTGTTCTATAAAATCAAATGGGGCACATCTTTGGATGAGGAGGCTGTTCTGAAGTGAAAGAGGATTTTCACAGCAAGGGTTTTCAAGGAACCTTGGATGTTTTGGATGAAGGATTATCTCCCAAAGGTGAAGCGGCTGATTTAGGAGAGGGTGTAGGTATAATCTTTGGCTAAATTGTGGATGTTTTAACAAAGACTCCAATGGAAGGGGAAGTACTCTTAATAACTACAGGCTGGAAGAAGAATCAAAAGACTTACTTGGTATGATAGCATGATCCTTACAGTGACCAAGTCTAGTTTTTCTTTAGCCAATTCCATGGAGGGAAACAATGGAGAACCTTTGTTGTAATCCTCTTTTGTGCGACCTCAGAAGTGGAAAATTCTTTGGTTTTCTTCTCCTTTGCAGCCACTGAGGATGGAGTGTTCTTCTTGGACTGTGTTCTGGTGAAAACAACACATGAAAAACTTGGTGTTTCTTCCTCTTATTCTTCATCATCATCGATGAATTCGAATAGACCATTGTGCATATCGAACTCCTCAACCTATAGGTAGCTCTTGTAGTTTTCTTCATCATCTCCTTCGGGATCATCAACTTCAACTTCCTCTCTTACATCACAAGCCGTATTGATAGGTGGTGCTTCAAGAGTAAGCTAGCGAGGAGGTGGTGCAATCCTCTACCTATCATTAAAGTTTGGTCTTCTTGAATTGTTCCTCATAGTGATCTCTGTGATTGCTTCTTCAAGGCAACTAGATCATTTGCCATTTTTGAAACATGGGGTCTATTATGACTGAACTGGAACTATGACCTTTTGCTTTCCACTTAGGCCCTTCATCTTCCTAGAAAGGATTAAATCATCATCGGTTTCAATGGCGAGTCTTGAGCTTCCCTCAATGTTCTTGGTTGGTCCCTTCTGAGGAAGAAACCAACTTTCGATGGAAAGGAACTGATGAATAATCTCTTCAAATTTTTATCGGGACGGACTACATCTTACGGGATCCTTCTCGTTAATTTGTTAAACCTTGCAACAAATTCTCCCATGGACTCGAGAGACTTCTTTCTTCATTTGAACTAGTTGAACCGGTAGGTCTTGACAATCTTGAGTGCTCTTGAACCTATGTTCAAATTCACTTCTTATATCATCCAAGCCAATGATAGATCTTAGGGGCAACATGTAGAACAATTTGGCAGCATTTTCTTGGAGTGACTCCATGAAAATTCTAACCGATACATCTTCATCTTCAACACCTAACACACCACAAGCAAAGTGGTGAAGGATGCCACATGTTCTTCAAGTAGTTGGGAGCCATATCCTTTGAATTTGGGGAAATTCTTCCTTAAACCTCTTGGCGAGATCATGGAGTATTCGTGGGAGAGCAAGTGGGCTAGTGTTTCTACCCCATGGCACATTGGGTCTACATGCTTCACGTTCATTATCAACCATTTTGTCTTTGTGTCTGGATTCTTGAGTAGCTAAGGCTATTTCTCTTTCCATTACTTCTATTTCCACTACTTGGAGTCTTTCAATCTCCTCGAATTGAGCCCAAATCTCTTCTTATCTTTTTAATGGAACTCTCTCCTCTTCCTCTTCTCTTTCTAGTTCTTGTTCTTCTCTCTTCAGCTCGTCAAAAGTAGGATCAAAAATCCTCCTTGTCTCAACTACCAGGTATACCTTACGTCACCAACTTGAAGAATTATTATCTTCTCTAAGGTGTTAAGACATGTCTTTTCTCCTCTAGCTCATGGGAAAGTCCTTCTTCTTGGTCCAAGATCCTTGAAGTAATATAGCAATGGTTCACACTCTTCCTATTGTGCTAATAGCCTCCCTTGGGTCTGAAGTAATATCCTTTTGAATATGAAAAAGCAAGGTAGCTCTCAACAAGTGGGTTTTATCGAATAGCCATGGCTTGCATCCATGTGGATCACAAGAAACTTCAAGATTTTCAATGAATTCTAATGATATTAAATGACCTTGTGGTCACATTTAGAGTGAAGATGCTATAAAATCTGCCCCACGGTGGGCGCCAAAACTATTAGCTTGGAAATTTGTCTTGGGGGACAAAATGGTGGTTTCTAGAACAACACTATGGAAATCTAAGTCCTTCTACTTATAACGTTGCAAATACCATATTATGCATGAAAATCAAGTGGATTCAAAGGTGGTTTTTCAACCCGAGATCCATAAGGGCACTCCATCGACCCTATAGCAAAGCACGCAATTGATTGTAACAACAAAAATTGGTATGAGAGTGGGAAAGGGAGTGAGAATGAAGGCAAGGAAGTCAGTGATGAAGGTAGAAAATCGAAGCATGCATACATTGGATAAAAATTTTACAACATGCATTGGTCACAAAGTACCAATTGAATCCTCATTCAAATGCGCATAAAATATATCTTTTCTTATTGTAGCTGAAATGGAAACTCATACAATGAAATAAAATGGAAGAAATTTACATAAAGGAGAAGCTTAGAAGAATGGCAATTGTCGTTTTTGTCCTATGTACGAGAAAATAATTTGATCTTCAAAAAATCGATGGCCAACCCTTACAAAGAATTACAAAACCCATGAAATAGCATGCCATGAGTAGTTAAAACTTCGAGGGTGGCCAAGAAGTAGTTACAATTAAATCCCAATCATTTTGCATCGATTCGGGTTCGAAAATCATAGACAAACGACCATGGAAAGAAATGCCAAAGAATTTCATAATCAAAATGGTAACAAACTTACCAGATTGAATGTGGGCCATTAGATTTGTGTTCTGTTCCTTTTAATCTAAGCCATCCATGTGGTAGAAGGTGATTAGAGTGATCATAGGCGAGCTCCCTTCGTTTCGTGAATTTTTGGGATTTTGGAAAATTTTCAATTTTATCTCCGCTAACCAATTTTGACTTCTCAAAGAGGACACATGTCAGCATTTGATTGGAAACAAAGTCACGACCTCATTGAGAAAATATTGAACCTTTGTTGGAATAAGTTTCAAAAACATAAACTCCTCCGCTGGCCCACACTCCCTGTGTACACGTGGCACATGTTGATTATCTCGGAGGTCATGATAAACTTTTTATATGTAACCCCGAAGGTTGAAAAATTGGAATCCCACTTTGGTGGTCAACGGGGACATGTGGCATCATTCTATTGGTTGTGGGGTTCGAGCCTCATTATTTTCTCCACCTAGCTCGGGCTCGCGGGTCTCGCCATCATCCTTTACGCTTTTTTTGCTGAAAAGGAAAAGTGACAAAGAAACCTCCTTAGCTCCGCTAATCCACCTTGGGCAAAAACTACAATTAAAGTCCATCGAGCCATATCTTACAAAGTATAAGGAGTTAGATCAACTTATTTAATTTTTTGGAAAGGGGAAGAAATTTCCCATTTGATGAAGTAGGTTACAAACATCCTTGGACCCTTGGAAAGAACCAGAAATCAAAATACTTAGATTAGACCATTTTAAAAGGGGGATAACTCAACAAATTTCTAAGTCCAGACTTGGAAAAAGAGGAAAATTTTTAGGGGAAAATAAGTGGCTAACATTACACCAACAAATTTCATCTCCTTTAGTCACAAGGAGCTTCCTAGTGAAGATTACATGCATAACCTCCCCCTTTACATTGAGGTCTTTGTTACTCATAAAAAGATCAAATGGGTGCTTGTGGACAACGTATCATGTTTGAACATTTACATGCTAAAGCTAATTAAACAATTGGGATGCACTAAAGAAGACTTAGTGTCATAGACCATCACCATAACTACTTACGACAAAATGGAAAGGGAATCAGCCAAAGCATGATCACATTGCCAAAAGAATTTGGACCTACATGCTATAATACAAATTTCAATGTCTTAGACTTGGAACTTCCGTATAATATGCTTCTTGTACGCCCATGGATTCATGCCATGTAGGCCATACCATCAACCTTCCACTAGTGCATTAAGTTGAAGCATGAAGGACATACCATTACGATATGTGGAGATCTATAACCCTTTGCTCATTGTAGAGCCCTCAACAAATTTTCTCGAGAGAGGTACCTATACATGTCCCTCTCGCTAATATTGTAATTCCCCTTCAATCGAAGCCATATAATCATAGGTAGACTCGACTCACTCATTTCCTATGCCCATGAAGCTTCCACATCTACCTCCCCTTTTGATTCTTGGGAGATGAATTTGTTGGAATATGGGCATGCGAGAATACAATGTACATCAAGCTTTGTTAGTGTCGATTTTCTTTATCACCAAAAACTAGAGGTCGACCCAACTAGAGGTTGTGTATTATCCGATCACCTAGTCCTCCAATTAAATAAAAAATTTCAGTAACGTAGTCATGGGAATTTGATCATTGAACATGACGTAGGAAATGGTCGATCTTTGGAATAAGAAGTCGGGAAACTAGCTTTGTGGTATACCCAAGGACTTTCACAATGTTCTCATGACCTGAAAAAGGTTGAGCCAAAATGATAGTAAGAATTGTCACTCGAAGTTGTGATGAAGAGAGATCATGGAGATCTGGATACACCCTTCTCATCCACACATGGCTTACATGGATGTTATCAGAAAGATCAAAAGAAAAATTTTGATTTAATGAATTTGATTAAATAAATCTGTACAATTGTAGCTTTGTAATTTGTTTTTATATTTAAAAAAAAATACTCATTTTCCAGCTCTTGTAATTTTTATCATTACAACAACCCCTTATCACCCTCAAGCAAATGGAAGCTGTTGAATCTTTCACAAAAATACTAATACATACTTTGAAAAAAAATTGTGATGTTGGAAGGAAAGATTGGGATGACAAGGTTTCTACAATACTTTGGGCATACTGGACAACCTACAAGAGGTTGAATAAATCAACACCCTTTCAGTTGGTGTTTGGCGTAGAGGTAGTTCTACCCATGGATTTCATGTTACCTTCTTTTTGTATTACACACACAAGATGTCCGGATGATGATCAAGCCTTGGAAGAACGTATTGATAAACTAATGTAGTTGGATGTGATATGCATCATAGTAAGAAAATACCGGGAAGAAGGCATGGCATGATAGGAACATCAAGGATAACAAGCTCAAGGTTGGGAAAATGGTACTTCTATATGATTCAAATTTTTTGCACCACCCTGAAAATATTAAGGTGCATTGGTTTGGACCGCATGTTATCACTTATATACTTGACTCAAAGTGCTTACCGAGTTAGAGGTGATGGATGGAACACGATTTCCCGGTTACTTCAATGGGATTAGGTTGAAGCCCTATAATAAATAAGTCTTCTTGGTGTTTGTAATAAGGTAGTATTGCTAATTAGATTAGGTTTCCATTAATACATTTCCTTGATGTGTTTTTTCTTTATTGTTTCTATGCTTTTTCATTTTTGTTCGGTGTTTTGTGTAATATGCACACTTGCATGTTAGAAGTTGATTATAATTTAATTTTTTTATGTGCGAGAGGACTGTGCATACCCTTAGTGTGGGGTGGTTTACATATAGTTGATTTTCATCTGAAAAAGGGTATACATAAGGAAATTTTTATACATATGCTTTTAGAAGGGTGAAGATAGAGAAAACTTACTCCTAAATGAAGACCACATATGGAAAAATGGATGCAAAGTATAACACAAGGTAGGATACATTATTGGAAACTACTTGGAAGATGATGCGGTGGTGAATTACTTTGGCACATATGGGCACGCAGAAGGAGGTGCATGCTTTAAGAAGTAGAACACACACGAGAAGGTTATGGACTGTGGTGCGAAATGAGTAGCATGGAAAACATTGATGAACAATGCATTAATTCTAGGATTGGTGTTAAGTAAAGGAGAAATAAATGTAATAAATTTTGAAAATCTATATAAGGAAGGGTTATGAGGCCATTTATACCTTTTTGATTATGAAGCCTCGAGCGATTTGTTTAGGAGAAAACTAGATGAGACTATTGTGAAGAGTGGAGAGCTATGAACTGGCTAGGTTGGTCAGATCTGCACATGAGAAACTATTACGCTCCATTTGTGAAGTGTTTGTGTAAGGTGAAGGCGTGTGAGAAAGGATATTGATGGCTATGGTTTGAGTTCTAGCTAGGGCACAAGGAACTGAGTTGGAGAGCTCGAGGGAGGTAAGAGAACATATCATTTTATTGAAATGGCACCAAAAAGAGCACCAGTGGTAGGTACGAGGGGAAATAAACAAAAGGAAGATGGGATTGAGATCTAAGATGCCCCGAAATTAGGTTTTCTAAAATTCAATACCAAAAGGAAGTGATCATGGGCCGTGATTGGGATTCCCACATCCATCGAAGAAACATTAGAGATTACAACCACATGACAACCGATAACAAAGAGGAGTTGGATGCATTGTTGAATAAAAATATGAACAAATTGATAGCGAATGATATGCATGTATATGAAGATGCTAGGAGAATCTCCCAAGAAAGGTAGGGTTTTACATTTGTAAAAAATTACTTATTTTTACAAAGCCAAAGAAGTTATACCAGTGGATAATGAGTAGATTCCATGAGAAATTTTTATGTTATGTTGGGTGACGAATGAGGATCACCATGCCCTTGATTGAAACTTTGACAGGTCGAAAGGCACAGGTATAAAGGTGAGTAGCAACCTAATTGATAAAGAAAAAATTATAGCAACCAATAAGGAGTTGGGTTATACAAAATGTGAGCAAGGCATGGATATTTACAAGATGAGGAAGTACATAATCATATAGGAAACCTCACGCTTATTGAAAATATTAAATGACAAGGAGAGATGGTCACAAGTGAACACCTTGTAGCTGCATGTTACAAATAAAATGTCACAAGGGGAGACCTACAACTTGGCTGGATACATTATTGAAACGATCATTGAAGAGGCATGTAAAGGTGAGAAAATTAGCTTTGGTGTTATTCTATTGTCCCTTGTGTTTGTGGAGATTAGAGTGCCCGATGGGCGAAGAACAAAATTTGGGAGTACCCTATAGAAAATAAATCTCTCATAGAGAGATTCAAAAGTATCTTTGTGAGGGGACCATGAGTGGCCCATTCAAACCAAGGGTAGAGATGTGGTATGCACGAATCTATGCCACATTCAAGGAAGAGTGGAGGATACCTAAGGAGTTACCCACGGTGGTAGGTAAGTTGGCATAGTTTGTAGTCTATCAGGATTTTTACATTGTGTGTTTTACAATGAAGGACGGGACATGGATTACTTCATGAAAAATTCCCTATGCTTTCACCACATGGTTCTTTCAGGAAGATGTTCAAAGACTCTCAGATGTGCACTAGTTGATCTACAATGTTGATAAGGTATATTGTGACTACCACACTCTATGCAAGACTTACGTCTATCCAAGTAGGTCTACTTATATTGAAAGATACATATCAAATGACATAACTATGAAGCCTATGATTTTTGTAATAGGTGACAATGGGGTAGCATTGGTATACCTTCAACTCAAGCCTAGGCTGGAGAACATAAAGTATGCAGAGAATGATTTCAAACTATTAGGTAGGCCTAAAGGGAAGAACGTAGTTGACACATTGGTAATCGAGAAACCTACTTCTCCCATTCAAGAAGAAGAAGAAGAAGAAGAGCTACATGAAGATAGTGGTGGTTTAGCACACATGGGTGGAATGCATACCACTGATGAGAAGGAAAGTGAGCATGTGGCTACTCATCCACTACAGTAAGAAGAAGGTGTGTTGGAAACAAGTGCACTAGAGATAGATACAGAACAAACCACCAAGGAGAAAAAAATTTAAGAAGGTGTTTAGAAGAACAAGGGCTTAGGGTACATGGTCATCATAGTCATTAATAAGGTCACCTATGCCTTCACTGCAAAAGGAATAGCTTGAGAGGAGAAAAAGGCGCAAGATAACCCTTAAGGATGGAGTGGGGGATGAATCGGAGAAAGTGTGCTAGGTACTCCAAAGACACTAGAGGATATAGAGGACCCCCATGATGAAGAGATGAAGGATAATGAAGAGGATCTGAAGGGCACAAAAATAGAAGTAGAAAAGAGTGAAGGCTCGATTCTAGATTCAGGCGCCCGAGTTCCTAAGGGAAAAAGAACAAGAAAGGAGAAAGAGATCGAAGACTATGTGACTCATGTTGTTCGATATGTGGGTGATACAGCAAGATCATATGTGTGCACTTCCATAGTACTATGGAATCTAAGGACTTATATGGTTAGGATCTTATGGATGTAGAGATGGCAAACGTGTGCACACGGAATTATTTTTCATGGTCAATGCGGACTCATATGGATGAGCAGATTTTGACATGTGTGAAAAATCATGCATCTCAAGCATAACGAATAAATCACCACATGTCCAACATGTAAATTTAAACTCGACTATTATGTCGAGACGAACAAGTGATCAATTCCTTAATAAAGGTATTTGAGAGGTTGCATGTAGGAACATAGACAAAACAATAACCATTAGGATGTTGATGGATGATAACAAGGATAGGGGTGCAGAAATAAAGTGCCTCACAGCAGAGAAGGAAAAATGCCAAGGAAAATACATAAGCATTGATTGGTATGGCCAAGGAGATTGGCGATGATATTATTGAGGTAAGCCCGCATCTGGAGTCTCAAGTTCTAGAAAAATTTCCTTTTGTAATGCACTATTTATGCACACTTGTAAAACTAGTCATAGATTAAGGGCATGTGTGTATTCTCATGTCAAGAGACCCTGCAGAGGAAGAAAAAAGGGTAAAGGACACCATTTCCAGAAAAATTACAAGTTATGAGTTTTTGTTATAAGCCTTGAGAGATTAATTAAAGAAGGAAGATTAGGCCTTGAACATGTGCACAACACCACATGAAATTGTTAGGAAGAGGAAAATTGTAGAAGATAATGAAGTCCTAAAAACCATGAAGGATGAGACACTTGGGCACATGGAGAGACTTGCTTTGGTGGAAGAGAAGCACAAAGTGCTTACAAGTGGCCAAGAGCCACATCAAAATATATTGAAGCAGATAGGAAAATAGATTACTAGGAAGATGGAAAATATGGAGGGCATGATTTCTGGTATGGCAAATATTTGTAGAATCTTGCATAATGAAAAAGAAAACATGAATCAAGATGAGTTAGATTCCATAGTCATAGATGTTCCATAAAAAATAGGTGAGGCATTAAGTGATTGGAAAGCATTAGAGGTAGAAGTTAAGAATGAGTATCAGAATTAATATTTCCTCTTGAAGAGAGAGAGAGATGAGTGATATCTCATTCTTTTATATGAACAAATTTTCATTCTTTCATTCATTATTGTTTACTTTGAATAAATAAGTGGGATTACCCATTTCAGGGTGGTAATGCATTTAGTGTGGGGTAATTTTGAGCAAATAAAAGATAGCTCAAGTATGAAAGCACATAATGATTGGACACGTAGATACATGGCACATAGAAGGACATGGAAATATAGAAGTATAGTGTGCACCTAGGAAAAGTGTAGGTAGGTACTTAACTCCAATCCTTGCGCGGTCATATGGTATGGTCATATGAGGGCTTAAATTTTTTTATTCCTACTAGTAGGTGCTTAACTCCAGCCCCCTTTAATTTTATTTGTGTGGTGAAGGCAAGAGCATTTTATTTTGTTTTAGTGGCAACTAAAATAAATAGCAGAGCATAAACTTGTAAAGCTTGTATCTTTTGATTGGTAACTCATTTTGAGAATTTCACTATAATTATAATGTGCCATATTGTAGCATGCACTCATAATAAAGTGTCAAATATGGAGGAACATTGTAATCAATTATGGATTCAATTTCAATTTGAGCACGAAGTCCTAAAATTTTGGGAGTTGAATTCTTGTATCTATCATGGATTCTAAGAATGATATGATTTTCTATGAAGTGTGTGGACTTTAAGAGGATATTGTAAAATTTGTGGAAGAAAATAGATTGCTCAAGAAGTGAAATTCTCATCTACAATCACTCATTCATGATAAGGATACACTAATACACTCCCTGCAGAAAAAACTTGCTAGCCTAAATCATTGCCATCATATTGTGGGTAGCCATATCCATGCTCCTAGTCCACTTGCAGTTGTTGCTCTTGTACCCACTGACATTGATTTTCCATTCTTTGAGTATGTTCCTCCTCTTGATGTTGTGGTGTATCCTACTTCTACTCATATGCATGGCTCTTTTGAGAAGAATACCACTGCATTCAGTTCTTCCATGCTCTGTTATATGGGTTTCACTAGTGGAGTTATTGGAAGACATTCATAGGGTATTGTTTCCCCTATTCCACATGTTAAGTGGAATTATTTCCATGACATTGGTTTTCGAGAAAATAATTTAGTGGGATCACACATTGTGAGCTCCTTTTTTGTTCATTCGACTCTTTCGGGGATGATGAGAAACACATGAATTCTACACCTTCACTCAGGCTTGAGAATCATGAGATTTCAGCTATCAGACATGATCAACCTGACACACATTCTGATGTTCCTTTGCATGCACCCATTGTGCATTTTGCACCAAGTCATATGCAGGCATCTTCTTCATCCATACGTGTTGATTTGGGGTGGATATTTGATCACTCATGGCAGCGACATAGGAATAATTTGAGAGGACTCTATAGGCATGGATCCTCCACCATTTATCCTCTTTCTCCACTTTCTATACCTTCTACATTGTAATACTCCTTGTTTTGAGAATTTTTCTTTAACAGGTGTAGTGTATCTCTCTTGTTTGTTGAGAGATTTTGTATCTATCTTTTCAAAACTTTTAACATGTTGATAGTATCCCTTATGGGGGATCTATTCTAGTGAAGTCCAGTGTTTGTTTTTCATTGTTCAAGTAGTTTTTTGACAACTCATATAGATTTATAGCGTCACTCCACCCATTCAGCAATATGGGAGGGTGTGGTGTTGATCCTACTTCTTCGGGTTTTGTGTCCTTTCCTTGTTACCTTGGATTTTCTTGGATCATGACACTCTAGATTTTGTGTCCTTGCCTTGTTGCTTTGGTTATTGTTCTTGGATCGTGGCACACTTATTTGCAGCATAGTTGATCAAATTATGTTTGGTGTTTTTTTACACTTTCAACATCACTTCGTTGATAGTCTCCTTGTATGGAGCTATTCTAGTGAAGCCAATGTCAGTTATTTTTGAGTTTTGTGATCAAGCATTAGATTAAGACCACATTACACACCAAACTTCTTCATCATTGTATGTATTTTTGAGTCGAGCTTCTCGGGATGCCTTGCAACGATTTTTTACTCTCTTTACTTTGTTGTTACCGGTTTTGGGTACCTTGTGTTGTCCCTTTTTCCCACTTATTGTACATAAGTATATCATCGAGCCTAGTTGTCGGGATTCATACTGTGGACAAGACACTTCTATTTTGGACCCTAGCTTCACTTGAGGGGGTGTTAGAGTATGTATTTACCTTAGCTCATGTTCACTTAGGTACTTTATTTTCCTTTATTGTATTTATCCTCACCCACTTATGTGTGTGGGTATTTATTTTATCTTATTTAGATATTAGGAGATATTATCTAGTTGTTAGGTATAGTTATTTCCTTTATCTATGGCATTGACTAGTTCTTTATTTGATCTATGGTATTGACTAGATCCTTGATGTCTAGTTCTCTCCTAAATCTATGGTCTTGACTAGTTCTTTGATGACTAGTTATTTCCTTTATTTATGGCTTGATCTATGACCTTGAGTGGTTATTAGATTGTTATTCCTTGCCTATATAAGCAAGGCCCATTGTCATTGCATTTCATTGAGTTCCATAATAATTTATGATATTGTTGATCATTTGTTTGCAAAGGTTTTATGTAAGATTATTCTAGTGAATTACTTTCATCTTATTGATCATGGTGTTTGATTAGCATCTGTGTTCTTGGCTTGGTATGATCTGGTTGTCATTCCTTTTAGTAATCCACTAGCACACGGATGTACCACATAGGGTATAAACTAGAATATTCCTCTTTCTACTTGATCCTCTCACTAAGCTTCCATGGCTCGTCGAAATATGTTGGGGTTGTCTTTTATAGTGTATCAAGGTACTTGGGTATGACCCAAGTGCCTAATCACGTGCTTGACCTAATGATGCAAGTAATTATGTTCTTGATCTCCCTCTTGACTATTTCATATGTTCCATCCACCTAGTTATCATAAGAAAAACTAGTTGTATCACTCATGGGTGAGCATCATCCCACTAGATAACACCTTCCTTAGATGGATAAAATGATTCCAGATCTATAAGCTGTACACGTGTATATCATGTTCGAGATCCTCTTCACGTAAAGGCTCTACGTAAGGTGTAGCTTTCCCATTGTAATGACTCTATTGTCTTAATATATCTACTTGTTTCTTTATAAGTAGTGACAAATGTTGATATGTGATTGTGTTACGAGTTGTTGTGCTCTTCGAACTATTTAGTTATGTTTCTGGAATGATATTAAGTGCTTATAAGATCTGATTTGATAATCATTATTATGGAAGTATTTGTAATTATGTTGTTGATCATGAAGTACTTAACTAGTTTTGAAATAAACTTAGTGATTTCAGCTTGAGGAATTAAAAAATCAAATTCTTGGAACAATTAAGTGATTAGTTAATGCGGTAAGATTTTTTATGCCTTGATATAATTGTTACTTTGGTATCAATAGTGGATTAGAGTAACACCTTATATCAATTTTAGTGATCCAAGGTATTCTCCTAAATTGATATGCAATTATGACTTTAAATTAAATAATTACATGGTTTCTTATTGATTCCTAATGCAAATTTAATAAAAAAATCTTGTAACAATGAATCTAATTTATTGCTTAATTATACTACTTTAATCAAGGTTTAACTTTTATTAGAAGGTTTGGTTCATTTAATTAATTTGTTAAATGGTATGAGTGGATATGTTAAGTGGTAAGGTCTGTTATTTTCATTATATGATGAAAACCTAATCTAACCTATTCTAATGGTGGTGTTTAAATTTTTATAAGGGTCTAATGTAACCCTTTGGACATTTGATTTAAAGTGGACAACCTAATCTAAGGTTGATATATGCATATTGATTAAATTAGATCCTAACCTTTCTAAGGGGATCCTAAGTCCTAACCCTATGACCTAACTATGGTTGGAATTTAAGAAGGAAGGGTTAGTGGAATGGTTAAGGAAATGGGCACCACCCATATTCGTACTTGGTAAGTTTAAATGTTTTATTTATTATGGCCACCACCACCCTTTGATAGGATACCAAGTTGGACTTGGCCATACACGTAAAATTTGGCACTAAACAATTTAGTGTGAGTTTGGTTAATTGATATTTTGATTTCCAAATTTAGATGGAAATGAATGGTTGCCGAGATTTAGGGAGTTAAACTAGTAGTCATGTTTAGAATTTAAGGCATGTAATACCAAAACCACCTTGAGAGAAGTGTGATGGTTTTGGGAGAAAAGAAAGGAATTAGGTTTTGTTTTTCATTTGGTTATATGAGCTATTGGGCTCTGCATGTAGAACTTCTAGTTTTTAACTTGTGGTTTATTTTTTTATAAACATGGACTTATCACTTGCATGGTAGAGTAAATAAATGGGAAAATTAAATATGATGGCTATTAAGATGGAAAAGTGGAGGTGGAAGGGTTACTATGGAAGCCATTTCAATTTTTCTATGTAGTTTTGTAAAGAATCTCTGAGAAGAATTCGTGGAGCTTGGAGAGGAAGCTGCAGGAGCTCTACCAAGCATGATAGTCTCTAACTCTGTAAAATATTTTTCTCTATTTAATGGCTTCATGAAAGGAACTCTAATCTTATATGAAATCTAGTTCTCTGGTTTTGGGTTTTTAGTATGTGTTCTAAAACTTTCTTTGAGTATATACCTTTTTGTTGTTGGATATCAATGTATTCCTTCATTTGGCTTCTGGTTCATGTATGGAGACTGTGAAAATGGTAGTGATATATTTTTAATAGTTGGGTTGTGTTTGTTAAACGAAAACCCTTTAGTTGCACATGTGTGTTATTGGAGACATTGTATTCTTGTTTACTTATTGCTTCAAGGGTTTTAATGTTTGTATTCTTAAGCAATATTAAACCTAGAAGTGGATTTTGTTTGGATTATGAATCAGTTGATTCTACTCTTTTGTATTCATCGAATTGACCATGTAGGTGTTGGGTGTTTATTATTATTGTGAATAATGGTCTTCTATTCAATGAGATTATCATGTCATTTTATCTTGCAATGATAACATGATTTTTTGTTCTGAGATTAGGGTTTACTAAACTTACTCTGTCAAATCATTTTCCTTTAATCGGTTTGTGAGATAATATTTCTCTAGAAGTCGGTGTTAGTGAATCAGTCTGGGTAGCATCTTCTTCTGTTATTATCAGATCAAATGATGTTATCTTGGGTGAGTAACTTTATTGTTATCTCTTGTTTTAATTTCTATGAAACTTAAAAGAAGCCTTAGGTTAACGACTTGGGGAGTAATTATGGTTTTAGAGATGCATAATTATATTATTCATTTTATTGCATCATGTATCTACTTTCAATTTCTATGGAAGGGTTCAGTACTTTGATGGTTGTATGATTGGACCTCCTTCACTCTATGAAATAATGAAGGTTATTATGGTTTCGAGTTAAGTTAATACTTGATTTATATTGAGCCTTAGGCTCACTCAGGTCTAAAGGATATCATCATTTGCTATGTTGTCAAGTTGTTATCAAATTCAGTTTGAATCGATATAATGCTATTAATAGTTGATTTCATGGTCTAAGTTGGATGGATAAGTCTAGGTTTATCTTATCTTCTCGTCACACAGTATGGCGAGATCATTCTCTCACTTTCAAGATGTTGCTTCAATTAAGATAATCATATTAACATTGGATTATTCATAGATATTTGTTCACTATTTTTTAAACTTATGAAAATATCAATTAAATCTTAGACCTTGATTGATGATGGACTAGCAAAAATGATTGATTGTATCTTGTTTTTATTAGAGAATAAGAGGTCTTAATCCTCAACCAAGGAGTTTTTGATTGAGTTGGCACATATTAATTTTTTTCTTAAGTTTCGGTTGATCTATTTTTAATGTGTGACTATGGAGTAGACACTCAGTCACTTATACTACTGTCATTTGATTTTATTAAGGAACTCATAACTTTCATTATGAGGTGATTGTTTGGTTTTAGTGTGTATTTCTGACTGACGATATAGCTAAGTAAACTTATGTTCATATGAAGGCTTAGTTCATTCTTGTTGTTATGAAAACTAATGAAGTATAGACTTATATATGTTATTATAATCAAGTTTTAGTTTGTTTGGCCTTACTTGAATGTTGGTCTTATTACGACTGATTGTAATAGAAAGTAACTCATTATATTGTGTTGTATTAAAGATTATACAAGATGGTATGTTGAGTTAGGAAGTATATTTTTCCTTAAATTCTTATAAGCTATTACTATATTTAACTTAGAGATATGATGAATAAGGCTTCTACCTCAAGAGGATATTGAGGGATTAATATAAAATATATTGTTTGATGAAGTTATGTTTTATAGACTTCTATGGACTGAATATAATGTTACAGTGATATAAGTATGGGCTTAAATGGATATAGTATTATTATTATAATGTTGGTACTTCTTGGATTGATTTTGATCAATTATACTTGATTGGTTTACTTATGAGTGTCTTAAGTTAATACTTTATGGGAATTACTTGTATGAGGTACTTAGTCTCTCTTATCTTCTTTAGATGATGTTTGAAGATATCTTTGCTTGATGTTAAAAAGAGATGTGTGTTATTTTTGAACCTTAGAATAATTTTATTTAAAAGAATCATCCCTTTTATTAAATTATTAGATAAAACATACTATTATGAAGATTTAGTTCTTATAATGCTCATTTCGTATGAAGCTGGAAGATGCTAACAATCTTGTAGATGGACTTCATG
The DNA here is from genome assembly GCA_018340775.1 of Taxus wallichiana var. yunnanensis. Classification (NCBI taxonomy): domain Eukaryota; kingdom Viridiplantae; phylum Streptophyta; class Pinopsida; order Cupressales; family Taxaceae; genus Taxus; species Taxus wallichiana. The sequence continues at coordinate 460,019,107 of CM031243.1, forward strand.
AAATATGAAAGAAGGGAGATGCATAAAATTTGCAGTTGTTCTATTGATTGAAGATAGTTTATTTGAATAAATGAATATTGTATTTATTAATTGATGTACTTATGTTCTAAAAATAAGAAAGTCCTAGGGCCATTTATTGTAATTTTTTAGAAAAGAAGTTATTGAATTCATTATTTTAACATGACTTTGATATTGAATTTGGAATGATATAAAGTTGGTTTAATTTATTGCATTGTTTAAATGGAAGTGATTTGGTTGAAAAGTGCATAACTTATTTGTGATTTCATTTATAAAAGAAAGGTATTTTGCATTTATTATTCTTGTTATATTAAGCATAATGGATCAAATTTTAAAGTATTATATGCCTTATATGATTAAATATCAATTATGAAATAAGTGAAGAGTGGTTGAATACCTAAGTAACTTATTGTTGTCCCCTAAAAATGTTTCCTCCTTTTTCCAAGTCTAGACATAGAATGTTTTTGAGTTATCCGCCTTTGAAAATGGTATAATCTAAGTATTTTGATTTTTGGTTATTTCCAAGGGTCCAAGGATGTTTATAACCTACTTCATCAGATGGGAGATTTCTTCCCCTTTCCAAAAAGGTAAAGAAGTTGATCTAACTCGTTATATTTTACAAGATATGGCTCGGTGGACTTTAATTGTAGTTTTTGCCCAAGGTGGATTAGCGGAGCTAAGGAGGTTTCTTTGTCACTTTGCATTTTCAGAAAAAAAAATGTAAAGGAAGATGGCGGACTTGCGAGCCCAAGCTAGGAGGATAAAATAACGAAGTTTGAACCCCATGATGAATAGAATGATGCCACATGTCCCTTTTGACCGATCAAAGCAAGATTCCAAGTTTTCAACCTTCGGGATAAAAAGTAAAAGTTTGACATAACCTCCATAGGAAATCAAAATGTGCCATGTGTACATGGGAGTGTGGGCTGGTGGAGGAGTTTTTGTTTTTGAATATTTTTCCAACAAAGGTTCAATATGTTATAAATGAGGTCGCGACTCGTTTCAATCAAATCTTGACGCGTGTCTTCTCAAGAAGTCAAAATGGACCGGCGGACATAAAAGTGAAAATTTTCCAAAATCCCAAAAAGTCGTGAAACAAAGGGAGCTCACCTGCGATCACTCCTATCACCTTCTGCCACATGGATGGATCAAATTAAAAGGCAGAACACGGATCTAACCTGCATTCAATCCGGAAAGTTTGTAACCATTTTGATTATGAAATTCTTTGGCACTTCCCACCATCGCCATTTTTCTACTATTTGGAATCGGAATCGATGCAAAATTATTGGGATTTGATTGTTACTTACTCGGCTGCCCTAGGAAGTTGTAACATCCCCTTGTGGGCTATTTGATGTTCTCTAAAATTATTTGTAAGGGTTGGAAATCGAATGTTTGAAGACCTGTGTTGGTATCCAAATTTGTTCTCCTTTTCAATCCAAAAAGCACCATAGCTTTTTCATGGAGTTTAAGGACAAATCGAGACAATGTTGTTTGTCATTGGTAGTCGAGGATATGGTCTTACTTGGCACTCGGGTTTGTGGAGAAATGGATAGTGCTCCAATAGGACTTGATCTTATGTTGTGCCTTGCAACCAAGGTAAGAGGACCTATTTTGTAACCTTGTAATGGTGAAGGAGATGAAGATTTCCTTCTCTTTGCTTGAAATTCTATGATGAAGACCTTGATGAAAACATGATCAACACCCCAGATGTGAACTCTCACGAGTTGTCACTTCTCAAAACATGGGTATGTTCTCAAAACAAGGAAAAAGTTACTAGAGACATTGGAAATCTTGATCTATTATACATACTTTTACAAATGGACTTTGATCTTTTGTGGGTATACAAATGCAAATCAGGGATAGTACATGATAGGATCTTTGTTTTTAGATGATTTTTGGTGGGGATTGACAAGACAAACTGGGATAGATCAGATCTTTGACAATCTCTACAATACTTGAACAACTATTAGAAGAAATGCCTCAGATAATCAGAATGTTCCTTCAACTAGAAGAGGCACAAATGGAAGCCCAGGTTGCACTCTTCACACAATCTTTGAGAACTCACCACAAAAGCTTGAAGTAAATAACTCAATTAAACACAAAAATCCTTGATCAAACCACGCCTAAGGTGCCCCCAAAGGCTTACAGGAAATCTCTGTAGTTAAGGAAGGTAAAGTGATTTTAAATTTGTTTATCTCCTTATCAGATGAAGGCTCTTCTAAACATGAGATTGCAAATGCCACTAAAATATCAACAATAAATGTAGATTCTATGTGATTTCTAAAGACTTTCAATGCAACAAGAACAATAAAATTTATTTGCAGGCATTCAAAAAATGATAACAGACATCATATTGCCCAAAGAAAAACACAGATTTAATTCAAAACTTGTTAGATTCAACATTAGGGGAGAGTTACATGAATAATATTAGAGCTTTGTGATGGCTATACACTTGTAACCAACTCACATACATGAATTTTCCAACACATGAGACATTAACCTAGTTCTTTGGTGAATTTTCTCGAGAAAATGAGTTTTTTCTTAGAATTTACTCATGATTTTCAACTCCCGACCCTTTACAATTTCTCCAAAATGCACTATATACCCTATTCCACCTTGGAGCCTTCTTTCCCAAGCAAATAATATGCCATGGGATCAAGTTTGTTACAACAATTCTTCATGATTCAATGAAGATGACACCAAAACAAAAACACTCGTAGGTTGCTGGGTGTTTCAAAAATATTGAATCATTACAAATATCTAGATCATTATCCATCTTGGAGGCATGTTTTTCATCATCAAGGCATGCAAGCATATTTCACTCATCATTTTCACCTTTATACCCTTTTAAACTACCTCTCTGTAACTTTTGATTTTGACTTTTCACATTTTTTCACACGCTCCTGAGAAAAATTACATCAAAAACACCATAGATTGAAGAATTAAGCCATGAAAATGATTTCAATATTCTCGATAAGGCCAAGATGACAAAAATCATATAAGATTTGATGAAATTTGATGCAAAAACGTGATTTCCAAGCTTCTTGGAGCTCCCATGGTGGCCAAAACAAATGGATGCACAATAACCGTTCGATCTCATCCACCTTTTAATATCATCCCTCCACGTGGAAGATGCAATCCAAAAATAAGCTCAATATTACCTTTTTAAACTTTGGATAAGGCGGGACATGTGTCAAAAAATGATTGGAAATCAATTCGGGCTCATTTTTGACTTTTTGACATTTTTGAAAAAATGGAAAAATTTGACCTTTTCCTCCACCCCTCCACCTTTGAATTTTGGAGCTGACACGTGGCATATGGTGGGTCCCTTTGAAATCGCACTTCAATTCTACATTTTGACCTTTTTGGAAATTGGGAAAATTTTCACCTTTTGCTCTATGGGCCTACACCTCGATTTTTCCCTTGCCACGTCGACACTTATATCTCGATATAAGGTTCAATATGTTGACACGTGTCTTCCAAGAAGTCAAAACGGACCGACGGACATAAAAGTGAAAATTTTCCAAAATCCCAAAAAGTCGCGAAACAAAGGGAGCTCACTGCGATCACTCCTATCACCTTCTCGCCACATGGATGGATCAAATTAAAAGGCACAGAACATGGATCTAATAGCCTGCATTCAACTGCAAGTTTGTAACCATTTTGATTATGAAATTCTCTTGCACTTCCCACCATCACCATTTTTCTACTATTTTGGAATGGAATCAATGCAAAATTATTGGGATTCGATTATTGTTACGCTTCGGCTGCCCTAGGAAGTTGTAATCGCCCCTTATGAGCTATTTGATGTTCTCTAAAATTCTTTATAAGGGTTGAAATCGAATGTTTAAAGACTGTGTTGGTATCCAAATTTGTTCTCCTTTTCAATCCAAGCAAAGCACCATAGATATGTCATGGAGCTTAAGGACATATCAGACCATGTTTTTTATCATTGGTAGTCGAGGATATGGTCTTACTGGCACTCAGGTTTCTGGAGAAATGGATAGAACTCAAATAGGACTTGATCTTAGGTTGTGCCTTGCAACCAAGGTAAGAGGACCTATTTGTAACCTTATAATGGTGAAAATGAAGATGTCCTTCTCTTTGCTTGAAATTCTATGATGAAGACCTTGATGAAAACATGATCAACACCCCAGATCTGAACTCTCACGAGTTGTCACTTCTCAAAACATAGGTATGTTCTCAAAACAAGGAAAAGGTTACTAGATACATTGGAAATCTTGATATGTTATGCATACTTTTGCAAATGGGCTTTGATCTTTTAAGGGTATATAAATGAAAATCAGGGATAGTACATGATAGGATCTTTGTTGTTTAGATAATTTTTTGGTGGGGGATTGACAAGAAAACTGGGATAGATAAGATCTTTGAAAATCTCTACAATACTTGAAAAACTATCGAAGAAAATGTCTTAGATAATCGAATGTTCCTTCAACTAGAAGAGGCACAAATGGAAGCCCTGGTTTACTCTTTACACAATCTTTGAGAACTCACCACAAAGGCTTGAAGTAAATAACTCAATTAAACACAAAAATCCTTGATCAAACCACGCCTAAGGTGTCCCCAAAGGCTTACGTAAAATCTCGTAGTTAAGGAAGGTAAAGTGATTTTAAATTTGTTTATCTCCTTATCGATGAAGGCTCTTCTAAACATGAGATTGCAAATGCCACTAAAATATCAACAATAAATGTAGATTCTATGTGATTTCTAAAGACTTTCAATGCAACAAGAACAATAAAATTTATTTTGCAGGCATTCAAAAATGATAATGAGACATCATATTGCCCAAAGAAAAACATAGATTTAATTCAAAACTTGTTAGATTCAACATTAGGGGAGAGTTACATGAACAATATTAGAGCTGTGTGATGGCTATACACTTGTAACCAACTCACATACATGAATTTTCCAACACATGAGACATTAACCTAGTTCTTTGGTGAATTTTCTCAGAAAATGAGCTTTTTCTTAGAATTTACTCATGATTTTCAACTCCCGACCCTTTACAATTTCTCCAAAATGCACTATATACCCTATTCCACCTTGGAGCCTTCTTTCCCAAGCAAATAATATGCCATGGGATCAAGTTTGTTACAACAATTCTTCATGATTCAATGAAGATGACACCAAACAAAAAAACACTCGTAGGTTGCCAGGTGTTTCAAAAAATATTGAATCATTACAAATATCTAGATCATTATCCATCCTGGAGGCATGTTTTTCATCATCAAGGCATGCAAGCATATTTCACTCATCATTTTCACCTTTATACCCTTTTAAACTACCTCTCAGAACTTTTGATTTTGACTTTTCACATTTTTTCACAAACTCGAGAAAAAATTACATCAAAAACACCATAGATTGAAGAATTAAGCCATGAAAATGATTTCAATATTCTCGTAAGGCCAAGATGACAAAAATCATATAAGATTTTATGAAATTTGATGCAAAAAGTGATTTCCAAGCTTCTTGGAGCTCCCATGGAGGCCAAAACAAATGGATGCACAAGAATGCCGATCTCATCCACCTTTTAATATCAGCCCTCCACGTGGAAGATTCAATCCAAAAATAAGCTCAATATTACCCTTTTTAAACTTTGGATAAGGCAGGACATGTGTCAAAAAATGATTGGAAATCAATTCGGGCTCATTTTTTGACTTTTTGACATTTTGGAAAAAATGGAAAAATTTGACCTTTTCTTCCACCCCTTCACCTTTGAATTTTGGAGCTGACATGTGGCATATGGTGGGTCCCTTGGAAATCGCACTTCAATTCTACACATTTTGACCTTTTTTGGAAATTGGGAAAATTTTTACCTTTTGCTCTATGGGCCTACACCTCTGATTTTTTCCCTTGCCACGTCGACACTTATATCTGATATAAGGTTCAATATGTTGACACGTGTCTTCTCCAAGAAGTCAAAATGGACCGACGGACATAAAAGTGAAAATTTTCCAAAATCCCAAAAAGTCGCGAAACAAAGGGAGCTCACCGCGATCACTCCTATCACCTTCTCGCCACATGGATGGATCAAATTAAAAGGCACAGAACATGGATCTAATAGCCTCGCATTCAATCTCGCAAGTTTGTAACCATTTTGATTATGAAATTCTCTTGCACTTCCCACCATCACCATTTTTCTGCTATTTTGGAATTGGAATCAATGCAAAATTATTGGGATTCGATTATATCGCTTCGGCTGCCCTAGGAAGTTGAACATCCCCTTATGAGCTATTTGATGTTCTCTAAAATTCTTTATAAGGGTTGGCAATCGAATGTTTAAAGATCGTGTTGGTATCCAAATTTGTTCTCCTTTTCAATCTGAAAGCAAGACACCATAGATATGTCATGGAGCTTAAGGACATATCGACCATGTTTTTATCATTGGTAGTCGAGGATATGGTCTTACTGGCACTCGTGTTTTCGGAGAAATGGATAGAACTCAAATAGGACTTGATCTTAGGTTGTGCCTTTGCAACCAAGGTAAGAGGACCTATTTCAGTAACCTTATAATGGTGAAAATGAAGATGTCCTTCTCTTTGCTTGAAATTCTATGATGAAGACCTTGATGAAAACATGATCAACACCCCAGATCTGAACTCTCACGAGTTGTCACTTACTCAAAACATAGGTATGTTCTCAAAACAAGGAAAAGGTTACTAGATACATTGGAAATCTTGATATGTTATGCATACTTTTGCAAATGGGCTTTGATCTTTTAAGGGTATATAAATGAAAATCGGGATAGTACATGACAGATCTTTGTTGTTTAGATAATTTTTGGTGGGGGATTGACAAGAAAACTAGGATAGATAAGATCTTTGAAAATCTCTACAATACTTAAAACTATCGAAGAAATGTCTTAGATAATCGAATGTTCCTTCAACTAGAAGAGGCACAAATGGAAGCCTAGGTTGTACTCTTCACACAATCTTTGAGAACTCACCAAAAAGGCTTGAAGTAAATAACTCAATTAAACACAAAAATCCTTGATCAAACCACGCCTAAGGTGTCCCCAAAGGCTTACGAAAATCTCGTAGTTAAGGAAGGTAAAGTGATTTTAAATTTGTTTATCTCCTTATCAGATGAAGGCTCTTCTAAACATGAGATTGCAAATGCCACTAAAATATCAACAAGAAATGGATATTCTGTGTGATTTCTAAAGACTTTCAATGCAAGATTGCAACAAGAACAATAAAATTTATTTGCAGGCATTCAAAAATGATAAATGACATCATATTGCCCAAAAAAACATGATTTAATTCAAAACTTGTTAGATTCAACAAAGTAGGGGAGAGTTACATGAATAATATTAGATCTTTGTGATGGCTATACACTTGTAACCAACTCACATACATGAATTTTCCAACACATGAGACATTAACCTAGTTCTTTGGTGAATTTTCTCGAAAATGAGTTTTTTCTCAGAATTTACTCATGATTTTCAACTCCCATCCCTTTACAATTTCTCCAAAATGCACTATATACCCTATGCCACATTGGAGCCTTCTTTCCCAAGCAAAGAATATGCCATGGGATCAAGTTTGTTACAACAATTCTTCATGATTTAATGAAAATGACATCAAACAGAAAAACACTCGGCAGGTTGCTAGGTGTGTCAAAAAATATTGAATCATTACAAATATCTGGATCATTATCCATCTTGGAGGCATGTTTTTCATCATTGAGGCATGCAAACATCTTTCACTCATCATTTTCACCTTTTTACCCTTTTAAACTACCTCTGCAACTTTTGATTTTGACTTTTCACGTTTTTTCACGGGCCTGAGCAAAAATTACATCAAAAACACCATAGATCGAAGAATTAAGTCATGAAAATGATGCCAATGTTCTCATAAGGCCAAGACGACACAAAATCATATAAGATTTGATGAAATTTGATGCAAAAACATGATTTCCAAGCTTCTTGGAGCTCCCATGGTAGCCAAAACAAATGGATGCACAATAACCGTTGATCTCATCCACCTTTTAATATCATCCCTCCATGTGGAAGATGAAATCCAAAAATAAGCTCAATATTACCCTTTTTAAACTTTGGATAAGGTAGGAAACGTGTCAAAAATGATTGTAAATCAATTCGGGCTCATTTTTTACTTTCTGACATTTTCGAAAAAATGGAAAAATTTGACATTTTCCTCCGCCCCTCCGCCTTTGAATTTTGGAGCTGACATGTGGCATATGGTGGGTCCCTTGGGAATCGCACTTCAATTCTGCGCATTTTGACCTTTTTGGAAATTGGGAAAATTTTCACCTTTTTCCTCGTAAGCTTGCACCTCCAATTTTTTCCCTTGCCATGTGTCTCCTTGTGATTCACTAGCAACTGGGCGCTTCAAAGTTTGATTTGAACCCCTTTGTGAAAAAAGGGAAAATCCCCTTCTACCTCCACCGGCCCGCCGACCCACCTTGCTCTGTTGGACACATGTCCACTTGTGATTGGCGTGGAGCCATTCTTCATTTTTTACCTTTTAGACAACAAAGGAAAAAAGTTATAAAATTTCCTTTGGCCCCTTCCTCCACCTTTTTCCCTTTTGGACACGCATCCTTTCCTAATTCGTTGTGGAGATTTGGCCCAAAATTTCAATTTAGCCCCCTTTTTAGTAAGGAAAAAAATTTGATTTTTTTTTATCCACCAAGCTGCTGACCCACCTAAAACTAATGCCATGTGTCCTCCTCTGATTGGAGTAGGAGAAAACTAATTTTGAAACTTTATAAATTTAGAGCCAAAAAACTCTAAGTCCCCCGTGGCCCGAACTTCCATTTTGAAACTTCTAGGACACGTGTCCTCTTGCGATTGGCTATGGGGTTTCGGGCCAAAATTTCACTTTATCACTTTGAGCCATAAAACATCAAAATTCTCCAAGTCCCTCCGCCACCCGCATGCCCTCAGACCAAAGTATGTGCCACGTGTCCTCTCCCTATTTGTTGCGCCTTCGGGCCAAAATTTTTCTTTGAAAATTTTGCAAAATGAAATCAAAATTTCCTAAGGAAAGTCCACCACCCACCAATCCCCTAGCCAATCAAAACATGCCACGTAGGCACTTCCGTAGAAGACGGAGCCATGGATCCAAATTTGCCATTTTGCCACAAATTCAAAAAATGATAAGTTAGAAACATTTCCCGACACCCCTCGGCCAATAGGAACCCACCACATTGCCATTACCCTCTCGATGATGAATTTGACAGCAGATGACACTGTATGACCGTCAAAATGTGAAAAATTTAAAGGATGCCCTAGAAATCAAATTTTTCAACAAGGATTGCAATTTTTTTGATTTTAAATCAACTGAATCATGTTTCGACATTATTTTCGACCTTGGGATCAGATTTTCAAATACAACAAGTATGAATTGGTCAAAATTGATCTTTTCACGATCTTTCAAAGGGAAAAACAACACAGCCCACAAAATTGGAAAAAATAGGGCGAAAAAGGGGCAAACTTGGAATATTGTTTCAAGATAGGGAAAAACAACAAGTTTATGGGAATTTTGAAGCATTCAACTAGAGGGAACGAATTGCAGATCACCAATTTGAGAGATAAAATGTGTTCTGAGCAAAACTGGATGTGAAAAATTAGGGCACACTAAGAAAGCTCAAAAATGGCACCAACAGATCAGTAAATGATTTTCTCGCACAGAGGAAAAAAAGGCTAGTCATCATTCTTCTATTCTACTTCTTTCTCGGAAATTTCTTCCATTTCCTTTCATTGTACGAGTTTCCATTCCAAATTATAATAAGAAAATATGGATTTGATGCCCCTTTAATCGAGGATTCAATTGGTACTTGGTGACCAATGCATTTTTGTTCGGGATCTTATAGCTCAAGTTTACAAATTTGTATTCTTTCTTCCATTAAAATACATTTTGTAAACTTTCTAATCAATGTATGTAGGCATCGATGTTCTACCTTCATCATTGATTTCCTTTCCTTCATTCCCACTCCCCTTTCCCACTCTCAGACCACTTTCTATCCTTTCAAGAAATTATAGGCTTTGCCATAGAGTCATGTAGTGCCCCTATGGATCTCTAGTTGAAAAAACACTATTGAATCCACTTGATTTTCATGCATAATATGGTAGTTGCACCGTTATAAGTATAGGGACTTAGATTCACATAGTTTTGTTTTGGAAACCCACAATTTCCCTCAAGAAAAATTTCCAACCCAATAGTTTTGGCACCCACCATGGGGAAAATTTTAAAGATTCGCACCTTAGAAATGATCACAAGGTCATTAAATACCATTAGAGTTTATTGAAAATTATGAGATTTCTTGTGATCCACCTTGCTTTTGCAAACCCACCGTTGAGAGACCCACCTTGATTTTTCATATTCGTGGAGGATATTACTTCAGACCTAACGAAAGCTATTTAGCACAATAGGCGAGTATAAACCATTACTATATTGCTTCAAATATCTTGGACCAATAATAAAAATTGCTCGTGAGTTGGAGGAGAAAAGAAAGATTTTGGCACCTCAGAGAAGACCATAAGTCTTCAAGATGGCTTATAGAAGGTATACCCGGTAGTTGAGACAAGGAGGATATATTGATCCTACTTTTGACAAGCTCAAGAGGGAAGAACAAGAACTAGAAAGAGAAGAAGAAGAGGTGCGAGTTCCATTTGAAAGAGAAGAAGAGATTAGGGCTCAATTCAAGGAGATTGAAAGACTCCAAGCAGTAAAGAGAAGCAGCAGAAAGGGAAGCAGCCCTAGCTTCTCAACAAGCCAAACAAAGAGAAAGAATGGCTAATAATGAATGAGAAGCATGTAGAGAAAATGTGCCGCAGGAAGGAACACTCGATCCACTTTCTCTCCCACAAATACTTCATGATCTGCTAAGAGGTTCGAGGAAGAATTTCCCGAAGTTCAAAGGAGATGGCTCCCAACTACCTAAGGAATGTGTAGCAGCCTTCATCACATGTTGTGGTGTGTTAGGTGTTGAATATGAAGATGTATCAGTCAGAATTTTCATGGAGTCACTTGAAGAAAAGGTTGTTGAATGGTTTTACATGTTTCCCCAAGATCTATCACATTTGGCTGGGATGATATAAGAAGTGAAATTAAACATAGGTTCATGAGCATCGAAGATTTCCAAGAAATGTTTGTTCAACTAGTTCAAATGAAGAAAGAAGTATCTCGAGTCCATGAGAGATTTCGTTACAAGGTTTGAAAGATTAACGAGAAGAATCCCAAAAGATATAGTCCCTCCTCATAACAATTTGAGGATATTCTTCATTAGTGCCTTGCCATTAAAAGTTGGTTTCTTCCTTTAAGAGACCAATCAATAACATTGAGGGATGTACAAACTTTTTCATTGAAACCGATGATGATTTAATCCTTTCGTGGAAGGTGAAGGTCCCAAGTGGAAAGAAAAAGGGTCAAAGTTCTAGTTCAATTACAATAGACCTGATGTTTCAAAAAATGGCAAACGATTTGGTTGCCTTGAAGAAGCAGCTATCATAGATCACTATGAGGAACAATCCAAGAAGACCAAACTTTAATGATAGGTAGTGGATTGCACCACCTCCTTGCCAGCTAGCTCTTGAAGCACCACTAGTGAATGCAGACTGTGATGTAAGAGAGGAAGCGAATGTTGATGATCCCGAAGGAGATGATGAAGAAAACTACAAGAGCTACCTTGAAGTTGAGGAGGTCGATATGCACAATGGCCTGTTCAAATTCATTGATGATGATGAAGAAGAAGAGGAGGAGACACCAATTTTTTCATGTGTTATTTTCACCAGAACGTAGTCCAAGAAGAACACTCCATCCTTGGTTGCTGCAAAAGAGAAGAAAACCAAAGAAATTTCCACTTCTGAGGTCGCACCAAAGAAGATTATAAACAAAGGTTCTCCCTCGCCACCCTCCATGGATTCGGATAGAGAAAAACTAGGCTTGGTTGCTGTTAAAGATCATGATGTCATACTGATTAAGTCATCCTTTTCTTCTTCTATTTCTCAAATTGTTAAAAGAAATTCCCCTTCCATTGGAATCTCTCGCTAAAACACCCACATTCAGCCGAAGGTTATACCTCCACCTTCGCTAAACCGGCTACTTTTCCTTTAGGAGAAGATCCTTCATCTAAAACATCCAAGGTTCCTTCAAAGCCCTTGCCATATAGATCTTCTTCCACTTTAGGAACTACTTCCACATCCGGTGTTGCCCAATTTGATTTTATAGAACACGCAAGCAAAACCAAAGTTCATCTCTGAGAGTTAGAATACTTGCAAACGCACCTCGCCCAATTTGATAGATTTATTAATGAAGTCTGGGGTAGCAGCTCTATATCTTCAATTTCCACTTCTAAAGGACTCCTTCCAACACCATCCACACCTCCCTCTCAAAATATGTTAGCTCTCAGTGCTGCCAAAACATCTAGAGTTGAGCCTTTTTACTTGTCCCTCCTCATAAATGGCTTTGAGTTGAACAATTGTATTATTGATTCCGGAGCTTCTGATAACGTAATGCCACTCAAAGTTGTAAATGACCTTAGATTAACTTTGAATAGAGTAAATGGAGCATGTTATTTGATGGAATGAAAACAAGTGCCACTGATTGGAAGGATAAAGGATGCACAAGTAACTTTGGCTGACTTCCCCAACAAGAAAGTGCTCCTAACTATCTTGGTGGCAGATATCCCAACATCCTTTGGCATGCTTTTGAGCATAAGTTTTTACAAAGATCTAGGTGGAGAAATTAAAATGGACTTTTCATCTACTATTATCCTAGTCAAGGGTGAAATGAAGAGGTCACGCCTATTAGGAAGATGAAATTCACAAGAAAAAGTGTGATGATCCAAGAGCTAACATCCTTCTTCAAAATTCTGAGTTAGGAAATTACTTCCTTACATCACAAAAGGATGAAAATCTGCCACTTCTCATGGAGGAAGAGGGAGATTAGATCTAGACATTGGAATTTGATTGCAGCCATTCACGAAAGGTGTTCTGAGCTGGTGTTTTTTTGTATTCACCTTCAAAGGAAATGCATCCTTTTTCTTACAAATTGTAGTTCGATAACACAAATAATACTGCAAAATATGAAGCCCTTCTTTTGGGCATGAGTGTTATAGAGGATATGGGAATCAAGAAGATAAAATTCCTTGGCGATGTAGAGGTAATAATGAAGCAAATCGACAACAATATCAAGTTAAGAACCCAAGGCTCAGACACTATAGAAACTGGGTTTGGGACTGCATTGAATCATTTGATGCTTTCTCTATTGAAGCCATTCCAAGAGCACAAAATGAAAGGGCATATTCTCTTGTTGTGTCATCCTCTTTATTGACACCACATCCTTCCTTTAGAAAGGATAAAATAAGCATTGAGATGGTTTTCAGACTAGGTGTACGATAATGCGAGATCATTGGCAAGTCTTCAATGATGACAATCAAATTTTGAGATTCTTAGAGAAAAGAGACAATTTAAATAATCTCTTCTTTGAAGTAAGTGTTCATCCTCATAGAGAATTTGTTGCTGAAGAAGAAGCTAATGTAATTGATGAAGTTGATGATGAGGGCATGATCAGACTAAAAGGCAAAAAATTTCCCAAAGGCTTGGTCTCTTTGGAAGATCTGTTTGACAAGGATGACAGATTCATTCAAGAGAAGGAGAAGTTATCTTCTCAGTGTCCATCTGACTTTGACAAGGAAAATATTCGTATTTTTGAGGATCAAGGATGGTAAACATTGGTAAATGTTTCTACTTTCAAGAGAAGAGAAGGTTCGTTGCTCTGTTAAAAAAGAGATGTGTGTTATTTTTGAACCTTAGAATAATTTTATTTAAAAGAAGCATTCCTTTTATGAAATTATTAGATAGAACATATTGTTTTGAATATTTAGTTCTTATCATGATCAATTCGTATGAACTGACAGATGCTAACAATCTTACAGATGGACTTCATGAAATATAAAAGAAGGAAGACGTATAAAATTTGTAGTTGTTCTATTGATCAAGATAGTTTATTTGAATAAATGAATATTGTATTCATTAATTGATGTACTTATGTTCTAAAAATAAGAAAGGCCTAGGGCCATTTATTGTAATTATTCAGAAAATAAGTTATTGAATTCATTGTTTGAAGATGACTTTGATATTGAATTTGGAATGATATAAAGTTTGTTTACTTTATTGCATTGTTTAAATGGAAGTGACTGGTTGAAAAGTGCATAACTTATTTGTGATTTCATTTATAAAAGAAAGGTAGTTTGCATTTATTGTTACTATTATATTAAGCATAATGGATCAAATTTTAAAGTATTATATGCTTTATATGATTAAATATCAATTATGAAATAAGTGAAGAGTGGTTGAAAACCTAAGTAACTTATTGTTGTCCCCTAAAAACGTTTCCTCCTTTTTCCAAGTTTGGACTTAGAAATTTTTTGAGTTAGCCCCCTTTGAAAATGGTCTAATCTGAGTATTTTGATTTCTAGTTATTTCCAAGGGTCCAAGGATGTTTATAACCTAATTCATCAGATGGGAGATTTCTTCCCCTTTCCAAAAAGGTAAAGAAGTTGATCTAACTCCTTATATTTTGCAAGATATGGCTAGGTGGACTTTAATTGTAGTTTTTGCCCAAGGTGGATTAGCTAAGGAGGTTTCTTTGTCACTTTGCCTTTTCAGAAAAAAGCATAAAGGATGATGGCGGACCCATGATCCAAAGCTAGGTGGAGAAAATAACAAATTTTTAACCCCGAAGCGAATAGAACGATGCCACGTGTCCCTTTTGACTAGTCAAAGTGGGATTCTAAGTTTTCAACCTTTAGGATTAAAAGTAAAATTTTGACATAACCTCCGTAGCCAATCAAAATGTGCCACGTGTATACAGGAGTGCGGACCAGTGGAGGAGATTGTGTTTTTGAAGCTTTTTCCAACAAAGGTTCAATATGTTCTAAATGAGGTCGCGACTCCATTTCCAATCAAATGCTAACATGTGTCTTCTCTAAGAAGTCAAAATGGGCCAGTGGAGATAAAAGTGAAAATTTGCTAAAATTCCAAAAATCTCGAAAGGAAGGGAGCTCACCCGCGGTCGCTCCAATCACCTTTTGCCATGTGGATGGCTCAAATTAAAAGGCACGTAACACGGATCTAACAGCCCACATTCAATCTGGAAAGTTTGTAACCATTTTGATTATGAAATTCTCTCGGCACTTCCCACCATGGCCATTTTTCCGTGATTTTGGAATCTAAATCAATGCAAAATTATTGGGATTTGATTGTAACTTCTTCTATTCACCCCGGGAAGTTGTAACTACTTCTCATGCGGGATATTTGATGTTCTCTACAATTCTTTGTAAGGGTTGGCAATCAAATTTTTGAAGACTGTAAATGATTTTCATGTATAGAGGACAAAAAAACATAGTCACCATTCTTTTATTCTACTTCGTTCTATAAATTTATTCCATTTCCTTTCATTGTATGAGTTTCCATTCCAACTGCAATAAGAAAAGATGGATTTTATGCCCCTTTGATCAAGGATTCGATTGGTAATTTGTGACCAATGCATTTTTGTTCAGTCTTATAGCTCTGGTTTGTAAATTCATATTCTTTCTTCCATTAAAATGCATGTTGTAAAATTTCTAATCAATGTATGTAGTCATCTGATGTTCTACCTTCATCATTGATTTCCTTTCTTTCATTCCCACTCTTAAACCACTCTATGTCCTTGCAAGCAATCAGTAGACTTTGTTATAGGGTCAAATGGAGTGCCCCTATGGATCTCCGGTTTAAAACCACCATTGAATCCACCTAATTTTCATGCATAATATGGTAGTTGCACCATTATAAGTAGAGGGACTTAGATTCCCATAGTGTTGTTTTGGAAACCCACAATTTTCCCTAGAGAAAATTTCCAAGCCAACACTTATGTAATATGAAAAGTTATATGGATGTTAGATTAATTATTTTTAGCTTGAATAAAAGCAAGTAGTACTTGTGCAATGTAGAGTGACTTGTGATGGTTGAACTCTTTATCTATATGATTATTTAAATAATAAAACATCTGTGATAAATTAGTGATTATAATGAAGTTATGAATAAGGGGATGTTTATTGGATATAACTAAATTACAAAAAAAGGGAAAATTAATGGTATACATATATTATGCTTATGATTGGTGTGTTTTGGTTGCATTTGATAGGTTATGTTAGTTTTTAAAAGTATGAAAATATACCTAAATTGTTGTCCCCTCAAAACTTTCCTTCTTTTTCAAGTCTGGACTTAGAAATTTTCTAGTTAGTACCCTTTGAAGTTGGTCAAAACTGAGTATTTTGATTTTGGTTCTTTCTAAGGGCTCAAGGATGTTTGGAACCTACTTCATCAAATGGGAAATTTCTTCCCCTTTCCAAAAAGGTAAAGAAGTTGTTCTAACTCCTTGTATTTTACAAGATATGGCCCGGTGGACTTAAGTTGCAGCTTTTTCCCAAGACTGATCATTTGGGCTGAGGAACTTTCTTTTCCATTTAGCCTTCTTTTAGTTAAAAAGTACAATTTGCAATGGTGGATCTACGAGCCCGAGTGAGGTGAATAAAATAACAAGGTTCAAGCCCCACAACCAATATGATGTTACCACGTCGACAACGGGAGTGTACGTCAGCAGAGGAGTTTGTGATTTTTAACCATTTTCCAACAAAGGTTCAAAATGGTCTAATTGGAGTCACGATCCAATATTCAATCAAATCATGCCACTTGTCCTCTTTGAAAAGTCAAACTAAGCTGGAGGAGGATATTGTTCCAAATTTCCGAATTCTAAAAAAGTCATGAAACGAATGGAGCTCACCCGCGGCCACTCCAATCTCTTTCTGCCACCTGGATGGATCAGATTTAAAGGCACAAAAGGAAGATCTAATGGTCTACATTCAAACTGGTGAAGATGTAACAGTTTTAATCATTTTTTCTTTGGCATTTTCCACCATGGCCATTTTTCTGCAAAATAAGAATCCAAAACAATGTGAAATGATTGAATCCATTTCTAATCGCTTCGCCTCCCGGGAAGTGAACCATCCCTTGCATTCTATTTCTTTTCCTCTGCAAGTCTTTATAGTGGATGGCAATTATTATTTGAAGACTGTAAATGATTTTCATGAATAGAGGACAAAAACGATGGTCGCCATTCTTCCGAGCTTCTTTTTTCTATAATTTTCTTCCATTTCCTTCATTATATGAGTTTCTACTTCAATTGCAATAAGAAAAGATGGATTTTATGCCCCTTTGATGGAGGATTTGATTTGTACTTTGTGACCAATGTGTTTTTATTCACCTTGTAGCTCTAGTTTGCAAGTTCATATTCTTTCTTCCATTTAAATGTATGCTATGAAATTTCTAGTTAATGTATGCATGCTTTTGATTTTCTACCTTCATCATTGACCTCCTTGTCTTCATTCCCACTCCCTTTCCCACTCTCGATCGATTTCGCCCTAGCAAGAAATTGTAGGTTTTGCCATAGGGTTAGTGGAGTGCCCCTATGGATCTCCGTTGAAAACCACCATTGAATCCACCTAGTTTTACATGCATAATATGGAAGTTGCACCATTATAAGTAGAGAGACTTATATTCTCATAGTGTTGTTTTGGAAACCCATATTTTTTCCTCGAGACAAATTTCCAAGCCAACAGTTTTGGCTCCCACTGTGGGGCAGATTTTACAGCATCTGCACCCTAGAAATGACCACAAGGTCATATAATATCACAAGAGTTCATTGCAAATCTAGAAGTTTATTGTGATCCACCTGGATACAAGTCATGGCTATTCAAGAAAACCTACTTGTTTAGAGACCTACCTTACTTTTTCATATTCAAGAGGATATTACTTCAGACCTTAGGGAGGCTATTTAGCACAATAGGTAGAGTGTAAACCATTACTATATTGCTTCAAGGATCTTGGACCAAGAAGAAGAACATGCTCTTGAGTTGGAGGAGAAAAGACCATTCTTGGCACCTCAGAGAAGACCATAAACCTTCAAGCTTTCTTATAGAAGGTATATTCAAGCAGATTGAGACTAGGAGGATTTTTGATTCTACTTTTGACAAGCTCAAAAGAGAAGAAGAGGAGGTGAGGATTCCATTTGAAAGATAAGAAGATATTAGGTCTCAATTCGAGGAGATTGAAAGACTCTAAGCAGTGGAAAGAGAAGCATCCCTAGCTGATCAAGAAGCCAAACAAAGAGACAGAATGGATGATAATGAACGTGAAGCACGCAGACCAAATGTGCCATGGGGAAGGAACACTGGTCCACTTGCTCTCCCATAGATACTTCATGATCTTCCAAGAGGTTCAAGGAAGAATTTCCCCAAATTCAAAGGAGATGGCTCCCAACTACCTGAAGAACATGTAGAAGCCTTCATCACTACTTGTGGTGTGTTAGGTGTTGAATATGAAGATGTATCAGTTATACTTTTCATGGAGTCACTCCAAGAAAATGTTGTTGAATGGTTCTACATGTTTCCCCCTAAGATCTATCATGGGTTGGGATGACATAAGAAGTGCATTCAAATATAGGTTTAATAGAACTGAAGATTGCCAAGATCCGCTAGTTCAACTGGTTCAAATGAAGAAAGAAGTCTCTGAGTCCATGAGATATTTTTTTGCAAGGTTTGATAGATTGACAAGAAGAATCCCAGAAGATGTAGTCCCTCCTAAAAATAATTTGAATAAATTATTCATTAGTGCCTTGCCATCGGAAGTTGGTTTCTTTCTCAGAAGAGACCAACCAAGAACATTGAGGGAAGCTCAATACTCGCCATCGAAAATGATGACGATTTAATCCTTTATATAAAAGTGAAGGGCCCAAGTGGAAAGCAAAAGGGTCAAAGTTCTAGCTCGGTCACAACAAACCCCATGTTTCAAAAAATGGCAAACGATCTCGGTTGCCTTCAAGAAGCAAAACACATGAGATCACTATGAGGATCAATCCAAGAAGACCCTACTTTAATGATAGGTAGCATATTTCACCTCCTCCTCGCCATCTTTCTCTTGAATCACCACCAGCCAATACATCATTTGATGTAAGAGAGGAAGCTGAAGTTGATGAACTCAAGGAGATGATGAAGAAAACTACGAGATCTCGCCTAGAAGATGAGGAGGTTGATATGCACAATGGCCTCTGTTCAAATTCATTGATGATGATGAAGAAGAAGAGGAGGAAATGTCAATTTTCTCATGTGATGTTTTCACTAGAAAATAGTCCAAAAATAACGCTCCATCCTTGTTGGCTGCAAAGGAGAAGAAAATATAAAAAAAATCCACTTTTGAGGTCACACAAAATAGGATTATCAACAAAGATTCTCCATTACCACCCTCCATGGATTCTTTAAAAGAAAACCTAGATTTGGTCACCACAAGGATCGGGATGTCATACCAACTAATTCTTTTTCTCCTTCTTCTAGTTCTATAGTTGTTAAGAGTACTTCCCCTTCCATTGGAGTCTCTGTAAAAACACCCATAGTTCAGCCTAATGTTATACCTCCACCCTCTGCTAAACTGATTGTTTCACCTTTAGGAAAGAATCCATCATCCAAAACATCCAAGGTTCCTTCAAGGCCCTTTCCGTGTAAATCCTCTTCCACTTCAGGAGCTTCCTCCTCATCCAATATTGCCCCATTTGATTTTGTATAGCACGCAAGCAAAACCAAAGTCCAACTCTCATAGTCGAATACTTGCAAATGCACCCGCCCAATTTGATAGATTTATTAATGCACCAGTGGTAGTAGCTCCATATCTTCAAGTTCCACTTCTAAAAGAATTCTTCCAACACCATCCACACCTCCATCTCAAAATATGTTAGCTATCGTTGCTGCCAAAACATCTAGAGTTGAGCCTTTTTATTTCTCTCCTCATAAATGGCTTTGAGTTGAACAACCGTATTATTGATTCCGGAGCTTCCCATAACATAATGCCACTCAAAGTTACAAATTCCCTTGGCCTAAATTTGACTAGAGTAAAAGGATCCTATTATTCCATGGAATCTAAACAAGTTCCACTAATTAGAAGGATAAACGATGCACAAGTAACTCTGGTTGACTTCCTAAGAAGAAGGTGCTCCTAACTATCTTAGTGGTGGACATCTTAGCATCTTTTGGCATGCTTATGAGAAAAAGTTTTTATAGAGATTTTGGTGGATAAATTAAAATGGATTGGTCATATGCTACTATCCCAGTCAAAGGTGAAATGAAGAGGTTGTTGCATGTTAGAAAGATGAAATTCACAGTAAAGAACTGTGATGATCTAAGAGCTAACATCCTTCTCCAAGTTTCGAGTTAGGAAATTACTTCCTTACATCACAAAAGGATGAAAATATGCCACTTCTCATGGAGGAAGAGGGAGATCAGATCTGGATGATGGAATTTGATGGTAGCCATTCAAGAGCAGGTTTTGGAGCTGGTGTTGTTCTCGTATTCACCTTCAAAGGAAATGCATCCTTTCACTTACAAACTGCAGTTTGATAACACTAATAATACTACTGAATATGAAGCCCTTATTTTGGGCATGAGTGTTGCAAAGGATATGGGAATCAAGAAGCTGAGATGCCTTGGTGATTTAGAGGTAATAGTGAAATAAATCCACCAACAATATCAAGTGAAGAACCCAAGGCTCAAACACTATAGAAATCAGGTTTAGGATTTGTTTCCTTGGAAATTTTTCTTGGGGGAAAAATTGGTAGTTTCTAAAGCAACACTATGGGAATCTAAGTCCCTCTACTTATAATGGTGTAGCTTCCGTATTATGCATGAAAATCAGATGGATTTAATGGTGGTTTTTCAACCAGAGATCCATAGGGGCACTCTAATGACCCTATGAAAAAGCCTGCAATTACTTGTAAGGACATAAAGTGGTTTGAGAGTGGGAAATGGAGTAGTAATGAAGGCAAGGAAATCAATGACAAAGGTATAAAAATAGAATCCTGTATACATTGACTAGAAATTTCATTACATGCATTTAAATGGAAGAAAGAATAAGAATTTGCAAATCAGAGCTACAAGACTAAATAAAAACACATTGGTCACAAAATACCAATCAAATCCTCCATCAAAGGGGCATAAAATCCACCTTTTCTTATTTCAAGTAGAAGTAGAAACTCATACAATGAAGGGAAAATGGAAGAAGATTGAAAAAGAAGAAGAATAGAAGAATGGCAACTATCTTTTTGTCCTCTCGTATGTGATAATCATTTACAGCCTTCAAAAATTTGATTACCAACCTATACAAAGACTTGTAGAGAACATGAAATAGCCTGTAAGGGGCGTTACAACTTCCCAAGGTGGCTAAGAAGCGATTATAAACTGATTCAATCATTTCACACAGCTTTTATTCTTCATTCGTAGAAAATGGCCATGACAAAAATGCTAAAGAAAAATTGATTAAAACCATTACATCTTTTCCAGTTTGAATGTAGACCATTAGATCTTCCTTTTGTGCCTTTGAATTTGATCCATCCATGTGGTAGAAGATGATTCGAGTGGCCACGTGCGAGCTCCCTTCATTTCATGACTTTTTTGGGATTTTGGAAAATTTTCACTTTTATCTCCGCCTGCCCATTTTGACTTTTCAGAGAGGACACGTGGCATTATTTGATTGGATATGGGGTCATGTCTCCATTTAGAACACTTTGAATCTTTGTTGGAAAAATTTCAAAATCACAATCTCCTCCGTCGGCCCGCACTCCCGTTGTCGACGTGGTAGCATCCTATTGCTTACGGGGATCAAGCCTTGTTATTTTCTCCTCACATCTCGAGCTTTTGGATTCTCCATCCCCATTCACCCTTGTTGAAAAAAATGTGAAGTGGCAAAGAAATCTCCCTAGCCCCGCCAGTCCACCTTGGGCAAAATTTACAACTTAAGTCCACCAAGCCATATCTTGCAAAATATAAGGAGTTAGAACAACTTCTTTACCTTTTTTGAAAGGGGAAGAAATTTCCCATCTAATGAAGTTGGTTACAAACATCCTTGATCCCTTGGAAAGAACTAGAAATTAAAATACTCAATTTTCACCAATTTAAAAGGGTACCAACTCAAAATTTCAAATTTCAAACTTTGAAAAAGAAGGAAACTTTTTTAGGGGACAACAGTGGCTCTAGCTTAGGGACATGACATGGATTGAAAAGGGAGAAAACATGACATGAGGATCCAAAATATCAAGTTTTAAAACATATAACGTTGACTAGTTCCTTATCCATTGGGCCTTGCAGAGTCATGTACAATTTCTTAGGAAGTAAGAAGGAAGAAGAGGACACACAACCAAAAACACACTAAAATAGAAAGGGGAAAGCAAAAACACACAATAGAAAAGGGGAAAAACAAAACTACGTTACAAGGTGAGGGACAACTCACTTTCACCGATGGTAAAGCTTCAAATATTGCCCACTTCTAGGCAATCCTAGTGGATTTCCATATGACTTATTAATACATGGGGATGACTTATTAATACATGGGGATTTTTTGTAGTTATATCTTAGTAGGTTTGATGCATTTTCCTTGCTATAGTTTATGAAAACCGATTATCACATGAACCTCCTACTAACTAACTTTCTTTGTGAGATAAAATGTGATGATGTGTGTAGGAAATGATGGATGTTGCTGGTAGTTATGGAGCTTGAGTTCGGAGCAAGTGGCAAGAGACTGTTTCCACCAAAGTTGACCTATTAGTTTGGGGCTTGTTCCTAACTTCCCGTATAGAAATTTATGCATTTTAATTAGTATTTGGTGGATGGTGATTAATGCCACCTATTATGGTGAGCCTTGTAACTAACAGTACCTATATGAAGACTTCATCTTTAGAACATATAGAGAGAACTACTTTTGATATACTGAGATAGATTATCTGCATTCAGTTTTTTTTGGCATTATTATTTACTGTCTATGTTATGAAACTTATTCTGAGTTAATGAAAGTCATGAAATTTTGAGAATCAAAGGTTGTTAATCCCTCTATCCCAAGGAAGAGCAAGGGCCCACTCGACCAAGGAGATAAGAGGTTATTTTGAGTTCATTTACACATACAGTTCTTTGATTGGATTTACTGTAATTGTTGTTTGAGAATCTTACATGCATGCTTTGATTGACTATATTTTTTTCTTCATTACCACTTTCATTTAGAATAGATGTTTCCATTATGCAAATCTGGTTAACAAGTAATCTCACTTTCTGCTAAGCTTCATTTATATAGTTGTAATTTCATTTGTTAAAAGTAGTGTGTGCGCATTTCATTTTCCAGTAGAAGATTAGTTGTTAGTTTCCTTTCATCGCGAATAGTTGAATTCTGTAGAACTATATTTCAATTCCATAGATTTGTATTGCATTTCCATAGATTAGTCACTAAACTAAGCAACCCCCAAATAGACCCAATAGATATCGGTTCCATTAAACTCCATTGCATACTACGCCGGACACAACCCTGGTTTAGAATGACACTGACAGAGATTATGTCAGTTAAATGATTGGAGCAATACAATGACCCATCATTTTTGGCATTATTTCAGGGAATAACCATAAGCACCATCATTTTTATTCCATATGCTATGGGTGTTAATGGAGTTCATATAGGAAACCAAGTAGTTGTCTTGGACCTCATTTTAAAACAACCAACCTTGATGCATAGGTCGCGAGACAACCAAGGGAGATTTATAGCACATAATATTCCACAATCTCTCTAGACAATTTACAAGGAAGAAACACTGAGAGTGATACAGATTCTAACTCAATGCCTAGAACCTCTTCTAAGCATTTTGTATCCTCTTCACAACACTCAGAAATGGGGGACCTTGGGAATCCTGGAGACCAACCTTTAGGGTGAACCTTTACGTATCCCATTTTCCTCGATGCGGATGAGGATGCACCTATGAAAAACATCTCACCATCCATCCTCCCCATCTTTGAGGTATGACCAAAGAAGACCCTGATCAGTTTCTATTTGAATTTAAAATCTTGTGCCAGACATATGATTACCAAACTGACAATCAAAAACTCAAATTGTTTCCTTCCACTCTCAAAGATTCTGCTATGAGATGGTTTATGGGGTTACCATCTAACTCCATTAATTCCTGGGAAGCCATGGAAATAGCCTTCCTGGATAAATACCAAGACTATTGTAGGGGAAGGGATAGGAAGGAAGAGTTCTTCCAAATATGGAAAAAGGAAGATGAGAATCTAGAGGATTATCTAGATAGATTCCTCTTTCTCCACAAACACAGTGGGTATGAGTTACATGCAGACATCACTAAAGACAATCTTTCTTAAAGGACTGGATGAGGAAACCAAGGATTCCCTCCATCTCATGGGAGGAGGAGACGTGCATAAACTCACCATGGACCAAATCACTGAGCTATGTAGAAGATACTCTAGAACACGTGGAGGAATATGAAGAAAACAAACATCCAAGTCTTCCTTGGGTACCTCTGAACTTCTGGAAGAAATGGCCAACATGAAAATGGACACATTTACTTGCTAATTAACATCAACCATAGATGGACTCAAGGCAAAAACCAACCCTGCCAAAGAACCATTGGACATATATTGCCCTAAGTGTCGGAAGAGACACCCCTTGAGAGAATGTCCTTTGGATGTCACAGACATGTGCTTAATTTGTGAAGTTACTGACCATGACACTAAGCATTGCACATTCTTACCATAGTTAAAGGGAGGTTTGAATGCTATCTCTCAAACAAGTGCTAAATTAAACTTTTTCCAAAGACCAAACAATCAGGGTGGGTTCCCATCTAGGCCGGCTCAGAATCCCTAGAGGATGTCATGGCCGAATCAAGCCTCTCAGTCTTCTTGGGGACAACCTGAGTGGGAAAACTCAAACTGGATGACTTATCCATATCCACCACCCTAGAAAAATCCCTACACTAGCCAAGGTTGGGCACCACCACCCACAGCCAATCCTTGGCACAACCAGCAGTGGGGTCCTCAACCAAATTTTAGCCAAAATCAGTCCTGGGCACCACCGCAAAATGGTAATCACAACATAGATTCCAGCAACCACAACAAGCTTTAATGCCTCCACCTCAAGCCTACCAACATCAAGGAAAAAACAACACAAACACAACTTCCGGCTCAACCAATATCCAATCCTAAAAATCAACAGACAACTTCAATTGATGACACAGACCCAAGTAACACCATGCAGGTTAATACTATTGGTAATTTACGCCTATGATCTGGAAAAATATTGAATCCTCCTGTTGTTATCACAAAACTCCTACTGATGCCGATAAAGAAGAAACCCTTGAGGATAATACTGGTCCTTCACCAATACTAGATACACCGATGATCAAATACTCAAACAGAATACAACCCCTTTTCCTGAGTGATTATAGGACATTCGAACTGCAGATGAAACAAAGCTAGTTTAGGAATTAAAAAAAGTACATATTGAGGTCCCACTTCTATGAGCAATAAGGGACATCCTTGAACTAAACCAAACCATTAGAAATGAGTGTATAAAAACACGGGAAGGAAAAATAAGTACCCAAAGACTGTCAAGGTCGAAGGGAATTTGGCTGATTTAGTTGCTGACACCCTTATCTCACCAAAATATGGGGATCCTGGGAGTCCTGTCATTACTATTTGTATAAACAACCAGTCAATATCTAATGTTTTGGTGGATCTTGGTGCTGCCATTAATGTCATCACAACAAAATGTTTAATCTACTATCCTTAATAGGACTTCAACCTACCAACATTGTTCTTTAGTTAGCAGATCAATCCATTGTTGTACCTGATGGTGTGGTTGAAGATATAATGGTCACTATTGAATCATGGGAGTACCCAGTTGATTTCATGGTTTTACAACCTAAAGCTTGGAAGTTGGGATATCCAGTCATCTTGGGAAGGCCCTGGTTGGCTATGGTTGTTACATACATCGATTGTAGGTCAGGCAACATGACAATTCTAAATGGGCAGAAATCCAAACACATTTCATTATACCCTCCTACCCAACCTTATATGAACAATTGTGACTAGGTATGGGTGGATTCTTTGGATGCTAACTCTTTGAGTTCTTCTTTTCTAGCCACTATTACAGTACACAACCATATGGCGGAAGTTGTGGAGTCATATACACTGACTGATTCTAAGGACCCTATGACTATGGAAATCAGCACTATTGCTATGGAATCTGGAACTCCGGCATTAGACATATCCTCTGCTATTTCTCTAGTAGACACTACCTCTGCTAAGTCTGGTAGGAAACTCTATGCTTATAATTCGAATATTTAGTTCCTGATTTCTATTGTCCTTTAACTAAGATTTTGTCTTTTGACAACATACCCATCCTACACATGCTTCAGCCCCATGTTTTCCCATTGAATTATTTTATCACTAGTACAGAGCTTGCTCTTGTGAATGATACCAAGCAGGTGCTTGTCGGTATGGGAAGAGAGCTGACCATAGGTAATGATTTGGAGGTCAATCAAGAAGCTAGGGTGCTTGAGGTTCTGAAGAAACACTCCCATGCTTTTTGCTTGGGATTACACTGATATGAAGGGAATTCATCCTAGCATCTGTACACATCATATTTACACTGATGACGTCAAACCTATAAGGCAGCCACAATGAAGAATCAATCCAACATTGAGAGACATAGTCAAAAGTGAGATAGAAAAACTCCTAAAGGTAGGTTTCATCTATCCTATATCTGATAGTCAGTGGGTTTCCCCATTAGTTATTGTTCCCAAGAAAATGGTAAGTGGTGAATATGTGTTGATTACAGGGAACTTAACAAAGCCACCAAGAAGGATTATTTTCCCCTACCTTTCATTGACCAAGTTCTGGACAATTTGGCTAGTAAGAAATATTTTTCTTTCTTGGATGGGTTTAGTGGGTATAATCAAATTAGTATTGCCCCTGTTGATCAAGATAAGACTACTTTTACGTGCCCTTGGGGTACATTTGCTTACCGAGTCTTACCTTTTGGGCTTTGTAATGCCCCTGCTACATTTCAGTGGGTAGTCTTGGCCATTTTTGTAGATCTTGCTAATGACTATGTTGAGGTTTACATGGATGATTTCACTGTCCATGGATCCACTTTTGAAGAATCTTTGAGTAACCTAGAGAAAGTAC
The DNA here is from genome assembly GCA_018340775.1 of Taxus wallichiana var. yunnanensis. Taxonomy (NCBI): domain Eukaryota; kingdom Viridiplantae; phylum Streptophyta; class Pinopsida; order Cupressales; family Taxaceae; genus Taxus; species Taxus wallichiana. The sequence continues at coordinate 460,046,212 of CM031243.1, forward strand.
TCAGTCGATGTGAACAACACCAACTATCCCTGAGTCATGAAAAATGTCTAATGATGGTTGATCAAGGAATTGTCTTAGGTCACCATGTTTCAGCCCAAGGTATACAGGTGGACCCCAAAAAGATATCAGTCATCACCCAATTACCTACACCAGCTAATCGAATGACATCAAAAGTTTCCTTGGTCATGCAGGTTATTACCGCCGATTCATAAAAGATTTTAGCAAAATTTGCCGCACCTATGTTCTCACTGCTAACCAAAGATTGTGTTTTTGAATGGTCTCCTCAAGTGTCAATAGGCATTTGATTCTATCAAAGAAAAATATGACCATGGCCCCTATCTTACATGGCCCGACTGGGGACAACCTTTCCATATCCACACTGATGCTTCTAATATAGCCATGGGCGTTGTCCTTGGGCAAAAAGACTCAGAAGATCAGATGTATGTAATTTATTTTATCAGCAAAAACCTGACTCCTACGGAAAGGAATTACACTACTATGGAAAAAGAATTCTTGGTTGTTGTCTATGCTTTGAATAAATTTCATCATTACATCACTGGATATAAAATTTTGTTTACACTGACCACTCTGCCATTCGATATTTGATGAATAAACCAGTGGTTGGTGGAAGGCTTATTCACTGGTTACTCTTGTTGCAAGAATTCAATCTCACCATTATAGATAAGCCTGGGAAATTTAATGTTGTTGCTGATTTCCTTTCTAGATTAAATGTTTTAGGTGATGATGAAGTAGTCCAGGATCAATTTCCGATGAACACTTGTTTGCTATCTCGACTAAGACTCCTTGGTTCACTGATCTTGTGAATTATTTAACAACAGGGAAGTTTCCTACCTATTTTACTCATAAGGAAAGAAGGCGATTGGTTAAAAATAGTGCAACATATAAATGGTGTAATGGATTCTTATTTAAATGTTGTCCTGACATGGTTCTTCGTAGGTGTGTTTGGGAGGATGAGGTACATGACATACTGTGAGCTTGTCATGATGAGCCAGGAGGCGGACATTATTCAGTAAAATGAACAATTCACAAGATCCTTGGAGTAGGGTACTATTGGCCTTCCCTCCATAGGGCTGTCAAAAAGTATGTGTGGTAGTGTGATGCATGCCAATGAATGGGAAAACCCACACTTTCAATGGAAATGCCTCTTAATCCTCAACTAGTTTTAGGACCATTTGAGAAATGGGGGATTGACTTTGTTGGACCATTTGATCCTCCATCTTTCGGGAAGGAGTATCTCTTGGTATGCATGGACTACGTCACTAAATGGGCTGAAGTTCAAGCATTGGCATCTACCAACGAGGATGTTGTTGCTGATTTTTTGTACAATCGGATATTGCTACGATTTGGAGCACCAAGGGCCATTGTATCTGATCAAGGTCCTCAATTTGTTTCAAATATGATTGAATATTTCTTGGAAATCTATAGAATTAGGCACCGAAATCATCACCCTATCACCCCCAATCCAATGGGCAAGTGGAGGTAACCAATCGAGAACTCGAGAATATTCTAACTAAGGTGGTCAATGCCGATAGAAAGAATTGGGTACCAAAGCTTCCTGAGGCCGTCTGGGCCTACAACACGACCTAGAAAACAACTACTGGTTTTTCTCCCTATGAGCTGGTATTTGGGAAGAAGCCACTGTTACCTGTTGAGTTCAAATTACACACCTGGTGAACAATGTTGGAAGTTGGGATCGATTTGGATGAAGCACAATGTGAATGAGTGTTGCAGCTGAATGAATTAGATGAAATGTGGATGGAGGCACAACAACAATAGATAGAAATTCTACAACATCAGTGAAAAACCTGGCATGATGCTCATATAAAAAAGGACATTTCATGAGGGACAGTGGGTTTTACTCTTTGATTCCCACTATCAAAGTTTAAAGGAAAGCTATGTACACATGTTGGTTGGGTCCTTATCAGGTAAATCAAGTGTTTGATAATGGCTCTGTTTGGTTGTTACCTATTGATGGAGACAAACAGACTCTTCTGGTGAATGGACATAGGCTCGGATTTATCACCAACCACTGGATAAGAAGACTTTCACCGATGACATTCTGTTACGCATGGACATGCATGCTGAGGAGGCTCTTTGCCCCTCGAACATGGAGTAATCAATATCTTGCAAATTCAATAAAGGAAGATGATCCTGCATTCGATCTTCTTCCTTAGTTAGTAGTTTTTCTTGTTGTTGTTTTTCAATAAATGTAGGAATTTTCATTATTTCTACAGCCGCTAATCACGCTTCATCTCAAACTGCAGGGCGTAGGAATCTATGGATATCGGCCGACTAAACGTGGCATGGGTAAGTGCATCCTAACTTGCTAATGATATTTCCATGCAAAACATTTCCCCATGTGTGCATTTTTCATCATTACGCCATCATGAAATGATCGCTATATTTATTTGGATCTCTTTCCAAATCTGGTTCTATGGATGATGGCATAAAAGGGGTAATGTCTCATAATCACCGCATGCCTTGAATGTGTCACATTCTTCAAGTCAGGATGGGTGGCGCTCGCCTCAACAAGTGGGATATGTGCCGCCTCAAATATCTTAAATTCACATGGATGGCCGGTCTCATTCACTATTTTTCCGCCGCCACCTTCGCTGATTTTGCATCATCCAAGGGATATGGTGTAATTTGAAATTAATGCTTCTACAACTACTTCTTACCATTGTTGTATGTGCATCAAGCACATGATTAGTTCTATCAATCACTAAACAGGGAGTGGGGGCATGCTTTGTTCTGGCTCTTTCTGCTACCTGGTATTACTCACCTTCGGCTTCAGCATGGGACCACGAAAGAAATTAGAGCTTGACTCACCTGGATGCCTTACTCGGAATGCCATGCTTTCACAAGTATTTCATGATTTTGGATGGCTGGATTTCATTCACCAATTCGAGGGTTTGATGAAGGCATTGTGGAGGAATTCTGGACAATTTTGAGTCCACCTATTCACAAGTCGGTGGAAGATGGGTTGAGATTACCAGTCAAGTCATTTCTGACCTATCCGGCCTACTGACTTTGGTTTGAAGGTCATGAAAATGCTCCTCTACAAATCCTACTTGCTCTATTTCATGATGAAGGGGAAGCATTCCCTGAAGTCATCCTAACCCCTTGGGTATCCAGAAGGGCATGTTAGGTGGGATGAGTCTACCTAGAATCTGGAGTGAAATAGTGAAGTGGATCAACCGGTATTTCATATGCGATGGTCAGGCCTCTGTTCTGGGTGGTGATGCACTTAAAATGCTAATTCACCTTAAGAAGGGATGTGTCAACCAGGCCCTCTAGGTAAATCTACCTGAATACCTCATGGACTCCATTATTAAAGTTTTCTAGAAGTACCGGTCCGGTGGAGGCAAGTCTGTCATTAAACACCGGGGTTGATTCATTTGTTATGCTCACATCAGGTCTTCTTTAGACCAAAGTGAGGCTCGAGGGACTTGCTATGGGAGAAGGGTCTAGACCAAAGCAATTGAAATCCGGGTCTCTTTTCACCCCTGGTCTACCCTTGCACCGGGCCCTTGCCCTTCACACAACCAAATAGAGGTAGTTGGTGTCCCGAGCATGCAGACACATTTGGCACTCCCGAGGGTCCATCCCCTTCCATTTCTAGCTCAAAAGGCAAGTGCACCTGGCTCCATCTTCTTCCATGCACCTATGGCCTCGACAACTCAGTTCATTTTTGAAGTTGGTAGTTCCTGATCGATCGAGACTTTTCCTGATGATACCACCCCCATTTGGGAAGAACAACATGAGGAGGATCACCTGGCCATTCCGACACCTGCTATTCCTGCATCTATAGAAATTCACCCTGTGGTTCCCAAAGTGCTTGGCACCAGGCTACATCTTCTCGCAACTATTTGGAGGAAATCGTGCTACTAAAAGCTCAATTGTGAGGTATGGAAGAAACAAACCTTTTATTACAAACTGAATTTACACAACGAACAGTAGAGAAGGTTTGGGAAATCACTACCCTACAACTTGAAGTAAGTAGTTTGAAGCATCAGCGTGATAAGAGTCTTAACATCTTGGATAGATTCCATCAGTTATCCCTTCAGGAAAGAGAATTGAGGAAGGAAAATCAGAAATTGAAAAGGGAAATGGAATCTATACAAGAGGAAAAATAAAAAAGTGACATCTATTTTAGACTTTGTCTATCCTTTGGCCCTCAAGCTTCTATCCTGTAGAAAACCCTCTCCGGTCTATAGCATGTTCATTCAAGAACAATTTTATTCCTGGCAGTTGTTCCAATTGTGTCATCAAGCTCCTCATGAAATTCCCAATGGCACTAGTTTCTTATCAGTTTATAAGTGCAGTACTCCTGAGATCCAAAATTTTCTTTGTGAATTCTACCTTCATAACATGATAGTTACAAATGTGCCTGATTTCTTAATCAATTTATTTGTGGGTGATTTCCAAATCAAGGCCTTTCAGTCTGCACTATGAAATCAGATCATCTGGGGTCAGCAAATAGATATTTTCAATCACACCGCTCAGTCCATTGGGTTCCACATCCATCCAACTCATCACACTGATGTAGCTCTGAGAAAAACTTTCGCTCACTTTACTATCAGGTAGGAGTCGGGGTAAACACTTCCCATATTTTACTTCAATGTGTCATGGATTTTGAAAATTATAGTCAGAGAACTTTGGGACAGCTTGGTAGGCATGTGATAGGAGGTGGGATACTCTGAGTCTACCCTTGAAATGTAGGGAGGTTCTCTCTCCCCAAAACTTGAGCTGGAGCATGCACGGGGTGATGCCCTCATCACCATTATAAGATAGACCACAGAGCAAACCAGCCAACAAGTACAATGATGAATGGGTAGGCCTCCAAGTACATCCACCACTCCTTTTGAGCCCTCTCACTACCTGGTAGAACAATGTGGCCCAGTCAAATGATAGTTTCACAAGCATGGGTAGAGATTACCTCCAACACTCAGGGCTGTAAGAACACCAAAAACAATATGTTGATCAATTTGAAGAATATGACATGGCTGAGCAGCTTGGTAGGTGGGCAGGATGAAGATAAGTTGCATAGGGACATGCAATAGGTAAAGTCAGGGGGAAAATGATGAGTGCATTGTTTGGCTCATTGATATCATTTCTTCAAGCTGAAAATACTCTTTTGATATGACTTATTAATACATGGGGATGTTTTGTGTAGTTATATCTTAGTAGGTTTGATGCATTTTCCTTGCTATAGTTTATGAAAACCGATTATCACATGAACCTCCTACTAACTATCTTTGTGAGATAAAATGTGATGATGTGTGCAGGAAATGATGGATGTTGTTGGTAGTTATGGAGCCCGAGTTCGGAGCAAGTGGCAGGAGACTGTTTCCACCAAAGTTGACCTATTAGTTGGGGCTTGTTCCTAACTGCCCGTAGAAATTTATGTGTTTTAATTAGTATTTGGTGGATGGTGATTAATGCCACCTATTATGGCAAGCCTTGTAACTAATAGTACCTATATGAAGACTTCATCTTCATAGAACATAAGAGAACTACTTTTGATATACTGAGATAGATTATCTGCATTCATTTTTTTTGGCATTATTATTTATTGTCTATGTTATGAAACTTATTCTGAGTTAATGAAAGTCATGACATTTTGAGAATCAAAGGTTGTTAATCCCTCTATCCCAAGGAAGAGCAAGGGCCCACTCGACCAAGGAGATAAGAGGTTATTTTGAGTTCATTTATGCATACAGTTCTTTGATTGGATTTACTGCAATTGTTGTTTGAGAATCTTACATGCATGCTTTGATTGACTATATTTTTTTCTTCATTACCACTTTCATTTAGAATAGATGTTTCTATTATGAAAATCTAGTTAACAAGTAATCTCACTTTCTGCTAAGCTTCATTTATATAGTTGTAATTTCATTTGTTAAAAGTAGTGTGTGTGCATTTCATTTTCCAACAGAAGATTAGTTGTTAGTTTCCTTTCATCGTGAATAGTTGAATTTGTAGAATAGTATTTCAATTCCGTAGATTTGTATTGAATTTCAATTTCACTAAACTAAGTAATTAGACCCAACAAATAATTCATTCCATTTCCATTGCATAGATTAATGATGTGTTCACAATGTTCTTTTTTATGAAATTGCAGACTACTTTAGATCTAGCTTATTTAGTTGGAATGTCTTCCACCCATTTGGTGAAGTAGTCGGTGGCCGTGAGCACATAAGTATGCTTAGCACTTGAATGAGGATTCAACACACCAATGAAGTCCAGCCCCCATTGTTGAAATGGTTCTTCAATAATCACAAGCCTGAGAGGAAATGCAACTAACTGTGGTTTTCCAACAAATTGTTGATAGGGTATGCATTTGGAAACCCAACTCTGAGTATCAACAAAAAGAGAAGGCCAATAATATCTACCTCTGAGAATTTTGTGGGTAGTGACCATTGCTGAGAATTGTCCACCACATGATTGGTCGTGATAGGCCTTAAGCAACTTCTCTTGTTTTTCTTTATCAACACATTGAAGAAAACAACCATCCATTCCTTTCTTGTAAAGTGCGTGATTCTAGATCACATAATTAGTTAAGCTTTCGGTTTGAGCATTCTTATTTTCTTGTAATCTAGATGGACATTATCCATACATGACAAAAAAATAAATGCCATACCACTCATCAATAGTGGGAATCTAAGTCCCTCTACTTAGTAAGAGAACTAATGTTGTAGGTAGAAAATCAGATTCCTTCACGCACTAGTTAGAAACTTCAACACATGCATTCATGAGAAGAAACAACCCTGCAAATAGCAACAAGACCAAATAGAATTTGATGAACACAAAGTATCATGAAACCCCTTAGTCAAAGAAAGCTAGAAACTCCTTCTTCTTGTATTGATTGCTTAGACAAAAGTTGTACATAGTGGAGAAATGGAAGAAATTGAGAGGGGAGGGGGGAATAGAAGAAAATGGCTATCTCCTTTGTTCTCTCAAGGTGCAATATACTCTTGAGTTTACAAGATCAATCACCAACCCTTTGCAATGGGAATGGCGTTACAATTTATAGAATGAGAGGTGACTTATCATCTTCCTCATGACCCTCCATATGCCTTAATATGACTTAAGACTGTTCATATTCCACTTTAAATATTTAAGTCCCTTTTATAATAGCAAGGTGACTTAATTTACATTATGTTTCTAAAGTCACTTTTAAGTGACTTAAAGGCATATCAAAAAGTGCAAACCCCAACGAAGAATTAGAACATTTGAAAGTGAGAGAAAGTTGGGGGAAGAGAGAGAGAGAGAGAGAGAGAGAGAGAGAGAAGAAAAAGAGTAGATGTCACCCGATGAAGTTCGTTGATCCTCGTTGATGGAAAGCTCCAAATGCAGTGAAACTCTGAATCTTCGAACTCCTTGCACACTGTGAAACTCCTCCAAATTAGCTCCCGAATGCTCACCCAGTTGAATGAACTAAGGTGGATCTTGAATTCCCTATGAAAAATGGCTAGGATGCTCCCGAACAATGATGTCCCCCTGAATGATTAGCCTTGTACATCCCATTGTGCCAAAACTTCTCTTTGAGTGTAACTTACTATTTTTAGTAAGTGTGAAAAAGTAACTCCCTCGATCCTTAGTTGAGTGTTGTGACCTTGATTCCCCTTTCTCCCTGCATTCCTCACTTCTTTGGATCAAATTTCTATTTTTAGCAGGTGCTCGAGGGCCCACTTACTATTTTTAGTAAGTGCCAAAAATTTCCGTTCTGGTGAATTCTCAGCTATAGTGCACCTCTGATATCTTCATCTCCTTCGCAGGTTCTTTTGTTAATGACTTTCCCGAAATAGTAGTTCCTATGTAGTAGACCTGCTATTTTTAGAAAGTTGGCCTCTGGGAGTTGGATTGATGTGGAATGAATTTTTTTGATATGGGTTTTTTCCCAATATCATCCCTTTGAAATTTCGGGCCCGCCCGCTTAATAATCCAGGAGATTTTAAAGTTTTAATTTTCAAGACCTGGCAGTGCTTTTGGGTATGGCAAGCCATTAATGGACCTCAAAATTGCAGGTCTGGTTTTCTCCTCCATTTGTGAAGAAAATTATATTTTTGATGTGGTTTTTTCTTCTGGTGCTTCACGTGTAATCTTACTTCGATCCGACAACCGGTTTGATGGGAAATCCCACTTCTTTCTTCGTTGAGCCGGAAAGGAGATTTCTTCATTGTGGATGCTCTATCACACATGGGGGAGTTTGAAGGTGTCTTCTTGATGGCCTTGGGTAGAGGAATGAGCAGAAAAATATATCTTGTTGTTTCATGCATCTGTTTGGGAGATTTCTTCAACTTCTCATTTCATGGCTATGGAGTTTTCTCCATTTTCTCCTTCTGTGCTCGTGCTTCTCCTTCTGTGTTTGATGAGGATTCCTTCTGAGACCTGCACATCACTATGGGGAATGTGTTTTCAGTTCTTGGGTTGAGCAGGTCTGAGCATTTTCAATGGTGGAGTGATGGAAGAATGTTGCAGAGGAAGTATGGAGGAATGAAGTGCACATATAACTGTTAGAAGTTAGAAGCGGGAAAAAGCGGCACTTGAAAAATTCAAAAAGATATGCACAGGTAGGGCTTGGGTGAATTTTTCCATGCTTGATGTCCCTGACCTAGGGATGTGAGGGACATCAATTTCCACAATGAGCAAGATGGTGACACGTGGCACTAGATCCAACGACAGGGAATGAAGGAGGAAAAAGCTGATTTAAAGCACTGGGAGCTGAAAGGAGGTCACATGGGTGTCCAAATGACTCCCTATGGGGGATGGGTGACATTTTTCAAGGTCTGATGTCCCCCACCTCAGGTGCATAAGGGACATAAAATTCCATGGTGGTCAAGAGCATGACACGTGGCACCCGATCCGACGACGTAGGGAATGCACGCTCCAAATAAGCACACTGGGGGGGCTAAAACTCACGGTCACGTGAGTGTCAGAAGACTCCCTATGGGGGATGGGGAACATTTTTCAAGGTCTGATGTCCCCCACCTCAGGTGCATAAGGGACATAAAATTCCGTTTCAAGAGCATGACACGTGGCACCCGGGCATCAGGGGAATGCTCCAAATAAGCACTGGGGTGAATCATGTGGTCCAAGAGATCCCCACCTCATGTTCATAAGGGAATCAGTTTCCACGGTGGTCTGGAGCTGACACGTGGCACCCGATCCAACGGAGGGAATGCATGCTCCAAATAAGCACCTGGGGGCTGATCTGTCAAGTCTGGAGGTCATATGAGGGTCCCAGAGGTCACATGGGGCTGGGAAAATTTTCCAAGGGCTGATGTACCTGACCTCATGGACATTTTGGGGCATGAAATCCCACCAGGCTCCTAGTGCTGACACGTGTCCTCTCGAAAAAATGACTAAGTCTTGAACTGCCTTTGAGAGGGTAACTTGGAATGAAGATAACTTGAGCTCCGGTGGAATTTATTGGTGAAATTTTATATGATCCTGACTGGAAATGGAATTTTTAATCCAATTATGTGGGTCTCATGTCTTAATTCGACCATATGATCCCTAAAAATCAGATTTTTGATCTGGGACTCCACTTGTGCCTGAGAAAAACTACCTTCCAATCATATGCGCCAAGGTGTTGTGAAAAATATTATTTCACCATCATGTAGGTCTTGGAATCCTATTTTTGAAGATGTTTTTTTTACTTCCAACTCCATCCAGAGCTCCCAAAATCTTCTTCTGAATCCCAGTTAGTTTTAGGCCTGTGTACCGCCTAGGCTTGAGAACCTTGTTTTTCTCTCAAACTGCTCCAAGTATTTCAAAACTTCCCAAAGCCTTCCAAAATAATTTCCATGATGTTATAATGTATTCAATTCATGTCCATGTTTAATTTTTCCCTTATGTTCCACTCCAGGGGGTTGAATCCAGTCCTGGGAAGGCCAACGATAGCCCTTCCCAATACTGCCAGAAGATAACATCTTTTCAAAACTCCCTAAAATCACCTAGGGGGAATGAATAGAATTTCCTAAATCACCTAGGGACAAATTTGACATCAAATAGAGGGTGAAAGACTAATGGATTTGGCTTGGGGTTCCTGGGAATGATAAAACATGAAAATTTGACATCTGGGTATAGTTGTCGTGCTCGGAAATTGTCAATTTCCCTGTTGCACATTTTCACGACAACAGTTGGCTCTAGCTTGGGGACATGGGGACATGACATGGAATGAGTGCAAGTGAAGACATGACATGGGAATCCAGAATCTCAATTTTAGACCATATAATTTGTTGACCAGTGCCTTATCCATTGGGCCCTATGGAGTCATGCACAACTTCTAGAAAGGAAGATTAGAAGAAGGAAAAACACACACACACAAAATGACAGAAAGGAAACACACAACACACAACAGAAGGGAAACACACACAATGGAAAGGGAAAAACACCTATCAATCACCTATGGTACAAAGTGAGGGACAACCCACTTTCACTAAAGTACTTTTTATTTCTCAAAAGTTACCCCTGAAGAGGCAACACCGAATGATGATGTTCTACGAAGCCGTTGATGGGTTCCAGAAAGTATCCTCCTCCTAATTTTTATGAAAGCTAGGTGCTTTCACAATTTATCTGTGTACTTGGTAGGAGTGAGTCCATGTGATCTTCTTGATGCTCAGGTCCTTGCTTGGAAATTCCACTACCTTCATGCTCTTTGAAATTGGTTTCATCATGCCAGTTGCCTTCCATGTTTATAAATATAGCTGATTCTCCATAGAGCATCTCATCACTGCCCCAATGCTGATTTTCATTCCAATTCCTTGAATCTTCTGAGTTAATTTCTTTCCCGGGTCTATGCTCATTGACATCTTCTTCATGAGAAACATTTGAATCATCCCTTATCTTTATTCCCCTGTGAGGCATTTGAGTCCTGATGGGAGGATCAGAGGAAAACTCATACTTGTCTTGCATGTCCATGGCATGAGTGAAGAGATCAAGAATCAGCTTGGGATCTTCTACAAATTCTACTACATCAAAAATTTCTTTCACATGGAGTTATGCTTCATTGTTTCCTGTAACTCATCTTTGTACACATTTGAGGAATGCAACTCAAGGAAACTATCTGGAGGGATTACCCCATCATCTTGGGAATCACTGCACTCTATCGATCCTTCATCAAAAAGAGCTTCATCTTCAGAGGCTTGAGACTCCTTGCTTGATTTCTTCATCATGGAAAGAATCTTCATCCTCAAAAGGGAAAGAAAATATCTCCATTTCATTATTGCATCCATCAACCATTAGCTCCAGAGTACCATCATATTTTTCAATATGGCCAACCTTCACATTGGTTAAGGCTTCCAAATTAGCTTCACGCTTGTCTTGCAGATTTGTGGCTTGCATCAAGAGCTCGAGACTGATCTCAGGGTCTTCTGTTTCTTCCATGGCTCTTAGCAGTTCTTGTATAGATAGTTCTTTCCCATTTCTCAAGGGCTCATTGTAGACTAGCTTGGTCTCTTCCTGGGTGACATGATCAAGGGAGTCCTCATCTTCAAATGGGAATGAGAAAATTTCTTCATCATAAAAGCATATAAGTTGATTTTTTCTTTTGAAAATCTTCAAGAACCATATCCTCTTCTTCATGGTTTGCATCATCCAACAATTGGGGCTGCCCTCTTGTAACTTGAATCTCCTCAATGCTTCTTCAAAATCCAAATCTCTCTGGGAAGGCATGTCTGGCCTATCAAAATGGGGATATCCTCTCCCTCCTCTGTTGTCACCAAGTGATTCATCCACCTGGTATTTTGGTACAAAATGTTAGCTTTATGGGCTTCCGGAATTTTGCATAGTGTACCTCATCTTCTTTCTCGGGAAGTAATTTCTCCATGTCTCCCTTCACTGGTATGGTTGCAGATGACCAATTCATCTAAATTTTACCTCCCAAGTCTCGGCAGAAACTTCTACTCAACAACATTTCCGAATGAGGCTGGGACATCGGCTACCAAAATCATCGCTGAAATTTTCTTTCTGGAAATTTGGTGAGAGACACTTGTGCATCTTTGACCTTCCCTACAAGTGGGACCTTTTTTGACTCCAAAGAGTAACAAGAGCCACTAGGTGGAGCCATGGTGAGTTTGAGAGCTTTAGTGACCTTCAAAGGCATCACGTTATCTGAGGCACCAAAATCTATTATGTAATTACTCAAGTACATATTCTCCAACAAGCAGGGAGACGTAGAAAGGTTCAACTTTATCAATCTTTGATGCACTCAGAGAAAGCATGTTTTGTGAGGGAGGTGTAGGTGAGATTGGCAGCATGCCTTTGGAACTAGAAGTTACAGCATTGGGTGTTAGACTACCACTCTTGATATATCGGACAAACCTCTCAAATTGTTCAGGATGAGTCCACAAATATTTAGTTTCAGTAATCTGCACTTTGGCTTTGTTTGCATATTCTATGAAGTCAAAGGGAGCAGATGTGGACAAAGGGGGTGAAGGGAGTGCTTTTGGATTTAGGATAGGTTTGGAAGCAAGAGTAGATTTTTGGGGAATGGAGGGTATTTTGAAAGGTACACTAGAAGCTTTCAAGGTATTAGATTTTATAGGAGCAGATTTAGATTTAGGCTTGGAAGAGACATCAGAAGACTTACTTGGGATTACGGGAGTCTTCTTACTTGCTACGGGATCAGGATCCAACAATGCAGACTTCATGGAGGATGGAAGTGGAGATCCTCGACTGATTATTTTATTTTTTGAGTCACCACAGGAGGATCATACACCTTCTTTTCTTTTGCAGTAGTGGAGGGAGATGCTCTTTTCTCAGACTGAGAATGAGTGAATACCGCGCATGAGAAACTAGGTGCATCTTCTTCATCTTCTTCATAACCTCCAGAATACTCACAAAATCTGATTTGTGTATCATTCTCAAACTCATCACTTTCTAGGAAATCACCACCTTCACTTTCTTGTTCAAACTCTTCTTCACTTTCTTGAAATCTGCAATTTACATTCATGGGTGGGGCCTCCAAGGCAAGTCTTTGGGGTGCTCCTACAATCTGATTTTTGTTGCTTCTTTGAGAAGAAACTCATTCAAATAATTCCCTCTTCAAAGAGGCCATCTCATTCACCAATTTTTGCAGCGATGGATTAGTTCTCTCATCTTTAGGATGTTGGGCCTTGCCCTTTGATGGATTCTTGATCTTTCCAGAGAGGATGAGATCGTCATCCAATTCAATGGCCCTCCTTTGTGCTTCTACAATGTTCCTTGGTTGAAACTCTTCGTAGGAGAAATCCTACCTCCGGTGATTGAGCATTTATGAAGAATCTTTTGATATTGTTTTGAGAGGGTGAATCTTCGGTATCCTATGAAGCAACCATTCAAAATGAGCCATGAAGTCTCTCATCGTTTCACTTTCTCCTTTCCTCATTTGAGCCAACTACACCAAGAGGTCTTGACAATCTTTAGTTGATTTAAATCTTTCCTCGAAGGTAGCCTTGATGTCATCCCAACCAGTGATGGATCGGGAAGGTAGGAGGTAGAACCATTCTGCTGCTTTTTCTTGGAGGGACTCCATGAACAATCTTATAAACAACATCTTCATGTTGGACACCAAGAATTCCACATGATGTTGTGAAAGCAGCAATGTGTTCTTCAAGATGTTGTGAGTTGTCACCTTTGAACTTTGGAAAGTTCTTGTGGGAACCCATTGGTAGATCGTGAAGAGGGGGTTCAAGAGCAAGTGGGCATGTATTCCTTCCCCATGGAACAATGGGTTGAGGTCTTTCTTCTTCATCCGCCATCGTTTCTTCTTCTTCTATTTCAGCTCTTGCTTCTTCAAATTCTTCTTCTTCGTGAACTCGATGTTCAATGATGGTTGAAAAATTGGAGAATTTGAAGGAGTTTGGATAGGATTGCCAGGAGAACTACTCAAAGTGCCAGATGGAGAGGAGGCTTGAGAGAAGAAGTATGGATTATCTCTAATTCATTCTTGCTGATTTTTCAAAGCTTCAAAATTGGAATCAGCAACACCTCTCGACCTGCTCAACCTGGTGTATCTTCTTTCAGCCAGCTTTTGAAAACTTCTGTAGTTGGAACATGAAAGGGCACTGTGGAATGTGAAAAGTCATGTGCAGAAATCAGCAGTGTATCTTTGGCAATGGACTTTCATGAACTCTTTTTTTTATTTTTTCAATATTTGATTTTTTTTTTTTGAATTTTTGGGACCTTGTGGTCGTATATTGGGTGTAGATGCTATGCTGCTAAATCTGCCCCACGGTGGGGTGCCAAAAAACTATTGGTGAGAAAATTTGTTGGGTGGAAAACTTGTGGATTTCTTGCCAATGCTCTGGGAATCTAAGTCCCTCTACTTAACCGGTGTAGCTTCCATATGTGCATGCATGTGAAAGGTGGATTTCTGTGGTGGCCTTTCGACCGAGGATCCAACAGGGGCACTCCACTGACCTGTGGAAAAGCTAGCAATCTCTTGCTAGGGAAGTCTTCATCTATAGAGGGAAAGGGGAGTGAGAAAAGAGGTAAGAGAACTAATGTTGTAGGTAGAATCAGATTTACACACACACTAGTTAGAAACTTCAACACATGCATTCATGAGAAGAAACAACCCTAAATAACAACAAGACCAAATAGAATTTGATGAACACAAAGTATCATGAAACCCCTTAGTCAAAGAAAGCTAGAAACTCCTTCTTCTTGTATTGATTGCTTAGACAAAAGTTGTACATAGTGGAGAAATGGAAGAAATTGAGAAGGGGGAATAGAAGAAAATGGCTATCTCCTTTGTTCTCTCAAGGTACAATATACTCTTGAGTTTACAAGATCAATCACCAACCCTTTGCAATGGGAATGGCGTTACAATTTATAGAATGAGAGGTGACTTATCATCTTCCTCATGACCCTCCATATGCCTTAATATGACTTAAGATTGTTCATATTCCACTTTAAATATTTAAGTCCCTTTTATAAAAGCAAGGTGACTTAATTTACATTATGTTTCTAAAGTCACTTTTAAGTGACTTAAAGGCATATCAAAAAGTGCAAACCCCAACGAAGAATTAGAACATTTGAAAGTGAGAGAAAGTTGGGGGAAGAGAGAGAGAGAGAGAGAGAGAGAGAGAGAGAGAGAGAAAAAGAGTAGATGTCACCCGATGAAGTCCGTTGATCCTCGTTGATGGAAAGCTCCAAATGTAGTGAAACTCTGAATCTTTGAACTCCTTGCACACTGTGAAACTCCTCCAAATTAGCTCCCGAATGCTCACCCAATTGAATGAACTAAGGTGGATCTTGAATTCCCTATGAAAAATGGCTAGGATGCTCCCGAACAATGATGTCCCCCTGAATGATTAGCCTTGTACATCCCATTGTGCCAAAACTTCTCTTTGAGTGTAACTTACTATTTTTAGTAAGTGTGAAAAAAGTAACTCCCTCGATCCTTAGCTGAGTGTTGTGACCTTGATTCCCCTTTCTCCCTGTGTTCCTCACTTCTTTGGATCAAATTTCTATTTTTAGTAGGTGTTCGAGGGCCCACTTACTATTTTTAGTAAGTGCCAAAAATTTCCATTCTGGTGAATTCTCAGCTATAGTGCACCTCCGATATCTTCATCTCCTTCGCAGGTTCTTTTGTTAATGACTTTCCCAAAATAGTAGTTCCTATGTAGTAGACCTACTATTTTTAGAAAGTTGGCCTCCTCTGGGAGTCGGATTGATGTGGAATGAAGTTTTTGATATGGGTTTTTTCCCAATATCATCCCTTTGAAATTTTGGGCCCGCCCGCTTAATAATCCAGGAGATTTTAAAGTTTTAATTTTCAGACTGGCAATGCTTTTGGGTATGGCAAGCCATTAATGGACCTCAAAATTGTAGGTCTGGTTTTCTCCTCCATTTGTGAAGAAAATTATATTTTTGATGTGGGTTTTTTCTTCTGGTGCTTCACGTGCAATCTTACTTCGATCCAGCAACCGGTTTGATGGGAAATCCCACTTCTTTCTTCGTTGAGCCGGAAAGGAGATTTCTTCATTGTGGATGCTCTGTCACACATGGGGGGAATTTGAAGGTGTCTTCTTGATGGCCTTGGGTAGAGGAATGAGCAGAAAAATATATCTTGTTGTTTCATGCATCTGTTTGGGAGATTTCTTCAACTTCTCATTTCATGGCTATGGAGTTTTCTCCGTTTTCTCCTTTTGTGCTCGTGCTTCTCCTTCTGTGTTTGATGAGGATTCCTTCTGAGATGCACACATCACTATGGGGAATGTGTTTCAGTTCTTGGGTTGATCAGGTCTGAGCATTTTCAATGGTGGAGTGATGGAAGAATGTTGCAGAGGAAGTATGGAGGAATGAAGTGCACATATAACTGTTAGAAGTTAGAAGCGGGAAAAAGTGGCACTTGGAAAAATTTCAAAAAGATATGCATAGGTAGGGCTTGGGAACATTTTTCCATGCTTGATGTCCCTGACCTTAGGGATGTGAGGGACATCAATTTCCACAATGAGCAAGATGGTGACACGTGGCACTAGATCCAACGACAGGGAATGAAGGAGGAAAAAGTTGATTTAAAGCACTGAGAGTTGAAAGGAGGTCACATGGGTGTCCAAATGACTCCCTATGGGGGCTGGGAACATTTTTCAAGGTCTGATGTCCCCCACCTTAGGTGCATAAGGGACATAAAATTCCATGGTGGTCAAGAGCATGACACGTGGCGCCCGATCCGACGGCAGGGAATGCACGCTCCAAATAAGCACTGGGGGAATGCGTGAGTGTCAGAAGACTCCTATGGGGGAAATTTTTCAAGGCTGATGTCCCCACCTCAGGTTCATAAGGGACATAAATTTCCACGGTGGTCAAGAGAATGACACGATGGTGTGTGTCAAGAAGCTCCCCATGCGATGGGGTGATGGGAATGGGCATTTTTCAAGGTTTGATGTCCCCCACCTCAGGTTCATAAGGGACATCAGTTTCCATGGTGGTCTTGGAGCTGACACGTGGCGCCCGATCCAACGGCAAGGAAGGCATGCTCCAAATAAGCACCTGGGGCTGAATCTGTCAAGTCTGGAGGTCATATGAGGGTCCCAGAGGTCACATGAGGGCTGGGTGAATTTTCCAAGGGCTGATGTACCTGACCTAGGGATTTGGGGGCATGAAATCCCGCCAGGCTCTGGTGTTGACACGTGTCCTCTCGAAAAAATGACTAAGTCCTGAACTGCCTTTGAGAGGGTAACTTGGAATGAAGATAACTTGAGCTCCCGGTGGAATTTATTGGTGAAATTTTATATGATCCTAACTGGAAATGGAATTTTAATCCAATTATGTGGGTCTCATGTCTTAATTCGACCATATGATCCCTAAAAAATCAGATTTTGATCTGGGACTCCACTTGTGCTCGAAAAACTACCTTCCAATCATATGCGCCAAGGTGTTGTGAAAAATATTATTTCACCATCATGTAGGTCTTGGAATCCTCTTTTCCAAATATGTTTTTTTTACTTCCAAATCCATCGGAGCTCCTGGAATCTTCTTCTGAATCCCAGCAGTTGTTTTAGGCCTGTGTACCGCCTAGGCTTGAGAACCTTGTTTTTCTCTCAAACTGCTCCAAGTATTTCAAAACTTCCCAAAGCCTTCCAAAATAATTTCCATGATGTTCTAATGTATTCAATTCATGTCCATGTTTAATTTGGCCTGTAGTTGAGTTGAGCTCGTGTTTCTTCAACGGGTAGCTCATGAAAGCAATGGGGCTTCCAAACGTTCATCATTTTTCTCGAACTAGGACAATAGAGATAGTGTGTCTCAAGCATAACAAGTACATGATGAATTCTTTGTTAAAATCTAGAGATACAAGAGTTGGAGCTTTAGCAATAGCTCTCTTGATCTCTTCAAATGTCATTTTCCTTCATGGCTCCATTTGAAACTCGTTTAAGACTTCATCATAAAGGTGATGTGTTCTGGTCGATTCGAGAAAACTCGGGGACAAAGCGGCGAAGAAAATTTACCTTTCTAAATAATGAATGCACTCCCTTCTTGCTTGTTGGCAGAGATAGTGCTTGAATAGCTCTTACTCTTTCAAAGTGTCAATGTGTGCTCCATGTTTATTCATGATGTACCCCAACAACTTTCCTTCGGTGACCCCAAAAATTCATTTCTTAGGATTCAAAGATATACTGTGTTTTCTACATCTTACAAGAACCTACTCCAAATGACATATGTGTTCTTCCCTTTTCTTTGAAAATACCGTGAGATCATCCAGATATATAAAAATGCAATGTTTCAATCTTTGAAGGACAAGTCCATTACTCTTTGGAATGTGGCTCCCGCATTGATTAGGCTAAAAGGCATTCTACAAGAAGCAAAAGTTCCCCATGGAGTTGTGAATGTTATTTCACAACAGTCTTCCTCTACCACTTTTATTTGGTTATACCTGAGAAACCATCAAGAAGAGAGAGCATCTCAGATCCAGTGACTGCTTGCAATATGTGATCCATGATTTGCAAAGGATAGTTGTCTTTAAGTGAAGCTTTATTTAAATTTCTGAAATCAACACATATATCCTTATCTCCACATTCTTCTTTCCTTTCTAGTTCTTGTTCTTCTCTCTTGAGATCGTCAAAATTAGGATCAACAAATCCTCCTCATCTCAACCGCCAAGTATACCTCCTGTCGCCTAACTTGAAGGCTTATGGTCTCCTCTAAGGTTCCAAAATTTATCTTTTCTCCTCCAACTCATGAGCAAGTTCTTCTTCTTGGTCCAAGATCCTTGAAGCAATATAGTAATGGTTTACACTTTGCCTATTATGCTAAATAGCCTCCCTTAGGTCTGAAGTAATATCCTCTTGAATATGAAAATCAAGGTAGGTCTCTCAATAAGAGGTTTTTCTTGAATGACCATGACTTGTATCCATGTGGATCACAATAAATCTCATAATTTTCAATAAGGTCTAATGGTATTATATGACCTTGTGGTCATTTCTACGGTGCAGATGCTACACAATCTACCCCACGGCGGGCACCAAAATTGTTGTCTTGGAAATTTGTCTTGGGGGACAAATTGGTGGTTTCCAAAGCAGCACTATTAGAATCTAAGTCCCTCTAATTATAACGGTCCAGCTATCGTATTATGCGTTAAATTGGTGGATTCAATCATGGTTTTTCAACTAGAGATCCATAGGGGCACTCCATTGACCCCGTGACGCCGCATGAAAATGACGATGTTCTAGGAACTTGCTTCCACTAAACACATAACCGAAACTACGACTAAATTTTTTTTTGCATTTCAAGGTAATATGTTGATCAACTACTAAGGAATAAACATCGAAAACAAATTCTATATTGCCTCACACCTAATTGTTGTGGTATTTTTTTTTATTAATGTTTATTATTCACTAATTCTTTATAGCGTAATTTTAAAATTATTTTACTTCATTTCCATGATTCATGTCATGCATTCATTAGAGAAAAGTTTGTTAAACGTCTTTATAGTGTCATATCTTATGATTCATCATATTACAATTGTTCTATATTCTTATATGATGGCCCGTTTACAAATAAATTCTTTCAAGATAATGTATTTGTATGCACTTGACAGACATCAATAGTTTTATATTTTACATTTGAGGTATTATATTTAATCTTTATTTTGAATACATAAATACTATATATATATTTATAATCTCAAAATGAGATATATATACCACTCATTATATGCACAAGCATAGAGTTTAATATTTTATCGTATAAATCATGTTAAGTGTATTAAAAATGTGAAAATATTTTTAATATTGTAAACATTCAAGTTTACTTTCTTTAATGTGGATTATTCATATTTGGAATTTAGCAAAGATGTCAGGAGTTTTATCAGTGGTATAACATTCCAAACTATGTTTGAATTTATGGTTGGGGGTGGGTGGCTCCTGCCATAGCATTAAAAACTCCATTCCCTTACGTCTTTGGAGTCTCCTTGCTGGGCGCACCTCCATTTATTCCACTTTAGATTTGCAAATCTTGTACCTTTTGTGGTCGGCCTGCTACTTTACCCTGCCCGGCCGCGTGGGTTAAGATGTGGTGGTTATAGATGAAGCTACAGCTAGTGAGCAGGCGTGTTACCTCCACTTTCATTGGGTGCTGTGAGGTGTGTTCTTGGTGGGGATCCACAGCCACGGCCTGCACAGAAAGACAGCCAGGCAGTAGGCAGTCGGAGCATAGGAGAAGCCTTTGGGGTGCTTCCAACAAGCAGGTTGTCCAACCATGTTGTTATCTCTTTCAGTATCGAATGCATCCTCAAATTCGGGATTCGCCTTCAAGATATTTTTATCAAAATCGATTAAGGGATAGTGAGAGTGTTACGAGGAGACCTGATGAAATTTATTACAAAGATCTTCTATTGAGACCTTACCGTTTTACGGTGTAGCTCGTGGAAGAGAAATCTCATAGAGGTGGATCTGTTTCATATCAGAATATTCATGGAGCACAATTTTCTTTGCAATTATATGAACATTTCGTAGACCTTGGGAAGCACATAAATTACTTATACATACGTAGGTTTATTGCATATATAATTAATATTATTTCTTGGCTACAGTTTATATTAGTATACTTTTGTTAATATAAAAGAAATATTAATAGTATATTAATATTAATATAATTTAATAATAATAAATCCATTAATTTTAATATTACTTTAATATGAATAATATTTAAAATATTAGTATCCTTATTAAGCATTAAGGACATATGGGTAATGAACTTAATAAGTTTAGAGCTTTTGCATTAAAATTTCTTTCTACACAATTTAATAGGCATTGTATGGGATTTCAAATAGATTTGATTTCATTTCCCTTAATAATTTGCAAATAGATTTACAATAAATTCTTAAATGAGGAAAAACATAATAGAGCTAGAACTTAAATTACTTCATTGGCATATTGAAAACTATTTAAAACTTAAGTCTTTCCATCAACAATACAAGAAGAGAAAATGCACTAATATTCCAACTTTTCCAATACATCTCTTTTAAGTAACAAAATGAAATTTAATATATATTTTTTTTGTAAATTTCCCAACATTCCACAAGAGAGTTTCAACAATATTTCCAATAAGTTTTAGAGTAAGAACTACTAACATTTCAACAAGATCAATACACTCATATGAGGTTCCAAGCCAAGTTAAAGGAGAATAAATTGTCTTTCCTTCAACTTTCAATTCCATCCACATTACAACCTTACTAATGAAGATCAATACAAATTTCCTTCAAAATCTTGTTACAACATTTTCCACTTAATGTGGGAACAAATTTACAATAATGGAAGCTAAAATACAAAGCAATATTACACTTTCTTCCACTCTAGGTGGGTAAAAATACAAGGTAGTTTCACATTGTCATCAACAAGGCTCCAATGCTACAAACATCAACAAGGTAGCTCCTCCAATAGTTTGCTTGATTCACAACAAAATAAGGGGAGAGGCAACGCTCTCCTCCCAACCAAGATACCCAATGGAGAAGAGAAGCCATCCTCTCCATTGGCCCCCGAGCCCCAACCACATTACAATGGGAGAAAATCCAACTCATGGCAACTACTAGCTTCCACATAACTTAACATAAAATTTCACATTCATTCCATAATCCTTCAAAAAAAAAATCAACAACTCAACAAGAGGGAAACCATCAAAACAACAAAGTCACAAGGCTTATCAAGAAAGCCATAAGAGTAAGACCTATGGGGAGGCCACTTATGCCTCCCAATGGGAATGGGTGCCACCTAAAAGCCTCCAATGCAAAACACAATACCCCTAACAACTCTTATGCCTCCCTCAAGTACCCCTTATCCCTCCATCCACTCTTATGCCTCCCTCAACTCTTATGGCTCCCCCAAAGTAAGAACAAAGAAAATGCAAGCATTTCTCATACTAGGTGGGCACCCAACCCAAACTCCCTCCTCAAGAAAATGATCTCTTATGCCTCCCTCAAATAAACTCCCCATAGTCTCCTCCCACTCCCAACTTAGGCATTCTACCCATTCCCAACAAGCATTTCAAACAACAACATTCAACACAACATATATACACATACATATAACAAAAAAAAAAAACATAATACAAACAAAGGTGAAGCTCCTACCTTTCCATGGTAGAGCTTGTTCCAAGTATGAAGTCTCAAATCCCTCCAAAGATCAAGCAAGCATCCACAAGCTCCAACAAAATTCCCACAAGTATCAACAAGCTCCAAAAATCCACAAACTCCTTCAAAATCCTCTCCTCTCCAAAATACAAGAGACTAAAAATGAAACCTCCAACCCCCAAAACAAACAAAAGGATCAAATAAATAGAGAAAAGAGAGGGAGGGATGATGTGGCTCCAAGTAGGATGCCACCTCCTTTTCCCTCCACTCCACATCACTTGGTCAACCTCATATTCCAATGCACCATTAATGAGTGGTTGAAAGAAAGGCAAGCACCTTACACACTCCATCTAAGCCCACTCCCCAAAGGACAAAATTAAATTTTTGAAAGAAAGTGCAATTAATATTTTACCCTTTTTATCCCCCCAAAACACCTAAAAGACCCTAAATTTGGCCTTCCAACCCATAGGTAGGGTTGGCATGGGGTTTTAAGAGGTGTGGGACAAGTTTGACTTGTCCCACAAGCTTTCAAATTTGGCCTCTAAGGCCAAATTCGAGTTTCCCATGTGGGGTAGAGTGTGCTACACTCAAAACTCAAACACACATCATTCCACACAAAATCCAAAGTAAATCAAGCCTAATAAATGAACTCTCTTTTTGGTCATATCTTTTAATTAGTTTAGGACAAATTCAAATTAGCTTAATTAAGACACTACAACCCATGACTAATAAAGGGGTAAACACCAATCCAAAGAATATGAATAATAACACAAGTAAAATTTCACTTACTAAGAGAAACACATACTAACATAATAGAAAGGGAAAATTAAAACAAAACAACACATGACCCCTAGGTCACAATTTTCCCCTAACCAAATAATTCTAACACACACACAATTACTTGTTGCCATGGTGACCTTAGTTGGATTCTTCTCGAATTCCGATGTGGTTGGTCTCCACTCCCCAATATTGTTGTGAATATAATATACCTGCAGAACAGAGAATACCTCCTTCGGCCTGTTGGCCGCATTAAAACATTCATGCCAAATATACAATATAATCTAAAATAAACGACACATGATTTACTATCATCTATGCAAATACGATATCACTTACACTTTCTAGCACATTTCTATTCCACATTTCATTTATGTCAAAACGATCATCACATTAATCCAATTATCAAGTTCTACTCAATATGATTAAATATATCACATGTCATAATTAAAGATAAATAACCATGTCAAAAGTATACAAATATCATCATCAAATGTCCACCAATAGACCATATGCATCATATAAAGATCAAATCAATAATAATTCAGTGTCTATGATATCTACTAGCATGCTAAATCAAGAAGCCATAATAAATCCATAAGTGAAGTAATCAGTCTCGAAAACAACAAAACAAAAATGGTGTCGAAGGGAAGTGGGCACTACATCCCCCTCCCCTTAGACTCGACTTCCTCCTGGAAGTCACTGGAAAAGGTGTGGAAACTATCCTCGTAGCAAAGTAGCATCCTCCCAAGTAGCTGCAGTCTCATCATATCTGTCCCATTGGACCCGAACCTGATCAATCTCTCTACCGCGAAGGCCCAGGGTCCTGCGCTCTATAATGCGTATGGGCTCCACCATCACCTGCCCCTGATCCTGCACCTGCAATGCGGTCCAATCTAGCACGTGAGAAGGATCAGAAATATATCTCCTAAGCACAAAAACGTGAAACACATCATGGACGCGAGATAAGCTAGGTGGCAATGCTAGACGATAGGCCAAGGGACCGAGGTGCTCCAAGATCTCAAAGGGACCCACAAACCTAGGAGCAAGCTTAGAACCTTTTCCGTAATGGATAGGGCTCTTATGCGGTCTGACACGAAGAAACACCTTCGTGCCCACCTCAAAACTGTGATTTGTCCTATGCTGGTCTGCATACTTTTTTTGTCTATCCTGCGCCTCCTGCAATCTCTGTCTGATCAAGGTAACCTGCTGCTCCATGTCCTGTAATAATGCTGGCCCAAGGGAAACCCTGTCCTCAATCCTATCCCAACTAAGAGGTGTCCTGCACTCTCTACCATATAATGCCTGAAAAGGAGCCATGCCTATAGAACTCTGGAAACTATTATTATAGGCAAACTCCACCAAATATAGATACTCCTCCCATCTCGACTGATGATCCATCACGTACATCCTGAGCATATCCTCCAAAATCTGATTCACCCTCTCTGTCTGTCCATCTGTCTCAGGGTGATAAGCTGTGCTGAAATTAATCCTCGTCCCGAGAACATACTGCATGGTGGTCCAGAAATGGGAAGTGTACAAAGGATCGCGGTCGCAAATGATCTTCCGTGGAATCCCATGTAATCTGACAATCTCATCAAGGTATACTCGTGCCACAACACTGGCTGTATAGGTGGTCTTCACCGGAGAAAAATGAGCTACCTTCATCAATTTATCCACCGTGACCATGATGGCGTCGTGATGGTATCTCGACGTAGGTAACCCAACGATGAAGTCCATGGAAATGGTGTCCCACTTCCACTCCGGTATGGCGTGAGGATAAAGAAGGCCAGCCGGATGCTGATGCTCGGCCTTCACCCTCTGGCACTCTAAACAACGGACACAAACAAAGGCCACGTCTCTCCGAAGTCCTCTCCAAAAATACAACTGTCTCAAGGTGGCGTGCATCTTCTTCACCCCGGGATGGGCTGAATAAGGTGCACGATGAGCCTCTAACAAAATGTCTTGTCTCAAGCCTCCATCTCTAGGAACATATATCCGACCTCTGTGTCTGAGAAGACCATCTTCCTCTAATGAAAATCCATCAAATCTCCCTCAAGGGGTCTCTGAGACTCAATCTCGCTCCGCTGCAAGGTAGAAACTATCCCGAGGAAGGCTGCCTGCAAGATCCTACTCCGCAAATCTGTGCCCACTGAGGTGGCCATAGCCACATGTCTCCGCCTACTCAAGGCATCTGCAACCACATTCTCCTTCCCTTTCACATGCTCTATCTCCATGTCATACTCACAGAGTAACTCCATCCACGCCGCCCGACGAGCGTTGAGATTGGGCTGCGTGAAGAGGTGGCGAAGACTCAAGTGATCAGTCCTGAGTGTAAATCTCGGCCAAGAAGAAAATGTCTCCACCGCACTAAGGCATGTACCACTGCTGCAAGCTCAAGGTCATGGGTCGGATAATTGAGCTCATAATCTTTGAGTTTGCGAGACTCAAAGGCAACTACTCTACCCTCCTGCATTAACACACCTCCAAGTCCTGCCAAGGAAGCATCTGTGCAAACGTAGAACTCACCCTGAGGATCTGGCACTGCAAGAATAGGTGCTCTCGTGAGGCATTCCTTCAGTGTACTGAAGGCCTGCTCACATCTATCTGACCATAAAAACTTCTTCCCTTTCCGCTGAAGGGAAGTGATGGGGTGCGCAATCCGAGAAAAATCCTGAACAAACCTCCTGTAATACCCTGCTAGACCCATGAAGCTACGCACCTCGGTCACACTAGTGGGTGCTGGCCAGTCCATGATGGCTCGAATCTTGGAAGGATCGACTGCGATACCTTCCCCAGAAATGATGTGGCCCAAATACTGCACCTCAGGCTGAAAGAACGCACACTTCTCCAAGTTCCCGTAAAGGTGTTGTTCGCGAAGACACTGAAGAACCTGGCGAAGGTGCTCCTCGTGCTCCTCACGTGTGCGTGAGTAAACTAGAATGTCATCAAGGAATATGAGCACGAAGCGATCAAGGAATGTCCTGAATACCCCATTCATCAAACTCATAAACACTGCGGGGGCATTCGTCAAACCGAAAGGTACCACTGTGAACTCGTAGTGGCCATATCTCATACGGAATGCGGTCTTGTGAATATCCATCTCCGCAATCCTGAGCTGATGGTACCCTGACTTAAGATCTATCTTAGAGAAAACTGTAGCCCCCTTCATCTGATCAAATAAATCATCAATGCGTGGAAGGGGGTAACGATTCTTGATCGTTACTTTATTCAGCTGACGGTAGTCAATACACAACCGAAGAGATCCATCCTTCTTCTTCACGAAGATCACTGGTGCACCCCAAGGGGATACACTAGGATGGATTAGGCCTTTCTCCAGAAGGCCCTCAAGCTGCAACTTGAGCTCACATAACTCAGGAGTAGTCATCCGATAGGGTGCTCGTGAGATAGGCTCTGCGCCGGAACTAGATCTATATGGAAATCTATCTCACGTGGGGGAGGTAACCCCGGTAGCTCCCCTGGGAACACATCAGCAAACTCTGATAAGATGGGATGGTCATCGAGGGAAGGTCCTCTTGACTCATCCTCTGATCTGTCACTGACCGTAATAGCAAACAACTGACAACCCCGTCGCGCACACCGCTTAAGCTGCATAGCGGAGATGGTGCGAATGGATACGGCCCTCCTAACTCCTGATATCACTGACTCTACTCCAAGATCATCTATGCAAGCAATAGTCTTATGGTAACAATCCACTCTAGCTCTGTGAGCGGACAACCAATCCATGCCTAAAATGATGCCATAAGATCCTAATGGAAGGATCCGAAGATCAGAAGTAGTGGTGAAGGGTCCCAAATCCACTACACACTCCTTAACTAAGGAGTCTATAGAAATTTTGGCTCCAGAAGCCATCTCAACGTCCCAACTACGGCCCTGCCTAACTGCCACCAGCCTACAACGCTCTACTAAGGATGGTGCAATAAAAGAATCAGAAGAACCAGAATCAAATAATATAGAGGTGGAAATACCACCAATACTACCTGTCATCTCAATCACAGTACTCTGGTGCTCAGCCTGGCGGTTCTCGACCGCTGCGTAGATCCGATGACTCCGTGCCATATCTCCAACAGTAGGCTCTGAGCTCTGCGTCTTACCCTTGTTAGGGTTCTGTGGGCAATCTCTCCAATGATGTCCCACAACACCACAACCATAACAATTGCCCTGGTCCTCTCCAGTGGGAAGCAGCTCCAGCTGGTACTCTAGATGTCTGAGCTATAGATCCTGACGATCCGGCTATGGACTGCTGAGGTCTCTGCTGACGAGCTCCTGCTGACTGAGCTCTCGGCACACCTGTGTCCTGATGGGACCCCTAGGAGGAGGCCCCATACTACGTCCTCTCTGCGCATCAAATCTCTGAGGAGGTCGGTAAGGTGGGCGGGTCTGCTGCTGCTACTGCTGTGTGGTGGCCTGAATGAAGCTTGCCCTGAACTTTGTCCACCCCGTGGAGGAGGAACTGACCCCTTCGACCTACCATCCTGCATCTGCTGGATACGGCTCCGAACTCTATCTCTAGCCTGTTGCGCTTCTTCCCCGTGTCTCCTCTGCAATATAGGCCTTCTCCACGGCCTCTGCTAATGTCTGTGGGTAGTGAATGCGCACCGCGCCACCTAAATCCAAGTTTAGGCCCCGGATGAACCTGTGAATCCGTACCTGCTCATCCTGCATATAGTCGACATACTGGAGTAGGTCCAGAAATCGACTCTCATACTCAGCTACTATCATCGATGCCTGACGGAGGTCATGAAACTCGTCTATCCGCTGCTGTATAAATCTCCTGGGTAAATACCTGCTCCTGAAACGCTCCTCAAATAGCTCCCAGGTAATCATCTCGAGTCAACATGGAGCTTCTGCTCCTCGGTCCTCCACCAGACTCTGCTCCATCCCTCAGAAGATGGATCGCAACACGAGCTTTCGTGTTGCTAGTACAAGGGCAGAGCTTGAAGCATCCGCTCAAGCTCACCAACCAGGCCTCTGCCTGAAAACCACCTGTATCACCCGAATAGTGAGATGGTCGTAGCTTCAGGATCTCCCTGATATGGTCTGCAGCTGACGTATGATGAATCCTAGGTCTATCTGAATGCTCCTCCCTCTGTCTAGGGCTCCGAGACCTGTCCCTATGTCCTGAGATCCTGTCCCCATGTCCTCTCTGTGGTGACTCTGCCCTAGCCGACTCCGCATGGAAGTTCTCTACCCTGTGCTCCTCGCTGTGTCGAGGGGATACCTGGGCATCTACTGATGGCTCCAAACTATGTCTTGCAAATCGTCCTCCCAAGGGCTCTCCGCGTATAGCGGCATTGACATCCTGGAGTGTCTGTAAGATCTGAGGTAGAATGGCTGCAGCCTGCTCTGGCGGTGGTATATCTAGGTCTATATGAAGAGACCCCTCGCCTAATCCGTGCCTCCTGCACAGATCAAGGCGAGAGTTAGTTCATTGTTCTAGGTCTTGTGCCAGTTTTCTAAATTTGTTGTTTCCTATAATTATCAACATTGTGGTTTTATAGATTAAAAGAATCAACTCGCACTAGGTTAAATGTTCATGTTTCATGTTTTCTACGTGTGCCCAAGGGTCCAAGCTTTGAACCCACGGCTCTGATACCAAGTGTGATGCCACCAAAAATGACGACGTTCTAAGAACTTGCTTCCACTAAACACATAACCGAAACTACGACTAATTTTTTTTTTTGTTACAATACAAGAATAATGCAGGGGTTTTCCAACCTTTACAATTCATTAATAAACATTAAAAACAAATTTATATATGCCTCAACCAGAATCCAGATGGTGTGGAAGTATTTTATTTAATGTTTATTTTCACTAATTTTTTATTAATTTAAAGATAACAAGGTTAAAATTTTAACAAATTTTCATTATTTTCATTGAGCTTTTACAGAGTTAACCTTTCTATATTAAAAAAATAATTTTTCATTATTTAATATTATTCATATTCATTTAGAAAAAGTTTGTTAATTTTTAAAATATATTCATATTATTATATATGAATTATATATTTATAATATTAATCTAATTTTAAATATTTATTTTATCATTATATAAATAAATTATTTGAAAAGGAAATTATGCATACCTGCATATTAAATATTTTTAATCAATTTATTTGAAATATATTTTTATTTACATATTAAAATTTAATAAATATAATTAATTTTTAATATATATATATATATATATATATATATTATATAATTTAAATAAAATTATATATATATACTCTAAACTCATTATTATAATTATAAGTTTAATATTTTATCGTATAAATCTATGTTAAGTGTACTAAAAATGTGAAAATATTTTTAATATTGTAAACATTCAAATTTACTTTCTTTAATGTGGATTATTCATATTTGAAATTGAAAAAAAATGTCAAGAGTTTTATCAGTGGTATAACATTCAAATTTATGTTTGAATTTATGGTTGGGGGTGGGTGGCTTTAATAGCCACCTGCCATAACATTAAAAATCCATCCCTTGCATGTGCATGGACTCTCCTTTTTGGGCCCCGCACATCTTCCATTTCATTTTCCACTTTGCAGATCTTATGCCTTTTTTGCAATTCATCTTGTACCATTTTAAATGGTCGTGGTTATTTATGATAGCTTAGCTAGATGCTAGTGAGCAACTGTGTTACTCATTTCGCTTACGGCCACGTGGGTTAAGATATGGTGGTTATAGATGAAGCTACAGGAAAGTGAAAGCAGCGTGTTACCTCCACTTTCATTGGGTGCGAGGTGTGTTCTTGGCGGGATCACTACCCACGGCTCACACAGAAAAAGAGCAGCAGAAAGGCGATCGCGCAAAGATAGGAGAAGCCTTTTTGGGGCGCTTCCAACAAGCAGGTTGTCCAACCATGTTGTTATCTGTTCAGTATCGAATGCATCCTCAAATTTGGGATTCACCTTCAAGATATTTTATCAAAATCGATTAAGGGACAGTGAGAGTGTTACGAGGAGACTGATGAAATTTATTACAAAGATCTTCTATTGAGACCTTACCTGTGTTACTATGTAGCTCGTGGAAGAGAATCTCATAGAGGTGGATCTGCTGGTTGCTTTTGTGGAAGAGAAATCTCATATAGGTGGATCTATTTTCATATCAGAATATTCATGATATAGCATCATCTTTTTTTTATATTATATTATGTATGATTTTATATGTAGGACCTTGATGAAGATTTTAATTAAATTATTATACATACGTAGGTTTATTTATATATATAATTAATATTATTTCCTTGGCTATAGTTTATATTAGTATACTTTTGTTAATATAAAAAAATATTAATAGTATATTAATATTAATATAATTTAATAATAATAAATCCATTAATTTTAATATTACTTTAATATGAATAATATTTAAAATATTAGTATCCTTATTAAGCATTAAGGACATATGGGTAATGAACTTAATAAGTTTAGAGCTTTTACATTAAAATTTCTTTCTACACAATTTAATAGGCATTGTACGGGATTTCAAATAGATTTGATTTCATTTCCCTTAATAATTTGCAAATAGATTTACAATAAATTCTTAAATGAGGAAAAACATAATAGAGCTAGAACTTAAATTACTTCATTGGCATATTGAAAACTATTTAAAACTTAAGTCTTTCCATCAACAATACAAGAAGAGAAAATGCACTAATATTCCAACTTTTCCAATACATCTCTTTTAAGTAACAAAATGAAATTAATATATATTTTTTTAAAGTAAATTTCCCAACATTCCACAAGAGAGTTTCAACAATATTTCCAATAAGTTTTAGAGTAAGAACTACTAACATTTCAACAAGATCAACACACTCATATGAGGTTCCAAGCCAAGTTAAAGGAGAATAAATAAATTGTCTTTCCTTCAACTTTCAATTCCATCCACATTACAACCTTACTAATGAAGATCAATACAACTTTCCTTCAAAATCTTGTTACAACATTTTCCACTTAATGTGGGAACAATTTACAATAATGGAAGCTAAAATACAAAGCAATATTACACTTTCTTCCACTCTAGGTGGGTAAAAATACAAGGTAGTTTCACATTGTCATCAACAAGGCTCCAATGCTACAAACATCAACAAGGTAGCTCCTCCAATAGTTTGCTTGATTCACAAAAAATAAGGGGAGAGGCAACGCTCTCCTCCCAACCAAGATACCCAATGGAGAAGAGAAGCCATCCTCTCCATTGGCCCCCGAGCCCCAACCACATTACAATGGGAGAAAATCCAACTCATGGCAACTACTAGCTTCCACATAACTTAACATAAAATTTCACATTCATTCCATAATCCTTCAAAACAAAAATCAACAACTCAACAAGAGGGAAACCATCAAAACAACAAAGTCACAAGGCTTATCAAGAAAGCCATAAGAGTAAGACCTATGGGGAGGCCACTTATGCCTCCCAATGGGAATGGGTGCCACCTAAAAGCCTCCAATGCAAAACACAATACCCCTAACAACTCTTATGCCTCCCTCAAGTACCCCTTATCCCTCCATCCACTCTTATGCCTCCCTCAACTCTTATGGCTCCCTCAAAGTAAGAACAAGAAGAAAATGCAAGCATTTCTCATACTAGGTGGGCACCCAACCCAAACTCCCTCCTCAAGAAAATGATCTCTTATGCCTCCCTCAAATAAACTCCCCATAGTCTCCTCCCACTCCCAACTTAGGCATTCTACCCATTCCCAACAAGCATTTCAAACAACAACATTCAACACAACATATATACACATACATATAACAAAAAAAAACATAATACAAACAAAGGTGAAGCTCCTACCTTTCCATGGTAGAGCTTGTTCCAAGTATGAAGTCTCAAATCCCTCCAAAGATCAAGCAAGCATCCACAAGCTCCAACAAAATTCCCACAAGTATCAACAAGCTCCAAAAATCCACAAACTCCTTCAAAATCCTCTCCTCTCCAAAATACAAGAGACTAAAAATGAAACCTCCAACCCCAAAACAAACAAAAGGATCAAATAAATAGAGAAAAGAGAGGGAGGGATGATGTGGCTCCAAGTAGGATGCCACCTCCTTTTCCCTCCACTCCACATCACTTGGTCAACCTCATATTCCAATGCACCATTAATAAGTGGTTGAAAGAAAGGCAAGCACCTTACACACTCCATCTAAGCCCACTCCCCAAAGGACAAAATTAAATTTTTGAAAGAAAGTGCAATTAATATTTTACCTTTTTATCCCCCAAAACACCTAAAAGACCCTAAATTTGGCCTTCCAACCCATAGGTAGGGTTGGCATGGGGTTTTAAGAGGTGTGGGACAAGTTTGACTTGTCCCACAAGCTTTCAAATTTGGCCTCTAAGGCCAAATTCGAGTTTCCCATGTGGGGTAGAGTGTGCTACACTCAAAACTCAAACACACATCATCCACACAAAATCCAAAGTAAATCAAGCCTAATAAATGAACTCTCTTTTGGTCATATCTTTTAATTAGTTTAGGACAAATTCAAATTAGCTTAATTAAGACACTACAACCCATGACTAATAAAGGGGTAAACACCAATCCAAAGAATATGAATAATAACACAAGTAAAATTTCACTTACTAAGAGAAACACATACTAACATAATAGAAAGGGAAAATTAAAACAAAACAACACATGACCCCTAGGTCACAATTTTCCCCTAACCAAATAATTCTAACACACACACAATTACTTGTTGCCATGGTGACCTTAGTTGGATTCTTCTCGAATTCCGATGTGGTTGGTCTCCACTCCCCAATATTGTTGTGAATATAATATACCTGCAGAATAGAGAATACCTCCTTCGGCCTGTTGGCCGCATTAAAACATTCATGCCAAATATACAATATAATCTAAAATAAACGACACATGATTTACTATCATCTATGCAAGTACGATATCACTTACACTTTCTAGCACATTTCTATTCCACATTTCATTTATGTCAAAACGATCATCACATTAATCCAATTATCAAGTTCTACTCAATATGATTAAATATATCACATGTCATAATTAAAGATAAATAACCATGTCAAAAGTATACAAATATCATCATCAAATGTCCACCAGTAGACCATATGCATCATATAAAGATCAAATCAATAACAATCCTAGTGTCTATGATATCTACTAGCATGCTAAATCAAGAAGCCATAATAAATCCATAAGCCTACATTTGAATTTGATCCATCCACATGGAAAAATATGATTCGAGCGGCCACGGGTGAGCTCCTTCGTTTCACGACTTTTTGATTTTGACAATTTTTCACTTTTATCTCCACTAGCCTAATTTGAATTTTTAGATAGGACATGTGGCATGATTTGATTGGCTATGGGGTTGTGGATCCATTTAGAACACTTTGAGCCTTTGTTGGAAAAATTTCAAAATCACAATCTCCTCGCTGGCCCACACTCCCGTTGTCGATGTGGTAGCATTCTATTAGTTGTGGGGCTCAAGCCTTGTTATTTTATCTGCTCATCTAGGCTTGCAGATCTGCCATCACCATTCACACTTGTTGCCAAAAATGTAAAGTGGCAAAGAAATCTCCCCAGCCCTGCCAGTCCACCTTGGGCAAAAATTACAACTTAAGTTCGCGAGCCATATCTTGCAAAATATAAGGTGTTAGAACAACTTATTTACCTTTTTGGAAAGGGGAAGGAATTTCCCATATGATGAAGTAGGTTACAAACATCCTTGAGCCCTTGTAAAGAACTAGAAATTAAAATACTAGTTTTGACCAATTTCAAAGGGTAACAACTCAAAATTTCAAAGTTCAAACTTTGAAAAAGAAGGAAACTTTTTTAGGGGACAACAGGATTGCATTGAATCGTTTGATGCTTTCTTTATTGAAGTTGTTCCAAGGGCACAAAATGAAAGGGTTGATTCTCTTACTATGTCAGCCTCCTTATTGACACCACATCCTTCCTTTGGAAAAGATAAAATAACCATTGAGATGGTGTTGAGACAGAGTGTATCCTATAATGCTAATCATTGGCAAGTATTTAATGATGGCAATCAAATTTTGAGCTTCTTAGAGTAAAGAAACAATTTAAATAATATATTCTTTGAATGAAGTTTCAATCCTCATAGAGAAACTGTTGTTGAAGAAGAAACTGATGGAATTGAAGAAGATGATGATGAGGGTATGATCAAACTGAAAGGCAACAAAATTCCCAAAGGCTTAGTCTCTTTGGAATATCTGTTTGACAAGCATGATAGATTCATTCAAGAGAAGGAAAATTTATCTTCTCGGTGTCCATCTTACTTTAACAAAGAAAATATTGGTACTTTTGAAGATCCAAGGATGGTAAACAATGGTAAATGTTGCTCACTTGAAGAAAAGAGAAGGTTTGTTTTTGTGTTAAAAAATTATTCTGATGTTTTAGCTTACTCCTATGAAGAAGTAAAGTCTTTTCAACCAAAGGAAATGCATCATTCCATTCCTTTGAAGCAAGGTGCTAAGCCCTTCGGAGTAGAAGAAAAGGCCCTATAACCCAAAGATTGTTGATATCAAGTAAGAAGTGACCAAGATATTGAATCCTAGAATCATTTTTTCCATTCACCACTCAACATGGGTGGAAAACATTTTGTCGGTGAGAAAGAAGAACAGGGAGATAAGGATATGTGTTGATTTTTGAAATTTAAATCAAGCTTCACTCAAAGAAAACTATACTCTTCCAATCATGTATCACATTTTGAAGCAATCACTAGATCTCGAGATGCTCTCTCGCTTGATGGATTTTGAGTGGTACAACCAAATAAAAGTGGTAGAGGAAGACCGTAGTAAAATAGCATTCACAACTCCTTGGGGCACTTTTACTTACAGCAGAATGCCTTTTGGCCTAATCAATGCGGGAGCCACATTCCAAAGAGAAATGGACTTGGCCTTAAAAGATCGAAGCATTACATTTTCATATATCGGATGATCACAAAGTATTTTCAAAGAAAATGGAACAACACATCTCTCATTTGGAGCAATTTCTTGTAAGATGTAGAAAACATGGTATATCTTTAAATCCTAAGAAATGCATTTTTGGGGTCTCCGAAGGCAAGTTACTGGGGCACATTGTGAACAAGCATGGAGCACACATTGACCCCGAAATATTAAGATCTATTCATGCACTATCTCTTCTAACTAGTAAGAAAGGATAGCATTCATTCTTTGGGAAGGTAAACTTTCTTTGTTGCTTTGTCCCTGAGTTCGCTGAACTGACAAAACATATTACCTCCATGATGAAACTGTTAGTGTAGAATCACAACACCTCTAGATGTTTCTCAAATTTCTAGTTTGATAAGTGGCATCCAATGTGATTGCACAACATTTAATTTTTTCCCCAAGTGTGGGACATGCTGAAATGGAAAATACTCTCCAGATTAAAGGTTGGTTCCTATTCCTCTATTCAGATGCATGCTTTCATTTTTTGTAGAGGATCTACTATAATTCCTATTCTAAATCTTTCCAAGGGACCAAGGTGAAGAAGAAGTGTACAAAAATAATGAAATCTAAGCTAATGGAGGTGATGCACCAAGGAATGATGAACTCCCACTCTGTTGTTAAACACAGACCATAGAAATAATGCAACTCACATGCACAAATAACTAGATTTGTAAAATAAAAAGATCAGAATGAATGCAATGGAAGTAAGAAAGGGGCTAGAAATCACCCACATGCTTATTTTATTGCTTCACAAAGCTGATACAAAGAATTACAATGGCCAAAAGGCATAAATTTGCATCTACAGATCTATGGAAGGTTTGAAAACTCCACAAACTCACTGCAGAATAGAGAGAAAGGGAGGTATAGAGGAAAAACATCCAACCCTTACAGAGAATGAATCCTGTTCATTTATAGCTGAAGCAAGAGAGAGAAAATAGAAGGGGAAGTAAATATGATCCTTGGACTCAACCACCCGCCATTAATCTCTTTCAAATCGGCCTGCAAACCATTAAATTGATCTTTCCTTTTTTTTCCTGCGTGCTAAAGAAGCAAAAATGGGAAATGGAGTAAAAATGATGTCTTTAAAGCAATCTGATCTCGCATTCAAGGTGTGAGAATACATTCTAGGGTTCTATCCCATCAAATTGATTGCATTCTCCATCTTTGGCATGCTAGAGAAGAAAACCATGGTGGCTCGAGTAAAAAATAATTTGTTCAAAGCAATCTGATCTTGCATTCAAAAGCGTGAAATTTTTTCACATTTTATCCATTAAAATCCACAAAACATGATGTTTTTATGCCTTCAATGCATAGGGGGATCAATATCTTTCCAAAAAATTTGATTTCGTCCAAATCTGATCTTGGAATTGAAAGATATGCCCTCTAAATTTTTTTAGGTGAAACAGGGCAATTTTAGGTCAAAAATCGGGTTGGCAGGCCAAAATCTAGCATTTTCCCTCTTTTTGGAATTTTGGAAACAATCCAAAAATTTCTCCATGGCCCGCAGCTCCCGGGATACATGGCACTCTCTCGATTCACTACGGGTCTAAAATGACATTTTCTCCTTCACGCTTGCAAGGGAAAATTTTCCCAAGGCCTTTCATGGGTGAAAAATTCACCATTGAGGTGGACACGTGGTGAATTCTGATTGGCTACGGAAATGTAACTCACTTCTTTTTTTGTTTTTACAATTTTGGAAAAAATCCAAAATCCTTCCACCGCTCCGCTCTCCGCCGATGAGTGGACACGTGGTGCCTTGTGATTAGTTGGCGGGGATGCGTTTCCAAATTTTCCTTGAGAAAATTTTGACCAAAAAGACCCAAAAATTGAAGTATTTCTGCCACCCACCACTCCACCTGGACACGTGGCATCATCTGATTGGTTCATGGAGGTGCGGGCTCATTTCTTGCTTTCAAATTTTTTTCCCAAAAGAGCAAAAAAATTAACATGTTTCCGACCCTCGCAAAGTGGTGCTTTGCCGCGTAGACTAGACATGTGGCACCTTTGGATTGGTCAGCGGGGATTTTATTTTATTTTTTCCTTCAATAAATTTTGGGAAAAAAGCCAAAAACTTAAAAACCCTTCCACGGCCCCTTTACTTTACTTGACACGTGGTGTCTCTCGATTAAGCTGTGGGCCTTAAAACTTTTCTTCTCCTTACGGGCATTCGTGCCAAAATTTGACTTCATAATTTTTCCCAAAAATGGCTAAGTGCCAAATTTGTCTCCGTGGGCCCATTTGTGCGTAGCTCCTTGGCCACGTGTCACCTTCTGATTCGATGTGGGGATGCCGCCAAATTTGTAACCTTAAAATTTTTCAAAAAGAAAGGGAAAAATTTCTAACTTCCTTCCAACCTTTGCCGCCCTTTTTGATGACGTGTCACTCTCTGATTGGTTGTGGAGCCTTGACCATTTTCTTTCCTCTTCCCTTCTTGGGCTCGCGGGTTAGGTTTTTACTTTAAGTGTTTTCCCAAAAAACCTAAGTGTTAAACTTGGGGAGAGCGTACTTCTTTCCTTCATTGGGTCCACGGGCCAAGAATTAAATTTTTTGCCTTTTAGCCAAAAGGGTTAAGTGGCAATTTTTTTTAGCCGCCCCTCCGATGCATTTTTAGAAACTTGTCGAGCCCGGGGCAAAATTCAAACTTTTTCACATTTTGGCAAAAATGCTTAAGTGCTATAACAACTCCCATTGCTCCGCCGATCCATGGACACGTGGCACCTCCTCATTAGATGGAGCCAAATATTTTCTCCTTCATAGGCAAAGCGTGCGGGCGGAAAATGAACTTGAGTTTTTAACCAAAAATGGCTAACTACCAAATTTACCTCCGCATCCTTGCCAATCCACAAAATCTCCATTGGTCATGGAGTCATTATTATAGCCTACAACTGATCTAAACTTTTAAAAATTCCCCTTAGACACTTGGAAACCCACTGAAAATGACATTGATTCTGACCAAATGCTAAGGGCAAAGCACTGCAAGAGGCAACACAGCTCCAAAACACTATGTACAAAATTATAAATCATACATATTCCAAGTGGAATATGCAGAGATGTGCAAATCACTTAGGAAGAAAGCAATCTAAACTATAACAAAACAATGTGCACAAGCACTTAGAGGAAATTGAAAATCTAAACTAGTATGTACAAGGGTGAAACCTTTCCTTTTCAACAACAATGTTTGAGGTAGATCCCATTCACTGGAATCTGAATTTCTTCACCTTCCAATGTAGACAATTGGAAGGCATTGCTACTTTTGCAACTTGTGACCATGTAAGGGCCACTCCAAATGGAATCAAATTTTGAATGTCTTCCTAGCTTTGCTCGGTCTGCATCCCATTTCAACACTAAATCTCCAACTTGGAAGGTCCTTGCTCTTGCCCTCTTGTCAAAGCATTTTTTGACTAAGGCTTGGTCCTTTTCTATTGCTTGAGCTGCATGCTCTCTTACTTCTTCCAACTCCATCAACTCAGCATATCTAACCTCCATTGGCTCAAACTCTAACAATTCCAGTTGCTTCATGAGTTCCAATGTTGGCAACTCAAGTGATATAGGCAAGACTGCCTCTTTCCCATAAACAAGTTTGAATGGAGAGTTACCTGTGGACCTCTTGGGAGTTATCCTATCATCCCATAGAGCTGATTTGAGCTTAGTATGCCAAGTTCTCTTATTTTCATCAAGATTCCTTCTTATAATCCTTAGTAAGTTCTTGTTTGTGGACTCATCTTAGCCATTACCTTAAGGGTAATAGTTTGATGAAGTGCTTAAATATACTCCATTCTTAACATCCCATTCAATGATCTTAGAACCTATGAATGCCAATGCATTGTCTGATATAATGGTGGATGGTAGATCAAACCTGGTTATTAACCCTTCATAAAAATATAGAATGTTGGATTCATTGGCTTCTTTGAGTGCTATTGCCTCAATCCACTTAGTAAAGTAATTTGTTCGTTGTTAGAATCCATTTGTGCCCTTGGCTAGAGTTTGGATTGATGACTCCAATGAAGTCCAATCCCCATTGCATAAATGGCTGGAAAACTGAAATTGGATTCAATGGAAGGGTTGTTAACCTCTCTTTACCAGTGAAGAATGCACATTTTTTGCACTTCTTTATCCATGCATAGCAGTCACTGAATACTTTGGGCCAATAATAACCCACCCTCATGATCTTTAGAGCTATCACCCTTGGAGAAAAATGACCTCTAGCTGATCCATCATGAAATTCTTACAACACTTTCTCAATCTGATTTGTACCAATGCATCTCAACAACACGCCATTGATATCTTTTCTGAACAGAATGCCATTAACAAGCACAAAAGGAATGGCCTGCAATCTAAAATACCTCCTCTTTACCTTGCTCATTTTTAGAGGGAAAAGGCTGGTCTGTAGGAAATGTATTATGTTCTGAGTCCAACAAAGAGCGGGTATATCAGCATTTTCTTCTTGATCAATCTGTAGAATTAAAACAACTTCTTCTTGATTGTCTTGCAGCACCAAAACAATGTCCTTTTCTTTGTTTGTTTCAATTTGTTGGCTCAAGGATAATTTCTCACACAATCCCCTTCCACTAACTAGATTGGTGACCTTTATCTCAATGTCATACTCCATGACATGAGTTATCCATCTAGCACATTTTTCATTCAAATCCTTGTTGAGAAGGAAGTCTTTGATGCCCGCATGGGATACCTGCAAATGGATTTTATTTCTTGAAACTAGATGCTTAAAATTATTCAAGCTTCTTATCACTACAATAACGTGCTTCTCAATGAAATAATACCTCATTTCATAATCTACCAAGATTTGGCCTAAGAAAGCAATTGGTTGCTCTATTTTTTCTTTGTTCTATTGTACCAAAATTGTAGAGATTGTACCACTTCTAGAAAAGGCATAAAGCACGAAGTTTTGGAGAAATCTAGGTTTATGAGGGTTGGAGCTCATGAGATAGGTTCAAAACTTGCCTTGCCTTCACTATCCACTTGAATATTACATTCTTCTTCAACAGCAATGTTATTAGCTTGATAAGAGAGTAGCAAAGTTTGGTATAAACCTTCTGACAAAATTAATTCTTGCTAAGAATCTTTGAAGAGATTTCTTATGGCTTGGAAATGGAAAAGCTTTGATTGCTTCAAATTTCTCTAGTTCAATTGCCAACCCTTCCTTAGAAACAATGTTGCCTAGAATTTTGTCTTCATGAGCCATGAATATAAAATTTTTAGGATTTAGGGATATCCCAAATCTTCTACACATTTGAAAGACTTGTCTCAAATGAAATAGATGGTCTGCTACATTTTTAGAAAACACAATGATGTCATCAAGGTAAATTAGAACTATTTTATTGATCAATCCCTTGAATTCCATATCCA
Organism: Taxus wallichiana var. yunnanensis; assembly: GCA_018340775.1. Classification (NCBI taxonomy): domain Eukaryota; kingdom Viridiplantae; phylum Streptophyta; class Pinopsida; order Cupressales; family Taxaceae; genus Taxus; species Taxus wallichiana. The sequence goes on from CM031243.1 coordinate 460,086,397, forward strand.
TTTCCCTTTGGAAAGTGGCTCCAGCGTTAGACAATCCAAATGGCATTTTCTTGTATGCATAGGTTCCCCATTTGGTGGTGAAGGCTGTTTTAAACTGATCATCTTCCTTCACCATGATCTGATTGTACCCTGAATAACCATCCAGCAATGAGAACCTCCTAGAACCAACAACAACTTGCAAAATCTGCTCCATAGATGGAAGTGGGTAGTGGTCTTTGAGGGATGCTTTGTTCAAGTCTCTAAAGTCTACACAAATCTTGATTTCTCCACTCTTCTTTCTGATTGGAACCAAGTTGGCAACCCATCTTGAATTCTTGATTGGAAAAATGATACTTGCCTCTATTAACTTGTTCAATTCCTTCTTCATTAGAGGCTCAATGTGTGGGTTGACTGGCCTTTGCTTTTTCCTGATGGGCTTAGCATCTGGATCTAGTTCAATTGTGTGTTGTGCTAGCTTGGGATTGAAACCTCTCAAGTCTTCATAGCTCCAAGAAAACACATCTAGGAACTCTTGGAAAAGTTGAGTGAACTCATACCTTTCTTGCTTGGTTGCCACTTTGCCAATTTGAAGTGTTTTTCCTTCTCCAACTGAGATGGATTCTGAATCTTCTCCTTTGACTTAGATGTTAGCTTTCTCCTTTCTAATATGATCATTAGGATTGAAAATAGACTCTAAAGTCAATTTCACTACTTGATCACCATACTGCTGTTCTATCTTTTCCTGATTTTTGGCTGAGAACTCAGCCTCTTCTTGCAAGAAATTGATGATTTGTTGGTCACTTTCAAACACTTGCCAACTTGTATTATTGTCTGGAACTAATTTCCTCACAATCATGTGGATATGTGGCTACATCTTATCTCTTTTAATGTTGTCCACCACATCAAACGTTGCTCCAACTGCTACAATTCTATCAGCAGCTTGGTTCTCTTTCCTAGGGATGGAGTTGATGTTGAAAGCTTCGAAATCCTCCATTAGATCCCATACTTTGTTCTTATAACTCTTGAGTAGATCATTCTTTGTAGCATGTTTCCCTTTAACTTGATTTACTATCAACTCACTATCACCAAAGACCTGCATATTTCTAATGCTTTTTTGCCTAATGAAGTCCATGAACCAAAGCTTCATATTCAGCATAGTGTTGTTAGAGCATGCAAACTAAAATCTGAAAGTTGAATAGTACTTAATGCCTTGAGGTGAAACCAAAATTTCACCACCTCTAGCACCTTGTCTGCTTCTTTATCCATCAAAGAAAAGTTTCCATACCTCATTATCATCCTTTTGTTCTGACTTGGTGATGCTAGGAAGAGGATGATTCTCTTCATGTAAGCAATAAACACCTAGCTCAGATTCTTCTATCTCCTTGTAGGGATCAAAAGCATGCACCTTATTTGCCCACTCATCAAGGGTCAAATCTAGAATGCCTCCAACCTTGGTGTCAACTTCATGTATGCTTGGATAGTCTTCTTGGTCAAAAGTTGAATAATTTGTGTTGATTGGGCTTGGAGTGTGAGGTTCAATATGGAAATTGGCAATAGGCTCAGATCTGATTGTTGCTTTTTCCCCATACCTTGTTCTAAACAACATATGTGACCAATCAGCAGATAGGTAGCCTCTAATTCTAGTTGTGAAATCCCTTGACAAACATATGGCAAAGAGTGGTGGAAGATCAATCATAGACACATCTTGTAAAATCATTACATTTGGGCATGCATGCAAGGTAAGGATTAGTTCCTTGATGATTCCAATAGTTGATATTGTTGTCCCATCTAGTTGCACTACTCCTTTGAGGACTGGCTCATATTTTATGCCCAATTGATCAGCTATCTACTTTGGCATCACTGAACTACTTGCCCCTGAATCTATCATGCAATTGTGCACCAAATGTTTCCCAACAATCAATGACACATAGAAGGGTGGGGGCTTCAAAATCTTACCTTTCTGCCCTCCATGGTTTCCTTTAGGCTGAGTTGCATTGGTGAGTACCTTCTCTTGCACATGAGGTGGTTGATTTGAGGTTGACCAATTATTCATGGCAGCTTGTAAGATATCCCTTTTTCCTGGAATGGAAAGTGACTCCCACATAGATATGTTTAATGATATTAAATGGGGATGAACCATATCTTTGTTGTCCTTTGGCCTGCACATTCTTTTCTTGCACATGAGCTGTAACAGTTGGTATTTGGGTTGGTCTAGAAGTTGGCTTGGGCTGCCCTTGCACATTTGGAGCTGCATTTTGCTTGCCAACACCTTGTGGAGTGATGGAAGGTTGTGAATCACTCGAGTTTGGTGGTTGTACCTCTCCAATGTTCCTCTTCTTGGACCTTGTATTATCTATTACATTTTGAGGAGGTATTTGATTCATCCCACATAAATATTCAGCCTGCCAATTCACAAGTGTGGTCTCACTTAGAGCTACCCCTTGTTGAGATGTTCCTTGTTGCTAATTTGTTTCTTGACTTGCTTCACTCTCTACACCAGTTGTTGTCACCATCAAAGCTTGGTTCAAAGCACCATTGAAGCACATAGATTGGTTGTGAGGTTCATTGCATGGGAAACACCAATCATATTCTTGAGCCATATTATTTTGTACTAGCACTAGGGCTCTTGATGTAGATGCAACATTAGGATTATAGGGCTAGAAAGGTCTATTGGCAAGAGGCCTAACTTGATTCTGATTTGCAGCTTGGAAAGGTGGCATATTAGGCTGAAATGGTGGTCTATTGGGTTGAGCTTGAGGCTGATAAGAAGGCCTAAAACCTTGAGCTTGCTGCCTCTTAAGTGTAACCAGCTCATTACCCAAATTTTGCAATTGTTTCATGACTTCTTACAGATCATTTGAGGCACTAGAAGATGAAGTGGAGGTTTTATTTCAACTCTGATTTCTAGGAGTGGGAATGGGAGCCAATGTAGGTGTTTAGCTAGTACTTGGGATTCCTAAATCTAGATATAGAGGCATGGGTGGTCTAGGTGTGAGTTTACCAGCCTGTATTAAACAATTCTCAGCCCTAATGGAGATACTATAGGCTGCGCAGGCAAGCGTTACACCTCCCATGGATTGAATCAACATTGCAATATCAGAATTTAAAGATTTGAGAAAGTAAAGGAAAGAACCTTCTATTGCTAGTTTCATGGCCAATGGGATTCTTTCCCAAGTTCTTTGAAATCTGAAGTTGAAGTCATTTAGTTGCTCATTAGGATCCCTCTTGATAGTTATCAGCTGCTCCAATAGGGACAAGTTATCCCCCTTTTCTCCAAATTGGTCATGAAGGGTTTGCATAGATTGTCCTAACTTGTGATAGAGCATGCTCTCAGACTCTTGAACCATTGCAAGGCTTTCCCTTTGAAGGAGAATGCTAGTGACTTAACAGTAATATCCATTTCAGCAATCTCATGAATTGTACAGACATTTGCAATGTCCTGGACATGGTCACAAGGAGTGGTCTGATTTTTCTCCGTAAAAATGGAATTCTCTTTAATGCTACAACTGGTACTGGATTTTGTGCATTGAGAGCAAGTGGGATACTACCAGTAAATTTGACATAAGGATTTGGTTATGCCATTCTGATTGGTCTCAAGACTCTTGTTGATTGGATGAAAGGTCTACTAGGTAAAGGAGTTGATAGAGTTCTATTTGGTGAAGATGGAGATCTTTGAATCCTTCTTCCTCTCTCTCCTCTTTCTGGGGACAAGTGGAGATGGTTAATCAATCCTTCTTCTCTGGTACTTGACCTTGTTTGGATTCTTCTCACGAATCTTCAAGCTTGGACTGCTAAAACCAGTTGATCTTATCTTTTTGGAGTCACCAGATGTGTAAATCAAGGCTCTTTTAAGTAATAAACTTGAAACAAACACACATCAACTTTGTTGCAATGAAAAGAAGACCTCTAAGGTCCCACCCAATGTGCCAAAACTATTAGTGTAGAATCATAGCATGCCTAGATGTTTCTCATATTTCTAGTTTGATAATGCACATTCAATGTGGTTTCACAACATTGAATCTTTTTCCCAAGTGTGGGACTTTCAAAAATGGAAAAGACTCTCCAGATTAAAGGTTGGTTTCTATTCCTCTATTCATATGCATGCTTTCATTTTGTAGAGGATCTATTCTAAGTCCTATTCTAAATATTTCCAAGGGACCAAGGTGAAGAAGAAGTCTATAAAAATAATGAAATCTAAGCTAATGGAGGTGATGCACCAAGGAATGATGAACTCCCACTCTATTGTTAAACACAGACCATAGAAATAATGCAACTCACATGCACAAATAACCAGATTTGTAAATGAAAAGATCGGAAATGAATGCAATGGAAGTAAGAAAGGGGCTAGAAATCACCCATGTGCTTATTTTATTACTTCACAGAGTAGATAAAAAATTACAATGGCCAAAAGGCATAAATTTACATCTACATATCTATGGAAGGTTTGAAAACTCCACAAACTCACTACAAAATAGAGAGAAAGGGAGGTATAGAGAAAAACATCCAACCCTTACAAAGAATGAATCTTGTTCATTTATAGCTGAAGTAAGAGAGAGAAAATAGAAGGGAAGTAAATCTGATCCTTGGACTTAACCACCCACCATTAATCTCTTTCAAATCAGCCTGCAAACCATTAAGTTGATCTTTCCCTTTTTCCTACGTGTTGGAGAAGCAAAAATAGGAAATGGAGTAAAAATTATGTCTTTGAAGCAATCTGATCTCACATTCAAGGCATGAGAAGACATTCTAGGGTTCTTTCCCATCAAATCAATTAGATTCTCCATATTTGGCATGCTAGAGAATAAAATCATGGCGGCTTGAGCAAAAAATAATTTGTTCAAAGTAATATTATCTTGCATTCAAATTGTGAAAGAATTGTTTCGCTCTTTCTCCATTGAAATCCACAAAACATGATGTTTTTATGCCTTCAATTTATAGGGGGATCAAGAAATTTCCAAAATATCTCGATTTCATCCAAAACCGATCCTTGAATCAAAAGATATTCCCTCTGCAAATCTTTAGGCGAAACAAGGATATTTTAGGTCAAAAATTATGTCGTCAGGCCAAAATCTGGCATTTTCCCTCTTTTTGGAATTTTGGAAAAAATCCCCAAATTTCTCCGTGGCCCGCAGCTCCCAGGACACATGGCACTCTCTGATTCACTGCGGGTCCAAAATGACATTTTTTTCCTTCGCGCTTGCAAGGGAAAATTTTCCCAGGCCTTCTGTAGGTGAATACTCTACCACTGAGGTGGATACATGGTGCATTCTGATTGGCCATGGAAATGCGGATCATTTCTTGTCTTTTGTGTTTTTTGCAATTTTGGAAAAAATTCCAAAATCCTTCCGCTGCCCCGCTCTCCGCCGATGAGTGGACATGTGGCACCTTTTGATTGGTTGGTAGGGATACATTTCCAAATTTTCCTTGAGAAAATTTTGACCAAAAAGGCCCAAAACTTGAAGTATTTCCACTACCCGCCGCTCCATCTAGACATGTGGCATCATCTGATTGGTTCATGTAGGCGCGGGCTCATTTCTTGCTTTCAAATTTTTGATCAAAAGAGCAAAAAAATTAACATTTTTTTGACGACCCCGTCGGTGCCGCTAACGTAGAATGGACACATGGCACCTTTGGATTGGTTGGCAGGGATTTTATTTTATTTTTTACCTTTGAGAAATTTTGGTAAAAAAGTATAAAACTTAAAATCCTTCCGTGGCCTGCCACTCTACTTGACACGTGGCATCCTCTGATTGGCTATGGGCCTTAAACCTTTTCTTCTCCTTGAGGGCATTCGGGCCAAACTTAGACTTTAGAATTTTTCCCAAAAATGGCTAAGTGCCAAATTTGCCTCCGTGGGCCCATTTGTGTGTAGCTCCTTGGCCACATGTTGCCTTCGATTCGATGCGAGGATCGCCGAATTTGTAACCTTAAAATTTTTCGAAAAAGAAAGGGAAAAATTCCTAACGTCCTTCTAACCTCTCGCCACCCATTTTGATGATGTGTCACTCTTCGATTGGTTGTGGAGCCTTGACCATTTTCTTTCCTCTTCCCTTACCTAGGGCTCACGGGACAAGTTTTGACTTTAATTTTTTTGCCCAAAAAACCTAAGTCTTAAACTCAAGGTGAGCGCACTTATTTCCTTCACCAGGTCCGTGGGCCAAGAATTAAATTTTTTCCTTTTAGCCAAAAGGGCTAAGTGGCAAGTTTTTTGCCATGCACCCACCGATGCATTTTTAGAAACTGTTGGGCACAGGGGGCAAAAGTCAACTTTTTCACATTTTGGAAAAAATACTTAAGTGTTTGAAAAACTCCCATTGCTCCACCAATCCATGGACATGTAGCACCTCCTCATTGGCTGGAGCCAAAATTTTCTCCTTCGCAGGCACACGGGCCAGCAAATGAACTTGAATTTTTAACCAAAAAATGTCTAAGTGCCAAATTTTCCTCCGAATCCCCGCCAATCCACCAAATCTCCTTGGCAAAAATTCTCCCTTAGGCCCGCTGGTCCACTTTGGGAAAATTTTCCCTGCAAACTCCACCAAGCCATAACTCAAAAAATACAAGGAGTTAGGAGGAATTCTTTACCTTTTGGAAAGGGGAAGAAAAACTCTATCTAATGAAGCAATACTCAAAAAAAATTGAGTTCCAAAAATCCATGAAATGTGAGATGAAGCACAAGAAAGGAGGAAAAGAAGGCAAGTTATCAAAAAATGAGCATGTGCTTAGTTTTGATAACAGAAACCTCAACTAAGTTTTAAATGGGGCCATGAAGGGAAAATGACATTTGAATAGATAAAGAGAGATATTGCCAAAGCTCCAACTATTGTATCCCCATATTTTAACAAAGATTCCATTATGTCTTGTTACACCTCAAAACACACTCTCTCTGCCATCCTAGTTCAGAAAAATGATGAAGGTTTGGAAGTCCCCATTGCTTTCATGAGCTGCCCATTGAAGAAACATGAGCTAAACTATAGTCAATTAGAAAAGCATGCATATGCAATGGTTAAGTCCGTGAATAACTTCTGGTTTTACATTCTAAATTCTCACACTTTGTGGTGATGGCCCCTAGAAGTACGATCAAATCCATTTTAACATAGCAAGATCCTGAAGTCATAAGAGGGAAGCGTATTGTAAAGACTCAAGAATATGACACGGAGATTTGGCCCTCTAGTATGGTAAGAGGAAATGGTTTATGCAAGTTGATTGCTGAAGATGAAACTCTCAAAGCTCAGCACAGAGAGAAAGATGACACTTGTTTAACTTTCCCAAAAGATTGCACGCAAGTTCTCTTTGTAACCACTCTTGATGAGTGGTATGCGAGATATTGTGTTTATGTTCACGTATGGAGAATTTCCCTCTCATCTAGATTACAAGTAAATAAGAACTCTCAAACTGAAAGCAATCAAGTATGTGATTTGGAATCACGCACTTTACAAGAAAGGAATAAATGGTAATGGTTTTAATAATTTTTTCTCTGGAATTTTCCACCATGGTCATTTTTCTCGCAAAATAACAATCTAAAACGGTGTGAAATGATTTAATCAGTTTGTAACTACTTCTTGGCCGCCCTAGGAAGTTGTAACCATCCCTTGCGTACTATTTCTTGTTCTCTTCAAGTCTTTATACTGGTTGGAAATTGTTCTTTAAGACTGTAAATGATTTTGACGAACAAAGGACAAAAACGATCGTCGTCATTCTTCTAAGCTTTTTCTATAATTTTCTTCCATTTCCCTTCATTATGACGAGTATCTACTTCAGCTGCAATAAGAAAATATGGATTTTATGCCCCTTTGATGGAGGATTCGATTGTTAATTCATGAGTAATGCATTTTTATTCAGTCTTGTAGCTTTGGTTTGCAAGTTCATATTATTTCTTCCATTTAAATGCATGTTATGAACATTCTAGTCAATGGATGCAGGCTTCTAATTTTCTACCTTCATCATTGACCTCCTTGTCTTCATTCCCACTCTCGGACTAATGTTTTTCCTAGCAATAAATTGTAGGCTTTGCCATAGGGTCGATGGAGTGCCCCTATGGATCTCGGTTGAAAAACTATCATTGAATCCACCTTCTTTTACATGTATAATATGGCGGTTGCACTATTATAAGAATAGGGACTTAGATTCTCATAGTGTTGTTTTGGAAACCCACAATTTTCCCTTGAGACAAATTTTCAAGCCAATAGTTTTGGCACCCACCGTGGGGCAGATTTTGTAGCATTTGCACCCTAGATTTCATTGAAAATCTAGAAGTTTCTTGTGATCCACATAGATACAAGTCATGGCTATTCAATCAAACCCTTCTGTTGAGAGACCTACATTTCTTTTTCATATTCAAGAGGATATTACTTTAGACCTAAGGGAGGCTATTTAGCATAATAGGTAGATGTAAACCATTACTATATTGCTTCAAGGATCTTGGACCAAGAAGAAAAACATGCTCTTGAGTTGGAAGAGCAAAGACCAATCTTGGCACCTTAGAGAAAACCATAAGCCTTCAAGTTGGTGGTGTGGAAGGTATACTTGGCGGTTGAGACAAGGAGGATTTGTTGATCCTACTTTTTATGAGCTCGAGAGAGAAGAACAAGATCTTTAAAGAGAAGTAGAGGAGGTGAGGATTCCATTTTAAAGAGAAGCATAGATTAGGGCTCAATTTGAGGAGATTGAAAGACTCCAAGCAATAGAAAGAGAATCAAGTAGAAAGAGAAGCAGCCCTAGCTGATCAAGAAGCCATACACAGAGATAGAATGGTTGATAATGAACATGAAGCATGCGGACCGGATGTGCCATGGGAAGGAACATTGGTCCACTTTCTCTCCACGAGATACTTCATGGTATACCAAGAGGTTCAAGGAATAATTTCCCCAAATTCAAAGGAGATGGCTCCCTACCTACGAAGAACATGTAGAAGCCTTCATCACTGCTTGTGGTGTGTTAGGTGTTGAAGATGAAGATGTATCAGTTAGAATTTTTGTGGAGTCACTCCAAGAAAAGGCTTCATAATGGTTCTACATGTTTCCCCAAGATCTATCACGGGTTGGGATGACATAAGAAGTGCATTTGAACATAGGTTCAAGAGCATTGAAGATTGCCAAGATCTACTGGTTCAACTAATTCAAATGAAGAAAGAAGTCTCTGATTCCATGAGATATTTCACCGCAAGGTTTGAAAGATAGACAAGAAGAAACCTAGAAGATGTAGTCCCTCCTGAAAATAATTTGAAGAGATTCTTCATCAGTGCCTTGCCATCGGAAGTTGGTTTCTTCCTCAGAAGAGACCAACCAAGAACATTGAGGGAAGCTCAAGACTCTGCCATTAAAAATGATGATGATTTAATCCTTTCTACAAAGGTGAAGGGCCCAAGTTGAAAGTAAAAGGTTCAAAGTTCTAGCTCGGTCACACAGACCCCATGTTCAAAAAAATGGAAAACGATCTAGTTTCCTTGAAGAATCATCTGTCATAGATCACAATGAGGAACAATCCAAGAAGATAAAAATTTAATGATAGGCAGCATATTGCTCCACCCCTCACTAGCTTACTCTTGAAGCACCACCAGTTAATGCGGCTTGTGATGTAAGAGAGGAAGTGAAGTTGATGATCCGGAGGAGATGATGAAGAAAACTATGAGATCCACCTTGAAGTTGAGGAGGTTGATATACACAACGGCCTGTTCAAATTCATTGATGATGATGAAGAAGAAGAGGAGGAGACACCAAGTTTTTCATGTGTTATTTTCACTAGAACACAGTCCAAAAAGAACACTCCATCCTTGGTGGCTGCAAAGGAGAAGAAAACCAAAGAATTTTCCACTTCTGAGGTCGCACAAAAGAGGATTATCAACAAAGGTTCTCCATTTCCACCCTCCATGGATTTAGCTAGAGAAAAACCAAACTTGGTCACTTTCAAGGATCGTGTTGTCATGCCAAGTAAGTCATTTTCTTCTTCTTCTAGTTCTACAGTTATTAAGAGTACTTCCCCTTCCATTGGAGTCTCTGTTAAAACACCCACAGTTCAGCCAAATATTGTACCTCCACCCTCTGCTAAACCAAATGCTTCATCTTTAGGATAAAATACTTCATCCAAAATGTCCAAGGTTCCTTCAAATCCCTTGTTATGAAAATCCTCCTCCATTTCGAAATAATCTCCTCATCCAAGATTGCTCAATTTTATTTTGTAGAGCACACAAGTAAAACCAAAGTCTAGCTCTCATAATTATAATACTTGCAGATGCACCCTCTCCAATTTGATAGATGTATTAATGCAGTTTGGGGTAGTGGTACTATACCTTCAAGTTCCACTTCTAAAGGACTCCTTCCAACACCATCTACACCTCCATCTCAGAACATGTTATCTCTCATTTGCCAAAACATCTAGAGTTGAGCCTTTTTATTTGTCTCTCCTCATAAATGGCTTTGAGTTGAACAAATGTATTATTGATTCGGGGCTTCGATAATGTAATGCCACTTAAAGTTGTAGATGCCCTTGGCCTAACTTTGACTAGATTAAATGGAGCATGTTATTCCATGGAAACAAAACAGGGTCACTTTGATTGGAAGGATAAAAGATGCACAAGTAACTCTGGTTGATTTCCCTGACAAGAAAGTGCTCCTAACTATCTTGGTGGCGGACATCCTAGAATCCTTTGGCATGCTTTTGAGCAGGATTTTTGTAGAGATCTAGGTGGAGAAATTAAAATGGACTGGTCATCTGCTACTATCCCAGTCAAATGTGAAATGAAGAGGTTATTACATGTTAGGAAGATGAAATTCACAGTAAAAAATTCTGATGATCCAAGAGCTAACATCCTTCCTCAAGATTCTAAGTTAGGAAATTACTTCCTTACATCACAAAAAGATGAAAACCTGCCACTTCTCATGGAGGAAGAGGAAGATCAGATCTGGATGATGGAATTTGATGGCAGCCATTCAAGAGTAGGTTCTAGAGATGGTGTTGTTCTGTATTCACCTTCAAAGGAAATGCATCCTTTTGCTTACAAATTGCAGTTTGATAACACAAATAATACAACAGAATACAAAGCCCTTATTTTGGGCATGAGTGTTGCAGAGGATATGGGAATCAAGAAGCTAAGATGCCTCGGTGATGTAGAGGTAATAGTGAAACAAATCTACCAACAATATCAAGTTAAGAACCCAAGGCTCAGACACTATAGAAACTAGGTTTGGGACTGCATTGAATCATTTGATGCTTTCTCTATTGAAGCCATTCCAAGAGCACAAAATGAAAAGGTGGATTATCTTGTTGTGTCATCCTTTTTATCGACACCACATCATTCCTTTGGCAAGGATAAAATAACCATTTAGATGGTGTTCAGACCAAGTGTACCTTATAATGTAGATCATTGGAAAGTCTTCAATGATGATAATCAGATTTTGAGATTCTTAGAGAAAAGAGATAATTTCAATAATCACTTCTTTGAAGGAAGTATTCATCCTCACGAGAGAAGTTGTTAAATAAGAAGCTGATGGAATTGATGAAGATGATGATGAGGGTGTGATCATACCGAAGGGAAAAAAATTTCCCAAATGCTTAGTCTCTTTAGAAGATTTGTTTGACAAGCATGACAGATTCATTCAAGAGAAGGAGAAGTTATCTTCTCGGTGTCCATTTGAATTTTACAAAGAAAATATTGGTACTTCTAAAGATCCAAGGATGGTAAACATTGGTAAATGTTACTCGACTGAAGAGAAGAGAAGGTTTATTGCTTTGTTAAAAAAATATTCTGATGTTTTATCTTACTCCTATGAAGAAATAAAGTCTTTTCAACCAAAGGAAATGCATCATTCCATTCCTTTGAAACAAGGTGCTAATCCTTTCGGGAAAAATCAAAGGCCCGATAACCCAAAGGTTGCTGATATCATTATGGAGGAAGTGACCTAGATGTTGAATGCTAGAATCATCTTTTCCATTCACCACTCAATGTGGGTGGAAAACATTGTGCCGATAAGAAAGAAGAATTGAGAGATAAGGATATGTGTTGATTTCCAAAATTTAAATCAAGCTTCACTCAAAGAAAACTATCCTCTACAAATCATGGATCACATTTTACAAAAATCACAGGATCGAGATGCTTTGTCGACTTGATGGTTTTTCAGTGGTACAATCAAATAAAAAGTGGAGAGGAAGACTGTATTAAACAACATTCACAACTCCTTGGGAACTTTTGCGTACAACAAAATGCCTTTTGGCTTAATCAATGTAGAAGCAACATTCCAAAGGGATATGGACCTAGCCTTCAAAGATCTGAAACATTGCATTGTCATTTATCTTGATGATCTCATGGTTTTTTCAAAGAAAAGGGAAGAACACATCTATCATTTGGAGCAAGTTTTGGCAAGATGTAGAAAATATGGTATATCTTTGAATCCCAAGAAATGCATTTTTTGGGTCACTAAAGGCAAGTTGCTGGGGCACATCATGACCAAGCATGGAGCACACATTGACCCTGAAAGAGTAAGAGCTATTCAAGCACTATCTTTGCCAACAAGCAAGAAAGGAGTGCATTCGTTCTTTGGAAAGGTAAATTTTCTTTGCCGCTGTGTTCCTAAGTTTGTTGAACTGACAAAACACATAACCTTTATGATGAAACTTCAAGAAAGTTTCAAATGGAGCCACGAAGGGAAAACAACATTTGAAGATATCAAGAGAGTTATTGCTAAAGCTCCAACTCTTGTATCTCCACATTTTAACATATAATTCATCATGTACTATTATGCTTTAGAACACACTCTCTCTGTTTTCCTTGTTTAGAAAAATGATGAATGTTTGGAAGCCCCCATCACTTTCATGAGCTACCCTTTGAAGAAACACAAGATCAACTACAACCAATTGGAAAAACATGCATTTGTGGTGGTTAACATTGTGAAGAATTTCCACTTCTATATTCTCAATTCTCACACAGTGGTGATGGTCCCTGGAAGTCTGATTAAATCCATTCTGACACAGCAAGATCCTGGAGTCAAGAGAAGGAATTGGATTATGAAGACCCAAGAATACGACACGGAGATTTGGCCCTCTATTCGGTAAGAGGAAACAGTTTATGAAAATTGATTCTTTGAAGATGAAACTCTTAAAACTCATAATGTTGAAAATGATGGCACTTTCTTAACTTACACAAAGTAGACTACCTGCAAGTTCTATTTGTAACCACTATTGATGAATGGTATGCAGATATTGCTTTTCTACTCATGTATGGAGAATGTCCCTCTCATCTAGATTACAAGAAAAGAAGAAATCTCAAATCGAAAGCGCAGACAAGTATGTGATTTGGAATCACACACTTTATAAGAAAGGAATGGATGGTTGTTTCCTTCGATGTGTTGATAAAGAGCTGCAAGGAAAGTTTCTCAAAGCTTATCATGACCAAGCATGTGGTGGACACTTCTCGAAATGGTCATTACCCACAAAATTCTCAAAGGTAGATATTATTAGCTTTCTCTTTTTTTGATACTCGAGTTGGGTTTCCAAATGCATACCCTCTCAATAGTTTGTTGGAAAACCACAATTAGTAGCATTCCCTCTCGATCTGTGATTATTCAAGAGCCATTTCAACAATGGGCTTGGACTTTATTTGTGTGTTGAATCCCCATTCAAGTGCTGGGCATACTTATGTGCTCATGGCCACTGAGAATACTTCACTAAATGGGTGGAAGCCATTCCAACCAAACAAGCCAACTCGAGGTAGTATGTAGTTTCAGTAAAGAACACATCATTGTCCATTTTGGAGTGCCTTAAAAGATCATTGTAGATAATTCCACTTATTTATCTTCAAGAGAATTGACATAATTTTGTTACGGCTTTAGAATCTCTCTAGCACATTCTTGATTACTATCCACAAGGAAATGGTCAAGCTGAGTCAAGTAACAAGAACATTGTGACCATTGTTCGAAAGCTTGTTGATGAGAACCAAAGGAATTGGCACAAGAGGTTGTATGATGAATTGTAGGCTAATAGGATCACTCCCAAGAAGGCCAAAGGAACATCACCTTTTTATCCTTTGTATGGAGTTGAGGTAGAGATCCCTATCACCATTGAAATTCAAACTCTCAAATTGTTTCAGTCGGTGGAAGATGGCCATTACAAAGACTCCATTGACAAAAGAATCCTTTTTTCTAAAGGCTAGAAGAAAGAAGATCTCAGGTGGTTGATAAAATCAAAGAACATCAGATGAAATTGAAGAATCTCTTTGATAAAAGGACTAAGGCAAGAGAGTTTAGAGTTGGAGATTTTGTCTTACTTTGGGATAAGAGAAGAGAACCAAAGGGAAGCCATGGAAAGTTTGATTTTTTGTGGTGGGACCTTTTAAAATTCATGGAGCTTGTGGTGAGAATGTTTTTCTCTTATCATACTTGGATGGAACTTCATTAGGATTTCCTAGAAGTTGGAAATATTTGAAGCTATATCATCAGTAAAAGTGCGTTATCCCTCACCTTGTAATATAGTTTTTTTTTCCCTTTTCCATTTTGGTTTATTTTTGGTTTGTGTGTCCTCTTCTTCCTTCTTGCTTTCCTCGGAAGTTGTACATGACTCTGCAAGTCCCAATGGATAAGGCACTGGTAAAGGTTATATGTTTTTAAACTTGAGATTTTGGATCCGCATGCCATGTTTTCTCCCTGTTCAATCCATGTCATTTCCCCAAGCTAGAGCCACTATTGTCCCCTTAAAAAGCTTCCTCCTTTTTCCAAGTCTAGACTTAGAAATTTTTGAGTTAGCCCCTTTAAAAATGGTCTAAGCTAAGTATTTTGATTTTTGGTTCTTTATAAGGGTCCAAGGATGTTTGTAACCTACTTCATCAGATGGAAAATTTCTTCCCCTTTCCAAAAAGGTAAAGAAGTTGATCTAACTCCTTATATTTTGCAAGATATGGCTTGGCAGACTTAAATTGTAGTTTTTGACCAAGGCAGACTAGCAGGATGAGGAGGTTTCTTTGTCACTTTGTATTTGTAAATGGCGATGGTGGATCCACAAGGCTGGGTGGGTAGAGAAAATAAAAAGACTCGAGCCCTACAATGAATAGGATGTTGCCACATCGACAACGGGAGTGCGGGCCGGCGGAGGAGATTGTGATTTTGAACTTTTTCCAACAAAGGCTCAAATTGTTTTAAATGAAGCTACGACTCCATATCCAACCAAATCATGCCACATGTCCTCTCTAAAAAGTCAAAGTGGGCTGGTGGAGGAAATTATTCCAAATTTCTGAATTTCAAAAATCCGTGAAACGTAAAAAGCTCACCCGCGGCCGCTCTAATCTCTTTCTGCCACGTGGGTGGATCAAATTCAAAGGCACAAAAGGAATATCTAATGGTCTACATTCGAACTTGAAAATATGTAACCATTTTAATCATTTTTTCTTTAGCATTTTCTACCATGGCCATTTTTCTGTGGATGAAGAATCCAAAATGGTGCGAAATGATGGGATTCAATTATAACTATTTTCTAGATGCCTTGGGAAGTTGTAACGGATCCTGGCATGCTATTTCATGTTCTCTGTAATTCTTTGTAAAGGTTGGAAATCAAATTTTTGAATAATGTAAATGAATTTCACGTACAGAGGATAAAAAATATAGTCGCCAATCTTCTAAACTTCTCCTTTCTGTAAATTTCTTCCATTTTCTTTCATTATATGACTTTCCATTTTAGCTGCAATAAGAAAAGATGGATTTTATGCCCCTTTGACTGAGGATTCAATTGGTACTTTATGACCAATACATTTTTATTCAATCTTGTAGCTCTGTTTTGCAAATTCGTATTATTTCTTCCATTAAAATGCATGTTGTAAAATTTCTAATCAATGTATGTAGGCTTCTGATTTTATACCTTCATCATTGATTTCCTTGCCTTCATTTCCACTCCCCTTTCCCACTCTCAGCCCAATTTGTATCCTTGCAAGCAATTACAGGCCTTGCCATAGGTTCAGTGGAGTGCCCCTATGGATCTCAGGTTGAAAAACCACCTTTGAATCCACTTGATTTTCATGCATAATATGGTAGCTACTCCATTATAAGTAGAGGGACTTAGATTCCCATAGTGTTGCTTTGGAAACCACCAATTTTTCCCCCAAGAAAAATTTCCAAGCCAACACAATACCGATAATAACCACTATGATTCAATCATCGATGTATCTCGCTCTCCCAATGAACATGTGAATACAATCCAGATCAAAGGGAAGGATTCATGTTGTGGTAACAAGGCGCACCCATCTCATGATCCCCGAACCCTCTCCATTGACCCCACAATATGGTAGATATAACCTCCTAGATCAACTCGAGAAGATATTTGGCAAGTTTTCAATCATGGATCTTCTTAAGATATCCAAAGCATACATAAGTACATCTTGTATAAAACTCTCCATGGGTCGGGAGTACCAATGTAAATAAACTGTCACATCTTCAAGATGCGGTGGCAAACGATGCACCAACGGAGTTCATCTCCTTTAGTCACAAGGAGCTTCCTAGTGAAGATCCCATGCATAACGCCCCCTTTACATTGAGGTCTTTGTTACTCGTAAAAAGATCAAATGGGTGCTTGTGGACAACGTATCGAGGTTTGAACATTTGCACATTGTTGGTTTGGAAATTTGTCTTGGGGACAAATTGGTGGTTTCCAAAGAAAAATATGGGAATCTAAGTCCCTCTAATTATAATGATGCAAATTCCGTATTATTCATGAAAATCAGGTGGATTCAATGGTGGTTTTTCAACCAAAGATCTATAGGGGCACTCCACTAACCCTATGGCAAAGCCTGTAATTGCTTGCAAGGACAGAAAGTGGTCTAAGAGTGGGAAAGGGGACTGGGAATGAAGACAAGGAGGTCAATGATGAAGGTACAAAATCGAAGCCTGCATACATTGACTAGAAATTTCATAACATGTATTTAAATGGAAGAAAGAATACGAATTTGCAAACCAGAGCTACAAGACTGAATAAAAACGCATTGGTCATAAATTAGCAATCAAATCCTCCATCAAAGGGGCATAAAACTATATTTTCTTATTGCAGTAGAAGTAGAACCTTGTACAATGAAGGGAAAATGGAAGAATATTGCAAAAAGAAGTAGATTAGAAGAATGGCGACTATCTTTTTGTCCTCTGTATGTGAAAATCATTTATAGTCTTCAAAAATTTGATTTCCAACCCATATAAAGACTTACAAAGAACAAGAAATAGCTGCAAGGGGCGGTTATAACTTCCAGGGTGGCCAAGAAGTAGTTACAAATTAAATCCAATCATTCGGACCATTTTGGATTCTTCATTCGCAGAAAAATAGCCATGGTGGAAAATTCAGAGAAAAAATGATTAAAACCATTACATCTTCACTAGTTTGAATGCGAGACCATTAGATCTTCCTTTTGTGCTTTAAATTTGATCCATCCATGTGACAAAAAGAGATTGGAGTGGCCACAAAGAGCTCCCTTCATTTCATGACTTTTTACAATTCAGCAATTTGTAACAATTTCTCCGTTGGACCAGTTTGACTTTTCGAGAGAGTACACATGGCATGATTTGATTAGATATGGGGTCACGGATCCATTTAGAACACTTTGAGCCTTTGTTGGAAAGAGTTCAAAATTACAATCTCTTCCACCAGCCCGCACTCTCGTTGTCGACGTGGCAGTATCCTATTGGTTACTGTGGCTCAAGCCTTGTTATTTTCTCCACCCATCCGGGCTTGTAGATCTACCATTTCTAATTACCCTTGTTAAAAATTTCAAAGTGGCAAAGAAATCTCCCTAGCCCCACCAGTCCACCTTGGGAAAATTTTACAACTTAAGTATGCCAAGCCATATCTTGCAAAATATAAGGAGTTAGAACAACTTCTTTACCTTTTTGGAAAGGGGAATAAATTTCCCATCCGATGAAGTAGGTTACAAACATCCTTGAGCCCTTGGGAAGAACCAAAAATTAAAATACTTATTTTTGACCAATTTCAAAGGGTACTAACTCAAAATTTCTAATTCCAAACTTGGAAAAAGAAGGAAACTTTTGAGGGGATAACACATTCTAAAGATAATTAAACAATTGGGGTGCATTTGAAGAAGACTTATAGTCACAAATCATCACCATAACTACTTACAAAAATGTGGAAAGGGAATCATCTAGCATGATCACATTGCCAATGGAAGTTGGACCTATATGCTTTATAGTACAAAGTTCAATGTCTTAGACTTAGAACTTCCATATAATATGATTCTTGGCCGCCCATGGATTCATGCCATGCAGGCCATACCATCAACCTTCCACCAGTGCATTAAGTTGAAGCATGAAGGACACACCATTACGATACGAGGAGATATATAACCCTTTGCTCATTGTAGAGCCCTCAAAAAATTTCTTAGAGAGGTACATATGTGTGTCCCTCTACCGATATTGCAATTACCCTTTAATTAGAAGCCATAGAATCACGGGTAGACTCGACTCACTCGGTTCCTTGTGCCCATGAAGCTTCCACGTCTACCTCCCCTTTTGATTCTTGGGAGATGAAAGTGTTGGAATATGTCTATGGAGAATACAATGTACAACAAGCATTGTTAGTGTCGATTTTGTAACATTCCCATTTTAGTATATTAGAACAAGAAATTTTTTTATTTTTTTATTTTTGGATAAGTTCTTTCTAGTTCTAAATTCATAATTTAGAACTCACAGATCAAAACAATCATTCTTATAACAGATAACCATATGTAGCTGTAATGACTCGGTGTACCACCGATCTATTCATTCCATGACTCGGCATTCTACCGATCTATTCATGAGTATCATAGAGTTGGCATTTTTTTTAACACTTCACTCTTTTGGTTCTCTTCCCTAATCTGGGATTTCAGAATGCTCTGTCCAAGGAACCTATCTGAATAATTGTTACCATTATTCATCAGCATCACATCCCTTAGACTAGGTGACATAGGACAACGCAATCAGTAGCTTGCGATACTTTGGCCAAAGATTTGAAACATACTGTTCATGTCTCATATTCCTTGACGACATACTCGTCAATCTAGAATACGTCCTTCACCCCACTCCGATGTTATATAGAATGTCTTATACTGACTTCTGTCAGCCTCCCCTGTCCCAAGTCATTCACTCAAGAACGGGTTAATAACATAACACACGTTATAAGGATGCTCTTGAAGACTAGGGGTAAGCTGACATACTGGGTCAACCACTGTTAACCCCGTGTGTCAAGGTACCCCGAGTCTCAAAGGGCAGCCTCATAACATGACTATGGTCCTAACCAGTCCCAAAGGATGATCTTGTTCGAGTTTCAGGTGTAAATCTTAATGATCAATGCAAAAGGGTGTTGCCATATGTCACCTGCATTGATGTATCCTCGAGAAGATCCTAATCTTCTCGAAGGTACAACCCTGCAGTTGACATGTGTCTACATCCTACAAAACTGCCTCGGAAAGATTTACATAACTTCAAGAAGTTACTTAAGTTGAGTTGAAATAGAATTAAAAACCCTCCTAACTAGGTAGTCTTTTCCCAACCCTTGGGTTCCACACCTTTGAGTTGCCTTACTTAATTAAGATCCATTTCATAGAGAGAAGTTTAATAAGATTTGAGACCTCGTCAAGGTGTCCATCGGTTCCTAATAACCTTACTCCTCATAATTGGGCAATAGCCCTAAGTCCTCTCATAAGGAAGCTAACTAAACCCGTAAGGGTTTATATCAACTCCGAAGACTAAAGTATATCTTGCTTATTGTTATTAAGACATGGTGATTTAAAACCATCAATTACGTTGTCTTGACTTAGATCATGGATAGAGAGTAATAGATTAATCTTCCTATTCTGATGTACCTACATATTAGGGTGTAGTTTAACCTTGACTTCCCAAAAAGGTAGTGGACTAATTTCCAATTTAGCCTTATTCATAATATAAAAGAATTCACTATTCATTCATGAAGTATTTGGTCACATAATTTTTACAAGGCCTACTTAGGCAATCCCACTAGCTCCCATAGCATATAATAATGAAAATGCACTCTCATTCCTTCTGACGTAAGAAGTTCAATTCAACAAATAGAAATGCAGCCACATAAGTAACAATTTCCCCTTTTCATTTATTTCCAAGCCATACAATTACAATTTATGCACTTCAGCATATTTGATACAATACTCAACAAAAAAGAACAACTTTCTTCATATAGTACAAATAGAGAAATCAAGTTGGAATTCATCATAAAACTAGATTAAACAATCTGAGCATCATATCAGATCTGTGTGTCTTTACCACTTATGATGACCATCTGCAAAATTTCTAGCACGGGTCAGTTCAATGAACTGAGCATGATAAGCACTAATTCTTAAAACAATTGCATTCCACCAATTGTTTCCATTAGACAACCTGTTTAAATGAAATCATTTCATCAAACCTATAAACATGAATCACACTAATTATCTTTCTACCATACATGACTTTTTAACATAATTTCATAATATAACTACCATATTGACTCTTCTCGGATAATTCATCTTATGTTAGAGACTAAGAAGAACAAAATGAATCTAATATATCCATCCCTCTGAAATCCAAGGACAGTAACAATCCAATAAAAATTACTCCATTCCAGAATGAATTCTTACCAGTGCGTGTATCCAACAGATTTGCATTTAACAATTCAGCAAAGACCGGTTATAGCCTCTAACAAAATTCCTTTATACTCATTGCATTATTTCCATGACATCGATAGATATACCAACTTCTATTACAATACTACTTTTATTAAAGTAGATAACTGAATAACTCAAACAAGGTATTATTATAACTGTAAATAAGAAAAGAACTTAGGTCAAGACTAAGCATTTACCATTCTTTCCTCATAAATTTAACAGTTTAATCATCTTATACCCCTATAGCAGAGTTCTTATGGAAATACAAAAGAAGGGAGTACTAATAATTTTCCAGAAAGGGAGAGTATACTTTCGTATTCCAAAACTCCTATATCCACATGTGCTTTACAACTTAAGAGAAAGAACAGAGGCATTCAGATCTCCATTCCAAACAAGTTCAGGACAGTACCAACTTTCCAGGAGCAAAGCATATACAATCAATCTTGAATTCATTTAGGGAAGAAAAGAAAGCAAGAAAATCAACACAATCCCATCCCTTCCAAGTACAAAACCTAATTTCCATCATGCAGATCTAGGATTACCCACACGTTATTAGGAATCAGAGTTCCTCAAAGCAAGATTTCTCTCAGTCAGACTGTGTTCCCGTTAACCAAGTTAAATCATAAGGAAAACACAGCTACACTAGATATTTCATCACTTACAGAACCCATAATTATTGACCATCGACCCCTTTTCAACAGAGGTACAGGCTTGTATTCATACATTTTTCATATGCTTGCCACTAAACTAGTCGAGCTCCATAGAAGGAATTACAGTTTCATCACAAATCAACCATGTATTCACCTGAAGCTATCAAGCAAAAAAAAAAAGCTCATACGACCAGCGATAAACAATAAACCAACCAAATAAGACACAACAATTTTCTTTTATGTCATTCCTCAACCAAGAAATCATCCAGCATAACGTCTAACATGGTACAGTTAGGAACTCATTACCTCAGTCGATCAAGAAGCAAGGAAACAACATATACAGAAGTCGAATCCATATGTAATCATAGCAAGGACTTCAACAGAAGTCAATCCAAAATGTAAACACAACAAGGATTTCAACAGAAGTCGAACCAACATGTAAACACAGCAAGGACTTCAGCAGAAGTCGTGTTCATATGTAATCACAAGCAAACACTTCAACAGAAGATGAATCCATAATATAAATACAGCAAGGACTTCAACAGAAGTTGATTCCATAATATAAACTCAGCAAGGACTTCAACAGAAGTCGATTTCATAATATAAACACAGCAAGGACTTCAACAGAAGTCGATTCCATAATATAAACTCAGCAAGGACTTCAACAGAAGTTGATTTCATAATATAAACACAACAAGGACTTCAACAGAAGTCGATTTCATAATATAAACTCAGCAAGGACTTCAACAAAAGTCGATTTCATAATATAAACACAGCAAGGACTTCAACAGAAGTCAATTTTTAATAGGGTCTACGCATAACCAGGGATTCCCATATCAACAAGAAAAGAAGAAAACCAATACATTGCTTCCAGCCAAGCCAACTGTACAAAAAAATCATCTGAACAGAGTTGTTCTAATGAAAGCATTTAAAGGAAAGCAAGATTTTTAAAATTTAGGGCCTATCATGCCTGATAGTGTTGCTTAAAAATTCGAAGAAGACCTCTGAATGTGCTCGCACCTTCTCTTCTTCTTCCACGATAGATTAAACAACAATAAATTGTTACCTTCATGCCTTATAAACTTTCCCCGACAGAGAAGGAAGCTAGAAATTCTCAAAGTTGCCATGCAACATAGAGTAGATGACTGGTTTGAAGAACCAAGTGCTCAAGCAGAGCAAAAAACAGAATGCATGGAAAACCAAACAACCAAACAATATTCCATTTGCATGCCTTCCCAAGCAATCCATGCTCGGGAACCGAAGTTCATTAATTGCATTAACTTCCATCCTCCCGCCTATTCTCCATTGCCACCGACTGCCAAAATTGGTGATCGCCAAAAGAAAACAAACAAACATTCCCATACTTGGTGATACTGCCACGTCAGGTCACATTAGCCGATTTGCAACCTCCGCCAAATCTGACAGCATCCCAAGTCCTTCAACCTTATCCCCCTCATAAATTCCATGGAAACCACCGCCCATGACTCGCGCCCCTTCATAGGTCCCCCTCCATTCTTGTCATTAGTTAAGATAGGTTAGAAACATAGGTTAGATCATAGGGTAAGACATTAGTCTTACATCCATAGCGCTAGAAGAAGTTAACTCTTAGGAGCATTAAGCTTATAGTTTAGGGCTAGGTTAGATTAGCAATTATTTTAACCAATAGGTTATAGTTTAGGTTAAGATTATTAACCTTAACGAATCTAGTCTAGGTCTCCAAAGTAGGACCAATCAGTGTTAGAGCCAAACAGGGTAAAACATTCCTGTAAAGGATTCTATCTGGGCATTGCTAAATTAAGCTTACGGTATAAACATGAACATCTTACCTGGCTTAAGGTCTAGGCCTTCCTGATGTTACGATATCTGGAACCAAATTTCATTTATCATGATCAGCCTGAGTTAAACTCCGGGATTGCTCATTCAAACTCATTCAGACCTTGTAACTTTCGTAAGGTCAATAAATTTTGTTCATCCTGAATAAGCTTAAAACATTCCTTGGATCAATGCAACTGATCCAAGGCTGAGTCATAAAGATGGATAAATCCACAATTCATCCGAAATCAAATTGAACTCAAGTGCTAAGAATGAAAGAAACAAAAGATTCCAAGCATATTTCAACTCGGTCAAAGATCTTCAAGAGCAAAGAGGATACAATCCATATCAAGCATGACTTCCCGAAACCGAAGGAACATGTCCTTAAATAGAAGAAATCATATATCAACACTTTAATGCTCAGGAGAAGGTAACAATAGATTGGTGTTACAATTTTTCTTTATCACCTAAAACTAGAGGTTGACCCAACTAGAGGTTTTGCATTGTCGATCACCTAGTCCTCTAATTAAATAAAAATTGTCAATAACCTGATCATGGGAAGTTGAAAACTGAACATGAGGTAGGCAATGGTCGATACTGAGAATATGAAGTTGGGAAACTAGCTTCATGGTAGACCCAAGGACTTTCACAAGGTTCCCATGACTGAAAAATGTTCAACTGAAATGCTAGTAAGCATTGTCACTCGAAGTAAGTAACGAAGAGAGATCATGGAGATCTAGATACACCCTTCTTAGATGCACATGGATGTTATCAGATAGATCAAAATAACACATTTTATTTAATGAATTTGATTAAATAAATATGTACAATTGTAGCTATGTAATTTGTTTTTATGTTTTAAAAAAACTCATTTTCCAGCTCTTTTAATTTTGATCATTACAAGAACCCCTTATCACCCTCGGGAAAATGGAATTGTTGAATCTTTCAACAAAATACTAAGACATACTTTGACAAAAATTTGAGATGTTGGAAGGAAATATTGGGATGACAAGGTTTCTACAATACTTTTGGCATCTTGGACAACCTACAAGAGGTTGAATAAATCAACACCCCTTCGGTTGGTGTTTGGTGTAGAGGCGATTCTACCCATGGATTTCATGTTACCTTATTTTTTTATTGCACATGTGTTTGTCTCGAAAATATATCGCATGGGTATATCTATGGATAAACAACCCAACAGTGTGCAGGGCATAGCCCCTCTTTGAGACAACAAAGTGAAATTCGGTTTATTGTTATTTTACCAAAGCAAGAATCATGTGCAAGTCTTACTAAAAGATTTTTGCCTTGAGGGTTTGGGATCTCATTCCGGTTGAAATAGTTATGACGAAGAATAGAAAGGGATGAAGGAAGGAATGGAAGAAAGGTGGATTGGAAGGGAGAAAAGAAATGAATTCCAAAGTAGAAAGGTCAAAGGGTTTATGTTTTAGGCTGGTAGTAGAGACAGAGCCAAACTTAATCACATAAACAAAAATAATAATATTGATAAACAAATGACAAAATATACGTGAATTCAATAGAATAAGCATAGAGATATAACTTAAGAAATATCTAACGCGTGACACAAAAATTCAGCACAAAGTCTTAATTTTGTATTAATAATATTTTGTTACAAGAAAGTCTTTATCTCCTCACTCTATTTTTATACAAATTTGCTCACCGAAATATAACAAGCATTCCAAAGTATTTATAGAAGGAGAAAGAGAAAGAAGACAAAATGGAGCCAGAACTATTTACAAAATATCTACAAAATATTTAAAAGTCAAAAGTTGACTTTTAGGTAATTTTGTGGATAACAACATCCCATGATGCAACATAGATGATGTCATCATTTGTGCCAACATTATTTTAAATATTTTACAAAAATAGGACAAATGATGGAGGAAGGAGCCTATTCATCGTCATCCCTTGGCTGGAAAGGAGTGTCTTGTTTCTACTCAGGAGATGAAATGTGAAATTGAGCTCGATACTCCATGAACTTGCTAACCATCATTTGAAGTTGATCCTAAGCAAGACCCTTGGTGTGATCTCCGATGAATTCGCAAGTCTCTCGTTCATCTCTAAGTATTTTTGGGAGTTTAAAGTATTCATTACTGCCTCCATCAGGTATCAAACAAAGTCATGGCAGGCTAGAAGGTTGTTGATAGATTCTGCATCAAAAGTGGCTTCTGAAGCTAAACCCTGCGACGCGATCTCCTTAAAGAGTTGAATAGTATCATCTGCCTTCCTCAAGGTGTATGATGGGGTGGGCAAACTGGAGACATTCTCGAAAATGATATGCTCCATTTGATGCATTGCATCCAGGGCTTCCTCCTTGATTTTGTCTATTTTCTTCAAGACAAACTCCATTTGGTCAACCCGATAGTCTAGAGCAACAAGGACTTTGTTGGGTGCTCTCGGGTGATTGAAGATGCCAAATTTCATTAAGTCATTGACTGGGTAGTTGAGCATCTTTTAGAATGTCTCATGTTACAACTTGGCATGGTCCAACTCTTTGGAGATAGGTCCCACTATTTCCTAGAGTTCTTTGTTAGCATGATCTATATTTTGATACAGCTCTATGAACTTTACAATCACTTCCTTGCTATCTTTGAGGATCTGTTCACTCCAGGTGGACACTGCTACACCTTTCTCGCCAATCTTGGCATACTCATTTATCTTCTCCTGACTAAGGGCTTCAGGATTTTCGGTGGCAACTACAGGGGGTGCATTACCCATCTTTTGCAGGGCTTGGAGAAGATGCTTGTTTTGTTCTTTTTGTTAGGAAATAAGAGATAAAATATGCGGAATAATCCCTTATAGAATGAATCGCAACAGTAAAAACTAATATGCGAGAAAATATTACAGATCTCAAATAAAAGTGCGAGAATAAATAACACAATACAAAGAGAGTGATTTAACGTGGTTCACCCAATTTGGGCTACGTCCACCAAGAATCACTTGCTCGATTTTATTACAAGCCACCACTCTCTCAATACAATACCCAGATCCGTTTGGAGCTATGCTCAACAAACTCTCTGAAATTCATAGCTGAATTCAAAACACATTTGTAATACATTTGCTTATACATCTATCATATGCATAAGACCATATAAATAGACAATCGCTTGCGAGTTTTACAAAACCGTGGGTATCAAAACCATGGGCAAAACCCGTCCCATAAACCTATGGGTCAAAAACTCGCCCATATGAGAAAAGCACGCTTTCCGATATGTTGGGTGCATTTTTCGAGGCTAAAAAATTTTACGCCTAAATTTTTTTTTTTTTTTGCGCGCCCCGGACCCCACTCGGCCCGGCCCGGCCCCAACCCCGGCGAGGATACATGAAAAGTGTACAGTACTCTTAGTGTACAGTCTTCAACACTTTCACACATGAAAACAGGCTCCACAACCTAACAATCTCCCACTTGGAGACTAGTTTTCCTCTGAGCAAGCTTCTCAACCCTTCACTAGTTTCTGTGAAGACCAACCAAAGTTGAACACAACTTTAGTTTTTCCCTTGTGACCACCTTGGTCATCATGTCTACAGGATTTTGACTGGTATGAATCTTCTCCAACTTCAACTTCTCTTCCTCCAAAGTTGTCATGATGAAATGATACCTTAACTGTATATGCTTTGTCCTAGAGTGGAAAGCAGAGTTCTTAGCTAGGTGTATAGCACTCTGACTATCACTATGCAACTTACATTCCTCCTGCTTATGCCCCAACTCCTCAAGCAATTGTTGTAACCAAATCATCTCTTTGCTTGCCTCTGTGGCAGCAACATACTCAGCCTCCGTGGTTGACAAAGCCACCAGCTTCTGTAGTCGTGAAATCCAACTCACTGCTATCCCACCTACAAGTGTAAATATAGCCTGTCGTGCTCCTCCTGCTGTCTACATCTCCAGCCATGTCTGAATCTACATAACCACGTAAAGTGGTGTCTGATCCATTGTAGCACAAAATTGTCCCCATGGTCCCTCTCAAATACCGAAGGATCCACTTTACTGCTTGCCAATGCTCTTTACCTGGATCACTCATAAATCTACTCACAGCTCCCACTGCATGGGCAATATCAGGCCTAGTGCACACCATAGCATACATCAAACTGCCAATTGCTGATGAGTAAGGTACCTTGGACATTTGGTTTCTCTCCTGCTCTGTCTTGGGACACTGCTCCTTTGATAACTTGAAATGGCTTGCCAAAGGAGTCCCAACCGGTTTAGCATCCTGCATATTAAACCTCTCCAAGACCTTCTTAATGTATTCTTCCTGAGATAAAGTCAACTTTTGTTCCTTCCTATCTCGAGATATCCTCATACCAAGGATTTGTTTGGCTGCACCCAAATCCTTCATAGCAAAGGATTCACTTAGTTGCTTCTTGAGTACTTTTATTTCCTGCATGTTTTTACCTGCAACCAACATGTCATCAACATACAAACATAGGATAATATAACTTCCATCCTCAAATTTCTTTGTATACACACAATGGTCAGAATGACATCTGATATAACCTTGCTCCATCATGAAGCTATCAAACTTCTTATACCATTGACGTGGAGCTTGTTTCAGGCCATACAAGCTCTTCTTCAGTTTGCACACCATCTCCTCTTTACCTTTGACCTCATAGCCCTCTGGTTGCTGCATATATAGTTCCTCCTCCAAATCACCATGGAGAAATGTAGTCTTTACATCAAGCTGTTCTAAGTGCAAGTCTTCTGCTGCAACTATTCCTAGAACAGTTCTAATAGAAGTCATTTTTACTACAGGAGAAAAAATCTCATCAAAATCTATACCTTTTTTTTGTGCAAACCCCTTGACTACCAACCGGGCCTTGTATCTTTTCTTGCCTCCTTCTTCCTCTTTGATTCTGAACACCCACTTGTTCTGTAATGCTCTTTTTCCTTCAAGTAGCTTTACCAAATCCCATGTCTGGTTCTCCATGAGAGCCTGATGCTCCTCATCCATGGCTTGCTCCCACTTGTTCCTGGCATCTACCTGCATTGCTTCATCAAAGCTCTCTCGGCTCTCCACTATCGGTGAGTAATAAATAATAAAGAGAAGGAGAAAAATGTTCGGGTTCTCTTCTTACCCTAGAAGACCTCCTCAATATAGGAGTTTGGGGTTCCTGTTGAGTAGGTTCCTGAATTGATTCATGGGTCACTTTCCCATCTGGAAGATCCTCTACCACTGCATATTATTTCTTGGATTCTTCCCTGTTTTCCTGCAATTGTTGCTTATACATGACTTTCTCATTAAAGACCACATCCCTAGACCGAATGATTTTCTTGTCTTTAATACTCCAACATTTATATCCAAAGTCATCACCACCATAACCAATGAAAGTACATTTTTCTGATTTAGCCTCTAGCTTGGTCCTATCATCCTTGTCTATATGAACAAACACCTCACATCCAAAGACTCTAAGAAATGAATAATCAACTTTCTTACCGGACCAAGCCTCCTCAGGTATGCCTCCATCCAAGGCACTTGAGGGTCCTCTGTTTATCAAGTACACAGTCTGTGCTCACCGCTTTGCCCAAAAAGAAAGAGGCAATCCTGCATGTAACCTCATGCTCCTAGCACATTCCATTATTGTTCTGTTCATCCTTTCTGATACCCCATTCTGCTGCGGAGTTCCTGGAACCGTCTTTTGCCTGCGGATTCCATTCTTAGAACAATAATCATCAAATTCATTGCTGCAATACTCCCCTCCATTATCTGACCTGAGACATTTTAGCTTAAGACCTGTTTCATTCTCTACCAAGGCTTTCCATTTAACAAAAGTGTCAAATACATCAGATTTATTTCTAATACAATAAACCCAAACTTTCCTTGTTGCATCATCAATAAAAGTGACATAATAACTTGAACCCCCAAGAGATAATACCTGAGCCGGCCCCCACACATCAGAATGCACCAGCTCTAACTTACTCTCTTTCTTCGTAGGTCCAACCTTGAGAAACCTTACTCGCTTCTGTTTCCCATATATGCAATTCTCACAGAACTCCAAACCTGTTTCTGTATATCCAGGAAAATTCTTCTTTATGATGTCCATGCCCTTATGGCTCATATGACCGAGCCTATAGTGCCATAATGTTGTATCTACATCTGAAGCCACAAGATTACAATCATTAGTACTATCAGTGGTTAAATACAAGGTTCCAACCTTCTTACCTCTTGCCACCACAAGAGCACCCTTGGTAACCTTCCAAGAGTTAGCTGTAAATATCACAGTACAACCATCACTTCCCAATTGCCCCGCCGATATCAAATTTCTCCTTAATGTAGGCACATGTCTGACATCCTTCAATAGCCATGTATTCCCATTCTGCATCTTAACCTGAACAGAACCTTTTCCAACTATACTACAAGGCTCATCATCACCAAGAAAAACATGCCCAAAATCCCCTTGAACATAATCAACAAAATAATGCCTATGTGGAGTAGCATGAAAAGAAGCCCCTGAATCTAAAACCCAAGATTCATTAATATTATGCAAAGAAAGAATCAAAGCATCCTGGCATACATTACCCGATGCCACATTTGCCTCCTTATTTTCTTCTGTTGTTTCTTCTTATCCCGAAGCTCCCAACAGTCCTTCTTTGCATGCCCAAGCTTTCCACAATTCCAACATACAATCTTGTTCTTGGATTTTGACCTTGCCCGATCTTTTGATTTTCCACGGTTTCCTCTATTCTTCTGTCTCCCTCTAGTTTCCACTGTCAAAGCATTCCCTAAAGTAGAAGATTCCCGGAGCTTTTTCTTCGCATTTCCTCGCTTAGAATCACCCCTACAACATCCTCAAACTTCAACTTCGAGTTAGCTGGAACCGAGTTGCTTACCGCCATTACCAAGCTATTCCAACTTTCAGGTAAAGAGCACAGAATTAATAAAGCCCTAACTTCTTCATCAAATTCTATTGTAACCGAAGCTAGCATATTCACAACCGTATTGAAATCATTCAAATGATCTGCTACTGAACTATTCTCAGACATCTTCATATTAAACAATTTTTTCATTAAAAATATCTTATTAGAGGCTAGAGGGTTTTTCATACAACTTCCCTAATGCATCCATTAGATCTTTTGTAGTCTTTTCCTTTGAAACATTAAATAATACCAAAGATGCAAGACACAGTCGGATCATTCCAAGTGCCTTCCTATCCAGCAAATCCCATTCCACATCTGTCATACTCGAGGGTTTGTTCACCTTCTCAAACAACGGAATATAAAGATCCTTCTGATAAAGGTAATCTTCCATCTGCATCTTCCAAAGACCAAAATTCTGCCCGTTGAATTTATCAACCCTAGATCTTCCATCATCTGCCATAGCTCCCACTCAAGATAAAACTTTCCTGCGATTCAACACTTCAGCAAACCAAACCAGGCTCTGATACCAATTGTTAGGAAATAAGAGATAAAATATGCGAAATAATCCCTTACAGAATCGCAATAGTAGAAACTAATATGTAGAAAATATTACAGATCTCAAATAAAAGTGCAGAATAAATAACACAATACAAAGAGATAGTATTTAACATGGTTCACCCAATTTGGGCTATGTCCACCAAGAATCACTTGCTCAGATTTTATTACAAGCCACCACTCTCTCAATACAATACCCAGATCCGTTTGGAGCTATGCTCAACAAACTCTACAGAATTCACAGCTGAATTCAAAACACATCTGCAATACATTTGCTTGTACATCTATCATATGCATAAGACCATATAAATAGACAACTGCTTAAGCAGTTTTACAAAACCGTGGGTATCAAAACCATGGGCAAAACCCGTCCCATAAACCTATGGGTCAAAAACTCGCCCATATGAGAAAAGCACGTTTTCCGATATGTTGGGTGCATTTTTCGAGGCCAAAAAATTTTACGCCTAAATTTTTTTTTTTTTTTTGAAGCTGCGCCCCAAACCCCTACTTCTGGGGTTGCACCCCGAACCCTCCTCTTGGGGATGCCGCCCGGACCCCGCTCGGGGCCCGGCCCGGCCCCGAACCCCGGCGAGGATACATGAAAAGTGTACAGTACTCTTAGTGTACAGTCTTCAACACTTTCACACATGAAAACAGGCTCCACAACCTAACACTTTTAATACTCTCTTCCCATCCTTTGCTTATTAAAGATTTTTACAAAGGGCATCCACTACTTGATAAGGCCTCTCCTCACGAGACTCTCGATGATATCCCCATCGTGACTCGAGTCATCAGTAAAATTTTAGGAGACAGATCTTCTTTCTCCTTTGTAGGATCAGGGTATGCGATCTCCATGACTCTTTCACCTGAAGCACTTTTAGAGAAGTGGGTTATAGCCTTTTGCTTCTTAGCCCCTTTAGTTGGAATAACAGAGAAGTCCATTGGTGCAATAGGGAATTTCCTCTTATGCTGGTTTAGGTGTTCAGAGATCCATTCTATACTTAGGGGAGTGGGACCAGAGGAAGAAGAGGAAACAGGGGTGGAAGAAGGAGAACCTACATTGGACATGGGAAATGTGTTGAGACACTGGGTGGTGGCATTGAGAAAGAAGTCAACCATCCAACACTCACGGGGTAGGAGTCACTTTGTAGGAGAGGAAACTATGGGTGTGGAAGGGATCTGTGAGATGAGGGAAGAAATGTTGGGGGACAGATTCACGAGTGAAGAGAATATGGAGGAAGAGGGAGGGGGAACGATAGAATATGGGGGAGAAGAAACAACCAAAGGAGTGGTTAGTTGAGTGACATGAGGAGGGAAAATAGGAATGAGAGATGGGATGGTAGGAACTGACTCCCAATCAACAAGTAGTGGAAACATCTATAGTGGATGTGCCCATTGGTGAACTTACCACCTCTTCTTTTTCTAGGGATATCAGGATTACTACCTATTCCTTGGCAGCAGAAGGAGGACTCTCAGGAGTTTCCTCTTGGTTAGTGCTTGTCTCTCCCTCTTTATCTTTTCATTTACCTTTAGGAAAGTGCTTTGGCTTGGTGTGTGCATTACCCAAGGGAGACGTGGTAAAGTCTACTCCAAGGCAGATGAGGCCATTTTTATTACACCAATGCTTAGTGTGCTACAGAGTTCTCTTGACCCTTTCCTCGATAGTTTGAGGCTCCTTATTTCTATCAATCTTAGCAGATGGCCAATTGTCTCCATCTGTGTCCTGATAAACTTGATCAAGTTCTTGATCAGTTGCTTGAAATCCTTTTGGGAAAATGGCCACACCATACTAAATGATCTCTGCCAGGGCCAATCGAGAGTGATCCTTTCACCGAGCTCGACCTCATGATACAGATCAATGTAGATATCTTCGATCTAGGGGACATGAATTGGATCGAGCTTTGCCCTTGGAAGGAAATCGCGAGGATCAAAGGTTGGCCTCACCAGAAATTATGCTTTAAGTTGAGCAATTCAATCTCTACAAACATTTCCCAAGCTTTTCTCTGTGAAGTGCAGGTGTACCTGCCCATTGTGAGAGGGAATGGAGTTACACCCTTCTTTCTTTTCAAACACTTCTTGTGGTATGTGATTAGCCTGTCTGCAGACACTCTAATAGGATCACTTGGGCCCCACATACCTCGCCAACTTGGTGGGCTCTCCCAAGAAGTTAGCGGCTCGAGGTAGATGAAAGTGAGGAATTACATGAATAACGCTCCCCATTTCTCTGTGGTAGTAACCATGCTTTTGGTTGTCCGACCGTGAGTCATATTAGGCCTTAAGAGGTAGATGACACCATAGAAGAAGGCGTCATTGATTTTGTTGAATTGTGCTATGTTGTTTTCCAGTTTCAACTCTGGATAGTATTCATATATCTTAACACGGGGCCATACCTCATACCAACTCAATCTTTGGGTAGTCCCTTTCTAAGGCAGTGGCATATACCACATAGTAGTTCATATAGAACTTCCCAGTTGTTGAAAGTTGTTGAAGCTGCTCAGAGATTGTTTCTTGATAATCTCCCCCCATTCAAAATGTTGATCAGGGACATTTTTGCTCATTGTCTCTAAATATCTGAGCATCCACTTATGAAAGTAATGGGCATCAGGAAGCCCAAATACCCTGCTTAGGAAGGTGATGGTGTCGCTCAAATCCTTTGAAAAGTCACTGCGATGAATAACCTACGGCCACCTGATTACCACCTTTTTGTTTTTTAGGTATACCTCATTCATCAGTTGCATGCATTTATCTTCATTCTCGTTCCATGTTTCATGCAGTCTTCTTAGCTTACTGCTAAAAAATGTCGGTGGTGAGGGATACCCAACATGACTTCGAAATTCCAGGCATTAAGGTTGATAATTACCTCGCCCTTCTCATTTTCAACACACCTTGTGTCTTTGTTGTAATAATGGCCCACCAATCGTAGACACCAAATTTGTGTCTCACGACCCCTTGTGACCCGCATCCCATTTCGCAACCTAACCTCATTACCTAAACCTTACACAATTATTTATTAATTACCTCATAATTGATAAATCCACATCGCCTTACCCGCCACCTCACTTGGCCACCTCACCATGACCTAGCCCTAACCCTAAACTAACCTAATTAGGACCCATGACTTGGTCTAGACTCACATCCATAGCTAATGCCTCCTTACTCGCACCCAAGGCCGACCTTCTAGCCACTTGACCAAGCCCGCAACTGATCTCTCGGGAGAAAAGCAGGGAAGGTGGGCTATTTTAGTAAAAATAGCCTACTTTTTCCGACCGATGCGGTTCCTACTCGACCGCCGTCGGTTACGCAACCGCCATCGGTTCCCTGTAAATGGGCTCCCAAACCAAAACATCGGATCGGATTTTCATTTTGGAGATCGGTGGAAGGATTTGGATCAACAGAGAGCATTGGGAGCGAGGAACAGAGTCCAGATCTTCACTTGACCAAGCAGAGACGAGTGGAAATACTAGAAGTGTCTACAAAGAAAGGAGATCAGCTTTTATCTTGGTTAAAACCAGTAAGTCACATCTTGCATGTCCTCTCTGTTATAACATTTCTTATGCTTCTTGAATCTCGGTCCTCCTAAATCCGTTTCAATCCACTACACAACGTGCCATTGCATCTAACTGTTATTCTTTTACCTCTCATCATCTCATTTCCTAATATCATCCATAAACCAGCCTTACCAACACTACAACCAGTCCAGAAGATCCTAGAACCCACCGGTATCGGTTATTAGTAACCGGCATCGGTTATCAGTAACCGGCATTGGTTCCTCTGATTAAAACCAGAAAACTAGCCTTTCACCTACCCAGTTCAACGAAACAACTTAATTGATACTTTACAGTCTTTTTTGTTAATTCATATTAGCAGGGAAACTGACCACCTTCGAAAGGAAGTTTTATATTTCCTGGGCCCAAGGCAGTTTCCTCATTTATTGTTTAATCAAAATCTTGTGGTCTTGTGTTCTTATTTGCAGGTAGTCCTTCCAAGACAAAAAGGAGTTCTTCGCAGTCAGCCTGATCTTTCTCTACGGTACGCGCACACCATCTCGACATTCTACAGGTATTCCTCCTAGCCCCTAACCTTATCTGTTTCTAAAAGGAACGAAGCATTCCGAGTGAAACATTTTGGCACGCCCGGTGGGACCCATTTTGGGTTTTTCTTTATTTCTTGCTTGCTTTCATTATAGGGAGCATACTTGCTGTTTTCTTCTTCTAAAAATATTCACGAGGTATTTTATTATTTTGGTAAAGGAACTTGCTTTGTTTTTGCATCTTGCATTAGTGAAAGTCATCTCTTTTGCTTCATCAAATATAATTTTCGATTTGGGTTTTAAAACACATGCATTGCATTCCTGCCTGTTGTTTTTCAATTCTAGTGAACATAGATTAAGTAACAGGTCGTACACGTGGGGGTGATATCCACGGTATTGACAGGAAATTAATCTTAGTTTCACTGCACAACACATACCGAATCACTTCACAATTAACACAACAGCTCAAACATCCCCCCTTTTCCGCGGTATTCCTCCGCCCGATTGAGGTAGCCTTATAAGCCAAAACAAACTTGACATTTCCCCTAGGTCTTGTTGTTTAGGATTCTGACATCATCTTACGTCTAAAGGCATAAGCCCACGATAACTAAAATTAACCCTAGGGTTAGTCTCTAGATTTGCGTGTGCCTCTTGCTTGTTTTCAAATCCTATTTTCTCTGTCATACTTTGTCTTCTGTGATCAATAAATTGATAAATATACTCAATGTTGCTAAAAATCAAATTAGCAGCCCTTTGT
Source organism: Taxus wallichiana var. yunnanensis (assembly GCA_018340775.1). Classification (NCBI taxonomy): domain Eukaryota; kingdom Viridiplantae; phylum Streptophyta; class Pinopsida; order Cupressales; family Taxaceae; genus Taxus; species Taxus wallichiana. The sequence continues at coordinate 460,121,674 of CM031243.1, forward strand.
ATCTTCTTATCCTAGATTTTTGACACCGGCATCGGTTAAGAGACCGACGTCGTTTTCCCTGTGACCGACACCGGTTAGTAAACCGATATCGGTTACTGTCTCCATCAGCCCCTGACAAACCAGCAACTTGCCAAATTCATCATTTCGAGGTTGTTTTTGTTCTTGATAGATTGAAACTTTACTGTGAACTGCTGTCCATGGTTGTTATCACTCGAAAGCAAGCCGCCGCCATGGTTTCACACGCTTGCTCTGTTTCTTTGCCTGAATCACCCCCTTCACCTTCTGTGGGGAATCCTACTGATACCAGTGAGGTTCCTAAAATTCCTGTGGGAGATAAGGACTTTGCCAAGTTTCTGGATGCTAATTCCAGTGCTGTACAATACTATTTGTCTCATACCCGACTGCACCGTACACCGATGGTCAGCTCCGTAGGTATGCCTATCAAGTATAGCTGCTCATTTAGCTCCCACTCCACTGATAATACCGCCTTGCTTCCCGCATCTCTAACTTTGTCTCCCAATCCGACAGTGCAGAGGTTCATACGACCCGATTAGCCTTCCTTTTGTTAATCTTGGACCCCACGTATCATTACCACCAACTACCCCTACCTCATCTATTTTGCAGTTGCTCCATTCATGACTTGCTCTCGCCACCTATCCACACGAGCTTTCCTTCTCAAGCTCCGCCTACCTTTTCATTCCCATACACGTATCCAGTGACCTCAACACCTTATATGGGACATCCCTATTCTGGTGCACCATCATCTCATCCAACCACTGATTTCATCAAACAAATGATGGATAAAATGCAAAATCTGGAGGCTTCGGTTTCGGGAAGTCGTAGCGCCTTGACATACGAACAAGTTTGTCGGGAGCCCATTCACCCTTCTGTCCCCCTTCATTCATATCCTCCTCAATGGGAGTTGCCGAAATTTACTCGTTTTAATAGTAAGGAGGATCCTCAACAACACTTGCGATCATTTAGACATGCTTGTTATTTGATTGCCCATAATGACGCCTTGTTACTCCGCACCTTCCCTATGTCCTTATCAGGACCCGCCTTGGAGTGGTACAGTGCTTTAACCCAGCACTCGATCTTCTCTTTTAACCAACTAGCCCAATCTTTCTTGGATCATTTCTCCATTAACATTGCTAAGAAAGTATCTATCACCGACCTTTATGCCATCCGACAATTCGAAGACGAATCTATCGCAGATTTCGTGGGACGATGGCGCGGCCTTATCAACCAACTTACATATGCCTTGCCTCAAACCGAACTTATCGAACTATTTACGCGGGCTTGTGCTAAGCACATCTCCCCTACCCTCCAAATTCAAACTTTCCGTACATTCGACGAGGCCTTTACTATGGCTCGAAAATTAGAAATTTGAGCCTTAGAGGAAGAGAAATTGCGGTTGCGCAACAAGAACTCCACCTTCCGAACTCCTGATTCTACCAATAAACCAAATACCACCACTCCTCACGCGTCCACCTCTTCTAAATCAAAAGGAGCTGTCCACGCGGTGATGGTCAAATCCCAACCACCGTCCAATACTCCACCAAAAACCACCTATAAATACAAAGCCGAACCCATCAACTACACTCCCTTGGGAGAAACATATGGTGTGATATTGGAGAAATTGCTCAAAGCAGGAGCCATTACCTTACCTCCTGTTAAACCTCATTCTGGGTTTGATTCCACTCGCGCCATACCTTCCTGGTACAAAGAAAATGACTTTTGTAACTTCCACCGCGTGAAGGGACACAGTCATGAAAACTGCAAGATGTTGAAAAACATAGTGCAGGAAATGGTTGATGCGGGGGATATAGCCCTCGATAATCCTAACGCCCCTGCTAACCGAAATTTGAAAATTTTCAACAAGCCATTCCCGAATCACTCGTCCAACAGTAACGTCAACCAGGATATCTTAGCCGAGGAGAGTGTTCATGAGATCCATGCAGTATTCGATACCCAGCCAAAAGCCTCTATCGAGAAAATTTTGAATCAAGCCTCTTCACTAACACAGGAGCCCGAACCTCCTTTACCACCATCAAGCCAAAGCGAAATCGTTCCTTTACCCATAGAAGAGTTAACTACCCAGGCTTCCCTTCCCATCAATGAGTCTTCTTACACCACATCCCTACAAGATTGCGAGCGGATGTTGTCTAATCTATCCATTTCCCAGACGTCTCCTTCTACCACTCTTGCCGCACAAGAGGAAGGTACGCCACTCCTTTTGACATCCTTAGATGAGAAATCTCTCGCACCGACATCATTAAATTCTTTAGCCATGACAGACCCTCTCCAACATGCCCTTCTGCCTATTAGTCCCTCATCACCTAAATATTTTCAACGACCCGTCAACCTCTTAACATCTATTGATACGATTGCCTCATCTACCCCTGTATTACTCCCACGGTGGACGGGAATCACAACCCATCTTTCTTCCATACCAAAGTTCATATTCACACGCGAGGATTTGTCATTCCATGAAGATGACGGGCCCTATGGGAACGTCGAGCGAGCCATGTTCTACTCAAATGCAAATGACCAATCTTGATGCCTCCACCATATACCCGAAGTGCCTACAAAAGCTTAAAATGCCCATGTTCTCACCTTCACCCCCCTCACCTCTACCGAATGCCCCTTCCACTTCTATTAACTTAGCCAAATCTTCCCCTACGCTTGGGACCTCACCAATGCCCAGTCTAACACACCCGCCTAAGCGACTCGATTTATCCAAAATAAACCCGCCCCGCCACCTAGGAGAGGCAGACGCAATCCGTGCCTCTCTCACAATCAAAACCATCATCGTCACACCCACCTTCCATATTGGGACCTCATCCCTCCACCTTACATCAATATATCATACCTCCTTCGTTTTCTTCAAAACGACCTACGCCTTCTACACCTATACAGAGATCAAAGGGTATAACAACATCGTTACCCCGCGTATCCGGTCCACCTATTAACCCTAAACCAATCCCATCATCAAAGGATTTATTTTCTGTCACTCCCCTTTCTCCGTGGTTGTTTCCCGCTACCACGCCATCTGTAGCCTCATCATCTAACCAGCTGAACGTAACTTCTGTGTCAAAGAAACCACGTTTAGTGAAAAACATGTGTCAGCACCCCTCGGCTAAACCACCACCTGTACGAACCAACCACGCCCAAACATTACCAAAACCCGCACAACCAATACCCTCATCCGATTTTGACCCCCTCAAAGGATCTTACGCCAAAATCCTTGCTATGTTGGTGGAGAATGCGACCATTTCCCTACCTCCACTTAGACCTTATGACCCGTCTAAACCCCGACCTATGGGTTACGATGAGTCTAAAATCTGCGCTTATCACCGCACACCAGGACATGATGTGGAGGGATGCAAAGCTCTAAAAACCATCCTTCGTCAGTCACCTCTCCCGGATAGAAAGATTAAGAAAGACAACTTACGAAGGGAGAGACCTCTAGCGTCAATTCCCTCTACTATATCATCTATCCCCGCCTCACCAAGATCTATCATTATTACAACCCCACCTCTTGAAGACCATGAATTATCCCAACCATCTTCCTCATCTCAGATCTACGAGATTAATATGATTAGTGTCGCTACTCGAGGACAGAAAAACAATGGGAAAGCGAAAGAAAACACACCTGCGGCATCTCTTTCTCCTTCAACCATCCCGATTACACCACCACCTAAAGTGGTTATTCGCGGACCCGCCTATCCCGTCTCTAATGGAGTTGCCCACCGAACCATGATCAAACAGCTTCATCAATCACCCGTAAAAATGACACTATATGATCTCATTCAGACTTCTGAATCTCATCGACAAGCTCTCGTTGAGATCCTTCAAGGGATAGAGGTTTTACCCAATGAAACCCTGCCCGTTGCCTCCATTCTAACACCCAATCACGTTGCCTCTCTCACCAAACAATCCATCTCCCCCACCACTTCTGTCTCAAAACAACAAGCCGCTGCAGTTAGTTTCTCGGAAGATGAAATTATCGACTTTGGTGCAGAAGACCCTGACCCTGCCCTTTTCATTTCCGCTTACGTCCGAGACATTCGAGTACGTCGGGTTATGATTGATGGGGGCACTAGCCTAAACATCATCTCTTCAAAAGCCTTCCAACAAATGAACATCCCTTCTAGTTGCATGTGTGCCAACCCCATCATGTTGCGGTCATTCAATGACGCTATTACTTCTACCTTAGGCACCGTGATCCTCAACATTCGCGTAGGCCCACGTACTTTACCCGAACTCTTCTATGTCCTTGAAGGAGAGTTCCAATATAATATATTGCTGGGTCGTCCTTGGATCCGAGCCATGGGATGCGTTCCCTCAACATTACATCGATGCATAAAATTTGAGTACGAGGGGAAGTCCTACACTGTAAAAGCTGATCCTCCCCCCTTCAAAACTTGCAATATGTTATACCGCCCAAACGATGTGCTTATACCAATTAAGACACCCATACATTCAACCCAACCATCCTCTTCAAATGTACCTCAACCATCCACCTCAACTGCACCTACGCCTTCAACTGATGAAACCACCATCGCACAAACCACTTCTCTTCCCGCAAGCTAGCATCCCAACCTCCGACCCTTAGTCGATGTTTTCATCGCCTCACGCTGGGGAGTATCGCCTATATAACGTTAGTTCTTTCCCTACCCCACAGGAGTACGGACAATTACATGCACATCCCACCTACGACCGTCGCGTGGGGGAGGTAATCTCTTACGGACCACCCCATTGCCGCACTAACCTAACGTATGGGGGTGTTGACGCATCCTCCATTACCCCTGAACCTCCTCTTGGTGTGGTTCCCTTCCAATCCGATTTTCAATACTTGACAAATCGTCGTTTCGCCCTCACCTTCTTGACTCGCTGTGCGTGGAAAGGCTTTGGTTTTGGCCTTTACGAACAAGGCCGACATACACTCATTCCCGTGACCACACGCAAACATAATGATCGAAGTGGTCTCGGTTTTTCCGAAACACCTACACAGGAGACACCTCCTGTCAGCTGTATCCTGGAAGAGGAAGATGTTGCCCCTACCGAACCATCATCACCCACTTTGCCATCATCACCCACAGAATCGATGGACCCTGAATCTATCCCTCCTAACTTTTTTTTTTCATAAATGCTATCTTCATAGGTCCTCTCACTTATCAACGCGATAATGAGGACCCATCTTCTCTTCCCCTTCTGTATCCAGACATGATCGAAGAGGATTCACCTTTGATTAATGTTGTTGAATGCCAGGATGACGACTCCATCCTCACTTACCTGGGCGCGGATGATTCTTATATTCAACGCGCCTTACCATCTGAAACCCAAACTATGCTGAACGAATCTACTATAGAAATCAACATCCACACGGAGGAAGATCCTCACATAGTGAAGATTGGACAATCCCTTAACACATCAGAACAAGCCGCCTTTTCTACCTTTCTCCGTGCTCGCAACCAAGCTTTCGCATGGTCTTACGCTGACATGCCAGGAATTGATCCTACCATTGCCGTCCATAACATCACCCTAAACCCCGATTCCAAACCAGTCAAACAGAAATTGAGAAAAATGCATCCACGCATTGCTCTCTTGGTCAAAGAGGAGCTCCAACGACTCCTTTCTGTTTCCTTCATCTTGCCTATTGACTATCCTCAATGGATTTCTAACATCGTACCTGTCACTAAAGCGACAGGGGGACTTCGGATATGCACAGATTTCCGGGATCTTAACCTTGCTTGCCCCAAGGATGACTTCCCCCTCCCAAGTATTGATCAACTTGTTGATCTCACTGCGGGCCATGAAATGCTTTCTCTCATGGATGGCTTTTCAGGATACAACCAAATTTTGGTTGCCCCTGCCGATCAACACAAAACTGCCTTCATAACTCCTTGGGGAACCTTTTGTTATCGTGTCATGCCATTTGGCCTTAAGAATGCTGGTGCTACCTATCAGCGGGCTATGACCTACATTTTTCATGACATTATGCACACTATCCTTGAAGACTATGTCGACGATCTTCTCGGCAAGTCTAAACATCGTAGTGAACATCTCGATGTTTTAACCATTATTTTTGATCGCCTGTTACAATATTCTGTCCGCCTTCAACCGAAGAAATGTGTCTTTGGTGTTCTTTCGGGAAAACTTCTTGGCTTTATCGTCTCTTTGCGTGGCATTGAGGTCGATCCATCTAAAGTAAAAGCTATCCTAGAAATGCCCCCACCCAAAAACCTCAAACAATTGCGTAGTTTGCAGGGTAAACTTCAATCCATCCGGCGTTTCATCTCCCAACTCTCGGATCGATGTCACCCTTTTCATCACCTTCTAAAAAAGGACGTTGCCTTTCAATGGAGTGAGGAGTGTCACCAAGCCTTCGAAGCTCTCAAAACGTATCTCTTGCAGCCACCCATGCTTATCCCACCCCAGGATGACCGCCCTTTCTACCTTTATCTTTCCGCCACTGACCATGCTATAGGAGCTATGCTCGCACATCGAGACTCGGCACGCCGAGAGCAGGCCGTTTATTATATAAGTCGTACCCTCGTGGATTACGAGACTAGGTATACACATGTAGAAAAATTGTGCCTGGCCCTATCATTCGTCGCCACCAAACTCCGACATTACCTCCTGAATCACAAAACTTTCGTCATCACCAACACAGACCCCATTCATTATATGTACGCCAAACCACACCTAAACCAACGCATCGCTCGATGGCTCATGCTCCTCGCCGACCTTGACCTTGAGTTTATACAACAGAAATCAATCAAAGGACAAACTCTTGCAGACCAACTTGCGGAGGCCCCTCTACCTGGGGAACAATTTACCAATTTTACCTTCCCCGACGAACTCATCGCCACTCTTTCGCTCGGAGAAGAGTCGTATCAAATGACCCTCTTCTTCGATGGATCTAAGTGCCAGCGCGGCGGAGGAGCCGGCGTTGTTCTCATCCCTCTTGACGCTGAACCTATGCCTCTTTCATTCCGGCTTGATTTCCCCTGCACTAATAATACAGCGGAATACGAGGCCCTTGTTCTGGGTCTCCAAGTTGCGATACACTTAGGCATTAAATCTATCAATATCTTTGGTGACTCTCAATTGGTAGTCAATCAAGTTATGGGCATCTACCAATGTAAAAACGAGGAACTTCAGAAATACAAACACCACGTGGAATCACTTCTAGCCTTATTTACTCACTATTCTATCCAAACCATTCCCCGTTCCACTAAAAAATTTGCGGATACTATGGCTTGCTTAGCCTCATGATTCCCGCCGCACCAACTGACTCTGAATTATTCGTTGTGGTCCAGCAACTTTTTGCACCATCCTATTCAACCCCGGTAGTTTGCATGATAAATACTGTGTCTACTAATTCGCAGGATACCTGGTACCACCAATTTCATGACTACCTTACAATCTCTGTTCTCCCACCTGACCTTACTAGTAACGGAAAACGTGCTTTTCTCAAAAGTGTTTCGCGTTATGTTGTCATGGGAGGACTCCTCTATAAACGTGGCTTTGATGGCATCCTCCTTCGCTGTCTGACCAACGCTGAGGCCACTCATACCATCCAACAAGTACACGATGGGATTTGTGGTGGACATTTTAGTGGCCTTGCCGTGGCTAAACGAATCCTTCGCCTAGGTTATTATTGGCCTACTCTCAATAACGACTGCTACGAATATGTTAAGCGCTGTGTCATGTGTCAACAACATGCCAATCTTCAACATACTCCTAGCCACCCGCTACAAGTCGCTCGTGATCTTTGGCCTTTCTCACAATGGGGTTTAGACCTTATTGGTGAGATTCACCCGACCTCTTCACAACGTCACCGTTGGATAATCACAGCGACCGAATATTACACAAAATGGGTGGAGGCCATCCCACTCATTTCAATCAAAAAAGAAAAAATTGTCGAATTCATTAACCATCACATTATCTGTCGTTTTGGTATTCCTCATCGCCTAATAACAGATAATGGTAAATCTTTCAAAAACAAGTTGTTACAAAACCTTTGTGACAACTTTGGTATCAAACTTAGTTTCTCATCGCCTTACTATCCGCAGGCCAATGGTCAGGCTGAATCTTCTAATAAAACTCTAACCAAAATCCTCATGAAAGTTGTCAATGAATCTGGAAGAAATTGGCACGATCACATCCCCTTTGCCCTTTGGGCTTATCGTACTAGCATTCGTACCTCTACTAATGCCACACCTTTTTCTTTGGTATACGGTACCGAGGCTATTTTGCCTCTCGAAATACAAATACCCTCCCTTAGAATATCTCTTCAGGATATTCTCACCAACGATGATTTCCGTCAAGAGCGGTTAGCCCAATTGGAGCTTCTTGACGAACGCCGTCTTACAGCTCTCGATCACCTTCAAATCTATCAAAAACGCATCAAGCGTGCTTATGATAAGCGACTTCATGAGCGTACCTTTAAGGTTGGTGATCTTGTCCTCAAAGAGAATCAACATGTCACCAAACTAGAAAAGAGCAAACGTGGAAAATTTGCTCCCAATTGGATTGGGCCTTATATAATCACTCACACCTATGGATCAGGCACTTATCGTTTAGCTTCGCTTAATGGTAAACCTGAGCCTGAACCCCTGAATGCCTTGCATCTTCGACCATTCTACTGTTGAATCTAGTGTTATATCACTTCTTATCTACCTACTGCTCGTCCCTTGAGCTCATTTACCGCTACATACACTTTGTTTTCTATATCTCCGAATAAAATCAAAATCACTTCGCACCTCCCCTTGATGATGCCTTCCCCTCTTTAGTCTAGTCCATGACTTCAAAGTATTAAAATAAGCCGTATTCTTAAGGGATTTTCTTGAGTCAAACTTCCTACTAAACTAGATGCTTCACGCCAAAAGAACATCTAGTCATCTAAAATTAAAAATAGATTGCTCCCCGAAGGACAAATGCTATGCACTAAAATCATCTCTCGCTACTATAAATAGTTGCTCCCCGAAGGACAGCTATACACAGTCAGCCTTTATCAGAAGCTTCTCGCATTGATCAGCTTCGTGAAGACCTCAAGAATAAAACAATCAATATCCCTTGTAGACTTCCCGCATCGATCAGTCTACATTCAATAAAATAAAAGCCTCATTCAAAAGAACTTTTTGGGTCATGGACTTGTCTATTTAGGGTAGGTTCTCTTTCGTTGTAACAAGTTCTTTGTACCTCAGCTATATCATCCACCTCATCTCACCATTTGTTTCAATTCAAGGGACGTAACGTACACCTGATATATTGTGATCATACAACTCTTTTCAACTATGGACTTCTCGTCTATGCACGGCACTTAGGGCTTCAGGCTCGTTCTACGTTGTGTGGTTTGTTTAGCTCTTTTCACCTACGGAGCACTCTTTCCGCTTTGCCTCGCATCTAGAATTGTGTGTTGATCTTAATCGAGACACTATTCCCTACTACTTGGGTATGCTAACCTTTGCTTTACCTATACCTACACCAACAACATTTTCCTACCAAAGACCAACAACATTACCCTACCAACATCAAATTTTCACTCAAACCGCCCGATTGCCTACACCATACCAAATTGCCTAAATTCACCCCTCCCTGATCCTAAGGGAGAACTACATCGGTCTGAGGCCCGTCCTTGCTTTGTGCAATGGGCTATGTAGGCAGCACTTAGGAGACATGGGGTCTCCCAAGGTTAGCTCGACCATCCCCTACCATAACCTATCATGTGTGGTAAATATAAATATTTTTGTGTATTTCTATTTAATTACATTTCTCTTTGATCCTTTTTCAAAACACCGAAAGTCAAAACGACAACATTCTTATTATTATAACGCAAATCAACATACATATCTCGTTTTATTTAGATGTTAAACAAATACATCTTCTATATCATCGACGCGCAGGTCGGCACTCTTATTTATTCTTATACCTTGCTAACATTTATTTAGACCCTCACGCCTCATCCCAAACTAGGTGATGATCGTGATCGTCGACCCCTCTCGCCAGGCCTCTCTGTCCTCAAAGGTACCACGGCTATTGGTACCGCCCACTGATCTGCCAATCTCTCCTGTAACATATGAATACGCCCTCTCGCATGGAGGACTCCAGCCTCTAGTCTCGCTGCTCGTGACTCCGCAACCGCTAACAATCTTCTTGTCTCCTTCACTGCGTTTGGAGCTGCTGAGACCAACCAAACGCTGCAGCCGATCCCTCTCTGCTGTAATCACAGCTATGTCAGGGCGATCGCGTACACCTCGCAACTCTGCTACCCACCATAACCTATAGGCCTCTGTCATTCCTGCATCCATTACACTGCGATCGGCTGCTATCTCCTCGGGCCCTTCTGGAGGTGTTGGCCGGGGAGGTGAGAATGCTGCCTCGGCATCGATCCTCATATATGGTCTATAAGCCTGTGGTATGTCCTGCACAAATCCAAATTGTCGCCGCACGCGATCTATAGGAATCCTCTCATATTCACCTGGCCTGTGCCCCGCGATCCACCTCAATCGCTCTACACCTCTCAACTCCTCAGCTATGTTCTCGGTTACCATATAGTTCCCGTAGGGCCTCCAACAGATATCCGCAACCGTCACCCTCTCCCATACCTGCCTGTAATACTCAATGTCACCCGGCACGGCCTGAGATCTTGCCTCTTGTTCTGTCTGGACCCATCGTCGGAATCCCAGCCTCTGTACTCCGGTCTCTCCTACCTGGATGGATCGGCCTATTGGTCGCACACAAACAATGTGCTCATAGGCCCAACAGTGTAATAAGTATGAACAATCCAACGTTGTCCTGTGATTTCGCCTACAAGCCCATAAACCCCTGTATAGCTCCGCCAAATATGCAGGTGCCCATGCAAAAGTCACGTTCCTTTCTATCATCTCCCAAATAACACCCATCAATGCCTTTGGAAATCTTCCCCCTTCTGCCCTCGGTAACGCATAATACCCTACCGCTATCATTAAAATCACTGCTAACCTTGTCTCCTCAGGGTGTGCTGCATACATTACCCCATATGTGAATGACAAACCTCGCTGTGTTAAGTCTCGTGCATATGGACCAAACACTTCTGTTATCGCTGCCCGCCCCGCGCTAGGTAGTGCCTGATATACTGGTTCTCCTGTAATAGGGAGTCTCAAAATACGGAACACATCTTCCAAAGTTACTGTCATTTCACCTGTTGGCAGATAGAAGGTATTTGTCTCAGGATTCCATCTCTCAATCAGCGCCTGTAACATACCATGGTTACGTGCGATTCGTGAATAATAACGGATTCCACTTAACCCCAAACGATTTATCAATGTCCATTCCGCTGGTGTTACATCCGCTCGGATTCGTGACAACAGCGCTGGCACACTATCATTCATCCTCAATCCTGCCTCTGCCTGCATACACCAAAACAACAAACAACCATTCAACCTGTCAGGGTTTTTTCAAACATTCTGGAAATTCCTCCAGTAACCGGTACCGGTTATACATAACCGATATCGGTTGAATAACCGATACCGGTTCTCCCTAACCGCTACCGGTCACTGTCAATTTTATACACCTTCCCTAAAAACAACCACCTACGACAATAATTTGCTCGTTTATTCGTTTTTATACATACAAACATACGAAACCCCGATTGCCTACCCTGTAACACTTACCTCACCTGCAACCCTTGTTATCATGTTTTCTTTCTCATATCTACCCACCTACTCTCCCCCATCTTATTCACGAAACATGCAGTAGTTAAATCACAAACAAAATGATACCTCTTGGGTTGCAGCAGCTTGAGGTGGCCCTTGTCTTCCCTCATGTCCTTGCCTGCTGGATGCTTCTCCTCGTTCTGCCATGATCACCACCCTTTTCAACTTTGTCTTTCTGCCTTCTGAACCTCGGATCACATTCACTTTCCTTGTCTCTTTTCTCCTTCTCACCCAAATCTCTCATGCAAATACCTGTCTCAGTCGTCAAAAAGCGTCGCGTTCGCGTATTTAACCTCTTGCATGGCTCTAAAATTAAAACTCAAGTTGCCACCCTAGCTTTTCTATTTTTAGAAAAACTCATACCCAACTTTCACCCCATTCTTTGCCGTTCTTTACTCCTTGCCTCTTTTTCACCAATATCGCCTCTGTCCACCTTTGCTGCACAACATTTGTTCGCTGGTCAGCACTGACCTACGGCCGCAACCTACCTATTCGGCCCGACCCAAAGCCTCCCTACCTACCTTTCCGCCCGACCCAAGGCCGCAACCTACCTAATCGGCCCGACCTAAGGCCTCAACCTACCAATCGGCCCGACCTAAGGCCTCAACCTACCAATCGGCCCGACCCAAGGCCGCAACCTACCTATTCGGCCCGACCTAAGGCCTCAACCTACCAATCAGCCCGACCCAAGGCCGCCACCTACCTATTCGGCCCGACCTAAGGCCTCAACCTACCAATCGGCCCAACCCAAGGCCGCCACCTACCTATTCGGCCCGACCCAAGGCCTCAACCTACCTATTCGGCCCGACCCAAGGCCGCAACCTACCTATTCGGCCCGACCCAAGGCCTCAACCTACCCATTTGGCCCGACCCAAGGCCTTGCCCTCGCTATTTGGCCCGACCCAAGGCCGCCACCCAACAACTTGGCCCAACCCACGACCGTACCACTTCCATACCTTACCCAAAATCAACACCATACACTTTATCCACCCATCCGGTAGTTTTTGGTTCAATCGAGCTCACCTGTTCGTGTTTTAGCACGATTAGGGTCCTTGACTTGATCTGTCGACCAACTTTTCCTAGACCTAGACCGTGACGTTTATCTCAACCAAACCAACCATTTGGTACTGCCGAACATGCCTAAACGTTCCTGTACCTCACCTGTTATATACCCTGGAGCTACTTCCTATGCCTTGGATACCAGGATTATATCACCCTTGTTTGGATAAACTATCGACCTTTGCCTATACATTGCTGGTTTGCTAGTCAAATCATGTACCCTAGTCATACTATTACATTTCAACATGCGTCTGCTTCCTTGGACCTACCCCACCACCTTACCATCCTCTCTACCACATATACCCTTTATCAACCCTATCCCTGATTTCCCGTTCACTCAATCTGTGATAGATTTGAGGGGGATTACCTATATCTTTAACATGAGAAACCACTTCATATTATTGTCCGCGCAGCTTTACAGAACAAGCTACACGACAATAAGGGGCTAATGTAGACACCAAATTTGTGTCTCACGACCCCTTGTGACCCGCATCCCATTTCGCAACCTAACCTCATTACCTAAACCTTACACAATTATTTATTAATTACCTCATAATTGATAAATCCACATCGCCTTACCCGCCACCTCACTTGGCCACCTCACCATGACCTAGCCCTAACCCTAAACTAACCTAATTAGGACCCATGACTTGGTCTAGACTCACATCCATAGCTAATGCCTCCTTACTCGCACCCAAGGCCGACCTTCTAGCCACTTGACCAAGCCCGCAACTGATCTCTCGGGAGAAAAGCAGGGAAGGTGGGCTATTTTAGTAAAAATAGCCTACTTTTTCCTGACCGATGCCGGTTCCTACTCGACCGCCGTCGGTTACGCAACCGCCATCGGTTCCCTGTAAATGGGCTCCCCAAACCAAAACAACGGATCGGAATTTCATTTTGGAGATCAGTGGAAGGATTTCTGGATCAACAGAGAGCATTGGGAGCGAGGAACAGAGTCCAGATCTTCACTTGACCAAGCAGAGACGAGTGGAAATACTAGAAGTGTCTACAGCAAAGGAGATCAGCTTTTATCTTGGTTAAAACCAGTAAGTCACATCTTGCATGTCCTCTGTTATAACATTTCTTATGCTTCTTGAATCTCAGTCCTCCTAAATCCGTTTCTGAATCCACTACACAACGTGCCATTGCATCTAGCTGTTATTCTTTTACCTCTCATCATCTCATTTCCTAATATCATCCATAAACCAGCCTTACCAACACTACAACCAGTCCCAGAAGATCCTAGAACCCACCGGTATCGGTTATTAGTAACCGGCATCGGTTATCAGTAACCGGCATCGGTTCCTCTGATTAAAACCAGAAAACTAGCCTTTCACCTACCCAGTTCAACGAAACAACTTAATTGATACTTTACAGTCTTTTTTTGTTAATTCATATTAGCAGGGAAACTGACCACCTTCGAAAGGAAGTTTTATATTTCCTGGGCCCAAGGCAGTTTCCTCATTTATTGTTTAATCAAAATCTTGTGGTCTTGTGTTCTTATTTGCAGGTAGTCCTTCCAAGACAAAAGGAGTTCTTCCCAGTCAGTCTGATCTTTCTCTACGGTACGCGCACACCATCTCGACATTCTACAGGTATTCCTCCTAGCCCCTAACCTTATTTGTTTCTAAAAGGAACGAAGCATTTTCCGAGTGAAACACCAACATCATGAACTCCTTATTGATTGTGCTCATGGGAATCCTTGCAGAAAAGTGCAAACCATTCCAACCAGCTTATCCATCCATGGGCTTCCTGTGACCTTCTTGGTTCAGGCCCAGAAGTCCTCCATGTCAATATGGCCAAGTTCTGAATCTCTGATATCCAGGTCACACTCTACAAGGGATTAAGGCATCCTGACCCTTTGGTATTTGTAATTCATTTCTTCTTCTGTTAGCTTGGCTTTACCCTTGGATTTGGTTTCCTTCTTACTCGATGAAGACATGTGTGAATCTGAGTTCAGCTGTTGATCAAGAATATATAATATAAAGGAGATGATGTGGGATCTACGAACATTACAAATGGAAACACACAGAGCTAATAGGAATGCTGACAAGTACAGAGGAATAAATTTTTTCATGTTTCTGAATTGTGAAAATGACAGGTCAGACGTGCCTATATATATAAGAAGGCGTAACAAATGTTCCACCAACTTTTTCTACAGCACGCATAGGGAGATGTCGACAAAAATATTTGTGTCATAGGCGCAGCTTTGGAAGTGTTGACATTGCGTTTGCAAGCACCTTGGTGCACCATTGAGGGGCGCAACATTTTGAACATTGACAAGTTGGCACATGTGCTAGGTGCAACATGGAGTGGCGCAACATTTTGAGTTTTGACACTCCCAAATATGCACCAATGGAATAGAAGGGGCACAGTTTTGATTGATGTAACATGAAAGAAAACTACGCCCAACCCCAAAAAGGTGAAAAAGACCTAGTTCGTAAAACTATATGTTAGGAAAGGGATTTTATGTCATTCGAATGTTAAGAGACCTTAACGGGGACCAAAACAAAATTTTGGTATGGTTACCTACAAAATTTCCCTTGTGAATTTTATAGGATAACAACTGGCTCTTTCTAGGGAATAACTTTAAGCAAAGCTTAAGGGTAGAGAATCCCATATCAACATGTGCCTATCTATTGGGCTGGAGTCAAAAACAAGAGTGATGAAAAAGAAAGGAAAACACACAACCAATAGAAATCAAACACACGACAAAAACAAATACACATCTAAAGAAAATCAGACAAAGAAGAGAGCAAGCTCTACTTCTTGAATATTTTGAGGTGTTGCCTGCTATAGGGAAGTGGGAACTCAGTTATGTCCAGATATGAGAGATAGAAGCTATTTTCTCTCGAGCCGCTTGATCTTGAAAGGCCCTCTCCAAAGAGAGTTGAATTTCCCATGGATGCCCTTTGGTTCTCTTCACTTGTCCTATAAAAGGACGAGATCTCCCACCTGGAAATCCCTCTTCTTAGCCTTTTTATCAAACAATCTCTTGACTTGATTCTAGTGTTCGGTGATCATGTCAACCACCCTTGTTCTCTTTTCTTCAAGCTCTATTAGATACATGATCCTCTTTTCAAGAGAATTCTAGAAAGTTTCATCTTCGACCACTCATTCCAAGCGTAGAGCAGGGAGTTCCTCAGAAATGGGGAGCTTAGCATTGATTCCATATAACACTTGAAAAGGTGACATACCGAAATATCTCTTCGGAGTAATGCGGTCTGCCCACAAAGCATCATATAATGACTTGTGCTAGGACCACTGATTCTCATCGACCAACTTCCGTATGATGGTCACTAGGTTCTTATTACTGGATTCTACCTGACCATTTCCCTAGGGGTAATAATCTGAGGCATGCACCAAGGTTATCCCATATTCATAGCAAAAACTGATAACTTCCCATGAGGAGAATTTGGAAGCATTATCAGCAACAATCTTGTGTGGGATGCCAAATCTCATGATGATATTTTCTTTGATGAAATTGCAAACAACTTCAAAGGTGGCATTCTTAACAAGTATGGCCTCCACCCATTTATTGAAGTAATCTATTTTTGTTAGGACATAAGCGTGTGCGTACTCAATTGGGGATGTATTACTCGATAAAATCAATTCTCCATTTCTGAATGGTTTTTCAATAATGACGGGCCCGAGGGAAAAGCAACCAATTTTGGTTTGCCAACGAACTGATGGCGAGCTCACATTTTGCTACCCAGGTGGCTATATCCTGAAATAGTGTTGGCCAGTAATACCTAGCCCGGATGATCTTATGTGTTGTTATGGATGAGGAGAAATGACCACCACAGGCCGAGTCATGAAAATTTTCAAGCAATTTGATCTGTTGTGGTTTGTCAACGCATCGCAAGAAGATGCCATCAATACCACACTTGTATAAACCTTCATCCCATATGACATATCTGGCTGCCCTGAGCTTTACAGTCTACTTTTCCTTTGAAGTTAGATGAGCTGGGAACTCACCGTAAGTGAGAAAGAAAGTGATGTCTAAATACCATTCGTCGCTAGTTGCAATGAATAGAACCATAGGTAGAGAATCAACTTTCTCCAACTGGCCCTGCACTCCGTTGATGCAATCAACCTCCTCTTTAGGGACCTCTAAATATTTGTTTTCAGCCATAAGTTGACATAGGCCCTTACCTCTTACCATCTTGGTTGGTTTTATGTCTAGATCATACTCCTGGACCTTTGCGATCTAATTCCCTCGCAAGCTTCCTAACTCTTGTTGAGTTAGGATAGACTTAACTACCGCGTTAGGAACCAGCACTACTATATGAGAGTTTAGGATGTAGTACCAAAAGTTCTTGACTACTTTAACCACTTGAAAAGGCATGTTTCTCTAACTAAGACATCTTCAATTCATGAGGCTTGAGAGGGGAGCTCATGAAAGTGATTGGGGATTCAACATCCTCAATGTTCTTCAGTATTAATATGGCTGATACAGTATGCACAGATGCATAATTGTACATGATAAAATCCTTGGAGAAGTCGGGGCATACCAGGACGGGTGCATGGGCAATAGAGGATTTTATATCCTTGAATGATGCCTTTCCTTCTTCGCTCCACCAGAAATTTTGTGACCCTTTCATCATATTTGATATGTAACGAGTCTTTTCAAGGGAAGTCAAGAATAAAGTGTCGAGAAAATTCACCTTTCTAAAGAAGGAGTGAACATTGGTCTTTCTTGTGGGTAAGGTAAGGCTCGAATATCCTTAACCCTTTTGATATCTATCTTTGTTCCTTCCTTGCTAAAAGCATGCCCCAACAACTTTCCTTGATGACCTTAAAAACAGACTTTTTGGGATTTAGGGAAATCCCGTGCTCTCGCATCTAATCAGTACTTTATCCAAATAATCATAATGATCACTTCACTTTTCAGAGAACACAGTTAAGTCATCTAGATAAACTGTAATGACCTTTCCCATTATACCTTTGAATGTGAAGTTCATCACTCACTAAAAGGTGGCACCAGCATTGGTCAAGCCAAAAGGCATCCTGTTGTAGGTGAATGTGCCCAGGGAGTGGTGAACGCCATTTTGAATTGGTCTTCGGGTGAGACTTCAATCTGATTATAGCCTAAAAAGCCATCAAGCATGGACAACATCTCTCGAACTGGTTACTACTCGTAGAACCGATCCATTATGGGCAAGCAGTAATTGTCCTTGAGGACACCGATTTAGATTACGAAAATCTATGCATATGTGTACGTCACCATTATTCTTTCATATCTTTGGTACAATGTTTGCGACCCAAGTACTATGATGGATAGGAAAGATGATTCTCACATCTAATATTTTATGTATTTCTACCTGGATGGTTCCCGAGATCTTGGGATTGTAATGTCTCTATTTCTGGTGGAAGGGTTTGACATCATCTTTTAACAGGATGTCATGTTGGACATCCTTTGGCTTGAAAGACTTTAGATCAGCATAAGACCATGCCAATACATCCATATATTTCTTCAAAGAACCCGAAAAACTTTCTCTTTTCTTTGAGTGTACAACATTTCCCGATGTTCACAAATTATGGATCTTCTACAATACCCAAGTTGACCGATTCGGTCTCTAGAGAGGAGTTAGGGTCATCTTATCACTTCTTCTTGAAAAAATGATCATGTTTGTCAAACAATCATTCTAGAGAGACTAAACCCTTTGGAATTTTATTTCCCCTGAGCTGACATATGTCATTGCCTTCTTGAGATTCGTTCACTTGACCAGTAACAAATTCACGGCATGTAGAAGTAGATCCCTCAAAATGGAGCTCTTTGAAATTTTCTACTTTCTCTAGGAAGGCAATAAGTTTATTGTCATCGTTGAATACCTGCCAGTGCTGAGAATTGTCTAGCACGCTTGGGTGGAAGACTACCTCAATGGTATATGTGTCTATTTTTAACCTTGGGTGAGGGAGCATAAGGGATGTTGAGACGGCCAATGAATTGGCCATGTCATTTTGAGCTCTTGGAATGGATTTTATCGAGAAAGCATCAAATTCCTCAATGTTGTCCCATACTGCATTGCGGTAGTGCTTGAGTCTGTCATTTTTCACTTGGTATACTCCTTTTACCTGGTTGATAATCAGTTCGGCATCACCTTGTACTTTTAGGTTCTTGATTCCTCTTTCTTTTGTAGCTTGCATACCGAGTAACAAAGATTCATACTCAGTAGTATTGTTTGTATTGAAAAACTACAATTTGAAAGAAAGGGGAAAAATCTCCTCTTCAAGAGATATTAGGACAGCTCCAGTGCCACATCCACTCGTTGCACAACTGCCATCAAACTGCAGTGTCCATATCTTGTTAAGGTCCTCCTCCTAGATGAGAACATCCATTTTATCAGACTCAGTGGATAAGAAGTAGTTCCCCATCCTTGATGATTCGAAGAGAATTTGGGCTTTGGGGTCATCGGAATGGGTGACTAAGTACTTCTACATTACACCCTTGACGGGGATTCTAGCTTTGGACCAGTCCATATGAATCTCTCCACCAACTTCTCTGCAAAAGCTTCTCCCTAGTAGAATTCCATATGCTGCTAGGATATCAGCAACAAGGATGGTCATCTTTACCCTTTTCTCTAGAACGCTGCAAATGTGAACTGTGCATCTTTGATTTGACCAATTAATGGAACCTGTTTGGTTTCCATGGAGTAACATCTGCCAAAAGGCTTAGTGAGAGTGAGGCCCAAAAGCATGGGTGACCTTCGTAGGAATGACATTATCGAAGCCCTAGAATTAGTTATGCGATTGCTTAGTTTTTGACCATTTATTAGGAGGAGAGATTAATGGTTCAATTTTACCTAACGCGAAGTCGAGGAAAAATTTATGTGAGATGCAGGAGGAGTGGAAAGGATTCCTTTTGGGGAGACAGAGAGGGGATGGAAGCTTGGCTTTGTATATATTCGGTTAATCTCACAAGCTTCTCGGGTTAGAATGAAGATATTCAACTTTAGACATTTGAATCTTGTTCTTTTTAGCATGATCGACTATGTCTAATGTGGCAAGGGCTACGTTGATGAAGGAATGAGTCCTTCATTTCATGATGGTAGGGTAGGGTTACTGGTCTTTATGGAAACAGAAGAAGGTTGATTTGGA
Organism: Taxus wallichiana var. yunnanensis; assembly: GCA_018340775.1. NCBI lineage: Eukaryota > Viridiplantae > Streptophyta > Pinopsida > Cupressales > Taxaceae > Taxus > Taxus wallichiana. The sequence continues at coordinate 460,141,542 of CM031243.1, forward strand.
GGAGAGATTGGAGGAAAATATTTATTCATAAAAGGATTAATAGGAGGTTGAACAGGAAGAGGATTACCTCTTTTAGTAATTGTTGGAGGTGTGTTTGAAACAACCTTCTCCTTTTGTATCCTGGCAGCAACTTCTGCTTCTTTTCCTTGTGATTAGGTGAAAACAACATATGACTATCCACTTGCATACCCTTGGGTACCCTCTTCTTCATCACATTCTTCATCTTCAAGTTCCATATACCCGATTGTAGAGTCACCAGTCGGTTCACCGATATTTTGGTCATCTTCACCTTGCGATGAAGGCTCTTCATAAATTTGCTCCTCTTCTTCAATCTCAACCAAGGCATTGACCGGAGGGGCCTCAAGTGCTAACCTTGGAGCAGTTGTAGGAAAACGTGGCCTTTGTGGGGAATTGTTGGGAGTGAAGTTTCTCAATGGGACATCCCTTGGTATGGAGAGGAGGACGAAGCTTGAGCTAATTTATTTTTAATGCAAGTCATTTGCCATCTTCGGAATGCCGAGATCCGATGAAGTGGATTGAGAAGGAGCCAAAGCCTTAGGTTTAGGTGGCTCTCATTTCAACTCACCAGATATAAGTAGGTTGTCTTTTATCCGAATGGCCATAGCTTGAGTGAGGACCAAGGTGGTGATTTTTTCTTGTAAGAGTAAGAAACTTACTCTCAAACTCATGGCGTTCACAAAGAAACACTTTTGATTTTCTGGTGTTGGCAACATGGTAGGTGGCACATGATTAATCAATGAATTGAAATTGGTGATAAAATCACGCATGGTTTCATTGGCCTCCTTCTTCAGGTGAGTAATCTTTGATAATAACGTGAATACATCTTCTGAAGGCTTATACCTATCCTCAAATGTAGTTTGCAAAGTGGCCCAACTGGTAATAGATCCAGCCAGTAAGTGTTAGAACCACTTTTCTGTAGGTCCTTGCAAGGTCTCTAGAAAGAGGCGTACCGACACGTCTTCATGGGTCACATCTAGGATGTTGCATGGCATAATAAATGAAGATATATGTGAATCTGTGCTTTGATTTCCACTCCCATCAAACCTTGGGAAGTTCTTGAGGTTTCCATGAGGGAGTGCGTGTACTAGATGCGGAAATACAAGAGGGCCCATAGCGTTTCCCCATGGTACTACCATTTGAAAAGCTAGAAAGAGGACACAAGATGGGAGTGTGGTTCCACTTAGCAGCAGAGCACCTGCAAGTTGATGTAGAGGCTCCTGTGAAAACCGGTTCCTTCGAGGGGGTGAGGCACTTGGCCGATGCCCGGTGAACTCAGTGATGAGAAGCATGTTGGTGTAATACTGAAGTTGTACCTTTGAAGTAGATTGAAAATAGGATCAACTTCTCCATGAGCTCTCCTACTATGGGTAAATGGTTCACCCACCAGTGTATATGTTTGGATCTGTAATGTTTTTATAGCAGATTTAAAAACTCTTTTTGTTTGTACTTGCTGATTTTCTAATTTTTCTGACAAAAATCAGTAGCATGTACTTTTCTAAATATTTAATTTTATCCCTCTTTTAAAAACCGATTGCAGTTTAATGACAAAGATTAGCAAAAATAAAATGGTGGTTAACTTAGTAAGCTGATTTTCAGATCTTAGATTTGACTTTTTGCAAGGGTTTGAAAATATTTGTAAAAATATCAAGATCTCAGATCTACGGAAATATACGGGTTTTTATAAAAACTCAGCGAACTAAAGGTTTCTAACTGGTCCAGATCTATGGATCTCTGAAGAAAATTTTCAGTTTGGATCACTTTTGCAAAAAAATTGGATTTTAAACAAAGAGTTAAAATTTACAAATAGGTAGTGATTTTTACAGTTTTATCTATTTTCTTGGTCACCTCAGGATCTCTAAAAATTGTTAGTGTATTTTAGTTGACATAACACCCACATAGATCTGGTTCTTTCCCTAGTAGAGTCAACAAAAACTGTTGGTCCGAAAATTTGTCATGTGGGCAGATCTATGGATAAACAAAGCAATTGTGATGCAGCAAAGCAAAAGCTGGTTTATTATTATTCTACCAGCAGGAATTTGCGCAAGTCTTACATTATTCTGCCTTCAAGGGGGTTTGCGATCTCATTCTGGTGGAAATAGTTCCGATGAAGAATAGAAAGGGATGAAGGAAGGAATGGAAGAAGGTGGATTGTAAGGGAGAAAAGAAATGAATTCCAAAGTAGAAAGGTCAGAGGGTTTATGTTTTAGGCTAGTAGTAGATAGAGCCAAACTTAATCACATAAACAAACAAAGCAATACTGATAAAAAAATGACAAAATATACGTGAATCCAATAGAATAAGCATACAGATCTAACTTAAGAAAGATCTAACACGTAACACAGAAATTCAGCACAAAGTCTTAATTTTGTATTAATAATATTCTGTTACAAGAAAGCTCAAAGTCTTTCTCTCCTCACTCTATTTTTCATACAAATTTGCTCACACGGAATACAACAAGCATTCCAGTATTTATAGAAGGAGAAGGAGAAAGAAGACAAAAAGGAGCCAACAACTATTTACAAAATATCTACAAAATATTTAAAAGTCAAAAGTTGACTTTGGGGCAATTTTGTGGATAACAACATCCCATGATGCAACATGGATGATGTCATCATTTGTGCCAACATTCTTTTAAATATTTTACAAAAATGGGATAAATCATGGAGGAAGGAGCCTATTCATCGTCATCCCTTGGCTGGAAAGGAGTGTCTTGTTTCTGCTCAGGAGAGGAAATGTGAAATTGAGCTCGATACTCCATGAACTTGCTAACCATTGTTTGAAGTTGATCCTGAGTAGGACCCTTGGTGTGATCTCGATGACTTCGCAAGTCTCTCGTTCATCTCTAAGTCTTTCTGGGAGTTTTAAGTATTCATTACCTACCTCCATCAGGTATCAAACAAAGTCACGGCAGGCCAGAAGGTTGTTGATAGATTCTGCATCAAAAGTGGCTTTTGAAGGTAAACCCTGCAACGTGATCTCCTTAAAGATTCGAATAGTATCATCTGCCTCCCTCAAGCCGTATGATGGGGTGAGAAGACCTGGAGACATTCTCAAAATGATCTACTCCATTTTATGCATTGCATCAGGGCTTCCTCCTTGATTTTGTCTATTTTCTCCAAGACAAACTCCATTTGGTCAACCCGATAGTCTAGAGCAGCAAGGACTTTGTTGGGTGCTCTCGGGTGATCGAAGATGCCAAATTTCATTAAGTCATTGACTGGGTAGTCAAGCATCTTCTGGAATGTCTCATGTTGCAACCTGGCATGGTCTAACTCTTCGGAGATAGGTCCTGCTATTGCCTGGAGTTCTTTGTTAGCTTGATCTATATTTTGATACAGCTCTGTGAACTTTATAATCACTTCCTCACTATCTTTGAGGATCTGTTCTCTCCAGGTGGACACTGCTACACCTTTCTCACCAATCTTGGCATACTCATTTATCTTCTCCTGACTAAGGGCTTCAGGAGTTTGGTGGCAAATACAGGGGTGCATTACCCATCTTTTGCAGGGCTTGGAGAAGATGTTTGTTTTGTTCTTTTAATACTTCTTGAAGCTTTTTTAAAAGGGTATCCATTGCTGATAAGGCCTCTCCTTGCAAACTCTCTGATGATGTCCCCATCGTGACCCGAGTCACTTTAAAATCTGTAAGAGAAAGATCTTCTTTCTCCTTTATAGGATCAGGGTATGTGATCTCCATAACTCTTTCACCTGAAGCGCTTTTAGAGAAGTGGGTTATAGCCTTTTGCTTCTTAGCCCCTTTAGTTGGAATAATAGAGAAGTCCATAGGTGCAATAGGGACTTTCCTCTTATGCTGGCTTAGGTGTTCGGAGATCCATTCTGGACTTAGGGGAGTGGGACCAGAGGAAGAAGAGGAAATGGGGGTGGAAGAAGGAGAAACTACAGTGGACATGGGGAAATGTGTCAAGACACTTTGGGTGGTGGCATTGAGAAAGAAGCCAACCCTCCAACACTCACGGGGTAAGAGTCACTGTAGGAGAGGAAACCATGGGGGTGGAAGGGATTTGTGAGATGAGGGAAGAAATGCTGGGGGACAGATCCATGAGGGAAGAGAAGATGGAGGAAGAGGGAGGGGGAACGGTAGAAGATGGGGGAGAAGACTCAACCAAAGGAGTGGTTGGTTGAGTGACATGAGGATGGGAAATAGGAGCGGTAGATGGGATGGTGGGAACCTGACTATTTATAGTAGTGGCAACATCCTGAGTAGATGTGCCCATTGGATAACTTACCACCTCTTCTTTTCCTGGGGATATCAAACTTACTACTTGTTCCTCGGTGGCAGAAGGAGGACTCTCGGGAGGTTCCTCTTGGGGAGTGCTTGTCTCTCCCTCTTTATCTTTTCCTTTGCCTTTAGGCAAGTGCTTTGGCTTGGTGGGTGCATTACCCAAGGGAGATAAGGTAAAGTGTAATCCAAGGTAAATGAGGCCATGTTTCTTGCACCAATGCTCATTGCACTACAGATTTCCCTTGACCCTTTCCTCGATAGTTTAAGGTGCCTTATTTCTATCAATATCTACAAATAGCCAATTTTCTCCATCCGTGTCCTGATAAACCTGATCAACTTCTTGATTGGTTACTTGGAAGCCCTTTAGGACAATGGCCACACCATACTGAATGATCTCTACCAAGTCCAATCGAGAGTGATCCTTTTACCTGAACTTTACCTCATGATATAGATCGACATAGATATCTTCAATCTGGGGGATGTGAATTGGATCGAGCTTTGCCCTTGGAAGGAAATCGCGAGGATCAAAGGTTGGCCTCATAGGGAAATTATGCTTTAAGTTGAGAAATTAGAGCTTTTTAAACATTTCCCGAGCTTTGCTCTATGAAGTGCAGGTGTACCTACCCATTGTGAGGGGGAATAGAGTTCCACCATTATTTCTTTTCAAACACTTCTCGTGGTATGTGATAAGCTATCTAAACAGCTCCAATAGGACCGGTTTGGGCCCGCATACCTTGCCAACTTGGTGGGATCTCCCAATAAGTTGGCGGCTCTAAGGTAGGGAAAGTTGGGAATTTTGTGCATAATGCTCCCCATTTCTCTGTGGTAGTAACCATGCTTTTGGTTGTCTGACCGTGAGTCATATTAGGCCTCAAGAGGCAGATGACACCATAGAAGAAGGCGTCATTGATTTTACTGAATTGTGCTATGTTGTTTTCCAGTTTTAACTCTGGATAGTACTCATATATCCTGACCTGGGGCCATACCCCATACCGACTCAATGTTGGGTAGTCCCTTTCTGAGGCAACAACATATACCACATAGGAGTTCATATAGAACTTCCTAGTTGTTGAAATTTGTTAAAGCTACTTGGAGATTGTGCTGCTGATAATCTCCCCCCATTCAAAACGTTGATCAGGGACATTTTTTCTCATTGTCTCTAAATATTTGAGCATCCACTTATGAAAGTAATGAGCATCAGAAACCCAAATACCCTACTCAGGAAGGTGATGGTGTCACTCTGATCCTTTGAAAAGTCACCGTGATGAATAACCCTGTAGCCACCGCTTACCACCTTTTTGTTTTTTAGGTGTACCTCATTCATCATTTGCATGCATTTTTTTATTCTCGTTCCATGTTTTCATGCAATCTTCTTAGCTTTCGCTAAAAATGTCGGTGGTGAGGGATACCCAACATGACTTCGAAATTCTGGGCAGTGAGGTTGATTATTACCTCGCCCTTCTCATTTTCGACACACCTTGTGTCTTTGTTGTAACAACGGCCACCAACATCATGAACTCATTATTGATTACGCTCACAGAATCCCTGTAGCAAAGTGCAGACCACTACCAACCAGCTTATCCATCCATGGGCTTCTTGTGACCTTCTTGGTTCGGGCCCAGAAGTCCTCTATGTCAATATGGCCGAGTTTTGAATCTCTGATATCCAGGTCACACTCTGCAAGGGATTCAGGCATCCCGACCCTTTGATATTTGTGTTTCATTTATTCTTCCGTTAGCTTGGCTTTAACCTTGGATTTGGTTGGCTTCTTACTCGATGAAGACATGTGTGAATCTTAGTTCAGCTATTGATCAGCAATATATAAGATAAAGGAGACGATGTGGGATCCACAAACGTGATAAATGGCAACACGCAGGTATCGAGGAAGAATGCGACAAGTACTGAGAGGAATAACTCTTTTCATGTTTTTGAATTGTAAAAATGACAGGTCGGATGTGCCTATATATATCAAAATGTGTAATAAATGCGCCACTAACTTTTTCTATAGTGCGATAGGGAGATGTCGACACAAAAATATTTGCGCCATAGGTGCAACTTTGGAAGTGTTGACATTGCGTTTTCAGTGCCTTGGCACACCATTGAGGGGTGCAACATTTTGAACATTGAAAAGTTGGCGCATGTGCCTAGGTGCACCATTGACAAATGCAACATGGAGTGGCGCAACATTTGGAGTGTTGACACTCCCAAATATTTGCCAAAGGAATAGAAGGGGCGTAGTTTTGATTGATGTAAAGTGAAATAAAATTGCGCCCAACGCTAGAAAGGTGAAAAAAGACCTAGTTCGTAAAACTATATTTTCCGGAAAGGGATTTTATGTCATTCTCGAACGTTACGAGACCTCAACGGGGGACCAAAACAAAAATTTTGGTATGGTTACCTACAAAATTTCCCTTGTCAATTTTACAGGATAACAACACATAAGAGGTCCGGATGATGATTAAGCCTTGGAAGAACGTATTGATAGACTAATGCGGCCGGATGTGATACACATCATAGCAAGATGGATTCGAAGCAAGAAAAGACCAATAAGAAGGCATGGCATGATAGGAACATCAAGGATAAGAAGCTTGAGGTTGGGCAAATGGTACTTTTGTATGATTCAATTTTTTTACGCCACCCGGAAATATTAAGGTGCATTGGTTGGGACCGTATGTTATCACTTATAAACTTGACTCAAGTTCTTACCGAGTTAGAGGTGTTGGATGGAACACGATTTCCTAGTTACTTCAATGGGAGTAGGTTGATGCCCTATAGTAAATACGTCTTCTTGGTGTTTGTAATAAGGTAGTATTGCCAATTAGATTAGGTTTCCCTTAATACATTTCTTTTATGTGTTTTTTCTTTATTGTTTCTATGCTTTATCATTTTTGTTCAATGTTTTGTGTAATATGCACACTTGCATGTTAGAAGTTGATTATAATTTAAGTGTTTTTATGTGTAGAGGACCATGCATACCCTTAGTGTGGGGTGGTTTACATACATGGTTCATTACCAAGTTGAATATAGTTGATTTTCATCTGAAGAAGGGTATACATAAGGAAATTTTTATACATCTGCTTTCTAAAAGGGTGAAGATAGAGAAAAATTACTCCTAAATGAAGACCACAGATGGAAAAATGGACACATAGTATAACATAAGGTAGGATACATTAGTGGAAATTACTTGGAATATGGCATAGTGGTGAATTACTTTGGCACATATGGGCATGCAGAAGGAGGTCTATTGGCAAGAAGTAGAAGGCACGCCAAAAGGTTATGACTGTGGTGCGGAAATGAGTAGCATGAAAAACATTGATGAACAATGCATTAATGCTAGGATTGGTGGTAGGTGAAGGAGAAATAAATGTAATAACTTTTTGAAAATCTATATAAGGAAGGGTTGTGAGGCCATTTATACCTTTTTGATTATGAAGCCTCGAGCGAGTTGTTTACGAGTGAGCTAGCCGAGACTTTTGTGAAGAGTCGAGAGCTATGAACTAGTTGAGTTGGTCAGATCTACACATGAGAAACTATTATGCTCCATTTGAAGTATTTGTTTAAGGTGAAGGCATGCGGGAAAGGATATTGATGGCTATGGTTTGAGTTCTAGCTAGGCACAAGGAACCGAGTTGGATAGCTTGAGGTAGGTAAGAGAACATATCCTTTGATTGAAATGGCACCAAAAATAGCACCAGTGATAGGTATAAGGGGAAAGAAACAAAAGGAAAATGAGATTGAGATATAAGATACCCCCAAAATTAGGTTTATTGAAATTCAATACCCAAAAGAAGTGATCATGGGCCGTGATTGGGATTCCCACATCCATCGAAGAAAAGTTAGAGATTACAACCACAAGACAACTGATAACAAAGAGGAGTTGGATGCATTGTTGAATAAAAATATGAGAAAATTGACAAGCAAATGACATGCCCGTATATGAAGATGCTAGGATAATTTTTCGAGAAAGGTAGGGATTTTACAATTGTACGAACTTGTTTATTTTGCAAAGCCAAAGAAGTTATACTAGTGGATAATGAGTAGAGTCTATGAGAAATTTTTATGTTTACGTTGGGTGACGAATGAGGATCACCATGCCCTCTATTGACACTTTGATAGGGTTGAAAAGCATAGGTACAAAGGTGAGTAGTAACCTAATTGATAAAGAAAAAATTATAACAACCAGGAAGGAGTTGGGTTATATAAAATGTGATTGAGCCATGGATATTTACAAGCTGAGGAAGTATCTAATCATACAGGAAACCTCACACTTATTGAAAATATTGAATGACCAGGAGAGATGGTCACAGGTGAACACCTTGTAGTTACATGTTGCAAAGAAAATGTCACAGGGGGAGACATAAAACTTGGCTGGATACATTGTTGAAATGATCATTGAAGAGGTGTGTAAAGGTGAGAAAATTATCTTTGGTGTTATTCTAATGTCCCTTATGTTTATGGAGGTTGGAGTGCCCGATGGGCTGAAGAACAAAATTTGGGAGTACCCTATAGAAAATAAATCTCTCATAGAGAGATTCAAAAAGTATCTTTGTGAGGGGACCATGAGTGGCCTGTTCAAACCAAGGGTAGAGATGTGGTATGCATGACTCTATGCCACATTCGAGGAAGAGTGGAGGATACCTAAGAAGTTACCCGTGGTGGTAGGTAAGTTGGCTTAGTTTGTAGTCTATAAGGATTTTTACATCACATGTTTTACAATGAAGGATGGGACATGGATTCCTTGGTGCAAAATTCCCTATGCTTAAGTTATTCATAGACTCACAGATGTGCACCAGTTGATCTACAATGTTGACAAGGTATACTGTGACTACCACACTCTGTGCAAGACTTACGTCTATCTAAGTAGGTCTACTTATATTGAAAGATACATATCATATGACATAACTATGAATCCTATGAGTTTGGTGATAGGTGAAAGTGGGGTAGCATTGCTATACCTTCATCTTAAGGCTAGGCTGGAGAATAGAAAGTATGCAGAGAATGATTTCAAATTGCTAGGCCCGCCTAAAGGGAAGCACGTAGTTGGCACGTTGGTAGCTAAGAAACCTACTTCTCCCATTCAAGAAGAATAATAAGAAGAGCTACATGAAGACAATGGTGGTTTGGTGCACATGGGTGGAAGGCAACCCACTGATGAGAAGGAAAGTGAGCGCATGGCTACTCATCCACTACAGTGAGAAGAAGATATGTTGGAAATAGGTGCACTAGAGATAGATACAAAACAAACCACTAGGAGAAACAATTTAAGAGGGTTTTTAGAAGAACAAGGGCTCAAGGCGTAGGGTCATCACAGCCATTAATAAGGTCATCTAGGCCTTCACCGCAAAAGGAATAGATTGAGAAGAGAAAAAGGTGCAATATAAACCTTAAGGATGGAGAGGGGGATGAGTCCAGAGAAAGTGTGCTAGGTACTCTAGTATAGCTAGAGGATATAGAGGAGACCCATGATGAAGAGATGAAGGATAATGAGGAGGAGCTGAAGGGCATAGAAACAGAAGTAGAAAAGGGCGAAGGCCCGATTCTAGATTCAAGCGCTCAGGTTCCTAAGGGAAAGAGAATAAGAAAGGAGAAAGAGAGCAAAGACTATGTGACTCCCATTGTTGGATATGTGGATGATACCAGCAAGATCATATGTGCACGCTTTCAAAGTATTGTGGAATCTAAGGACTTATATGGTTGGGAGCTTATGGATGTAGAGATGGCAAATGCACACACATGGAAGTAGTTTTCATGGTCAATGCGGACTCATGGATGAGCTAGATTTTGATGTGTGTGAAGAATCATGCATCTCACGCATAACAAAGAAATCACCACATGTTTGACATGTAAATGTCAAGTCATCTATTATGTCGATGAACTAGTGATCAATGCCTTAGTAAATGTATTTGAGAGGTTACGTGCAGGAACATAGACAAAATGAAAACCATTAGGGTGTTGATGGATGATAACAAGGATAGGGATGCAGAAATAAAGTGCCTCACAAAGAAAGAAGAAAATGACAAGGAAAATACATAAGCATTTATCGGTATTGCCAAGGAGATTGGTGATGATATTATTGAGGTAAGTCCACATCGGAGTCTCAAGTTCCAGTTAAATTTCCTTCTGTAATGCACTATTTACGCACACTTGTAAAACTAGTCATAGATTAAGGGCCCATGTGTATTCCTGCATCAAGAGACCCTACAAAGGAAGCAACAAGGGTAAAGGCCACCATTTCCAAAAAAAAATCAAGTTATGAGTCGCTGCTATAAGCCTTGAGAGATGAATTAAATAAGGAATATTAGGCCTTGAACATGTGCACGGCACCACATGAAATTATTAGGAAGAGGAAAATTATAGAAGATAATGAAGTACTCAAAGCCATGAAGGATGAGACACTTGGGCACGTGGAGAGACTTTCTTTAGTGGAAGAGAAGCACAAAGTGCTTACAAGTGCCCAAGAGCCACATGAAAATAGGTTGAAGGAGATTGGCAAGCGAGACATGGGAAGATGGATGATATGAAGGGCATGATTTCTGGTATGGAAAATATTTGTAGAATCTTGCAGAATGAAAAAGAAAACATGACTCAATATGAGCTAGATGCCATAGTCATAGATGTCCTAGAAAAAACAGGTGAGGCATTAAGTGATTGGAAAGCAATGGAGGAATAAGTTAAAAATGAGTATCCTGAATTAATATTTCCTATTGAAGAGGAGTGAGATGAGTGATATCTCATTCTTTTATTTGAGCAAATCATCATTCTTTCATTCATTATTATTTACTTTGGAGAGATAAGTAGGATTACCCATTTCCAAGGTGGCAATGCATTTAGCGTGGGGTAATTTTGAGCAGATAAAAGATAGCTCAAGTATGAAAGCACATAATGATTGGACACATAGACACATGGTTCATAGAAGGATGCAAAAATATAGTAGAATAGTGTGCACCTAGGAAAAGTATAAGTAGGTACTTAATTCCAACCCTTGCGCAGTCATATTGTATGGTCATATGAGGGCTTAAAATATTTGATTCCTACTAGTTGGTTCTTAACTCCAACCCCCTTTAAATTTTTTTGTGTGGTGAAGGCAAGAGCATTTTATTTTGTTTTAGTGGCAACTAAAATAAATAGCAGAGCATAAACTTGAAAATCTTGTATCTTTTGATCGATAACTTGTTTTGAGGATTGCACTATAATTATAAAGTGTCATATAATAACATGCACTCATAATAAAGTGTCAAATATGGAGGAGTGTTGTAATCAATTATGTATGCAATTTCAGCTGAGCCTGATGTCCTAAAATTTTGGGAGTTGAATTATTGTATCTATCATGGATTCTAAGAATGATATGCTTTTCTCTAAAGTTTGTGGACTTTAAGAGGATATTGTAAAATTTGTGGAAGAAAATAGATCGCTCAAGAAGTAAAATTATCATCTACAATCACTCATTCACGATAAGGATACACTAATATACTCCCTATAGAAAAAAACTTGCTAGCCTATAGCATCACCATCATATTGTGGGCAGCCATATCCATGCTCCTAGTATACTTGTAGTTGTTGCTCTTGTACCCACTAACACTAATTTTCCAGTCTTTGAGCTTGTTCTCGCTCTTGATGTTGTGGTGTATCCTACTTCTACTCATATGCATGGATATTTTGAGAATAATACCACTACATTCAGTTCTTTCATGCTCTGTTATATGGGTTTCACTAGCGGAGGTATTGGCAGACATTCATAGGGTATTGTTTCCTTATTCCACATGTTAAGTGGAATTCTTGCCATGACATTGGTTTTTGAGAAGATACTTCATTGGGATCACACATTGACAGAGCTCCTTTTTTGTTTGCTCAACTCTTTCTAAGGATCATGAGCAACACATGAGTTCTACACCTTCACTCAGGCTTGAGAAACCTGAGATTTCAGCTGTCAAACATGATCAACCTGACACACATTTTGATGTTCCTTTACATGCACCCATTATGCATTTTGCACCAAGTCATATGCAGGCATCTTCTTCATCCATACATGTTGATTTGGGGTGGATATTTGATGACTCGTGGTGGTGACATAGGAATTATTTGAGAGGAATCTACCGGCATGGCTCTTCCACCATTCATCCTCTTGCTCCAATTTCTATACCTTTTGCATTGTAATACTCCTTGTTTTGAGAATTTTCTTTAGTAGGTGTAGTGTATCTCTCTTATTTGATGAGAGATTTTGTATCTTTCTTTTCGACACTTTTGGCATGTTGACAATATCTCTTATGGGGGATCTATTCTGGTGAAGTCTAGTGTTAGTTTTTTAGTGTTTAAGTAGTTGTTTGACAACTCATATAGATTTGTAGTGTCACTCCACCCATTTAGCAGTATGGGAGGGTGTGGTGTTGATCCTGCTTCTTCGATTTTTGTGTCCTTGCCTTATTACCTTGGATTTTCTTGGATCATGACACTCTGGATTTTGTGTCCTTACCTTGTTACTTTGGTTATTGTTCTTGGATTGTGGCACACCTATTTGCAGTAGTTGATCGAATTATGTTTGGTGTTTTTTTACACTTTCGACATCACTCCGTTGACAATCTCCTTGTATGGAGCTATTTTAGTGAAGCCCAGTGTCAGTTGTTTTTGAGTTTTGTGATCGAGTAGTGGATTCAGACCACAGTACACACCAAACTTCTTCAGGATTGTATGCGTTTTTTTTAGCCGAGCTTCTTGGGATGCCTTGCAACGGGTTTTTACTCTCTTTACTTTGTTATTACTGGTTTTGGGTACCTTGTGTTGTCCCTTTTTCCTAGTTATTTTACATGAGTACCTCATCAAGCCTAGTTGTTAGGAATCATACTGTGGACATGCTACTTCTATTTTGGCCCCTTCTTTCACTTGAGGGGGTGTTAGAGTATGTATTTACCTTAGCTCATGTTCACCTAGGTACTTTATTTTCCTTTATTGTATTTATCCTCACCCACTTATGTGTGTGGATATTTATTTTATCTTATTTAGATATTAGGAGATATTATCTAGTTGTTAGGTATAGTTCTTTCCTTGATCTATGCTATTGACTAGATCCTTGATGTCTAGTTCTCTTCTAGATCTATGGTCTTGACTAGTTCTTTGATGACTAGTTATTTCCTTGATTTATGGCTTGATCTACGACCTTGACTGGTTCTTAGATTGTTGTTCCTTGCCTATATAAGATAGGCCCATTGTCATTGTATTTCATTGAGTTCCATAATAATATATGATATTGTTGCTCATTTGTTTGCAAAGGTTTTATGTAAGGTTATCTTGGTGAATTAATTTCATCTTATTGATCATGGTGTTTGATTAGCATCTGTGTTCTTGGCTTGGTACAATATGGTTATCATTCCTTTTAGTAATCCACTAGCCCGTAGATGTGCTAAATAGGGTATAAACTAGAATATTCCTCCTTTCTACTTGATCCTCTCACTAAGCTTCCATGGCTCGCAAAAATATGGTAGGGTTGCCTTTTCCAGTGTATCAAGTTACTTGGGTATGACCCAAGTGCCTAATCACGTGTGGCCTAATGATGTGAGTAATTATGTTCTTGATCTCCCTCTTGACTATTTCATATGTTCCATACACCCAGTTATCATAGGAAAAACTAGTTGTATCACTCATGGACTGAGCATCATCCCACTGGATAACACCTTCCTTAGATGGATCAAATGCTTCTAGATCTCTAATTGTACATGTGTATATCATAGTTAGATCCTCTTCATGCAAAGGCTCTACATAAGGTGTAGTTTTCCCATTGTAATGCCTCTATTGTGTTAATATATGTACTTGCTTCTTTGTAAGTAGCTTGAAAACGTTGATATGTGATTGTGTTCTAAGTTGTGCTCTTTTGAACTATTTAATTATGTTTGCTAGAATAATATTAAGTGCTTATAAGATCTGATTTGATAATCATTATTATGACAGTATTTTTACTTATGTTGTTGATCATGAAGTACTTAACTAGTTTTTGAAATAAACTTAGTGATTTCAGCTTGTGGAATTAAAAAAACAAATTCTTGGAACAATTAAGTGATTAGTTAATCTAGTAAGATTTTTAATGCCTTGATATAATTTTTACTTTGGTATCAATAGTGGATTAGGATAACACCTTAGATCAATTTTAGTGATCCAAGGTATTCTCCTAAATCGATATGTGATTATGACTTTAAATTAAATAGTTACATGGTTTCTTATTGATTCCTGATGAAAATTTAATAACAAATCTTGTAACAATAAATCTAATTTATTGCTTAATTATACTACTTTAATCAATGTTTAACTTTTCTTGGAAGGTTTGGTTCATTTAATTAATTCGCTAAATGGTATGAGTGGATATGTTAAGTGGTAAGGTCCTATTATTTTCATTATATGATGAAAACCTAATCTAACCTATTGTAATGGTGGTGTTTAAAGTGTCATAAGGGTCTAATGTAACCCTTTGGACATTTGTTCTAAATTGGACTACCTAATCTAAGGTTGATATTATGCATATTGATTAAATTAGTTCCTTCATTTGACTTTTGGTTCATATACGGAGATTGTGAAAATGGTAGTGCTATATTTTTAACAGCTTGGGTTGTGTTTATTAAATGAAAATCCTTTAGTTGCACATGTGTGTTATTGGAGACATTGTATTCTTGTTTATTTATTACTTCGAAGGGTTTTAATTTTTTTATTCTTAAGCAATATTAAACCTGGAAGTGGATTTTGTTTGGATTATGAATCGGTTGATTCTGCTATTGTGTATTCATTAAATCAACCATGTAGGTGTTGGGTGTTTATTATTATTGTGAATAATGGTCTTCTATTCGACTGGGATTATCACGTCTATTTTATCTCGCAACAATAACATGATTTATTGTTATGGATTAGGGTTTCTTGAACTTACTTTGTCAAATCATTTTCATTTAATGGGTTTGCGAGATAATATTTCTTTGGAATTCATTGTTAGTGAATCGGTCTGGGTAGCATCTTCTTTTGTTATTATCAGATCAAATTATGTTATCTTAGGTGAGTAACTTTATTGTTATCTCTTGTTGTAATTATGGTTTTATAGATGCATAACTATATTATTCATTTTATTGCAGCATGTATCTACTTTCAATTTCTATGGAAGGGTTCAGTACTTTGATGGTTATATGATTGGACCTCCTTCATACTATAAAATAATGAAGGTTATTATGGTTTCAAGTTAAGTTAATACTGATTTATATTGAGCCTTAGGATCACTCAAATCTAAAGGATATCATCATCTACTATGTTTTCAAGTTGTTATCGAATTCAGTTTAAATCGATACGATGCTATTAATATTTGATTTCATGGTCTAATTGGGATGGATAAGTTTGGGTTTATCTTATCTTCTTTTCATGGGTATGGTAGATCCTTCTCTCACTTTCAAGATGTTGTTTCAATTAAGATAATCATATTTACATTGGATTATTCATAGAAATTTTTTCACTATTGTTTTTAACTTATGAAAATATCAATTAAATCTTAGACATTGATTGATGATGGAATAGAAAAAATGATTGATTTTATCTTGTTTGTATTAGAGAATAAGAGGTCTTAATCCTCAACTAAGGATTCTTTTCGACCGAGTGGCACATATTAAATTTTTCTTAAGTTTCAGTTGGTCTATTTTTAATGTGTGATTGTGGAGTAGTGTTGGTTGGATATTTTTTCAAGGCAAAAGATGAGGTTCAACCACAGTACATGGGATCAAATCCCTCCTTAAAGACAGGTGAGGAAGCCTATTTATTACTAATCTAAAACACATCAGAAAGAATATATACAATATTCACACTATTCTAACCATTGGGGTCGGGATTCAATCCTAGAATGCATATCAACACAAAGTGGAGATATTACCGTTGTGGGAACAAAATGGATTAGAAAAGAAAAGTATTATGGAAGAAATGAAATATGAAGTGAATGAGAGGAACGTGTTTCCCTTCAAGAAAACATAGATCACGAAGTATTCACATGAGTTTTAGACAAATATATGTAATGCTTGGAGATGATTAAAATAATCAAGAATGCTAATAAAGAACAACTTAAGATCTTTGAACATAAGAACAATCACTTAAGGGAAATGAATCTCACAACATAAAGTCTACAAAATAACATTTGTTTTTATTCTTCAAATGACCAAAAGAAAATACAAAGTCTTCCTTTCTTTCACAATAGTTTTCTTAATCAAAAATCTCTCTCCCTTCCAATACATGAATGCTCTATATTTATAATAGAAAGATGAGAGAAAATAGGATAAACCCTAAGAAATAGTCATTCTAGTAAGAATCCTATTTTTGTTGACTCTCACATAGAGACCAAGTCAAAATTTGCTTCCTTCATGACGAAACAAAAATGAAAAAGATATGTCAATTTTTGAAGGAGAATGACATGTAATACTATGCTTGCTCCATTCCGTCATCCTTTTCCTCCTCTAACAGTGCTTTATTATCTTGGAAATCTTGAAATTTCCTGATTATATCTTGCATTTTAGCTTCTTCAGGCACACTGGAATGGTCATTCAAGACTTCACAGGTTTCATGAATATCACTTGCATCACCTGGAAGTTTCTTCAGTTTCTTACTAAATTTCCTTAGTGATTCTAAGACGTGCTCAATCTTCACAATTTTATCAATGATTTCTAGGTTGAAGGTGGTAGTTGATTCATGCTAGATTAATTCTTGGATTTTCTTGTGAAACTCATCCCCAAATAAAATATTCAAACTCCCATCCAACACCTTGGGAAAAATCCTGGCAAGCTCTTTTTCAATGTCATTGGTAGCATCGACCAATTGATCTCTAGATTATCTTAGCTTTTGTGCAGGCCTCATTGAGAATCTTCACCTTGAACCTTATGGCCTTGGCTAGCTAGAAATGTTTATCCATGTGATGGATGAATCCTTCTTCAACCAAGACATGAGATAGAACCTACTTCAATGCATTGATAGATTCCAAGGTTAACTCGAGGGTCCCAATCTCATCTGAAAAATCCTCATCCATCTTTTCACCCTCCTTTTGTATATTCACCAAGGACTTATAAACCTCCAATGAGGTCTCAATGACTTCTTTCCCCTGGAGGAGTAACCTCTGAATCCATTCATCAACCATTCTCCCTTCTCATTAATCTTTTCAATCCTAGCTATCGATGAGAAATCTAACCTAACGGAGTAAGAGTGGAGGATGATGGGGTTGACTCATAAGGTTGTGTAAGCATAATTAACAATTCGTTAATCTGTTCCACTTTCTATTTAAGCTCATATCTACTTTCTTTTGTCTCCTTTAACTTCTGACATAGCACATTCATAGCATCCCATGCATCTTGTTGCACTCCTTCCGCTGTTAATTTCCCTAGATTGATCCTGGTGATCTGATATTCGGTGGCCATTATGTTATCTCTAGTTTTTTCATCTGCAAGAGTGGCGATCTCTACAAATTTGTGCCCAGAAGTATCCACGGAAACCCTTAAAACTATTTTGGGTTTCTTGGAATATTTAGTAGGAGAATCCTTTAGTGAACTAAAATCGAAGGGTGGTAGGGGAACTACCACCTTCCTTTTCCTCGAGTCTATTCAAGCAACCATTGAGGCATGCCAGAAGAAGTTACTACTATTTTAGGTGTTAAGGTTGCACTTATAGGTGGATGGAGATTTACTTGTGGAGTGGTAACAACTATAAGTGTGGTGATTGATTCAGTGAATAGAGATGTAGAAGGAGGAGGCATATCTATAGCCATTTTGGTTCCAGCAGAGAGAGGTGAGAGACCGGAGCAGATGTTGGCCATGGCTTATGAAGACATTAGAGAATGAGGAGGTGGGAGTGGTTACAAAGGAGGAGGCACAGATCCTAAAGCCAAAGCTTGAGAAGTAAGAGAAAAACTTACTTCGATGGGAAATCAACAAAAGGTGAAATTAGAGGATGGCTAACCTCTACTTCCAAAGATATTTCTCCTATTTCTAGTGGAGTTGGTGAATTTGGTATATTCATTGTTTCAGCAGAAGTGGTAGATGAAGTAGTTGCTTTCCCTTCTCCCTTCTTAACAAACTTGAATTTTATAGGTCTTTTAGAAGAGCTCTTGTCCTTTTCCTTATTGGAGGGCCCCACCTCCAACGTGACTAACTTGGAGAATCTCATTTCTTTGTAACTCATTCCCCATTAAATGATTCATGCCTTAGTGCATGCCAGGATCAGAGCATATCTTTCCACAATAGAATATTTTTCACAAATAGACCAATCGATAGCTAGGAACACATGTTGATCTTCATTCAGCCCATCGTATGAGGTGTCCATAACACTTTCATTTTCAATAGTACCCTCGGGATGTTAGTAAGCTCTAGTTTCAGAATTTATTCAAGTGTTAACCTATTATGATCCTTTCTTCGGATGGTAACTTCATCACGAAGATCAACCCAGATGTCTTCTATGCTAGGCATGTGTAGATACAGGGTTCTCAGTATGACTTAATAACTCCTCGAAGTCAAACCCATCCCTATGCTTCATGTGCTTCTTCAACTTCTCCGAAGTTCATGCAACACATTCTTGGCTTTCACCACCATTGAGAATGTGTATCTTCCGATGGAAATTGGGAAGGATACGGCGGCCTTGTGCTTACTTTGTTGGAATTTGTGGAAACCCAACAATTGTCGACCAACTCCATCAAGATCAACTTATCCCCTGGGTACTGGGAAAATGAAAAGGATCATCCGAGTACATGACCACCAGAAGATATGTGAACTTATTGAATTGCAAGAAGACATAACCCCACTTCGACACTTCGCCCATGCCTCATCGATACTCTTGTTTTCCTCAACTCGGTGGTTCATCCTACATATGTTCTTGTAGAAGAAGGCATCATTCACTCTTCGAACTAATTCTCGGCCCCCTTCCTTGTCGGTTGAGGAAAGTGCCAATAAATATGCTCGCTACCTTAATCTCCTTTGTATCTAATCCTGGGTAAGTCCTCATGCCAGCTGCTGCATAGGTGACATAGGATGACATATAGAACTTACCAGTGGATAAAACCGTTTTCATCTGGGAGTCTATTTCATCACTTATAAGACTACCCCAATCAATTCCCTATTGGTTCTTCTTTATGATGACCATGAATTGGTACATCCATCCTTGGAAAACACTCGACTCAGGGAATCCAAACACTTGGCTCAATAAGGTGATGATATCATTGATCTCATGAATGAAATCACTTATAGGAACAAATTTTGGAAACCTAGAGATGGCTGGCTTGGCCTTGATTAGGAATTTATTATTCATGTGTTTGATGCAATCTTCCTTGTCATTTTCTCGGTGCCTTTCGAGCTGATTGAAGATTCAAATTGAAATACTCTTCAAAGTTAGGCAATCTGAGAAGGTCATAAAACTAACCTTCATCCAACTTCACTATGACATCTCCCTCCTGATTTCTCACTGAGCGGGAAGTAGAGTCATAACTTGAATCACAGGCCAAGATGAACTTCGGGCATTGAATAGACATGGGGAATCCTACTGTGAGAGGGAGGCCACTACCAGGTATTGATTTCATCTAGGGAGTCTGGGAAGAATCCTTGATTCTATTCAAAATGTCCTCCATGTCTATATTTCCGAGTTCTGTATCCCGGATGTCATAATTGCAATCAATGTAAGAAGGGGACTCCACCTTCCGGAATTTGTACTTCATCTTCCTAGGATTGTCTGACTTATCCTATGATGGTCCAGGATCTGACATGAGGAGTCTCAGAAGAGGAATCCCATAATGACTTCTGACTGAACAATCAGGCTTGAAAGCTTGTTGAGAAACTCCATAGACCCGCCACACTATCCAAACTTTAGAACTTGCAAAGCACCTGATGAAACCAACACACTAGAATGTATGTCGAAATAAGGTCTTGTCGGACACTTCACAAAACTTGACAGACTGTAGAGAGTGTCAGAACTTAGTAGATGTCAGACACCTTGTAAAACCCGATATACTGGTGGAAGTCAAAAGATGTTGATCACTTTGTAAGACCCGACACAAAGTGGAGATCGGAGGATGTTGAACACTCAAAGAAACTTGATACACTACAAAGTGTATGTCATAGATTGATAGATGTCTAGCACTTGGAACAACCTGATAGAAGGGTAGAACTTGGATATTGTTAAGAACTTGAGGGAACCCGATACACTGTGGAAACAAGAAGCTGTTGAACACCCTATAAAACCCAAAATAAAGGAATCAAGTTTTTGAGATGTCAGGACATGCAAAATTTCCACCATTTCATTAGTTAGGATTTTTGTATTTTCCAAAATACATAAGGGTATATTCCATGGTATAAAATAAGAAAAAACCCTAAGGGTGAATTCCAAACAATAATTTTTATTGGAATACAACTTAAAATGAAAAACAACCCAAAAACCCTAAACCCATAGGGAAAACATAAAAGAAAGGAAAACCCCCAAAAGAACACCTCAAAAATAAATCCAAAATACCTCAAAGTGGTAAGTAGAGAAAAATACCTTCAGTAATCTTGAAAAATAATTGAAAATGGATCACGAAATTGATCAAGATATTCAATCGGGTTTGGAGGTCGCAAGAGCATGTACGAAAAATCCACGCAACAAAAGTACAAGTAAAAATGACGTGTAAAATCCAACTATTTATAAATCCCCCGCATTTATTACACTTCACCTGACACATGTCCTAAATACCCAACAACTTGGTATTAATTCCATGCCATCATGCTTGGAGTGCCCAAAAATCCGACACAAAGGATTTGCTATCAATTCGGGTTTCAGGTTTTAGGAAACAGGTGAGATAAATCATGACATGTTTAGATGTTCCAAGGTTCTAAAAACCCAACAAAAAGGAACATATCAGGTTTCAGGTTTCAGGAAATAGGTGACATGAAGCATGGCATGTTTATATGTTCCAAGGTTCTGAAAACCTGACACAAAGGATAATATCGGGTTTCGGGTTTCAAGTCAAGTGACATGTAGCATGCTTTTTGTGAATCATGTTCGATGTTCTGGGTCTCGAAAACTCGATTTGACCGGCTTGTTTCGTGTTTCGTAAAATTTACATGAAGCACATAAAAAATATGTTGTCATTTTGTTAAAACCGAAAACCCAAAAATCTCCTCAAAAGGGCATTTTAGGATATTTTTTCCAAAAAATTCTATGGTTATCTTAATTTTAGCTGGAATCACTAAAATGGGATAACAGCTGGCTCCAGTTGGGGACTTTCTTTGTGACATCAAAGGAAGAGAACTCAAAATCTCTAGTTTTATCCATTGGGCTATGGAGTCTGAAAAAGAAGAAAACCAACAACAAATAGAAAGAAAGAAAACAAAAAGCAAACACATGACTAGAAAACAAAATATATACAATGCAAGAGAGCATCTTGCATTACTGATGGAATAGCTTTAGATGTTGACCACTAAAAGGTAGAGGAAGCAACTCTCCATCAAGATATGATAGACAGAAGCTATTTTCACCATTCAACTGATGAATCTTGAAAGGTCCTTTCCATAAAGAATCAAACTTTCCATGCATCCCTTTTTGCTCCCTTCTCTTATCCCAGAGAAGTACTAGATCTCCAATTTGGAAGTCACGTTGCTTTGATTTCTTATCAAATATCTTCTTTACTTTTCTCTTATGATCTGCAATGTGATTGACCACCTTGCTTCATTCCTCTTCTATCCTGGCTAGGTACATTACCCTTTTCTCAATAGAATTTTGAAAAGTTTCATCTTTGATTGATTTGGCCAACCGTAAGGCTAGTAATTCTACAGAGATGGGGATCTTAGCATCAATTCCATATAGCACCTAAAATGGAGACATTCTGATAGCTCGTTTCATAGTAATATGATCAGCCCATAACGCATCATACAATGCTTTATGCCATGTCCTCTAATTTTCATCAACCAATTTTCTTATTATAGTAACTAGGTTCTTGTTTCTTGATTCAGCCTGACCATTACCTTGGGGGTAATAGTCAGATGAATGAGCCAGCGTGATCCCAAATCCATAAAAATTCTGTCAACTCATGTGATGAGAAATTGGAGGTGTTTTCAACCACGATCTTGTGAGGCACACCAAATCTGACAATTATATTTTCTTTAAGTAAATCGCACACATAGCTTCCGAGGTTTTCTCGTTTGATGGGTGTAGATTCCACCCACTTAGTGAAATAGTCTATGGTAGTGAGCACGTAGTTGTTTCGGAACTAGAGGTAGGATTTAATACTCCAATGAAATCAATTCCCCACTGGAGAAAAGGTTCTTCAATCACCACAAAGGGGAAGAGCTGCTAACTTAGGGTGACCAACAAAATGTTGACAAGCTTCACATTTGGACACCCATTCTATTGAGTCTCAAAAGAGAGTAGGCCAATAGTACCTAGCCCATAGGATCTTATAAGCTGTCATGGAGGAGGAGAAATTTCCTCCACATGCTAGATTGTGGAAGGACTCTAGCAACCTCACCTGCTGAGACTTATCAACACAGCGTAAGAATACACCATCAATACCTTTCTTGTATATTCCATTATCCCACAGGATGTATCTTACAGATCTTAACTTAACTATCCTTTTATTCTTTTGGCTTAAATGTGGGGGCACTCACCATAAGTAAAAAAGAAAGCAATATCTATGTATCATTCGTCGGTTGTGCTCACAAAAAGCACCATAGGCAATTCTGAGGAGGTATCTTTAGTTTCTTCGCATTCTATCTCAGAATTATTTTTTGCGATCAGTTGGCATAGGCCTATTCCCTATACCAACTTGGTGGGTCTGATGTCCAAGTCATACTCTTGGACTTTAGCTATCCATTTACTCCGTTGATTACCCAACTCTTGTTGAGTCAAGATAGATTTAACTGTAGTATCGGGAATGATAATGAGAGTATGAGAACTCAACACATAATATTTGAAATGTTTCACCACTCTCACCACCGCATAAGCAATCCTTTCAATATGTTACATCTTCATTTCATATTCCTTTAATGGGCAGCTCATGAAAGTGATAAGAGCTTCAATTCCTTCTTCATTCTCTTGCATCAGGATGGTTGACACTGTATGAGCGGAAGCATAGCTGTACATGATGAAATCCTTCTTGAAGTTTAGACATACTAGAACAGGATCATGTGCAATTACCTTTTTGACTTCTTTGAAAGAAAACTTCCCTTCAGTGTTCCATCGAAATGGATTTTTCCCTTTCATCATCCCAAGGATATCCTTGGTTTTATCAGCAAAGTCGGGTACAAACCTTCTTAGGAAATTGACTTTTCTGAAAAAGGAATGCACTCCAATTTTTCTTGTGGGTAAGGTAAGGCCTTGGATGGCCTTCACCCATTCTGGGTCAATTTTGGTTCCTTCTCTAGTCATGATGTGACCCAACAATTTTCCTTCAATTACCCCAAACATAGATTTCTTAGGATTCAATGAAATCCCATGACACCTACACCTTAAGAGTACCTACTCTAGATGATCATAATGATCACTCGCTTCTTAGAGAAAATATTCAAGTCATCCAAATATACGAATATAAAATTACCCATCATATCCCTGAAAGTGAAGTTGATAGCTCTCTAAAATGTGGCCCCAAAGATTGATTAAACCGAAAGGCATCCTCTTGTAAGCAAAGGTCCCCCATGGGGTTGTGAATGTCATTTTATGTTGATCCTCGGCAGCTACCTCAACCTGATTATACCCTGAAAATCTGTCAAGCATGGATAGCATCTCTGATCTAGTAATAGTCTGTAACACCTGGTCCATGATAGGCAAGGGGTAGTTTTCCTTTAATGAAGACTAATTCAGGTTCCGGAAATCAACACAAATCTATATTTCACCATTCTTCTTCCTAACAGGAATGATGTTAGCAACCCAGGTAGAATGGTGGATTGGAAAGATAATCCTTGCATCTAACATCTTCTAGGATTTCTACAAGAATGGTCCCTAAGATTTTGGATTGTAATGCCTTTGTTTCTGCCTGTAGGGTTTTACATCAGACTTCAAAGGAATACTATGCTACACATCTTTGGGCTTGAAAGACTTTAAATCTACATAGGACCAGGCCAAGACATCCATGTATCTCTTCAAGAGTGAAGTAAATTTTGATTTCTCCTTAGGGGAATAGTATTTCTCGAAGTTTACCATCCGTGGTTGGTCAGGAGATCCCAGATTAACTTGGTTTACTTTTGATGAGGAAGCGACTTCAGTTTGCATTTTATTCTAGATAAAATGGTCATGCTTGTCAAACAAACCTTCTAGAGAAACCAATCCCTTGGGAATCTTGTTGCCTTTTAGCTGAATGAACTCACCATCAATCTCTTGATATGAACTCAAAACAAATTCGTGGAAAGCTGATTTTGATCCTTCAAAAAATACAGTTCACTAAAATTATCATCTTTTTCAAGGAAAGACAATACCTATTGATCATCATTGAATACTTTCCAATGTGCTAAATTATCTAGAACACTGGGATGGTACACAATCTCAATGGTATACGTGTCATGTTTTAACTGTGGATGAGGAAGGAGAAGAGATGCAGACATGGCTAGAGAATCAGCTTTTTGTTGTAATCCCTCAAAAATGCCTTAATGGAAAAAGCATCAAAGCATTCTATGTTATCCCATACCTTATTCCTGTAATGTCTTAGGTGATCATTTTTCACTTGATAGATCCCTTTCACTTAATTAACAATCAGCTCCGCATCTCCTTGAACTTTGAGATTTTGGGTCCCCTTTTGTCTTGCCATTTCTAATCCTAATAACAAAGCCTCATATTCAGCCATATTATGTGTTATCAAACTGTAGCTTGAAGGCAGAGGGAAAGATTTCAGAATCTAGAGATATAAGAACTACACCAGCTCCTGATCCAATAGTTGAACAGCTCCCATCGAATTCAAGGGTCCAAATAGCATTAGAATCCTCTTCTTTGACATCTACGGCTGGTACCTCTGATGTCATGAAGTAATTTCCCAAGCCAGCATCTTCGAAAAGAATTTGAGCCTTGGGGTCATCTGATTTAGTGACCAAATACTTCACTTGAGGTTCAGGATGGAGAATGTGAGAAACTCCATTAACTAGGATTTTATCCTTAGTCTAGTCCATGTTGATCTCCTCTCAACATCTTTATAAAAACCTCTTCCTAAGAGAATACCATAAGCGGTGGGATATCAGTAACTAGAACGGTCATTTTTACTCTCTTCTCTCGGGAAGGCAACAAATGCAAATTGTGCATCTTTGATTTGACCAATCAAGGGAACTTGCTTGGTTTCCATGGAGTAACACCATCCATATGATTTATTCAAATTAATTCTAAGGGCATGGGATACTTTTGCGAGCATCATGTTATCAAAGGCTCCTAAATCAATTATGCAATTGCTGAGTTTGAACCCGTTTATGAGTAAGGACAAATAAAATGGTTCAATATTTCTGAAGAAGAAATAGAGGTCATATTGTATTGAGGTGAAGGTTGAGTAGGAATTGACAAAATCCCTTTTGAAGATGAAGGGACAATAGCCTTTCTTCTAATGAATTTGGCAAGTTTCTCGAATTACTCTGGGTTTGACTGAAGGTATTCTACTTCTGACATTTGGATCTTGGTTATTTTTGCATGGTCAATAATATCGAAAGCATTATATGAAGGAGTGATGGCAGGCTCGGCCGATCACATTGGCCTGAGCTGAGGTACTAGTCTTGGGAGTAGGAGAAGGAGAATAAGAATAAGTTGTTACCTTTTTAGTCATCTCCTTTTCAATTTGTGGTTATTTAGGAGAGCCTCTCTTAGCCATAACCACGAGAGCTTCTTTACTCTTCTCCTTGGAGATTTCAACTAGTTTTCTGGGGTTTTGAGATTGAGATCAAGTGAAGACCACAAATGACTAACCATCAAGTTCACATTCATCTTCCTCATATTCCAAGTACCCGATGCTAGAGTCACTCAGCTGAATCATCATAAGACTCATTAGCATATCATGAAGCTTCAAAAGCTTTGTGGTAATCTTTATCTTCTGGTTATTCATCTTCCTCAACTATCTCTATTGTTGCGTTGAGAGGAGGAGATTCAATGGCTAGCCTTGGTTGAGCAATAGTCAAATGCGGTCCATCTCTTATGAGAGTGCCATTGGTATTATTGAAATTTCGTCTAGGGATATTCCAATACGGAACATTGCTCACCTGTTGAGACATTTGATTTTTCAAAGCGATCAAGTCATTAGCCATCTTTTGGATCATAGGATCAGTATTACCTTGAGAAGAACTTTGATTTTTAGGCTTAGATGAATCTCTCCTGATCCTTCCTGCTAGAATGAGATCATCTTCTATTTCAATGGCCATAGACTGAGTAGTAGCCAAATCAGGGATATCATACCTTCTTAATAAGAAGCTCACATCAAGGGGTTGAGCATTGATGAAGAAGCACTTCTAATTTTCAAGAGTAGGAACAGCTAGTTATGGAATCTTTTGGATCAACTTGTTGAATTTCACCATGAAGTCCCGCATGGGTTTGTGAGATTCCTTCTTCATATGTGTAAGTTTTGCTAACAAAGCATGAGAATCTTCAACTAGTTTGAATCATGCTTCAAATATGGTCGTCATGATAGCCCAATTTGTAATGCATGCATTTAGAAGATGGTAAAACCATTCAACTGCCATGCCATGCAACATTTCAATGAAGAGTCAAACAGAGACATCTTCTTGAGCTACTCCAAGGACATGGCATGCTATAAAGAAGGAATCAATGTGTTCATCAGGATGTTGCTTCCCATCGCCATTGAACTTATGAATATTCTTACGTGATCCATGTGGTAACTCATGCAATGGTAGATTTAGAGAAAGAGGACCAATAGTTGTGCCCCATAGCAAGACAAAGTTGTGCTGCCATTCTAAAAGGAGTCCGTATAGGGATCCATGTATCGATAATAATAATGCATGGTAAGTTGTAGACACTTCTTGTTCTTGAGGAATCTGAGTTCTTCAAATAGGTGAAGAAATTCTTCCTTGGCTGGATATAACGCTATTGGGGAAAGTTTGAAATTATGTTGTTGAAGAAAATCAAAGAACAGATCAGTTTCACCCCTGGCTCTGATTAACCAAGTGAAGATCTTTCTAGCCAGCTTAAACCAGAAAATGGATCTCCTGAAAATAAGGAAAATACGGAGTCACCAGACACCAAGAGGATAAGCCCAGTCTTATCAACCCGTATTCCCTAGTGGAGTTGCCAAAAACTTTTGGTTGGATATTTTTTCAAGGCAAAATATGAGGTTTAACCATAGTACATGGGATCAAATCCCTCCTCAAAGATAGGTGAGGCTGCTTATTTATTACTAATCTAAAAAACATTAGAAAGAATATATACAATATTCACACTATTCTAACCATTAGGTCGAGATTCAATCCCGGAATGCATATCAACATGAAGTGGAGATATTACCATTGTGGGAACAAAATGGATTAGAAAATAAAATTATTATGGAAGAAATGAAATATGAAGTGAATTAGAGGAACGTGTTTCCCTTCGAGCAAACATAGATCACGAAGTACTCACACGAGTTTTAGACAAATATATGTAATGCTTTGAGATGATTAAAATAATCAAGAATACTAACAAAGAAAAACTTAAGATCTTTGAACATAAGAACAATCACTTAAGGGAAATGAATCTCACAACACAAAGTCTGCAAAATAACATTTGTTTCTATTCTTCAAATGGCTAAAAGAAAATACAAAGTTTTCCTTTCTTTCACAATAGTTTTCTTAATCAAAAATCTCTCTCCCTCCAATACATGAATGCTTTATATTTATAATAGAAAGAGTTGAGAGAAAATAGGATAAACCCTAAGAAATAGTCATTTTAACAAGAATCCTATTTTGCTTAACTCTCACGCAGAGACCAAGTCAAAATTTGCTTCCTTCATGATGAAATGAAAATGAAAAAGACATCAATTTTTGAATGAGAATTCCATGTAATATTATGCTTGCTCCGTTCCATCATCCTTTTCCTCCTCCAATAGCACTTACTTATCTTGGAACTCTTAAAATTTCCCGATTATATCTTGCATTTTAGCTTCTTGGGCACACTGGAATGGTCATTCAAGACTTCACAAGTTTCATGAATGTCACTTGCATCACCTAGAAGTTTCTTGAATTTCTTACTAAGTTTCCTTAGTGATTCTAAGATGTACTCAATCTTCACAAGTTTATCAATGATTTCTAGGTTGAAGGTGGCAGTTGATTTGTGCTAGATTGATTCTTGGATTTACTTGTGAAACTCATCCGCAGATAAAATATTTGAACTCCCATCCAACACCTTGGGAAAAATCCTGGCAATATCTTCTTCAATAATGTCATTGGTAGCATCAACCAATTGATCTCTGGATTCTCTTAGCTTATTGCAGGCCTCATTCAGAATCTTCACCCTAAACCTTATGGCCTTGGCCAGCTGTAAATGTTTATCCACGTGAGGTATGACTCCTTATTTGACCAAGACATGAGATGGAACCTACTTCAATGCATTTATAGCTTCCAAGGTTAACTCGAGGGTCCCAATCTCATCTGAAAAATCCTCATCCATCTTTTCACCCTCCTTTTGTATATTCACCAAGGACTTATAAACCTCCAATGAGGTCCCAATAACTTCATTCCCCTGGAGAAGTAGCCTCTGAATCCATTCATCGACTATTCTCCCCTTCTCATGAATCTTTTTGATCCTAGGTACTGATGAGAAATCGAACCTAATGGGAGTAAGAATTGAGGATGATAATTTGTGCCTCAAGCATCCAAAGAAACCCTAGAAACTATTTTGGGTTTCTTTGTAGATTTAGCAGAGAAACCTAGAGCGAACTCGAAAGCAAAGGCTAGTACAGAACTACCACCTTCGTTTTCCTCGTAGTTTGGTCAAGCAACCATTGAGGTGTGCTAGAAGAAGTTGCTACTATTGTAGGTGTTAAGGTCACACTTACAAGTGGAGGGAGATTTACTTGTGGAGTGATAACAGCTACAAGTGTGGTGATTGATTTAGTGAATAGAGGTGTAGAAGGAGGAGGCATATCTATAGCCATTTTGGTTCGGTAGAGAGAGCCGAGAGACCAGAGAAGATGCTGGCCATGGATGATGAAGATAGTTTGGAATGAGGAGGTGGGAGTGGTTGCAAAGGAGGAGGCACAGATCCTGAAGCCAAAGCCTGAGAAGCAAGAGACAAACTTACTTCTGATGAGAAATCAACAAAAGGTGAAATTAGAGGTTGGCTAACCTCTACTTCCAAAGAGATTTCTCCTATTTCTAGTGGAGGTTGTGAATCTGGTATATTCACTATTTCAGCAGGAGTGGTAGATGAAGTAGTTACTTGCTCTTCTCCCTTCTTGACAAACTTGACTTTTATAGGCCTTTTAGAAGAGCTCTTGTCCTTTTCCTTCTTGGAGGGCCCCGCTTCCAAAGTGACTAACTTTGAGAAACTCTTTTCTTTGTAACTCATTCCCCATGAAATGAGCCATGCCTTAGTGTGTGCAAGAATTGGAGCAGATCTTTCCACAATAGAAGATTTTTCACCAATAGACCAATCAATAGCTGGGAACACATGTTGATCTTCATTCATCCCATTGTATGAGGTGTTCGTATGACGGAAAAGTGACATGCAAGCATGGGAATCTACAAGTAACTCTTCCTCGCACCTGACCTCCCAAGGTCATGTCGAGACAGTGGGTGGGGATGGAATATATGTATGGGGTGCAGAAAAACTAGTTATGCAATCTAATGTCTTCAATACGCACTAGTGGAATTTGTGAATCTAATGCAAAGAAGGCCCTTCTAACATGAACTGGTGTGATAGATCGATCAGCAAGGATGACTACTCGAAGGATCCAATCAATATCGAGCTCTGGCATGATTCCGTCTATTGGTTGTGGAATACGTGGAAAGTGACCCGGGATAGTTTCGTGTATGTCTCCTGACAGGGTCATAAGGTGGATGATGGATATAATTATTTCTATGGGCGGTTCTCTAGCCTAGTCCAGAATTCCTTAGCTTTGTTAGTTGTTGTGTCTAGCAAAGATAATTGTTCAATGATGATAGGTGGAAGTGGAGTAGATCGGAATACTAGTGTGCGTAGGCTAGTGTCTATGTCTAATTCTCCTATGGATTCGTTAGGCTGCGGGATTTGTGGGTCACAACCATAGACTCGTGGTTGTTGTGGACCTGCTATGGTCATGCGTGGAATCAAGTCCTAATCCCTAGTATCTAGTAATCATATGCTTTCTCAGCTTCTATGTTTAGAATCAATAGCTGTGTGATTTTCTCAGAATATCTCACAGGCGTTCGTGCAACCTGAATCCTTAAGCTGGTATCTATATCTGTAAGAGTATCTCCTGCGTCTGGCTATGGAACCAAAGGATCACAACCAAAGGTTTGTTCTCTTTCGAACCCCCTACAGTCATATGGATGTGACCTAGGGTAATCTGTAGTTTGGTTGATTCGACCAAAACGTGTGTGCTTGGTCGTCTTCTACGTTTAACCCGCTCATCTGGGAATTGATTTGTTGCAAGCTTACCGTTGTTTGGAAGACTTGGATCCTAATATTTTGGTCTATATTGGTTATTGCCATGATGAGATTGGGCTGAGGCATGATTGGCTCGAATACGTATTCTCTGGCCTCCCTAGGTCCCGTGATTGTCATACAAAAGCAACAATGTAAAACGAACTACAGCAAAATGAAATTTAACTATGTGAAGTATATCTATAGCATATATGATTTCTTTATTTTTGTATTTTCTGATGAATTATATGAATTCAGGAAAGCAACTATTTAAAATATCTAGAATTGACAACTAAAATAATAACTAAAAACAAACAAAATAACCGAGTGTAGCTATTTGTCTGTGTAATTTGTAGATCTATTATAAACAATGAAATAGCTTAACTAATCTATTTGCAAGACCCTCTATCCTACCTCGAAGTGAGGAGTGAATCATAGTTTCTCAAAACTATCAATCCCCACATGACTTCCCCGGAAATATTGAGAGTAGAATTAATCGATATAAAGCAATTAAATACTCTATTTGATATGATTCTAACTAGAACTTTGAAAGCTAGAAACTGGATTCTGCAGTAATGCTGGCGAATCCGATGGTGTGTGTGATCTTGTCCCCTCAAAGTGCGATCTCCTCATTCCTTCATGTTCACGTGGATCCGAAAAGCGTGTAATGCTCACATCAACAAAAGTAGATATTGGGATAAAGCATCTCATAATACGTGATCAATACAATGCGAGTAGGAGAGAGATAGCGCAAGAGTACGAGTTTGGCTTATGTAATTCCAAGCGGGATCTATTGCGAGTCATGCAACATAAAGCATCCGAACCCGAAACTATCCTGTTTGAAAAGCAAAACCCCGCAACTTGTAATGGCTTCCTATTGAAAACAAGCTATTCTACTCCAATGGATTGGATAAAATAACGGCAAAGATTTGCACAAGATGGATATGTGGCTTACTAACCGCAAAACAAGTGCTAATCGAGCATGTAATGAACTAAACTATGAATCCTAAGAAAAATAAATGACTCGAACTACTGAAATGAGAAGATGAGAAATGAATTGAGGGGCCATTTTCTTGAGCACAAGCCATCTATTTATAGCATTTGCATTTACCCAAGGTAAAAGCCAAATAGAACTCTTAAACTATAAACAATGGCAAAACACTATTCCAGGAACCGTAATCATAAATGCAAGATTATGGCGGCGAAAGAAAGCTGGTAAAATGTTGAATTTATGTGATTCGTGTTAAAAGAGATTTCTGGAAAATGCGTAAAGGACCGCCGCCCTGAGCAAGGAGGCGGTTACAGGACCGCCGCCCTGTTTAGGGAAGCGGTCACGAGACCGCCGCCGTGAGTAGGGCGGCGGTTGCCATCACCAAGAGAAAGAGGCCAAGAAAAGAGGGAAAAGGGAAAAATAAAGCACGCGGGGGCTAAGCGGGGCATACGGGATGTTAACGCACACTTGGAGAGCTTTTCCGGATCCCGAACACCTTGCAAGGAGACCTGTATCATCATTGGGGCACATGTCACGTTATTTTGGCAGTAAGTACCTTAAAATTTTGGGTACGTATATATTGCCCCCTGAGAAGTGTTTTAGCCATGAAGAGGCGTGAAACAGTGGGTCCGAGTATGGCGGTCCCGAAATGGGAAATTAAAAGTTATACCTGATACATCCATGTGTTGAAATGATGCCGTCCAAAATTCTCGCTACCTGCAAAATGAAAAAGAGAACTCAAATGCAAATAGACACAATAGTTTGAAAATAAATGCTAAAATAATAGGGAATGAGAATGTACCACTTGTGCGGGGATAAGAACTTACCTCCGTCGGTGATCCAAACCTGTGAAAAGGATATTTAAAACAAATCAGGGCGCTATATATATGAAAGTGGGCCTATTTTCCTATTCATTTGCGCGAATCGATTTGATTGATTTTGAGCTTTGGGACCCACGGTGACGGTTTCTTGCATGAGTAGAGTCAAAATGTTTGCGACGAGATAGCGACCATGCCTCCACGTGCGGAACATCAACCTACGAGATCACAGGTTAGTTTTCTTTGATTTACCCCTTTTACCCCCTTAATTTTGAAATGCTAAATACTTTGTCATGGGGGGGTAATTTTTGAAAATGTTAGTGTTAAAAGGTCCATCTAGGGGGGGCACCTACTGGGTAGGCTTTTTTTTTTGGTAAAATGGTCATTTTTTGCACTTTTTAGGCTTTTTAAGTTTAAAACCCGCGTGAGTTTTTCGGACCACGACCGCCGCCTTGCCTGTGGTGGTGGTTACATGACCGCCGCCTGCTCGTGGTGGCGGTTACACGACCGCCACCCTTAAGGCGGCGGTTACAAAACCGCCTCTCTTCTCAGGGCGGCGGTTTTGAACAGAATGCAAAAGGATCATCTTTTTGAATTTATTTTTCCTTTTCTAGCATTTCTACGTGTTTTCATGATTTTTCCAGTGTTACTTGGATGCTAACTTTCTCTATTTTGTGTGTTTTTGGGTGTATGCAGGTGAGAGAGGAGTATATCCGGTGGAGTAGAGAGAGGGAGTGTGATTGGATCCCAGGGGTACTAGATGCCCTCTCACAGGATGAGGAGGACACTATTCAGCAGGCTGGGATACTACGCATTTCACGTGTGCCACATGTTACACCATCTAGTCACATCCTTTGTGACTTGTTCTCATACTGGGATGCAGATTGGAACACCTTCCGATTTCCAGGGGTCCGCGGTGAGTGGACTATTACATTGGAGGATGTCTATCGCATTCTGGGGGTCCCAATCATTGGGAGATGACTCACCTTAGAGACAGTAGGCTCACGGGCACAGATTACACAGTGGGCTACATATATGGGAGATGCAGTCATCTCCACGGGGTCGAAGAAGGGGGTTAGAGTTTGATCCATTCCTACTTTGCCCATCCCCTTACTTCGCCAGGCTATCATGGGGATCCTTGCCTCGAGACTAATCGGGGACAAGGGAGGAGATACTTTGTTATACCACTGGTCCCCTATTATTGCACAGATAGAGGGACACAGTCGGATATATGCCTGGGGGCAGACATTCTTGGGACCACCTACCACGACTTATATAGGGTAGTCCATTTACAGGGGTAGTCCTTGAGCCACCCAACCCTGGTTATGAGTTGGGTCTATGAGCACTTCATCCCCTACGGCAGAGGTGTGGAGGTGGCAGATCCCGGAGCTGTGAGGGCAGCTAGATGGACAGACATGTCGGTGCTCCGAGCACCTCATCATCTAGTTGCTTCCCTGACCACTACCGACATGGAGGCCACACCATATCAGACTATGGCAGGTATATGGGGCGAGGAGGCTCTTACCTTGATCTCCTGCTCCACCACAGGGCAACTTATTGATAGAGTGGGGCGAGTGGAGATGCACCCCTTCACCCGAGTTCCTCAAAGCAGTTTGGCCTACCATACATGGGTATGCTTCCCCCAGTAGCACCAGTACACAGATCATTCCGAGAGGCCAGAGGGGGGCCTAGAGGCCGGGGTTGGACAGTGGTTACTCCTGGCATCCCTATTGCAGCCAGGAGGATAGTACATGCCAGGGGGAGAGCTAGTGCACCTCAGGCACCTTTGCTTCAGATTGTTGCGGGTCCTACCCATAGCAGTGATGACCCCATTGACATAGAATCCAAGTATGCGGAGTTTACGGGTGGAGAGAAAAGGAGGAGACCGAGGACAGTGATCCTGAGTGGCACGAAACCCAGGATATCATGCAGGCAGAGAGGGCCGAGCAGAGTGCAGAGAGGGTGACTCTGGTTTCAGAGGAGCCACTCTCCCAAGGCCATGGGGAGGATGAGTCTATTGCGGGGCGTTACGTTTCTCCAACCACAGGAGCATCCCTCGCCCGGCAGCAGCAAAGATCCGTGGCAGTGCCGACCCCAGCCGACCCATCCTGGAGGCCTAGTGATCCGAGTAAGTTACCCTCTCTCCCTTTTTAATGTTTGTTCCTTTGCTAGGATCTCCTTAGTTACTATCTTGTATTTCTAATTTCTTGTTTGGTTTCTAATTTTTTTTCTCCCTTGTTTGCAGAGACCTCCGATGAGTGGCGGGACTTGATTCGCAGGGTATGCACTGATACCCTGATGATCCCCATGGAGAGGACTCACGCAGAGCTTTCCATGGATGCTAGGGAGCCTTCAGCAGCCAGTGAGACATACTGACATCTTCACTCCAGTCTATCATGTGGCCAGGATGGCATGGACCCTTCGCACAGAGTTAGCGGGGTATAGGACGGCCGAGCACCTGATGAGGAGCCATTCTCATGGTGAGACTGCGGCTGCCCCTCGGGATCCTAAGCTCTCCATGTATTCGAGCGCCGGCGTAGCTGAGTCCTAGGCGTGGGTGTGCACCTTCAGAGGGGTCTCGTAGGGATTGAGAAGCCACTTGGCTCTCATAGATTTTGTACTATATATTCTTTTGTATATTCCAGGATCTTTGAGCATTTTGACCATGCTTAGTGCATGATGGCATTGTATATAAACGTTGATCATTTATATATATGTATTCGTTCCAGATCAAAATCTTTGCATTCATGGCTCACTTTCTATTTCCAGTTTTCCTCATGTATACTATGATGTATGTTTATATGCTTTTTAGAATGTATGCAATGGTGAACAAATGATGTAAGTGTTTTACTTTCCTTTTGTGTTTCATGATGCTGATATATGATAATGTAGATATAATGTGATTTTGAATCTTAGTTTCTGTAAGCAATTTTGGATACTTCATGTTTGTTTTGGCAGAGTGATGAATATAAACCAGTATGATGAACAGATAAACCTGCCCCTACCCCCAACTCCACGCAACTAGTAAGATGTGAGGGCTTATCACCAAGAGTCGAGAAGGGCACAAGTTATGAAATGTGTTGAAATGATAGTGATGAGAGATAGACAAAGATTTTGCGGAACCAAATTAGGATATCACAAGCCCACTTCACTCGAGTGACTTCATAGTTTTGGATGCAACTTGCCTTGTGGTTTATCCAGACTTAGATCCTTAGATGGCCACATAGTAGACAAAATCTGGGTTTTTAGGATTTTAACTCTCTTGGGATCTTGAACATCTGATTCATTTGTTTTTGACTCAAAGCTTCAAGGCTTGAATTTGTTTGTGTATGACCTTTTGCATTTATTTGTCAAGAGGACCCCCTACACTTTGCCCCATGCTACTAGTAAGAAGCGTGGGCTTATCACCATGGGAAAATCATAGGCGAGTAAGGGCATTTCCATCCTTTCCCAACCCTACGTCACTAGTAAGAGACGCAAGCTTATCACCAAAGGTTGGTGGGGCAAGGAAATGTGTAAAATTAAAATTTTTTGTTTGATCAATGTTTGACTTGTTTATTTGAGTAAAATGTCAGTATGTGTTTATTTCTAAAGAGATATACATATGGGATAGATGTGACACCATGAAGCTTCTAGAACAGACCATAGGCAAGACACCTACCCTAAGAAGAAACCAAAAGTGAGAATAAACTTGCAGATCTTGGTATGGTTACCGTTAAGACTTTGTCATGTCTAGCTTTATTTGATAAAATGATTCCAAGATAATTTGATGATATCATGAAAATGGAGAAGTATGATTAAATATTTTACGCCAACAACATCATGAGTTTGTAATGAATTTCTTTGAGAATAGATTCCTTGATCATAATTTGTGTACGAAACAAGCGGACAATATGATCCTAATCTATATGAAGATGCAATGTAGATAGATATATAAGTAGTGCTAGCTTCTCACGTGTAGAACCGCTTGAGGTGCAGGGAATTGACTGTTTCACCAAATTCCTCACCTTCTAGCGTACATAAGAGGTATGCACCATTTCCATAGTCCTTCACGACTCGGTATGGGCCCAACCATTTAGGCCGGAACTTCCTTCCTTTGCCGGTCTTCTTGTCAATCCGGTTGTTTAGCCTTAGAACTAGATCACCTTCATATATGTCGCATTCATAAACTTTCTTATTATACTACCAATACATCCGGTCAGCATAGACTCTGTGCCGCTATTCAACATCTAACCTAGCTTCATCTAGGCCTTCTAATTGGGAGAGACGTGCTTCTCTATAAGCTTCTTCATCTAGGATCCCTTGTAATGAAATACGAAGGTGGGTATTTCAACCTCAAGTGGGAGAACTACTTCTGCCCCAAATACTAGTGAGAAAGGAGTTTCTCCCGTTGGTGTTCTTATCGAGGTTCGGTGGGCCCATAAGGCCGGATATAACTTCAGGTGCCAATCTCGTTTGTTTTCTTTCACCGTTTTAAGGAGAATGGCTTTTAGTGTTTTATTCGTTGCTTCAGCCTGTCCGTTGGCTTGAGGGTAATACAAGGAAGCCATATGATGGCTTATTTTAAATTTATTGCATAGTTCACAAACTTCGTCATTCTTAAAAGAAGTTCCATTATCTGAGATAATGACTTGCAGGACACCGTACTGTAAATGATTTGGTTCAAAATGAACTTCGCAATTACTGAGCTGGTATAGTAGTAAGAGGCATAGCCTCTACCCACTTGGTAAAATATTCAGTGGCTATGATTATAAAATTATGGCCGTCTATGGACGAGGGAGAGAATTTCCCTATTAAATCTAGGCCCCATGTAGAAAAGGGCCATGGA
Organism: Taxus wallichiana var. yunnanensis; assembly: GCA_018340775.1. Classification (NCBI taxonomy): domain Eukaryota; kingdom Viridiplantae; phylum Streptophyta; class Pinopsida; order Cupressales; family Taxaceae; genus Taxus; species Taxus wallichiana. The sequence goes on from CM031243.1 coordinate 460,178,962, forward strand.
GTAGCGATTGGTTGCAGAGCTTGTGCCGGCATGTGGATCTCATGGGAGAATTCTTGGCACTTATGACACCTGTGTACAAACTCTACTGCATCGTGTTCTAGAGTGGGCCAAAAATAGCCCATTCAATGTATTTTACGAGTGGTGGCATGGCCACCGAAGTGGCCTCCACACATTCCACTATGAGATTCATGGAGAATCTTCTTGGATTCTTCTATGTCGACACATCTTAGAAGCATTCCATCGAATGCTTTTCGATAGAGCACTTGCTCTATAATGATGTATTTAGCTATGATAATACGTAACCGCCTTCTTTGTTGCAGTGTAGCCTCTTCTGGATACGTATGGTCCATGATATAATTAATGATATCAGTGTACCAAGGACACTCAGAGATAGGAGGTCAGGTTTCGATGTAGTATACGCACTCATCTGGAAAGTCTAGATCTACTAGATTTCCTCCATCTAATGGGTTATCAACTAACCAATCCACGATGATTTGTCCCTTCACGGATTTCGATTCACAAATGTTAATTTGAATTCTCCCATCAAGGTTATAAAACGTCCAGCCTTCTTAGACAAGGACCCTTGTGTGAGAAAAGTTCGTAAATGGTCCGTTTTTACCATGACCCTTGTTTCTTGGTTTAGCATGTAATGTCTCAAGTGTTTGGTAGCAAAAACTATGGCAAGGCATTCTCGTTCTGCTTGTGTATAACGTGTTTCATAGTCGAGCAGTGTTGGCTAATGAAATAAATCGCACGTTCTCTCTTTTCATCGTCTTCTTGAGCCAGATATAGGCTAGCGAGACATTGGTAGCTCGTGAGTATAAAATTAACGGGTGATCTAGCTTAGGTGGCATTAGCATAGGTGGTGATAACAGGAAATGATTAACTGCATCAAAATCTTTATTGCAGTCTTCGGTCCAATCAATGCTATAATCTTTCTTGAGCAGATTGTTGATTGGATGGATGGCGAAGCTTAAGTCTGGGATGAATCTCTAGATCACACCAAGCTTTTTGAGGAACGACCTGATTCCATATTCATTCGAAGGTGGGACCATTTCGAGGATAGCCCAAATTTTGGTTGGGTCAACATCTATCCCTCGTGACAATATGATGTAACCTAGGAGCTTCCCTCTTGTTACACCAAAGACACATTTTTCTGGATTTAGCGTGACCCCATATTCTATCAGACGTGAAACAATGATACGGAGTACTTCCAGATGGTCACAACACTTCTTGGCCTTAGCCAACAAGTCATCTACGTAGGATTCCATGATTTTATGAATTAAATCGTGAAATATATATGTCATAGCTCGTTGATATGTAGCACCAGCATTCTTGAGACCAAATGGCATAACAACATAGCTATAAGTTCCCCAGGGAGTTATAAATGTGGTTTTAGCTTGATCTTGTTCATATATTTTAATTTGATTGTATCCCGAGAATCCATCCATGAGAGACAAAAGTTCAAACCCAGCTGTTGCATCGAAAATGACATCTATGGATGGTAATGGGAAGTCATCCTTAGGACATGCTTTGTTAATGTCCCGAAAATCTATGCAGATGCGTATCTTCCCATTTTTTTTTAGAACGGGAATGATATTAGATACCCATTGGGAGTAATCGACTGGTTTGATGAATCCTACTTGGAGGAGTTTTATTACCTCCTCTTTCACCATGAGAGCTACCTTGGGTTTCATGGGTCTCAATTTTTGTTTGATTGGTTTTGCATCTGATTTAGTGACGAGGTTGTGCACCACAATGTGGGGTGCAACCCCTGTCATTTCCTTATAATTAAATGCAAATTCCTTCTGATGTTCTTTGAGGATCCGAGTATGTATTTCTACTTCTTCTGGGGTTAACGAGGATCCTAGTTTCAATATCCTTGGTTCATCTTCCGTTCCGATGTTAATATCAATTGTTTCTTCGATCAAAGAGGCATTACCTTCTTCAAACTCAGGTGGGCTGGAGGTAAATCCAAATCATCCCCATTTTCTACTGTGTATATGCTAGGTTCCATTTCCGAGGGAAGATCCATCATGGGATTTCCGAAGTAGGAAGACGAATGTGGGATTAAGGACAAATCTATCATATGATAGGAGAGATGTAGTGCCGCATAGGTGTTTAAGTAATTCAGAGTGGCCATATCACTATCAACGTGGTCTAGGATAGTAGATTCATTTCTATTTAAAAGAGAATTTGTCATTGTTTTTATCAATGGTTCATCACGAAGGGATACCATGAAATGGGTATCCTCTAACTCATTGCTTGGAGTAAAACATGATGCTGAAGTTGCTATTGAATCGGCGAGAAGATTTTTCTCTCGTGGGATTGCTTCAATTGATATAAATTCAAACTCCTTACTTAAATCTAATACAGCTTTTTTGTAAAGTTTTAAGTGCTCGGCTTTGGTTTCATATATCTCAGAAACTTGGTTTGCTGCTAATTGTGAGTCTCCTAAGACTCTGATGTTATTAACACCAATTCTCTTAGCTAATATGAGGCCAATGATGAGGGCTTCGTACTCAGCCGCCGTTGTTTGTGCATTCGAAATTTAGTTTAAAGGCAAATGGTAGGACTTTCCCAAGAGAAGTAAGAATTACACCTGCCCCCGCTCCGTAACGGCATCTAGCTCCATCAAAATGGAGTGTCCAATATTTGGCTGGGAATATGGACACTGGGATATCTGTTGTTTTTACATATTCTACTTCCACCATACAGAGATCCTCTGCTGGAAGAGAGCCAATGCCTAGGGAATATCCGATGCCTACTGAATCGAATGGTAAGAACATTGGTAGATCTTGTTCTATTAATTCAACAATTTTTGCAGTAGTTCCTAATGATACTGTTTCTATGGTGTTATCCTCATCTTTGGGGGTTGGGGTCGCCTTGGCTAGGCTCATAGTTTCAAGATCTGTCATAGGTACCAACTTTTCTTTTGTTTTTGCGTCGGTAGGTTTATTGAGTTGGTTTGTTGGGAGTTCAAACTCCGAGTGCACGCCTGGCCTTTTCTTTAAGTCAGCTAGGGGTACATCGAATGGTTTTGGATCACCTTTGGCTACAAATATCCTTCCTAAGTGTAAAAACCTTACTTCTTGAAATAGCGTAGAAGGGATTACCTTCATACGGTGTATCCATGGTCGGCCGAGGATCATATTATAGTTAGTTTCCTGATCTATAATATAAAACTCATTCAAGATAGTTTTGGTTCCTAAGGTGACCGGTAATATTATAGTTCCAACCGAGGTGGATTTAAGGCTATCATAGCCCCTTAGTGTGTTTTGAGTTGTGGAACAATTGGTTTCTCCATACCCTAGCTTTTGAAGGAAAGAGAAGGGAACTATGTTAACTGCTGCCCCATCGTCAACCATTGCTCATTTCACGTAGTTATTATAAACCCATACTTGCAAATGTAAATCCGGATCACCTCGACGTGTGATCTTAGCATCTGTCGGCATCTTGTTTATCTCGAATATGAATTCGACGTCCCTATCTGCCTGCCCCGGAGGATGAACATCAAAGTCTATATGATTTACCTATGTTTCAGGAGGTGGAGTGATGTTAATTAAATGACCTAAACCTAATGCTTCCAAAAGATCAGCTCTGTGAGCAGGAGAATTCTATAGTAAGTCTAAAAATGAAATGTGCGAGAAGGTTTTTGTTAGGTCATTAATTAAATCATAGGCACCCACAGGAGTTTTGCTACGATTTCTTGGATGTTATCCGCTTCGGCAGGTGGTGTTTTGCTCGAATGTTTCGGCTTCGAGAAAAGAGTTGCCTCTATCCTTTCATTCCTTTTAGAAACAGATAAGGTTAGGGTTAGGAGGAATACTGTTTTAATGTCGAGATGGTGTGTGCGTACGTGTAGAGAAAGATCAAAGTTGATTGTGAAGAACTCCTTTTTGTCTTGGAAGGACTACTGTAAATAAGAACACAAGACCACAAGATTTTGATTAGAAAATAAATGAGGAAACGCCTTGGGCCCAGGAAATATAAAAATTCCTTTCGAAGGTGGTCGGTTTCTGTTAATATGAATTAACACCACAGATCGTAAAATACCAATTAAATTGCTTTGTTGAAATAGGTAGGAAAAAGGCTGATTTCTGGGTTATAGTCAGGATAACCGATATCGGTTACTGATAACCGATATCGGTTTGGTTTAGGATCTGTAGGTTGGTTGTGTTGTGGGGTGGTTGTGTTGTAGGGTAATGGTGTTGTTTGTAAGGCTGGTATATGAGTGATATTAGGCAATGAGATGATGAGAGGTAAATGAATGATAGTTAGATGCAATGGCACAGCTGGGTAGTGGATCTAGGAATGGATTTATGAGAACTGTGATTCAAAAGTCTAAGAAATATTATTGAAGAGGACATGCAAGATATAACTTACTGGTTATTGACAAAGATACAGTCCAGAACTCATGACAAAGGCGTAACTCAGTAGGATGGCACGACACACGTAAGATGAGATATCTCCCTCCCGATGATCAGCTGAGTATCAGGGCTCTGGTTATCCAGTTGCAGTCTTGGGCTTGATCTCTTTTGCTGCAAACTCTTCTGGTCTCTTCACTTGTCTCTGCTTGGCCAAGTAAAGATTTGGGTTCTCTTGATCGCTTCGGATGATCTCCTTGATCCCAAAAATCCTTTTTACCTTTTCGTCCACACCTTGTTTTTGGCTAGGGGAGCCCATTTACAGGGAACCGATGGCGGTTATGTAACCGACGGCGGTCGAGTAGGAACCGGTATCGGTAAGGAAAAAGTAGACTATTTTTAGTAAAATAGCCCACCTTCCCCGCTTTTCTCCCGAAGGATTAGTTGCGGGCTTGGTCAAGTGACTAGAAGGTCGGTTTTGGGTGCGAGTAAGGAGGCATTAGTTATGAGTGTGAGTCTAGACCAAGTCATAGGTCTTAATTAGGTTAGTTTAGGGTTAGGGCTAGGTCATGATGAGGTGGCGAGGTGAGGTGGCAGGGTTGGAGATGTGGATTTATCAATTACAAGGTAATTAATAAATAATTGTGTAAGGTTTATGTGATGAGGTTAGGTTGCGAAATGAGATGCGGGTCACAAGGGGTCGTAAGACACAAATTTGGTGTCTACATTAGCCCCTTATTGTCGTGTGGCTTGTTTTGTAAAGCTGCACGGACAATAATATGAAGTGGTTTCTCCTGTTAAGGGTATAGGTAATCCCCCTCAAATCTATCACAGATTGAGGTAGCGTGAAATCAGGGATAGGGTTGATAAAGGGTAAATGGTGTAGAGATAATGGTGAGAGGGTGGGGTAGGTCCAAGAAAGCAGACGCACGTTGAAATGCAATAGTGCGACTAGGGTACATGATTTGACGAGCAAACCAGCAATGCATAGGCAAAGGTCGATAGTTTATCCAAACAAGGGTGATATAATCCGGTATCCAAGGCATAGGAAGTAGACCTGTGGTATATAACGAGTAAGGTACGAGAACGTTTAGGCTTGTTTGGCAAGTACTCAAATGGTTGGTTTGGTTGAGATAAACATCACGGTCCCAGGTCTAGGCAAAGTTGGTCGACGAGATCAAGTCGAGGACCCTAATCATGCTAAAACATGAACAGTGAGCTCGATTAAACAAAAAGCTACATGATGGGTGGAAAAAAGTGTATGTTGTTGATGTTGGGTGAGGTATCGAAGTGGTACGGCCGTGGGTCGGGCCAAGTTGTGGGGTTGCGGCCTTGGGTCGGGCCGGAGGGGTAGGTTGAGGCCGTGGGTCGGGCCAAATGGTTAGGGTGAGGCCTTGGGTCAGGCCGGATAGGTAGGTTGAGGCCTTGGGTCAGGCCGAAGGGTTAGGGGTGAGGCCCGGGGTCGGCCGAATGGTTAGGGTGAGGCCTTAGGTCGGGCCGAATGGTTAGGGTGAGGCCTTGGGTCGGAGCCGAATGGTTAGGGTGACGGCCAAGGTTGGGCCAAATAGGTAGGTTGAGGCCGTGGGTCGGGCCGAATGGTTAGGGTGAGGCCTTGGGTCGGGCCGGATAGGTAGGTTGAGGCCTTGGGTCGGGTTGGATAGGTAGGTTGAGGCCTTGGGTCGGGCCGAAGGGTTAGGGTGAGGCCTTGGGTCGGGCCGAATGGTTAGGGGTGAGGCCTGGGTCGGGCCGAATGGTTAGGGTGAGGCCTTGGGTCGGGCCGAATGGTTAGGGTGACGGCCAAGGTCGGGCCAAATAGGTAGGTTGAGAGGCCGTGGGTGGGCCGAATGGTTAGGTGAGGCCTTGGGTCAGTTTTGGATAGGTAGGTTGAGGCCTTGGATCGGGCTGGATAGGTAGGTTGAGGCCTTGGGTCGGGCCGGATAGGTAGGCCGAGGCCTTGGGTCGGGCCAGATAGGTAGGTTGAGGCCTGGGTCGGGCCGGATAGGTAGGTTGAGGCCCCCGGGTCGGGCCAAATGATTAGGGTGAGGCCTTGGGTCGGGCCGATGGGTAAAATGTTTGCATCAAAGGTTGATATAGGTGATGTTGGTGAAAAAGGGCAAATAGTAAATAAGGGCAAAAATTGGGGAAAGTTGGAATAAAATCGATGTCGATTCTCTATGACCGACATCGGTTAGGGACCGACATCTTGGTTTCTTAGGCGAGAATAAAACCGATATCGGTTAGGGGTGAAAAAAACCTATAAAAAAAGAAAAATATGGCTTGTCATTGTCACTTTTGCAATTTGGAAACCAATTTTAGTTGTCGACGTGGAGAGATGAGATGGAGCATTTGTTGCGTGAGGTGGCGTTATTTGACCTGGAGGAGTGAGTTGTTAGCGGGCCCGAGTGAGGAGGAGGCAGTAGTTGATTGGTGGAGGACCCAGAAGAGGACATTTGGAGCCATGGCCCAGCCAGGAGGAGCAGGAGGGGCTGGACCAGCTGGACCACCACCACCCATCCCACCACGACGACGTGTCATCGTACGGGTAGGTTCGAAACCCCTCATTGTGTTCATTTTATTGCATTATGCTAAATTTGGGGTTTTGGGTAGGAATCCAAGTTTTTGATAAAATAATGAATAAATGGAAGTTGTTTGGAAAATAGAGAGGGTAGGTAGGGTAGTTAGGCTAAAACGGTAGGGTGGGTAGGTTTGTAGGGCTTTTCAATGGGTAAAAGGGTAGTAATAGGCAAAAAAATAGGTTTGGGGGGCCGCGTCGGGTTCGGCTCCACGTTTTTACAGCGACCGATGTCGGTTGCTAGCTAAGCGACGGCAATGTCGCAAATTTCAGGGGCATGGTGTTTTGTTGCTGACCGGCGCCGGTCGTATATCGGCCGGCGTCGGTGGGGTGGTTTTGGGTATTGTGGGTTGGTTTGGGGTTTGTGTGGGTTTGGGTGGGTTATGGGTTGGGCTTGGGGTTTGTGTGGGTTTGGGTGGGTTATGGGTTGGGCTTGGGGTGGGTATGGTTTGGGTTTGGTTTGGGTTGTGTATGGTATGGGTTTGGGTTGGTTTTGGTATGGGTTTGGGTTGGGGTTTGGGTTGGTTATGGTATGGGTTTGGGTTGGGGTTTGGGTTTGGGTATGGTATGGGTTTGGTTTGGGGTTTGTGTGGGTTTGGGTGGGTTATGGGTTGGGCTTGGGGTGGGTATGGTTTGGGGTTTGTGTGGGTTTGGGTGGGTTATGGGTTGGGCTTGGGGTGGGTATGGTTTGGGTTTGGGTTGGGTTGTGTATGGTATGGGTTTGGGTTGGTTATGGTATGGGTTTGGGTTGGGGTTTGGGTTGGGAAGAGGGAGGGGGATAGTGGAGAAGATAGGTGGCTAGAGGGGGGTGTTAGAGAGTTGGGGTGTGGTCGGGGGATAAAAGGGGGTATAGAGGGTAGAGTAGATGTTGTGATAAAGAGTAGGTCTAAGGTTGTGGGTTGGTTTTGCAGGCACGTCGCCAGCCTGATGATGCGGGACAGGATGCCGCCACTGTTGAGCCGGATGCGACCACATGTGTCCGTAGCACACTGGGCTATCATGCGCGAGGCGGACTCGGTGGAGTCCAGCGATACAGAGCTATTGATAGAGATCATAGTTTGATGGTTGCCCTCATCGAGAGATGGGATCCGGCGACCAATGTGTTCCATCTCCCGACCGGAGAGATGACCATCACATTGGAGGATGTGTATCGCATCCTTCGATTACCTATTGATGGAGAGGTCGTCTTCCAGGTAGATGCTGAGACAGCCATGGACAAAGCATACTACAGGTTTTTGGAGATGCAGCCGCGCTACTGACCTATCACAGCGCGAGCATCACGTACGGTGATATGTACCGTGCGCACCGACATGAGACACAGCTTGCCGTGTTGATGATGATCGGGATCACCTGCTTCGCCCTCCTAGACTCAGAGGGAGGCCGCTTTCCACGGGCGCTGATGGGGGTGCTACATGAGATGGTGGAGGAGCACACATGTTATGCTTGGGCACTGATATACAGATACCCGGTGCACAGCAACAGACGAGAGTGTGGGGCTATCGTCGGATGAGGCGATTTGGGATTTGTTCGACATTTTTACTTTTTGTTGGGCATATGAGCACATCATATGCATTAGACCAGAGGGTTGCCCCAAGAAAGAGCTGTGGCCACAAAGTTATATACAAATACGGCTTTCAGAGGTGATTGGGGGTCGTGGGCCAGCCACGAGCAGTGCTTGTAGGGCGGGACGTTGCTTATTACAGGCATTTATTAGAGGGCCCGATAGCGCAGATATTGTATGGAGACCTTACAGAGTACATCACCCTCGCAGAGGAGCCCGCTTACGATTATGGTTGATCTAGTACACATTCGGATTGTAGGATGGAGGCCGAGGGAGTATGAGAGGATACCCCTAGAGAGGGTTCGCTGGCAGATGGGGTTACGACAGATGTGCCACCTCCCTTCCCTCGCACGGAGGGATGATGTAGAGGCCCCACCGCCCGCACCACGCCCGTGGACCAGATTGGGTAGCAGCAGAGGCCGCAGATGATACAGTGGGACGATGTTGGTCAGACAGAGCATTCACGGTATGGTGGTAGGAGAGAGAGCTGCGAGAGAGCACCACCCGCATGGCCTGACTTAGCGGCGTGTGACGGAAGAGAGGGATCAGCTTAGGGGCAGTGCAAGCTATTACAGGGTAGCTTGTTGCTGCGCAAGCACGAGATAGGGTCTTACAGGGTAGCTAGCCTGAGCTCAGTATAAGCACAGTAAAGACCACCACCAAGCAAAGATAGCCCACAGTGTGTATAGTACAGTGCAAAGTAGCACCAGAAGAAGACAGTGCATAAAAGTGCACCACCACGACCATAGGCACCACCAGCGGCACCAAAGACAGCTCGGGGCATTGGTATTAGGTGCCAGGGACCAACCCCGGCTCCTACAAAGTGGCTCGAGAGTGTTATATGGAGGTTAGAGCGGAGGCCCGATACTATCGTGGATATTCTGATGGTACCGTGAGCCGAGTATCACCTTATGCAGCTTATAGAGAAGAGACCTCTCACTGCCCAGAGATCTCGGGGGAGGTGCGGCCACGGCCCGGCGTGTGCATTACAGGTGCAGGAGGTGAGAGGCACCACAAGGACCAGCAGGAGAGGTGCCGAGGGCGGTGGGGAGAGCCGAGGGATCCCCGTAGTGTTTTTGTATTTGGATATGGGCACCGGTCTGCGAAACCGGTTGTATTGATAGAGGCCTACGTGCCTATATATATGTATTCATTCATTCATTGATTCATTGATTGTGTACCGGCCTGCGAGCCGAGTACGGGTTGTATAGTTGATACCGGCCTGCGAGCCGAGTATATTTTGATATGAGGACCGGCCGCGAGCCGAGTCGATATTTTTGACAATTATGCGGCCTGCGTGTCGGCTTTGTTGGATTATGAGATCACAGAGGTCCCGACGCAGGCACATTGTATATTGGAAACTTGTATATATATAGATATGATGTTTTCACCCATATGTTGTGCGTAAAATGCGTAAAATGTTGTATCGATGGTTTGTGATATTTGACATATGATGAGTTGGATTTACATGGTGTTAGATATTAATGATGTTGATGTCTTTTTGTTGATGAAATGTATGTAGATAGAAATGATGAGTTTAATTGACATGTTAGATTATGAAATGTTCTATGTTTTGGTTTTTGTGATATTGAATGTATGTAGTCATTTTATGCGTGTTTTAGCTCTTGTTAAATGGTATATAGATGAATGGTGTTTGGTATCGTTTGTTAATGATTTGTTTGTTTTGGTAATGTAGATAGATGATATAGATGAATTTGTAATGAGATGTGTATGATTATAGCTAATGTGTTGTTGGTATGCAGGAAGAAGAGGCGAGCGCCACCAAAAATTAGATAAAAAATAAAGAAAAGGACTATGTTTTGAAAATGCTGGGTATATGACCGACGTCGCTTAATTAAGAAACCGATGTCGGTATACGATAGACCGATATCGGTTAGGTAACCGATACCGGTTAGTCCAATATGAGATTTTTCTAAAAATATAAAAGCGTAGGTGGCAATTGAAGTTCTTATTTTGAGCGGCATGCAAGATGTTAAATACGCAAATGCGACGCTGATTTAACGGCGAGACAAGTAATCGCATGAGATATTTGAGTGATAAGGAGGAAAGAGACAGGTAACGTGATTGTGGGCTGAGATCAAGAAGACAGAAATCAAAGCTATATTTGAAGAGTGTGGTGAGCATGGCTGAACGAGGAGAAGCATCCAGCAGGCATGGACGAGAGGGAAAACAAGTTCCACCGCAAGCTGCGGCAGCCCAAGAGGTAAATGGTTTGGTTGTAATTTGAATTTTGCATGTTTTGTGAATAGGAGGAGGGAGATTAAGTGGGTAAATATGAGAAAGAAAACGTGATAGCAAGGGTTATAGGTGAGGTGAGTGTTATGGGGTAGGTAATCAGGGGTTTCGGGTATGTCTGTGTATATAGAGAGGAATAAACGATCAGTTTATTGTCGTAGGTGGTTGTTTAGGCAAGGTGTATGTAATTGACAGTGACCGATAGCGGTTAGGGATAACCGGTATCGGTTACTGAACCGCTACCGGTTATTTATAACCGGTACCGGTTACTGGAGGAATTTCTAGAATGTGAGAAAAACCCTTGTGGATTTGATTTATTGAACGGTTATTTTGTTGTTGTGACGTATGCAGGAAGAGGTAGGCTAATGAGGATGAATGATAGTGTAATGGCGGCCGTTGTCACTTAATCCGAAAGCGGATGTAACACCAGCTGAATGGACATTGATAAATCATTTGGGGTTAAGTGGAATCCGCTATTATTCACGAATTGCACATAACCATGCTATGTTGCAGGCATTGATTGAAAGATGGAATCCTGAGAAAAATACCTTCTATCTACCAACAGGGGAGATGACAGTAACATTGGAAGATGTGTTCCATATTTTGAGACTCCCAATTACAGGAAAACCAGTATATCAGGCATTGCCTAGCGCGGGGCGGGCAGCGATAACAGAAGTATTTGGTCCATACGCACGAGATTTGACACAGCGAGGTTTGACATTCACGTATGGTATAATGTATGCAGCACACCCTGAGGAGACAAGGTTAGCAGTGATATTAATGATAGCGGTAGGGTATTACGCGTTACCGAGGGCGGATGGAGGAAGATTTCCAAAAGCATTGATGAGTGTTATTTGGGAGATGATAGAAAGGAACGTGACTTTTGCATGGGCACCTGCATATTTGGCGGAGCTATACAGGGGTCTATGGGCTTGTAGGAGAAATCACAGGACGACGCTGGATTGTTCGTACTTATTACACTGTTGGGCCTATGAGCACATTGTTTGTGTGTGACCAATAGGCCGACCCATCCAGTCAGGGGAGACCGGAGTACAGAGATTGGGATTCAGACGATGGGCCCAGACAGAACAAGAGGCAAGATCCCAGGCTGTGACGGGTGACATTGAGTATTATAGGTAGGTATGGGAGATGGTGATTGCGGATATCTGTTGGAGGCCATACGGGAACTATATGGTAACAGAGAATATAGCTGAGGATTTGAGGGGTGTAGAGCGATTGAGGTGGATCGCAGGGCACAGGCCGGGTGAGTATGAGAGGATTCCTCTAGATCACGTGCGGTGACAATTTGGATTTGTGCAGGACATACCGCAGGCTTATAGACCCTATATGAGGATCGACGCCGAGGCAGCATTCTCACCTCCCCGGCCAACACCTCCAGAAGGGCCAGAGGAGATAGCAGCCGATCGCAGGGTAATGGATGCAGGAACGACAGAGGCTTATAGATTATGGTGGGTAGCAGAGCTGCGAGGTGTACGTGATCGCCCGACATAGCTGTGATTACAGCGGAGAGAGATCGTCTGCAGAGTTTAGTTCATCACCCAAACGCAGTGAATGAGACAAGAGGATTTTTAGCGGTCATGAGTCACGAGCGGAGAGACTAGAGGCTGGATTCCTCCATGCGAGAGGGCGTATTCATATGTTACAGGAGAGATTGGTAGATCAATGGGTGGTACCACAGCCGTGGTACCTTTGAGGACAGAGAGGCCTCGGTGAGAGGCGTCAACGATCACGATCATCCCTAGTTCGAGATGAGGCGTGAGGGTCCGAGTAAATGTTAGCAAGGTATAAGAATAAATAAGGATGCCGACCTACGTGTCGATGATAGAGAATATGTATTTGTTCAACATCTAAATAAACCGAATATGTATGGTGATTTGAGTTATGATAATAATAAGAATGTTTGCGTTTTGACTTTTGGTGTTTTGAAAAAGGAGAACGTGATTGAATAGAAATACACAAAAATATTTATATTTACCACACATGATAGGTTATGGTAGGGGATGGTCGAGCTAACCTTGGGAGACCCCATGTCTCCGAAGTGCGCCTACATATCCCATTGCACAAAGCAAGGAGGGGCCTCAAACCAATGTAGTTCTCCCTTAGGACCAGGGAGAGGTGAATTTAGGCAATTTGGTACGGTTAGGCAATTGGTTGGTTGGTAAAACTATTAAATATTGGTAAGGTAAGGTTGATGGTGTTGGTAACTAATTGGTGATGTTGTAAAATATATAAGGGAAGCGAAAGTTAGCCTACCCAAGTGGTAGGGAACCATGTCCCGATTAAGATCAACACACAATCCTAGATGCGAAGCAAAGAGGAAAGTGTGCTCCGTAGGTGAAAAATAGCTAAAAAAAACCACAAAACATAGAACGAGCTTGAAGCCCTAGGTACCGTGCATGTGCATAGACGAGAAGTCAATAGGTGAAAAGAGTTGTATGATCACAATATATCGGGTGTACGTCACGTCCCTTGAGTTGAAACAAATGGTGAGGTGAGGTGGATGGTATAGCTGAGGTACGGAGAACTTGTTACAAAGTGAGTGTTCTGACGAAAGGGAACCTATCCTAAATAGACAAGTCCATGACTCAAAAGTTTTTTTTGAATGAGATTTTTATTTTACTGAATATAGACTGATCGATGCGGGAAGTCTACAAGGGATATTGATTGTATTATTTCTTGAGGTCTTCACGAAGCTGATCGATGCGAGAAGCTTCTGATAAGGGCTGACTGTGTATAGCTGTCCTTCAAGGGAGCAGTCTATTTATAGTAGCAGATGCAATTTTGGTGCATAGCTGTCCTTCGAGGGAGCAGTCTATATATAATATAGCAGCAAAAGTTTGGCATATAGCTGTCCTTCGAGGGAGTAGTCTATATATAATGTAGATAGCTAGATGTCCTTTTGACGTGAAGCATCTAGTTTTGTAAGAAGTTTGACTCAAGAAAATCCCATAAGAATACGGCTTATTTTAATACTTTGAAGTCATGGAATAGACTAAAAAGGTAAGGCATTCTAAGTTGAGGTGAGAATCAAACTATGTGAGCTTGATTTTTATTATGAGGTGTAGGAAACGAAGTGTATGTGGTGGTAAGTGAGCTCAAGGGACGAGCAAAGCAGGTAGATAAGAAGTGATAATAACACTAAATTCAGCAAGAGAATGGTCAAAGATGCAAGGCATTAAGGGGTTCGAAGCTCTGGTTTACCATTAAGCGAAGCTAAACGATAAGTGCCTCGATCCATAAATGTGATTGATTATGTAAGGCCCAATCCAATTGGGAGCAAATTTTCCGCGTTTGCTATTTTCTAGTTTGGTTACATGTTGATTCTCTTTGAGGACAAGATCACCAACCTTAAAGGTACGCTCATGAAGTCACTTATCATAAGCACGCTTGATGCGTTTTTGATAGATTTTAAGGTGATCAAGAGCTGTAAGACGACGTTCATCAAGAAGCTCTAATTGGGCTAACCGCTCTTGGCGGAAATCATCGTTGGTGAGAATATCCTGAAGAGATATTCTAAGGGAGGGTATTTGTATTTCGAGAGGCAAAACAGCCTCGGTACCGTATACCAAAGAAAAAGGTGTGGCATTAGTGGAGGTACGAATGCTAGTACGATAAGCCCAAAGGGCAAAGGGGATGTGATCATGTCAATTTCTTCCGGATTCATTGACAACTTTCATGAGGATTTTGGTTAGGGTTTTATTAGAGGATTCGGATTGTCCATTTGCTTGTGGATAGTAGGGTGATGAGAAGCTAAGTTTGATGCCAAAGTTTTCGCAAAGATCTTGTAACAACTTATTTTTGAAATATTTTCCATTATCTGTTATCAGGCGATGAGGAACACCAAAATGACAGATAATGTGGTGGTTAATGAACTCTACAATTTTTTCTTTTTTAGTTGAAATGAGTGGAATAGCCTCCACCCATTTTGTGTAATATTTGGTTGTTGTGATTATCCATCGGTGACGTTGCGAAGAGGATGGATGAATCTCACCAATAAGGTCTAAACCCCATTGTGAGAAAGGCCAAAGATCTCGTGCGACCTGTAGCGGATGGCTGGGAGTATGTTGAAGGTTGGCATGTTGTTGACACATGACACAACGCTTAACATATTCGTAGCAGTCGTTATTGAGAGTAGGCCAATAATAACCTGGGTGAAGGATTCGTTTGGCCACGGCAAGGCCGCTAAAATGCCCACCACAAATTCCGTCATGAACTTGTTGGATGGTATGGGTGACCTTCGCGCCGGTGAGACATCGAAGGAGGATGCCATCAAAGCCGCGTTTATAAAGGAGTCCCCCCATAACGACATAACGAGAAACGCGCGTTTGCCGGTATTAGTAAGGTCAGATGGGAGAATAGAGGTTGTAAGGTAGTCGTGAAATTGGTGGTACCAAGTATCTTGCGAACTAGCAGACATATTATTTATCATACAAACAACCGGGGCTGAATAAGATGGGGCAAAGAGTTGTTGGACCAAGACAAAAATGTCAAAGTCAGTTGATGAAGCCGGAATTTGCGAGGCTAAGAAAGCCATAGTATCCGCAAATTTGTTAGTGGAGCGGGGAATGGTTTGGATAGAATAGTGAGTAAATAAGGCTAGAAGTGAATCCACGTAGTGTTTGTATTTTTGAAGTTCCTCATTTTTACATTGGTAGATGCCCATAACTTGATTGACTACCAATTGAGAGTCGCCAAAAATATTGATAGATTTGACACCTAAGTGTAACGCAACCTGGAGACCCAGAACAAGGGCCTCGTATTTTGCTGTATTATTAGTGTAGGGGAAATCAAGTCGGAATGAAAGAGGCATAGGCTCAGCGTCGAGAGGAATGAGAACAATGCCGGCTCCTCCGCCGCGGTGGCATTTGGATCCATCGAAGAAGAGGGTCATTGGATATGACTCTTCCCTGAGTGAAAGAGTGGCTATGAGTTCGTCGGGGAATGTAAAATTGGTAAATTGTTCCCTAGGTAAAGGGGCTTCCGCAAGTTGGTCTGCGATGGTTTTTCCTTTGATTGATTTCTGGTGGACAAACTCAAGGTCGAGGTCGGCGAGGAGCATGAGCCATCGGGATGCGTTGGTTTAGATGAGGTTTGGCATACATGTAATGGATGGGGTCCGTGTTGGTGATGACGAAAGTTTTGTGATTCAGAAGGTAGTGTCGGAGTTTGGTAGCCACGAATGATAGGGCTAGGCATAACTTTTCTACATGTGTATACCTAGTCTCATAGTCCACCAAAGTATGACTTATATAATAAACAGCTTGCTCTCGATTGTCGAGTCACGATGTGCAAGCATGGCCCCTACAACGTGGTCGGTGGCGGAAAGGTAAAGATAAAAGGGTGGTCGTCTTGAGGTGGGATAAGCACGGTGGTTACAAGAGATAAATTTTGAGAGCCTCAAAGGCTTGGTGGCACTCTTCGCTCCATTGAAATTCAATGTCCTTTTTAAGGAGGTGATGGAAAGGTTGGCATCGATCCGAGAGTTGGGAGATGAAACGTCGGATAGATTGTAACTTACCTTGTAAACTACGCAATTGTTTGAGATTAGTAGGTGGGGGCATTTCTAGGATAGCTTTGACTTTAGATGGATCGACCTCAATGCCATGCAAAGAGACGATAAAACCAAGAAGCTTTCCCGAAAGGACACCAAAGACACATTTCTTTGGTTGAAGACGGACAGAATATTGTAACAGGTGATCAAAAATAATGGTTAAAACATCGAGATGTTCACTACGATGTTTAGATTTTCCAAGAAGATCATCGACGTAATCTTCAAGGATAGTGTGCATAATGTCATGAAAAATGTAGGTCATAGCCCGCTGATAGGTTGCACCAACATTCTTAAGGCCAAATGGCATGACACAATAACAGAAGGTTCCCCAAGGAGTTATGAAGGTAGTTTTATGTTGATCGGCAGGGGCAACCAAAATTTGGTTGTATCCTGAAAAGCCATCCATGAGAGAGAGCATCTCATGGCCTGCAGTGAGATCAACAAGTTGGTCAATGCTAGGTATGGGGAAGTCATCCTTAGGGAAAGCGAGGTTAAGATCTCGGAAATCTGTGCATATCTGAAGTCCCCCCGTCGCTTTAGTGACAGGTACGATGTTAGAAATCCGTTGAGGATAGTCAATAGGCAGGATGAAGGAAACAGAAAGGAGACGTTGAAGCTCTTCTTTGACCAAGAGGGCAATGCGTGGATGCATTTTTCTCAGCTTCTGTTTTATTGGCTTGGAATCGGGTTTCAGGGTAATGTTATGGACAGCAATGTCAGGATCAATTCCTGGCATGTCAGCGTAGGACCAAGTGAAAGCTTGGTTGTGAGCACAGAGAAAGGTAGTAAAGGCGACTTGTTCTGATGCATTAAGGGATTTTCCGATCTTCACAATGTGAGGATCCTCCTCCGTGTGGATGTTGATTTCTATAGTAGATTCGTTCAGCATGGTTTGAGTTTCAGATGGTAAGGCGCGTTGAATATAAGAGTCATCCGCGCCAAGGTAAGTGAGGATGGAGTCATCATCCTGGCACTCAACAACATTAATTGAAGGTGAGTCCTCTTCAATCATGTCTGGATATAGAAGGGGGATAGAAGAGGGGTCCTCATTATCGCATTGATAAGTGAGAGGACCTAAGAAGATAGCATTTATGAAAAAAAAAAGTTAGGAGGGATAGATTCGGGATCTATCGACTCAGTAGGTGATGATGGCAAAATGAGTGATGATGGTTCAAGAGAGGTGACGCGTTCTCTTCCGAAGGCAACCGACATGCGGTTCCTTCGATGTAAGTGTTCCCGAAATCCGAGACCACTACGGTCATTGTGTTTGCGTGTAGTTACGGGAATGATTGTGTGTCGGCCTTGTTCATAAAGACCGAAACCGAAGCCCTTCCAAGCGCAGCGTGTCAGGAAGGTGAGGGAAAAATGACAATTTGTTAGGTATTGGAAATCGGATTGGAAAGGAACCACACCAAGAGAAGGCTCGGGAGTCATGGAAGAGGCGTCAACACCCCATATGTTAGGTTAGTGCGGCAATGAGGTGGTCCGTAGGAGATTACTTCCCCACATGACGGTCATAGGTAGGATGTGCATGTAATCGTCCGTACTCTTGCAGAGTATGGAAAGAACTAACGTTATATAGGCGATACTCCCCAACGTAAGGTGCTGAAAAACATCTACTAAAGGGTCCGAGGTAGGGATGTTATCCGGGGGAGGAAGTGGTATTTGCAACGGTGGTTTCATCACCAAGACGTAGAGTGCGGTTGATGTGGATGGTTGAGGCGCGGTTGAAGTGGATGGTTGGGTTGGATGAATGGGTGTCTTGATTGGTACAAGTACATCATTAGGGTGATATAACATATTGCAGGTTTTGAAGGGGAGGATCAGCTTTACGGTGTAGGACTTCCCTCGTACTCAAATTTTATACATCTATGTAAGGTGGAGGGAACGCATCCCATAGCTCGGATCCAGGGGCGGCCTAACAACATGTTGTATTGAAACTCTCCCTCAAGGACATAGAAGAGCTCAGGTAAAGTACGTGGACCTACACAAATGTTAAGGATCACAGTGCCTAAGGTAGAGGTAATGGCATCATTGAATGACCGCAACATGATGGGGTTGGCACACATGTAGCTAGAAGGGATATTCATTTGTTGGAATGCTTTTGAAGAGATGATGTTTAGGCTAGCGCCCCCGTCAATCATAACACGACGTACCCGAATGTCCCGGACGTAAGCTGAGATGAAAAGGGCAGGGTCAGGATCCTCTGTACCAAAGTCAACAATTTTGTCTTCGGAGAAACTAACAGCAGCAGCTTGTTGTACAGAGACAGAAGAAGCTGGGGTGGTAGGTTGTTTGGTGAGGGAAGAAACGTGATTGGGTGTTAGAATGGAGGTAACAGGCAGGGTTTCGTTAGGTAAGACCTCAATCCCTTGGAGGATTTCAACAAGAGCTTGTCGATGAGATTCAGCAGTCTGAATGAGATCATACAGTGTCATTTTTACAGGTGATTGGTGAAGCTGTTTGATCATGGCTCGATGGGCAACTCCATTAGAGACGGGGTAAGCAGGTCCACGAATAACCACTTTAGGTGGTGGTGCAATCGGGATGGTGGATGGAGAAAGAGAGGACGCAGCGTGCTATCTTTCACTTTCTCACTATTTTTACGTGCTCGAGTAGCAACACTAATCATATTAATCTCGTAGACCCGAGAGGAGAAAGATGGTTGGGATGAATCATGGGCTTCGAGAGGTGGGGTTGTGATAATGATAGATCTTGGTGAGGTGGGGACAGATGGTATAGGAGAGGGAGTTGAAGCTAAAGGTCTCTCCCTTCGTACGTTTTCTTTCTTAACCTATCTATCTGGGAGAGGTGACTGGCGAAGGATGGTTTTTAAAGCTTTGCATCCCTCTACATCATGTCCTGGTGTGCGGTGATAGGCGCAGATTTTAGACTCATCATAACCCATAGGCCGAGGTTTAGACGGGTCATAAGGTCTAAGTGGTGGTAAGGAAATGGTCGCATTCTCCACCAACATAGCAAGTATCTTGGCGTAAGATCCTTTGAGTGGGTCAAAATCGGAGGAAGATGAGGGTATTGATTGTCTGGGTTTTGGTAATGTTTGGGTATGGTTGGTTCGTACGGGTGGTGGTTTAGCCAAGGGGTGTTGACACGTGGTTTTTACTAAACGTGGTTTCTTTGGCGTAGGAGCTACGTTCTGCGGGTTAGATAATGAGGTTACAGATGACGTGGTAGCGGGACACAACCACGGAGAGAGGGGAGTGGCAGAGAATAAATCCTTTGATGATGAAGTTTGTTTAGGGTTGATTGGTGGATCGGATGCATGGGGTGACAATGTTGATATACCCTTGGATCCCTGTATGGGTGCAGAAGGCGTAGGTCGTTGTAAAGAAAAAGCAGGAGGTATGATATATTGATGCAAGGTGGAGGGATGAGGTCCCAATATGGAAGGTAGGTGTGACGATGATGGTTTTGATTGTGATGGAGGCATGGATGGAATTTGTCTCTTAAGTGGCGGGGCGGTTTTATTTTGGGATAAATCTAGTCACTTAGGCGGGTGTGTTAGACTGGGTATTGGTGAGGTCCCAAGTGTAGGGGAAGATTTGGTTAGGTTAATAGAGGTGGATGGGATACTTGGTATAGATACGGGGGGTGAGAATGAGGACATAGGCATTTTGAGTTTTGGTAAACACTTCGGGTATATGGTAGAGGTGTCTGGATCGGTCATCTGCATTTGGGTAGAATAGGGGATACTCAAACGTTCCCATAGGACTCGTCTATCCTCTGGAGAATGACAGTCTTCAGGTGTGAATTGGAACTTTTGTATGGAAGAAAGGTGGGTTGTGATTCCAGTCCACTGTGGGTGTGATACAGGGGGTAGATGAGGCACTGTATCAATAAGTGTTAAGAGATCAACCGATCGCTGAAAAGATTTAGGCGATGAAGAACTAATAGGCAGGAGGGAGTGTGTGAGAGGATCTGTTATGGTTAAAGAATTTGGTGATGTCGGTGCAAGAGGTTTCTCGTCTAAAGGTGACAAAAGGAGTGGCGAGCTCTCCTCTTGTGCAGCAAGAGTTGTAGAAGGGGACGTTTGGGAAATAGATAGGTTAGATAACATCCATTCGCAGTCTTGCAGGGACGTGGTGTAAGAAGGCTCATCGATGAGAAGAGAAGTCAGGCGATTAATTCTGTATGGGTAAAGGAACGATTTCACCTTGTTTTGATGGTGGTGAAGGAGATTCGGGCCCCTGTGCCAATGAAGAGGCTTGATTCAAAAAAAATTCGATAGAGGATTTTGGCTGGGAGTCGAAGACTGCATGGATCTCATGAACACTTTCCTCGGCTAAGATATCCTGGTTTATGTTACTGTTGGAAGAGTGATTCGGGAATGGTTTGTTAAAGATTTTCAAATTTCGGTTGGCAGGGGCATTAGGATTATTGAGGGTTATATCCCCTGCATCAACCATTTCCTACACTATGTTTTTCAACATCTTGCAGTTTTCATGACTATGTCCTTTTACGCGGTGAAAGTTACAGAAGTCATTTTCTTTGTACCAGGAAGGTATAGCGCGGGTGGAGTCAAACCCGGAGTGAGGTTTAACAGGAGGCAAGGTGATAGCTCCGGCTTTGAGCAATTTTTCCAAGATGACACCATAAGTTTCTCCCAAGGGAGTGTAATTGATGGGCTCGGCTTTATACTTATAGGTGGTTTTTGGTGGAGTATTAGACGGTGTTTGAGATTTGACCATCACCGCGTGGATAGCTCCTTTTGATTTCGAAGAAGTGGATGTGTGAGGAGTGGTGGTGTTTGGTTTATTGGTGGAATTTGGAGTTCGGAAATTGGGGTTTTTGTTGCGCAACCGCAATTTCTCTTCTTCTAAGGCTCGAATTTCTAGTTTCCGAGCCATGGTAAAGGCCTCATCAAATGTGTGGAAAGTTTGAATCGAAGAGTAGGAGAAATGTGCTTAGCACATGCCGCGTAAAAAGTTCGATAAGTTCAGCCTGAGGCAAGGCATATGTAAGTTGGTTGATAAGGCCACGCCATCATCCAACGAAATCTGCGATAGATTCGTCTTCGAATTGTCGGATGGCATAAAGGTCGGTGATAGATACTTTCTTGGCAATGTTAACAGAGAAATGATCTAAGAAAGATTGGGCTAGTTGGTTAAAAGAGAAGATTGAGTCTTTGGGTTAAAGTATTGTACCATTCCAAGGCGGGTCCGATAAGGACATGGGAAAGGTGCGGAGTAACAAGGCATCATCATGAGCAATCAAATAACAAGCATGTCTAAATGATCGCGAGATGTTGTTGAGGATCTTCTTTACTATTAAAACGAGTAAATTTGGCAATTCCCATCGGAGGATATGAATGAAGGGGGACGAGAAGGTGAATAGGCTCCCAACAAACTTGCTCGTATGTCAAGGCGCTACGGCTTCCCAAAAGAAGCCTCCAGATTTTGCATTTTGTCCATCATTTGTTTGATGAAGTCCGTGGTTGGATGAGATGATGGTGCGGTTGTGGTAAACGGAGGCAAATTAGGCCAAGGGCCTCCGCTAGACACTGGTGGGGTTAAATGTTGATAAGGTATGGAGGACGAATAGGTTGGAGCGACCGAATAGGGATGTCCTATATAAGATGTCGAGGTCACCGGATATGTGTATGGGAATGAAAAGGTAGGTGGAGCTTGAGAAGGGAAGCTCGTGTGGATAGGAGGCAGCGAGCAAGTCAAGAACGGAGCCGTCTGCAAGAGAGATGAAGTAGGAGCAGTCGGCGGTAATGATATGTGGGGTCCAAGATTAACCAAAGGAAAGCCAATCTGTGTCGTATGAACCTATGACGCCGTCGGATTGGGAGATGGGGCTAAAGATGCAGGAAGCAAGGCGGTGTTATCAGGCGGAGTGGGAGCTAAATGAGCAACTATACTAATAGGCATGCCAACAAGGAGCTGACCATTGGGCGTACGGTCAGGGGCATGTGACAAATAGTATTGTACAGCGCTAGGATTAGCATCCAGAAATTTGGCAAATTCCTTATCTCCTACAGAATTTTGGGGATTTCCAGCGTCTAATTCTACTAAACCGACTACCTTAGGTCGTGGCTGACTTCCTAGTTGTGGCGCAACTAATGGATCTAGCGAGGTCGAGGCTTCATGATCATTATTTCCTGTCATTACACCCTTGTTCATCCTAGTTAGATTTAGCCTGTTGTTATCGTGATTTGGGAGTGGATCATTAAATATCTTCAGGGGTGAATTTTGAGGGGAAACTACCCCTAAAAAAGTATTTGATGTTGGTGACGTAGGATCTGCCAAGAACATATCTATGAAAAGTTGTCTTTGTTCATCTGACAAGCGTTGCATGAATTTATTGTAGTCACGGCACGTTCTAGTGTCGTGGCCCCTAATTTTGTGGAAACCACAATATGAATTAGGATTTTAATTCCTATTTTGTTGGTTTGGTGTGTATTGTGGCCCAAAATTTTGATCAAACCGTTGTCTGATAGGATTGAAATTTCACGTTTGTTGTCTTTGGTTTGAATTCTGGTTTTGGTACCTAGTTGAATTCTAGCTTGGACCCTGTATGGGATTTTTCCGTTGTTGTTGTTGTGGATGGTTAAAATCCACTGCATTGATTATCGGGGTAAAGTTGTTATTTCGTTGGTTGTGTATTTGTGATGGAGTATTGACAGCATTTGCTTTCTTAGGCTGGTCGGTTACTCCATCGTTGTTACACCCCGATTTTTATTAAGGATTTTGGGTCCTTGGTTGACATTCGTGGTAGTAGGATAAGTTGTAGAGTTCTGAAAGGATGTGACTAACCTCCCATTTGTTCCATATGTTTTGTGACCACTGTCAATTGCTGCTTGATCTATTCGAAGAGCACTCTCAAGTACTTCATCGTAAGTCCTTAGTGGAAACTTCTGGACTTCTTCTTTCACTTCTCTCACGAGAGAATGAAGGAATAAATTGCATAGTTCCATTTGATCCATATTGGGAGAACTCACCGAAGAATAAAGAACCGTACGCCACCTGCGGATGAAATGGGTGATAGATTCATTGTGTTCTTGTTTGATGTGTAAGAAATTCTCGATTCCCGTTCTTAATAATTTGTTCATGTCAAAGGCCTTCATGAACTCGAAACAAGTTGTTTGAACGAGTGGATGGAAGCCTCAGGTATTCTATAATACCAATCGAGAGCGATGCCTTCCAAGGTTTTTGGGAATATCTTAGTAACAACCCCATCCCATGGGAGTAGTTCTCAAATAGCTATAGCGTAATCTTTGATATGTGCATTTGGATCTCCCTCACCTTTGTATTTGGGCAAATCGAGAAGAGGTCTTGAAGCATAACGCTTCGTATGGTGAAGTCTAAGGGCTCTTTCAAATATTCTGAGTAAGTCCCTATCGCATATGTTTCAACCATTGATGGTGCTGCTTGAGGAAGCGGCGCTGGAATGGGTTGTTGATATGGTGTAGCGTACGCATTAGCAGGGGCGTATGGAAACCCCTGTGTTTGAGAAAATATGTTGGGACAGGAGAACACATCCCCTTGTGGCGATTTGGAGTACATGTTTAAGTAAGATGGGGTATTGTCTAGGAATGGATTGTTTTGTACTAGACCGGGAGGAACGGTGTTAGAGATGGTGGGTCTAGTTGGCGTTTGTTGTGAATACTGAGGAGTCATGCCTAACGTGCCTACTCCTGTGAGGAGATTTACTTGGCTAGGATGGTGTGGAGGATTGGAACTTCTGGCTTGTATGAATTGAGAATGGTGATTTGCTTGAGCAAGTTCTAACCCTCTAACCTTTTCTATTCGAGTTGAAATGACTTCATTTGGTGAAGTCACGATATTCGACTTGGTGGTGTTTGTTGTATATCATGGTGTTGCTTAGGCATGTGATATCCTGTTATGAACTGATCGGTGTCCTGCCAAGTTTCCCCGTGGGTACTTCCTATATGCAATGGCATAGAGGTATTTTCTCGAAAAGAGACCTCGGGTTATGTATGTAAGCTTCCTATAGGTGGGTACATACTTTGAGAATGTTGTTCATTCCTGGCATAATGTACCGAATGTTCATCATCTAAACCCTGGTATGGGTCTGAGTGCCTACTAATTTGTGGTCTAAGTAGTACCTGAGGGGATGAACTGGATTCTCGGTGAACGTCATTTTGTTCGAGCCTGAAGGCTCTATTTGTTGCATTTGAGCGAGTTGTTCCAACTCCTCTGTTTGGAAGGACAAGCTATATCTAATCCTTGGAGTTTGTGTTGATAATTGGTTATCTAAATAGTTGTCACCCCATACTGAGAGTGAGGGTGATGATTGTCTATTATGTTGGGTGTAGTATGCCTCAAGACCTAAGAGGGGTTTGCCATATGCATCGAATCCCGACATATTCGGGAGGTATATGAATACCCAAAGAATAATGGGAAGGAGCGAAGATGAAAGTTAATGAGGTGGAAAAATGACTTTGGACTAGAAAGTAGGAAAGTTCACGTCGGGTTCACCAATTTTGTACGACAGAAAAGTGACATGCGAGTGTGGGAATCTACAAGTAACTCTTCCTTGCACCCGACCTCCCGAGGTCGTGCCGAGACAGCTGGTGGGGAAGGAATATGTATGGGGTGTAGACAAACTAGTTAGGCAATCTAATATCTTCAATACGCACTAGTGGAATTTGTGAATCTAAGGAAAAGAAGGCCCTTCTAACCTGAACTGGTGTGATAGATCAATCAACAAGGATGACTGCTCGAAGGCTCCAATCAATATCGAGCTCTGGCGTGATTCGGTCTATTGGTTGTGGAATACATGGAAAGTGACCCGGGATAGTTTCGTGTATGTCTCTAGACAGGGTCATAAGGTGGATGATGGATATAATTATTTCTATGGGTGGTTCTCTGGCCTAGTCCAGAATTCCTTAGCTTTGTTAGCTGTTGTGTCTAGCAAAGATAATTGTTCAATGATGATAGGTGGAAGTGGAGTAGATCGGAATACTAGTGTGCGTAGGCCAGTGTCTATGTCTAATTCTCCTATGGATTCGTTAGGCTGGGGGATTTTTGGGTCATAACCGTAGACTCGTGGTTGTTGTGGACCTTCTATGGTCATGCGTGGAATCAAGTTCTAATCCCTAGTATCCAGTAATCGTATGCTTTCTCAGCTTCTATGTTTAGAATCAATAGTGTGTGATTTTCTCGAGAATATCTCCAGGCATTCGTGCAACCTGAATCCTTAAGCTAGTATCTATATCTGTAAGAGTATCCCCTACATCTGGCTATGGAACCAAAGGATCAAAACCAAAGGTTTGTTCTCTTTCAAACCCCCCTACGGTCATATGGATGTGACCTAGGGTAATCTGTAGTTTGGTTGATTCGACCAAAACGTGTGTGCTTGGTCGTCTTCTACGTTTAACCCGCTCAACTGGGAATTGATTTGTTGTAAGCTTACCATTGTTCGGAAGACTTGGATCCTAAGATTTTGGTCTATATCAGTTATTTCCATGATGAGATTGGGCTGAGGCACGATTGGCTCGAATACGTATTCCTTGGGCTCCCTAGGTCCCGTGATTGTCATACAAAAGCAACAATGTAAAACGAACTACAACAAAATGAAATTTAACTATGTGAAGTATATCTATAGCATATATGATTTCTTTATTTTTGTATTTTCTGATGAATTATATGAATTTAGGAAAGCAGCTATTTAAAATATCTAGAATTGACAGCTAAAATAATAACTAAAAACAAACAAAATAACCGAGTGTAGCTATTTGTCTGTGCAATTTGTAGATCTATTCTAAACAATGAAATAGCTTATCTAATCTATTTGCAAGACCCTCGATCCTACCTCAGAAGTGAGGAGTGAATCATAGTTTCTTGGAAACTATCAATCCCCACAGCTTCCCTGGCAATATCGAGAGTAGAATTAACTGAAATAAAGCAATTAACTACTCTATTTGATATGATTCTAAGTAGAACTTTGAAAGCTAGAACCTGGATTCTATAGAACAGTGGTGAATCCGATGGTGTGTGTGATCCTGTCCCCTCAGTGCGATCTCCTCATTCCTTCGTGTTCATGTGGATCCAGAAAAGCGTGTAATGCTAGCATCAACAGAAGTAGATATTGGGATAAAGGCAGCTCAGAATATAGACCGAATACAATGCGAGTAGGAGAGAGATAGCGCAAGAGTACATAGCTTGGCTTATGTAATTCCTAGTGGGATCTATTGCGAGTCATGCAACATAAAGCATCCAGAACCTGAAACTATCCTGTTTGAAGAGAAAAACCTATAAATTTTAATGGCTTCCTACTGAAAACAAGCTATACTACTCCAATGGATTGGATAAAATAACGGCAGTACTTGCACAAGATGGATATGTGGCTTACTAACTGCAAAACAGTGCTAACTGAGTGTGTAATGAACTAAACTATGTATCCTAAGCAAAATAAAAGATTGAACTACTGAAATGAGAAGATGAGAAATGAATTGAGGGGCCATTTTCTTGAGCACAAGCCATCTATTTATAGCATTTGCATTTACCCAAGGTAAAAGCCAAATAGAAGTCTTAAACTATAAACAATGGCAAAACACTATTCCAAGGAACTAGAATCATAAATGCAAGCTTATGGCGGTGAAAGAAAGCTGATAAAATGTTGAATTTATGTGAGTCGTGTTAAAAGAGCTTTATGGAAAACACGTAAAGGACCGCCGCCTTGAGCAGGAGGTGGTTACGGGACCGCCGCCTGTTTAGGGTGGCGGTCACGAGACCGCCGCCTTGGGTAGGGCGGTAGTTTAAATCACTAAAGAGAAAGAGGCCAAGAAAAGAGGGGAAAAGGGAAAACAAGCACGCAGGGGCTAACCGGGCATGTGGGATGTTAACGCACACTTGGAGAGATTTTCCAGATCTGAAAACTCTTGCGAGGAGACATGTATCATCATGGGGCACATGTCACATTATTTTGGCAAAGACAAAGACCTTACAATTTTGGGTACGTACGGTGTCCATAACACTTTCATTGTCAATAGTACCCTCTGGGATGTTAGTAAGCTCTAGTGTCAGAATTTCTTCAAGTGTTAACCTACTATGATCCTTTCTTCGGATGGTAACTTCATCACGAAGATCAACCCATACGTCTTCTATGTTAGGCATGTGTAGATAGAGGGTTCTGTATGACTTAATAACTTCTCAGAAGTCAAACCCATCCCTATGCTTCATGTGCTTCTTCAACTTCTCTTAAAGTTCATGCAACACATTCTTGGATTTCACCACCATTGAGCATGTGTATCTTCCGATGGAAATTGGGAAGGATACGGCGGCCTTGTGCTTACTTTGTTGGAATTTATGGAAACCCAACAATTGTCTAACCAACTCCATCAGGATCATCTTATCCCACGGGTATCCGGGTAAATGGAAAGGATCACCCAGGTACATGACCACCCAAAGATATGTGAACTTCTTAGATTACAAGAAGACACAACCCCACTTCAACACTTCTGCCCATGCCTCATCAGAGACTCTTATTTTCCTCAACTCAGGGTTCACTGCAGATGTTCTCGTAGAAGAAGGCATCATTCACTCTTCTGAATTGATCCTCAAACCCCTTCCTTGTCAGTTGAGGAAAGTTTCGATAAATATGCTCTACTACCTTAATCCCCTTTGTATCCAATCTTGGGTAAGTCCTCATGCCAGTTGTTGCATAGGTGACATAGGATGACATATAGAACTTACCAGTGGATAAAACTGTTTTCATCTAGGAGTCTATTTCATCACTTATAAGACTACCCCAATCAATTCCCTATTCGTTCTTCTTTATGATGACCATGAATTGGTACATCCATCCTTAGAAAACACTCGAATCAGGTAATCCAAACACTCGGCTTAGCAAGGTGATGATATCATTGATCTCATGAATGAAATCACTTCTAGGAACAAATTTCAAAAACCTAGAGATGGCTGGCTTGGCCTTGATCAGGAATTTCTTATTCACATGTTTGATGCAATCTTCTTGGTCATTATCCCAGGCCTTCTGAGCTGATTGAAGATTCAAATCGACATACTCTTCAAAGTTAGGCAATCTGAGAAGGTCATAACAAGTAACCTTCATCCAACTTCACTATGACATCTCCCTCATGATTTCTCACCTTTGAGGGAAGCGAGTCATAACTTGAAGCATAGGCCAAGATGAACTCGGGAATTGAATAGACATGGGGCATTCTACTATGAGAGGGAGGCCACTACTAGTTGTTGATTTCATCCAGGAGTGGGAAGAATCCTTGATTTTATTACAAAAGTCCTCCATGTCTATATTTCCAAGTTCTGTATCCCGGATGTCATAATTACAATCAATGTAAGAAGGGGACTCCACCTTTCAGAATTTGTATTTCATCTTCCCAAGCTTTTCTGACTTATCCTGTGATGGTCCGGGATCTGACATGAGGATTCTTGGAGGAGGAATTCCTAATGACTTATGATTGAACAATCAGGATTGAAAGCTTATTGAGAAACTCCACAAACCCGCCACACTATCTAGACTTTAGAACTTGTAAAGCACCTGATGAAACCTAACACACTAGAATGTATGTCAAAAATAAGGTCTTTTTAGACACTTCACAAAACCCGACAGACTGCAAAAAAATTCAGAACTTATTAGATGTCAGACACCTTGTAAATCCTGATATACTGGCGAGAATTTGGAAGATGTTTCTCACTTCGCAAAACCCCACTTGAAGCAGAGATCAGAGAATTTCGAACACTCGAAGAAACCCGATACACTACAAAGTGAATTTTGGAGATTGATAGATGTCCGAAACTTGGAACAACATGACAGAATGGTGGAACTTGAAGATTGTTAAGCACTTGAGGGAACTCCGATACATCGTGGAAACAAGAAGCCATTTCAACAATTAGGATTTTTTTATTTTCCAAAATACATAAGGGTATATTCCATGGGATAAAATAAGAAAACACCCTAAGGGTGAATTCCAAACAATAATTTTTATTGGAATACAACCTAAAATGAAGAAAACAACCTAAAACTCTAAACCTAGAGGGAAAACATAAAAGAAAGGAAAACCCCCAAAAGAACACCTCAAAAATAAATCCAAAAGACCTCAAAGTGGTAAGCAAAGAAAAATACCTTCAGTAATCTCGAAAATGGATCACAAAAATGATCGAGAGATTCAGTCAGGTTTGGAGGTCGCAAGAGCATGTACGAAAAATCCATGCAACAAAAAGTACAATAGGTAAAAATGACGTGTAAAATCAAACTATTTATAAAGTCCTCGCATTTATTACACTTCACCTGACATGTGTGCCAACTACCTGACAACTTGGCATTAATGCCATGTCATCATGCTTGGAGTGCCCAAAACCGACACAAAGGATTTGCTATCAATTCGGGTTTCAGGTTTTGGGAAATAGGTGACATGAAGCATGACATGTTTAGATGTTCCAAGGTTTGAAAACTCGACACAAAAGAACATATCAGGTTTCGGGTTTCGGGAAACATGCGACATGAAGCATGACATGTTTAGATGTTCCAAGGTTCCGAAAACCTGACACAAAGGATTATATCGAGTTTTGGGTTTCGGAAGTCAAGTGACATATAGCAAGCTTTGTACAAATCATGTCTTGATGTTCCTAAGTTCTAAAAACCCAACAGACTGGCTTATTTTGGGTTTCAGGTTTAGAAAAAAATTCATGAAGCACATAAAAATATGTTGTCATGTTGTTGAAACCCGAAAACCCAAAAATCTTCTCAAAAGGGCATTTTAGGAGATTTTTTCAAAAAAAAATCTATGGTTATCTTAATTTTAGCATGGAATCACTAAAATGGGATAACAAGTAGACGATTATCACTTATACTACTATCATTTGATTTTATTAAGGAACTCATAAATTTCGTTATGAGGTGATTGTTTAGTTTTAGTGTGTATTTCGATAGACAATATAGTTAAGTAAACTTATGTTCATATGAAGGCTTAGTTCATGCACGTTGTTAAGAAAACTAATGAAGTATAGACTTATATGTGTTATAATAATCAAGTTTCATTTTTTTCAGCCGTTCTTGAATGTTGGTTTTTACGACTAATTTTAATAGAAAGTAATTCATTATATTTTGTTGTATTAAATATTATACAAGACGGTATGTTGAGTTAGAAAGTATATTTTCCCTTAAATTCTTATAATCTATTACTATATTTAACTTAGAGATATGATGAATAAGGCTTCTACCTCAAGAGGATATTGGGAGATTAATATAAAATATATTGTTTGATGAAGTTATGTTTTATAGACTTCTATGGACTGAATATAATGTTACAGTGATATAAGTATGGGCTTATATGGATATAGTATTATTATTATAGTGTTGGTACTTCTTGGATTTATTTTGATCAATTATACTTGATTGTTTTACTTATGAGTGTCTTAAGTTAATACTTGATGGGAATTACTTGTATGAGGTACTTAGTCTCTCTTATCTTCTTTAGATGATGTTTGAAGATGTCTTTGCTTGATGTTAAAAAGAGATGTGTGTTATTTTTGAACCTTAGAATAATTTCATTTAAAATAAACATTCATTTTATGAAATTATTAGATAGAACATATTGTTCGAAGATTTAGTTCTTATCATGCTCAGTTCGTATGAACTAACAGATGCTAACAATCTTGCAGATGGACTTCATGAAAGATGAAAGAAGGAAGATGTATAAAAATTTGCATTTGTTCTATTGATTGAAGATAGTTTATTTGAATAAATGAATATTGTATTCATTAATTGATGTACTTATGTTCTAAAAATAAGAAAGGCCTATGGCCATTTATTGTAATTATTCACAAAAGAAGTTATTGAATTCATTGTTTGAACATGACTTTGATATTGAATTTGGAATGAAATAAAGTTGGTTTACTTTATTTTATTGTTTAAATGGAAGTGACTGGTTGAAAAGTGTAGAACTTAGTTGTGATTTCATTTATAAAAGAAAGGTAGTTTGCATTTATTGTTACTATTATATTAAGCATAATGTATCAACTATTGAAGTACTATATGCCTTATATGATTAAATATCAATTATGAAATAAGTGAAGAGTGGTTGAATACCTAAGTAACTTATGTAATATGAAAAGTTATATGGTTGTTAGATTAAGTCTTTTTAGCTTGAATGAAAGCAAGTTGTACTTGTTTAATGTAGAGTGACTTGTGATGGTTGAACTCTTTATCTATATGATTGTTTAATTAATAAAACAACTGTGATAACTTAGTGATTATAATGAAGTTATGAATAAGGGGATGTTTATTGGATATAACTAAATTATAAAAAAAGGACAATTAATGGTATAAATATGTTATGCTTATGATTGGTGTGTTTTGGTTGCATTTGATAGGTTATGTTACTTTGTAAAAGTATGAAACATACCTAAACACAATAGTTATGAATAGTTAAATTATTCCTAAGGGATTTTGTGTGAAAATGATAATGTATGAATGTTGTCCTACATTAAATACAACTGAAATAGGAACACGACACTTATCGATTTAATGGAAAATGTATGCTTAAATGATTAAGCATAATGCAAACTTAAATTTACAATCATGCACTTAAGTGAATAAAACATTATGATCCTTACATAAGGGAATATTCATTTTCAAACCCTAATTACTCCTTATGAATGAAACGTAATGATGAGAATAATAAAGGGTGGGATTAACAATCTATGAATTAAATGAATTAATGAACTTGTTAAGATATGATGTTTCACTTAATGGAACTCGATGGACTATCACATCGTAGTAGTTGTTGCACATTACCTATTTAATTATGCAAGTCATTAATTAGTTATTATGGAGCAACCACTATGGAAAGATTATCCACCTAACTCCCTTAAGTTTTGCTATCATAAATTGTGGATCCGGATCATTGTTATACACTAATTAGTGATAGAAATATGGCCTAATGTCAATGTTGTCTTATGATTGTTGGTGTAGGTTATTTTCCATGTATTTATTTTAAATACATGGAATACCTCCACATAGGTGATTCACCATGCTTAGGTGTCCTAGGGTGTCATTATGGCTCTTACACATGTCATAGAGCATCATTGGAGTTACATTTGACCGGCTATTCGGGAATGTAACTCCCACTTCTTGATGGCTACATTTGTGGGGGAGTTACACACCCCACTACTATTTGTACACCATTTCATCTTGAGAAACACATGGGGAATGGAATAGAGTTTGGATTTTTCAGCTTTTTTCCCCTCAATGCATGCACATTGCTTCCATGAATGATTTCTTGCTTTGATCTTGAAGCTACATCGTTTTGCGGTTGAGTGCAACATTTTGGTGCTCACGGATTCCCTCCAGATCTTCTTCATTCCTCCGACATGGTATCAGAGCTCGGGGATCGGAATCGTGTTGCTCGCAATAGTTTCTTACTACTCTCCATCTCGTAGTTTCTTGTGCAAGTTCTAATTCTTGCATGTGCTCTACTTGCATTTTTCAAGGGTGGTTGTTCGAGATTCTGGTGGCTTGTTCATGGTTTCAAGTTTAGTGGTTATTGGTCTTCGACTGTTCGCTGCAGCTCTCCATGCTCGTGCATCAACTTCTTGCTCATGCTGCATTTGTTGGTGTTTGGTTTTCACGGTTTTTGATTTACAAAGGTTGTTATTCCAGGATTCTTTGTATTTCACGAGCCTAAAACCTTGCTGAATCTGTTGGCTGACTTCTTAGCATCTGCATTGGCATTGGGCTTGTTTTCCAGATGGCTATCCCTGCTTGGCTCAGATTTTCACCTTTGTGGACATTTTTGCTGAGTTCTCATGCTTTGCATTATTCCCTGGTTCTGTTCCAGCTTGTCGTGCTCATGTTTGGTCGCCTCCCTAGGTTTCTTGTGCTACGTTTTTGGTGATTCAGCCTTGTGTTGTTCTCTGATGCATTGGCTTCACCTCCTTGACATCGTGCTTGAATTTTAACCCTGGTTCGTGACTTGCATCGTTGGTTTGTGCTACTTCTGGTTTGGACTCCCAAGCTGCTGGTTTCCTGTGGTTTGTGCACTCTACTCCGGCCTCCAACGTTACCTCGGTTCTCCCTGCAACCTTGGCTCCATGTGTTTGGATGTTTCAACTGCGCGCATTGCCACTGGTCCACATTCAAGCTCTCGGCACAGATTCTCCAGTCAACGGATCCTTGGATGCCTCAACGTTTCCTTGCCTCAACGTTTTCTCTGTCTCAGGCTCCCCTTTCGAACGAAGGGTCGTTACTCTGCATGCTCAAGCAAAGCGTTTCCCTTCGCATCCTTTGCACGTGGTCTCATGTTTCTAAAAATAGGCCTCGCCTATTGGATCTTCTTGTTAAAGCGACTCGTCTTTGCATTGCCTGGCCCGTCTCGGCTCGGCCGCATTTCTAAGGCTCCCCTCGTGTGCTCCATCTCCGTTGGTTGTGTTTGATCAGCCTGGTTTGTTTGCTCTATTGTTTCTTCCTTGGCACGGAATCTAGACCTACGTTTTTTACTCCAGTCTGCTCACCAATCTCCTCCAACACATGCGTGAATGTTCAACCCGCTGCCTATGTAGGAATCTCTGTGGTTGCAGTCCATACGTGGTTGGTGGTTGCAGTCACTACGTGGCTGGTGGCTGGTGGCTCATTTTTTTGACAGTTTCAACCTTCTCAGAACTTCTACCACCTGGTGTGATACATGGCTTAGACCAAGCCTAGCTCTGCATAACAACGACGGTTACATGCACAGCCAGTCAATCAGACCTTTCCAACGGTTACTCCACAACAGCTCGGTCAACACTCAAAC
The DNA here is from genome assembly GCA_018340775.1 of Taxus wallichiana var. yunnanensis. NCBI lineage: Eukaryota > Viridiplantae > Streptophyta > Pinopsida > Cupressales > Taxaceae > Taxus > Taxus wallichiana. The sequence continues at coordinate 460,213,048 of CM031243.1, forward strand.
GTGGGCCCCTCCATCCTCATTCCTTTTAGTACTTGTTTGGAGGTTAAAATAATCACATTTTTAATGTTTTAAGGATTAAAAACATTTTCATGGCATTGTAAATTATTTCAAGGCACTATTTTTGCTTGTATTATGCCTTTCCTATGCATGTCGAAGACGGAGGGCGAGGTTCGGGGTTGGCAGGAGGCTAATCCCCCCTCGCAAGAAAAACAAACCCTTGCTAAAATTTGATGTTGTTTCCAATGAGTAGTCACACGACACCCTTTGCACCCATTTCAGCATTTTTTTAATGTGTTTGCAGTGTCTAGTGCATTTTTCCATCAGTTGTGGGAATCGTAATGATGCCATAACTTTTGACTCGTAGCTCATTTTTTAGCACTTCCTTGGTCAAAGTTGCATGATTTCTTTCACTCTACATGATGGCATTGCCAATTTTGTAAACGCAATACTTTTATAAATTTCCGCATTCGGGGGGGTTGTTTGTACTCTTGGGCCTACACACGTAGACACATTATTGGCCGAGTCCGCGTCTTGCACCTTGTGCATCTTTATTTTTTCCATCATGGAGAGTGCTCTTTCTAAACATGAGTGTCGTAGGATCACCTTACAGCCTCCACCACTTCTCACCGGGAGAGAGACCTATTCAGCTTGGCGTGCTTCCATGGAGCGTTACTTCGCCCACAAGGGTCTTTCAGCCTTCTTACTTGGGCCAGTTCCTACACCCACTGATCATCATCATCTAGAGGACTTCCTCGACACTTGTGACCATGTTTTTGGTCACATGATGATGCATGTCTCTCGTTCTCTCTGGTTTCATGTGGAAGACTCAAATCCACCTCACCGTGTCTGGAGTATTCTTCAGTCCTTGTATGGAGACCCTTCACCTACTACCACCATTTTTTCCATTGTTGATTCAGTTGTCTCCTCCATTTCTTCGTGTGATGACAGTTCCACTGACACAGGCTCGCTTTTTTCTACTTCTGATGACGAGGATTGTGCATCCAGTTCTGATGTCGAGAGTACTACAGAGGACTCTTCTCCTCTTTCTCTCACTATTCTAGACATTGTTGTCACCCCCACATCTCATCAGATATCGAGCAGTCTCTACTCAGTCTCACATCATCATCACACCCACCTCCTTTCCACTTCCAGTGTGTGAGGCCCATTCCACTCCTCTACCTTCATTGGATGACTCATACCTATCATACATCGCTCTTCTGTTTGTTGAGCCCCCTCATTGGGATGAGTATCTGCCTAACCTTAGTCATCTTTTCAGATTCCACTTGTGATGCTCTATAGGTCCCTCATCCATCTACAGGTGTTTCAGAGGAGTTCATCATCTCTGTTGTTGGGAGTGCCCCTTCTAGGACTCTTACCACTTCCACTTTTCCGGAGACCTTCATTGATCCACCCTCAGTTGTGGATCCCTTTTCTATTGTGGAGGATGTTTTGTTCCCTTCACATCACTTGGACATCCTTTCTATGGGTGTTCCTCTTCACTCTGACAGTTCTACGCACGTGGCATTACCTTCGGTTCCTTGGCACTCACTCGCTAGACCTATGTCACACTTCAGTGCACCAGACTCAGAGTTCTTCGTGTTGCTACCTTCAGTTTCCTTTGTGGAGTGGGCGGACTTCCAGCACGTCATTTATGTCCTTCCTAAGGGCAGGCACACAGTTCGTTGTGGGTGGCTCTTCTTCAGTCCAGAGGCAGAGGATCTCATCATCGACATTCTTCTGGGAGACTTCCTAGAGCTGCAGAGTTCAGATCCGTCCATGGCATCTTCTGCATCCCTCTCGTCTCCCTCTTCTTCTCTCTTCTTCTTATTTTCGAGAGATTTCCTCTTTGTACATGGGTACCTTTTCAGGCTTATCTGTGGCCGGGACCCATCCTTGGCATCTTTCTTAGATTAGAGAGTGGACTTGTCTCTCTTTTGGGGGATTTTTTTCCCACTGGGTTTCTCCTTTTACTCCACTTTTCGAGAGCTTCTTGTACGTGGGTACCTCATTAGGCTTCTTCTTTGGGACCCACTTCTCTCCTTGTTTTCATCTATGTCTCCACCTAAGCTATGCTTCGGGGGGGTGTTGGTGTAGGTTATTTTCCATGTATTTATTTTAAATACATGGAATACCTCCACATAGGTGATTCACCATGCTTAGGTGTCCTAGGGTGTCATTATGGCTCTTACACACGTCATAGAGCGTCATTGGAGTTACATTTGACCGGCTATTCGGGAATGTAACTCCCACTTCTCGACGGATACATTTGTGGGGGAGTTACACACCCCACTACTATTTGTACACCCTTTCATCTTGAGCAACACATGGGGAATGGAATAGAGTTTGGTTTTTTCAGCTTTTTTTCCCTCAATGCATGCACATTGCTTCCATGAATGATTTCTTGCTTTGATCTTGAAGCTACATCGTTTTGCGGTTGAGTGCAATGTTTTGGTGCTCACGGATTCCCTCCAGATCTTTGTCATTCCTCCGAAAATGATGACAATAGGTAATGAAGTGGATCTGAAGTGATGGAAGTTGATTTAGATGCGTCGATTTCCCTTAGTCTCCTTAAGCATATTAGCATCACTTGTTTATGCGAGCTAGTCCTTATTATCTAACACGGACATGGAAGTGACTAATGTAAGTCAAAATATTCTAATCTAGATAAAAATTTTGAGTGTGGTGAAAGACAAATTCCTTTCGACAAGTATGTCGTCTAGGAATAAAAACACAACATACATGTCTTAAAAACTTTGACCAAAGTATCGTAAGTTTTTGATTGTGTTGTATTGATTTCACTTGGACTAAAGATGTGTGATATCAGATGGATTTTTGTAACAAATACCCAGATAGGAGCTTTAGATATTTACACTTGATTGACCCTTAATGGAATAAGGGAACCACAAGTATACTTAGTATACACATTAATATAAATAAACATGAGAGATGATTTTAATACCGAGTCATGATAGCTGAATATGGTTTACTCTTGAGTGATGGATTAGTTACATAAATGTTTGTTCTAAATTATGTGAATTTAGAATAGTGAACATTATGATTAAAAAAATTCCCTTGTTATTGAAGTATTAAAATGAGGATGTTACATTTTGGTATCAGAGATGAAGGTTGCAGCTCTTGGACCTATTTGATTCCATCACTGATAAAACTTAAATTCTTATTAATAGAAAATGGTTAGAACAAGGGGACATGATGCAAATAACTAGCCTCTGGGTGGTGAAGCAGCTACAACTCAAAATATGGATGAGATCCTTGTTGCTCTATTGGACACAAGGGATCAGCTTGTTGTACTTGAACAACAAGTGGCTAGAAATAATGTTGATTCTGAAAGTGAGCAGTCTCAGGGAAAACAAAATGTTGAAAACAACGTACATGCTTGAACATTCCAATGTTAGAAATAAAAGTAACGTTGCTAATAATAATGCAAATGCACCCAATCAGCCTAAAAATAAGAAGGAAGGGTTATCACCTGAATTAATAAGTGACATAAAAATGATAAGTCCACTAAAATTTTACAGTACCACCACAGGAGATGGGATTGAGAATTGGCCTAATGAGGTGGAGAAGTACTTTGCAATAAGGAACTTCTTAGAAAAAACCAAAGTAATATGGGGAGCTTACCAGATTTCCCATGAAGCATCTTCATGGTGGGATAAGCTGTAAGGTTGAACTTAATGTTGATGAAGTAAGCATCACTTAGGATCAATTCAAGAGTTATTTTAGGCAACATTGGTTTTCATGGCTCTATTATGATCAGAAAATGATGGAATTTTAGACCTTAAGCCAAGGGAAAATTACTATAATAGAATACTGGGAGAAGTTTACTAAACTTCTCAAGTATGTACCACAGTAGAAACAGATGAAAATTTCAGGATACATAAATTTATAATGGGGTTGAATCATGTTATAGGAATAGAGATGGATGTACACGGTCAGTCCCTTTGTGGAAGGAGTTGTAGAAAAGGCCATAAGGAAAGAACAAAAATTGAAGGCAATTTATATGCATAAAGAAAATAAATGTAAGAAATTTTCTAGCTCTCCTTCACCCTTGGCACCTAAAAAAGGTTGTATGGAAAATTTTGGGAGAAAAACTAGATTTGGGGCCGATAGTAGTGAGAAAACATCAGCAGATAAACCTACTATAAATAACAGAAACAGTGGGAAGAAAAACAACAGTGGCCAAAACAATAATTTTAAAGTTGAGAATAATTTTGAACCTAGGAAGGGACCTATTGGGGGTTTTTATATATGTGATAAGGGCCATTACGCAAATCAATTCCCTCTAAAGAAAAATGACAACAACTAGAAACAAAAGATACATGTTGTAGTAGCTGATAAGCAAGCTGAAAAGCAAGCTACACCCATAGAAGTGCCAGGTAAGTTGTTTGGCATACCTGTAACTATATTTTTGATATTGGTGCTACATAATGATTTATTTCTAGTAAATTAGCTTCAAAATTAAAAATAAAATCTAGAATTATGGAAAAATCATGGACTGTCCATTATGGGAACAATGTTGTCCACACAGTTGATAAATGTCTTTTTGGCGCAACCTTAGAATTACCAAGCTTTACAATAGAAGTAGACCTTTATGTTGTACCTTTAGGGTCTTATGATGTCATAATTGGTGTGAATTGGATTTCTGATCATAAGGAACATAGGATTGTTATGGAAAATAAATAAAATGTCTTGACGATCTCGCAAAAAAAGTAGACATTCAAGATGTAAAAAGAGATATTTTAGTTAGAGAAATATCATCCATGCATCTTAAAAAGGCTAAACACAAAGGATGCATGTTATATTCCGTAAAAATCTCATAATCAGTAGAAGAAGGTAGTGATTTTATGGAAAAATACCTACTGTTACGAGAGTACAACAATGTGTTTCTAGAAGAACTACCTGGTCTTCCATTGAAACGAGAGTTTGACTTCATAATTGAAATTAAACCTAAAACTAAACCTATTTCCAAATCACCGCATTGCATGAATGTAACAAAGTTATTCGAACTAAAGGTACAATTGTATGAAATTTTTTCTAAGGGGTTAATAAGAACAAGTGTCTTGCCTTGGGGAGCACCGGTGATTGTTTTTAAAAAAAAAGATCAAACAGCTTAGAATTTGTATTGACTACGAGAATGTTAAAAACAACAATCAAGAATAGATACCTTCTTCCCATAATTGATGATATGTTTGATCAGATGTGTGGTGCATTAGTTTATTCTAAGATAGATCTACGATATGGGTACCATCAATTAAGAATAAAAGATGAAGACATATATAAGAAAGACTTTAGAACAAGGTATGGGAACTATGAATTCACTCTTTTAACTTTCGGTTTAAAAATGCACCTGCAACTTTCATGAATTTGATGAATAATATTTTTCAAGAATACTTGGAAAAGTTTGTGCTTGTATTCTTGGAAAATATTCTTATCTATTCAAAAAGCATGGAGGAGCACAATGAACATTTAAGGATTGTACTTGAAGTTTTAAGGAAGAGAAAAATGTTTGGAAAGTTGTGAAAATGTTTTTTTATTAAACATAAGTACATTACTTAGGACATGTGATAAGCAAGGATGGAATCTTTATTGATCCATCAAATATTACAACCATAATTGAATGGCCAACACCTAAGAATGTTCATGAAGTTAGAAGTTTCATGGGGCTTGAGGATACTATAGAAAATTTGTAAAATATTTTTCAAAGGTTATTATCCCAATTACTTCACTACAAAAGAAAGATAAAAAGTTTATTTGGAATGATAAATGCAAGGTACAATTTAAAAAATTAAAAGAACAACTAACTTCAACACCTATTTTGACTGTTCTGGATCCTAACAGAAGCTTTACAATTGTCACGGATGCTTCCAAAGAAGGATTAGGGGAATATTACTGCAAAATGATCATGTAATAGCATATGAAAGTAGAAATCTCGAGTTACACAAGCTGAACTATGCTCCCTATGACCTAGATCTTTCTTTGTACATGCACTGCAATTTTGGAGACATTATCTCTTAGGGAAGCCCCTTGAGTTAAAAACAGGCCACCTTGGGCTGAAATATATCTTCGCTAGCCTAATCTTAATGCAAGGCAACGAAGATGGTTATATTTTATCTTAGTATGACTTTGATATCAATTACATTAAAGGTAAAGAGAATAGAGTGGTAGATGCACTAAGTTGTAGGAAACATATTTCTACACTTATAACCTTGAGAACTCAGTTCAAAGACAAGGTAAAGAAAGAAATGTTAATTGATATGTTTGATCAACATGTAAAAACAACACTTTTACAGATTCTAATGATGTAAGATACAAAGGATTCTATTGATGGTGAAGGAATCCTAAGGTATGAAAATTGGGTGTATGTACCCTTAGAAAATGAGTTAAGGAAGAAAGTGATGACTGAATTTCACAATGCACCTTACTCTGGACATCCCAAAGTGACAAAAATACTTACTGATGTAAAACAACAATATTTTTGGAAAGGGATGAAGAAAGATATACTTGATTATGTATCACATTGCTTAGAATGTCAAAGCGTGTTAAGGCTAAACATATGCACCCAGCTAGTTTATTGTACCCTCATAGCATACCATAGTATAAATGACAAGTAATAAGTATGGATTTTTTTCAAGGGATTCCTATGTCTAAAAATAAACATGATGTTATTTTGGTTGTGGTTGACAAATTAACAAAAGTAGCTCATTTCATTGCTGGTAATCTGAAGGATGATTCACTTGTTCTTGTAAAGATATTTGTTCATGAAATTTTTAGATTACATGGTGTACCTGAGTTAATTATATCTAATAGAGATCCAAGAATGACTTCTCATTTTGAAAAACTCTAAATGCAGCCTTAGGAACAAAATTGAACTTTAGTTTTGTGTGCCATCTAGAGACAAATGGGCGGAGACTAAAATATTTAATCAGGTAATGGAAGATATGCTTAAGATGTAATGTATGGATCAATAGTAAAAATGGGAAGAATACCTTCCTTTGGTTAAATTTGCATACAATAAAATGTATCATTCCTCTCTAAAAATGGCACCATTCGAAACATTATATGGACGAAAGTGCAGAACCCTTGTTATCTAGGATAACATAGAATATAGAGAGGTAATTAGACCTGAAATGCTTATTGAAATGGAACAAAAACTAAAATTAATCTTTGAGCTATTAAAGCAAGCTACTGATATGTAAAAAAGCTATGCAAACTTGAAAAGGGTTGATGGGAAATTTGAACTTGGTGAAAAAGTCATTTTTAGTGTCAAATCTAAAAAGAGTTCTATTACTTTTGGAAAAGTAGCCAAGTTATCACCTCAATTGTAGGACCTTTTGAAATTGTAGAAGTGGTCAATCATGTTTCCTATCACTTAGCATTACCTCCCACATTGGCATAGATGCATGATGTTTTTCATATTTCCTTGCTTAAGAAATATGTTTCAGATTTGTCACATGTGTTAAATTGGAATTCTTTGCAGGTCCAAGACCCAGGGGTAATCGTGGTTGAACCCGTAAGGGTGTTGGAAACTCACAAGTTGCACTTGTGTAATCGGGAAATAAGTCAATGCAAGGTCCAATGGGACCAGTTTAATGAAGAAAGTGCAACCTGGGAGAATCTAGAAGACATGAAAACTGATTTTCCACATTTGTTTTAACATAAAGATTTCAATTTTCTATAATACTTGATATATTTAATTCAAAAAAGCTATCTCTGATTTTATTGTTTTTAGCAAAACACTTTGAATAAGTGCTGGTACAACCATTTTGATGTTGTTATGAACCTCTGAAAACATGATTTTTGCAAAAAAACATTAGGCTTACTACTTGATAATTTTATGGTTGAATAAGTTATGTTATTACTGTGTTCTTAAAACTATGTTGAATTAAGTTAATCATCGAGACGATGATGATTTTTAGAGGGGAGGTATGTAATGCCTTTGTTGTGTTGATATATGTACTTGCTTCTTTGTAAGTAGTTGGCAAATGTTGACATGTGATTATGTTCTAAGTTGTTGTGCTCTTTTGAACTATTTAATCATGTTTGTTGGAATGATATCAAGTGCTTATAAGATCTGGTTTGTTAATCATTCTTATGGAAGTATTTATACTTATGTTGTTGATCATGAAGTAATTAACTAGTTTTTGAAATAAACTTAGTGATTTCAGCTTGTGGAAAATAAAAATCAGATTCTTGGAACAATTAAGTGATCAGGTAATATGGTAAGATTTTTAATGTCTTGATATAATTGTTACGTTGGTATCAATAGTGGATTAGGGTAACACCTTGGATTAATTTTAGTGATCCAAGGTATTCTCCTAAATCGATATACAATTATTAATTTAAATTAAATAATTACGTGAGTTCTTATTTATTCCTTATGAAAATTTAATTATAGATCTTGTGACAGTGGATTTAATCTATTTCTTGATTATATTACTGTGATTAAGGTTTACCTTTTCTTAGAAGGCCTTGTTCATTTAATGAATTCATTAAATGGTATAAACGAATATGTTAAGTGGTAAGGTCCTGTTATTTTCAATATATGATGAAAACCTAATCTAACATATTATAATGGTGATGTTTAAAGTTTTATAAGGGTCTATTGGAAAAAAAAATCGGGTGGACAAACTGGTGGTTATCTTGCCAATGCTCTAGGAATCTAAGTCCCCTACTTAACTTAAGGTGCGGTTGTCGTGTATACATGCATAAGAAAGTGTGGATTTCTGTGGTGGCCTTTCGACTGAGGATCTAACAGGGACACTCCACTGACCCTACGACAAAGCTTGTAGATACTTGAAAGAGATAACTTGGTCTATAGAGTGGGGAAGGGGAGTGAGAAAAGAGGTAGGAGGACTAATGTTGCAGGTAAGAAATAATATTCCTACACACACACTAGTTAGAATTATCATCACATGCATTTATGAGAAGAAACAACTTTGTAAGCATCATTAAGACCAAATTAAATTTGATGAACACAAAATATCAAGAAATCCCTTAGTCAAAGAAAGATAGAAAATCCTTCTTCTTGTATTAATTTCTCAAACAAAAGTTGTACATAGTGGAGAAATGGAGGAAATTGAGAAGGGGGAAAGGAAGAATTTGGATATCTCCTTTGTTCTCTTAAGGTAGAATACACTCTTGAGATTACAAAATTAATGACCAACCCTTTGAAATGGGAATGTCTTTACAATTTATAGAATAGAATTGACTCTTCATCTTCCTCATGACCCTCCATATGCCTTATTTCTAACTTTAGACTATTCATATTCCTATCAAATATTTAAGTCCCTTTTATAAAATTAGGTGACTTAATTTACATTATGTTTCTAAAATCACTTTTAGGTGACTTAAAGGTATATCAAAAATTGCAAACCCCAACGAAGAATTAGAACATTTGAAGAGAGAGAAAGTTGGGGAGAGGGAAGACTGAGAAGAGGAGAAGTTGTTGTCCCTGATGAAGTCTGATGATCCTCATTGATTGAAATCTCTAATGCAATGAAACTTTGAATCTTCAAAATCATGCAAAAATCCAAATGGGCTCATAGATGATTTGGAATGAGTGTTTAAAAACATTGTTGAATGGTTTTCTTGATGACCGCAACTTCTACCCCCGTGCAAGATACTCCTGCAACTCGAGCCATGGAGTGAGTGTCGGGAGACACTATTGAATTCTCTAAGGTGAATCTCACATTCCCCATGATAAATTCCTATGATGATCTTGCATGATGATGTTGACTGAATGATCATTCCTTAATGTCCCATTGTGCCAAACTTGCCCTTTTAGAACAAGTTGTTATTTTTAGTAAGTGTGGATTACGAATTTGAGATGAACTGCTTGTTTAATGACTTTTCCTGAGATACTCCCTCTATGTTCAACACCTTCTTCATGGAATATTCAAATGGTGGCTTACCCAAAGTAAAATACCCCTATGTAGGGAGACATGTTATTTTTAGTAAGTGCACCACGAATGTCAAATTGTGACAAAACAGTCTTGAAATTCTGGGTTTTATTCTAAGGTTCCACGCTCCAAATTTTGAGTAATTCCTTCATCTAAACAAGTGGGAAAATTATATTTTCATTGGAAAGGGAAGAATACTGACAAAAACACATCCCTCCATATCCCTAAAAAGTAGGGACTTCATCGTGCAAAAACTAGTTTGAGAGAAACTAGATTTTTAGAATTCCTTCCTACGAATTTTGAATGATTTAGCCTACGGATCTTTAGGAATTTGAAAATTTATTCAAAGAGGGAAGAATGCCAATAAATAACACATCCCTTCATATCCCTAAAAAATAGGGACTTCATGGCGTGAAAACTAGTTCACGTGAAACTATATTTTTCAACAATCGTTCCCTCCAATTTTCGCATGATTTTTCCCACTAGAACCCTGAGAAGTGGAGAGGTAGCTAGCTGATTTTTTCCATTACTATGTCATGGTGGTCATTAATGGAGCTTGAAAATTTCATGTCTGGTTTTTATCTCTGTTCACAACAAAATTGATTTCATTGCGATAGGTTTTTATTCTTATGCTTTAGGAGAGATTTCTCTTCAATCCAACAAATGATTTGATGGGAAATTCAATTTTTCCTTCGTTGAGCCAGAAATGAGATTTCTTCACTGTGAATGTTCTATGCACCACCAGGGAAGATTGAAAGTTTGTTTTTAATGGCCTTCAATAGATAAAAACTTAGCAATAAATGGTTCGTCAATCCGTGTATCGGCTTGCAAGATATGTTTGAAACTTTGTTTTATGGCTATGGAGATTTTACTATTCTCTTCTTCGTTGTTCTTAGTTTCTCCTTCTTAGCTTGATGATAATTCCTTCGATACTGTGTATTTCCATGGGAAAGGTATTTCAATTTTAATGGAGTTGATTCAAGCTTTGGCAATGGTGGAGTGAGGTGTTCTATGCTACTTTTCTTTTAGCGTGAGAAAGCAAGAAGCAAAGATGCTAACAATTAGAAACAATTTAAAAATTTTGAGTTGGGGTTGGGTACACTTTTTGTCCCCGATGGCCCTGACCTCAATGAAAACCTCAAATAAGGGTCTCCTATGAAACCTTGCAGATAAATGTTAGAAATGAATGTGGATTCTATTTGAATGTTCTCCAAAATTTGAATGCAATTGCTACCAATACAGTGAGTTCAGCAGATTTTTGTACTTTAGATTCAAGAGGATTTGTAAGGAAGGTAAGCCTGTAATTTATACAGAAAAAATTAGTTGAAATTTGTTACATACGGGTAAATTCATATGCTAAAAATAACATTGTGGGAAGTTACAATAGTTTCGGGGGTAGTAAATGAATTAATTGCAAAAAGCTACATCCAGAAATGTAGTTGTACGTGTAATTCAATTTCCCCCACCTTTCTAGGATTTTAGAAGTATAGTTAACTAGGATAAGGATAGGGAGTCCAAGTTGATTATAAGTGGAGTCTAGGTGTATGTTTGGTCAAGTGGCAATTGACTAGGATGTGTAGAGTGACTCATTTTTGTTACGGAATAGAGCACATCTAACTTCTTGTCATCCCTTTTTCACTTTACTATCAATTTGTTAAGAGACGGGCACTCGATTAACCTTTTTTCCTTCTTCTTCCCTCTTCCATCTTAGCATTCACTTTACTAGGAGTCAAGGTTTTCAAAAAAATAATCACTTCTGTCTTAGCATTCACTTTGCTAAGGGTTGTGTTATTTATCATACCTTTCTTCATTCTACCTCATTTCTCATTACAATGGTGGATTTATACAATTCATCCTTTTCCTAAGAATGGAAAATGATGAAAGACACCATTGCAAGTATGCAAAAAAACACAAATATTCAATTTTGATGAATTATATCCATACCCTTTTAATATGGACATCTTATGCATACCCTTCCCACAGTCTTTTGAGATGCCCAAATTTGAAAAATACAAGGGAAAAATTGATCCGAGACAACATATCAAAGAATTTTCCATAGCATGCCACAAAGTGGCATATAACGATAGATTTCTCTTGTTCCTTTTTCCTATAATTATAGGAGGACAAGCTTTGGATTGGTTCTTACACCTTCCAAAGGGATCTATCACCACTTTGTGGACCTCTCAAAGAAGTTCATCAAACACTTTTCTTTCAACCTCACTGCAATAATCACCATACTAGAGCTTCTCACAATGAATCTTGGTACATCAACTGTAACCAAAATGTCATCACTATCTAGTGTCATGAATAATCATAATATGCCCAACATACATGACCAATTAATCAAAAATACAATCATACAACCTATCCAAGAAACTACGCCACGTAAAGTTAAACGTAAGTTTACACCCTTGGAGAAAGTCTCTCTAGTGTATTTCATCAACTCAAAGTGGCTGGGATGATAAAATATCCCCTTACAAGACCTTATATTGAAGGAGAACCTAAGCCATATTGGTACAAACCTCATGCATATTTTTATTTTCATCACATTGATGGCCACTCAACTGATAAATGTACACATTTTAAGAACTATGTCCAAGACTTAATTGATGATGAAGAGATCTTTGTAGATCTTGACGATGAAGCTCTTACAACTGATGACATGTCAACTTCCACACCTTCAAATGAAGATTTGACTATTATTCCCACTTCTATTCATACTAACATTCCACGAGATCACGACGAAGGTCAAGTATCTCCCCCTTCAAACCAATCCATTTCTTCTACAGATTTTCTTCCTTTAGTCCAAACAGACATTGAACCTGTTTTGGACAACAATCTTCTAACACCTGACGAGAGCTTGAATTTTCTCCAAGACTCTCCAATAACCCTTGACATAACAGAAGAGGTTCCATCATCAAGCACCATTGAGCTTCATTCCATTCCATCTCCTATGCCTAACATCTCTAGTCTTGTTATCGAAATACAACCACAACAAGCTTGGACACTTGCGATAATGCAACCTTCTATGTCCATTACACCTCAAATGATCAACCTTGTAAGCATCTCATTAATGATGATTCCTACCTGTCAAGACATCTTCATGCGTACACTCTATGAGGTACATATACCCAAGATTACCCTTATTCAACTATTTCAATATTTAATTACAAATCTATCATCAAATCAACTAACTTACAACCTAGAAGGAGCAACATTGAACATCTCCTCTCTACGGCCTATAAAGAGTCTTGGGTATACATCTAGAGATCAATCCTTCTTTCCTCATGCTCTTTCACTCATAGGTGAATATGTATCTCAACATCTTCCCCACATCGACAATATTCTTTTAACATCACATATGTCTTTTGATCTCATCGAAGACTTATCTAATCACACATCCTTTGACTTGGATCCTATCCACCCAAGTCTAGTACTTCAGACTCATTAAATTGGTTGATTCACTACATTGACTTGGCTCATGTCTGGTCAAATCTTATATTACATCACTTATCAAATCTTCGGTTTCACTCATTTGACTTGGCTCATGTCCGTCCAAGTCTCGTATTTCAGGACTTATCAAATCTTTTGATTCTCCCTCTTGACTTGCATTTTATCTACACAAGTCTTGTATCTCAAGACCATTCAACTTCAATAAACATGGACCTCTTTCTTGATGAGTCCATTTCAACTCCTAAACATGTTCAATTATTTAAAAAGCACAAAAAGAGAATAAAACTCTGTATTAGAGCATTATTTTCCAATCGAAAATGGAAAAGTGTGTACAAATAATGTTAGGCATTCCATCTATTGGAAAATACCTTAATCATATCATTATCATGTATTCACCTTCTTCACCTATTACGAAACATGTTAACCTTGTTCCTCTTGGGAATTATGTGTCTCATATTTGTTATGGTTTCTACCATTTCAGATCTTTTTACCTATAGTTTTATCTCAAATCTTACTGATGGAAAACTCCTCCTTTAAAATAATCTCTCTCTTTAATAGAAATCACTAAACTTCTTTACCCAGTCCTTTTTGACCACCCATCTCAATCTATGGTGTTGAACCCTTGCATCCTACTAGTCGCATGAGGCTGAGACTTGGGGGAAGAATGTTCCTTCCCAATAAGCACACTATCAACATACAAGGCAAATTAAATCAATTAAAAAATATTAAAAAAACTATAAAATCATTACACCTTTCGTCCTTCACAATCTTTGGTGATAAGCCCATACTTCTTACTGGAAATATGAGACTAGGAACAAAGAAATCCCTTACTCACCTACATTTTTCTTGATGTTGAGCCCTTGCCTTTTACTAATGGCATGGGGCAACATGTAGGGGTCCTTCATAAAAATCAAAAATAATTAACTAATAAAGCCTTTATGAAATCTGAATCAAAGTGCTTAATCAAAAACATCCCAAGAAGTAATTTAGCTTCTCATGTTAAGAGAGACACCAATTCCTTCAACCTGGATTTTTCCAATCAGTAGGCCATCAATGGATCTAAGTCAAGTCAAAACCTATAAAGTGGAATCATCTTGTAATCGGTCAGGTAATCTTGACTAGAGATGAGTTACATTTTTCTCATATGGATCATTATTACAACTTGTGTCATCGCATCCTTTCTCTTCACCCTTTAATATATCACTATTCATCTCATTTTCACGTCCTTCTTGGCTCTCAGTGATGAGCCCTCGCATCTTCCTAGTTGCGTGGAGCCACGAGCGGAGTGACACACCCTATCATTTTATCATCTACATTTCTTCCAATGGAATGGAATGCTTTTAATTATTTGCACATGCTTTCAAGTAGTGTATCTTTTTACCAAGTTGTACAATTACAAAAAAATTCAAAAATGTCTCACAAATTTTTTTAAAAAATAATATAAAATTGTTCAAAAATCCAAAAACAATATAAAACTTTCCTAAACAAAACATTCAAATAATGTTTGACAAAATCTCAACAACTAGATAACACAGTTCAAAAACTTTTCCATTTGATGGTGCTCCTCGTGATTATTCCATATCATACTCATATTTATTGCCTGTGGTGTATATCTATGCTCGAGGCAATCATTTACCCTTTCGCAATATAACTTTTCTTGGGGCACACTTGGATTTTACATTTTAATCCAATACGAACAACCTTCAATGGGATCGACAAGAGTATATTTTGGAGTATCTAAGTATCACGCCACTCTTATTCCCAATTCAATCCTCTCACGTGCTAAGCTATTGCTTGGGGCATTCAAATCTTTCTAGTTATTCAATATGGAACACATTCAGAGTGTCATTAGACATCATTTTTGCATGTTGTGTTGTACTATTGCAGTTTTTTAACATTGTGACAATGTTTTTTGCTTATTTTAGCTTGGTATTTCAATGTACTTTATTTACCTTTGTTATAAACCAATTGCAGTAAATTTACTTGCATCTTAGTTCACATATAACTCTAGTATTGTTCCTTCTTTTTCATATTGGATTTATTTCTATTGCTTTCTTTTTATCTTTTTGTCACTTGCATGTGTTGTATTTTTTTCCTAGTTTATTTAAGCCATGGATCATTTTACTTTTTGTTGTGTATTCATGTTTTTTTGCATTTGTATTTAAAACTTTTTAAAACTTGTGAAAATCCACAAAAAAATAAATATTTCAAAAAAACTCCAAAAAAAAATCAAACATTTCAAAAATCCAAAAAAAAAAATTACAAAAAAATTCATTTGTCACAGAAATCCTACAATTTAAAAACTCTTAAAGTGAATCATTTAACATCACCAATAAAATCTTGATAAACATCATACTTCTATTTATTACCCTAGTGATCGTGTCAATCTTACAACTATCACTTTCTTCCCTTTGCATGATATGCTAACTCTACTTGGGGCAAGTTAAAAAATTGCTTTTCCTTCATGATATAACTTCACTTGGGGAAATTTCAACTTTGATCATTTGTACAACGGATTCATCAAGAGTGTCATAAGGATTCGCTTTAACTCTGATCTTCCAGTCTGATCATATTCCCACTTGGGAGCATTTGTATCTACTTAATCATCATTGTGGAACGCATTAGGGGCATGGTTGATTGTCTTATTTTTGGATTTTGTTGCATTGTTGATGTTTACTCTTTTTGGACCACTTACAAGTAGTGTGATCACATCTTGGTTCCTTTATAACCCTGGTGTCGGCACCTACTTTGTATATTAGGTTTGTTTTCCTTTTTATCTTTTCTTTGTTATGTGTGTTTGTTTACATGCATCTAGGTTAACCATCTTGATTATTTTATAATCACATAGTGATAACTCTATTGTGCAACAAAAAATCAGGTTGCTCTAAAAAATTACTCTCCAAATAATGCTCATGCTACAAGCACAATCCTTTCCCATTCTTGTTCTACTCCCTTGTTTTCCTTCCTATCAAGCAATTGTCTACCGCCTTGCTATGTTATCCACCCACTTGAGGGGGCATTCCTCTACCATTCTACTTGTTGGGAATCATAATGCTTCACTACTTCATACTCACCGAGGCATGCAAATGCTTTATAGCTTTCCACTCGTTGATCTCGCACACATATACTATCTTTAAAGCACTATTACTTTGCAATAGCACTTTAAAGAGGGAAAAATGTAGACACCCCAAAATTACACTCCTATTTCCACTTGTTCCCAGTGTTATCCTAGTACACCATGTTATTCACCCATTTGTGATTAATTGATTAAATTAATTAATTAATTAATACACATTGTACCCCTTTGGATTAATTAAATTAATCCCATGTACCCTTTATACCCCTTTAGCTAAGTTAATTATTATTTATTAATTAAATAATTAATTAATTAAGTGTGTGCACATCCTAGTCAACTACCACTTGACCAAACATCCACCTAGACTCCACTTAGAATCCACTTGGACTCCCTATCCTTATCCTAGTTAACTACACTTCTAGAATCCTAGAAAGGTGGGGGCAATTGAATTGCACATACAACCACCTTTCGGATGCATCTTTTTGCAATTAATTCATTTACTTCCCCAGCACTATTGTAACTTCCCACAATTTTATTTTTAGCATATGCATTTACTCGTATGTAACTAATTTCTTCTTTTTTTTCCTCTATAAATTGTAGGCTTACCTTCCTTACAAATCCTCTTGAATCTAAAGTACAAAAACTCTGTTGAATTCACTGTGTTGGTAGAAATTGCATTCAAATTTTGGAGAGCATTCAAAGAGCATCCACATTCATTTCTAACGTTTATATATAAGGTTTCACAGAGACCCTTATTTGAGGTTTGCATTGATGAAAGCACAAGGAAGATTTGCATTTTTAGTTTGTTCATCTTTCATCACTATAGTAGTTTTTCATTGCATACATGAACATCTTAGTAAGCAACATAAACAAGAGAACAAGGGCACAGGGATGGTTAGAATACAACATGTCATAGAAAACCAATGGATTCCAAAGTTGGCACTGGATCCTGAGGTAGTACCTATGAAGATTACTACACGCACTGAAGCTACGCGTGTCAAATAAATGTTCCAACAAAATCCTACCATTACTAAGGAGGATGTCTTACATGTAAGATACCCAAATCCTACACATCAAAAAGAGGTTTATCAGGAAACTATGGAGGCACTCAAAAATCTTCAGGGTGAAATACAATGTTTAAAGGAGCATCACGAAGTTGGAGTAGAAGAAATCAGCGGAAATGTCCCATCGATGTTGATGATCTGGAAGAGGTATGTAAGATGTTATGCCAGGAGAACATTATTCCATTACTAGGGAATTGGTTAAAGGGAAACACTCTACGTGTAGGTATTGAGAATGAATGGCAGATCTTGCATGCTAATCTCCCTCCTCATAGCTTGGATTATGACAAGGAGATCACCCTAAATGCTATTATGGATGGGTGGCTCCTGAGAAATATTTTGATTGATCGAGCACGGAAGTTACTTTTCTTACTTTAGATGTATGGATGCATATGGGAAAACCTCCATTACAGCCATCCTCTAATGTATTTTTTATGGAAAATAAAACTAAGGCCACTCCGATAGGAGTTTTGAAGGATGCAACCATTACTATATATGGGGCCAAGTTAAGCTGTGGACTTTGAGGTTTTAGCACTTATAGAAGCGAGATAGCTTCCACTCTACTTGGGCACCATATGTGTTATGAAAATAATTTCATCTACTATTCAACAAGGGGTATATCAGTTTTGAGAATAAGGAAGAACGAGTTATTATCCCCGTGATAGATGGGAAATCTGCACCTTATGTTGAACCTTTAAGTGAGGAAGACCGAACAAAATTTATGTGCATGCCATTCCAGATCCGAATCCCTTGAGCCATCTAAGGAAGTAATCCTCCAGTGGGATGATACACAGTCCATTAGTGATACTATAAGTATTACCTATGATAATTGGGTGTATGGCACCTATTAGATGGTTGGGTACAAAGTAAGAATTGCATCTGCATGTAGGGATAGACCTCGTTGTATTAGGAGGATAAGTAACAACCTTGTACCCTGGTACACTGGTGATGGAGACCCCGAGGTGTTCTGTGCACCATGGAAGTACAGTGGAAGGATCAAGTGGAAAAAAGGAATATGTTAGTGTATACCCTACATAGGATAGTAGTGCGCTAGTGGATGGTTCACGGGATAATCTCATAGAATGGAGAGAAGTGATAATTTCCTTATCACCCCAATTTCTTAGGAGAAATGTGCCTACTCAAATATGTGCATATCATGGTAATAATCATGTTTAGCATCACGTTCGAGTGAGTGTGATAGACTCTGGATAGAGGGGCATGAATCTTTACCACCTTCATTGTCAGGTGCAAAAACTTTATTTCACCTTGCAAAGTTGTGCAAATGCTTGGTATGTTTATGTGGAGCTGCATAGGAGACTGGAAATTGGCAAGACTTGATTGTAGGAATGATCTAGAATTTTGACTACTTCTCCACTAAACCTCCAGTGAAAGAGGCATTACAGGTTATGGATTGATTGACTATGGGAGACAGTGAAAATACTGAAGAAATCATCCAGGATTTATTTGGTGAGGCAGTCCTAGGAGCGCGTTTTGATGAAGTAGATGAGACAAAAGCAGAACTACTTGAGCGCGCTTGCCTTGAGAAGGAGAAATGAAAGATGGTCTACATTATGGATGATGAATAAGTAGAAAATTTGGACATAGATCATTCAAAGGGTATGCGTGAGGTCATAGACAGAGTGGATAAGAAGGTGTGCACCTATCATGAACCTATGAAGACTAAGAAAGTGAACATTGGCACTAATGTTGAACCTAAGGAGGCCATAATTGGAGACTATTGGTCTAACTCTTAAGTGGCTAAGACAATTGAGTTACTACGTGATTTCCAGGACTTATTTCATAGGGGCTACCATGAGTTGAAGGGAGTGCATGAATATTTTGGAGAGATGAAGATTAAGTTAAAGGAAGGTGTGTGCCCAGTTAGGAAGAGACCTTATAGGATGAACCCTAACCTATGCATAAAATTTAAAGAATAAATTGACAAGATGTTGAAAATTGGCATCATTAAGCACCTAGAAGAATCAAATTGGATTAGCCTCATAATACTTAGTATAAATAAAAATGGTAGGATTAGGATTTGTGTGGACTACAGAGAGCTGAATGTTTCATGTGTGATTGATCCTTTCCCTACTCCTTTTACTGAAGAAATATTAGAAGGTGTTGTAGGGTGTGATATTTACTCCTTTACAGATGTATTTTCAGGATATCATTAAGTAAGGATTGCTAAAGAATATCAAGAGAAAATAACGTTCACAACTGAATGGGGAAGTTTTGCATATATGGTGATGCCCTTTGGTTTGAAGAACGTGCCTGTAGTATTTTCGTGCATTTTTGTTCAATAATTATAGGATTTTATTCACAAATTCTTGCAGGTTTACTTAGGTGATTAAACATTTGTTATCCCCTAAAAAAATTCCTTCTTTTTCCAAGTCCTGGACTTAGAAATTTTGAGTTGGTACCCTTTGAAATTGGTCAAACCGAGTATTATAATTTCTAGTTCTTTCTAAGGGCTCAAGGATGTTTAGAACCTACTTCATCAAATGGGAAATTTATTCCCCTTTCCAAAAAGATAAATAATTTGTTCTCACTCCTTGTATTCTCGCAAGATATGGCTCGCGAGCCTAAGTTGTATTTTTTACCCAAGGCGGATGGTAGAGCTATAGAGATTTCTTTGCCACTTTGCATTTTCAGAAAAAATAATTTAAATGGCGATGGTGGATCCGTGATCCCAAGTGGAGTGGAGAAAATATAAATTTTGATCCCCACAACCAATCAAATGAGGCCACGTGTCTTGTTGAAAAGTCAACACGAGCGAGTGGGTCGATTTGTTCCAAAATGTCATTTTCTCATGGAAATCATGAAATATGAAAGGGCACCCCGTGCCTATTCCAATCACCTCTTGCCACGTGGATGGATAAAAATCAAAGTTATGAAAGTAAGATCAACGGTCCATATTTAAACTGGTAAATAAATGTAACGGTTTATGGTTTCTCTTTCGCCACGGACATTTCTATGCGATTTTGGAATCCAAATCGATGTAAATTATTGGATTCGATTAATAACATTTTTCTTGGATTCCCTAGAAGTTTTAACCGCCCTTGTGGGCTATTTCTTGTCCTCTAAGAGTCATTATACGAGGTTGGTAATTGATTTTTGAAGATCAGTAAATGATTTTCATGAACAGAGGACAAAAACGATAGTCGCCATTCTTCTAAGCTTCTCCTTTCTGTAAATTTCTTCCATTTCCTTTCATTGTAAAATTTTCTACTTCAGCTACAATAAGAAAAGAAGGATTTTATGCCCCTTTGATGGAGGATTTGATTGGTACTTTATGACCAATGCGTTTTTATTCAATCTTGTAGCTCTGGTTTGTGAATTTTTATTTCTTCCATTTAAATTCATGTTATAAACTTTATAATCAATTTATGTAGGCATATGATGTTCTACCTTTATGATTGATCTCATTTCCTTCATTCCCACTCCATTTCCCACTCTTAGACCGATTTCTATCCTAGCAAGAAATTGCAGAGCTTTGCCATAGGTCATGGAGTGCCCCCTATGGATCTCTAGTTGAAAATACACCATTGAATCCACTTGTTTTTCATGCATAATATGGAAGTTGCAACATTATAATTAGAGGGAATGAGATTCCCATAGTGTTGTTTTAGAAACCCACAATTTTTTCCCAAGACAAATTTCCAAGCCAACAGTTTTGGCGCCCACCGTGGGGTAAATTTTGCAGCATCTGCACCCTAGAAATGACCACAAGGTCATATAATATCATTAGAGTTTATTGAAAATTTTGAGGTTTCTTGTGATCCACCTCTGAGAAGACAATAAGTCTTCAAGCTGGCTAATAGAAGGTATACCCGGTAGTTGAGACAAGGATGATTTGTTGATCCTACTTTTGACGAGATTAAGAGAGAAGAATAAGAGCTTGAGAGAAGAGAAGAAGAGGTGAGAGTTTCATTTAAAAGAGAAGAAGAGATAAGAGCTCAACTTGAGGAGATTGAAAGACTCCAAGCAGAGGCATAAGAAAGAGTAGGAGTGGCCTTAGCTGATTAAGAAGCTTGACAAAGAGACTGAATGATTGATAATGAATGTGAAGCACATAGACCCAATGTGCCATGGGAAGAAACAATGGTCCACTTGCTCTCCCATGAGTAATCCATGATATGCCAAGAGGTTCAAGGAAGAATTTCCCCATATTAAAAGGAGATGGCTCCCAACTACCTGAAGAACATGTAGCAACCTTCATCACCGCTTGTGGTGTGTTAGGTGTTGAAAATGAAGATGCATCAGTCAAAATTTTTGTGGAGTCACTCCAAGAAAAGGCTATCGAATGGTTCTACATGCTTCCCCCAAGATCTATCACGAGTTAGGATGACATAAGAAGTACATTTGAATATAGGTTAAAGAGCACTAAATATTTCCAAGATCTACTAGTTCAATTGGTTCAGATGAAGAAAGAAGCTTCTAATTCCATGAGAGATTTTGTTGCAAGGTTTGACATATTGACAAGAAGAATCCCAGAAGATGTAGTCCCTCTTGAAAATAATTTGAAGAGATTCTTCATGAGTGCCTTGCCATCGAAGTTGGTTTGTTCCTCGAGAAAATACCAACCAAGAAATTTGAGGGAAGCTCAAGACTCTACAATTGATATTGATGATGATCTAATCCTTTTGGGAAAGGTGAAGGGCCCAAATGGAAAGAAAAAAGGTCGATTTATAGTTCAAGTCACAAAACACCCCATGTTTCAAAAAATGGCAAACGATTTAGATGCCTTAAAGAATTAGTTGTCACAGATCACTATGAGGAACAATCCAAGAAGACCAAACTTTAATGATAGGTAGTGGATTGCACCACCTCCTCGCCAACTTGCTCTTGAAGCACCACCAGTCAACGTTGCCTTTGATACCAAAGAGGAAGCTGAAGTTGATGAACCTGAAGGAGATGATGAAGAAAACTATGAAAGCTACCTAGAAGTTGAGGAATTTGACATGCACAATGGCCTATTTGAATTTATTGATGATGAAGAAGAAGAATATGAGGAAACACCAAGTTTCTCATGTGCTATTTTCACCGAGCACAGTCCAAGAAAAATGCTCCATCTTCAGTGGCTGCAAAGGAGAAGAAGGCCAAAGAAGTTTTTCCGTCTTGAGGTCACATAGAAGAGGATCATCAACAAAGGTTCTCCATTGCCACCCTCCATGAATTCGCTATAGAAAACCATACCTGGTTATTTCCAAGGACCGTGTTGTTATACCAAGTACGTCTTTTATTTCTTCTTCTAATTCTCAAATTGTTAAGAGCACTTCCCCTTCCATTGAAGTCTCTACAAAAACACCCATAGTTCAGCGAAAGGTTATACCTTCACCTTCTGCTAAACCGATTGCTTCACCTTTAGGAGAAAATCCACCATCCAAAACATCCAAGGTTCCTTCAAATCCCTTACCATGCAAATCCTCCTCCACTTCAGGGACAACCTCCTCATCCAAGATTGCCCCATTTGATTTTGTGGAGCACGCAAGTAAAACCAAAGTCTAATTATCTGAGATAGAGTACTTGCAAACACACCCTACCCAATTTGACAAATTTATTAATGCAGTCCAGGGTAGTATCTCTATATCCTCAAGTTCCACTTCTAAAGGACTTCTCCCACCACCATCCACACCTCCATATCAAAACATGTTAGCTCTTAGTGCTTCCAAAATAACTAGAGTTGAGCCTTTTTATTTATCTCTCCTCATAAATGGATTTGAGTTAAACAACTGTATTATTGATTTCGGAGCTTCTGATAACGTAATGCCACTCAAAGTTACAAATGCCCTTAGCCTAACTTTGACTAGAGTAAATGGAGCATGTTATTCCATGGAATCTAAACAAGTGCCACTGATTGGAAGAATAAAGGATGCATAAGTAACTTTGGTTGACTTCCCTGACAAGAAAGTGCTTCTAACTATTTTAGTGGAAGACATCCCCACATCTTTTGGCATGCTTCTAAGTAGAAGTTTTTGTAGAGACCTAGGTGGAGAAATTAAAATGGATTGGGCATCTGCAAAATGAAGAGGTTGCTGCCAATAAGAAAAATGAAATACACTGTGTAAAAGTCCAGAAACTGGAAGCTAACATTTTGTACCAAAATACTAAGCAAATGAATCACTGGGTGACAACCGAGGAGGAAGAAGATATTCCAATATTGATAGGGTCAGATGTGCCTTCCCAGAGAGATGTGAATTTTGAAGAAGTACTGAGGAGATTCGAGTTACAAGAAAGCAGCCCCGAATCACCAGATGTTGTAGACCAAAAAGGAGAGGAGATGGTTCTCAATAAATTTCAAGAAGATAAATCATATTACATGTTTTTCTAGAATGAGGAGTTGTTCTCATTTCCATTTGGGGATGAGGATGATCTTAGTCAGGCCATCTATGGATATACAAAACCAGTTTTTGATGATCCTGTGAAATGATTGAAGGAAATATCTATACAAGAAATGCTTAAAGCCATAGAAGAAATTGAAGATCCTGAGCTCAGTCTTGAGCTCTTGATACAAGCCAAAAATCTGCAAGACAAGTGTGAAGCTGATTTAGAAGCCTTAACCAATGTGAAGATTGGCCGCATTGAGATAAAGCCATTGAGAAATATGATGCCATCCTAAAGCTAATGTTTAATGGATGCAATAACCGAATGGATTTATTTTCTTTCCCATTTGAGGATGAATACTCTTTCCATGTTGAAGAAATTAAAGAAAGGGGTTTCAAGTCCTCTGAAGATGAATCTCTTTTTGATGAAGGATTGTTAGAGTGAAACGATTCCCAAGATGATGAGGTAATCCCTCTAGATAGTTTCCTCGAGCTGCATTCTTCAAAGGGATACAAAGATGAGTTACAGGAAATGATGAAGCATAACTCGTGCAAGAAATATTGGATGCAGTTCAAGTTGAGGAAGACCCCGAACTGATTCTTGATCTCTTCACTTGTGTCATGGACATACAAGACAAGAATGAGTTTTCCTCCAATCCTCCCATAAATACTCAAATGCCTCACAGTGGACTAGAGATAAAGGATGAATCAAATATTTCTCATAGAGAAGATTCCAATGAGCATAGACCTGGAAAATAAATCAACTCAGAATATCCAATGAATTGGAACAAAAATCATCTTTGGGGCAGCAATGAGATGCTTGATGGAGAATCAACTATATGGATAAACATGAAAGGAAACTAGAACTATCAAACTGATTTCAAAGAACATGAAGGCAATGGAATTTCCAAGCAAGGACCTGATCATCAAGAAGCTCACATGGATTCACTCCTACCAAGTACACAGATAAATTTGGAAGCACCTGGCTTTCATAAGTAGCTGAGGAGGGGAGGATACTTTATGGAACCTATCAACGGCTTCACAGAACATGATCATTCAGTGTTGCCTCTTCAGGGGTAACTTTTGAGAAATGAAAAGTTCATTAGTGAAAGTGAGGTTTTCCCTCACCTTGTAACATAGTTTTTTTTTTTCCCCTTTTCTGTTGTGTGTTTTTGTTTTCCCCTTTCTATTTTGGTGTGTTTTTGGTTGTGTGTCCTCTTCTTCCTTCTTTCTTTCCTCAGAAGTTGTACATGACTCTGCAAGGCCCAATGGATAAGGCACTGGTCAATGTTATATGTTTTAAAACTTGAGATTCTAGATCCTCATGCCATGTTTTCTCCATGTTCAATCCATGTCATGTACCCAAGCTAGAGCCACGGTTGTCCCCTCAAACATTTTCCTTCTTTTCCAAGTCGGACTTAGAAATTTTGAGTTGGTACCCTTTGAAATTGGTAAAAACTAAGTATTTTAATTTCTGGTTCTTTCCAAGGGCTTAAGGATGTTTGGAACCTACTTCATCGATGGGAAATTTATTCCCTTTCCAAAAAGGTAAAGAAGTTGTTCTCACTCCTCACATTTTGCAAGATATGGCTTCAGCGGGCCTAAGTTGCATTTTTTTCCCAAGGCGGACCAGTGGGGCTATGGAGATTTCTTTGCCACTTTGCATTTTTGGAAAAAAAAAGTGTAAATGGTGATGGCAGATCCTTGAGCTCGAGCGGAGTGGAGAAAATATAAATCTTTGATCCCCGTAACCA
Source organism: Taxus wallichiana var. yunnanensis (assembly GCA_018340775.1). Classification (NCBI taxonomy): domain Eukaryota; kingdom Viridiplantae; phylum Streptophyta; class Pinopsida; order Cupressales; family Taxaceae; genus Taxus; species Taxus wallichiana. Next base: position 460,238,632 of record CM031243.1, read on the forward strand.
ATCGGATGAGGCCACGTGTCTCGTTGAAAAGTAAATGCAGAGTGAGCGGGTCGATTTGTTCCGAAATGCCATTTTCTCGTCGAAATCATGAAATACAAAAAGGGTGCCCCACACCTATTCCAATCAACTCTACCATGTGGATGGCTAAAAATCAAAGTTATAAAAGCAAGATCAATTGTCCATATTTAAACTGGTAAATAAATGTAACAGTTTTCTAGTTTCTCTTCCGCCATGGATGTTTCTCTATGATTTTGGAATTCGAATCGATGTAAATGATTGGATTCGATTGAAAACATTTTTCTTTGATGCCCTAGGAAGTTGTAACCGCCCCTTGTGGGATATTTCTTGTCCTCTGAGATTCATTGTACGGGTTGGCAATTGATTTTTGAAGACTATAAATGATTTTCACGAACAGAGGACAAAAACAATAGTCACCATTCTTCTAAGCTTCTCCTTTCTATAAATTTCTTCCATTTCCTTTCATTATACAAGTTTCTACTTCAACTGCAATAAGAAAAGAAGGATCCTATGCCCCTTTGATGGAGGATTCGATTGGTACTTTATGACCAATGCATTTTTATTCAGTCTTGTAGCTCTGGTTTGTAAATTTGTATTTCTTCTTCCATTTAAATACATGTTATAAACTTTCTAATCAATGTATGTAGGCATCTGATGTTCTACCTTCATCATTGATCTCCTTGCCTTCATTCCCACTCCCTTTCACACTCTTAGACTGATTTTTGTCTTAGCAAGAAATTGCAGGCTTTGCCATAGGGTCAATGGAGTGCCCCTATAGATCTCTGGTTGAAAAGCCACCATTGAATCCTCTTGTTTTTCATGCATAATATTGCAGCTACACCATTATAAGTAGAGAGACTTAGATTCCCATAGTATTGTTTTGGAAAACCACAAATTTGTCACATGGCATTTAAATACTTGGTAAATAATCCCATTTTATAGGGGCACATATGCCAATGGGTTCTATTATTCCAAGAGTTTGATGTTACAGTCATGGTAAAGCCATGAAAAAGAAATTCTGGCCCAGACCACTTATCAAGGATTCAATCAAGAGAGGATGAGCTGAATATTAAAGATACAATGCCGGATGCATAGCTATACAAGGTTAAACTGTTCACCCTCGGAATTGGAGGATATTGTTGTCTTTTTATGCACATGTATGGCGCCAAAAGGAATGAAAGTTTTGGAATAGAAACAACTTGCAATTTATGCCACACCTTTCATGTTGATCAGTGGTGACTTATACAAACTAAGTTTAGATGAAGTATTACATCGGTGTGTACTAGAGCATGAATGCACAATAATCATGGAAGAGGCTCATGGCGGTATTGCAAGTGGACATTATGCAGTGACACCATCGTGCTTAAGATATTACTCGTTGATTTCGGTGGGAAACCTTGTACAAGGATTACAAGAAATATTATAAGGTGTGTGATCATTTTCAATGCCTTGGAAAACTTGGACGAGTAAAGATGAAATACCTTTGAGTCACTAGTGCAGAGCCATTTGAAAAATGGGTAATAGAATTTTGGTTCATATTTCCCGATACCACATGCGAATCGGGTTGTGCTACATGATCACTTTTATAGATTATTATCTTACAATATGGGTAGAAAGCAGTACCTATAAAGGATTGTACAGTAAGGGCTACAAAGCAAGCAAGGTTCTTATGGGAAAATATTCTTACCAAGTATGGATGTCTATTGAATTTGACAAGTGATAGGGGAACGCATTTCTTGAATGAGATAATCAGAATATTGTTGGATGAATTTATGGTCATGCACCACAAGACCACACCCTATCACCCTCAAGAAAATGGGATTGTTGAAGCCTTCAACAAGATATTGAGCCAAACCTTGACAAAAATTGTGATGTTGGAAGGAAAGATTGGGATGATAAATTTTTGTTGTACTTTGGGCATATAGAACAACCTACAAAAGGTTAAATAAGGCCACACCCTTTCATTTGGTGTTTGGCACAGAAGTAGTTCTTCCCATGGAATTCACGTTACCTTCTTTGGGTATTATGCGACGCGGGAGGTCTAGCTAATGAGCAAGCATTGGAAGAAAGAATTGAAAAATTAATACAACTGGATGAGAGGCATGCCATAACACATTAGAGTCAGAAGTAGGAAAAATCCAGATAGAAGGCATGGCATGACAGACACATCAAGGAAAAATTTCTTGAGGTTGGACAAATGGTGCTTCTTTATGACTCAAAGTTTTTGTGCCACCCACAAAATCTTAAGGTACATTGGTTGGGACCGTATGTTATCATTCACATACTTGAATCGAAGCTTGTCGATTAGAGGCACTTGATGGAAAATGACTATCCTAGCAGTTACTTTAATCGTAGTAGACTGAATCCCTACTATAAATAAGCCTTTTTGTATTTTTAATAAGGTAGTATTTCCATTTAGATTAGATTTCCTTACTATATTTCATTTAAGTGGGTTTCCTTCTTTGTCTTTATGCTTTTTTTATTTAGTTCAAGTGTTTTTGTAGAAAGTGTGTTTGCACTCCGAGAAGTTGATTACGATCTGAAGTGTTTATATGCGCAGAGGAATGCACATACCCTTAGTGTGGGGTGGATAAAGGAGGTTTGGAAAAGAAATAAACTCATGGGTGACCATAAAAGGAATAGGATTTCAAAATTAATGAGAACTTCCAAAGAATTTCTCAAGAATTAAGACCACATTTAAAGCATTGATCGCTCAATATAAATCAAGGAGGTTGCACCATCAAGACTACGTATGTTGGTTCACAATGGATAAACTACTTCGGCATAAGGAAGCACATAGAGGAGATATGTGATAGATAAGTAGTGGTGCGCCAGGAAATTATAACTGAGGCACAAAATTTTGAGAGATGATAAATTGTAATGCGGGATAAGAAGGCGTGAAACGCACCTAATAGGAATTAATTTCATGTACGGTGGTAGGTGGAGTAATTAATGAAGGGAATTTTTGAACTTGGTTTAAAGTCGGTGTTTTCAACATCATTTTCTACCTTGCAAATTTGAGAAAAAAATTACGAAGTGCAAAGAAGAGCTGGAGATGAAGAGCACTCTATAGATCGAGTAAACTGTCACATTTTGAAGCACGATGTTGAGTGTCCAGGCATGGAAGTGAGATTCAAGTAGTGGTGCATGTGCGTGATGGAAGGGTGACTTAGGTTTCGATTACACAATAGCTAGGGTTTTCATTTCGCATTTGCATAATCAAAAGGAGTGATGGCACCACGAGGGCTCCAGTAGTGGAGAAGGAGGTTGATGATCCAATAGAGGAGTGGCTGGTGGAGATGCTATATCCAGAAGGAGTTATTAAGGGGTGGCCATGGAAAAAAAAATTACACAGTGTAGGGTTTTGGAGATTAACCACCACACCGAAAAATGTATGAAGGACGTCACGGAAAATTTTTACAGAAAGACTAACCAGTGACTAGCAGATGGCACTAGGGTCTTGGATGCCTCAATGAAGAAATTACTTGAGAGCATGGGTGTGATGCAGATTTTAGATTTTCCCTACTTTACAAAGCTTTGTGTAGTTGTACCAAAGTGGCTAATGTTACGCGTCCATGAATATTTTTATACTTCGTAGGTAGGAGAATGAGGATTACTGCCAAGTTGATTGGGAAGGTGACATGGTTGTGCCACACGAGCTCAAATTTTGCTAGAGATTCATCGAGATGATGAGGGAATTGATGCCACAACAGCCCTATATCATTATAAGAAGGGGGTCGAGATTTCAAAGTCACCAATATTGTAGACATGGCCACCGCGAGTTGCAACACGGTTAGCAACAGGATTAAGCTAGGGCCACTTGAGTGATTGAATGAGGTGAATATATGTTGGTTGCATATAGCACACAAAATGGTCAACAAGACATACTAAAACATCACTAGATACATTTCAGAAAGCTTGGTAAATGAGGCATGCATCCAAGTAGATAAAGGTGAGAAGATTACTTGGGATGAGATTCTATTATGGATTGTATTCAAGAAGATTGGATTACCTGATGAACCTAGGGAGAACATCTGGGAGTTTCCATTAGAGAATAAGTCCCTAAAGCAAAGAGATATGCCAAATAAACATTGCATGGGTCTATTTCCAATGTATACAAGGAGCACTTAGACAAGTGGTTCTGGAGAATGTGTAGGACATTTGAGGGAGAGTGACACATTCTCGTGTGATTTTCCAAAGGTATTGGATGGAGAGGCTAAATTTACATTCTAGCAGCATTTCAGCTTGAGGTGATTCCACATCAAGTCTAGAGAAAAGAGCCCATGGTGTAAGTTGCCCTTTGCGTTTTCCACAAGGTACTTTAAAGACTCAGTAAATAGATTCCATGATGCGCACCTACTCTAGTTTGACGTAGACAAGGTAGATGCAAAAATTCACATTTTGTGCAAAACATATGTATGGCCAGGTAAGGAGGCCTATGTAGAAACTATGGAATCTGATAATGTGGACATCACGCTGGATATTTTGGTGGTGGGGAAGATTGAACTAGCTCATGTGTACATATATCTGAGGCCAAGGTTCAAGGATGGAAAAGTGGTGAAGGGCATAGATATGGCTCTCCCTGGACCACCAAAGAAAGGGCAAACAATGGGAAATTCAAGGCATGTTGCATCTACGCCCCCTACTCAAGAGAACCCAGTATGTATAGTTCTAAAAAATGTCGTAGAACATGAGGAACCTGAAGATAGCATCGGACTTGTGCATACCAGGAGGGTTCTGCGGAAGAGGTTCACTTCAAGATACATGCAGTGCGGGAACTTTGCATCCAATAAGGAGATCACCATGCATGACTCTTATGAAGGGCAAAGAGGAAGAAAGGATAAAGCACAGGAAATATGTTCCTATAGAAGATAGTGAGGATTCCCAATAGCCAAGCATGCAGAAGAGGAGGAAGCTCCAAGTATGGGTGGAAATAGAGTAGAGGCCACCCCCAGTGTGGAAATGTAGGATGATGAGGATATTGGTGAGTACATAGTCTATGAGACTATAGACCCCAATGTAAGTATTCATGAAGATATCTCTGGTGAAGGGGAGAGCAGCACTGGTGGGGATACAAAATTCATCATGGACCCCGAGCGAAGGAAGGGAAAAGATGTAGAGGAAGTGAACCAAGTTATTGGAGGCATTATCTAGCAAGTTGCAGGAGTAGCAATATAGCAAGAAAAGGGAACATTTGCTCACGAGGATGTTGGCAAGAATAAAGGTACGTATGATGAGGAAGAAGTGGTAGGTACTTAAAACTTGGGTTATATGGATGACCCTTTAAAAATTATCCATGCCCGTTTCTAGAGTACACTACCAAACAAGAAATTATATGGTTGGGATTGGATGGTTCTGAAATGGCCAACACACACACTTATAAACAACTATCTTGGAGTATGCAAAATCACATGGATGAGCCTAATTTTGATGTCTGTGAGGAGGTGTGCACTTTAAAGAAGATGAGAAAGGTGCCTCATACATGCCATATGACAATTAAGCCAACCTAGTTTTCAGATGAACAGGTAAGTAACGCCTTGATTAAAGTGTCCATAGAAGTAACAAGCCAAAATATGGATAAAGTGGCAACAATACGGGCATTATTAGAAGATAAAAGGAATAAGGACACTGAAATCAAGTGCCTCACTCAAGAGCACGATAATGCGATTCTGAGGCACAGAATTTCAAGAAGATGGTGGAGCAAATTAGAGATGAAATTTTACAAAAGAGGCTTGAGTTTCAGGAAAAGGTGCCTCGGGACTTTAAGTCTGAATTACACTATATGCACACAAAAGTTTGCCTACTTCCAGAGGAAGGACCAGTATGCCTCTCCAAGAAAAAGGATGTGGGGAAGAAGCAGCAAGAGCAAGGGCCACTATTTTCAGAAAGGTTTCAATTTATGAGGCTTTTCTCCAAACCTTGAAGGATGAGCTGAAAAAATCAGACCAAGCTCTCAATTTATGTGCGACATCAGACACCATAATAAGGATCAGAACTTTAGTAGAGGACAATTAATTTCTTAAGGAAATGGAAGATGAAACACTTGGGTGCTCAGAAAGGTTAGCACTAGTAAAAAAAAAGGATGAGGCCCTCACAGCATCCCAGGAACCACACAAGGATAGGATTGATGAGATTAGAGAACTCAAAGTGCAGAAAATGGATCTCATGGAAGGAATGTTATCAGGTATGACTAATATTATCCAGGTGCTACAAAATGAGAAAGAGAATATCACTCAGACGAATTGGGTGTCATAGCCACATATATTCTAGAGAGAAAACAAGGAACTTTCTAAGTGATTGGTAGACCTTGGAGGCTGAACTCAAAACTGAATATCCAGAGTTAATCCTTCTAGTCAAAGAAGAGGATGTAGCAGAGTAAACTTCATTTTTTTGTACAAAGTTTAATTTATTCTTTCATTACTTATTCTTTATTATTGGAGACATAATAAATAATTCCCATTTTGGGACGGCAATGTACTCTAGTGTGGGGTAATGTTGAATGCCAAAAATGGTCTTAAGTATTGGGTGTGCGAAGATAGGGAACTGAAAGAGCGTGCGACGCTATGATAGGGTTGAAGCGCCCAGGATCAAGACTTAGCCATTTTTGTGGATAAGGGCTATTTTTGGAGATAACGTGTGGAGCACACATAAAGATGAAGACTTGTGCTCCACACAATGGTATTTTGGGAAAAGTGGCAAATAAGTGTCATGCATGGTTTAAGCTAATAATAGGATTTATACTTGGAGTTAACTATAGGAAATCTATTGTTAGAACACTTACATTTTGTGCATACTATTGTAAAGGTGCATGGCTATTATTAGTATGTGACCTATTTTGAGAAGTGCATGGGTGGTGAAGGGAAATTCCCCACCCCTATATATATGTATGGATTTTCAGATATATAGAGATATAGGTGTGTGTGTGTGTGTGTGTGTGTGTGTGTGTGTGTGTGTGTGTGTGTGTGTGTGTGTGTGTGTGTGTGAGAGTGAGTTATTGTAGAGTTATGCTACTAGTTTTGATGAGCACTTGACTTATGGAGACATTCTACATTGTATGAAGCTTATATGTTTTACAATATTTATGAAATGGATAATATTAGCAGATAATGGTGTTGAACATGACTGAATCTGGTTATTGTATGATTAATCTTGTTATAGTCATTATTTAGTTCGTCTTTCATATAATCTAAGATCTAGATCTGGTTTATGCATTATGGGTTGTTTACTATTAAATATGAATTTGAATATGTTTAAACCTCATCATGCTAATATTTTTACAAGCAAATATAAAGAGGGACTTGGTACCTTTGCGTGCTTCGGATGAGTGCTCAACTCAGATGAGTGATGTGCCAACATGCTTGGGTTATTCACAGTAAATTCTAGGTTGCGTCATATTCCAAAAAAATTAAAAATCAAATATTGTCACCCGAGAAGAGAATATTCTTCATAGAAGATTCACTATTTGAAAAAAGGGGAATGAAACAATTGGAGAATCACGAGTTGTATATTTACAAGAGGCATGTTCGCGTATAAATGGGGGTTAATTTGTCTAATCTTTCGAAGAGAAAGATAATTGATGTGTTTTCTTGAATCTTGAATTTTAATGAGATACCTGTGAGTTGTTTTGCATCTTCAAATTTTAGTGTGTCAAGATGGTTATAAGTGTATAACCATTGATAAACATTGAGATTATAGGTTTTGTGTTCCCTTGTTAAGGAAATTAGAAATTTGAAAATGAACTGTGTGTATGCTCATAATATTTTTCATGTTTTGTTTTTAGGTAGTATACTTTAAATCAATCAGTTATTTTTCTTGTTGCAATATTTTATTTATGGCCCCTCTTAATTACACTAGATTTGACCTTAGTGGTAGTATTTTTGTAAATGAGTTCACTTTTTAATGAGAGCATTCTCTTCATAGTGTTATAAAAAAACTAAATTCATTATACATCCATTTTGTTATAAAGATTTTTGTAAGCCTTTGAGTGAATCTTAGGCGTAATGAGTTAGGAGTTGTGAACATTTTGTTAAGATATTGACATGATCTTTCATGTGCAATTTCTTAAAGGTTGTATGAAACCATGTATTATTAGGCATCCATGAATGAAAATATTCTTTTCAAGGGACAATATCTAGATTAATTGAGTATCCTTTATACCTAGAGTGATATTTTGGCACTGTTGGAGTTTTGAGAAACCTATTATAATCAATTCCATCCTGATTTAATCTCCCATCCTCACAAAATATAGACCTACCATTACTTAAATCTTACAAACCATTTCTATTTTCTTTTCCTATGAACATTTTCCAAGGGACTTTGCAAGTCTTATTTCCCCTTCCATAAATATGTAGAAGCAAGTAGAAATTCTTGTTTTCTAGAGTAACTTGAGTCTAAGTGGAGTGACATATGCAAAATTTGGTGTGATAGATTGTGAGATTTAAATGATGCATTCATTGTCCATGATCATCCAGAACTAACCTAATTTCTTTAAAGGAAACTAAGAAACTAAGATTTCATCCATCCCCTACATTTTCAGGTTACACAACGGGTTCTCTCACCCTAGTCAAAGGCAAGACCTAAAACAATAAGGAAGGTCATTCCCTTTGTATGTGCCACTAAATCCCTCTAAATCTTGGTTTAAATAAGTTTGTCAGACACCTGCCCTATCTACAAAATGAAATAAACTTCTAATTATGTCATTCTTAAAGCATCCCATCTCACTTGTTGATGTTGTCTAGCCATGAGGAGGTGTAAGATTAGGTACCAACACACTTTTTGTGTCATTGTTGGGGAGTATTTCCTAGAATTAAGAAAAATAAAAATCTCTGGTAACATTTGTAGTATGTTTAGTCAAAATTCATGTTCAAAACTTGGGTTCTTTATTGATCTTTTCTAAAATAGAGCCCGATATGAATTAATTAGCTTCATATTTGCCCAAGACAAGTGAGATTTCCATTAAATTTGACTTCACTGGGATAATATTGACAAAATTTATGAAGATTTGTAAAGATTTGTTCATTTTTATGTAAATTCATCATCTAATAAGCTATTTCAATTTATCAACATATTTAAGGTGCAATACCTTAGTGGCGGCTTCCTCTTTTACAAGAAAATATGGCACATACTAGTGAAAAATATTCAAATCCTTATTGATTAACTTGTCAATTTTGTAAAGCTAGAAGGAAGGAGATCTTTCTTCAAATCAGACCCTACTAGAAGGTTATTTCCAGAGTTAGGAAAGACAAATCTAGGGAGAAAGTAATTCTAGAAACCTTTGGATGATCAAAAGTTTGAGGAAAGTATTATTCTAGTTGTTGAATTTGACCAACCTTTGGTGGAGGATTACTCTAGCACTTTTGATAGTTTTGGATCAAGCAATCGCTATACTGATTGGCACATTGCAGTCCAAAATGACCCTTCATTCACAAGTAATCAAGGTATTCCTCATTTCCCTCCTTTATTGACTATAAATAATAGAATATTTTATGAAACTGAGTCATTAAAGGATCAATACTTTGAAAATCACACCCTATTACCTCAAAGACCTCTAGTTTTTCACTATTTTAACCCTTCTATTTAAAAACTTCCACTAAAAAATATGGCATGACCCCTCCTCTTAGAGCTCCTTTTGGGATAAACACTTACATGCCTATAAAGTTTCATGGGATGGTTGGTTACCCAAATGAGATCCCAAATGAAGTTAGGAATAGATTATCCAGATTTCAGGGAATCAACGCAATAAGTGGAGAGAAACATCTTAATTTCTTCCAAAATTTCATGGAAGATTATGAAATAGAGCATGAAGATGTGTACGTAAAATTATTTATACAAACTTTAGATGAAGATTCTAGAGAGTGGTACAAGTCACTTCCTGATAATTCAATTGATTCTTGGGTAGAAATGAAGAATGCTTTCAAGTTACAATATGGTGATAAGAATAATCCTAGGTTCCCTCGAATGAGTTTGAGAATATAAATAAAAATCCTAATGAACATGTTTAGGATTTTAATACCAGGTTTAATAAGACTTTGACAATATTTCTTATAAATATGAGACCTAGTGATGATTCTTGTCTAATCAAATACTCAGATGCTTTTGATAAGAAGGTAGCTTATTATCTGAGGGATAAAATCCTATAAATATGAGCCAAGAATTTTCCATGGTTGTTCAAATTGATAACAATATCAAGGTAAATGAGAAACCTCCAAAGAGAGAGGGTGTCAAGTTAATTAACCCAAAGAAACCTCAGACAAGAAAGGCAGTAGATCTGGAGGAAGTAGTCAAAACTATAGTAGGGGTAGTCAAGGAGATTTCATACAAACTTGCTAGGGATGAGAAAGGATTAAGGAAAAATCCTCAAGCTCAACATCAACCTCAAGGATTAAATATATTTTGAAATCATCCCCAGGGTGATCACATAGTAGATGATAGAGGAAAGGGACCTATGGGATCAGGGAACAAGAAACCAAACCCTAGGGAAAACAATATAGTGCCTAAGCCACTGACTGCTAAGGTATCTTTGGTGGAAGAAGATCATATCATTGAATATTGTGTTAAAAAAAAATTCCACACTCTCCTTGTGACCCCACTGTGGATGATGTTGATGTTACTGATGAAACTACTTTTGGTGATATTTGTATGCTGGAATGTTCTGATATCTCACCACAAAGAGCTACTTCTACTGAACTATTGTGTGTTAGAACTGTGGAAGGTTTTGGAACTACATAAACCGGGTATCTTATTTTCCTCCTACAACCATTTTTTATGTTGATATGGTCCAGTCATTTGAATTTCCCAATCATGACTTTGAGTATTTAAGAGCATTGATGATTAAGAAGTATGATGGTGGTGTTCCTTCCGAGGAAGATAAGAAACTACTGATGAATGTTGTTGTGGCTCAAGAAAAGGACTACAACCTTCATAGCAGATTGGTAAAAGGATCCACCCCACCTTCTAGGCCTAAGAAACCTATCTTGACCAATATCCCTAAGAATGCTCCCAAGAAGGATGTGTCAAACAAGATCCTTGTCATTGCTTCCAAACCAAGCACCTATGTTGTTGCTCAAGCAATGAAATATTATAACCCTTAAGAAAATTAAATCACATTTCCTCCTAATACAACCTTATCTAAGCATGCCACATGTGATATGGCTCAAATCTTGAGTCAGATCAAGATCATTGTACCAATTATTGAGTTGCTCAGAATCCTTGAGCACAGAAAGAGGGTATTTAAGTACCTAGGGTTCAAAGAAGAGGTGATTTTCATTAATAAGAATTGAATAATGTGGATACCCCTCTCATCATAGCAAAATAAAGGAACTTAAAACAAAATAAAGCATGGGTGAGTCCCTTGAGATACATTTATGTACTTATTTGGTTGAGTCACAACTAGATGTGGAGCCATTTTTCACCACCTTAATTGTGAATGAGAGGCTTGTTCATAATTGCATGTTTGAATCAGGGGCCTCATGCAATATAATTCCCTTGGAAGTTATGAATGAGTTGGACATAAAGATAACAACTACATTTGGAACCTATTTCGACATGGATTCAAAGGAATTATTTGTTATCGGGTATGTGAAACGATTAGTTATTCAGTTTGTTGTTTATCTTGGCAAGTATCTCACCATGAATGTGGTCATTGTTGATTGCCCTACTAAATGAGGTATGTTATTATCTAGAAAATGGGGTACAAGTGTGGGAGGCAGTGTCTAAATGGACATGTCTTATGCCACTTGTGGAAGGAAAGTTGATGAAACTATATGGAGAGAAGAAGATGCTCCATATTATTGAGGATCCCATGAATGCCTCTTATGAGGTATTATTTGTTTGATACAAATTTATAAAAATTTATAGGTTATGTTGATTTTGAGGATCAATGCATAAACACTAGTACTCACTTACAAGATGTTGGTGTTCCTTGGACCATGATATTTGATGGAGCATGCTCTGCTATAGGGAGTGGACTTGGAATAGTCCTCATATCTCTAGAACAAGAATATTTCAATTTTTCATTCAAATTAAGTTTTGAATGCCCTAATAACATTGTAGAATATGAGGCTTTGCTCCTTGGTTTAAGAGTTGCATGGAAATATGGAATCAAGGATATTATTGTTAAAGGATTCCGAGTTAGTTGTGAAACAAGTTAGAAAATTATATACAACTAAAAATCAAAGAATGAAACAATAAAAGCATATAGTGTGGGACCTCATTGAAATATTTGATTTGTTTAATATTATGTATCATGAAAGGGCCTAGAATGCAATAGCTGATAGATTGGTTTTCATTACATCACATTTTTCAAACTGTATAGTGTATCCATATTGTAATTATGATATAGAAGTGTTAGCTAGACCATCTATACCTAACAACATTAAGCATTAGAAAGTATTTGAGGATGATGCTCAAATCCTAAGATTTATGAAAAGGAAAGATGAATTTGCTAATCAGCATATTGATCTTAAGCCAATGGTCATAGTCTGTGATGGGAAAGAGACCCTCTTTGGGAAAGAGGTAATTCAAATAAAAATAAACAATATCTCTAGAGGGCTAGTCGATACTAGAGTCAAATTTTGATAATGTTAATCGAATATTAATAGACCCATTTCTACCTCTAGGGAAGTAGAAGAATGTAACCTAGGGACTCAATAAAATCCCAAGGATTTATGGATAGGGTTTAATTTAAACAAAAAGAAAAGCAAAGCTTATACAAATTTGCTAAGAGAATATCAAGATTGCTTAGCTTGGTCTTATTCTGAACTGAAAGCTTATAGAGAGGATTTATTTCAACATGAAATACCTCTAGAACCTCATTCTAAACCTTTTAGGTAGAATCATAGGCCCATCAACTCCCTTATCTCACTCAAAATTCAAGAACTAACAAAATTGAGGGATGGAGGGATCATATAGCCTACCATGTATTCTTCATGGGTGGAAAACCTTGTACCAGTTAGGAAGAAGAATGGGGACATAAGGATTTGTGTGGATTTTAGGAATCTCAACAAAGCATCAATCAAGGATAATTACCCATTGCCAAATATGGACAATATGCTGCAATTGGTCATAGGGTCTGAATTATTGTCAACACTAGATGGTTTCTCAAGGTATAATCAGTGGTTGTGAATCAATTTGAACAATTTAAAATTACCTTTACTACCCCTTGGGGAACATATGTTTATGTCAGGATTCCCTTTGGACTTATGAATGCAGGAGAAAATTTTCAGAGAGCCATGGATGTGGCTTTCTTAGGACTTATAAATGAATTCATAGTTGTGTATCAAGATGATATAATAGTTTTTTCAAAGAAAAGAGGTGACCATTTGGGACACCTAGAAATAATGTTTCTCAGTGCAAGGAATATGGGATTTCATTGAATCCCAAGAAATGCCACTTTGGATTCCAAAAAGAAAAATTATTGGGGCACATTGTATCAAAGGAAGGGGTCATGATAGATCCTGAGAGAGTGGAGGTAATTGGTAAGGTTCTTATACCCAAATCCAAAAAGGGTATTCAATATTTCTTTGGACAAATAAAATTTATCGGAGGTTCATCTCAAACTTTGTTGAGATTACTATTCCTATAACAAATATGTTGAAGAAATACCAAGTTATCAAGTGGGAAGAAGGAGCTATCCAAGCCTTAATGGAATAAAGGAAGCACTAAAAACTACCCTTGTCCTAACAAGTCCTGACTATAAGAAAGCATTTCAAATGTTTTCCTTTGCCTCAGAAAATACAATTACATTAGTATTGTTACAAAAGGATGAAGAAGGAAATGAGAGGCCTATTGCTTTATTTAGTAAATCCCTGTAAGGTGTTGAGTTGAAGTATACTATCATGGAAAAGTAGGCCTTTGCCTTGGTAAGAGCTACCAAAATCTTCAGATCCTACATCTTGAGTTCCAAGATTGTAGCTTATGTCCCCATACAATGGTTAAAGACATATTATCAGAAATGGAAATATCCAATAAGAGATGTCATTGGGTGAATAAGTTGCAGGAGTATGATATGTAGATACAAACTACTAAGTTGGTCAGAGGTTTGGGATTGGAAAAGGTAACGAATGAAAGTAATTTGCAGGTGATGATAAATGTACTTGAGGAAGGAAGTTTAGATCCCCATGAAAAAAAATGAGTAGTTCAGTTTGGTATAAGGATATAATTTATTACTTGAAGAATTTGGATTGTCCTGGACATTTAGACAATAACCAAAGGAGGACACTCAAATTTGCTTCCCATAAGTATGTCATAACTAATCATGGGTTAGCATGAAAGGATCCAAAGGGAGTGTTTCTTAGATGCATCACTAAAGAAGAAGCTCCCAAAATAATTGTAGAGTTCCTTGGGGGAGTATGTGGAGACCATTTTGTTGGAAGAGTTACTGCTCACAAAATTTTGATGGTAGGATATTAGTGGTCATCATTATTTAAGGATGCTACAATATTGGTCAGAAAGTGTGAAAGTTATCAATGTTTCTCTGGAAGGTTGAAATTTGTAGGTGTCTTGCCCCTACAACTTGTATCAATTGAATCCCCTTTCAAACAATGGGTAGTGGATTTCATTGGATAGATATTATATTATTAAGTTTTGGACACAAGTGGATCTTGGTTACCATTGAATACTTCACTATATGGGTTGAGGCCATTCCACCAAGAAAGAAACCCATTAATTAGTCATGGATTTTATCTTGAATAATATAATTTGTAGATTTGGGGTACCTTCCAAAATAGTTTTTGATAATGCTATGAGCTTCAAGGCCAAACCATTAGCAGCTATGTGCAAAGAATATGGTATCAAATTGGCGTATGCATCCAGCTAAAATCCTCTAGGAAATGGCCAAGTTAAGTCAAGTAACAAAAATCTACTCAAGATACTCGAAGGACACTAGAAACCAATAAGAAGAATAGGGGTGAACAACTTAAGTTTTCCTTATGGGCATATAGAGTTACTACTAAGAGAGATACTGGGAAGAGTCCTTTTGAGTTGGTTTATGGAGTCCTAGCCCTTTTACCTCTACATTTTCAATTTTCCTTTTATTGTTTCATGCAAAAACTTGAGGAAGAAGGAGGAGTAAGTCCTTATAAAGAAATAATAAACCAAATCCTAGAGTTAGATGAAGAAAGAAGAGAATCCCACCAAAAACACCTAAAATTTAGGGAGAGACTCAAAAGGATATTTGATAAAAAGGTAACTCCAAGGGAATTCAATGTTAGATATTTGGTCTTACTATGGGATAAAATACATGAAGATAAGGGTAAACATGGAAATTTTTATGCCCTATGGATGGGACCATACTCAATTGATATTAGAATTAGTGAACATACTTTCTTTTTGAAAGATCTAGAGGGGATTTTTTAGAGTTTCTGTCAATGGTGGGCATCTTAAGCACTTCTTAGATTGAATTAAATGCTTAGTATGACCTTGTACATGTATAGATTTGGTTTTTTAATTTTTGTTTTTGTTTCCCTTTTGTGTTCTGGTCTATAATGACCAGGTTTTGTGACATGTCAGTATGATAAATGTATGTCTCTACTTGGCAAGACCTTGTGTGTATCTCATGACTTCGTTGCCCAAATGGACCGTGCACTTGGTTTGTGTATTGATTTATTTATTTGGTTCTTGTGGTACCTACAAGGGGTGCCCATCCTTGAGTTGGAGCTGATGTTGGTGTTCATTTTGAGCTCACACCATGTTTTCAAATGTGCCTCCAAAAAAACAAATTGTCATGTTTACAAAGGTCTGTGATATATGGAAATTTGCATACCCTTGAAATAAATCAATGTTGAACTAAGAAAGGTATTGTACCATGCATAAATCAAACATAGAGTTTCCTTCCCAATCCAAGTAACCATAACCATATTTATACATAGAAAATTCCTTATTAAATTGCCAATAAGTCATGTAAAATCCCAATCGAATTCCCTATGTGTCATTCATTATAATTCCTTATGTAAAATGAATTTTATTCCCTGGTGCCCAAAACACGTGGTGTGTTTTGATTTGCTTTGTGGTGACATATATTGATATTCTTCTATTTCTTCACTATAATTCATTGGTATTTCACTCCAATTTTGAAATTTCTTCATTGTGTTGTTGGAGACAAACGTGACACGTATTCGTTCCTTCACGAAGTTGCCTTCAAAAATGATTTTTCTCTTAAAACTGATTTTTTTATTTTTGGGTAGCTATATTTTTGGGTGCACTTGGGAAAATGTCTCCCAAATGAGTCGCCAAAAATATTTTGTGAGAAAAATTTAAATTGGGAAAATTCGGTGTCTCCATGAACATTCATAAAGTGTTATGCCCTCTACATTGAATGGTGCAACTCTCATTATTGTATGTATTTAATCTAACCCTAAACTAAATGTTTTGGGTTGGCCAAATTAGCTAGAGGTCACACAAGGACACTCCACCGAACCTATGTCAAATTTTTTTGTAAGGGGTACAAGGGAGGAAATCACAATGATGAGGGGTAAAGGAGAGAAATTAGGAAAGGAAGGTTACTTCTGTAGTAGGCCAATTAGAGATTTCACACATAGTGACCAGAGTAATTAAACATTAAATATAAATGAAAGAAACAATGAAACTAGTAGGACCAATGAATTAAAGCACAATTTTTTTAGATTTATCTATCGAGGATGCAAAGTTCCTCTCCAACACTATACTTGCAAAGTGCATAAAAGAGAGAAGTAGAATAAACAAACAAAAAGGATAATGGAATAAATGTAGCTTTTATTTCATGTGCATTGGTGATACAAAGCTCAACAACAGATCATAATCCACTATTTCTACATAGAACTAAATTTTTAGGATCCTTTCAAATGGAGAAGCCATCCAAATTTATAACAATGTGAATTGACCTCTCATATTCCCTCACATGACTCTTCACCTTCATATTCCACTTGTGAATTTTCATTTTCCATTAGAAAATATAAATTAAGTATTTGTCTTATAACTTCTAGAAAATAATTTTATAATTCAAAAATATGTCACCGATGTGAATAAGAAATAATACAATGATTAGACTCAACGAAGATTAAGAAGAAGACGATGAGGAAGAGAGAAAAATAGAGAAGGGAGAAATTGAAATTTCTTGATGAAGAACTTGTTGGTTCATGCTTCCTTCTCTTGTTCCTTGAATCCTTTGTTGAACCGAGTTATTACAGTCATCAATTTGTATGCCTCTAAAATGTGCACATAACCCAACACCTTGATCCATTTTCTAGGAACATCAATGATCTTCTTGCATTGTTTGAGCCATTTTTCATGATCCATTGCAATTACAGCAATAAAACTTATGATACTAGCTAGGGTCTCTATATGCACCCAAAATTACATGTGCTAAATTATTGGAAAACAGTCACCAAAAATCCTCAATGATGATTCAAGTCCTTTTAAGAAGGTGTTCGAGCTCCAAAACCCATTCACAATTATATTTTTAGCCTAGACATATTTACTTAACCTTTCCACTCTTTTTTATCTCCCCACTTCTTTCTGTGCATGTTTTGGCATTTAGTGCTAAGACCATTTGCCCTTCCCTGGCGGCAATTCCAAACCACCGCCCAAGCAAGCAAGCGGTCCTTCTACTTGCATTACAACCATACTACCTTCAAGCTACCATTGCTCAATCATCTTCTTTTTATTGTTGTTATTGCATTCCCAATACCTTGGACTCATATGAGCACACAAAGAAAGAAAGGAACAAACCGCGGGGATAGATACGAGATATAAGCTGGATTTGCCAAAGCTCTTGTTTATCCAGATGGAATTGTGTGTTTGTCTTCTTTATTTATCAAATTATAAAACTCAAATCATTGGTTTCCATTATATATCAAATAGAGTAGTAAAATTATCCATTTCAATCAATTAGGAAATTTCAAGTAGATCAAATCATTAGAAAGCTTGTTCTTTGACATTATCGGGTAAGTTATGGGGAACAATAGCTCCTCTAGGGTTTTGATTTGTTTTTCACCTCTGAGGTAGGATCGAAAGAGTTTTAATTAAAGTTAGGTTAGTTGTTTTAGATTTAGATTCACATATCTGCATAGGTAAATAGCCACATCTGGCTAGCTATTTGTATTTAGTTTATTTATTAGGTTAGACACATTGCTTAAAAATAGAAAAGAATAAAAAAATTACTTTTACTAGATTAGTTTTCTTTCATTGCTTTGTTCCATATATTGTGAAAAACACCACAAAAATAGATTAGATTTCCTTTGGTAGTTAGTTTTCTTATCACCATCATTTCAAATTCATTTTGCATTACCATCAACGGTCCACAGCAAGAAAAGACTTACAGTTGTGATCCCTTGGTCCAACAAACCAACAAGCCGAAATTGATAACTGATATTGATACAAGTTTACGTTTAACGCTTTATGCACCCCAGTAACTTTTGCTAAGAAAATAGAACTGAACACTCTAAATATCGCTACTAGTCAAGCCTATTATTATTGGACTGCTCCTGGCAATAGGGTTTGAATATGTGCATGACCATACAAGGGCCACAGCCTCCACGAGTTTTTAGTTGTGATCCTCAGGTCCCACAACCCAACGGGCCTGCTAATCAATTAGATATTGACACTAGTTTGTGTATGCTAGTATTTAGACCCTTTTCACTTCCACCGACATTATTGCATAGTTTTCTATATTTAACATAGCATTCGACTAGGCTAAGACTTTCTGGACCAGACTGGAAAATCACCCATAGACCATGCGGCTCTATTACACCTCTTGTCCTCACTCTCATGACCTTGTCTGGAAATCCATACAAGGCACCCACAGTGACTTTCCATATGTTTAGTAACCAACAAATAGAATCTCGACAGAACTTGACATTGATTGGAGTCTCCGAGTGGCTATTATATCAGATCGATCTATCATGCCACTTCAAGTTAGGAGAGTGTTCTTTGCCTTAGATTCACATATCCCGATATTGCACATTGGAGACATAAGATTTCCCAATTATCTTGTTCATCACCATCACTTCCACATCCAATCCCATTTTACATCGGCTTTCTCGGCATGACCTCGGAGGTCGGGTGCGAAGAAGGTCACGTGTTGATTTTCTATCGCATGAGTCTCTAAATCATCTTCATTGAAGGAAAGAGAGTCACATGCCTCCTTCTTGACAAGCTCCTGGAATGCAATGATGATATCTTCGGTGATGATTCCATAGTGAGTAGAGGGAAATTTTTAAAAGGAAAATCTTCCACCTCAAACACTAGAAACCACAACATGGGTGGTTTTAAAATGTCACTCATTAGAGTACCACTTAGGGTAAGATTGGAACATGAAAATGAGGAACAACCCCACTCCATGAAAATGAAGAGGAACCTCCCAATGACAAAGTCACTATGCAAAAAAATTCAATACTTTATTCAACAATTATCTTTTCTAGCATCCCATGTATAAAAAGAGACAAACAAAAATGTGCATCATCGGGAAAACCTAAGGTTAGAAATAGTGAGCTTCACATAAAAACCAAGAGGGAGAAATGTCAAAAAATAGTTGCATGTATATGCCAGATTCCCCCACTAAAGAGAAACTTCTTCACAAGAGTTACAATCTATGAAAGAAACACTCACAAGCCTTCAAGAAATCAATGTAGGACATAGCAAGAAATATCAATATGAAGAGTTATGCCCTTATCCATTTGATAAGGCTATGTTGCATACACCTTTTCCTAAGAAATTTGATTGCCCAAAATTTGATAAATACAAAGGGAAAGGTGACCCACTGGGATCATGTAAAATATTTTTACATGGCATGCCAAGAAGTGGCGTACAATGATAATTACCTCATATGACTATTTCCAAGAAGTCTAGGGGGCAAGCCTTAGAGTGGTTCCTTCACTTACCTCGTGGGTCTATCTTCACATGGCGAACTAGCAGAAAAATTTGTTCATCATTTCTCCTTTAATGTTGAAAGTGACATAACCATGTCGAACTATGTAATGCCAAACAATGACCAAATGAAACCTTTGCAAGTTTCCTACAAATATGGTGGGGCTAGCTAGTCGCTTCCCTTGCTCAATCCCTGAAAAACAACTCATTAGAATTGGTGTACCAAACTTAAATCCAAATATTGTCTTTTACCTAAAAATAGATTGTGTTAGAAACTTTGAAGAGGTAATTGAGAAAGGAAGCAAATAGAAAAGGCTCTAATTGCAAAAGGGAAAATCAAACCCTTTTCAAAAGATAATCAATCTTCAAAACCTATGGACAAGCCCAAAATCTTTAATAAAAACAAGAATGTCATAGGAGATGGAATCACGGATTCTAAACACATACAAGCAATCCAAATTGGTCCACATTTTAAAATGACAAAAGGGCCAATCCAACGACTCATTAAACGTAGAGTGTTCACTCCACTTATGGACTCCTTGTCCACGATCTTAAAACAACTAGATGTAGTGAACATGGTGTAATATCCCATAACGATACCTTTTGATGACAATACACATAAACCTTCGTGGTATAAAGAACATGAGCATTGTGATTTCCATCATGTAAAAGGACATAAGATGGATAAATTTTAAGACTACACCACTTCTTCTAAGATCTTATCAATAGTGGGGAGATAGAAGTTGATTCACCAGAATCAAATCAAATTCCAAATCTAAAGATGGGTATATTCAAGGAGCCTTTCCTAAAACATGGTAAATCAAGCAAGAAAAATTTGGATCAAGGAGATTCTTCCCAAAGCTATAAAGTTACAAATTATGTTTATACCAAAATCAATAACAATTAATATGATTCACTTATTGGATGTGTTTTTTCGACAAGTGCATCAATACCATTAGGATCAATGGAAGAGATTGAGCTACGGTAATAAGGTGTTCTCATCTCATGATCACATAACCTCTTTTTTCTACCCCTCATGATATTCAGTACAATATCCTAGAACAACTTGAGAATACATCTATTAAGATTTCAATCTTAGATCTTCTTAAAATATCAAACATACATAAGGACATCCTTTATAAAACTCTCTAGGGGTCAGGAGTGTCAACTGAAGTAGATCCTTCTCACCTACACACAATGGTGGAAAATATTGCACCAAGTGAACACATTTCCTTTAACCACAATGAAATCCCTAATGAAGATCATACACATAACCTTCCTCTTTACATATAAGTATTTGTTACTCACCGAAAGATAAAGAGGGTGTTTGTGGACAATGGGTCAGGGTTAAACATATGCACATTGAAAATAATTAAATAGTTGGGACATAGAGAAGAATATCTAGAGTCTCAAATTATCACCATAACCGCTTATTACAATGTAGAGTGGGAATCAACTAGTACAATAACACTGCCGATGGAAGTAGGGCCCAATTTTCACGGCATAAAGTTTCATGTCTTAGACTTGGAGCTTCCAGACAATATGCTTCTTGGTCACCCATGGATTTATGTCATACAAGCCATACCATCAACATTTCACCAATGTATCAAATTGAAACACGAGGGACACACTATTACTATTCAAGGATATCCATAACCATTTTCCCACTGCATAGCTCTCAATATCTTTGTGCGTGGAATGCATACGACTGTCCCTCCACCGATATTGTTTTCCCCTTCAGTCTGAAGCTCTTGAGTCATGGGTAGATTTAGACTCTTTAAGTTCTTTTGCTCATTAGTGTTTTACATCTTCCTCTCTACCTTTGATTTATTGGAGATTAAAATTCTTGAGTACGGTTGTGGAGAATATAATATTCAACAGGCTCTCCTAGTCTCAGATCTATCCTTGTCACCTAAAAAGGAGTTGAACCCAACTACCACTTCAAATGGCCTCAAGATGAACAAACCATTAGGACATTCCTACTTGGTGGTCTACTTTCGAAAGAGAAATTTTCAAGACCCTCCTACAATTTAGGTCCCCACAGGACACGAGCCTACCTACTCTAAAATTCCAAAATACACAAAATCTAGTAGAATGATGTATTCCATGGGTTACAAAGGACTTGGATATGGAAAATTTAAACAAGGGATAAGGGAACCTGGTCCCACTTCCACATTTCAAAACAGAAAGATATGGTATTAGTATTGAGCCCTATGGGGAACACCCGATGGACCAAGATGTTACCTACTCTAAATGTGAGGATAGCTCTATTTATTTGGATAGCGACGTAGATTCCCACCATAGTTAATATGAGGATATTTCCTATATAAACCTTTTCATGGATACCGTTATCTTTACCATAACCCCGCCCAATCCAAAAATTGACCTTTCTACCCTACCCTTGTCGATTGGGACCAACAACATCACATATCACTGGAACTCTTTGAGAACGATGAGGCTATTGTAGAATTTATGGGCATACATGACATTATTTCTATTGGAGACCATAAGAAAGGTTTCTCCATTGACTTGGATACATGTGTGTACTTCGGGGAGGAGCTTGAGCTTCATGGTCAGAAAAATATAAGAAAAAGTGAGGGAAAAAGTTCCTCTACAAAGCTTCAACAAAAACATAAGTCCAAGTTGCACAATGAAAACCTCTTTAAGGTGTTAGCCGACCAACAAATTAAAAAATCAATAGATAAAATAAGTGACCACGCTGAGGGTAAAAATCTCATTGAGACGCCCTTAGAAGAATATCTCAACCTCCCTCTCGATCCTACGTGTATGAAGGATATGTCAAAGATGCTTGTAAAAGAAACTATTGGTGTTAATATTAGAACAGAAGAGAAACTAAAGATAGTCAAGATGGGATCTTTGCTTTCAACATAAGAACAGAAAAACTTTCACTATGCTTCTAAGAGAATTTTTGGACATATTCGCATGGTCTTATGTAGATATGCCGAGCTTAGATCCATATTTGGTGGTGCATAACTTAGTTATGTATGCATATGCAAAGTCCAGTAAATAGAAGCTACAAAAATGCATCCACGAGTGGCCCTTCTAGTCAAAGAAGAGTTAGAAAATTGTTAGCAACAGGGTTTATCAGACCCATTGACTACTCAGAGTGGATATCTAACATAGTTCTAGTTCAAAAGAAACCTATTGGAATCAGAATTTTCATTGACTTTCAAGACATCAATAAGGCATGTCCCAAAGATGATTTTCCTCTACCCAACATCGACATGATTGTCGATTCGACTGCAGGATATGAAATGTTATCTCTTATGGATGGATTTTCTAGCTATAACCAAATCAAAATATAGCAAAGGAAGATCAACATAAGACTACCTTTACAACCCCTTAGGGGACATTATGTTATCGGGTAATGCCCTTCGGCCTTAAAAATGCTCGGCGTAACTTATCAAAGGGAAATGACTGTAATATTCCATGACATGCTTAACGACATCATGGAGGACTATGTGGATGATATCCTAGGAAAATCAAAGACAAGATAAGACCATCCTGAGGTCTTGAGACACATTTTTAATGTCTCCGGGAATATAAGGTTAGGTTAAATCCGAGGAAGTGTGTATTTGAAGTGTTATCAAGGAAGCTATTGGGATTCATTGTATCAATAAGGGAGATGGAGAGGTAGACCCTACTAAAGTGATTTCCATTACATAAATGCCTCCTCCCAAGAACATCAAGCAACTGTGTAGCTTACAAGGAAAAATACAAGTCATTCACCACTTTATTTCACATCTTGCTAAAAAATGTCACTCCTTCACCCATTTGCTTAAGAAAGACATTGAATTCATTTGGGGACCAAAGAAACAACAAGCCTTTGCATTTCTCAAGTAATATTTTACAAATTTGTTAGTCCTCATTCCACCAACCCTAGGTGAGCCAATTTTGTTATATATATCTGCAACCCAATTTGCTATTGGCGCCTTGCTTACTCAGTATGACCTAAGCCAAAAAGAAAAAGTAGTGTACTATCTCATTCATACCCTAATTGCATATGAGCTCAACTATCCCCAAATCAAAAAATCTTATTTGGTCATTGTTTTTACCTTCTAAAAACTTTTCCATTATCTATTGAATACTAAAACCAAGCTTATATCCAAAGTTGACCCACTCAAATACTTGTTGTCAAAACCCACCCTTACGTAGGATGGCTAATTGGATCATCCTACTCAATGAATTTGACATTGAGTATGTACACCAAAAGTTAGTAAAAGGACAAGTGCTCATGAGACTAGTTAGTAGAGGAACCCTTACCTAAAACAAATCCGGTGTGTTTAGACCTACCAGACACATCATTAATGTACATTGAGGAATCTTTCATATGGAAAGTACATTTTGATGGATCATTTACTTTCCATGGTTCAGGGGTAGGTGTAGTGCTAATCACTCCCTGGGAGACCCCATACCCCAAGCTTTCCATCTTGGGTTTCCATGCACAAATAACATTGTAGAATATGAAGTGCTCATCATTGGGATGAAGTTGGCTATAAAATGGAATATCCACCATCTTAAAGTTGTTGGTGACTCACAACTAATTATCAAATAAGTAAACAATGAATACAAAGTCAAGGATGACAAACTCATCCCATATAAAAAGTTGGTAGAAACTCTAAAAGAATATTTTGTGTGCATCACCTTTGAAAAATTCCAAGGGCACAAAACAAGTCTCAGTAAATGTAATGGAAATAGTGGGTTCTATGCTATGATTCCACCAGAAAATAATGATATGCCATTTTTTATTGAAAATCTACGTCACCCTGCATATGACATGCCAGAATTGTGCCTGGCATGTGAGTTTTTAGTCCCTTCTCCCCATGGTATGAACCCATCTTTAACTATCTCCAAAGTGGTACCTTTCCTCCCAACATCACTCATTCTGAAAAACAAGCCTTATCCATAAAATAGCTCATTACACCCTCCTAGGAGGTACCCTCTACCATCATGGCTATGATGGGAATATTTTGCGTTGTTTATATGTAGCAGAGTCAATACGAGCAATCAAGGAGGTACACAAAGGAGTGTGTGGAGCCCATACAAATGGAATGGTTTTAGTAAATAAGTTATTAAGGGTATGTTATTACTAGCCTACCATGGAGACAAATTATTGCAATTATGTAAATAAGTGTTTGTTATGCCAAAAGTACGGGAACTTCATCCATGCACTGTCATCACAACCTTTAAAACCAATCACAACACCATGACCATTCTAAAAATGGGGATTGGACTTAATAGGGAATCTTACCCCTAACTCATCTGATGGTCATACACACATTATAACAGCCATAGAATAATTCACCAAGTGGGTGGAGGTTGTCTCACTAACATATGTTATAGGTGCTCAAATATCAAATTTCATCATGAACCACCTCATCTGTCATTATGGAATTCCTGACACCATTGTCGCTGACAATGGAAAATATTTCAAGAACAAGACGGTGAAAGCTCTGTGGTGCACTGCTCAAATATGATTAAATTTTTCCATGTCATATTACCCTCAAGGTAATGGGAAAGAAGAGGCCACTAATAAAACACTTGTTTGAATCATGGAGAAGATGGTAATTAAAATAGGTCGCAATTGGCATTTACAAATTCACCCTGCCCTCTGGGCTTATAGGACCTCCATTCATACCCCTACTGGTGCAACACCTTATTCCCTAGTGTTTGGAACTGAATCCATCATCCCCTAGAAATAGAGCTTCCCTCCCGAGAATATCTCTTAGGGACTATCTAGATAAAGATGAGGATTACAGAGTGGCTAGACTAGTAGAACTAGAGCTACTAGATGAAAGGCGCATCTCGCAAACTCAACCATCTTAAAGTGTATCATAACAGAGTGTCATGGAGCTACAACAAAAGAATCATACCTCGATCAGTTCGAGGTAGAGATTTGGTGTTGAAGGAAAACCAATTCAACACAAGTGAAGAGAGAGAAAAGAAAGGAAAGTTCGAACCTCATTGGTTAGGACCCTATGTCATTGTGGCCAAATTTGGGTTAGGAGCATACAAGCTTTCCTATCCTGATGGAGATGAGTTGTCAAGCCCATGAATGCCATGCACCTCAAGCGGTTCTATGCTTGAACATGGCACAAAAATTAGAAAACAACCAAAAAGTAAAAACTATTAAAAAAATGAAAAAAAGAAAAAGAAAGAAAAGGAGAAAACGGGTCATCCAAATGTGAAAACCATGCAATTGTGGCACTTTGGATAGGTCCCTGGTGAAAAACTGATTTCTAGCTCCTTGAGAGGATTCATTGTTCACAAGCATCTCATGCCCGGTAGGGTACATTTTCTTAGTTTAGATCTAGTTCTACACCTGCATCTGAGATTCTTTGTGAGCATATCCTGTCAAAGCCTTGATTTGGTTGGTTCTCTAACTGGGGGCATTATTTTTCTATAAATATATTGCCTTTGTATATTCCCATCTAATGTTGGGGGCATCCACGTTTCTTGGTTTCCTATACATAGCTTTGGAAAACTGTTAGAAAACACAAAAACATTCAAATATGTTGAAAATCACAAAAACATTCGAATAGGATTGAAAACCCCAAAACATTAGAAAACTAGAAAATACAAAAACAATAGAAAATTGTTTCACAAAACTCCCAAAAACAACACAAAACACATTGAAAAAATAGTCTTACAAAAACATAGTAGTAGTTTACTTGCTTTGTTTATTTGTGTGTACATTGTTTGTATAGTTTTCTTACTTGTACATTTGTATAGTGTGTTGCTTAAACATACCTTTTAGATTGATATTTTTCTTTCTTAGATTAGATTCATTCTTATTTGTACATATTGGGTGTGTTTTTGCATATTTGTTTATAATTGTGCATAGTTATGTTGTTAAGTTGTTTAGTGTGTATATTTGGTTGATTTGTTAACTTTTGTTTGTGCTTGTTTGTTTATTACTTGTACATTGTTTGTTATCACATATATCATCTATCATCTATATCATCACATCTAACATCATATATACATCATATATCAATAAAATTCTAAGTCTACATCATACATGTATGCTAAGCTAATCATCACATATCGTATCATCAATGGGGAAAGAGGGGTTACAAATATCAAAATCTATCCCCCACACCAATATCATAAATATCATCAAGTGGACTAATCAAAAACATCTCATGTACAATACAAATGATATCATCTAAGGATATATCATAAATCAAAAACATGTGATACATATACAACAACATCATAATATAAAGTCCAATCATCATAATCATCATACATGTCAAAATCAAATGTCCATATACATGTGTGTCTTAAAGTATACATAATTTGGATATAAAAAGAATGCCATCATGGGCATGATTCAAAATAAACCTTCATCATGAGGCGTAATAAAAAATGATACATCATGTACATTAATCAAAACTAAGCCTTCATATCGAGGCACACATATATGTGTGTACATCAAAATGAGTCATGTCTAACTCGATCCCTCATGAGGACTAGGTGGCCCACGAGATGGTGGAGGACCCATAACCTATTAACCATGCTGGCCTCGATTGTTGCCTTGTCTACTACCCTCATGGCTGCTCATTGATCTACCCAATACCAATGGCCTCTCGTGATCTCACAAATCTACTCGATGCAAGTTGGCTATAACTAGTGCTCTCAAGCCCTCTAAACAACCTTGTAATAAAAATATTTGTAATAAGATGCTCTCCCTCGGTTGTTTCCAAATCCATATACATGCATGGTGTCACCGCGACTCCATCATGAATGCATCGGAATGAGGCGTTATCTCGGTATAAAGTCTAGCAATCTCGGCCTATCCCACTATCCTCTCACCTCAGAGTTGATCTCACTCTATAATGACATCTATACTTGTGCCCCTACCGTAACTCATCTGGTCCATCTATGTAGTAACTACTTATACTTGTGCCCTAGCCTGGTCTCTCTTTGTAGTTAATTGTTGTACTTGGGCATGTGACTAATGCAATAGGCTCGTGACTTGTAGCATCTAGGTGGCCATCTACTAAATCTATTGGAACCACCTAGCTCCATATCCTCCATTTCCCTCATGTCCACCACTCGCATCACACCACCCCCTCCCCCTCTCGGAGGACTATGTGGTGGGCTACCAATCTGCCCCCCTCTTGTGGTACTTCTCTAAGTAACTAACCCTATGGTGCTCTCTCAGAGGACACCTACTCTTTGAAGGATTCTGATCCCAACCGGTTATACCCACTGGGGCATTTGTATCTATGTGGAAACTAAGATCTATCATTTTTATCGGGCATTTGCCTTTGTCCCTATCACCGTAAAGGTGGAATACCCTATCCACCACTACCATCTTGACCCTAACCATCAAACCCATCATCATCATCTAAATCGTCATCACTACCATTGAACTTCTCAGGAGGCAGCCTAACTCTTGCATCCCATGCGAACTGTGGAATAGTCAGTTAGCAAGGTAAAACGGTCATATATCATGGCCCATACTCTGTTGTAACTCCAAGATCCCTAATTTTTCTCAAGGGAACCCAAGCTTGTGGGACCATCTGATCAAAGCTAAGGCGGCCCCTAGTTGTCTAGATCTCTAGCCCCATATCAAATATCTCTACATCTCGGTGTGCATACCACATCTCATGACCAGGTACATCCTGCACTACACCAAACTATCACTGGTATCTGTCTACTATGTAGTACTCTGTGATGTATCCACGACTACCAATCAAAAAGTGCTCAACCATAGCTATACTCAACTCATCTACGTCTTCGCCCCATGATAATAGTGGTAGGGCCTCCACACTATCATATGCTGCTGAATATCATCAAAAACTCTATGATAATGATAGGTATCCCCATGTGCCCATGGATATCATCTCCAATTGGGACCCATCCCATCACTGATGGCTCCTCTAGATCTTGAAATTGTAGAACCCCAGTTGGATAGAAAATGACTATGTGATCCCATACCCATATCTACAGCAGCGTGGCAGGACCCACGGTCTTCTAACCATGGTATGTAATCAAGTGTAAATACCAATATAGATGTGCTGCATACACTAGCCCCAGCAATATATCTCACCTCTAAACAATCCTTGTATCACACCAATGAGGCCAATTGAAAAATAGGTACTTGTCTTGTCAATAAGAATAAATCCACTGACAAGAGCCATCAAATACATGGGCATGCGATGTAGTCCTGGGATCTACAATACATCGGTGCAAATGCACCATTATACCTCGGTGAGGTATATCATTGTGACAAAAACCTCAATTAGGAATTCTATAATCTCAACCGCATCACCAATATACTTAATCACTTGCCCCTAGATAAGCATGCACAAAACATGTCGAAATCCTCTAACGTGACAGTCATCTCTCCAAAGAGGGAGATGGAAGCACTAAATCTCACTATGCCACCTCTCAGCTAAGGTTGTGAGTAGGCCATGGTCTAGGGTAATCTATGGCATCCACGCCATGTGGGCTAACCCTGTGACCTCTAAAATAATATCCATTATCTGCCTATGTCATGGACATAAGCTAGCCTCTAAGGTCACTAGACGACCATGTCGCTCTCTAGTTTGTAGTGTTGATCGTTGCCTCTACAAAATAACACAAACTTGTTACAATTTTTTTTTCTTTTATCTTCTTCTATTTTTATAAATACTAACTCAAATTTCATCTATCTTATTCATCAAACTAACCTTCTTCTGGAGAATCTACTATTTTTCTTCTAAGTCTTGAATTTTTCCTTCTTCGGCACTGCGTGCCCTTTTGGGAAAGTGTGTGCCCTTTGTGACATGTGCACGCCATTTATGGATCCTACATCCTCATGTTTTCATGTGCACTGTAACCTACCTACCCCCACCGGACTTGCTCATGCGCGTACTTCAGGATGCTTGCTTGGACATTTTGGCCTATGCACTTCGCACACGCACATTCTCCCACCCTAGACACATGCACACCCATTTTTTTTGTACGTGCATGCACGCACACATTTTTCAATGTATATGCATGTGCACACATACACTTTGGATGCATGCACACACCCGTGGATTCCTACACACCCCTAGGGCACGCACACATTTTTGACCTCCTAATTAACCTAATAAATGCAATTAAATGCTATATTTTAAAAAGATGGATGGGGTACTGATAAAGGGTCCATCGTCCTCCTCCCGTGCATACTCTTGAATGGTGTCAGCATGCCTCATATGGTTCTGCACTCTCGTAGTCTCGCTCTAAGCTCACGGTATCTCACTAGTAAATAATTGGTAAGGGTATGGTAAAAATGAACTATTTCGCAACGATTTACCTCCCCTGGAGGGGTATATTTAGTTTTTTAACCCATCGTGCTGACCCGGGGCATGTTTTGACCACCATGGTCATTTTAAATTTTTCTTCTACCCATCGTGATAATTATTTTTATTAAATAATTATTTTTAACTCAGTTTTCACTACGTAGGGGCATTGTTTTACCACCTACCACCCCTTTCTTCTCCCCAAGGCATATTTTTGCTTATAGGTAATCTTCTCCAACATCATTCTTCTCAAAAATTGAAAATCACTAAAAATTACAAAAAAATTCAAAAATCAATTAAAAATACTAAAAATTGTAAAATTTTGTAAATTTGCAAAAATTGGTAAAAAGCTCATATGCGGCTGAAATTTGTGTCACACGCATGATGTTCATCTCATATCTTTACTCCTTTCATTCTTCCCTCTCTTATGCCTTAGTCATAATTTTTTTGCTTTTCATGAACTAAAAACTTTTTGGAAATGGCACCATTAGATAGAGCTCTTTCTCATATTTCCATAAAGGTAAAGTTTTCCTCCTAACTCCATGTATTTTTGAAGTTATGGCTCAGGAGAGTTTTTGGGAAATTTTCCCCTGAAAGGCCCGCAGCCAATGAAATGGCGCCACGTGTCCAAGGAAGTGGTGGGGGTCGGAGGAAGACTTGGTTTTTTTACCAAGTGTTTGGAAAAGTTTTCAAAAGGGAATATTTTCCCCACAGGCCCGCCGGTGAATCGGATGGTGCCACGTGTCCATAGGGGAGAAAATTGAAAATTTTGACTAAGTGTTGGCGCATGGAAAATTTTAAAAAGAAGGCCCGCGCCCAATCATATTGTGCCACGTGTCCTATGGCATCGGACCGGCAGGAGGGTGGAGGAAGGATTGGAATTTTGGTGAAGTGTTTTGGTAAAAAGGAATAGAGGAAGTTTTTTTTTGGCCCCTTGCCCCATCGACCTAATCAATGAAGCCACAAGTGTCCCACGGCACTGAGCGCTGAGCGAGCGGGGGAAGATTGGAATTTTTTCCAAAGGGATTGCGAAAAAGGAAAAATGTTTGCAGAGGGTCCGCGGTGAATGAAATGGTGCCACGTGTCCTAGATGGTGGAAGGCGGGGAGAATTTGGGAAATTTTCCCAAAGAAAAAGAAGGAAATTTCAAAGGAAAATTGCCCCCCCCAAAATGCGAGCCAATGGAATCTCGCCACGTGTCCCAGTGGCGGCAAAAAAACTCAAGACAAACCCCGCAGGAAAATTCAAAGGGTAAATCCTACATCCAATGGGGTTTTTCCACGTGTCCAAGTCAAGAAATAGGATCAAACAAACGATGGAAAATTTAGGAGGACAGGCCCGCGCCCAATCAGCACGTGCCACGTGTCCTCAGATCATCGGCCCGATGGGAATTTTTGGAAAATTTTCCAAAGGGCAAAACAAATGGAAAATGAAGCATTAAAGGCCCGCGCCCAATCAAAACATGCCACATGTGGCACCTGGAATGGCGGAGCATGGGGAATTTTTGGAAAATTTTCCAAATGACCAAAAAGTGGAAAATTTAAAAATTTTGCCCGCCAATCCGATTTGGCCCTGTTTTGCCCTAAAATTTCAAACGGCCATATCTTTCGATCCAGAGCTCAGTTTTTCATGTTCTTTATATCAATGGAAAGATGGTGAAATTATCTACAAGATTCAAGGTCATTTTTGTATTTTGATGGAGTTTGGAGAGATAAAATTGAAAAATGCCTCTGGCACGTGGTCATGGACAGAAATGACATTTCAACCACCATTTTTAATGAAGAATGGCTCGCATTCTCTCCCAGCATGGTGAAAAAATGTCAGGGATGGGCCTGTAAGGATGCCCATGCTATTTTACTACATTTTTGGTTGGTGGTTGAAGCTCTCCCACGTTTTCCCATGTTTCTCTCTCCTGGGTCGTCGTTTGCATTGTAAAAGCTAGATTTGGCTCATTTTTCAAAGGTGGAACATTTTTTCATGTATTGCAGGCTCCCTCTTTCACTTTGAAAAGTGATTTTTGTGGAAAAATCAGCCTCTTCCAGGACTGCAACATGTTTTTTATCTCCCAGATGTTGTAATGTATGTATTTTGACATTAAAAATGACAATGCAAGCTCTGTGAATGAGTTTCAATCCTCTGCTTATGTTGTTTTCTTTCTTTCTGATCTTTCATTACATGTCATCAGTTTGTGCATGAAGTTTTTTTGCATTTCCATGATCTTGTGTCAAATCAGTAAAAGAAAAAAAAATGTTCACCATTCTTTGGTGCATCACCTCATTAGCATTAGTTTTATTTTTTTTTGCATTTCCTATCTTTGTCCCCTTGGAATTTAGAGTAGGAATTAGGATTTAAACCTCTGCAACTTGTAAGTGATATATCTGATCAGAGGAGTTGAGGAACCAACCTCTAATCTAGAGATTCCTCTCCCATTTTTCAAGTCCCACACTTGGGGAGAGGATTCAATGTTGTGCAATCACACTGGATGTCCAAATGTCAAACTAGAAGTCTGATCAACATCCAGGGGTGTTGCTGATTTGCAACAACAGTTTTGGCATGCACCCGGTGGGACCTTAGAGGTCTTCATCTTCATTGCAACAAAATTGATGTGCATTTGTTGCAAGTTTCTTGCTTAAAAGAGCCCTAAATTGCACATCTGGCGACTCCAAGGAAGAAGAATCAGCTGGTTTTAGCAATGTAGACCTGAAAACTCATGAGAAGAATCACCACAAGGTCAAGAGTTGGAGAAGAAGAAGTGTTGTTTGAGTATCTGTAGTTATCTCCAAGAAGAAGGCAAAGAGGGAGGAGAATTCAAAGGTCTCCATCTCCACCAAACATAACTCTATCAACTCCTCCACCTGGTAGGCCTTTCATTCAATCAACAAGGGTTCTAAGGCCAATCAGAATGGCACAAAACAACCCCTATGTCAATTTCACTAGTAGCAGCCCACTTGCTCTCAATGCACAAAATCCAATCCCAACTTGCAGCATCAAGAACATCCCATACTTTACTCGGAGAGAATCAGACCACTCCTGGTGATCATGTAAGGATATTGCTAATATTTGTGCAATCCATGAGATCAATGAGATGCAAGTTGCTGTCAAACTGCTGGCATCTTCATTCAAAGGGAAAGCTTTGCAATGGTTCAGGAGTCTTGCCTCAGGTTCTATCCAAAATTGGAACCAAGCTATGTATAGCCCTCCATGAGTAGTTTGGAGAAAAGGGAGACAACTTGTCCCTTTTGGAACAAGCTGACAACCATCAAGAGAGCTCCCAATGAGCAAGCTGACCGACTTCAACTTCAGGTTTCAAATGACTTGGGAGAGAATTCCAGTGGCAGTAAGGCCAACAACAGAAGGTGCTTTTCTATATTACCTTAAAGCTTTAAATTCTGATATTTCTATGTTAATTCAATCCATGGGAGGCACAACTATCCCTATTGCTTATAGCATTGCCATTAGAGCTGAAAATTGTTTGATTCAAGCTGGCAAGCTAGCTCCTAGGCCTCCAATGCCATTGTTTCCAAGTTTAGAGAGCCCAAGTACTAGCCAAGTGCCTAATTTAGCTCCTATTCCCACTCCTAGAAATCAGAATTTAAGTGAAGCTTCTACTTCATCTTCTAGTGCCTCAAATGAACTTCAAGAAGTCATGAAGCAATTGCAAAATTTAGGTAATGAGCTGGTTACACTCAAGAGACAGAAGCCCAAGGTTTTAGACCTCCCTTCCAGCCTCAAGCTCAGCCTAACAGGAAGCCATACCAACCTCAAAGACCACCCAATCCAGCTGCAAATTTAAACCAAGCAAGACCTCCTGCCAACAGACCATTTCAGCCCTATAATCCCAATGCTATATCTGCCTCTAAGGCATTAGTGCCAGTGCAAAACAACATAGCTCAAGAGTATGATTGGTGTTTCCCATGCAATGAACCTCACAACTAGTCTATGTGCTTCAACGGTGCCTTAAATCAAGCATTAATGGTGACAACTACTGGTGTGGAGGGTGAAGGTAGTCAAGGAAATAACCAACAACAAGACACATTCCAACAACAATCAGCTCCAAATGATACCACACTTGTAAACTGGCAGGTAGAAGATTTTTGTGGCATGAATCAAACAGTTTCCCAAAGTGTTGCAGCCAACACAAGGTCAAAAAGGAGAAATTTGGGTGAAGAACAACCATTAGCTCCAAGCAATCCACAACCTTCTATCACTCCACAAATTATTGGCAAACAAAATTCAGTTCCAAACACACAAGGGCTGCCTAAAACAACTCTTAGGCCAACTCAAATGCCAGTTGTTGCTGCCCATATGCAAGGAATGAATGTGCAAGCCAAGGGACAACAAAGAGATGCTTCATCTCCATTCAACATCATTGATCAGATGAAGAAGACAAATGTAAACATATCAATGTGGGAATCACTATCTATCCTAGGCCAAAGAGATTTACTACAAGCTGCCATGAAGGACTGGTCAACTTCAAACCAGCAAGTCCAAATGCAAGAGAAGGTGCTCACAAATGCTGCCCAGCCTGAGGGGAATCATGGAGGAAAAGCAAGGTAAAATGTTGAAGCCCCTCCATTCTATGTTTCATTGATCATTGGAAACCAATTAGTACACAATTGCATGATTGATTCCGGGGCAAGTAGTTCAATAATGCCCAAGCAAATAGCTGATCAGTTGGGAATTCAATATGAAGTCATATCCAAAGGGGTAGTGTAATTGGATGGGACAAGCAAGAATAAATAGTTGGAGTGATAAAAACTTGAGTCTTACTTTGCATGCATGCCCCAACGTTGTTGTTTTGCAAGATGTCTCAATAATAGACCTTCCACCACTCTTTGCCCTATGTTTGTCAAGGGATTTCATAGCCAAGATTGGAGGTTACTTATCTACTGATTGGTCACACATGTTGTTTAGAACAAGATATGGAACCAAGGCCACAATCAGATCTGAACCTATTGCAAACTTTCACATTGAGCCTTACACTCCAAGTCAGATCAATACCAATTGTTCAACATTTGATCAAGAGGATTATCCAAGCACTGATGAAACTGACACCAAGGTAGGAAGCATCCTAGATCTAACTCTTGATGAATGGGAAAACAAGGTGCATGCTTTTGATCCTTATCAAGAAATAGAAGAATCTGAGCTAGGAGTCTATTGCATGCATGAAGAAAATCAGCCTATTCCTAGCATCACCAAGCCAAACCACAAGGATGACAATGAGGTATGGTAGTTGTTTTTTGATGGATCAAGGAGTAGACAAGGTGCAAGGAGGGGGAGCTATGCTTGTTTCACCTCAAGGAGTTAAGTATTATTCAGCTTTTAGATTTCAGTTTGCATGCTCTAATAACACTGCTGAATATGAAGCTTTGATACAAGGATTGCATTGGTCAATCAAGAGAGGAATAAAGAACTTGCAAGTCTTTGGTGACAGTGAGTTGATTGTCAACCAAGTTAAGGGGCAGCATGTTGTCAAGAATGATCTACTCAAGTGCTACAAAAATAGGGTGTGGGACCTCATTGAAGATTTTGAGGGCTTTGGCATAAAATCCATTCCTAGAAAAGAGAACCTGCCGATAGCTTCAGCATTGGGCAGCCTTTGACGTTGTTGAAAGCATTCAAAAAGACAAGGTATAGCCAAACATCCATGTGATTGTAAGGCCTTCAGTGCTAGACAACAATGTAAGTTGGCAAGTGTTTGAAAATGATCAGCAAATCATCCATTTCTTGTAAGAAGAGGTTGAGTTCTCAGCTAAAAATCAGGAAAAGTTAGAGCAGCAGTATGGTGACCAAGTGGTACAAAGCTGAGAACCAACAAACTACCAAAGGGACTTATTACTTTGGAGTCCATTTTCAATCCTAATGATCAGTTTAGGAAGGAGAAAGCAAACATCCAAGTCAAGGGAGAAGATTCAGTGTCCATCTCGGTGGAAGAAGGCAAATCACTCCAAATTGGTAAGATGACAACTGAACAAGAAAGGTATGAGTTCATACAACTTTGTCAAGAATTCCCTGATGTGTTTGCTTGGAGCTATGAAGATTTGAAAGGTTTCAATCCCAAGTTAGCTCAACACACCATTGAATTGGATCCAAGTACTAAACCCATCAGCAAAAACAAAGGCCAGTCAATCCACACATGGAGCCTCTCATGAGAAAGGAATTGAATAAGTTGATAGAATCAAGAATCATATTCCCTATCAAGCATTCTAGTTGGGTGGCCAACTTGGTTCCAGTTAGAAAGAAGAGTGGGGAAATCAGATTGTGTGTTGACTTTAGAGATTTGAATAGAGCATCTCTCAAGGATCATTATCCACTTCCTTCCATGGAGCAGATTTTACAAGTTGTTGCTGGCTCTGAGAGGTTTTCATTACTTGATGGCTATTCAGGGTACAATCAGATTATGGTGAAAGAAGAAGATCAGTTCAAGACAGCCTTTACAACCAAATGGGGAACTTATGCATACAGGAAAATGCCATTTGGGTTGTCCAACGCTGGAGCTACTTTCCAAAGGGAAATGGACATGGCATTCAAGGATTTGATTAACAACATGGTGCTGATATATCTTGATGATATCACTATTTTTTCAAAAAATGCAGCAGACCATCTCTTTCATTTGAGACAAGTGTTCCAAAGGTGCAGAAGATTTGGAGTATCCTTGAATCCTAAAAAGTGTATTTTTCTAGCTCATGAGGGAAAGCTCCTTGGCCACATTGTCTCCAAAGAAGGATTAGCAATTGATCCGTAAAGAGTCAAGCCATAAGAGCACTACCATTGCCAAGCCACAAGAAGGCCCTTCAAAGTTTCTTGGGGAGAATAAATTTTGTTTGGAGGTTTGTCCCAAATTTTGCAGCCCTAGTCAAGCCTATCACCAAGATGTTAAAGAAAAGCATGGATTTCAAATGGACAACAGAGGGCAAAGAGAGTTTTGAAGCAATCAAAGAAGCCATCTCTCAAGCCCCAACTCTCATTAACCCAGATTTCTCCAAGGATTTCATCCTCTATGCATTTGGGGGTGATGATACTATTTCTGCAATTTTGGTACAATAGAACAAAGACAATGAGGAGCAGCCAATTACTTTCTTCAGCCAAATCTTGGAGGACTATGAGGTGAAGTATTCCTTCATTGAGAAGCATGTTCTTGCAGTAATCAGGAGCTTGAAGAAATTCAAGCATCTAGTTTCAAACAACAAGGTTCAATTGCTGGTTTCTCATGTGGGAGTTAAAGACTTCCTCCTCAACAAAGACTTGAATGAAAAGAGGGCAGGTTGGATTACTCGTGTCATGGAGTATGACATTGAGATCAAAGTCACCAAGTTGGTAAGAGGGAAAGGATTGTGTGAGAAGCTGATCTTGAACAAACAAAAGGAAGCATGCAATGAGAAGGAGGTTGTTTTGGCGTTGCAAGACAGCCATGAGCAAGGAAGCACTCAAGAGGAGAATGATGGTGTCCTCACTCCTTGCTGGACCCAAGACATAATGCACTTCCTAAGCATAGGTCTATGCCCTCCAGAGATGAACAAGACCAAAAGAAGACACTTCAGATTGCAAGCTGTCCCATATGCCCTTGTTGATGGTGTTTTGTTCAAAAGGGATGTGAATGGAGTGCTGCTGAGATGCATTGGTACAAATCAGATTCATAGGGTGTTAGAAGAGTTCCATGGTGGACCAGCCGGTGGTCATTTTGCACCAAGAGTGACACTCTAAAGATCATGAGGGTTGGCTATTATTGGCCCAAGATTTTCAGTGATTGTTATGCATGGATCAAGAGGTGCAAGAATTGTGCATTCTTCACGGTGTAAAGAGAGACTAGCTGCCCTTCCATTGCATCCAATTTCAAAGTTGACCAGCCATTCATGCAATGGGGTTTAGACTTCATTAGAGTCATTAATCCCAATTCAAGCCAAGGGCACAAATGGATTTTAATAAAGAATGACATTACTTCACCAAATGGATCAAGCAAAGCACTCAAGGAAGCAAATGAATCTAGCATCCTAGACTTCTATGAGGGAATAACAACCAGATTTGGCATACCGCTACAATAATATCGATAATGCATTGGCATTCATCGGGTCCAAGGTGATTGAATGGGCTGTCAAGAATGGGATCTACCTAAGTACTTCATCAAACTATTACCCTCAGGGTAATGGCCAAGCTGAATCTACAAACAAGAACTTGTTGAGGATCATTAGGAGGACTCTTGATGAAAATCAGAGGTCTTGGCATACTAAGTTGAAATCAGCCTTATGGGCTGATAGGATAACTCCCAAGAGATCTACAGGTAACTCTCCATTCAAGCTTGTTTATGGAAGAGAGGCAATCTTGCCCATGTCACTTGAGTTGCCAACATTGGAACTCATGAAATAGTTGGAGTTGTTGGAGTTTGGGCCCATGGAGGTTAGATATGCAGAATTGATGGAGCTCCAAGAAATCAGAAATCAGGCATCCCAAGCAATGGAGAAGGATCAAGCTTTGATAAAGAAGACCTTTGATAGAAAGGCCAAGAATAGATCCTTCCAAGTTGGAGATCTAGTGTTAAAATGGGATGCAGATAGAGACAAAACCGGGAAGGCACTCAAAATTTGATGCCATCTAGAGTGGCCCATACATGGTCACAAAGTGTAAGGATAGCAATGCTTTCCAATTGTCTTCATTAGATGGCGAAGAACTATAGATTCCAATCAATGGAATCTATCTAAAGCATCACATCAAGGAATTCTCCACCTTGTACATATTAGCTTAGG
The DNA here is from genome assembly GCA_018340775.1 of Taxus wallichiana var. yunnanensis. Taxonomy (NCBI): domain Eukaryota; kingdom Viridiplantae; phylum Streptophyta; class Pinopsida; order Cupressales; family Taxaceae; genus Taxus; species Taxus wallichiana. Next base: position 460,277,530 of record CM031243.1, read on the forward strand.
TTTTCATTCCTCCAAGTGCTTGTGCACATTGTTTTTCTATAGTTTAGTTTTGCTTTCCTAAGTGCTTTGGCACAAGCTTGTTGTTCCTGGAAATGTGTTTCAGTGCCTTGCTCCATCAAGTGATGTTCCACCCTCCACCTTCCTCCTTGCAAAGTTGTTCTATCTGGGCTTGGGGTACCAAACAGAGAATTTGATGACTCCATGCCCAATGGATTGCTTCAGAAATTGGTAACTTCATCCAACAAGAGATGACCCCTCTGAGTCACCAAAATTGTTATCCAAAATGTGCCCCTTGCTCATTTTGTGGCTAACTCCTTTCATTCTTCCCTCTCTTATGCCTCACCATAATTTTTGCTTTTAGGCACTCAAAACTTTCTAGAAATGGCACCATTGGATAGAGCTCTTTCTCCTTTCAGTAAAGGTAAATTTTTCCTCCTAACTCCATGTATTTTGAAGTTATGGCTTAGCGAACTTGAAAATTTTTTTGGGAAATTTTCCCGAAAGGCCCAACAATGAAATGGTGCCACGTGTCCAAGGAAGTGGGAGGGTCAAAGTGTTTGGGAGGAAGACTTGGTTTTTTTTTTTCAAGTGTTTGGAAAAATTTTCAAAAGGGAATATTTTTCCCGTAGGCCCGCCGCGAACGGATGGTGCCACGTGTCCAAAGGGAGAAAAGGAAAATTTGAAAGTGTTGCCACGTGTCCTCGGGCTGAAGTGTTGCGGAAAATTTGGGAATTTTCCCAAAGAAAAAGCGCAAAAGGAAAAAAGAAGGCCCGTGCCGTGAGGAATCATATTGTGCCACGTGTCCGGCTGGAAAATTGGGAAAAACAATTTGGAAATTTTTCCAAAAGGAAAGCATTAAAGGCCTGCACCCAATTAAAACATGCCACGTGGCACCCGAAATGGCAGAGTGGGGAATTTTTGAAAATTTTCCCAAATGCAAAAAGTGGAAAATTTAAAAAATTTCGCCCACCAACCGATTTTGGCCCTGTTTTGCCCTAAAATTTCAAACGGCCATATCTTTTGATCCAGAGCTTGGTTTTTCACGTTCTTTATATCAATGGAAAGTCTGGTGAAATTCTCTACAAGATTCTAGGGTCATTTTTGCATTTTGATGGATTTTAGAGAGAGAAAATTGAAAAACACCTCTGGCACGTGGTCATGGATAGAAATGACATTTCAACCACCATTTTTAATGAAGAATGGCTCGCATTCTCTCCCAGCATGGTGAAAAATGTCAAGGGATGGGCCTGTAAGGATGCCCATGCTATTTTACTATGTTTTTGGTCAGTGGTTGAAGCTCTCCCATGTTTTCCTACGTTTCTCTCTCCCGAGTCGCTTTCTGCATTGTAAAAGCAGATTTGGCTCATTTTCAAAAGGTGAAACATTTTCATGTATTGCAGTGCTCCCTTTCACTTTGAAAAGTGATTTTTGTGGAAAACTCAGGCCTCTTCTAGGACTGCAACATGTTTTTGTCTCCCAGATGTTGTAATGTATGTATTTTGACATTAAAAATGACAATGCAAGCTCTGTGAATGAGTTTCACTCCTCTGCTTATGTTGTTTGCTTTATTTCTGATCTTTCATTACATGTCATCAGTTTGTGCATGAAGTTTTGTTGCATTCCCATGATCTGTGTCAATCTGTAGAAGCAAAAATGTTCACCATTCCTCTGGTGCATCACCTCATTAGCATTAGTTTTAGTTTTTTGCATTTCCTATCTTTGTCCCCTTGGAATTTAGAGTAGGAATTAGGGATTTAAACCTCTGCAACTTGTAAGTGATATATCTGATCAGGGGAGTTGAGGAACCAACCTCTAATCTAGAGATTCCTTTCCCATTTTTCAAGTCCCACACTTGGGGGAAGGATTCAATGTTGTGCAATCACACTGGATGTCCTTCATGTCATTCTACACTTTTTCGTATGCTTATATTTTTAATAAGGACCGATGACGTAGATCACTAACAATATGATGACACAAAAGTTGTTTCAATACACTGGATGAAAGCTAGTTCTTTTCTTTCCATCTTCATTTTTCTTCTATATCATTCTCCTATCAACGTTATTCTTCTAATTCACTTGGGGCATCCTGCCCCTCCCCATTCTTCTATCTATTTCCTTCATCTTTTCGATCGTTGATCGACCTCTTTCATCACCCCATTGACACTCGAGGGGCATCCTTCACTCCACTAATTTTTCTTCTATCTCTTTAAAATTCATGTGTTTATACTTATCTACTATCTTTGAATTGACGTCACTTATGCCACCCCAAAGAGGGGAAAATGTAGACACCTTTAATTTATATCAAGCAATTTAAATACTTAAATTGCGCTAATTATCCCCTTTCCCACAAATTGATGATATATCGTCAATAGCGCACCAGTTCTCCTATATCACTGTTAATTAGTTACATTACACTAATTAATTAAACCTCCTATCACTCAAGATGTCAATCAACAACCTTCCATTAATTAATGTTCCTTTCTATCTAGATTAATTAATTATTTTTAATTAATTAACTTCCCCCTTCTTCATTTAATCAATAAATCACCATTTATTGGATTCAAATCCCTCATAGCCTAGATCATGCTAACTTTCCTCTAAAAAGTCTTCTATAAGCTACACCTACCTATTATTTAATCACTCTTGATTAATTAATACACCCCCTCAACTCCCATGAATCACTAATGATATATTAATCTCTCTAAAGAAAACTTAAAGTATGTTTATCCCTAACTAACCTAGCTTTGCTTTATTATCCCACATACAATAGGATGCAAAGCTTCTTCAAACCAAAGGGTTATATAAGTAACCCTCCTCCTACCTTTCTTCTTACACCTTTACATGAATATAAAGACAAACTATAGGCATTCACCTCTAATACTCCCACTGGAAATGCCTATCGTCAGTAAATCATGTTTGAGGCATGGGAAAAAGAGAAAAAAATTGTGTTCTTGGTTCCTCCATCAATGCTCTAGCTCATCCAAGGTTAGAAATAGATAATTCTTCACTTCAATGTTATAATTTGGTTAATATCTTCAAATATTATAATTTGGTTTGTTTAAAAAATTTGAATTTCTAATAGATGTTTTCGACACATTATAAAGCGGAAAATCCACACGATACACTATCGCCCGCATTTCGCAGACAAGTTATTACTATGCATACCACGAGTACTAATCTCAAGATCTTTCTATTCTAGAAAACCTACCATTAGTGGTTAAATTTGATGGACGTTTACATGTTTTTCATGATTGGAGCAATAAAATATTTATAAGATATTGTAATAACTGTAACGTATGGCCAACATATTTATAGTATGATCATCACATCTATACATATTAAAGTACAATACATATATATTCATAAATTTAAATAAATAAAGGTTAGCGATTAAGATAAAATGTAAATATATGAGCCTAATCAAAGAAAGATTGCGAGTAAATGAATAATAAAGGAAGTACAAAAATATACTCATGCAAACTAAGCAATAAATAATGAAACCCTAATTACATAGAGAGGGTAGAAATCCTTAGTTGGTTTGCATAGTTTTGGAGAATGCACAAAGTTGTAAAATGGAAAATGTGAAGCATAGACCATTGTATTGAGTACTGAGAAAAATGCATAACTAGATGAATAGGGCAAAGGACTCGGGGCACTTGGAGAGGGACAAGGCGCCCGCCAACGCCTTTGACTTGTTTCAGGTGCCTAGGTCTATGGAAATGCTCAGAAACCTCCTCTGAGGTGTCACAAGGTGTTCACCTTTAGTCGTATTTGATCGCTCCGAGGTCACACCAAGATCGTTGAGGTCGCTATAAACCTGCAATAAATTATGAACCTATAAAACCCTCAAATAGACATCAAATCCTAAAAAAGAAAGATATGAAATGAGGGTTCAAACTGTCCTCAACTATCACAATGGTGAACTTTTGAATGAGGGCTACACTACATCTTATACCTAATGTAGTTTTTGTGTGTGTGTGTGGAATTGTGCCCTAGGTTTCTCTTGTGGGCCGCAGTCAATGACTTGGATAGCGAGCAAGTAGCTAGATGTAGAATTTAAAAAATGTGTGCATGGAATTGAATGAACTTCCCTCCTATGAAGTTTGATGCAGAAAACCGCCCCTTGTGTCCCTTGTGAAATCCACAATAAAGTCAATCTAATTTTGTATAGGGGTGATGGTGTTGGTTGAGCATTGATTTATTTCAGATCAATGGTCGTTAATGGACAAACGACATCAAGATTGATGATGAGGGAAACCTTAGTCAATACCTTAATTGCTAAATAGAAACTCCTATATTAACCTTTATTTATTTAAATTTATGAATATATATATGTATTTGATTTGTGTTTTAATATGTATAGATGTGACACTCATACTTTAAATATGCAAAACATACGTGACTGTTATTACAATATTTTGTAAGTATTTTATTGCTACAATCATGAAAAACATGTAAACGTCCACCAAATTTAACCTATAATGGGAGATCTTCTAGAATAGCAAGATCAAGATTAGTACTCGTGGCATGCACAATAACAACTTGTTTGAAATGCGGGCAAGTAGTGTAGATGTGGATTTTTCATTTTGTAATGTGTTGGGTAAAGAATCTATTAGTAATCCAAATGTTATAAATAAACCAAAATATAATCTTTACACCAATCAATCGAATTATAATGAAGCTGAAGAGTTATATATTTCTAACCTTGGATGAGCTAGAGCATTGAAGGAGGAACCAAGATTACAAAAATAATTTATCTCTTTTTCCAATGCCTCAAACATGATTTACGCCGATAGGCATTTCCAAATGGGAGTATAAGTGGTTATGTCTGACATGCATTGCAAAAATGGATAGTTGAGTCGAGGAGTTGGATATCAAGGTTTTGTGTCAATGCTCATTAAAGTACAATGACATTAAGATTAATGATGAGGGAAACCCTAACCACCACCTTAATTGCTAAATAGAAACCTTGATCACAAATGTGCATGGAATATGCGATAAAAAAATCTTGAATGCAATGTTTCCATATCTAACATATGCAACGTTTGGAATTCTTGAACATATGCAAGTTTCTTTATCTAAATGTGGTGGTGAAGGAGACTACAATATGACCAATCAACCTCGCCTTTCCCGCAAGGCACTAATGTGTGCCACTCAAAGTCTAATTGTCGTTATGTAAAATTAGGCTGCCTTTTATTCCCATGGATTTTTCATTGTTCATATTTACTTTAAGCCCACGACCATGTCACCACTATCCGGTGGAGAAAGTAGATTTGTTTTCTAGAACCAATTCCATGGCCTCTAATTTGTGCCTCGATATCCCTTAAGACCATTCCCTTTGCATCTCACACATGACATAAGTTTTAGATGATTCAACATGGATTTATAGCCATACGTATCCTTCATTGTCATGTAGAATTTATATGTAGGAAATGGGAAGGCAAGTGCTCGTAAGAAAGCATGTAATTAAAAAAAAACTTTGCCCCTACAACCATAATTAAGCATATACAATTTGTGTGAACCAACTTCCAAGTAGCAGATCCTATGTAGAACCCCCACCATGGTAATGAGGAAAAATGATATTGATCTCGGTTGGGAATGATGTTTAAAGGGTGGATGAGGAGGTTATATACTTGACAATACACTTTTCCTATCAAAACCTATGTTTTCTCTTTAGACATCGAAACTCCATCAATTTCTAAAAAAAAATTATGTGAGCAAGTAACATAGAGCAAGGGTTTGTCACTTTGTAATGTGCCGAACAAAAATATATTGGTAATCCATATGTTATAAATAAAACAAATTGTAATCTTCAAACCGATTAGAAAATTATAATCTACAAATTAAATATTTACCTATTCATAACATTCGATGTTCTATAACATCAATGGAGCAAAAAATACACACACATATTATTTTTTCTCTTTTTCCAATGCCTCAAGCATTAACTAAACCAATATGTGCTTTCAAATGAAATTATTAGTGGATGTGAAATATGTTTTCAAATGAATGACAATATGGATTATTCACAACCTGGAGTCAATGTTGATCTTTAACTCACAAATACCATGGAAGAACATAATAGTTTATTTCATGGATTCGGCAACACTTTTTGGATAATCAAGTGCCCCATCTTAATCAAACAATCCACAACATGTAAATAAGATCCATCAGATTACAAATGTTGACAACATCATTCCTAATTCGATACAAGCTATAATAAAACTAGGCTCGTGACGACCGTTGTTTTTTACTCTCAATAATTACGCCGAAAGGCATTCCTACAACTAGGTTGAGGCGGAGGGACTTCTGACAGAGGTCAGAAACATCGACGGAGGAGACTGAGCGATAGAGGACATTGAGTCCGGTACACTGGTAGCCGTAGGATGGAGAGGGGTGTGGAAACCCTAGCAGGTGGGAATTGTGGCGCTCAAGGAAATCTCGAGTTATGCCGAGTCGGGGAGGACAGAGTTGTTAAGAAAACTTAAACGACTCCCGTAAGAAAATTTGTACAGAGAGACATTAAAATCTTTAGACCTTAATGTGACAGATTTATATAGTTCGGTGCTATGACAGCCGCAGGATGGGGTTCATGATTTTTGGCCATTCCTTGATACTGTCTGCAATACTTACAAATCTATTGTATTTTACATGTGACGGGAAACCGAGTCGTGCAGAGTCACAGAGGAGAGAGGCTACCGAGGACAGAACAGTGCAAAGGAGGAACGGCGACAATGCCCAAAGTGTGATTCATGGAAAAATAAGGTTGGAAAACTAATAAATCACGTGAGGGAGGAGTTTAGGGTTCATGACTTGTGCGAATCGTGGCAAAATGAGGTTGGGAAATCAAGATATCGCGTGTGGAAGGAGCTTAAGGTTTATGTCTAGAAACTCTTTCGGGACTGAAATTAAATGTTTGTTGATTTTGGTGCGGGGTGTCGACGTTCGTAGGCTTAGGTTGGACGTGGGGGCGGTAACCGGAATGTATTATCCTAATGGCTAGCTATAAATACGAGTGGTGTGGGCAGCTTTGTTCGATTGGTTTTCCTTGTTGCCTGGTTTTTGGAGTTGTCTACTTTTATTTGGTGGTGGATATGAATTTTTTTGTCATGGGCAAATATTGCATTGGAGGATGATTGATGTTTTTTTCCCTTTATTGACTACATACCAGCTAGTTTTGCGGCATCTGCAGGGTTGCGGGAAGTTTACATTTTTGGCAGAAAAATGGGTAAAGCTATACTCTATGCTTTTGAGTTGTATGCCACCGTGATTTGTGTCAAGTCAGTTTTGATTTTTGTTAATATCTTGACTTAATGTTAGAACACAGATATAAAAAAATTGTATTGTGATTTTTTCAACCAATCTGCTAAGCCTTTAAATCAGGTGGGTAATTAAACATGCTGCTTGGAATAATGTTTATGGCCTTGTGAAATATATTTTTGTGTATCTGTTGTGCTGCAATTTATCAGTTGTTTATGGTCTTTTTGGAATGAAATTTTTATTGCAGCTATTAAACATTTACCAACAATACTGTGCATCTTCCATTCATATTATTTTTCCCCAAGTGAGTGCTTAGCAAATTTCATGGCCGTTTGACCCACTGAAAGGGATTTTAGTACACACAGATCTTGGCATTACGTTGAAAACATATATCGATTTTCATGCAAGAAAGATACTGAATTTATGTAGATTTTATTTATTCATTTTAACCTAAATTTGAGTTCACAATAACTTTAGCTAATCTTTACTCATTATGAAAACATGACCAAAGATCTTCGCGTTGCCGTATCATTCAGACACCTAAATTCCACTTTTGCAATCTTATTGCCAAAACGCACGCAAATCACTCTCATTCTTGCCAAATCCATTATAATTAGTGGTTTTCGCTAATTAACTAACGTTCCTTACCAAATTAGTCAATTAACACCACGTTGTTTATTGTGTAACCCCTTTCACATTCGTGGATGCCGCGTTATGGAAAATCCTAAGTCAAAATCCTCTTCAAAATAGACAATTAGCGATTATAAGTTAATTAAGCCTATTTTGCCTTTGATTTGGTCACTATGCCCTAATATTGACTCAAACCCCTCTTTTGACCACTCAAAATCACCCCATTCACCTCCACAACGTCTCAACAAGCTTTGAAAAGCTTATCCTAGCCTTCTAGTTGACCCTAAGCAGTTGATTAAGTCTCCATACCTCTTAATCACTTGGTAATTCACTAATTGCAATTAGCAATGCCTAATCATGATTAGCATTCTAATCTAATTTGGGGATTTTTAGTCTCACATGCACCAAAATACAAGTTTCTCCCAAAAGGAAAACTATAAAAAAGGTGCACCTCATTTCTTTTATATTTTACACCATGCTTTTTTAAGTAGCCTCATTTATAATACATATGTTAAAGAGCCTAAACTCATGCTTAAAGGATCCACATGCTCATCTTTGCCTAAACCCTTCATTATGGTTAGTAGGATGGTATTCAACATGACAATGTATTTTTGTGTTGGAGAGATCTTCTGCGCCATTTGTGGAGTAGTAACCATTCCCAATTTGATTGCTTCCTAGATCTATTTAGGTCTATTGTTTAGTAATCATCTAACATAGTAAGCATGCTTAGATATTAGATGTTAGTTTCATTTGATCTCCATTGTTATGCTATTAAGCTTTGAGATTTGATGTTTCATTCCTTAGCTTTTGCAATTAGCTTTAGACGATGTGGTGTTAGTCTTGCTTTAAACTAACTAATTTGTGCTAAAAGTTTGGGGTGTTATCACCGATAAAAGATTCTTCTTTCTTGCTTGCTTGTTTAAGCATATTTTCTCTGAATATTTTGTCTTTGACCATTACGTATGATTCTAATGGTATTTCTACCAATTCATAATAATATTCTTTTGGATTGGGTTGTGTCATCAAAATAGATAATATACCATCTCGGTTGAGCCGCGCAGGACTAAAAAAATGCTTTTACGGGGAATTTGACATTGTTATTCGAGCAAATAGTTGCATAATAAAGATCTCCATTTGTATAACATAACATGTTGTGAGTCGACTCGGTGTAGTTTTTTTTTTTAGTAGCATCATATGCTTTTCCTTTCCCGTTTAAAGCTTTTAGTTTATGGAATGACCTTATGTTTCTTCTTTTTGCCCTTCCTCATAGAAATACCTTGCATTTTCATTATTTTGTTTTACTTTTTCAAAGAATATTTGAATTGGAATGACGCTATATTTCTTCTTTATTCCCTTCCTCATATAAATACGCTTCATTTTCATTATTTTGTTATTCTTTTTCAAAGGATATCATAATGTCATAGTTAACGTTTGAGCAACAAATTAGAATGTCGATGTAAGATTCTTCTTTATTTTTGCTTGTTTACATCCTTTCTCTCGAATATTATGTCTCTCGACCATCAAGCAGTATTTTGTCATTTTTACTCCAACGCCTCAGTTCCTTAAGGGAAAAATAATTCCATGAAAAAATGGTAAAGCCTTTATATAATAACATTTGATTATCCAACATTTACAATTGTTCCTTCGCAATAAGTTAACTAATAGGGTCTTTTTTGTATTATTGTGGTTCCCAAAAATAGACATCATGTATTTCTGATTTCGTAAAGTCGATTTGCCCCTACTGTCTCTAGACTTTCTGTAGTGTGTGGACATGAGCACGAGTTCGGTCGCTAAAAGTTATAAGTGTTAGTATTTTTCCTTTCTCTTGTCTCAACCATTGAAAAAAAGCGGATGTACTTCCTGCATTTACATAGTGAAATTGTTTAATGGGTACAAGTGTCCGATAAACGTAAGCAAATATATGCAATCACAAGAAGTAAAAGGGATGCACAATTCTTTTTTTTTTTTTTTTTTTTAATTGAAAAAAGTTATTTTCTAAAATCTAAATTTTTTTCATACTTGCCGTGATAATTTATAATGGAGTGTTCTAATTTATAAAATAGATATATATTCATTTCGCCTTGCTAAATAATATTTTAGTGTACATCTTAAAGGTATCTCGATCGCAAGTTAGTCATTTATATGAAACTTGTCCAATAGGTGGAAAAAGTAAATGAAACTTAAATTATAATAGGTGGAAATAGTAAATGAAACTTATATTATGTGTTGTTATTGTTATGGTTAGGTATCTTTTCAATGCGTGGTTATTTTATGTGAGGCTTTTTTATGATTTTCAAGATGCAAAAATATCCGCCTCCGGTTAATAATGGTATGAAGGAGCATGTGCTTTTCCCATTAACATGATTCGTAGTGTACGACAATGAATTAGCTCCTCGTGAAGGCGCTTCAAGCATCCTCGCTAGTGCGTTAGACTATTCAACTAGAAGGCTTAATCTTTCGCTTATGACAGAGAAACCTTCACTCACCTCTTGATGCATTTTATGTCATTGTTTCTTTCCTTAATGTTTGGTTGTTTTCCTTTTCGCCTTTGAAAGAATAAAGAATAGAAACACACAATTTCGCTCTGCATTTGTAGCATGGGTGATCACATTGACACCATTGTAAAGAGAAGAGTAGTTTAAAAGGATTCAGCTTTATTATAAACATTTTATACTCAGTAGGTAAACAAACCACCTAAACCAATTATAAAGAAGACCGTTAGAGAGCAACTTCTCTTTTCACACAAAGCCCTTTCAGACTTGCGTCCAAATTCCATAGTCGACTCACTCGCATGTATCTATCCTAACTTATGATTCTAAGGAGGATGCAATGAAATGTGAACCTTCCTATAAACGAAAAAATGAGTGTGGTGATGTGAAAATGATAGTGGAAAAAAAAGTCTCCAAAGATAATTCGAGTGTTACTAACAAAAATTTGTAAAAAAATGATCATGCTCTCCTTCCCTAAAACCTCAGGAAAGTGAGAGTAAAGTTCAGAATGTATAAAGTTATAGGAATTTCGTATGGTCTGTTACAACTATAATTTAAATTAGGCATATTTTGTATCTACATACAATGGTCCAATATATTATGTTGGTTTGTTGTTGGTGTTATTAAACTTAAACCATGTTCGGGCCGAGGAGGAATTGCACTAATTACATATAATGGTCATAATATATATGTTTATTATATCTACCCCATTCTACTTTGGTAACTAAGTGCTTCATTCAGAATTAAGTGCCATGTTTTGTCTTTCATTCTTTTAAAGTAACATACGAGTCGATGTGTGTTTCGAGTGATTTCTATATAACACCACTTTTATGTAAATTTATTTTGCACATTCTTACATTCTCAATTTTCATTTAAATTTGATACTAAAGCACTTGTGCCATTTTAGTCTACATTTTGAATTTACATGTACACTCTTTTTAGATGTATTTAGTTCAAAGTTTTGTTCATCTGTAAATGGAATTTCGTGTGCCAAAATTAGAAAAATTTAGTTCGTTGAAAAAGTGTTGTTTGTTTTGATTTTGATCTCTACATTTATTCACACTTGATTATGTTACTTTTCCCATTACATGAAGATGAGACTTCAAGCTTTGAGCAATTTTTAGGTTCAGTTTAGATTTATACACTAATTTCAATCTACATAGGTGATCGGGCTCGAATGTCTTAGCTAAAATTTTACTGAATCCCCTGACAGCCATAATTCTACAACTATGCAAAGTTGTTTTTTTCTTAATGGGCAAAATACTTTGGTTCTGCAGCTACATATGAGGCCATTAAAGTCTTTCATCCGACATCAGGCCCTCGCTTTTGGGAAATGGTGGCCGTACAAATGTAGATCCTTTTACAAAGCCTTCACATATTTGTCAGAACTTTCCTCTCGTAAATATGCTACACTTTCATTGTTTTCTTCCTTTTTGTCTTTAGCAAAGAAAATTTTAAAATGTCATATATTAAGGTTTGATTAATTGACTATTTCGTCACTCTTATATCCCCAAAATTTTACTTTCAAGTAAATTTACAAAAATATTCGACATTACAATTATGCATGTATAATCAAGCTGTTATTCAATGAACCCTATTTTCAAAGCACTAGTTTCCTAAGCTTCGGATGAATAAAAAGTTCAAAGTTCTCTCCTATAACCATTGTCTTCAACAGTACCTTTCATGTTTCCTTTACATGGGTCGTCACACCATTCTCTTAAATTTCCAAGGCAAGAAAGCCAAGTCTTCATAGAGTAGGACTATTCATCAATTCTAGCTACACACGTTGTGCCTAATTCATTACATAAAATTGGCCTTTTTATTTTCTTCTTCTTTTTTAGGCATCAGGTGGCTTATGGTTATCCTATAATTTCCCGATGATATTACTTCATTTACTACCAATTACCATGAAATCTCACAATTGTTGCTTTAGGTCAAATGGTGGATATGTAAGTTCTCCTATAAACCTCTTGATGAGGTTATTACTTCATTTACTACTAAAAGCTTCTAGTAGATGGGCAGATCCACCTCATCTACCTTGATATTTTATCAAGCTTCCGAAAGTGATCGCGATGTCATACATTCACTTATTCCAAGAAGGGCATGCTATCATGAGGAATCAAGCCTTTATCGTGTTATAAGTATTTCACAAAGGAATTTAAACTGCTTTAAAAGAATCAGGAGAATGAATAATGTGTGGAGGAAATACAATTGTTTATTTTAAATTAAGTCGTGAGAATATTTTAACACTAGTGCAAATTTAGAGTTTTGGATAAAACAACATTTTTATGTGGTCAATTCCTTGATATATCCACTGGGGAAACACACTATACATAATGAAATCAAGTGAATTTAAGTAGATTCCTCAGATTCTTCCATTTTGGCATGGCATCATAATTGATTCCAAAGTTGAATTTTTTTACGTAATCTCTGGACTAAAAAGTCAAACCAAGTCACTTAAAGTATACAAGAACATCCTATATACATAAATAGTTTATCGTAAAATGAAATGTAGGTAAAAGACAAAATCAATGAAGATTCACAAAAGAGGGCATGATATAATGTGTCATAAAAAAGTATTTATTAATCAATATTCCACCTAGCATTAACCATTACAACAACATTCTATATGGCTATAATGTTAGAGTAGTTTTTTTCCGCTTTATTTGCTTTTAATGGTCATACTTATTACATACATGTCCGACATTATCCATAATTCTTCAAGAAAATCATCATTTATTATCAGTAGACACTATAATTACGCCCAAGCAATTTTAAATACTTAAATTGCACTAATTATCCCCTTTCACAAATCAACGCATATATCATCAAAAGCACTCATTTTCCTCATATCATCATTAATTAATTACACTAAGCCTAATGAATTAAGTCAGTCATCCAACAAATACCCTAATTACCCACCTTCGTTAATAAATCACCCTTCTACCTGACTAATTAATTATTATTAATTAATTAGCTTTCTTCCATTTAACCAATAAATCAATATTTAATTGATTTAATCCCTTTATAATAGCCTCAAATCGCACTAATATTCCTCTTCTAATTTGGGCTTCTATAAGCTTACATCCACCTCCATTAGTTAATCACCTTTGATTAATTAAAATACCCCCAACTCCCACGACTTGCTAAACATGTATTAAACCCTTCTAAAGTAAGGTTACCTTTAATAAAGAACCTTATCCATTCCTAATCATGTTTTTTACCTTATCCCACATTCATGAGAATGTGTTGAACTTTATCCTTTCGGGGCTATATGTTGAGCTCTTCCACCACCATTTTACTTACACCTAAACTCCTAAGAGAGAAAATGCAAAGATATAAAGCAAAGAGACTACAGCTTGCACCTTGCTTTTCTGAGAGTTCATCATCTTGATGAGTTGCTTTCATATTCTAGCCTTAAAGTGTCAGTCATGGGATGATGGTGTCAAAAAGGGTCTCAGGAAGCCCAACTTTGATAAGCTCTCATTCCAAAGTGTTCGAGATATCATGACAACCAAATATCGATAGCCATGGAGCTTATTTAGGTCCATTTATGTTTCAGCTGGGGTAATCTGCAGAGAAGTAGAGGATTTAAATACTTTGAAGATTTTTAATTCAAAGTTAATGTATTATGAATGTGATTAATCTTTGTTTAATTTCTCATCTTCGATGATGTTTAGATTTTGTCATTAGCTTGCTAAATTATAGAACTATTTGGTGTATAGTTCTTCAATCATCTAACTTAGTTTAAAAGCACAAAACCACGGCACATTTACGCACGACTAGTGACTTACTTCCATTGTCTTTTCGCACTTAATTTCAAGTTTTTGTAGTTAAGTTTTATTGGTTACATTAACCCTTTTACACATGCTGATCTAACTTATTTTGCTTAACCTTGTTTTGTTGAGTTTGCGATGTGTTCGGCTCTTCCTTATAGACAATGAAGGAAGGTGAAACGCTGTTAAAATTGGAATCGATTGGGAAACTTTTCAACATTTCTCTATGTTTTCATTTTTAGAGCCTTACTTTTCAATATTCTACATGCTAGTTTCATGTCAATTTCTTGAAGATTTTAAATTCTCGAGCATGAGTATGTTAGTGTTCTGAGTAGTGCTGAGTCTTCTATTTACATATTAATGGTACAAACAGTAGTCACACAAAATTTAATGTCGCAAGTGAGAAAATTCCCAAGATTTCATCATGTTTTCATTTTTAGAGCCTTTTACTTTTTCATCATTCTATACGCCAGCTTTGTCACACCTCCTCGAAAATTTTCAATTCTCGAGTACGATGAGGCTATTGCCGATAAGATCTAGTCTTCTATTTACATATTAATGTGCTGGGTCAAATCATTGTAAAAATTTAATGTCTGGTGAGTAAAATTTCAATATTTCATCACAAGCCATTTAGAAATTTACATTTCTTCATCATTCTAACACGCTTTGTCAATTTTCGCACCGTAAATTTTTCGAGTACGTATTGCAACGCTTGACATACAGCTTTTCTATTCATATTAACGTTGGACGGGTCATTAAAATCAATTCAGCGAAAAATTCATTTCATTTGTAGATATTG